>CM056946.1:21410560-22730140 GCA_029856935.1 Cyclocarya paliurus | reverse complement strand
TTATTGTTTTCAAGACCAAAATCTAAAATTTTGAAAACTTTAAAAATATCTTATCCTATCATTACAATTTTCTCAAATACTCATATAAAATAAAATAAATAATTCAACTTTTTCAAATCCCAAATTAAATATAATATTAAAAAATATATTCTAACAATATTTTATTCAAATTTTCAACTTTAATCTCATCTCATCTCATCTGAAAACAAACGAGGCCTAATCTCCTTATATTAACGTAGGCTGGTGGTTTTTGTTTCCTGTCGGCCACGTGGTGTTCATGAGATGCCTTCATACTTTCATATATATAGTTGACTAGGATTTCTCATTTCTTATATATCATGGGAACGATAAGATCGATCAAATGAAGAATAATTAAATAAATAGATCTTAGACTGATCATTGGGGTCGAGAAATGGCTTGGCCGAAGGGTACTGAGTCTAAATGAAAGGTAATTAGGGATTACAAGCTGAGGGAGGTGTCATTCTTGGAATTAAGCAAGAGGTCGATTGGTAAACAGGGTAAGGACCATTATTAAACTATTGAAAGTGACAGCATTTTGCCTATGGTGGCATGTCGTCTGCCCCTCGAAGCTTATGACAATTTTTTTTTTCTTTTTCAAAAACTTTCTTTTCTTTTTTTCATCATTAAAATATGGAAAAAAAAATATACGCCAATATGTACGTAGAATATGCTTAGGAAAGAAACTTTTTTGCTTTTATTTTTTAGGTATTAATTCTAATTATAACAACTACTCAAAAATATGGCAATGTTTTCAACAGTACTCAAAACCTAGATTGTTTTTTTTATTTAGGCTGCGTTTGAATGTTGAGTTGAGCTCAGCTGAGTTGAGTTTTTTATGAATAGTAGTGAGTTGAGTAGTAAAGAGAGTTATGTGAGGCTCATCTAAACTGAGTTTAAAATGTGTTTAGATGTTAAGATGATTTTAGTACTTTTTATGAAAAATTAAAAAATGTTACGGGTCCCATGTATAAAGATGTTTTAAGTTGAAAAAAGTTGTGGGTCCCACGTGTTGTTTTGAGTTGGGATGAATTTAATAATTTGAGAGTTGAGTGTTTGGATATTAGACTCAGTTAAATGTTAGACTGAACTCAGCTGAGCTCAATTGAGTTTGAGAACCAAACGCAGCCTTAGTTGTACTCAGCAATAAGGATGGCCTATTATCAAAGTACACCAATGTCGTAAGGATTTTTTTTCCCCTCATTTTCTTCATCACATTGGTTGCCTCATGAGGGATAGAAGTCATGATATTGAAGAAGCTAACGTAGCCGCACTCTATGAAGCCTCACATGTATCAAGGAAGAATGAACTGTCATCGTATGCCAACTCATGTAATAGAAGATTCCAGCTTATGACAATTGATATGCCAAGATTATTGCAAGCTAGAATCAAGGATTGGTTTTTGTATTTATTTTTATTTACATACTTTCCATACATAGTTACGGTTTCACATTGTATACTTTCCATACTTAGTGACTCTGTTTTTGTATATAAATCAGTTTTTGACAATTGAATAAAATTGTACAAAATTCAAAGCAGTGCTTGTTATCTTTTATGGTATCAAGAGAGCCAATCTCTAACGAGTAAGTTTCTTCATCCTCGATCATGTCTTCGTCTGCATCCTCTGACAACCCGATCATCACCATTAATGCTGCTACTACCATCAACGAGAAGCTTACGTCTTCCACCTTTCCACAGTGGAGAGCACAGTTTGAACCCTTGCTTATTGGCTATGATCTCATGGATTTTGTTATTGGTGAACTTCAATGCCCTGCCATTGATGCCGAAAATTCTGCCACTTCCAAAGCCATGAATTCTCAATGGATTCGCCAAGACAAATTGATCCTCCATGCACTACTAGCCTCAACGTCCACCACCATCACACCATTACTTGCTTCATGTAAAACCTCTAATGAAGCTAGGAATAAGTTAACCCGTCTTTATGCAGAGAAATCGCGCACTCGTGTGATGCAGTTGAAGGAAGATTTCACTCTCAATAATCATGGCAATCGGATTGTCACTGAATTTCTCCAAGCTATCAAACTTATAGCTGATGAACTTGCCTGGATTGATCATCCTGTCTCCGATGATGATCTGACTCTTGACATTCTAAACGGTTTGGGTCTAGAGTTTAGGGAAATTGCTGCAACCATACGAGCTCCACGATCTGTTAATCGGCTATGAAAATTATCTCCGTCGCCTGGAACAACAAGATGCGCAACTGTTGGTTGCAACAACAAACTTCACTCAGTGCAAGCAAGCCTCATCTGGAACGAATGGCCAGCGTTCTTCTTCCAAAAGTCGTGACAACAGCAAACGGAACGCTATTGGTTCAGGTTTTCGCAAATATAAACCCAAGTGCTAGTTGTGTGATCAGTTGGGTCACGCGGCTAAAACTTGTCCGAAGCATACTCAAAATGTTTTCTTTGCAAACTGTGATGCATCCTCCAAAAGCAAGGATCAGAAATGGTTAGTGGACTCGGCAGCCTCCCACAACATGACAACTGATCTTTCGAATCTCTCTATTCATTCTGAATATGACGATATGGATGAAGTGGTGATTGGTGACGGATCAGGTTTGCAAGTATCTCATATTGGGTCATTATCCTTTACCTCTCCCAGTTGAATTTTTTATTTACGAGATACCCTATGTATTCCCACCATTAAAAAAAATTTGATTTCCGTTCATCATTTTACCAAACAAAATAATGTCTATTTTGAATTTCATCCATCTCATTTTTTTTGTGAATGATCGAATCACGGGGGCGACACTACTCAGAGGTGAATGTGAGGATGGCGTGTACCCCTTGCCGGAGACAATGGCTATGGCTTCAAAACCCACAATTGCTTATGTTCATGAACGTACGATGGCGGATGGATGGCACAAACGTCTTGGTCATCCCTCTTCCAAAATTTTTCAACATCTTATCTGCACTTTTTCTTTGCCTATTAATAAAAAAGAAAGTTAATCTCTTTGTGTCCCATGTTCTCAAAATAAAGCCTACCGGAAAATGTTTCAATCTCATGGCTTAAATAGCACGGCTCCCCTCGAATTAATTTATACCGATGGTTGGGGTCCCTCTCGTGACACTGGTATTGATGGTTCAAAATATTACATTATTTTTGTGGACCACTATACCAAATATATATGGCTCTATCCTATGTCTCAAAAATCATGTGTTCAAACTATATTTCCTCAATTTCGAAATCTTGTGGAAAATAGATTCAAAACTCAAATCAAGAGCCTATATTCTGACAATGGAGGTGAATATGTTACTCTTAAAAATTATTTATCTGTTCATGGCATTGGTCACTACACTACTGCTCCCCACACCCCACAAGAAAATGGCATGTCTGAAAGACGACATCACCATCTTGTTGAAATAGGTCTTCTCTTCTCACTGATGCTCATATGCCTCTTTCCTATTAGCGATATGCATTTCAAGCCGCAGCATATTTGATCAACCAAATGCCAACTTCAACCCTAAACAATAAAACACCTTTTGAGATGCTATTCAATCAGACCCCCAACTACATGAAGCTTAAATAGTTTGGGTGTCTTTGCTATCCTTTGACCAGGCCCTACAATTCACATAAGCTTCAGTCCAAAGTCGTGTCTTGTGTCTTTGTGGGTTACTCCTTGACCCAAAATGCTTACCTGTGTCTTAAGCCCATCAGTCAAAAAATCTATCACTCCAGCCATATTATTTTTTATGAGAAAATCTTTCCCATGGCTCAATCTCACTCTCATCATTCCGAAAAGTCCCAAATTGGAACTAGTGCTCTGGGCGATACCCATACCGTGGCCATCTCTCTGCCGACGCTACCTCCTACACCAACGTTGACGTCAACTGACTCCTCAATGGGTACCACTGCTCCTTCCTCACCTTTGGTGGATTCACCTCCAACACCGGTCCCTTCACAGGTATGATCTCCTCCAATTCCTTTAGATCCACTCGAAAATTCCTCTCAAAATTTGAATGTGAGTCATGCATCTGAGGTACCCATCAATACTGAATCTCGCACACACCATATGATCACCAGATCTATGAACAACATTTATAAGCCTAAAAGCTTGTTCATGGTCACCAAACACCCATTTCCTCCATCTTTGGAACCCACTTCTGTGACTCAAGCCCTAATTGACCCTAAGTGGCGAGATGCAATGTCATTTGAGCTTACAGCTCTTATGCACCATGATACTTGGCATTTGGTACCACCTCCTAAGGGTTGCAATATTATTGGGTGCAAATGGGTGTTTCGGATAAAACAACTTGCTGATGGATCAATTGATAGATTTAAAGCCAGATTAGTGGCAAAGGGCTTTAATCAACAACCTGGATTAGACTACACTCAGACTTTCAGCCCTGTAGTCAAACCAGTGACAATTCGAACAGTCTTATCTCTTGCTATGATGCATGGTTGGCCACTCTGACAATTAGACGTTAATAATGCTTTTCTTTATGGTCATCTTACAGAAGAAGTTTACATGACACAGCCTCCAGGTTTTTGAGATCAATCAAAACCTGATTATGTTTGCTGCCTTAGAAAAGCTATTTATGGTCTTAAACAAGCACCGCGTGCTTGGTACTTTGCCCTCAAACAAGCTCTACTGGAATTTGGTTTTGTTAATACCAAGTCAGATTCTTCATTATTTGTGTATGTTGTTGATTCAACTATTGCCTATTTTTTAGTCTATGTTGATGACCTAATTATCACTAGCAATGACAATCATTTAGTTGCAAGCATCATACAAAAACTTGGGGAAAAATTCTCACTCAAAGACTTGGGACCTTTACATTTCTTTCTTGGAATTGAGTTGATTCCTACCAACACTGGATTGTTTCTCACTCAACATAAATACATCAGAGACCTTCTAGCCAGAACTTGCATGGATGGAGCCAAGGATGTCACCACTCCATTGTCAACTTCGGTCTCTTTGAAGTTAGATGATGGATCAGCAGCTGTCGACTCTATAGAATATCGTTGGGTAATTGGTGCATTGCAATATCTTTCACTCACTCGACCTGACATCAGCTTTGCAGTCAACAAGCTATCACAGTTCATGTACTACCCTTCTACCAATCACTGGACTGCCACAAAACGGTTGCTGCATTACCTTAAGAACACAATTTTTCATGGCATCTCAATCCAGAAAAATATTAGTCCATCTCTTATATGCTATTCAGATGCTGATTGGGCAGGAAATCTGGATAACCGAAGCTCCACCTCAGCTTATCTAATTATGCTCAGTTCAAATCTCATCTCATGGAGTTCAAAAAAGCAACGTGCCATTGCATGCTCATCTACGGAAGCTGAATATCGAGCGCTTGCAATAGTTGCATTAGAATCTATGTGGATATTATCACTCTTTACTGAAATGAAGTTTGCTCTTCCAAAGCCACCAATGCTTTTGTGTGACAATCTTGGTGCAACCCATTTCAGTTTCAATCCAGTCTAGCATTCAAGAATGAAGCACATACAAATTGACTTGCACTTTGTTCGGGACCTGGTTCAAAAAAATGCTCTCACTGTTCGACATGTCCACACAAATGACCACCTTGCAGATTTACTCACCAAACCTCTTTCTAGGCAATGCACAGATTTTCTACGGAACAAGATCGGTCTTACCGATAGTAGCCCGTTCTTGCGGGGGCGTATCAAGGAAGAATGAACTGTCATTGTATGCCAACTCATGTAATTGAAGATTCCAACTGACGACAACTGATATGTCAAGATTACTGCAAGCTAGAATCAAGGATTAGTTTTTGTATTTATATACTTTCCATACATAGTTACGGTTTCACATTGTATACTTTCCATACTTAGTGACTCTGTTTTTGTATATAAATCAGTTTTTGACAATTGAATAAAATTGTACAAAATTTAAAGCAATGCTTGTTATCTTTTAACATGCAGGTTGTGAAAGCACTTTGAACTCGTTGATGCAAAGGGATGCACTCAAATCTGCTGGTGGGGCCGGGTAGCCATCTATAGCCTGTCTTCTGCTGAGAACCTGGAACTTGTCTCATGGTGTTAGGAACTCTTTTCGTAGCTAATGCAATCTCTATCACTTGATGTGGTTCCATACATACTTTCTCATGCACCATTTTGTTGTATATGCTGGCATAGGGTTTTTGGCTTAGAACTTCATTTTAATATATGGTTGTATAAATAGTTGCAAAAAGGGTTATACATATATCATTACTCTTCAAGAATACGTGCATTTGCATCCAAGCGAGATCAAGAAACTTCCATCCACGTCGCAAACAAGGGGAGTTGAATTCCTTTCTTATGAACTAATTAGGGGACTAGCTACCATCAGCATGCTTTCGCAATGCAAATAAGTCATTGGTCAATGCCAAGATGACATTCACAGTAAAGATAAGTACTTAATTATTTGATTTCTCTATTTGCCTATGGATGAGATATATAATATACCTAATGTCTAGGGTGATGGTCCAGAGGACTCAGAGGCCGCTCGTTGCAAATGTCTGGACTTTCATTCCTTTAATTTATAGTGAAAGCTCCAGACAATTTCTCCCCCCATCGTTCGCATTTACACATCAACGTTCTAAATCATAACTTCTCACTTGTGAATTTGATACCAAAAAATATGCTTTCAGACGAGAAAATTATATGAAAAACAGGTGATTAACACAGTACTGCAATTGCAAGTTGACCGGCCCGAACCAGATGGCCGGTATTAGAATATTATATATATATATATATAATTCATTTAGATAATCAATTAATTAACTACTCGATCCTAATGATGTTTTAAAGGGGCGGCTGTGACTTCATCCGTGTTGATTGATTGGAAAATAAAACATGAGGAATGATTTGTATAAGTTCCCATAAACAAGTCCTTCATAATCTATTTGTAAAAAAGTAAACTCCACTTTAAAAACTATATCGGTGTTAGAATATTATATATATATATAATTCATTTAGATAATCAATTAATTAACTACTCGATCCTAATGATGTTTTAAAGGGGCGGTTGTGACTTCATCTGTGTTGATTGATTGGAAAATAAAACATGAGGAATGATTTGTATAAGTTCCCATAAACAAGTCCTTCATAATCTATTTGTAAAAAAGTAAACTCTACTTAAAAACTATATAAAAAAATAATTCTACTTTTATAGTAAGATACACATTTTTATAAAAATTAACCTATACGTAAGGTGCGAGCGTGTAGCTCAACTATAGCAATAGATGTTCTCCACCACTTAAGTTGGGAAAGTCAAGCAGACGAGTGACCTGCTCGCTTGTTGGGCTCCAGCAGGGGGCCGAGCGCCCTTGACCCTTCTCATTTGTTGACTCTTGGTCGAAAATTACCCAAGAGAGGCGATCAAGGCTCGAGTGTAAACACTCTGTGCTTTCTGGGGGAGATGTTGTCTCAAGAGTAATGTTGGGCAGCCAAAAGACTAGGCTTGTACTTCGTTATGAGGCACGCTAGGCCGCCTTATGGCTGGGCTGACCTTATCAATTGTTTTTTCTATAGCTAAAGTCAAGCAATTGAAGACACCATCATGTCCCTCCTTGTTTAAAATAGCATCAACAACTTTGGATGAGTCTCCTTCAAAAAGAACATTTTTCAGATCAAGATCCTTACAAAAATAAGTATCTTCTAATAAACCCCTTGCTTTAGCTATAGATGGTTCAACACAAAAAGTTAGAGGTTTCGTCATACCTTCTAGAACATGAGCAGCATCATCCCTAATAACAACACCAATACCAATCTTTCGAGTATTAGTATGAATGGCTACATCCCAATTGGCTTTAACCCAATTTGTTGGAGGAGCTTCCCAATGAAAAGGCTGGGGCTGTTTTGTACAAGTTGATTGCCTTATATTATGCATAGCCACCATATAGTTAGAGTAGTCTTGTACACCATTGCTATAAAGAATTGAAGGATGTAAGAAAGAACCTTCATAAATCAATGTATTTCATCTCATCCAAATTGATCTAGCAATGACAGCAAATAGAACCAGATCCTGTGGAAGTAACGTCTCCATCATCTAAGTAAAAATTTTATGAAAAGCAATATTAGTAATAGAAGCTTTCTGGAAAGGCTTTGATCCAAGTAACCATGCATCTTTTGCTGAAGGATAGGACCAAAGAACATGTCCTGGGATTCATCCTCTTGTAAGCATATAGGGCATACGAAATCAACAAGCACATTCTTGTTACAGAGATTTAATTTGGTCGGGAAGGCATCGACACAAGCATGCCACATGAATACTTTAATTGCATTTGTTGTTCTCAAAGACCAGATCTTCTTCCATAGGTAGTGGGATTCAAATTGTTTAGAAGAATCCCCTCTACTACCATAAGATAGCTGCACACTAGGTTTGCTGCCCCGTAGGGTCTATTGCATAACCTTTTATGCAGGGTTTTCCTTCGTTACCAATCTTGGTGTTCTGCAACTTATTTACTTTATGGTACTACTTTATTATTAAATAATTGCATGGTTGTTGACTAACCAATTTGTCTAGTAAATTTGTAGATCTTTGAGTTAATATACAGGGATATTTGGGTAATTTCGATTGGCATCAGAGCATGGTTCACTTATTTGGCTGTGATCTATGTCCCTGTAGACCATGTCATCATTGTTGTCAGCCTCATCACACTTTGATGGGGAAAAGTATGCTTATTGGAAAGTTCGTATGAGGGCTTTCCTCAAGTCTTAGGATGAACGTGTGTGGTATAAAGTTGAACAAGGATGGACTATACCTGAGGCGGCTCTTGATGCTTTAACTAGAGATGAGATCAACAACTGCAACTGGAATAGCAAATGACTTAATGCTATTTTCATGGTTATATCTCCCAAAGAATTTAAAAGAATCTCCATGTGTGAGGTTGCCAAAAAAGCATAAGATATTTTGGAGGTTATACATGAGGGGACAATAATTGTGAATATTTTAAAATTATAGTTGCTAACCTCAAAATTTGTGGAGATTAAAATACTGGAAGATGAAAGTTTTAATGACTTTTATGCTAAACTTAATGATATTATGAATTACAGGTTTAATCTCGACGATAGGATGGAAGATTCAAGGGTAGTGAGAAAGATTTTAAGGTTCTTGCCTGAAAGATCTTGCGCAAAAGTTACAACCATTGAGGAAAGTAAGAATTTGGATGCTATTAAGGTTGAAGAACTGGTCGACTCCTTGCAAACATATGAGTCCTCACTTTCTCAAACAAGCAAAGGTAAGTCCATTGCTTTAAAATTATGAAAGAAGATTAAGATGATTTTCTGATGAAGAAAATCTAAATATTGTGGATATAGCTCTCATTGTAAGGAAATTCAAAAAATTCTTGTTTAACAAGAAAGCTAGTGGAAAACAAAAACGAGGTAAGGAATTTCTTGCAAAGAAAAATGATTCTGAAAAATGGAATAAAGAAAAATATGAGAAAATGACCAAATAAAGTGCCATGAATGTTCGAGATATGGCCACATAAGAGTGGAGTGTCCAAAATTTAAGAAAAACAAGGAAAAATTACTGAATGTCACACCTAGTGACATTTCATAATCTGAAACTTTTAGTTCATCATCTGACTATGAAAGTTTCTTTATGGCTTTTACCCCTATTGTTGATGATATTCTTGAACTTGTGCTAACTAAATCTGAAAGTGAATGTAATGATGGTGACTTAAATATAGCTCTTGTTGATGTTGAGCATGAGCTATGCATACAAGAGGCGTATAATGATTTATGTGAAGAGAGTGGTCAAACTGAAAAAGCTTAAGAAAAAGCTGTATAACAAACTCACAGTAATGGAGAATGAAAGGAACAATATCTTGGAAGCACTAAAATTTTTTGACGTTGAGACATCGAGATTGAAGATTCAAAAGGAGGCAATAGACAAAGAATTGAAGAATTTACAAGAGTGCCAACAAAAATCAGCAACTTCGAAATTAGATGAGATGTTAAGTATTCAAAAATCCAGCTTTGATCGTACTGGGTTGGGACACACAACTTCTCAAGACAAAGATCCTCAAGCCTAATCATCCAGTGATGATAAAAAGACCATCTTCGTATGCGAATTGGGCTGGAAATGCTAATGATAGAAAGTGTACTTCCAGACAATATTTTTATGTAGGTGGCAATCTTGTGGCTTGGATGAGCAAAAAACAAAATTCAATTTCCTTGTCTACAATTGATGTCGAGTATATAGCAACAGAAAGTTGTTGCACACAACTGTTTTGGATGAAAAAGATGCTTGAAGACTACGGGCTCTCTCAATATACTTTAACTATTTATTGTGATAACTCTAGTGCAAATAGTATCTCCAATAATCATGTTCAACACTCTAGCATATAGATATTAGACATCATTTCATTAGAGACTTGGTCGAGTCAAAGATAGTGTCTTTGGATCATGTGTCTACTGAGCATCAACTGACTGATTTGTTTACTAAACCTTTAGATGGTTTGCGGTTTTAGTTTTTAAAGAAAGGCATAGGTGTGTGTGACATCAAGTGAGAAGCACACTTGCATTTTTTTTATTTTTTTGTTTTGGTTGTTTGTTATTTTGTTCTATTTTCAGGTTTAATTGATCTTACATTTTTCTGGTTTGTCTCTCAGTTTATTTTTTTGTCAGTTGAGCAAAATTCATGCCTAGTGTGCCAAGGCTTGACACTTGAGTTCTCACACATTCTACACCTTAAGCTGAAGCATCTCTCTATTTTTGTGCAGTCCACATTGTGGGTGTTAACCTTATGGTTCATCTTGACAAAGTCAAATCCTAATGCACTATGAGAAACTTATTTTCAATATTTTTTTATTATTATGAATGTTCTATAAAATTTTATAGATGCTCACCAAAGGGAAAGCTTACACCTTAAATTGAATAATACTAGATGAACCTAGTACTAAAAAATAAGAACTCTTCCCTTGCCGGACATAAAGAGTTGATCCATATATAAAAAGTGTGAAAAATGGCAAACACCCTACACAGATATGCCCCTTAAGTTTATATAGAAAAAATCGTTACTCTAGTTATTGTGGAAAAAGATGAGCAATAAAAATGGACATATAAAGGGTTGTGCAACCTTGTATTTGGAGGGAGATACTCTATCAAGTATATAGGACCTAGCATAAAGTTTGATATTTAAGGTGAGAGACAAACCTCTTGAGAGTATCTATGTAAAATAAAATAGATAAATAAATAGGGGGGAAGGGGAGAATGAAAAATATATAACTGAAATTTTCTATTCTTGGAAATAAGTTACATCTTACTCATACACTCACATGGACTTTGATAATGATAACCTTATGAGGTGTGTACAACCATTGTAGTTTGTTGTAAATTAGAGAGTGCATTTTATTGTTTTTGGTTTTGTGGTGACATTATGCCTGGACATGTGGTGCACTTAGTCATATGCCTTGATTCAGTTGATTTTTAAAAATTTTGAAATTTGGGCAATGATTACGCCCAAAATATAACGCGGTAGTTGTAGCACAGTTTTGGGGTGTCGATTCTTCAAGAAGACGGATTAAAGAAAACACCAAATAATAAAAAGAACTAAATAAAAATATTAAATGATCAATAAAAAAAACAAATTGGTCTTGAATGCAATTTAACAAATAAAATTACAATAATAAAAATAAGGATCACTCAAATTATAAATAGTAAAGCATCAGGAATTTCTTGCACAAATCGGGTATTTATGTTTATTCTTGATTCAGTGGGGATTCATCTCCAAAGTCCCTAATTGGAAGATATAGAATTACAAACCATTTTAATCGAAAGATAACTCTTTGATAAATCATTCACTACTTTTTAAAACTCTGTGAATTATTATCCTTATTAACAAAACCCAGCGACGACAATATACCCGGGGGCAATACTGCAGCAAAAAATTAAATCAATAAGGACAATGAATTAATCCAAACATAATCAAGGATCTTAACCATTCTATAGAAAAAGCATGACTGAATTTATGAAGGGAATCAATTTCAAGATTATTTGGAGATAAGAAAATACTATTAATAATTAGAAAATGATAAATAAGAGTTTGCATTAATAAAAAACAATCAAATGAATAAAAAATAAACTAAAAACACCCTCAATTGTGCAAGTTCATCCCTAGCTTTACTTGGACTTAACTATCCACAAGCACAACAAAATTCTCTCGAATTAACTCCATTCCAAGTGATATATTTTTCCATCTGCCTCAAAGCCCTTATATAGGCTTCAAAGAGCACTACAAATAAGTATTGCTTAGCTGCCCATGTCTAATTTGAGGTCCATGTCTCCCACTCATAGCTGAAAGTTTGCATCCATGTGTTAAAGCCGAAAGTTTGCATCTCATTTCCAGCTGCGTCATTCCGTTCAACCACTCCACTAAATGCTTGTTGCGCCATTTGCATTGCTTTTTATTTCTTTTTGCTTTCCAGCTGCGTTTCTCCCGCTGCATGCGTGACTCTGCTCTGATTGCTGCAGTATGCTCATATTTTATACAAAAAAAGGATAGATGGGTTCAACTCTCTGTACAAACTAATTCCAAAAGGGTTCAACTCTCTTTGGATGTGCATAAAGTAATGGAGAATGCTCTCTCTCTCTAAACCCAGACCCTCTCTCTCTTGAAATCCTCTCTAGTCTGAACCTAGTTAGGCGGAGGGGGGATCTTCGGTTCCTTCTTTCTCTTCCTTTCCTCCCTCTTTACCACCGACCCTATGTCTCTGGTGATTTTTTTTTTTTTTTTGGTTTTTTTTCCTTTTGTTTTCAGCTAAATAAGGGAGTGTAGTCGATCCAAACTTCTTTGGTGACCATATTCCTACATGCACACCACCGATCTTGCAGTCGACCTGATTGGGCGCCATTCAGAGCGGAGCGTTGCATCAATGCGCAGTTTGAAGGGAATGCGTGGCGCACTCGCGCCACTGCGATTCATCTTCCATTGATGCCATGCATGGCAACTCAAGGACCAGTGAATCCAGCACCGTCTTGACCGATTGAATGGCTCCTTTCCAAAGTGACACGCGCCACCACTGTTTCCCTTTTATGCTTTTCCTGTTTAGGTTTGTTGGTGTTTATTTGTTGTTTCCGTTCTCTATATTTTTGACTTTATGTTAGTGTGTTTTGTTGGTGTTTGTTTGTTAGTTTTTGTTTGTAGGAAAAATAAAGTGACATAGGCTATTAGACTTATGTCCATAGTAGTGTTGGTTCGTCCCTCCTTCGGTTAGGAGGATGGGTGTAGTGTTCATTTCTCCTCCTTTAGAGGATGGAGTTTTGGATGCGTGTTGTTTTTACCTCTGTTTTATACAGAGAGTGATACTCTCTTTTGAGAGTTTTTTGAAGTTCAAACAATGTCCATCGTAAAGATATTTGTGTACGGGGAAGCTTACAACAAGAGTTAGTTTGGCTTGTAACTTGAGTCACAGATGTAACTTCCTTATAGAATGAATTGATGTTTATTTCCTATTAAAAAAAAAGTAATGGAGAATGTGATAGATTCAGAAGTGGAGTAGGCACCTCTTGTCAACTTGATGACAAAAATGTGGAGTAGAGTGAGGGGCAGTGCAGCAGTAGATGGGGAGCAGCTGCAAATTCCAGTAGCAGTCTTTTGATTTCTGATTTATTTTTATTCAGTAATTTTAAAGTTAATTTTGAGTTGTAATCTAAACAATGTTTTTATTTCTTGTTTGCTTTGATTTATTTTGGTTTACTGAACATGTTTTATGATGACTAGAATATTGTTAGAATTAGTTTGTTTTTTAAACTTGTGATGTTGATGAAACTAATCTCACTTAATGTTCTATGTAAATATTCATATATCATGATTCTGGTTTGTGCTTTTAACAAGTCAATATTACATTTATCAAGTTGATTTTGTCACTAATCCGCCCAAAGGGGAGATTGAATATGCAAGTGTTTGGCAAGAACTAGGTGACTAAGGTGATAGAATTCACCTTCGGTTGTGTTTTGTAATTTAGTTGAATGTAAAACACTTTGAATTTATCTATAGTTATTTTGATTTTATCTAAAAGTTGTTAGGACATGATAAGTTAAAAGTGTAGAAGTTGAGTTCCAAGAGTTTTGGTCTTATCCAGAGAAGAGTTTGAATGGAAAACTGCTATGCTGAGTTGATAAAGTGCTAGGTGCCAACATTCCATCAACAGAGTCCATAGCAACAGAGTCACTCTATCAGCAGAGTTCTATTGTATTTCAAACTACTTTCAGATAGAATATTTAAGTGATTCTATTACTTAGGATCTGGAGAGATTTCGGCCTTAGAGATTTTAGAGAGTCTTTTCGAGTGCATATGTGTTGAGAATTTTCTAGTTATGTTTCTCTCGTCAAGTGTGATCGTGCTCCATGTTGGAGATTGAGTGATCATGATTTAGCCAATAGAGTTCCAAGAGAAAAGCCAATATTTGATAATCGTCAGAAGTTTTGGCTGCTACTGTGGTAAAGGCAAACATGCTATTTGTCGTGTCAAGTAAGAGAGTCAATTGAAAAAGGTTTTGTAATTGAGAACTTACTTATAACTGATTTTCAAATAATAAATTTATTTTTTTGGATTTGGTTGTCCCGTAAGGTTTTACCTTTAATGAGTTTTTTAAAAAGTTTCCCTTCGTTACCAATATTGGTGTTATGCAATTTATTTATTTTATGTTATTACTTTATTATTACATAATTGCATGAATGTTGACTAACCAATTTGTCTAGTAAATTAGTAGATCTTTGAGTTAATATAGAAGGATATTTGGGTAATTTCAGAAACGATGGTTGTTGTACTTGTACAGGCCATAAAATACTTACTTTTGATACCAGAATTAAAAAGAAAGGTCAATGCCATAAATAGGATTGGCAACATGACAACTTTGGATGTCTAGAGCATATTTAATGGATTAGCCAAAGTTAAAGGATACTTTTGATGAATGTAAGATGAATTTGGCTTTTAGTTATTCCATTCACATAAGTCTTCATATTGGAATAGCTATTTTTTCATTATATAACAATAAAATAATATAAGATGAATTTGGCCCCTAGAAAAATAATAAAATAATATAAGGGCCCCCTAGGAAATTTTCAGGAAAAAAAGTCTCTCTCTCTCTCTCTCTCCCTTCATCAACAATGGTGGCCTCATCGTCAAGAACCAGATCCAGCGAACCGGTTCTACGCTCGCTCTCGCCCTTCGTCAAATTTTATTCTCCCACCACATCAAACTCTGCTTTTTCTTCATCCTCTTCAGCATTTGCTTCCTCTACAAGCTCCAGTTTCTCTTCCCCATCAACAGCTTTCTTCCACCATGAACTTCATGGCCATCACTATCACCACCACCACCAATCCCACAATGATCAGTGATTAGCCTCTCCTACCCGGGTCAACCTCTTTACCACCGCTTCCGTCTCCCCATCCGTTCATTTCTCTGGTGGTGCAAGGGTGCAGTGGTCCTCTTGCTGACGAGACTTCGAGTGGTGTTGCAGTGGTATTATCTCTGGTCAAAGAACGAAGCCGATCGCTATTTGGGGAAGAGCGTTCTAGTTTTTTGAGAGGGAAGGAAGAAGGCAGATGATGAGAAAGAAATGGAGAAAGAAATAATTGATAAAATATATATTTGGTCTATCTAAGTATCATTCAAATTTGAAAAATATTTTGGAAGTCATTGTAGAAAATTTCATTTAAAATTTAGCAAATCTATTGTGATGATATTTTGGTTTCTAATAGTTAAATATGTGATGAATTTAACTTTTGGCTAATCATTGAGGATGCTCTCATAAACTTGTCATATATAGAGATTTCAAATGTCTTAAAATCCAAGACATTCTAAAGGCAGCAGGTGTTAGAGGATCCAAGGATCTAGATTATCCTCTACTACCAACATTACATGATGTGGATGCACAATCGGTTCCAATAACCATTATTGAAGAACAACCGGCTCAACCAAGGTTTTGGAAATGGTGGAGATACTTTTGTTTGTGTCGATGGTTAAACATTTGCAGCGTCAGGGCAATTGGATCGATGAGACACGTGGCACATTGATGTTAGTGGCCACTGTGATTGCAACCGTGACTTTCCACGTTGGGATCAACCCACCAGGTGGTGTTCGGCAACAAGATCCAAAAAATGGTGATGCAGCCGGCACAGCATTAATATTTATATCTCGTGATTCCAATAGGAAATATACTTACCTATATTTCTTGTATTTCAACACCACCTCTTTTGTTGCAGTTCAAAGCGTTCTACTATTGGTCATTAATTAGTGGGTTTCCTCTGAGAAACAATTTTTTATATGGTTTTTGACCTTAACCATGTTTATTGCAATCTGGAGTGCCATGGCATTGACCTATTCCAAGGCAGTGAATAATTTGGTGAACCCGATCAATTTTTCAAGCAGACTATTCACCCATTTGGTCTTCAGTGCTTGTGGTTGCTGGTGCGATTCACATAGTCCGCCTATTATTTTCGATAGGGAAGTTGTTGTTCAAATTCATACGCTGGTTAACCAAGCGTCCAGCAAACGACGCCATCAACGTGCGTGTAAAAGAAAATTTGTCATAGAAGTTGAAATGATTTTGGATCGATCCATCTGGGTGGATATCTTTGTTGCAATTACTGTTAATTTGTTAAATTCTGTTGGCTCTACTCTAATGAATACTACTGGATCGGATGTATGCTATTGTATGGATTTCTGTATAGCCGGTTTCTGCTGGGAATCGGGTGAAATAATACCCTGAAAACCCAATATTTGTCGACACTTTTTTAAAATTAGCTAGCAAAAGTTGTTTCATTGTTTGAGATTTATTATATACGCCATATAATTATATTAATAACGTGCAAAACTATGTTATATATATATATATATATATGTACATAGAATATATAATATTGGTTATAATTAAGGAGGAATATACATAAACGCGCGAGCTCGAGCTCAAGGAGCAAAGCTGCTAATTATGAGTACACACACACACACACACACACACATATATATATATATATATATATATATATATATATTAGGGTGATGGTCCAGGGGGGGCCCGTGGAGGTGGGGGTGGTGGCTCAGGGGGTCGCTGTTGCATTAGTTTTGCCAAGTCAAATGCTTTGAGTTTCATTCGTTTTACAGTGACGGCCCCGGTGGATAATTCGTTCCCATCGCTTGCATGTATCGACCTCCCTAACTTCTCACCTGACAATTCCAAACAGATCACCAAAACCACAACATATACATTCATGATTCAGACAAGAAAATAATAGAGAAGAAGTTATAAACATGAAAGTACTGCACTACGTACATAAATTTAGTCTCACTATAATTTTGGGTTACGAGGATATTCCGCCATACATGTTGCCACAAATTTCACAAAACATATATCGTACAAGTACTCATGAATGAGCTGGGGAATTCTTGGTTGATATCGATCAGGGAGTGATGTGTTTGATTAAAGTGTAATTTGTCTCCTTATATTGAGGCCTACGTACGTACGTACGCTAGTTGTTCATTGGTCATCTAATTGTGTATATAATTGAGGCCTAATTAGGCTTCACGTGAGAGGGAAATACAGAATAGAATGGATCATATAAAATTTATTTTCCTCGGTAAAAATATTTTGGACAATACTAAATAAATAATAAATTAATATTATAGAACCAATTTCACGTAGTATCTATATATATCTTTCAAGTTCTGAATAAAAAGAATATATAATAGAAAATATATGATTTGGGGTCTTTAATTTTCATTTCCAAGATATATGTTTGGTGTGTGGTGTGTACCATCTGTATTGAAGAGTACGAAGAGCAGTGGAAAGATAAAGGTTCTCTCTCCCTCTCCCTCTAATTTCTATCATTCACACACTGACACAGACTTACAATATGCATACTCAAAACAAATAACGTACACCAAGGTGAAGCCACACTAGTCTATATATATATATATATATAGATCATATATATATATATACATGTCAAACAATTCAGGTTTTAAAGAAAGATGTGCTAATTTTACCTGTGAAAAACAAGCTCCAAGCAAGAAACAGGGTGGTAAGTACAAGAAAACCAAGAAGGTTGTGTCTCTTCACCCCAAACCTCATATTGCCTTGCTTGTGGAAGAGTCGTCCTTGAATACCACTACTATATATACATAAATGT
This sequence comes from Cyclocarya paliurus, assembly GCA_029856935.1. Classification (NCBI taxonomy): domain Eukaryota; kingdom Viridiplantae; phylum Streptophyta; class Magnoliopsida; order Fagales; family Juglandaceae; genus Cyclocarya; species Cyclocarya paliurus. The sequence goes on along the minus strand of CM056946.1, from coordinate 22,712,008 downwards.
GGGGGGCCATATTGCACATTGTTGTTGCGCAGTTTCAAGCTTTCAAACCCTGTATATATATTATAAATAGTCCTTTTCATCATTTACTGGGTCAAATTAAGCTAGATATATATATATGTAAGGTCGTGAACTTGGAAATTAAATTGATTCCGCGCGGTGGCCTGGTCATGAGTATTACTTTATCAATGTAATCTAGTTGAATTAGTCTTACGTAGCTAGTTGTGTTGAAATTAAGTGCAAGGGGATCGATTATCTTCTGACGAGACCGATCGCGATGGGATGACACTAGTGATCCTGACCATCGCGATGCATGCAGGGATGAATACGAGAGGTATTTTATGCTTTTATTTATTTCTATTTGAATAACCCAGCGTGATAATACATCCATGCATTAATTAACCATGCGGCATGCATCAGCAAAAGCATAATATCAAAAGCACTAAAAAAAATAAAAAATAAAAACACAATATATCTTGTTGAAGAAGTAAAATATGTTAAAAGATCATAACTCTTCAAATGGAAGATACATTAATACAATACCACATATATATATATATTTATGCATGTGTGTGTGTACACTAGACTCAAACATCATATCGTAATGATCTCCGCAAAAGACCAATTGGATGTTTATTATATAAATGAGTACCATATATCTTATAACTCTATACATGGCAGATCGATTTGCTCAGACGAACACATCCAGTCTACTGCTACTCTAATTGCTCGATGAACTGATCGATGAACGACTCACCATCAACAATCAAAGTAATCCAATTACGAGATATTCAGGGAAACATCGAGGTAATATAGTACTATGTCAAAAGAGAGAATCTTTTGACTCAAGGGAACTAATTATTCTCATATACGGTTTTCTCTCCCGATAATGTAATAACCCAGCCCATACCTAAATGGCCCAGCCCAAACCAAAGGCCCAGCCCCTTTCTCTTACTCTCCCACGACACTTCTGTCACTACAAGAAAATCCATTATTTGCGGCGCAACAAATCGCCGCAAATAATACCAAAAATCGCTGCAAATAATTATTTGCAGCGATTTCTGCACGCCGCATCTCCGTCGCAATTGTTAACTCACTTTTAAGTTAAATCAGCGAAATACCGACGCGAAAAAATCTTATTTGCGGCGAAAAAGTTCGCTGCAAATAGTCTTCTTAACGCCGCGAATAAAGTTAACATATCATCTGTTAATCGCTGCGAAAAAGTATTTGCAGCGTGTTTAATCATCGCAAATAACCGAATTATCGCCGCAAATAGCGTCTGGTTATTTGCAACGTTTGACTGGAACGCTGCGAATAGTTTTTTACCGGTGATTTATATTCGCCGCAAAAAAGAATTAGTAGCGATTTTGGGTCTGCCGTGAATTATAATTAGACATACTTTATTTTTATGCGGCGAAAAATATTCGCCGCAAAAGACATTTTATACTAGCTTATTTTGTTTGCATCAATAATTAATTCACCGCAAAAAAAATTACGTTTCAACAAGTTATTTGTGGCGATTGGAAATTGCCGCGAATAGTCTTTCCTATAGAATTTGCAGCGAACTAGAAATCGCCGCAATTGGTCATTTCTACCTGCTACGGTCCTTGTATAAAATTGTTTTTTTTTTTTTGGTATATACCTAATTTCCTGCTTCCAACTCATTTAATTACAGCATTACCAAATAATAATACTATACATCCATGAAGAAGATACACCAAAGATTAATTTAATCCAATACTTGTAATCATACTATAAGCTAGTATATATATATAAATTCAATGATCCAATACATCAGCCAGCCCCTTTAGAAGTGCTATACACTGGCATATGGTGCATTAATGGGAGGCAATTAAATACTATAAATGGGAGCAGCTAATGTCTCTTACAAGGTTTAAAGTACTACAAAAACATCCACAATACAAATGTACCATAATTGCAACAAATATGAAAACAAATGGGGTGGAGTCTATCCGCAACTTCGCACATCGAACGTTGATTTGCGATGACCCGGTGATTGATGGTTGAGTTGCAGCTGTCCAGAACATGGTTATCAAGTAGACTGCCTTCTACATTCACTAGCTAGGCAAAAGAATTCTCCAAAGTGACAACTTTGCTTAAGATAAGTTACACACAAACAAATATTATAGCAGAAATTTTATGTAGTTGCAAAAATTCTTTGATTTCTTGCATGTTATGAGCTACCATGCATTTTCCCTTCTATTTTGTTTTCACACGTTTGCATGTAATTAACTAATTCATTATAAGAAATAGGATGAATTCGTATACATGGTTTCAATATGTATCTAATTCAATGAAATGTCACAAATCTTTCCCAAAGAATAACAAACCAATAAAATTCTTGTTACATGCTGCACACCTCGACCTTACATGAAAGATAAATTTTGCCAACCACTAACAAGCATTCATGTGAAAATAAAATCATCCAAATGAATAGACCAATAAATTTTCTGCCATGCCTACAATATAAATCATGTAAATCTGAAACAAAAGCATCAAGCAATTAACTTAAACTGTATTTGAGCAACCATCTCAATTTACTCATGCAAGTGATAAATAAATACATGATAATGAAGAAAGAAATAGAAGAATAACATGATAGTAAATTTATATGCTTGATTTTATGCACATGCCTAAGCATAGAATCAACAAACCAATAAAATTCTTGTTACATGCTGCACACCTCGAGTGAACATGAAAGATAAATTTTGCCAACCACTATGTCAGATGATGTTGGATCTAACAAGTCATATTCCTCAACTTCTGAATCTGCTTCCTGCAACACCATTCATGTGAAAATAAAATCATCCAAATGAATAGACCAATAAATTTTCTGCCATGCCTACAATACAAATCATGTAAATCTGAAACAAAAGCATCAAGCAATTAACTTAAACTGTATTTGAACAACCATCTCAATTTACTCATACAAGTGCTTTAAACACCTAAAAAGAAAGCTAAACCCACTTTTTTAAAGCGCATCAAATTGAAATTTTTATTGAAAAGCTTTGGCAGATAATGCTAAATTTAAAAAGAGAATTGTAAAACTGATGAAAATATGGTTTCTGATGAAAATATGTAAAACTGATAAGAATGCTATCTAATGGCTCAGATAGTATACATTAAACAAGATATTTTCCATGGACAATTTAAGGTTCAGAGTCCTTCTAGGTGCAAGCTGCTATGAGGGCACACATTCCACACTGTTAACGTGGCAAAACTTGATATTAGATGGCAGAATTTGGTCGAGTGTGTCATCCACACCGACTTGCAAAGATAATTTTCCTAAAGCCTATTACCGGGATACTTCAGTTCCATTACAAATCATTTGCATCTTATGTCCTATAAGCTGTTTCAAGTATCTCATAAGATGCTGCTCATTGAAGTATGTAAATATCATTTATATATATATATATATATATATATATATATAAAGTTTTTAGATTTAGATAATGGCCATTATATATATATATATAACTGTAACTATATATATATATATAACTATAAAAAGTTTGCACATCCAAGCATTGTGGAGTTTGCCAGAGTCGAAGAAAGCCAACCAAGAAATTAATATTGGGGGGAAACACTTCCTATCACCTACGGGATTGTCTGATGTGTGTGCTTCTCAAAACCTAAGCATAAATATTATAGCAAAACACCAGTGTTTCTAATTGCCCTAAACGGTTTCATCAAGAACTGGAAAACAGATAGAACAGAGTAATTTACCTTGGGAAATCGAATCCAACCGAGTGGATGAGGAGACGAAGGGCTGGAAAATCGACTCTGACGTTCACTCCACGCAACGGGCCGACGATGATGAAGAACAAAGCCTTCGGGTGTCTTCAAACCGCAACTTTTTTCACATTTTATGGCCGAGGCAAAAGCGATTGAAGACGTTGATTAGTGGGGTTTCGGTGGGGGGGAGTAGAGTAACTCGGTACTCGTACGCGAGAACCACTAGGCTGGAGTAGCTGGAGGTGATTTTAGTGGTTTCAATCGGTGGAAGGGAAATCCCGAGTTATTTCTGTGCTTCGGTTTTGGCTAATCTGCAGCTAGAGAGAAATGAAAAAGAACAAGTTGGGGACGAAGGTGCTTTCGGGATTTGGGGGGAAAAATAAAATCCTCATTTCGTTTTGGCGCTGGATTAAAATCACAGTTGCAGCGAAATTGTCTGCCGCCATAAGTTATGATTCATTTGCAGCGATTTATTTCGCCGCTATAATCACAAAAATCGCTGCAAATGATTAATTTGATTTTGCAGCGAAAATAATCGCCGCAATTAACTTACAAATCGCCGCAAAAGGTAAAACAAAAAGCCCGCGCGTTTAAAGCTGCGTCGATCAAGAAATCACCGCAAATAATGACATATTGCGGCGATTTTATTACCGGCAGACCAAAAGTCGCCACAATAAGCTGATTTTCTTGTAGTGTGTACCTCTCACGCACAAACCCCTTCCCTCGTTTTCTTCCCATCCGTACATTCTCTCTCTCTATATATATATACATACACACAATCATATATATTATTTTTATTTTTAAAAAATTCTATTCATAAGTCTCACACACCACCATTTTTATTATTTTTTAATTTTTTTTTCTCTTATCCATTGTCTGAATCATGGATAATGAGTAGAAAAATTTAATTATTTTAAGAAGAATAAAATTTAAAAATCTAAAAAAAATGCATGGTGTGTGGTGTGTGAGGTTTATAAATAGTAAAACTCTTTATTTTTACTCTATTTCCCTCACTCTCTAAACCGTACAAATATATATATTCTCTCTCTAAACCGTACATATTACCTATATTCTCTCTCTCAATTTTAGGGCTGTGCAAAATTTAAAAATTTTCAACTTCATCCAACTTCCACTCCGATTTTGACACCGACAAAGTAATCGGAATTCAGAGTCGGAGTCGGAGTTCGGAGTGAACTGGAGCTCCGAACTCCGATTCCGATTTAAAAAAAATAGATGTAAAACGACATCTGGTTTTTTTAAAATAATAATATGCGAAACGGCGTCATTCCACTTAATATGGAACGGCGTCATTTCATCACACGGGGGGTCCCAAACGCAAGACCCCCCTTCTTGCTCCTTCCTTCTTCCCCTTCTTCCTTCTTCTTCCCTTCTCTTCTCTTCTCCGAACCAGTGAACCGTTGATCTCGCCGCCGTTCCTCGTTGCGCCTCTGTAGTTCGTAGTCTCGCTGTCTCGTTCTCAGGCCAGCCTCCATAGCCTTTGACCTTTGGTATGTTTCCGATTCCGAGCCCTAAAATTGATTTAATTTTATGTTTATTTTTGGATTACCTAAATTTAGTTATTTTCGGATCATAAAGGTGGTTATCCTAGTGAATTTTAGTTGTAATTGTTGAGTTTGGCTTGATTTCATGTTAAAAATATCATTTTTGAGGTTTGACTTGATTGTGGCTCGACCCCCTAGCTCAAGCCACATTCGCTCGACCCTTCACTCGACTCCGCTAGAGCAAATATGCAACCCGAGAGCTCCGCTCCACAGTTGCTCGACAGTCTACTTGAGCTAATATGAACCCGAGAGCTCCACTCGATAGTCCGCTCAAGCGACTATGCAACCAATCAAACCCGAGAGCTCCGCTTGACACCCGCTCGACAGTCCACTCGAGCGAGATGACAAACCTGATACTTAGACTATTTTAGAGATAATAACAAACCTTGTTTTGAGTTCTGTGACTTTTGATTTTGCGATTCAAATGGAAAATGCTGAGATAATAACAATGAAAGCTATTTGTTAAGAATACATGCTTATGCTTGTTTCCCTCTATTTGCTTTCTATTGTGAGTACTTGCATATTTTATGAAGCAACAACATCATTGTTAATGATTTAGCTCACAACGAAAGAAAAATTATAATTTTCACTTGGTTGACTTATTGTTCTTCTACCTTCCATACATACTAATAGAGGATGGTTGGGATTCTTTGGAAATTGGTTAAAAGGAAGCCATTGTCATGTATTTGTCACACTTCTCCCTACCAATATGAACTTGGGGTTGAAAGTTTTTGCCGATTGTTAGGCAATTAGTATGGTGAAAATCATTTTTTCTTGTGCAATGATGATTTACCCAAGTAGAGAGATGGGGTAGATAGAATGTGGTGTTTACTGCTATCTCTGACTAAGCTATGCTACAAAGACACTATTAAACATATGAAAGATGATAGAACTGTTGTCAAAATGCATCGATATTTGAATTTTGGTTACAAGCTAATTTTTTAAACTAATATAGCCTAGTTATTTTTTAAACTAATTTATTGGTTCTAATTTATTTTTGTAGCTTCTTTGATTGTAATATGGATCATAGACCTAGTGGAAATGATTGTCCATAAGGGGATATGGCAGATGCCAATGCTACATCTCCTACACCGGTGGGTACTTCCACTCCTAGAGCCACATCTAGGGTAGCCACATTTAGAGGAGTTACATCTAGAGCAGCCACATCTAGAGCAACCACATCTTGTAGGAGTAGTGGACTCCCACTCCCAGTGGATATAAAGGGTAAGGATGAGGATATGTTCAATGAAGATGAGGAGATGCCCATTGAGCATGATTAACCACAACGGGCTTCTAAAAAATGGTCGTGGACATTGGAGCATTTCACCAAAATTTCTGGTGAAATTGCAAACCCATAAGCAAGATGTCACTATTGTGGTCAACTTTGTAAATGTCATTCGAAGAAGTAAGGCACTAGTGTGATGATAGTACATCTTTAAGGTTGTCAACGATATAAGATTGCGAAGGGATTGGCGGCCACTGATCAGACCAATCTCAATTACGAAACTTCTAAGGCCACTGATGGTACACAGGCTAAGAAACTGGTCATCCCTCAATATAATAAGAAGATGTTGAGGAAGATGCTTGCAGAAATGATAATTATTGATGAGATGCCCTTTACCACAGTCGAAAAAAGAGGCTTCTGAAAGTTTCTAAACTTTGTTGAGCCACGCTTTCCCATTCCATCACAGTATATGGTGATGCAAGATTGTATGAAAAGGCATGTGAAGGACAAGGCAGAGATGAGGAAGATGTTTGTTACCACTAGCTAGAAAGTGTCATTGACTGACACATGGACGTCCATACGGAATGTCTACTACATGTGTATCACAGCACACTACATTGATAGTGAGTGGAATTTGCATAAAAGCATTATTGGTTTCAAAGAAATTGTGGATCATAAATGTGCATCCATTGGGGCGCAGATAGATGATTGTATAAAGAATTAGGGGATTCAAAAAGTGATGTGTATTACAGTTGACAATACTAGTGCCAATGAAATAGCAATTGATTGGTTTAAGCGAAACATAACGGTGAACGATGATGTCATTCGGGACCACGACTTTATTCATGTTTGGTGCTGTGCTTATATTATTAACCTCATAGTTGTTGAAGGGTTAAAAGAGGTTGATGTTTCTATTACTCGAGTCCGCAATATTGTGCAATATGTGAGGGGTTCCCCCCAAAGGCTTGCCAAGTTTAAGACAATAGCAAAAGATCTTCAGATTGAATGCTCTAATATGTTGTGTTTGGACGTTCCGACTCGATGAAACTTTACATACATGATGTTGGATGTGGCATAGAAGTACCAACGAACATTCGAGCAGATGGAGGTCGAGGATGGGGGCCTGAGATATGCTTTGTTGGAACCAGCAGGACAAAGACTCGGTGCGCCAAACGAACATGATTGGACTAGTGTGAGGTACTTTGTTCAATTTTTGTAACTTTTTTATGAGATAACCATGCGGATATCTGGATCTAAATATACGACTGCAAACTTGTACTTCACCGAGCTCTCGGAGCTTCACTTCCACTTAGAAAATTGTTGTACTGATTCTAGGGGATTGTTATCTACTATGGCTACAAGGATGAAAACCAAATATGATAAATATTGGGGGAATATTGAGAAGATAAATAGATTACTATTTGTGGCTGTGATCCTTGACCCCCAATATAAGTTGGTCGTTCTAGAATTTTGGATAAATTCCATCCTCGGGGCAGTGAAGGCTGCAGAGTTTATTATAATGCTTAAAAATGATATTGATGACCTATATCATCACTACAACAATAGTTATCAACCATCATCCGCAGCTGGTAGCTCCTCACATTCGAGGCCAACGGGATCGATAGTTTCCTCAAATGATACTAACCCATCCAGACTTGGGCTTATACGCCATCGTATTATGCAACAGTATCATCAACTCATTGCAACGTGGAATATTATGCAATGTACATCTGAGGTTGAACGATATTTTATAGAAGCTATCGAGGCACCTAGTGATGTATTTCAGTTGCTAACTTGGTAAAAGGTTAATTCTACCAAGTATCCAGTCATTTCCCGTATAGCCTGAGATGTGCTAGCCATTCCTATTACTACGGTTGCCTCAGAGTCGGCATTTAACACTGGAGGTTGTGTGTTGGATGCTTATCGGAGTTCATTGTCACCGTCAACCGTGGAGGCCCTCGTTTGCACACAGAATTGGATCAGTGAAACGCCCATTGGACTAGATACTGTTGGCATTGATGCCGAGAGCTATAGGCTTAAATCTGGTAACTTTATAAGTTTATATGCCTTTAAATTTTTATTTAATTAATTTTAATATTTCTAACTTCTACTTTTTATGATTTTATAGACCTAATTGTGAACCCTAACATAATTTCCGATGATTGAGAGTTTGAGATGGACGCCCCTTGAGAGTTGGGATGGAGAACCCCCTTTCTTGGAGAAACCCCCTTTTTTGGTAAGAATCAAATGGAGAATCAAATTCTACTTTTACCATGTTCAATTTGTTATTATCAGTTTTTTTCATTTATTGCTTACAACTTTCTATCTTCATTTCAAGCATGACCAATCACGAATGAAACCATTGAGATTTGAGTAAAATTCGTGTTTGATATTTATGTAGTTATCTTTATTAAATGGGATTGTAACTGTTATAACTTATGATTATTTAGTTTTTAAGTTTTTTTTTCTTTTTAGTTTTTTTTTTTTTACAGATTTGGACTATTGTTATAAATGGAAGAAATATCATGATCAAGTTGTTTTTCGACTTTTAAACTATTATATATAAAAAAAAAAATTATCTTTTCATTATTTTTTTTTTTACAAATTCGGACTTGGGCAATAATGAGCCCAAAAGATGAAAAAGGGCATCCATTTAGCCCAATAAATAGTCAGAGCTCCGATCGGAGTTTCGAACTCCCATTGGAGTCGGACTCCAATTCCGTTCGGAGTCGGAGTCAGAGTAAAATTTCCGCTTCAGAGTTGGAGGTCAAAAGCGACTACTCCGACTCCGTCGAAATCGAAGCTCAGCCCTACTCAATTTCCCTCTCCCCGTATATATTTCTCTCAAATTTCCCTCCCTACCCATATATATATTTTCTCTCTCTCTCTAATCGCCACCCAAGGCCACTGCTCTTGGTTATTTTATCATCACTAATGACAATATTAGATAAATTCTCATCCCTCATAAATAGTATTTTTTAATGAATTTTGTATATAAAATTTGCTAATATTTGGTGTTGTGAATTGTTGAGAATATACTTAGTTCATTACGCTGTCAAGGTGTATTGAAGATTAATTTAATATTCAAGTGTTAGTGGTGGGTATTAATTAGAATTAATCTGTGTTTATTTCATTCTTATATGGTTGAGTGTAGATATTATTTACATTGAATTAATAAGGGGATAGGAGTCGTGTGCACATTCTTATGCTATTTTGGTTCTGCTTGTGGGATTTGTACAAATTTTGTAATGGTTGGAATATTTGAGAAATGTCATGTGGCTTATTAAAGTTGAAAGTTAAATGTGACCATGCTATTTATTCTTGAGCCCATGATATGAATGTTTTTGTGACATGTTTGACGTCCCTCACGGTGTCATGTCTTCGTGGCATGATATCTTTGTGGTATATTGGTGATTTTTCTATTATCATGTGGCCTTGAATATGATATTTGACTGAATGTGTTGGTTGAGATAAAATTGTATTGCTCATATTATTTTATTGAGAATTTATTCACTTTCTTATAGTCAAGAAAATTGCCAACTCTCACACCCCCATTAAATTGCCACTTACTGAGCATATGACAGCTTACCACTTCATTTCACATATTTTTTAGAGTTATAGAAAGTTCCTTCAACTGAAGTGATATCTTTTGAGCCAAAGATTACATAGTGGACTTAGTTTAATCACTTGAGATTGGAAGTTTTGGGAATTGATGATTTTGTTGCGTAAAGATGGTTTTGGTTGTACAAATAGTTTTCTTATGGTCATAGTTTGGTTATTTTGTAGTTTTTGTTGAAGTATCTGTATTGTACTTGTTGATGTCGTGTTTCACAATGTAATCACGACTTCTACTGGAATTATTGTTTTGCTCCCATAAGTGAGGGTGAAAGGTGTCTCCCTGGTGCAGGTCCAGATAGTCGTTTGGTATGCCCATAACACACTTAGGAGTTCTTTGACCCATGCTCCTTTGTGTGCCCCGATATTCTTCTTAAGGGTGGAGAGAAGGGTTTTATTGGTAACCTCGGCTTGGCTGTTGGCTTGTGAGTGTCCCAAGCCACTCATTCTGCGCACCACTCCCAGTAATGTGTGCAGTCCAACTGTCTTCTATTGTCCGATATGAAGCTCCTAGGTATGCCAAACCGACATACTACTGACTTCCACAAGAACTTCGTGATGGCTTGGGAGGTGATGTTTGTGAGGGTCTTTGCTTCGACCCATTTCGTGAAGTAATCGACCGCAACGATCACAAACTTGGCCTCTCCTCTGGTTGCTAGGAATGGGCCAATTAGCTCCAGAACCCACTGGGTGAAAGGCCACGGGACTGTGATCGATGTTAGCTCCTCTAACGGGCAGTGCGGCACCAGCCCGTGCTCCTGACACTTTGGGAATTTCCTGGCAAAGTCCTCCACATCTTTGAGGGAATGGGACTAGTAGTACCCGGCAAGGGTCACTCTTGCGGCCAGCGCCCTTCCCCCAAGTGGCTTTCGTAAATTCCTTCATGGATCTCCGCCAACAAGTACTGCGCCTCCTCTAGCGAGAGGCATCTAAGGAATGTCTTGGAGAAACCTCTTCTAGACAGGACCCTTCCAGCAAGGTAAACTAAGCCTCCCTATTTCCTAATCCTTCATGCTTCTTCTGGGTCACTAGGTAGCTACCCTTCCTGCAGGAATTTTCGAATGTCCACTGCCCATTCGCGGGGTTCTGGGGTCGTAACAGACACCTCAACCCCAATGGACAAAGCGTCAACCGTTTTGACCATGGTGTATTCTGGGAAGGGGAGTTCTTCTTTTCTAGATGCAGCCTTTAGTAGGCGGTCTGTCTTCTGATTCTCTCCTATCAAAACTTGTTGGATGTAAAATAGCGCAAGTGGTCACTCTCATTGCAGACGAGCTGGAGGTACTTCTTCAGCCTTTCTCCTTTCGTGGCAAACTGCCCTAGTACTTGGCTAACTACCACTTGAGAGTCGGCCCTCACTTTTATCTCTTTTGCTCCTAGCAACTGGGCGATTGACATCCCAGCTAAGAGTGCCTCATACTCAGCTTCATTGTTGGTTGCCTTGAAGGCAAGCTTGACCGCGTAGTTGTGCTCCTCCCCCTGTTCGGTGACTACATGCACCCCCGCCAGCCCGGCAGGACAAGCCGTCTACATAAACCTACCTAAACTTTCCTTGGGGTGCGATTAGGACTTCCTCCGAGAAGCTGGTAAACCCTGCAACAAAGTCTGCCAATACTTGTCCTTAAATCGCGGAGCGGGGCAAGTACTCCATATCAATTCGCTAAGCTCGATCGCCCACTTGGTGAGCCATCCTGAGGTGTCTGGCTTCTGCAAGACTTTCTTGAGGGGAAGGTTGGTGAGCACTTTCATCGGGTGGGTTTGGAAGTATGGCCTTAATCTTCTCACGGCAATGATCAAGACGAACACCAACATTTCAATTTGCAGGTACCTAGCTTTGGTTCTGCGGAAGGCCCGACTCATGTAGTAGACGGGTCGCTGTCCCTCCTCTACTTCTCAAACCAGCACTGCGGACACAGCATGTGGGGACATGGCTAGGTACACAATAAGGTCCTCTCCAGGTTTCCTTTGGCTTAACAATAGGGGTGGCTTAGGTATTCCTTCAGGTCGGCAAAGGCTTCTTCACAGGTTGCATCCCACTCTTGGGCCTTCCTCAGAACTTTGAAGAAGGGGAGACACCAGTCAGTTGATCAGGCGATGAAGTGGTTCAGGGCCACTACCCAATTGGCCAGCCTTTAAATTTCATGGGGATTGTGGGGGGAGGCATCCCCACTACCAGTTCCACCTTTATAGAGTTCGCCTCAATCTCCCTTTCAAAGACCATGAACCCCAAGAACTTTCCCGACTCCACCCCAAACGCACACTTCTATGGGTTGAGCTTCATCTGGTACCATCGGAGGATGGAGAAGGCTTCTCGAAGATCTGCTAGATGCTGCCCGGGCTCCTTGCTCTTTACTAGCAAATCGTCCATGTACACTTCCATACTCTGGTCGATCTGTTGCTTGAACATCTGGTTGACCAATCGTTGGTAAGTGGCCCTAGCATTCTTGAGGCCGAATGGCATAGCCTTGTAGTAGTAAAGCCCTTGGTCTGTCATGAATGCAGTCTTCTCTTCATCATCCGTACTCATTATGATGTGGTTGTATCCCGAATAGGCATCCATGAAGCTAAGGGGAGGGATGTCTTGCCATTGAATCCACAATCAGGTCGCTGCACGGCAATGGGAAGTTATCCTTCGTGCAAGCTTTATTCAGGTCGGTGAAGTTGATGCACATTCATCATTTTCCATTGGACTTCTTCACCAGGACCACATTGAAGAGCCATTCCGGGTAGTAAACTTCCCAGATGAACCCCGTCGCAAGGAGATGGTCCACCTTCTCGGCTATCACAGCGTACTTCTGGGCACTAAAGTTTCATCATTTCTGCTCCACTTTCCAAGCCTTTGGATAGAAGTAGAGCCGGTGCTCAATGATGGAGTTGTCTATCCCGAGCATCTCCTCATGGCTCCAAGCAAACACGTCTCTAAGATTATGTTTGGAAGGTAAGATGAGAATTTTGTGTTTTATTTTAAAGTTTAAAATATTATTTTTTAGTTTTGAGATTTGAAAAAGTTAAATTGAAATTTGAAAAAGTTGTATTGGGATTTGAAAAAGTTGAATTATTTATTATATTTTATATAGGAATTTGAAAAGGTTGTAATGATGAGATGAGATGAGATGAGAATTTTATTGAAGATGAAACTTCCAAACATAATCCAGTTCGATACGAAGACATTTCAACGCCTTCCTCAATTTTGGGTCTAGCTTAGTCCCGACACGGACCATAAGCTCCGGTCTTTGCTGGTCCACTAAAACCAACTCCAAGGGTTCATTGGGTTTAGCCTGCCGCAGGGCTTGCTCATCGCAGACTTCTTCATCCCATTCAGTCAAGGCTGACGGTGAACCCAACCTAGGCATCTCTCCAGTTTTTTCCACGGCCGCAACTACGTTGACCTCACACCTTAGCTCCCGAGCGTAACACTCCCTACCCAGGACCTACTCGCCTTGAACTTTCACCACCCCCAAGTTGGTAGGGAACTTCATTTTGAGGTGGTAGGTGGAAGTCACAGCCCTCAAGCTATTCAGGGTGGGGCGTCCCAGTATTGCATTGTATGAGGATGGGGCTTTGAAGACCAAGAAATCGGTCATGGTTGCAGCGGTCCTGGGTGCCTTTCCCACCAAGAAGAATAGAGTGATAGTCCTTATTGGTTGAACAATGTCGCCTGTGAAACCTTTGAGCGGCAGAAGGACTGGGTGCAATCGGTCTGGACAGATCCCTATCCTGACAAAGGCCTCCCAGAATAAGATGTATGCTGAACTGCCGTTGTCAATCAGGATCCTTTGAGTTGTAAAGTTTGCAACCTACATCGTTACTACCAACGCATCATCTTGCTGGTGGAGGATGCCCTCTTCGTCCTTTTCGCCAAAGGTTATTGTGACGCTCCTTGGATGTCGCAATGTCCTGACAACAACTCTCCCGGTGGTGAACACCTCTTCATAGCGTGCCCTCCAGGCATGTGCCCCTGAGTCGATGAAGTAACCGTTCCTCCTGCATATCCTCTAGTGATTGTTCAGATTTCGAGTTAAAGCACTTTTTTTTTTTTATTAGTTATTTGTTTTTTATTAGTTATTTATTAAGTATGTTATTTCTTATTTAGTACTCTTTTATGTTATTCGTTTTATTTACTTAGTATGTTATCATGAATTACTTTTTGTATAATATCTTATTAATTAATTTATATTAGTATATATAAATTAATTAATTTATTAGTTATTTAATTTTTATTAATTATTTACTAAGTATATTTTCATGAATTATTTTGTTTTATTAGTTATATAGTATAATCTAGCATCTTAGAGCAATTTAGTATTTGTTAAACCTATTATTTACCTAATTGTATCTCCTATATTCACAATATTATAAAATTCAAGATATTTTTTCATTCATCTTTTTTTAAATTCACAACATATTCACAATTAAATACCAATACATTCACAACATATTTTTATTAAATTCACAACATGCATCTTCACAACATATTCACATATTCACAATCAATTATCTAACAACATTCACAATATCCAAACATATCAAAATCAATTATCTAACATATTCACAATCAATTATCTAACAACATATTCACAATATCCAAACATATCCACAATATCTAAACATATTCAAAATCAATTATCTAACAACATATTCATAATATCCAAAAATATTCACAATCAATTATCTAACAATATATTCACAATATCCAAACATATTCACAATATCCAAACAATATTCACAACAATATTCTAACAAAATTTAGAAATATGCCTAGCAATATCCCTTTACAAATTGACAATCTTCAAAAATCCCAAGAAATAATCTTTCAAACAAAAAACAATACTAGTTAGTTCAAACTAAATAATACATAGAAAAATCACAACATAATTCAAAATAAACTTAAAAATATAATACTAACCTCACAATATTAAGCTCTTTTCTCTCAACCTCTCTGTCTCTCTCTCTCTCTGTCTCTCTCTCTCACTCTAACGCTCACTCTCACTCTAACTCTCTCTCACTCACAATCGTTCACTATAGGCATGGGTAGAAGGCAAATGGGATGAATTGCCTTCAATCCGTGCTCTTAAAAACGCCCCAAACTTGTCTGGAACGTCTTTATTTTTTTTTCAAATTTTTTGAAATAGGTCCTCCTTACTCGAATGGCAGCATTTTAAAGGAGTCCTAGAGTTATTGTAGCAACATTTTAAATGAAAAGTTGCGAACTAAAATAGCAGTCAGTTCAAATGTCACAATATACATTTGAACATTACGTGAAATTTTGGTTTCCACTGAAAGAACCGCCTAATTTTTAACACTCATAAACGTTCAAATGTACAATATTTAATATGCGAACGTTAATATTCCTCAAAACAATCACAGATCATGCGGATTAAGTTCAAACCTATCATTCAAAATGTTTACACATTTTGTTGATGATTTACAAGCGAGGTGACCCATAATTTAGTAGGAAGGATCCCACCAATTTTTCCATTCACGTTTGCACATCTAGGCTTTACATTTGTCCGTCCACACATATATGTTAGAACGTTACGTTCTACACATTCAAACGTAAATATATCAATTTCTCTAACAATTAACGCGGGAAAAGATCCTGCCAAATTTTTAAAAACGTTCGCACGTGTATATCTGTCTCCACGTTCACACGTCAGCACAAAACATGTGAACGTAGATTTGTATCATTCGAACGTGATTCACATATTTATATATTTTTTAAATAATAGTGGTTTATATATTTATATATTATTAAACTAAATAACAACACTAGACTAGTAAATGTAGTATATATACTAGTACATAATGCATAAGAATAGTATATAAGTAATATATTATTTAGTATAAATTATTTAAAATTTATACTAGAGATGTTCGAATGTACCAATATAACGTTTGCATGTCTCGGACATTAATTGAAAAACGTCTGCACATACTAACATAACATTCGCATGTCACGGTAATTAAGTAATTGAATGTATGAACGTTAGAATTGATTTATTCGCATGTCTTTCTCACTCATCCCTAGACATTCGCATGTTACCACTTAAACGTTCCAACATTACGTGTTTAAAACCTCAAGTTCTAACACAAAATGGCATAAAACCATTTAATCTCCAAAAAACAGTCTGTAGCCTCCGTCACCACTGCCGTCAAACTCCACCACAAAGGTAAAAAAGTAGGCATCCCTCTTTAACCTTTAGGTAGATTTTTTTTTAAATGTTTAATGGAGGCTTCGGTGGTTTTTGAAACCCAATAGCGGCTGGACCTTCATCTTAATTTTTCAACCACCATTGGTTGCCAATGGCCAAAGAGCCACTGTAGAAAGCTTTCTTGAAGTTTATACTTCATTTCTATGATTGCTTTTGGCCACTTTCATTCTGTTTGAGATTTTAGAGAATGGCTAAGTCGACTCAGCCATTTTTTTCTTGTAACATTCGAACGTTAGCTTCCCACATTCGAACGTTAAACATTCCAAATGAGGAAGACGACGTTCACATTCGCACGTTAATCATATAGCATGCAAATATTCTATAGTACGTGTGAATGTATAGAAAGTGTGTGTGAATGTATATTTTATATTTGAACGAACTTCTGTAATGTTCGCACGTATTATATTTCATATTCTTGAGCGGCACATAAGTGTGAATGTTTGTGTTACGTGCGAACGTTATTTCAAATTCGTGCAAATGTAAAACCTTTCAGTTGCCATAAACCAAATATACGTTCACACATATTATTAAATACATTCATTGTCTTCATCACGTGCAAACGTGATATGTTTTGTACGTTCGAATGGGTGTTTTAGCTATCACGTTCAAACGCAACTCATCTTACGTTGGAATGCTTATTCTACAAATTAACGTGCGAACATAAAAATTAAAACGTTCGCATGTATAAGCTTAACGACCAAATGTAATATGTTACGTTTGAATGTATTCCCAAAATAATTTAGATTACAGTACATAATATGTATCATAATATTAATATTCCTCAATTTTTTTTCTTTCTTTCAAAATATGGCTCATCTTCTATCAACTAGGAAAAGGAGGAGGGAAGGATCAAGCGAGGCCACGTCTCGAATCGGGGCTCGAACAGTGATGTCTAAACTAGAAGTCATGATCAACCAGTTCCACGAAATCATATGGGAGCAAAAGAGCATTCGAGACATGTTCGTTACAAGAGGCTGGATGAGTATCTGCACATCATATACCCTTAATGGTTCGGGAGTTTTATATGCAGTTGTGCTCCATGCCTAAGGATACATCCTCTGTGATAGTACATAGTGTTCAATTCGAGGTCTTGGTAGAAGTCATCGTCGAGCTTCTAGGGACCCTTCGTATAGCTGAGATAGATGTTCAGCCTATGGATGGATTCCAAGTAGATGCAGATGTAGGCACTTTTACATCATTTTCTAGCCCAGTTGACCGGTCAGAGGCTAGGGATACTAATGAGGAGGATGATGACTGAGATGAGGATTTCTACATCCTTACTGGGAGTAACCGAGACTGAATTGATAGGAAGAACTCCTTCAACCAGGTACAACCCCTCCATTTTTTCCGCATGTTTCATCTTATTGTTCCAATAAATATGGATCATGTGGGACAAAAGGCCACATTTAGCCAGACTCACACACAGATCCATATACGAGTGGCACGTGGATAGCTCATTGATTTCACACTTTGTATTTTTAAGAGGATCAATTACGAGGTGGGCGTCGTCTCCACGGACAACCTCCTACATGGAGTCGTCATTACCAAGCTATTACTAGCCCAGAGAGTGCAACCCAAGGTGGAGGAGTGGATGACAAACCAGATGAGCCCCATTGACATTACCACACACCGTCGAAGCATTAGACAGGGGAAGAGGCATGCTCGATGTCAGGCTGGCCCAATACCAGATCTTGTTCCTCCAACCCAGTCTGAGCCTAGTGTTGCTCCCCATATTGGGAGTACTAGTCAGCCACCAATGAGTACATCTGCAGGGGATGCGCGACCTCCTTGGGTTGATGCGGTGATCTTAGATCTTACTGTGCATATTGACCTATAGATCGACAGACAGATCGCAGCTGTAAAGGACACTGTCACCAAGATTGCCCATCGTGTCAATATTCTAAACAAGAAGGTCATGGCATTGATTAAGGAGTTACGCACAACATGATTTGTGAACAACACGTTGATCTGAGTGTTGTTTACAAAACTTTATCATATTTTGTACTTTATTTTTATTATATGTAATGAACAATATTATTTAATATATCTACTGTTTTTAAATTTCAATTCTCAATCTTTTTTAATTTGAAATATCCAACTTTAATATTAAATCAATTAACGTTCGAACATGAATTACTAACGTTCGAACGTTGGCACCAAATATTTTCACATTCGCACGTAATAGCCTCCACATTCTCATGTCCAGAGAACATTCAAACGTTAATATGTATACGTTTGAATGTAATGCAATTTCTCAGTTGCCTTCAGTGACGGTTTCCATAAACTATCATAGAAAATACTTTTGTATGACAGTTTGGGCATTGTCACAATTGCAGAACTGTCACAAAAACTCATTTTTGTTGTAGTGTGAGAATTTCATACCAAAAAAAATGTATTTAGACGAGAAAATTATCGGAAAAAAAACATGATTAAAACATTGCAATTGCAAATTGACACGAACCATATATATGGCTAGTGTTAGAATATATATAATTTAGTCTTTTAGATAACTACTCCTAATGATATTCTAAAGGGGCAGCTATGACTTAATTCGTCCTTGTTGATAGCTTATTATATGGATGTTAAACAATATTTCAGTTAGTTTGCAATCTTTGTCATGTACTTCTCATGGAATCCCTCCATTTTGAGATTTTCTAGATATTTTTTTGTGAGTACTTTTTCTTTTCTTATAATAGTATTTGATACGAGCATAAAGTGTGTACGTAGGTCTTATACAATCCTTGATTCCTTCGTAAAAATGTATGTCCCTGTTGACGTCGTGTTTCATGAGCCTGGGCAACTCAAAGCAAACAGTGCTCGCACCGTTGCCTGCATAGTTGAAAAGGGGGACCTCGAGGTCTATTGTACCTCCAATGCTTAAGTTAGCTGTGATGTGGAAGATGAAGAGAAAATAATAATGAAGATGGGTGTGGGAGCTAACTTACTTGTTTGCTACAGGTTGTGTTTATGTATACTTGCAGACCTGGTCTCCATGGTAATGGAGTTTTGTATAGCAGGAGATAATATATTCATGTTGTCTACATGCTGAGCAATCTTTGTGCCGTCTACTCACCAAGTCATGAAGTGTTTATGTTCGTTGTATGTAGCCCAGGCCTTGGGTTGCATTTAATGCGGCAAACCTTCTGTTCTTGGCCGCATTGGATGTAGCAAGTTTGCTACCCTGGGTTCCCCATATCCCATTAATGCTTTGTGTGAACCACCTTATATTTCCTAGCTTGCATTAAATGCAACATTCCTTCTTCCTTAAGCCTCTCTTGGATACTTTTACTAGGTTCCTGACGTAAGCATGGTCCAACTCGAATCTCAAACTCAAGTTCCAACCCAAGACTTCCTAATATGTTTGACCTAGCCCAGACCTCATATTTGGGCTCTAACCTAGGCCTTGCTTTTAGCCAACCCAAAGGATTTAGACCAGATCTCATATTTGAGCTCTAATCTAGGCCATGCTTTTAGCCCAACCCAAAGGATTTACTCCATCCACAGTACCCAGCGAATTTTTAGCACACTCGTAGGTTGGACTTTTTTTTTTTTTTTTGATGCCGAGTGAGCCTTTATGAAGATTTCTAACCTAGGCGGGCATATGGAAGGTGAACGCGTTTACGTGTACACACCCATTCATTTTCTCCAGATTGATTGAATGCAAACCGATCTCCAGTGTTAATGAGCATGATTAATCATTAACTCTGCCCTTAGTAGTTGAACCTGTTTCCTGGTCTGAACTCCAACGTCGTCCTAGATTGGTTCGTTTTACGTATGTGTGCGGTTGGTAAATGGCATTCTGTATTTTCGCGGCTGATGTATCCCTTCGAACTCTGTGCCACCTCTTCAGACATCTAGTTGTTCCATCGCACTGTTTTTATTCATTTCCTTCCCCTCTTTCTCTTCTCCGCCATTTCTATCTCGACCCCCTCTTCGTCTCTATGAAATTCTAAAATTCTACTCTCTCTACTTCCTTTCATCATGACTAAACGTGGCGATAATGAGGCCCGTTTCAGCCACTTTGCCAGGAAACAATGGACGTCGGCTATGACTAGTAATGACCTCCGTTCATTTTGCAGGTTATACCCTATCCCTCTCGATACCGTTCTGGAAGCTCCTAGTTCTCGCATTCTGATGGTAGATGATGATGGCTTGTCGGTAGGGGTTGCTCTCTATCCCCACATATTTTCCAATGGACTTCGCTTGCCATTCTGCTGTTTGGTGCGTGATATCTTGGACTTCCTGGAACTAGCTTCGATGCAACTCAACCCCAATGCTTGGCATTCCATAATGGCAAGTTGTGTTGCCTTCCGAATTGCCCTTGGTGATTCGAAAGATTATCCTAACTTGACTACTCAAAAATTTCTGACAGTGTACAGTATTAACTGGCTTGATGGGAACTTTTGTAGTTTTCAATCCCATTCCTCTGAGAAATGTTTCACTTCTCTGGAGAGGCGTTATTCTTCGATAAAAAAGGAGTTGGGAATTCCCGAAAGGAGAGCTGGAATATAAGGAGTTTCCTGTCCGAGAAATTTGGGGTAAAGTACCAAGTTCCAAATCCATTTCCTTTGAGTTATAAGAGAGAGATGAGTTTAGGGTTGTTTCTGTAGTGTCCAGGGTAGTAGCTCATCCAACTCTTTTCGAGTCTGATTCACTCCTCAGTGATGAAAATATTAGACATTACATTGTGCTTCCCCACCGTTCGCATGTACTCGATCGGGAGTTCTTAATGGTTCCCCCTTCTCTGAGGGAGAAGCGTCGTGCAACCTCTTTGCCCAAAGGTAAATGGGCGACGCGGTCTCGAACTAAGGAAGGTGCTTCTCTGCCTACTCAGTCTACGATTGGGGGCCCTCATCTTTGCCCATCCAAGACATCACAAACTGCCCCTCTTCTAGTCCAACTCTTTGTTCGTCGTCGGGGTCTCCTTTTAGTGAGTATAGAGTTACCCATCCGGCCTCCCAAGCTACAACAATCATAATGATTTTAGAAAAAAAATTATATAAAGTTTTTCTTTAAACATCATTTTAATGAAACTCGCCATTTTTTAAAACCTCAATAAATATACATGTATCATAAACTTTTTTCAATTTTAATATAGTTTTTGCAGACCCCATGCACTATTCTTGCAAAACTCTAGAAAAATATATCTTTAAAAGTTTTTACGAGGTGTGGCATTTTGTGTTCATGCATTGTGTTCTTGTCATATCACCAATTTTGACCCATTTAATAAATAATTAGAAATTAGTCAACACGATATGACTTATTTCAACTTGTTTCATATAAATGGGTTGAACTAATCCACATAACTCATTTGACCTGATTAACATAATTTCACATAAAAGTTCAAATATATATTATTAGTAGCCACAATATCTAAAAATAAATAAAACTACATATTAACAAAAAATATCAATATTGTTCAAATTAAACCTATAAAGCAGCCAATATTACAAACCCAACAATAATAAATATAAGCATATGTCTAGAATTCCAATCCCAACAATAAAAACATAAGTATATTGAGAAATACCAATATTACAATCCAACAATAATAAAATTTTAACTTTGAAATAGGTTAGCCCGTTATCGACCCATTTATTAATTGTGTCTTAATGTATCAGCCCATTTTGACTCAAACCCATTTATATCAAACTCAAACTTGCTAATTTCATATCATGTTAGTGTTGGGTTCACGAGTTGTGTCACATATTCCTACTCCTAGGTTTTACAAAACTTTCAAGAAACTATTCGACCAAAAAAAATTCTAAGATTCCATTATTCCACATAAATTAGTTTGCTCAAACAAATTAGTAGTGCTATATGTACTTATATTTTTATACACAACATTATATGTATTGAGTAAAAGACCCATTTTATCATTTTTTTAATTTTTTAATTTCAATTTTTTATTTTAATTTGATAATTTTCATCATATCAATCGCCGACACATTAGAACGTATTTTTATGTGAGTAAAAATTGTAAGTATCAATAACATTTTCCCAAATAAAGATAGGATAGTGCTATATACACATACTCAAACACTTAGATGTTGCACGAAAGGTGCAAATGAGGTTATTGTTCAATACTGTTAACGTGAGCAAGAATTTCATTTACACTGTCTGTGCAACATTTAAGTGTTTTAGTCCATGCCCCCAAGGACTCTCCAATCTTAATATTGTAATAAATTTAATGTTGTAATTAACAGTTGCCACCGGCCAGCTAGAAAGATGAATAACCCCACACTAATAGAGATCCATGTATACATAGAATGAAGCACTTGACTTTTTAATCCAATGGGAAGGAAGGATTCCCTTCAACAGAAGCCACATGGGAGAAATCCCAGGAATTCAAAAACTGTCCATGTTGCATCTAACAGGAAAAAGGGTGTTGTTTAATGTTTGAAAGGAAAGCAATAAGTGTAAGAAATTTACCTTTACTTGATATCAGGAAGTTATTGAATTAATGTTTTGCAATTTTAAGCAGAATGGCATCAATGAATATATAAACCATTATTTCTCACGTTTTAAAATTATATTTGAGCAAGTCTACTAGTGATTTTATTAAGAAAGCTTTAGGAAAACATAAAAAAAAATATGAAAGACATTTTCAATAGTGTGTCTGGGAAATCTACAATGGCAATAGTCCCAATTCTTAAAAGGAGCCTAGAGGCTAGGCAATTAAGCTTGAGTTATTAGAATGCTTTAACTAAGAAGATGAAGACCCAAACGATGGTGTAACTAATATGTAGGATTATATTGAAAGTTATAACTCTGACCTAAAAGTGAAAACATTGGTGTGCGAATCGGATTTGTGAGAATCCCATTAAGGTGTTGGTCTCATGGGTTAGTGTTGGCTAGAGGATTCGAGTGTGTGCAATTGTTGCACATTTGGTCCCTATCTATAGACCTACACACAATGGTTGGCAAGAGGCATAATTGTTGTAAATCCAATAGTTGTATCTTTTGACACTTCCTCAATCGACACCCCCATGGAAAATCGTCACCATGGGGAGGATGCATACTGTTTTGTGTAGTCACCCTGTGCATCTACATCTCTCACTTGAACACACAACAATGACGACAAATATAGTTGAGCATGTTTGCCTTGGTACCAATATTCAATTTTTCACAACTAAACTCTCATTCACAACTTTGGTAGATTGGCATTAGATCATGACTAAGTCTTACATGTGCATGCTTTTGTGATTACCTTATCTGATTGCACCATTTACCATAGTTCTCCCACTAATCACATTTTATGAGTTATTTCATTTCATTATATCTTTATTGAATGGCTATGTAGATGCTACTACACCATTAAAGAAGTTTGTTGGGGACTGTGAGAATGCTTTAGTGAAGATCATCGAGAATGAAAAGATAGCTGATTTTAGTTCATTCCAATGAAACAGTCCATTCAATTTAGAAACAACTTTAAGAGGTATATACGAATGCTAAGTTCAAAGAGGTTCAAATAGAGTTTAAATGGACTATGAATTGCTTGTCTTCCCTAAAAAAATTGAAGGCGCAATATTAACGTACGAAGTTTTTGACTACTTGAGCATCTATGATGATATTGTAAAGATGTTAAATACTGTGTATATTTCAATGACGATGAATGTTAGGTGATGTGTACCTGTAGAATATTCGAGTTCAGGTCAATTTTATGTAGTCATGCACTCATTATCCTCACCATGTGGAAGAAAGTTGTGCAATTGCCATCGAAGTATGTGCTTGATCATTGGAGAAATGATTTGAAAAGAAAGCATACCATCATACAGAGTAGTTATGATAACCTCAATGACAATCATGAAGCATAAAGGTTTAATGATTTGTGTAACAATCATTGTGATATAGCTTTACTTGCTTCAAAGGATCATGAGACCCTACATAGAGTGGAAGAATCATATGCGTAAGTTTAAGGGGGAACAGTTGAGTTAGAGCAGTACAAGGAGTGACTTTGATGTGTCATGACAGTCCAAGTGAAACCAAGCAACAAAATGATAAGTTGAGCAATCCTGCTGGTGGTAAAAGTAAAAGTATGCCTCCATAAAAAAAGGTGAGTCTTTATAGTGGAGACAAAAGTAAATTGGATAAGAAAGAGTAAAAAGATAAACAAGCCAGATGAGGTATTGTAAAATTATGCAGCTAGTAAATGTTTTAGACATTGTCATGTTTTATGCTTCTGACACTCCACTAACTTTGTAATTTTTTGTTGTGATCCACAAGTGAAGGAAATATATTCTATAGTTGGGAGTCAAGATAGTATACTTACCCAGCCATGATAACATTTGTTGGAACATACTTGACTATAATTTTAGGGCTTGAATGTAATTTTTGGTGTTGGTATTGGGTCTTCGATGTTAGTATGGATATACATGAGGCTTCCATTCTTTTGAGATACAGAGTAGTGAATGTAATGTAATATTGTATTTAAATATTATTTTTATGTTGTTCACAAAACCAAGGAAATATGTTTTGCAACAAGTAATTGAATGTGTACAACTTCCATAGTTCAAAATTCTATTATATTTAAGCATTAAGAATTCTTGTACAACTTGCACAACTACATTTATTTGTCAACTACAAATCGATGCCTAATTGCGAAAATGTTATAATGTCAACAACTTCATTAATTACAACTCAAAGTACAAGGTGTAAACTAATACACCAAAAAAATATCCACAACAGAAAAATGTCTATCATATACTTCATAATCTCTAACTTCTGCCTAATTGCCTTGATTTCCATTTCAGCTTTGTATTTCATCAACTTCTGCTCAACTAGCACATCGATATGGTTGGTTGTAGAAGCTAACTGCTCATTCTTTTTGTAACAACCCGCTAGAAATTCATTGGTGGAATTTCTATAAGTTTTAGGAACCTCATGAAAACATCATAAGTTTTCATGATTCGACCAATTGCATAGGCTTTAGTCTATCAGTATAGCCTGAGTTATCACTCATTATGGTGCTAGTAGTGGGTCCTTATTTATTTGATGTAGATAGAAGTGTCAAATTCACTTATGGTCTATGTCATTAGACTCAGTTGATTATTTAGGATTTTATGGCGTAATAACACATTTTCATAATTTCGGACGAAACACCTATTTGAAACTTTGAAATTATTTTTAGGAGCACTTCAGGGGTGAATTTCGGTAAACGATTTTCACTATAGGTTAATATGAATATTTAGGATTTTTCAGAACTAAGTTTATTATGCATTTTTTTGGAGTGAATAGTAATCTCGATAAGCGTATCAAGTGCAGTGTTTTCAAAATCACAATGTGAAAGGTCCAAATTAGGTTAGAGAAGTTTTATTTAGACACTTAACAAGATCTTAGCCACACATAGTGAATAGTATTAGACACTTGGCACAAAGAGGAACCATGAGTTGGATTATGAAGGAATCAAAGTGTGAGACCATGCCACCTAAGCAAAATCCTATTCTTTTTCATCTGATCAATCAATTTTGTGCCAGACCAAAGAGGGTTTCATCCCTAGTGAAACCCTAAATGGTTGGAATCCAATTGAAACCCCAAAAAACTTGGTTGAAACCGAAACCCTAAACAGTTTCTCCAAACCCTAAAGTTGGCCTTCAAACCCTTTTAATCCAATTTCTAGCATTGTGTTTAATCACTTAATTAAATCACTTTCACATGCTGTTAATTTATCAAATTCTTGTTATGACATCATTATCCAACCTTTTAAACCTTGAAAATTTTATTGGGCCAAGAAAAATTGAATTTGGGCTTGATAGCATCTCAAACCCTAACTAAACCCCCTTTAAACCCCAAATTGAAGCCCACTTGGTTGAGGCCCACCAAGGCCCACAAATTTTGCCACCTTGGCAAACTTTCTTGATGAATTTTCCTCCCCCACATGGCAGACCATCCACTGCCATTGGCTGCACCCAATAGTGCCTTGATGTGAAGGAGAAATCCACCCAATCAGCCCCCATATCTCACAGCAGCTGCAGGCAATCTTTTCCCCTCTCTATTCTCTCCTTTATGTCACATAGCCACCTCAAATCAAGGGTCATTCCAGCCCATAACTTCACCCACCAGAAGTCTAGAGTCGTGCAAGGCACCCTTCCTTTCATTTCATCACTTCTTCATCCCGTTCTTAGAGAGAAACTCAAAAGAGCTCTCTCCGGCAGATTCATGTGTCTTTTTACGTGGCATTTTTTGACCCTTTTTAAGTATTTTCGCACAATGGTTCCTTCATAAAAGTTGTTCTTCTTTGAGTCTAGCTTCCGTGGATATCTTATTAGTCTCATTCTATGCTATTTTGATTGGTCAAAAGTATTTTTAACCATAGAAAAGTCATTCTCAGAGTGAAACTGGAGAGTATGCTATGTTTTGGAATTTTCTACCAAGATAATGGACATTTCTTGGTCCGAAAATTTTATGGAGTCTTGTTAGCATGTTTTTATGAATTTTCATTGAGGTTTTATTGCATTACTAAAGATTTCGATAATAGATTTCCTTAAATCTAGAAACTTGAAAACTGGGAGTGGAAAAATAGTTTCTGTTTTGAGAAAGTTTGATTATTTCATGGTTTAATCTTACTTCAAAGGCCTTGATATTTTTATGTGATGATTCTATGTCTCTTACTTGCATGTTAGGATGTTATTTTGAAGATAGTATTAGTTACAAAGATATGATTTTCTATGCAAGAGAATTTTGGTTAGGCCTAAGATTTGATTTTGTTGAGTTAGATCCATGTTTTATTAAGTTTTAGCCATGTGATTTTAAGTTTGATGGTTGGATATTCTTTAGGACACATTTTTAAACCATGTGATGTTTTAGTTTGAAGAACATATGTCTTTAAGACATGGATCAAGAGATTTATCAAAGTTAGTTGAGAGAAAAGTTTATGTTTTTGGACTAAGTGTAAAACCAAAAAATTTCAAGTGTTGTTTTGTGATTTTGATCACTTTCGTTTGATGATTTAAAGCATGGTTTATCTTAGGATGATGTTAGGAATATGTTAGAAGTAAGATTTGATTTTTTTGGAATTCTTGGAGATATTTTTATTAAAGTTAAAATTGGTAATTTAAGGGTTTATTTTTGTTAAAAAGAATGAATCTTTTTACAAAAAGTTTGGTGTTGATGATTAGCTTTTTCTTAATGGATATTTTAAGTGTATTTCTAAACTTAGGATAGGAAGATCTTTGTTACAAAGTTTTGGTTTAATCATGGGTTTTGAAGATGGATGAAATTGCAACCAAAATCAAGAGAAATAGCCTATGTAAGTTTCGGCCCTAGAGAGTTTTAATGGTTGTGTTTAGTTTTAAATTTTTATGAAATGATATTTGAGTCTAGGACAAAATTTACATGAGAAATGTAAATTTTGGTAATTTTTAGAGTCAGGATGTGAAATCCTTAAGTTATGGGTAAAATGGTCATTTTTTCACATGTAGAGGGTAAAATGATAATTTTACTCTAAATTAGCTTGTTTTCATACTTCGAATTGTTAGTGATTAAGTTTCTAATCTTTAGAATCACTATTTTCAGTTCCTCGTGTTTCGCGCTTTATTCTCGTAGAACACAACAATCGAGGTAAGTTAGCTTTTAACTTACTATCAGTTTACTGCATATGTGTGATGAGTAAGAGAACTACAATTATGTTCGTATGTTGTTATATATGCCATGCCATGCCATGTCATCTCATGTTTAAATATTGCACGAATTATTCTGTCACAAAACACTTATCTATTACACAATATAATCTGTCACATGTTACTATTTGTTGCAAGTATGCCACATTACGTATGTCATTTGTTATATATATATCATGTCACGTAATATTCACTGTCACATGTTATGCCATGTTACAAAATATTATCTGTTATATGTTATGCTATTTTACAAAATATTGTATGTTACATGTATGCCATGTTATGCAATGTTGTCTGTTACATTCATGTCGCAAAGTATTTCATGTCTATCCTCCTACATTCATGTCATATTACGTTACGTCAAGATATTTTGTCACGTATTGTTATACATTGCAAGTATGCCATGTTAAGTTAAGTACGCCATTTGATACATGTATGTCATGTCATGTTAAGTAGGTTGTCCGCTACATGTTATGTCATGTTAGGAAATGTTTCTATCTTAAGTAAGTCATATCTTTTGAGTTACGTTCAAGTCAGTTATGTCTAGGATACTCATAATGGAATCATTCTGATTGTCTAAGTATCTCTGACAGAATATGATGGGCGTAATCATTCTGATTGTTCACTATTCCTGAAAAAACGACTGGCAGAATTATTTTGATTGTCAGCATTCAAGTCCATGTCCATGTTAAGTAAAGAATTAAGTGCAAGTTCAATTATGCAGATACTCTTGGCGTAATCATTCTGATTGTTAGGGTATCTCATTTAAAATACTCATGATGGAATCATTCTGATTGTCTGAGTATCTCTGACAGAATATGTTGGGCATAATCATTCTGATTGTTCACTATTCCTGAAAATATGACTAGCAGAATCATTTTGATTGTCAGCATTCAAGTTCATGTCCATGTTAAGTAAAGAATTAAGTGCAAGTTCAATTATGCAGATACTCCTGGCATAATCATTCTGATTGTTAGGGTATCTCATTTAAAATACTCATGATAGAATCATTCTGATTGTTTGAGTATCTCTAACGGAATATGTTGGGCATAATCATTCTGATTGTTAACTATTCCTAAAGAAATGACTGGCGGAATCATTTTGATTGTCAGCATTCAAGTCCATGTCCATGTTAAGTAAAGAATTAAGTGCAAGTTCAATTATGCAGATACTCCTGGCGTAATCATTCTGAATTTTAGGGTATCTCATTTACAATACTCATGATGGAATTATTCTAATTGTCTAAGTATCTCTGATGGAATATGTTGGGCGTAATCATTCTGATTGTTCACTATTCCTGAAGAAACGACTGGCAGAATCATTTTGATTATCAGCATTCAAGTCCATGTCCATGTTAAGTAAAGAATTAAGTGCAAGTTCAATTATGTAGATACTCCTGGCGTAATCATTCTGATTATTAGGGTATCTTATTTACAATACTCATAATGGAATCATTCTAATTGTCTGAGTATCTCTGACGGAATATGTTGGGCGTAATCATTTGGATTGTTAACTATTCCTGACGAAACGACTGGAGGAATCATTTTGATTGTCAGCATTGAAGTCCATATTCATGTTAAGTAAAGAATTCAAGTTCAAGTTCATGTTCAAATTATGTATGTTCATGTTTATGCTATGTTTCAAGTCCATATTATGTTCCATGTTCACGTTCATGTCAGGTTATGTTCACGTTCATGGTATGTTCAAGTTCACGTTCACGTTATGTTTCAAGTTCAAGTTCACGTTTATGTAATGTTATGCTTAGTTTCATGTTACGTTCAAGTTCATGTTTGAATTCTACATGTTCACGTTCATGCTATGTTGCTAGTCCATGTTATGTTTTAAGTTCATGTACATGTTATGTCACGTCAAGCTAAGTTTCAGTTTCAGTTTCAGTCCAAGTTATGTTAGCTCATGCCATGACCTGTCAAGTCACATTATGCTTATTATTTCATACCATGTTATGTCAAGTTATATTATGTTACTATTGAGTTTGATTATGCATTCATGTTTTGACTGCCATTCATGCATCATTAACCTTTGTAGAAGTTTCCTGTTAACTTGCTGAGATTTGTAATCAAATCTCACCGTGGTAGTCCCAACTACCATTCTCCCCGAATGGTAGGCGATGTCTCAGGATCAAAGCAGGGAGCAGACACTACTAGTAGATTGGAAGAGGTTGACTAGACACCATAGACGCCACGCGGAGCTTGCGGCCTCCATGGTTATGTCTTTAGGTAGTATTCTGGTATCGTTAGTCGAGTTACGTGAGTTACTCAACTAACTAGCCCAATAGTGTATTTTGGCAATGTAATTATGGAGCCAAGTATCCAATGTTTTGAGATTACAATCTTCTGAGACTCGTACTATAATCGTGGATGTATATTTTATTAAGTATGAATGGATTACGCTTTAATTATTTGGGATATTATAAGTTTGGTGCATAGTATTTCTTAAAAAAAAAAATTATCCGCTGCGAATATTGCATAATGCTAGATGCATATTAAAGATATTGCATCTTATATGTCATGAACAGGGGCAGGTAACCTTGTGTTGCATGTCCAGACGCTTCAGATGTCCGTCCGATTCCAAGCTGAATTTGAGGGCGTCACACTTTTCTTGAAGGTGCTTAATCAACATTATTGCATAATCAGGCATCTCGAGATCAACCCCATACGAAAAACTAGTAAGAAATTTTGAACTAAAACATAATACCACAATAAATTTTAGATTACAAGAAATTTAATGAATTAAGGAAATACAGTCCAAGAAACGACGATCATAGTTGTAATCCTTTCCTGACGTCTTTAATTGTACTTCAATCCCACAATGACAATAGTCTCTAGCCATGACCTTGCTTTGAAGGAGTTAATGCTACTGCTTGACCCTGACATTGTGCTGCAAGTTGTCTAGTTGGTGGGGTGGTTGGAGTTTGCCGAAGCATCACCAAACAGCTAGGTTAGAGTTTGCTCAAGAATTACCAAACAATAAACAAACAATACAATAGCTACAGTCCAATTAGTAAAAGATTGAAAGAAATGACAAAAGGTTGAAGTTTGCCCAAGAATCACCAAACAACAGACAAATAATACAATAGCTTCAGTCCAGCAGACAAATATTACAATAGCTTCAGAGTATTGGAGAGCTTTATTCCAGTTAGTAACTTGAACTTCACAGCTCTACTGAAGCTACATTCTCCAATAACATGACAATATCCTGTGATTGGATTTTGAGCAAGAGCCAACTAGCTTTGTTCATTTTGAGCATGATGATGAGGGGATGAAAGAAAGAAAAAAGAGAAGAAAAGAGGTTCTACCCCAGTTTCTACACTATATGAAACCTCAAGTTTTGCACAAGCAGAGGTGAAATGAATCGAAGCACCTAAACAGTGAAAATAAATAACACACCGAGAAGTAGGTAGAAAAAACTATGCTAATAAGGTGTCAAAGATGAACTTATACCTAGTTAAGTAAAAGGAAGTTTAAGTGAAACTATGATGAAGAGAATTAGAACAAGGTAATAGAATTTTGGGACAGACTAGCACCATAAAACTTTTTCTTTTAAAGTAACTATCACCATAAAACTATAAATAAAGACTCACCTTTTCACAAGTGAAACTTTGATGGACAGCATTAGCACAATGGAATAGACCTTTAGGACATACTAGCACCATAAAACTATGAATAAAGACTAGCACAAGAGAATGAAAAGCATTAGCACAAGTGAAACTCTGAATAAAGACTCACCTCTTCACAAGTTGAGAGAATAGAACTTTAGGACAGACTAGCACTGTTAATATCATGTTTCGCACACATTTGGGCAAAACTCTAACAACTCAAATATTCCAAAACGGGCTTGTAAAAGGTAGAAAAGACTGTGGCCTAAGGGCCGAGTAACCTCTAATGCCAAAGTTAATAAATATTTTTGGAGGGTATCAAATAAATAAGGGAGTCTAGCGATTATAGAGCTTTTCGATACCTGGAGCTGGCTATTTATACCGTGGTATGGGGGAAGGTGCAAATAGTCTTTTTCTCTATAAAGTCAGTGCCTTCCTTTTTTTCAATTCCTCAAACTTTCTCTCTTCTATTTTTTTATTTTTTCTCAACCTGGCTTTTTGTGGTAGGGGTTGGATCGTTTGGCAGCCTTCATTGTGGACAACCAAGCGGGCTTGAGGAATGAGAACAAGGACCTTTGTTCTCTGGTTCAAGTGGCCTTGGTCCCTATGGCCTCCAAGCGGAAGCAGAATGAGGCTGCTAAAAAAGCCCTAGCTGACCTGGTCAAGTCCTAAGGGGAGGTTGGCCAGCTCTGCATTGAGGCCTCGCTCGCTTGCAAGGCGAGGGACACACTGCAGCAATCCCTTGATCAATATTAGTCAAAGCTCGAGTAGTCGTAGGCTGATATTCGGGAACTACACCGGCAATGGGACACAAATGGTCAGTCAATCAAATGGCTCATGGCCTAAGTTCAAAATCTTAACAAGTCAGTGATGATGAGGAGGAAGACCCTAGAGGATGAGAGGCAGTGAAGAATAGATGAGGAGGCCGCCCAGGAAGTGAATAAGCTTGTCCTCGAAGGTCGTGAAGTAGCCCTCTGAAGCTTGCGGGATGAGCTATCTTATGTCCATGGGGTTTGCAACAATGCACGAAAATTCAGCTATACAGAAGGCTTGGAGCGGATGAAGACCTATATTCTTAAGAACCTCTAGTCTAACCTCCGGGCTATGGACTTTCCTCCGCATGAAGAGTCCCTTAGGCGGCGCGATATTCTCGGGAAGGGTCTGATTCCGAGCGGCCTTAGTGATGGTCTTGTGAGGGACGAACCCGCTTGTTGAAGGTGGATTTTTGTGCTCTTCTCACTATATCCCTTTCTTCTTCCTCTCTTACTCCTTTTTTTTTAAACGGGTTGGCCTGGGTAGAGCTTGGTCGTGGGGGTTGCCTTGCAGTATTTCTCACAATCCACCCCACCAGCGCCCGATCGCAATCAATGACCCTGCTTGTTGGTGGCCTTTCGGCTTACCTTTTTTTTGTCGGCCTCGTTTGCGGGGCTATAGTTTTTTGCATTTTCCTTGTCAGATTTGTGTTCTTCACGTTGTCGTTGGGAGCCCTTGAAGGCCTTATGCCTGCCTTCTCATCATAAGTTAGTGTTACAAACCTGAGCTTCCCAGCCTATGCTAGATGATACTTGCTAATATTGTCCATCATGTACCGCAGTTGTTTGTGATGATGATGCCCTCGTTTCTTTGCTCTTCATTATTCAGGTGGTCTATAGACTCATTCTGCTCTCCGTCTGGGAGAGGTCATAATGCCTCATGCCAAACAGCCTCTTTCTCCCCCAAGGAGGTAATTTAGACAGCGATGTAGCCAGTCCGCTCCTTCATCACGGTGGGGGTCGAGATAAGTATTCTGCCAGCCTCAAGGCTAAATCTGCTCTCCACTTTGGAAGGGATAAGGCAATATTTTAGGCCTACATTCTCCTATAATATCCCATAGGGAGGTAAGCCATTCGGGTGGTTTGCTACCGAACCCGCTCCCGCCCATTAAAATCATGGGGAAGGGTAACTTTAGGTTAGGCTGGCGCAGATCTCACACTTCGTTGTAGCGGGGGTTGGGGTAAGTTATTCAGGTAGCCGTGAGACTGATCCTGCTCTCCACTACGGGAGGGATAAGGCAATCTTGTAGGCCTACCTTTCTCTATGGTGTCCAGCAAAGAGGTAAATTGTTCGGGCAGTTTTTTTACTGAACCAGCTCTTGCCCGTTGATGCTCATGAGGAAGGTAAAAGCTTTTTCTTTCTGGTAGCTAATCACTAGCCCGCACTCCACCATGGGAAGGATAAAGCAACATTTAGGCCTACCTTTCCCTTTGTTGTCCCATGAAAAGATAGTTCGGACTGCAACGTGGTTGATCCTCTCCTTCACCATGATGGGCTCAGGGTAAGTTATTTGGACCCCTCGAGGCTAGTACCGCTCTCCTAGAAGAGGAGGTCAAACCGCCTGCTCACTCGCCTATCATCCTTTGCAGGGAGGTAAATAATTAAGGCAGTTTGTTCTAAACCCGCTCCCTCCTATTAACATCACAAGGAAGGGTAAATATAGGTCAGGCTGGTGATGATCCCACACTTCATCGTAGTGGAGGTTGGGATAATTTATTCGAAGAGCCATGGGGCTAATCCCGCTCTCCACTGCAGGAGGGACAAGGCAACTTTTGGCCCTACCTTTCCCCATGGTGTCTCGTGGGGAGGTAAGTCATTCGAGCAGTCTGTTACTAGACCCACTCCCGCCTATTGACGCTTACGAAAAAGGTAAATTTTTATCTTCGGGTGGTCAAGGACTGACCCGCACTCCTCTGTGAGAGGGATAAGACAACTTTTTAGGCCTACCTTTCCCTTTTTATCTCGCAGGGAGGTAAGTTGTTGGCGTTTTCATTTAGCAAAGTCGACTTTGTTGAGGGGTAGACCGATTTTTTCGGGAGAGAGTTCACTTGACGCGTTACGTTATGTTCCTGAAATTAATCATTGAAACAAGACAAGAGTATTTTTTATTAAGGCCAGTAACAAGTGCATGGAGATATATAAAAGCTATGACAAGAAAGCCGGCTTAGCAATAATATTTTCACAGATGTTCGACGTTCCACAGGTGTGGCAGTTCATTTCCCTGGGAGTCTTTGAGGCGATAGGAGCCCGATCGATTTGTGGCAATGACTACGTAGGAGCCTTGCCACATGGGCCTAACTTTCCTTTGTCCCACATTGTAGTTCCTGTTTCCTTAAGTACTAGATCCCCAACTTTGAATGTCCTCGGCCGCACATGCTTGTTAAAGCACCTATTGGCCCTTCTTTTGTTGGCTGCAACATTTGTCTTAGCTTCCAATTGGACTTCTTCCAACAGGTCTAGTTGTTCTTCCAGTTGTTCACTATTGGATTCTTGCTCAAAATGTTGAACTTTGTATGTGGAGAATCCAATCTCTACTAGCAGCATTGCCTCGTGACCATACACAAGGGTGAAGGGAGTTTCCCCAATCGGCATCTTCACCGTGACCAAGTACGCCCATAGCACGACGGGGAGCTCCTCGGCCACACTCCCTTTTGTCGTCAAGTCGCTTTTTGAGCATTCTCATCAGCGTCTTGTTGGTTGCTTCAACTTGCCCATTGGACTGAGGATGCCCCAGGGATAAGTATTGGAACTCAACCCCCAGTTCTTGGCACCAATTTCGGTAGTGGTCAAAATCGAATTGCCTTCCATTGTCCGAGATGATAGTGTGTGGGATGTCGAACTTGTAAACCACTGACCTCCATAGGAATCGCGTGATATTGCTCGTAGTGATAATAGCTAAGGCCTTAGCTTCAACCCACTTGGTGAAGTAATTCACAACCATTACCACGAACTTGGCTCCTCCTTTGCATAGGGGAAGTTGGCTGGCCAAATCGACTCCCCATTGGAGAAACGGCCAAGGCGATGTGATCGACGTCAACCACTTCCGTGCATAATCTTTGGCATCTCGCAAGGCTTGAGGCCAGTAATAACATGCCCTCATCACCTTTCCAACTAGCACTTGCCTTCCCGAAAAGCTCCTAAAATCCCCTCGTGTATTTTTCCTAACACATATTGCGCCTCCTCCAGGGAGATGCACCTTAAGAGAGGCGTTGAGTGACCCCTTTGGCATAGGATCCCCTCGATCATTGTGTAGCGTGCCGCACTGTTCTGTATTTTTCTCCCCTCCTGTCAGTCCTGTACCTCGTTGGTTTCCAAATACCTGATTATGTCTCCTGCCCAATTCGAGGTCCCAAGTTGTATTTCCATTACCTCGATCCGACAACGAGTATCTCCACTGTGCTAATCACCATGTTTTCTGCAGGGGAGTTCTCCTATCCGAATGCTACGAGTGCCAATTTGTCTGCTTTCTAATTTTTTGTCCTCAGTACTTGCTAAATTTGGAAGTATTTGAAGTGAGGGCGCTCAGCCTCTACCAATGCCAGATATCTCCCTAACTTTTCACTCTTCACAACAAACTCCCATCGCACTTCAGTTACAACTACTTGTGATCGGCCAAACTTTGATTTCGGTGGCTCCTAGAGATCTGGCTACTTGTAATCCTGAAAGCAGTGCTTCGTACTCCACTTCATTATTTGTTGTCTTGAACGCTAGTTTAATGGAGAAATTGTGCTATTCTCCCTCATGTGCCACGATGTGCACCCCCACTCCCTCTCCAGCTCGACAAGAGGAGGCTTCAACGAATACTTGCCAAGGTTTTATAAGACGCTCACCATCATCCTCTGCTGGGAACCTCGTGAACTCAGCGACAAAATCTGCTAACACCTGTCCTTTTATGGTGTTTTGAGGCGTGTAATCAATATCGAACTCACTTAACTCTACCGCCCAATTCATGAGGTGCCCTGAGGTGTCCGGTCATTGTAATACCTTCTTTAAAGGAGTCTCTATAAGGACTCATATCGGGTGAGCCTAAAAGTATGGGCACAGCTTTCACATGGTTACCATTAATGCAAAAGCTAACTGCTCTATGCGTGGATATCAGTCTTCAACTCCTCCATATGCCCGGCTGACATAGTAAACCGGCTTTTGGATTCTCTCTTCTTCGCGTACCAGCACTGAAGAAGCCGCCTAAGGGGAGACGATTAAGTACAAGGTCAATGTTCCCCACACTAGGGTTGGCTAAGGAGCGGGGGGCTTGTGAGGTACTTTTTAAGGGCTTCGAATGCCTGGTCGTACTCATAATCCCATGTTTTCGCTTTCCACAAGACTTTGAAAAATGGTAGACATTTGTCGGTCAATCTTGAGACAAATCATGATAGGGCCATACTGAGGATGGCTTCCACCTTCTCGGGATTGACTGCAATACCTTGTTCGGACATCCCATAAATTTTCCCAACCTGACATCGAAGGCTCACTTGCCGGGTTCAGCTTCATTTGGTACTGCCGCATTATCACAAAAGTTTATCGTCATTCAAATGTTGCTCCAAGGTCCTACTCTTGACCAAAAGGTCATCCACGTAGACTTCCATAGTTCTTCCTATCTGATTTTGGAACATACGGTTGACCAACTGCTGGTAGATGGCCCCCGCATTCTTGGAACTGAAGGGCATCACCTTGTAGCAGTACAAACCTCGGTCTGTGATGAACAAAGTTTTCTCCTTGTCTTTGGGCTTCATACGGATTTGGTTATATCCTGAGTAGGCATCCACAAAGTTAAGCATGCGATGACCCGCCGTCGATGTGAGGAAGCGGGAAACTATCCTTCGGACAAGCTTTGTTGAGGTCAGTGAAGTCAACGCACATTCTCCATTTGGCTTTAGCGCTTCTGTCGTACCTCTTTGGCTTTTGGATCCACACACAAACTGAGATGTATGATTTGAGGTGCTATCCCGGGCATGTCCTCATGGCTCTATGCAAACACATCCAGATGTTCAGTGAGGAACCGCTACATGGCGTCTCGAGCTTCGAACATCATTTCTCTGCTAATCTTCATCGTAGTTTATGGGTGGAGGGTAACAAGCTCTAGTGGCCAGATTGGCTAGACCTTCTGGATCTCCTACTAGTCTCGAACTTCACTAATAACCTCCGAGCGATCGGGAGCAAGAGGTAGAGCATCGATATCCTCTATTGTGTGCCACGCTTCATCCTTATACGCATGGTTTTCTCGCATTGTGATCTTTCCATTTTTGCATGCCTGTTCGCTGCCTGAGTTGTTTCCATGTCTTAGATAGCTTTGAGGAACCTCTGAGTTGCCAGGAATCGGTTGTCTCAGGTATGAGAAGGACACGCAAGATCTATTACGATCCCACAAACTGCGCCACTGTTAACGCCTTGTTTTGCACACTTTTGGACCAAACTCCGACAACTCAAGTTTTCAAAAATGGGCCTGCAAAAGGTAGAAAAGACTATGGCTTTGAGAAGGCGGCCTAGGGGTTAGGTAACTTCCGATGCCAAAGTTAGTAAATATTCTTGGAGGGTAGCAAATAAGTAAGGGAGTCTAGCGATCAGAGTACTTTTTGGTACCTAGAGCTGGCTATTTATACTGTGGTCTGGGGAAGGTACAAATAGTCTTTTTCTCCACAAAGTTCATGCCTTCCTTTTTGTATCTACTGTCGAACCTCCTTTAATGCGGCGTGGCTCTGCATTGACTTCATAATTGTGGCGTGTAACTTAGCAGCAGTGCCATTAAAGCGGCGTGGTTCCCTAACTCCTAATCTAGTTCTTATGTGTTGTAGATGACCTGATGCTGAAGAATCGATGGCCCTCCGCATTTCCCATTGTGTTATGTGCAAATCCCTGGGTTTTGAAGGTGACCGTAGGATGTCAGACTGATCTATCTTGTTGACTGTTCGACGCCTCTCCCTAGTAGACGTTTTGTCCCTACATGGATATGGGAGCCTTTAGGCCGGGTTCTGGGCCGAAACCCAGTGGGCCTTTCC
This sequence comes from Cyclocarya paliurus, assembly GCA_029856935.1. Taxonomy (NCBI): domain Eukaryota; kingdom Viridiplantae; phylum Streptophyta; class Magnoliopsida; order Fagales; family Juglandaceae; genus Cyclocarya; species Cyclocarya paliurus. The sequence goes on along the minus strand of CM056946.1, from coordinate 22,673,598 downwards.
TGGGGGAAAATCCCCTTACAAGCACCATAATACCAAGTTCAAGAATTTAACATTTTGCCTAATAGCCATTCAAGTAGGTTTTCAAAAGTTTGGATAATATTTTGGAACAATCACCGAGGTTTACATTTAAAACCTTAGAGTAGGTTTGTAAAAGTTTACAAAGTACCCTTCATGAACCTCAATAGGTCCTTTCCATCAGCAGTATAAACAAAAATCACAGAAACAATCTACCTAGTATTAACCTAAATAAGTCCTTTCCTTCATGAACCTCAATAGGTCATTTCCTCAATAGTTTGGGGCAATAAAAAATAAACTAGAAACAATTTACAGCAATATAAATAAAGAAATTATAGAAAATGCTAGCCATCAAAGAAATCATAGAAAATATGCCATCAATATGATGAAAATATACCCGACTTCAAGAATCTATATCTCAAACTCAAAAAAATATACCCAGCATAAAAAATCTATATCTTAAAATCCAAAATCTAGTCGCAAACTTCTGCTAGCAAAACCAAAATCCAATCACAAACTAATAAAATCTGGTGTATATCCCAAATGGCAGAACCAAAATCCAATCACAAAAGAGCCTAACCGACCAACCGAATAAGCCTAATTTTTGCTATTAGGGCATGATGAAAGTTAGGGCAACTCAAATGTGAAAAGAGAGAGAGATACCTGACATCGACGAGGGCTGTCAGGATGGGGGATGGGTTGTGTCTTTGTTTATGTGGGGGTTTGGGAAGGGATAAGAGGGAGAGGGATGGGCAGTAGGGGTCTCGTTCTTAAAAAAAATAAAAATAAAAATAACTGACATGATACAGTACTTTGTCAGTTTGTGAAATTCCTTTATATTTACTTCTCTTACAACTAATGTGCCACGTTAGTTTGTTAAATTCCTTTATGATATTCCTTTGTAGGAAAATTATAGGGATCCCGCTAAATGGTCTGGCTCGTTTTGTTTTTTTTTTACCTAATTATTAATAAAATATTTTTTAATAATATTGTGAATTTTTTTAAAAAATATATTAAAAAGTGTTAAAAAATAATATGAAAAAAAATATATTTAAAACTTTTTTTTCACATCATTTAACACTTTTAAATATTTTTAAAAAATGAAAAAAATTTACAATATTACAAACAACATTTTTTTTAATCACTAAGTAAAAATAAAAATAAAAAGTAGCGGGACATATAGCAGAATTCTCAGCGGGATCCCTAACATTGTCCTTCCTTGATATTCTTTTCTAAGAAAATTCTATACACCATACTATCATTTCATTTTCATTTTACTAAGTAAAATGTGATATATTTATCACTATTAAATAATTATTTATTATATATTATTTTATCATATAATAATGATAAATGTACCCATACTATTTAATATGATTAAAATATGATGACAGTGTATAAATTACGTTCCTTCCTATTCTCTTGCAACCGTGAGCGGTAAGACAGCATCTTAAACCCGGGCATACGTTAGATCCGGGTCCTAGGTGATCCGAACTCTTCAAAACCCATGGTCTAGAAAATATTTTGCTCTATTTCTCTGATAAAGGCAAAAACCTCAGTAAACCCCAGCCACCACCATGTCCATGACTTATCCCACTCTCTCATATCCAAATCCATCTCTCAAGGTTTCTGCGTTTTCTCGACTCAGAGTCAATAGCCGTGATCAAACCGTTCCATTTTGCTCTTTACCCACTAAAACCCGTTCTTTTAACCCCAAACCAGGTCAAGATTTTCCTGGCTGTTCCTGGAAAACACTGGGTTTTGTGTTTGAGAGAAAGTTGGCGGTTTGTGCCAGTGCAGGGAATGCTGGTGTTGATGATGATGAAGCTGAGAGAGCGGCTCGGGGAGAGAGCACTATGCCTGAGCGTTTCAGGTACTTGACCAAAGAAGCTCCTGACCCACCAGTCAGATGGCCTTGGTTTGTCGGTAAATACTTTCTCTCTCTCACTTTCTTTCTATCTGTCTGTTGGTGAAAAAGTGTGGGGAAAAAGAAGAAATGTCCGATTGGATGCAAGTTATGGTCATTGGTTTTCCGCATCTGTGTCTAACCCAAGAATTGAGCTTGGTTTGAGTTGGGTTTTCCATCGCTTTTAAGATTGAGGAAAATAAAACTCAATTTTTTCCATTTTTCTAAAAATGCTTTCCCCATCTTTCTTACTTGCCAAACTGAGGATTATTTCTTGGATTTTATTTTGCCATCATTTGGTTTCAGAGAAATGAATGAAAGGGAAAGAAATAAATTTGACTGTTGTTTTTCGGGTATTGTGGTTTTCAGTGTATGATAATTGCCGATGGACTGGTTTTGGGGACGAAGCCGAAAATATACGCTAATTGTTAGAATATTTTTTTTTAATGTATTTTGCCATCATTTGTCAATGGCCTAGTTTGCTTTTGTAGATGAGATAAGTTGAGATCAAAGTTGAAAGTCAAATAAATATCGTTAGAATATATATTTTTAATATTTTTTTTTTTTTGTAATTTGAAAAAATTAAATTTTTTATTTTATTTTATGTGGAAATTTAAAAAAGTTGTAATGTTTAGATTAGATGAGATGAGAATGATTGTGAAAATAAACGAGGCCTAAAGCATACTTTATAGTAACCTTTGGTTTTTCTACCATATGAATGTGCCTTATCTCATCGCTCCTCTGTACTAGTTATATGTACTCAGATATGAGGTCTTTGAATATCTAGTCAAGTTTCTGTACTGAAATAAAACACAGTTAGCATAAAGAGAATAATGGCAAGGCAGAATGTGTTGGAGGAGGCTTGTAACAGAAGAAATGTAGGGTAACAGAAGAAATGTAGGGTAACAAAAGTGTTTTCTTTTGGTGAGGTTCCAAATCCTAATTTACCATTTTGATTGTTCTATTTACAGCGTATCCTTCCAGAATCATTTGACTTGATTGAATGCACTAGCACACTTGATGTCAATGGTTTGTTGAAAGCTTTATAGGTGTGAATTTTTAGAGTCATGCACGTGTTGATGTTGTAAAAATCGTACAATAGGCAGGAAGGAGAGAAAGAGTCATTCCCGGCCCACTGAGTTGACTAGGCCTTGATTGGTGTTGTTTGGAGCCCTCGACAGTGTTCCGGTGCGGCTGTACGGTGGCGATGCGTACGTCCATGGTGGTGAATGGAAAATCAATTCAGAGAGAGTAAAGAGAGATGGACACCAAGATTTACGTGGTTCAGCACCAAGCCTATGTCCATGGAGGTTTAGAGAGGGGAGTTTCCCCTATAATATATTTGTTTAGAGTCTCATAATCCCTCATATCTCACTGTACAAAGAAAGTTGGAGCTTTTCGTGTTGGAGATGTTGTCTTCCTCTAGAGATTATTGAGGAAGAAGATGATCTAATCAAGAGAGAGAAAGAGTTCTTTTGTTATCTGGTAGTAGTCTTTTTATATATCTCATTGTTACATGTGCAAGTCTGCAATGATGGGACCTGACCCTTTTGCATGTGTCAACTTCCATTCTCTTCCTACTTTCCCTCTAACCCCTCTGACACTTGTATGCTCTCATGTCCTTCCTTTTTTCTTTCTTGTTTGTCTTCTTATTCCTAGTAGTGGCCTAGGCCCAATTGTAGACTATGGTATTTTGTCCATTCACAGAAGCCCGCAATTCTTAAGGGCACTGTTCTAGCAAAAAGTCCTTAAGAATCTTTAAGATAAAATATGTAACATAGGTCATTAGTAAGAAAATAAATTTCAAAAATGGGTTTTCCGTTCTCCATTTCGCTTCTATTAAGCCATAAATGCATCCAGGGGTGAATTTAGGCGGGAGGCGCACTCGACCACGTATGATGCGAGTGCGGAGCTCTGATGTGGTGGGAGGTTGGCTCAATCGCATATGGTGCGAGCTCGAAGCTCGGATGTGGCGGGAGGTTGGCTCTACCTCCTTATCTCTTTCTTGTTTGTCTTCTTGCTCCTAGTGGTGGCCTGGGCCCAACTGTGGGCTAATGCTATCGGCACGGAATTCGGATGTGGTGGGTGGTTGGCTTGACAGCATATGGTACGAGCACGAAGCTTGGATGTGGCGGGACGCTGGCTCTACCGCCTATGATGCGAGTGCGCTCTCACCAATTCCGAGCTCTGCGGTCGCACCATATGCGGTCGAGCCAGCCTCTCGCCACATCTGAGCTCGGCTCTTGCATCATACGTGGTCGATTGTGCCTCCTGCCTAAATTCGCCCCTGGAGGCATTTATCGCATAATAGAAGCGAAATAGAGAAAGGAGAACCCATTTTTTAAATTTGTTTTCTTACTAATAACCTATGTTGCATATTTTATCTTAAAGATTCTCAAGGACTATTTGTTAGAGCAAGTTGCCCTTAAAAATCGCAGGCTTCTGTGAAGGGACAAAATACCATAGCCCACAATTGGGTGCATGCCACCATTAGGGATAAGAAGACAAACAAGAAAGAGACAAGGAGGGACATGAGAGCATGCAAGTGTCAGAGGGAACGTAGGAAGGGAAGCTGACACACGCGAATGGGTTAGGTCCCATCACTGCAGATTTGCATACGCAACAAGGAGATATATAAAAAGACTTCTACCAGATGACAAAAGAACTCTCTCTTTCGATCAAATCATCTTCTTCCTCAGCAACCTCTTGAGAAAGACAGCATCTACAATAGGAAGAGCTCCAACTTTCTTTGTATAGTAAGATATGAGAAACCATGAGACTGTAACAAATATATTATAGTGGAAACTCCCCTCTCTAAACTCCCGTGGACGTAGACTTGAGGCCGAATCACGTAAATCTTGGTGTTCATCTCTCTTTACTCTATTTGTACTTATTTTTCATTCACCGTCATGGACGTCACATCACTACCATACAGCCGCACCGAAACACTGCCGGGAGATCCAAACAACACCGATCAAAGCCCAGTCAACTCAGTGGGTCAGGAATGACTCTTTCTTTCATTCCACCCTATTGTGCGATTTTTACAGCATCAACAACACGGGCTACTATGGATAAGTTTTGTGTTGAATTGGTTTTCAAAGAATGTTTTCCCTTGTAAATGGACTAATGTAGTGGGAGAGGCTAGGGCTAAGCAAAAATCCGGCTCTTCTCCGACTCCGACAAGTCGGAGTTTTTTTTCCCCCAAAAAGTCAGAGTTGGAGGTGGAGTCTGACCGACTCCGACTTTGCCCTCCGACTTCAAATCCGATTATGATATTATACATATGTTATAAAAATATGTATATTTGTATACATTCATCATATATATTTTATATAACTATAACTCATAAAATTAGTTAAATTCAATAATAGTATGAGCTAATTATTATAAACATACTTATACTATAATATAAAAAGACTAAATTGACTGACAATAGCTTAGTATAGAAAAAATCTACACAACCTCTCACTATTCACACAACTTTCACACACCACACTTTTTTTTTAATTTTTATTATTTTTTACTTTTATCAAATATTTAATATATGAATAATGAATAGAATAATTGAATTAGTTTAAAAAGAATAAACTCAAAAAAAAAAAAAAATTAAAAAATGTGGTGCGTGGAGGTTGGGAAGGTTGTGTAGCATTGCTTCTTAGTATATATAAACATCATACTTTTACTACCATGTAACACTAATGTATAATAACATGTTATTTTAATGTATAAGCACTAATGTATAATAACATTTAATACTAATGTATAAACACTAATCTATAAATTTATAATAACATGTAATAGTAATATATAATAACTAAAGTAAAACATGTAATAGTAATGTATAATGACATGTAATAGTAATGTATAATAACATGTAATACTAATGTATAATAACATGGCTCCGTTTGGATTCAGAAAGTGTTTCATCTCATCTCATCTTATCATTACAATTTTCTCAAATTTCTACACAAAATATTATAAATAATTCAACTTTTCAAATCTCAATTCAACTTTTTCAAATTTCAAAACAATAATAATATTAAAAAATAACATTCTAACAATATTTTTTTCAACTTTTATCTTTCATCTAAAATCATCTCATTCCATTTCTGAATCCAAACCAACCCATAATACTAAGTCTAGTATATAATTAGGTTAGAAATAAGTTAGAAACTAATATAATAACATCTAATTAAACACTATAGCACAAGTCTATAATAGGAATAAGTTAGACATTATTATAAAATATTATAATGAGTTAGTAACATGTAATAGTATAGTTTAATAAAATGTAATTAGACATTATAGTATAAGTTTAGTATAAAAATAAGTTAGATATTACTATAGAAATAAGTTAAGAATAATAAGTTAATAACACGTAAAATGTAATACTATAGCATAATAACATTTAATTAGACACTATTGACTTAGTATTTATTAGTAATCAATACTAACAATTAGATTTAGTGTACATTCTGGAGTAATAGGTAAGAGTTATATCATCATATACTTATAAGCATAATTATAATTTTTACAAAAAATATTTGTTTGTTAATATGCTTTCAGTAAGCATAGTTATTAATTTGATCATTTTCAGAATCTGTTAATCATATAGGTACAATTTACAAATATAATTAACTAATAATCTATGAGTATATCCTATAAATATGCTTACTAATCTTAACATATTAACTATGGACCATACAGGTCTATATGATGTAATTTAATTTTTGAATTATAACTCATGAGCATATTGATATGGCCCTAAAAGTCCAGAACATGTTATATACATATTAATTATAATATACTTACAACTTATTTCATGTATTGTTTATACTTTAAACCCTTATTTAGTTTGTTCTACAAGCCCAGCCCCTTTATAGTTTGTTTTATAAGTCCAGCCCTTATATAGTTATAGACTATGTGGTGCCTACTGCCCTTATATATCCTACGGTGCCGTTTTGCATCTTTGTTCTAAATAAACCCTAAAACATCGCACTCTCACTTTCTCAATTTCAAGCCGCCATTCTTTTCTCTTTTATCTCTTGCTGCTGCCCTGCTTGCCACCGAAAGCTCTTAAAATTATCTAAAGCATCCCCTTGTCTTCATTTCCTCATTTGTTGAAGATGATAGTCTCTAGATTCCTCAAGCCCATTGTATCTCAATTTCTTTATGTTATTCTCGGCACTTCCTTCGGTTTTTCTTAGCACTTCATTCTCAGATGTACCTGAAGAGCGAGGATTGATTTTGAAGGAGCTTCAAGCTTGAGTATAAAGTTTAATGTAAACATTTTATCTTCTATTTCATTTATGTTGTAGATTTGTTCTCTATTTGCGATGAAATGCAAGTTTTTCCCGATCGATTGCTTGTAATTTTTCTTAATTTTGTTTGGATTCTGATTGGGTTCTGATCTTCTTTTTTTTATCATCAAAAGCAAGTTACGATGTATAAATCCAACTCCACTCCGATAAATCGGAGTCAGAATCGGATTGGATCCTATAGAAGTCGGAGTCAGAGTCAGATTTAGGGGATACCGACTCCAATTCAGTTGGTGCTCACCCCTTGGGGAGGCTGCCATGCTAGAATATAATGGAGTTGAAGAAATGCTCACGTGTTGACACACTTCCACATACAGTTGGAATAAGTTCTTGATTATGATCTGTGGATAATATTTACCTTAAAAGCTGTTGGGGAAGTGGGATAGTAGCCTAGAAAGTGCTGACTGGCATCTTTTATATTGAATGAGATGGGAACTGATTGCTTTTCTTTACAACTTGATTTTTCTTGTACAGAGAAAATCCCTGTGCTTATAAATTACACAATCTAATTAAAAAAGCACATGTATGGTAGTTTTTTCTATTAAGAACTGTACATAGCCGCTGGGATGGTAATTGTTCCACTTATGTATAAGCTACACTTGCTGATGAAGAACTTAGTCAGTAGAACCTTGCCTTCTTTCATTTAAGTTTATGTCCAATGCTTGCACAGGTTTTGTGATAGGCCTTTTTTTATTGGCACCGGGTGTCAGGGAACTCCCGACTAATTCCGGGGGTGCACAGATTCTCGGCAAGAAGTTTCCTGCAAGTGTACCTTAGGTAATTCAATAGGAAAATCCCCCAGTTCGATGGCCCTTAGAGATTGTTTGCACCCATGGGATTTAAACCTTAGACCTTGGAGAGAGCATACCACCAAGATCAAGGCCTTCACCACTTGAGCCAACCCCTATTGGTTGTTTTGTGATAGACATTTGATCTTGCCTGAATAATCAGCAATGTTTTCTCCTTTTATTCTTTTAAAAGAAAATGTAATTCATATTTTGCTTAGTTTCTGCTCTAATACTTATTTACTATGCAGCCCTGGCTTTCCTTGTCTATGCATGGAGGGCAGTCTTGTTGGAACTTGCTAACTGGCGAAAGGCTGCACTTGGTATAATTTCTTTTGCGGGATACCTCTTGAAAGTTGCCTTGGCTATTGTATTCCACTTCATTGGCGATCCCATAACTTCTCTGATAAGATGTGTTGAGACTGCTCTGTACACCATCCGATCATTTTATTCTGGCATAGTGGCATACGCACCTGTTCGAGAGTTGACCACAATTATTTTACTTGCATCAGCCGTTCTGGCTATTGCAGAAGCTGTTGTTCCCAACTCTGTAAGTAGCCAACCTCATCTTCTTACAGTATCTGGCCTACTTGGCTATGCAGCTGTAAGTGGTTACATCTCCGAGCCACTCTTCTGGACCCTTCTGTTGCTGTTGTGTGGTTTCTCACGGTTTGTTAAAAAGAGAGATGATGTTTCATCTGCATTGCCTGCTGCAGCTGTGCTTGCTGCAGTTGGAGAACCATGGGTTAGGGTTTTGGTAATGGCTTCATATCTAGCTCTAGCTATATCTCATCATTCTAAAAAGATTTTAGAAGAAGAGAAGGAAGAAGTAGAAGTTGTACCAGTACATAGGAGGCTTCCACTGCCATTGCTGGGTGTAGCCTTAGCCATTGGAATCCGTCTTGCCGCTAACTGGGCTGGTTACCGGCACCTGACATGGAAGATAGTCTGAGCATTAAAGTTGATTTGTAGCTATTAAGATACACTGAGCAAATTGCCCTTGTATGTATATTTTGGAGATTTCATGTGAGGAGTTGTTGTGGCGGCAATCAATCTAATTTTCTTTTGTCATTCCTTCCAGTAATCTTGTCATGTAGAATCAAACGGTGACTATCATATCTGGCTTACATTGTTCCCCCGTCTTCCTTCTCCGTTCATGCTGATCAGCATTCAAAGAATAAAATTCTGGAACACGGGAGATATGTCAGATACCCCTTCTGATTGATAGAGAAGTTTGTATATGATTGGTTTCTCAAAAGTGTGACAAGTGTTCTCTTGGTTTCTCAAAGGAACCACTGACACAGCAGAATTCTGAAATTCTTACTTCTTCCGTCCGGGAAAATTCTATCTATCTCGACTAATTTTAGGAGTGTACAGACTCTTTGGCAAGTACTTTTAATTCGGTGTGTGCCAATGACTAAAACAATTAAAGTTCTGCCCTTTCTTTCACATTACTTCTGAAAGCAAAATAAAATAATATCGAAAATATTTTTAAACAAACTAATGAGAAAGAAAAATGCTACTTATTACACTTTTGTATCATTTTTTCCTTATCTAAAAAAAGAGAGATTAGATATAATAATTAATGAGTATGCAACATTATAGTATATAAATAATAGGATATTTTTATAATAAATAAATAAATAATAGGATTAAATTAAAAAAAGGTCCATGTAGTTTATTCTGAAATAAAATTAATCCTCAAGTTTTTTATTAAACTTTTTAGTCCTTATGATTTTAATAAGAGAAAATTTAGTCATAAGAAATTTTATAAAAATAAATTTATAAATTAACGTAACTTTATAATAAAATTATTTTTATTATAAAATAAATTTAATAGATCATATAAAATCGTGTTACATAGAAAATTTACTTTTATAATTTTTTTCTTTTTTTACAATGCAATTTCTCTTTTTATAAAAATGAAATTGGTTACCGAAAGGAGAAATCCATTAATAAATACTATTAGAGGTTAAACCAAGGCTAGGCCCAACAGATTCTCGAGCCGAGCAACGATAAGGCGACCCGCCCGATCCTGTAAGTAGCCCACCACCGACCCGGATGTCACCGAGACTCTGGAGGAACTTGCTAGGGTTTCACAAGAACGCCTATAAATATATAAATATGTAGGGAGAAGCAGTGATACACACAGCTCGCAATCTCTCTTAGGTTATGGTTTAGTAACTTTAGTTTCGACTTCTCTTCGGTTATAGTTTCTTTTCGTCTCGTCTTCCTCTGTTAGTTCCTCTCACTCTCGCTTTCTCTCTGTGTTTGTGTCTCTGTACCTCTTCTTCCTTTTTTTATCTTTTGCGATTCTTGGCTGCTTCAATCTGCACGATGCACTACCCCGGGCTTCTCTGAATGAGTAATCAATCGATGACGACGAAAGCCCCATTGCTCGTGCCAAAACGATCCGACGTCAAGTGTTGCAGTTCAGCCATTCTCTTTCTCCACGGCTGAGCTGTGTCAAATCGACGCCCACATCTCAATATCTCTCTCTTGAGAATAAAGCTGTTATTTCTTTCCTTAATCTTTGCCTCGCTACACCTTTAGCTTGTTTTCTTGTTATAGATAGCGATATGAAAACAAGGCTAGTCTTTGAGGCAGATATTGATTGCTCTTTGGCGGTTTTCACGTGGGGGTTTATTTCTTTCAATGGTTTTGCCTCTAAAAATACCCGCTACAGGTTTTCTCCATCTTTCCTTATCGTATTCTTCTTCACAACCGCAATTACTAGCATGGATCTCATTGAATTGTTTAGAAAACGAAGGGGTAAATTTATTTCTTTTTTATGAACTGTCTTGGCGATGATTACACTATCCGCGCTTCTGAGAGGCATCTGTGAAGCATATACGGAAAAATGGTTGAATTTCTTGATATGAGCCGACTTTTAATTATGCCTCGTTTTTTAAATGCGCGTTTGGTTTATTTCCTTTTTTAATTATTGGAGTGAGTTCTAATCTACAAATCGGCAGTGATGATGAAATTACAGCTTTAAATGCCAGTTCTGCTTCTGAAGATTCTTGATTGATAGAGCTGTTATGTGATCTGAGCCCATCAGTACATCAAATTAATGTTTTCTCAGCTTTTTGTGTTGAAACTGGTTTCATCTCTTTTGTTTGTGTGCTTTATTTCGTTCATCGGATTGGCGTATTTATTTAATTCAATGATGACTGTCCACATACATGAGATTAGTTAGCTTCGAGCCCCTGTTTACAGGGAGAACCTACTTGAGGCTGCTATATCATTACTTGAAATTACCGGACCATTCTGAGTATACTCATGCCATAGCCAGACAAATTTCTGTCGTATGAGTTCTCGTTCAATTGTATCTTATAATTTTGGTCTTGATACCTAAGGATGCCAATGATGACCCAACTCTTTTGAGGTGTTGTGGAGCCAATTCCTTGCCTTGCAAGGAGAACCTAGTTGGTGAAGCTACATTTGAAATGATAATTCAAGGGATTTAACTGAGGCTCTACCTAAATGGAATTTTAATTATATTAATGTATGTTCGTCACTTTTTGGAATTTTAAAAGATTTAGGGAATTTTGTTCTTTTGAATTTCTGTTAATTCTGCTTTAAGCGAGGTTGTTTTTGGCTCTATTTCCTCTCTTTAGTCATGATGATATGCTTTATGATTTGGTGTTTGATCGATGGCCAATGATGTTACTTACAATCCAACTTGTATTTGGTACGCAAGAGCCCAAGTCCCCCATCTTATGGGGAGAACCTACTTGGTGAATCTGCGTTTCCAATGACTGAAAATACAGAAACTGAGGTTCCTGATTTCTATCTTCTCTGTTGCCTTTTGTCAGCTTTGAATGTAGAACTGCTTTTGCGTAACTATAAGTGTACTACATATTTCTCTGCCAACTCTATTTTCATATCGAGTTTTAACTATACGCTAGGCCCGTAATGGGCTTAGGGTCTGAAAAACTCGGAAATTCTGTGTGGTCATCAGCTTCTTCTCTTGTACATTACGAGACTGGAGTTAAATAACGGCACTATATTCCTGACTTGTAGTACTAATTCCTTGTTTAATTCTTCTGGGTTTTGGTTGTTTTTTGTCTGGTTATGAGTAGAAAGATTACCATTGTATACTTGGAGTCCTCTTTCCGTAGATTAATTTTTTGGATTAATGTAGTTATAAGGATTGCTAATTTGTTGCCATCCTTATTCTGATTGTAAGGTGCCTTTATTGGACCATCCTCATTGGCTTATACGAAAAGTCGAATTATGATTAATATCACAAAAAATTGGCTTTTTCTCCTTTTTTTTAAAACCTATTTTAACATTAATTATCCATCTACTTTATATAAAATAATAATAATAAAAGATTATTCATTTAATATTTTTTATCTGTTATATTTTTGTATTTATGCATATATTAATTAATAATTATATTTTAATTATAAACAATAATATTTTCAATGGTCCTAATATCTTAAATATTCGTTACCAACCAAATATTTTCATTTTTCGTTCAACTAATTTCTTTTGCAAATCTTTCGTCTAGCAGAATGCCACCACCCAAATTAGTTACCCAACCGCTTTTGTCTGTATGATTGTGATCCTTTGTAGATCTTTTTGACCTCATACAAGCAAGTTCCAACTCGATGTTAATCACATCGACAGCACCATCACCCCATGCGACAGTACACATCTTGCTACTGGTCGTGTCAGACACATGCAGTTTACAAGACGTGGCAAGGTTGAATTAGTTCATGCGTTGATACTACGCAATGACTCCATTTCTTATGATGTATAAAAGGATTTTTTACATAATTTCTTAATCGCTTGTACTTCATATTTTTTAATATTTTTTTAAAATATTTTTTTGAATTTATTTTTTTTAAATTATTTCAAATTTTTTATTTACTATTTATATAAAAAAAATATTTGATAAAGATTTTATTTATTAGTAGAAGGTTGTAAAGATTTTTTTATGTATAAAATCGCTAGGAGAATCATGCAACATATGTTAGGTCTACTATTCATCTTTTATAATTGAATTTTACTATATAATTTTTTGGTTAAATTCCATTTCCACCACAAATTCACCTGCTTTTTGCGAAGTCCAATTCTTAACGTCATTCTTAACGTCAACTTCACAAACTGGTAACTATTGCCCAAGCAACTTATGCTTGCATCAATTCGTTGGGAAGCTACGGATCAGGGTTCTGATAATTAAATAAAACTTGAAATACCAATTGAAAATGTATGTGATCTCATCAAAATTCAGGATTGTAAGAAGATTATATTCTCACCATAAGGATTGCTCGGCATTTGGCGTAGGATGAAAAGATGAAAAACTAGGCCCTGCTTCGCAACAGATGAAAAGAGTTACTGCATGCTAGACTGGATGCTTTTCAAAGCCTATTAAAAGTGGGGAAACAAATAATTTTGGTTAAACCTCTTTAGGGTCTTGGCATCCAGGAAAGTGCAAAATCAACTAATAGAGATAAGGAGAGATCAGAGTAGACAAGAATTTTGTAAGGGCGCCCTGTGGAGAAATCAGAGTAGACATATACTTTAGTCAAGACCTCCAGTAATTAACTGCTGATATACACAAGCAGAAATTGTCGTTTAGTGTTAACGGTTCAGATTTTGGGAAAAGTAGTAAAGACAACATTCATGTTGGAGCACTTTCAATAGTTTATGTATCTTATCTTTTAAAATATATTGTCAAAACTTACCATTTCTATTTTATATACTGATTTTTATAATATATCATATATCAGCTTATCTATTTTTTCTTTATATCATTTAAATATTTTTTTTTAACATTTTTTATTCATTTCAAATGAAACTCATAACACCAAACAACTATAAATGAGAGAGAAAGTAATTAAAAATGTTTTAGAGGATGAATAGTATTCTCTATATATAGAGAATTACTATTGCAAAATGTAAAATAAAGAAGAAGATACAAAATTCATTGGAAGTTACTTTTTATCAATTTTTTTTATATTATACAAAAAATTGTATTTTACAAGAGCCATTGAGAGCGCTCTTACAAGTAGTTCAACAACCATGACTCAGTCAACAGGTGTGCAGATAAAGGTCAAATAAGGAACCCCTAAAAACCTTGGCTGCATCCACAGTCACCATTGCTCCTATATCATAATTGACTCCAAGTGCAAGCATGAGTGGACATCAGAGAGAGAGAGAGACAAAGACAGAGACAGAGACAGAGGTTTACAAAATAAATACAATAAGTACCTTCCCACTAAGGGTGTAGAACCGATCCGGATTTTTTTTCAGTCCGGTCCGAAACTCGGAATCTGGGTGGATCCGGGCGGGTACAAAACATTTCATACCCACCCGAATCCGGATTTTAATTCGGTTTTTGTAACCGGTTGCTTTTTTTTTTAAAACACTATTTTTAGACAAAACGGCATCGTTTTGCACCCCTTTATACCTCATTTCCTAATTTCCCTCAGACCCATTCTCTCGTTTCGACTTTCAGTCTCTAGCTCTCTACGATTTTGGTAAACGGATGAAACCCTAGCCCTGCCGTCACCTCTCTACCTCAGTGCCTCTCCTTCCGTCCGGCGTCGTTGTTTGCCCCATCTCTCTCTCTCAACTCCAAAACCTACGGTATGTTCATCTATCTCGCTCGGTTTGTATAGATTTGAGGAAGTGGGTTGCTTTGTATGTGAAATGCTCTTCTGAATCTTTGTGTCCTGAGCCTTTAAAAATTTTCTGCAGTCGACTCTCACTTCTACTCATTTCTCTATCTCTCGAAGTCGAAGGTCGTTTCTGAAATGGTGAAACCCTAGCCCCGCCGTCACTGGTTTGCATCCCTCTCAGCCTCTCATTTCACTCGAGTCCTCGAAGGCTCTTAGCCCATTTCTCTCAACGGTATGTTCATCTCTCTTGCTCGATTTGTATAGATATTTTTATGTTGTGTTTAAAGTTAAATGCACTTTGGATTTGAGGAAGTGGGTTGCTTTGCATGTAAAATACTCTTCTGAATCGATTTGTATAGATCTAAGTTTGTGTTTGTAGATCTAAGATTGTGTGTTTGTAGATCTGCGTTTTGGGTTTCTTTATTTTTAAAATCTTCCAGCAAAAACGTGTTTGTAGATCTACATACTCGCAACACTATAAATATTGCAAAACTGTGTACTTTTTTGAATCTGGGTCTGGTTTTGTTTTTTTTTTTTTTTTTTTCCTAATCTCTAGTCTATTTTCGATTTTTGTAATCTCTAGTTTATTTTTGTTATGGATCTGGGTATGGGGTTTTTTTTTTGTTTTGTTTTTATTTTTTGTTTTATTTCTAATCTCAATGTTAATATTGTGTTAAAACTTACGTACACGGCCGTTTAGATTTCAAGCTATTAATTTTTGGATCTCCACATGTTCATGCTCTTTTTAATATTGTCGCATCTCTTTGTTTTTCGGTTTGTGTATTGACTAATGACTTGGTGAAATTTCAATGTCGTTTCACAAGTCGCATGCTGTTCTGGTCTCCAACACCAACCACATGAAAGTTGTTTATAATTTGATCTCTTCTTGAGCTTTAATTTGGAGTGACCGAATTGTTGTTATCAACTTCTTTGCTTTGCCATCAGAATTTACTCTTTATGATTTTGCCACTGAGAAGGCAGTAAAGAATTGGTATGCCTCCCCCCTTCTTCCCCCTTCTTCTGTTCTTTGGCACAATCGGTTTGTTTCTCAAGAGGTTTTGACTTAAATTAAATTGATTCAGGCACATTTTCTTCTGTGTTTTCATTGGCTTGTGGGCTGGACTTGCTATTGCGTACACTACAGAATATTATACCAGCAATGCTTACAGGTGAGTGATCTTTTTCAGATTTAAAATGTAGTGCTTAGTTTCTTCTAGTCTTCTGCACTGCTGCACTGCTGCTTATAATATTAACATTAATACATATCCATGTGGTAATAATTTTTGTGTCTTTGTGAGGTTTTCTTCTCTTGTTCTTTTTGACTTGTAATCATTATAGTTTTCATTTTTATGTTGTAATTGATATTGTTGGTAGCTTATGGAGAGACAATCCAGTAAAAAATTTCTCTCCAATTCCAGATTCAAGATGTGAAAACTAATGTATTTTGTTTTTTGTAAATTTATGTTTTAATTTAATTAGTTGGGATGTATTATTATTTCTTTTGTTCTTTTTAAATTTATATTTTAGTTTAATTAGTTGTGATGTATTAATATTTCTTTTGTTTTTTGTAAATTTATGTTTTAGTTTAATTAGTTATGATGTATTATTATTTCTTTTGTTCTTTAATTTATTTATTTTTATATAAAAAAATTTTAAAGAGTGTTTAAATTATTTTGTTTTTAAAAATCTGGGCAATTTGAGCTTATCAGTTTTTTTTTTTTAAACAATTGCTAGAAAAACCTTTTTTTTAAGTTTAGTCTTTAAAAGAAAAAAAAGTAATAACAACTCGGATTATATAGTGAAAAATCTGGGTTTACAGTGAACAATCCGGATTATAGTATTTAAAAAAAAAAAAACCGAATTATGGTGAAAAATTCGGATATCCGGTATATCCGGATTGAACCCGATTATCTGCCCAGATTGAATCCGGATTAATTCCAGTGGATAATTGCCCAGATTTTACCATTCGGATACGGTTATGGCCGGATATCAGGATCCGGATCCAGATGCACACCCCTACTTCCCACCAAGGTCCCCAAGGATGAAATTGCACTCTGCTACAGATCTAGTATAGAGTCAAGGTGATAGAAGTACTAGAAATGTCTCAAAACAGATAATTCAAGCAACATAAAAGAACAACTTCAAGTTACATAGATGGCACATGGTGAAGGTCTACTGAACAGGGAATACTTTAAATTTACCAGGATACGCTTGAACGGCCAGCCCTTAGTGTTTTATAAAGGTAATGCTAGTGGATGTTAATGATATGCCATAGAGATCATATCATGAGCAGCTAACCACAGTAAAGAAAAAGGATACTGCTAGCGGGCCATCTAACAGTTACCACTGGCGTGCCCGTTAGTGTATTTAAAATTTTTCTTTTTTCTTCTATTTTTTTTTAATATTTTTTTAATATCTTTAATTATTAAAAAAAATAAAAATAAAAATATATTTTATTAATAATTATTTTCTTAATTATTAAATAAAAAATTAAAATAATCAAACGATAACTTTAAACGATAAATTTAAGATACTCTTGACAAAATTGCATAAAAATTAGAAACATATGAAAAGTCAACACGGCTCCAAGAAAGGAACATACCATGTGCACATAAAAGCACTTTCCATTTTTGAAACTACTAACCAGATATTAGGATTTAATATCCACAAAAAATATTTATATATTAACAAAGACAATCATAAGGGAGATCTGTTTGTCTTTTCTCTCTCCAGGTGAGTTGTTCTCAACAAAAAAATCCAAACATCATACCTTCTTTGTTGGAAGGTTTGGAGCTTTAACTTCTCTCTCCCTTCTCTCCTGTATGGTTAGTTTAGAAACTATTCAATTCTTCTTTTTTTTTTTTTCAATCCAAACAAGGAGAAGTGCTGATTTACTTTTTTTCCTACACCACTCGTCTTGCTATAGGACTCTCTAGCCACCGATCCTTCATACGGCCAAAGTAGAATGTTGAATAGAGTGGCACGTGTGTCACATGTGCGGCTTATACCTCGCATGAGATCCACACGTCACCACAACTTCACAGATCCAACCAACCTCCACCCTCCTAGAGTAGCGCAAGGCCTCTACGCACCGCCAGAGTTCCTAACAGTCGTCTACCGGCGATTCGGCATATCTCTTTTTTGTTATCTTCTTATATTTTCACTTCTCCTAATCAATTATCGTGAGAAAAATGTAGTGGAAATCTCCTACAGCCAGTTCAAACTAGTGAAATGCAATGCAAATCACTTCACTGCGACTTCAGTCGTATTATTACAATATATTTTTCAGACTGTATCAAAATTGCTTAAGCGGCTTTCCCTTGGGGTAAATGGGTGAGGGTCAAGTCATTACTCCAGATCCCTCTTTTTTTATTTCTTGTGTTGTATTTGCTGGTTTGGAATAAATGTTAAGATTTCCCACCCCATTATTTATTGTATCTATTAAATATATCTATAATATGCTTGTTGAGAAAAAACAAAACAATCATACAACCTGATTTTTTTTTTAAAGGATACCGACCTGACTTGAAACATAATGATGAAATGGGTTCCTTTGCAACATCCATCACAAGTTGCACATCTTTGCATCGCATATCAAACCAGCAAATGCAACCATCCTATTTTCATTAAACGCTCCGAATAAGAACATAAAATCTTAAGGATTCATTAACTTACTCTTTGTTTAATAAGAAATTATATTTACAATCATAAAATGTGTAAGAGTCGCATAATTTTTTTAAAAAAAATAAATAAATACTAGACCCACATCATAAAAAATTAAATTTTTAATAATAAATCTTACTTTTTTTTTTTTTTTTTTAAAGATTGCATAACACTTATGCGAGAGGCGATTCAGTTGTACTTGATAGAGCTGGACCTGGACTTGTTTGTTTAGACTCTCCGGTTGTAAGAAAGTACTCCCTTGAACGCCCATAACCTCAGAATATAACCAAAATGGGCTCATACGCATCCAACTTCATGCGCCTCCTTTCCTTAACCAAGCTGCTGTCCTCGCACGTCAACCAAGGCCATCATGAGCGTGCTCTTGCTGTTTTCCACCACATGCATGCCTCCCTGGCCCTTGCTCTCGATCCCCATGTCTTCTCTCTCGTCCTTAAGTCTTGCTCAGCTATCCATCGCCCGCAACTTGGTACCTCCATCCATGCCCATGTTGCCAAATCTTCATTCCTGTCAAATTCATTTGTCGCTTGCGCTCTCGTCGATATGTATGGTAAATGCGTCTCGATTTGTTCATCGCGCCAGCTGTTTGATGAAATCCCTAACAGAAATGTTGTCGTGTGGAATGCTATGATATCGATTTATACTCGTTGTAATTGTGTTCCTGATGCTTTGAGATTATTTGAAGTTATGGACGTTGCACCCAATGCGTCAACTTATAACTCCATTATAGCGGGTTCCGTAGGTTTGGCTGATGGGTCATTTAAGGCGATTCAGTTTTATTGGGGAATGAGAGAAATGGGGTTGAAGCCAGATCCGATTACTCTTCTTGCTCTGTTACCCGCTTGTGTTGCTTTAGCAGCATTGAATCTGATTAAGGAACTTCACAGCTATGCAATTAGGAATGATATTGACTCTCATAACCAGTTGAGTAGTGGCCTAGTGGAGGCCTACGGCAGATGTGGGTGTCTTGTATATGCTCAAAATGTGTTTAGAGGTATGAAGGAAAGAGATGTGGTTGCATGGAGCAGCTTGATATCAGCATACGCACTTCATGGGGAGGCCAGAATTGCGCTGGATATTTTTCAGCAGATGGAATTGGCTAGAGTACAGCCTGATGATATAACCTTTCTTGGTGTACTGAAAGCTTGTAGCCATGCGGGTTTAGCTGATGAAGCATTGGATTACTTTGCTCAAATGCGAACGGAATATGGCGTGGAAGCAAGTAGTGATCACTATTCATGCTTAGTGGATGTGTTGAGCAGAGCTGGGAGATTACAAGAGGCATATCAGGTAATACTAGAAATGCCAGTTAAGGTGACTGCAAAAGCTTGGGGTGCTCTTCTGGGGGCATGTCGAACATATGGAGATTTTGAGATAGCGGAGATTGCAGGAAAAGCTTTGTCTGAGATTGAACCTGATAATCCTGCCAACTATGTACTGTTGGCTGGCATATATGCCAGTCTAGGGAGACACGAGGAAGCAGAAAGGATGAGAAAGGAAATGAAGAAGCGGGGAGTGAAGGCTGCCCCTGGTAGTAGTTGGGTAGTGTATCAGGATTGATAAGAGTGACTTTTGAGCTTTTTCTCCTCGACAAAGGAGGGATAAACGTCAGGCACACACATCACTCTGGACAGTCGGCTAAAGCTTCCATTTGATATTCACGTAGTGATAGAGAAACAGCTGCAATCAGAAATATGAAGATGCAGTTGAAATTACAACCTGTTCCTCTGACAGCAAATATGCCTGAGATATATTTGAACCTGTTTGTAAATATGCAATTGTTTATAGAAAAGATGTCCTGAAATTTTCAAATATAAGAAACTAACGTCATTTACTTCATTCTAAGGTAAGGTTAAGAAGTAGAGACCTTGCATCTCTCCCTTTCACCCGCTTCAGAGATTGCTTAGTCTTTTCCTGCGCTTACTATTGTGAGAGCGTTCGTGCTGATAGTATATGCACAAGTTGTAAGTATTTGTTCTTGTAACTATTTAATACGTTTTCTTTAACTTTTTTGAGCAGCACATCCCCCGAACCCCGTTTCATAGGGATCCTCTCCCCGATTCTCTTCGAACTGATGACCAACTTACGTCGGGATAAAGCAGATATCATTATTCAAAAGCTAATGATTGAAAGTAAAGTGCTTTAAGGGATTGTTCAACAATTTAACTCAGTTATCTTTTTTATCAACTCGTTTAAGGGGGCATCTATTATGTTTGAAGGCATTGAATGCATGTCTTTACTTTATGGCAAGATGTCTCCAAGTATGATGGCCAGGTCCTTGGGTGGCAAATTTAATGCTTCCGATGCTTTGTCTCTCCCGAAGCTCTTATTAAAACATGCATCCTCAATTGCAAACAGCCAAAAAAAAAAAAAAAAAGACATTGAGAAGGAAAATATGGATAGAAGAGATAGTTGTTCTCTTTGGTGTTCTTTTAGTAGTGTATGCTCTGTTATCACAGTATGAGTTGGGTGTATTGAGGCTTTAGGTTTGAGTGATTTATTACCTCTTTTGTACTGATTAATGAATTTCTTTGTGATCATCTATGTCAATGGAGGTACATTTCTTCAAACCAAACCACTTAAATCTTAATGTCGTCTTGTGTAATTTTTTAAATTTATTTTTATCTTTTCTACTTGTTGGCCATCCAAAGATTTTGCTTGTCATAACATGTGAACCCCATGCATTGCAGGCTACCAATTGAACAACCCATTTGCCTCCTTATTTCGACCAAGAAAACACCGTATTTGTAGGGGAAAAAAAATTAATTCCAAAGAAAACTGCAAACATTGAATCTTCTTCTGTTTGATTACGATGCTTTAAAAGGTCCGACAAAGTTGCCTATGAAAGGTTTATCACGGACATCAAATACTTGCTCTGCGGCTGCCTGCTTGCAGATTTTTTTTTTGAAACCATGCCTGCTTGCAGATTTGTTGGTTCCGTTTCAGAAGGATTTGTGAAGCGTGTGGTCGAATTCCATATCTCACTCAATTAGATCAAATTACCTCCTAATTCTTCTGCTAACCAGTTTTAGACAACTCAGACGAGTCGTTCAGGCTTCAAATGTTGACAGTCTCATCGGATAACGAAGCTCAAACTAGCTCTATCATCCTTTAGGATATTACAGGCTTCTTACCTTAACATCATGTAGGAAGCATTTTCTATGGGACACACAAGACCCTTCAGAGTTTTTTCCCGTTAATTGCTCGAGCCATTTCCAGGCTAAATGCTTATATGAGTATTTTTTGAAGTCCTTACATGAGTAATACCCAAATTCACAATATCCAAGTATCAAACTAAATGCATTCATTAGTTTAATAGTTTGCATGCTTTAGAGCCCCCCAATAGCTCTATCATCCTTTAGACAGGCGTCTTACCTTAACATCATGTCGGAAGCATTTTCTGTGGGAAACACAAGACCCTTTTGAGTTTTTTTCCCATCCATTGCTCGAGCCATTTACAGGTTAAATGCTTACACGAGTATTTTTTGAAGTCCTTACATGAGTAATACTCAAATTCACAATATCCTAGTATCACTCCAAACAATTGCAAGACAGAGTGAAGAAAACAGTAATCTTAAGCCTCAACTCTCTTACAACCATGTGTATACTCTATGATAAAGAAATACATGAACTCAACACACATTTCAACTTTACAAGTTCCAACGCCCTTTGGATTCGCTGCAGGTTGTAAAAGAGCTACAAGGGGCAGATCCAAGTATATAGAGGGTGGACAGTTAATTGAAGACATAAAAACACTATTTAAAACCTCTCATGAGTGTTCTGTTTGTCATGTGCATAGAGAAGCAAATCGTTCAGCTCATGTATTGGCAAAAAGAAGAGCTACATAAGACGGCTTTGCCTATATTACAACTCACAGTATCAAATGTATATGCTATCCTCAACACTCTGGTCGAGTCTTATGCATCAAGGAATATTATGCTACGCAATCCAATTTTCTTTTACTAATCACTTCTCAAATAAACACCAAAGTCTAATTATCATAGTTTCAAGACATTTATTTGCTGCAACATCATGATTCCAACAAAGAAACAACAACATGAAATGAAAGAAAACAAATTCAAACATCTTTATTTTCTCTCTTTCCACCCCTTTCTTGTCGAACATATTGGGTTACACAATGGGCGAGGCCCTTCCCAAAACCCCATGTTACAGGACTTGATACCACTTACTAGAAAGGCCTCTGATATCCCCCTACTCTGAAAAGTGTGTGAATAAATGCACTATCACTGATCAATGGGAGTTTAACATATGTACCAGCAATAGCACACCTTACACACTCCAACATGACAAAAATATATATGAATCCAACAGCTGCCCAATAGTATAACCCAAACGTACCTTGGAAGTGTATAAGGGGCATTAGATTGCTTGAATTCACAACCACCATCAGCGCCGATTCTAATAAAAAGCCCATTGCTACATGGAATCTCAAATAATGAGGCCATTTATTATTCCTCACCACTCCTAAGTATGCAAGGTAGAAATGTGCAAACTGGAACCACCAAGGTAACCTCCTAACGGATCCTGGGATATAATAATACAAACTCTCGAGGACTTCGTAGCGTTCAAGGAAAGGTAGGACATAAAATGCTGTGTCGGACATCTGCAAAGCTAAAAGATATGGAACACATGCCAAAATCCTATACCACCATTCCGGCTTCTCATCCATTGTCGGAAGGCGATAACTGAATGGATTATTTTTGGATGCTCGCACGGGTATTAGAGCTTTTCTTTGTCCTGGTAACATAGGAATTGCATGTGACAGCCCAATTTGATCCCCACCTAAAAGCGTAGATGATGCAGCAGAGAGGTGTGGGAATGACATTCCTGCAGATCATAAGATTAGGAATTAGAAAGTATCAATAATCTTTTGGAGGTTCCACATTCAATGACCTATATCACCACCAACATAGTTCTTTGGTTATGATATTTAGATGTGCCTTATTATAACCATCACTTTTTTACCAGTCAGATATGCCTTATTATTGGAAGACATGAAAAATGTGAGATGAATTAGCCACGTAAGCAACCCTCCCTCTCTCAATGAAGTAGCACTTCTGAAGGCAGACGGCAAAAGAAAGAACCAGGGGATAGAGCAAGAGATTGACAGGGTAGTCCGAAGCCAATTCCCCTTGCAAAATCATACTATTTCTCTTAATGGGTCCAACACTAGTTTCTAATTTTCTGTACCCAATGAGCATCCCATCAATCAGTTTTATCTTTAAGTCTCAAAACTTAGCTTAAAGAGGAGGAAAGGGGAGGGGGCTAGAGAGAGGGAGAGTCTGTTTTATCAGCTACTGGCTTTTTGGGTTTAAAGAGAAAGGATTCAATCCAGACTTGACAGATTCCTTTGGGTCAAGCCCTGCCTGATGCCTCATTAAGAACTCAATCATCATCAAAAGGAATTGGGGCCTCCCCTTGATAACTGATTGACTCAGTTCGTCACACAGAGAGCTAAGAAGGACATGAATATACCTTTAGATCTGCATGCAACAACTGTACGACTCGCCAAGGGCTCATGTACCTTGCAGGTCTTGGAAAATCTTTCTGGAATTGTATCTTCATACCTGGTAAAAACACCAACATTAGCACGAGAACAAATCATTTGGAAATCCATTATCTAGAGCAGGAGACCCTCTTATATCTTATTAGACCATCCTGGCCTATCCTAGAATTAGTTGGATTTCTATTGAAATTTGTCTGAAACCACATGCAGACTCAAAAGCAGTTATGTCCTTATCTCTGAACACAAATAAATAATTCAGCCACTCTGCATGTGTCCACATTTTTCCTGCCTTAAGTATGAATACTTTTATTAAACTGAGTAGAAATGAATAGACAACCAAAAACACACACACACAAACCATAAAAAAAAACGTGTATAAAAAATGCCAGCATCCTATGCAAGAGTATGTAATATACAAATCAATAGCCAAATAATGTAAATGACAATCCCAACGGAGTTCATCTTTTCTGAACATCAACCTATATGATAGATTTAACTCTTGGACAATACAAGTATAGGTTGGTCATTGGCAATTAACATTAGAAGGAATGAAAGCGTCGGTCATGTAAAATGCCCATGCATATTACAACCGAGAGTTGGTCTTCCGGATAATGAATGCAAATTTAATTATATGCTATCATGCTATAAAGAGTGAAAACCAGAAAAAATGTCAAAATTTATTCAAATACTTTTGTTTCTAAATTAAAACAAGAAAAATTTAAACCACAATCCATCAAACAACCTAAATTGCCTATATGTCTTCAAGATTTTTTTAAAATCTTTCCCCCACACGCTACTCTATCAATCTGTCCAAAACTCACAATTCTCCAATATGTTCGAGCTGCTTGATTTTAAAATATATATCAACATATTAGCATTCCGTTTGAGTTACAAATTAAAAATCCAGAAAAACGAAAACAGCATGATGATCTTCAGAGTGAAAGGGCAAAATTTAGACATTATATACGTTCTATATTTCTCTTACATTGAAACTCGATTGCATCGTATTCAGATATTATTTCCAGAAAGTCTCAACCCAATGAAACCAGTTCTTTCAACTCTCTCAAATTTTTAATATGATAATAAGGAAGAGAGTTGTTAATTCAATGACAAAAACTCGGGAGAAAAATAAATTTCATGACACGATCTTCATTCATATGTTAGCAGTGATACCTGGTATGAATAGATGATACAATGGCCACTTTAATAGAGCGGATTTTAATGCACGCTCGGGAAAAAACTCAAATTTGTTGGGAAATTTTCAATATTTTCCATTCAGTTTTACGAACAAAAATCTGCTCTAAGTAAATACACTGTTTTATAAATTCAAGGATACTCCTTTATATGATCAACAAAATAAGGCTTTTTGTTACTAAGTTTTCCAAAACGTCCACGGGATGATAGAATACGATCTTAAGGACACCAATTATACTTGTGCAAATATGAGAAATGATATAAAATAGAAGAAAGTAAAATTATGTGGGGGCAAACCAAACCATCTATAACTATTCTTTGAATTCCCCATCATTCCTATATTTCTACCTACTAAACCTAACATATTTGTGAAAACACCGGTTCTGCACCCAAAAAGAAAAGGGTAAAAAGGAAATTGAAAGATAACAGAAGGGTAGAGAGTCTTAACGGATTCCATTTTTCTTTCCCTTCTGCGTTTGGTTTTTTCTAAAACTAAAGCGAAAAGTTACAACGAAGCGCACCTAAAACGGAGGGAGGCAGCGAGACCGGCGGGAGGGAGGAGAGGCCGGCGCGGAGGATTGAAGAGGAGACGGGAGCTGCTTGCAGGGGGAGCCGCGCCGGCAGCCATAGCAGACATGGCTGGTGGGTATCGAAAACTCTAGAGACACTGACCGACTGTTGGAGCTAGCACCGCTTGCTTCTCATGCAAGAATATAAAGATTACGAGATAGAGAATATACGTATATAGTGGGGACTGAAAAGCTATTTTACAATATTTCTTCTTTGCCCTTTGATTGTTTGAATTTGCAGGTACGTACCCCATAGAGCCTAGAGGGCGGTAGAAGTTTAGAACAGTAGAATACACGGACTCCGAGTTCTTAGAGAATACTACTCTTTCTCTCCTACGACAACACACTTTATATCTTTCAAAATTATTTTTTATTAATTTTAATTTTAATTTATTCTTATTAAATTAATAAATTATTTTACTTATCATTTATACATTATATATTTATTATAAAAAATAAAAAATATATATAATTTATAATGTGTGACATAATAAATAGAATAATTCGAATTCTTATCGCCAACCGACAAGGTTCTTAGGTTCCTATCATTTTCCAATAATAATATACGGAAAACACTACTACTCCTATCTATAAAATTTATAGATAAAACTAATCGATTGGGGTTGTTATGTTTTTTTTTTTTTTTTAACTTAATGGTTAAGAAGTGTTTTTGAATGAATTTGTGATTTTTTTATATTTTTAAAAAATATTTAAAATGTTTAAAAAATATTTGAAAAAAGAAAACAAAAGCACAAAAAAAAAAACTTTTTACCATTCGGTAAGGATGAGAATCCTCAATAGGTGTAGCATCACCCAAAATATATTGAATAATTCTATTTAGCGTCTCAACACATTTTTTTTTTTTTTTTCATTTTCCTCATAACAAGTATGTGACTAATGGATAATAAAGTAGCACAACTCAATTTGTTTAGAAGAAATAAAATAAAATATTTGTTCCCTTTTAAAATAGTTTAACATATGTAGTGTAGGATGATGAGTAGCATAACCCTAATATATGTAACGCCCCGATCCGAAGTTTCAAGGAGTTAGCTCATGTTACCTAAATCATCTCCCATAACAAAATTATATACTCCAAAGACTCCACAAAATATTAATTTATTTGTTCAACGAAAATATATATGTTCCTCCATAAGGACACCGAATAAATACTTTAACATAACAAATTAAAATTCTCATGTTTCAAAATAATAACAGAAAATAATAAATCTACTAAATAGGACTCTCCAATAAATACTTGTAACTTTTGAAAATTATTCATTTACGATAATCAAACTTTACTAATACTTCCTACTCTTGATTTCCAGTTGAACCATGAAAATTATCTGAAAAATATTGTATAAATAAAGGGTGAATTATCAACAATTCAGTAAGTAGAGAACATATAATAGTATGTAGACATAAGCATTTACAAAATTTAGAATGCAGAAAAAAATATTTTTAGTTTCAAAATGCAAAATCATAATATGTTATCAAAAATATTAGAGTAAAAGTTCAAAAATATTCTTATTCAAAAAAATCATTTGGCATAGCATAACTGAGCATCATATCATAACAAAATTTCATGTTTAACCCCCATGGTAGGATTGTGCGAACCCCAGTGGCCAACTGAGCATAAACAGAATGTGAAATCTTCCCTTTATTCATTCTCGGAGCCCATGCACACAGAAAAGAACATGTAAAAAACTACTTTACTTCCAAAGTCGGTGCACCAGAAATAGAAAAGTTGGTATCAACTTAAATAGAGGCCACAATTTTAAAATTGTGGTAAGGTCAGAGCAGAAATAGGACCATATATAGAATTAGAACGTCATACCAAAAAATTTTCAGATGCCACATCTTATCAAAACAGAATATTGAACAGAATCAAATCATCTTCACAATCAAAACAAATTTAGAGTTTCTTCACATAATCATGCACAAATTTTCATATTCGCTCTTTTTGCACAATTCAGAAACATAATGTCAAAAATTGCTCATGTCTACATCAGTCAAGACAAAAAAAATATTTTTCTCTTCTATTACAGATTTCATGAGTAATGCAGATAAAATGACCGAAGTTACTTTCAAGTTTTCTTTTCATAAAAAAACATGCATATTTTTATAAAATCAACCTCAATCCATTCATTTTATGCAAAATCTAGCATAGGAATACCACTTACATGAACTTTTAACTTTTCCTGAATTATTCCATAACAGTGCCGAACAATTATCAATCGTCACCTATAAAATACACACGTAATTTATTTAAATCTTTAATTAATCACGTATTTCAATATTTAAATCCGAAATACTAAAATAACTTATATTTTCTAAAAATCTAAAATTCTCGTAACTCTAAAATATCGTCACATCCTAAATTCATCTATATCCACTTAATATTCACTTAACATAACTCCAACCCAACCACATGTCTTTTTAACATCAAGCTCAACTTAAAATGGATGTCAAATTTTAAAAGTCAAACCCAACTCCAATCAAATAGTATTCTGCTCTTACCTATTAAGGGTAGCAATGTAAAATCATTTCAGAGAATTCTTTAGGTGATTTACGGGAAAACCACCTGACAAAAAGGCTTGATGACAATCTTGGTAATTAATTAAGAGATCATATCCCATTGTCCATCAGGGCTTAAAGCCTAAATTTTTTTTTTACAAAGACATATATATAAATATCCGTTTCTAGAGGAAGAAGAGAAACAAAAGAAATAAAAAAAGAGAAAAAAGAAAAGAGGAAAATGAGGGAGAAAGAGGCTTGGCGTCGGGAGGACGAGCTTACTAAGAGGCAGATGTGGTAGAGACTTGGGCAAATCTAGGTGGCTGAGCATTGTGAGAGAGAGAGAGAGAGAGAGAGAGAGAGAGAAGAGACTTACGTACAATGGAGTGTGTTAACCTAGACGCTGGTAGCGTGGGAAGTAGCATGATCGAGTTGTGGCCGAGTCGTGTGTCCATTTCCAACAAGAATGGCTAACAATGGAGGGATGTGGGGTCTTGCTTCCTTTGGCTTTGCTCTATTTTGAGGAGCAAAAACATAGGTGCATATGTTTGTTTCTATATGCAAGTGGTTGCGGTGCATGGAGCATGACAGTGGGCTATCACACAGTGGCTGAGTATAGGAGTGTTACGGTGGGGGTGCACTGGTGTAGTGACACCATGGGATGACAAAGGGCTGGGCTATGGCCGAGCTGTGGCATCGGTTTTAAGTGGAAGGAGGGCTCACGATGTGGCGGTTGGTTTCACAGCATAGACCACTTTATGTGGTTCTTGAATCTGGTTCTCCTCCAACCAAGGTTGTTGTGTGGTGAGCCCAGGGTAAGAAGATACTTCGGCTTGGATTGACGTTGCTATGCTTGAAGGAATTCACGTGCAATAGCTTGGGTGGCATTATTCTGTGGAGTTTGGATGGCTGAGGTCATGAAGAGGGCAATGATGCTTAATTTGGTTTATTGGTGGACAATGGGGAAGGTGCGACAACCTTAATTGAAGGAGATTTCTACGTGCATGTAAGGGTATACATGTATATATATATATATATATATATATATCTATAGGTGATTGGAAAACCCTAGAGAATGAAAGGGTAGGGAGAGATGGCATGGAGACATGCATGGGCGTGGAGTTTGAAATTGGTTCTCACAGCTTGGGTTTTGGGCCTATGTGGTTTGGGCCTTTCCGTGAGTTATGGGCCTCGACTCAACCTCTAAAAATAATACAGTTTGCCCATAAAATTTTCGGGCCAATTCCCATCGGGTCCATTAGAAATTTTAACCTAATTATCAAGTCTAATAAAATCCATACTCTGTCAAAATAAATTTTGGGCTTGTAGCTTGTTTTAGAATTACTCATTAAATCTCAAGTGGACTTTTCAACATATTAATCCAAATAAAAATTTTTGAATGCGAGTTTCATGCTAGGCTCCGGTATTACAATATATTTAATTAATTTTGATGTTCGTCTACCCTTTTTAATTTTAATTTTGAACCTTTTTGTAATTTCAATTGATTAAAACCATCATTTCCTTAGTTTTCCATCAATAATATTTTAAAATTATGCATGCCACATTTCATTTTTAAAAAAACTAAATATAAAAATAAGTCTTTAAAATTTTAAAGAATACATTTTTTTAAATAACTAAAAAAAGGCAATGCTTGGAGACATGTGTACATGTTTCTAAGGATATAAATAGATTGAATTTGAATGAATAGTGTATGGTTAAGATTTATTTATTTCAAGCCCAGCCCAAGGGTTAGAGTATTCTCTCATGAGGGAAGAAAGAAATGAGGAGGGGAGGGGACAAAATGCTAATGAAAGATAGTGTGTAAGGTGTAAAAAGAGACGATGTGACATAAATGAGGGAGAGATATGACATAAAGGAAGGAGGGGCAGAAGAAATAGGGACTTTCATATGACTTTGGATTCTACTTCTTCTTGGGATTTTTCAACCTCGCGATGAGAGGAAGATCTCCTCTAGAAAATACATTGAGAATAAGAGACTATAAAACAATTATATAATAGTGAATTTATCCTCCGAAAGAACTATGGATGTAGGTATTATGCAGAACCACATAATCTGTGTGTTTCAATCTCTTTTATTTTCCTTGCATTTATCTCCTATTCACTACCATCGATGTACCTATGGACGTCCTACAGCCGCATCAAATTGTTGTCGAGGGCTCCAACCACACCAATCGAGACCCGAAACATCGCAATGGGCCAAAAAAGACTCTTTCTCCCTTTTCGACCCGTTGTGCAATTTGTGGCATTAACACCGTCTATAGGATTCGATTTACTTCCTACACCAAAATTGGGAGAATGATGATTTCCCAACGCACTAAATAATCTAAATGAGCAGATGAAATTTTTTCAAATAAGTTTTCTCAACCTTTCGACTTTTTATTTTTATAAACAACATTATTACAAAAAGTGGGCGAGTGAACCTTTTCTCACCCAAATGATTAATTGCACTATACACTTAAGTACTTTTTATGCACCCAACATGTGAAATCGAGAACCCAAGTTCCTCGGCCACTTGAGCTACAAGTGCTCAGTGCACATTGAGTGCACTGTGCAAAAAGAGAGGGGAGAACATGGACAAGTACTGTGTACTTAAAAGTATTGTGCACACACATAAGCATGTCCCAAGTCACTGGCACGGTGCACCTGCACATGTCAGGCATAGCACTGTGCACTTCCATGCATGTCCCAGGTCCCAATTGTGCATGATAAAGTGCACCTAGGAGGCTCACAACAGGTGAACTTGCTTGCAGCCACCACATGGACCACCAATGGTTTCTATCCATGACCGGCCAGCCTCCAACCATGGGGGCCATGCACACATTGGCCAGCGGGTGCACGCCACCATGCACCTGGGATACTCCTCCCCACCTGCCATGGGACCAACTGAGGCACCGACGACCACCACTTGAATTGCTGGCGCCTTATGTCCCTGTTGTACTGGTCTCCGACCATAAAGATTGTGCACATGTCGGCCAACAGGTGCACGTCACCGAGCACCTGAGATACTTATTGCCCACTGTTATTGGGCCTAATGGAGGAGACGAGTGGCCACCACGAGGGACGTGGGTGTCCTAGACGACAAAGGTTGTGCAGCGTGGGCAACAGGTGCAGGTTGCCTCATGCACCCAAAAGAGCCCCTCCACAAGGACTAGCGAGCGGCGGGCAACGCTAGCCACCATTAGGATTGTCGGTAATCTTTGTCTCTGGCGGGGTGTTCCACAGGTCAACCAGCTTTTCGGCCAAGAAGACGGGCACCCATTTCAGCTTGCACGAGAAACCACACAATCTAAAACCACCAGCCACCGCTTGGATCACTAGCAATTTATGTCACTAGAAAGGTAGTCTTCGGCCAACTCGACACCTCTGCCTCAAAGCTGCTTGCCGCCACCAACAAGACAAGCCACCAGGGGTTGCTCGGCCAACAACATGCACCTAATAAGGCCTCCCTCATAGCCATCGTGAGCTGGTGAGCATTGTTAGCCATCACCATGACCGTTGGTGATCTCTATCACAGGCAGAGTGCTCCACAGCTTAGCCAGCCACCTAGGCCACCACAAGCATCTTGACCACGCCATCCTAGACATGCAAGCAGACAACAACCCGCAAAACAAGCAAGCTTGAGCACTTGCTCGGCCTGAGCACCCTTTCTTGGCCACCTACATCTTGGTCAAAAACATCTCGAACAGACCCATCTCGGCCCCATGCATGTAGCTTAGGCACCCACCTCGGCCATGCACGCAACTAGGCCACCCATCTCAGCTATGCAAGCAGGAAACAACCCACAAAACAGACAGGCAACTACTCATACACTACTCGGTCACATAGCTCTTCATGCACTACTCTGACATGCAGCTCCTCAACCACGGACTTGCTCGAACACGAAGTTCCTCGGCCATAGTGGGCTGCCTGGCCACTCAAAGTCCCTTTTCCATAGAGAAGAAGCCTAACTCATCGCGGGCACCCTCCATGGCACGCCAACAGTAAACAGTCTAAAAAAAGAAGAAGAAGAAAAATTAGCAATGGTCGAACTCAGTCAAGCAGAAATTAGGAACAACAGCCTCATCGCCCTAGTTCCACGGGAATTCCAATGTCAGCACACCCTAGGAACGTACTTTGTCGGAACTCACCCGCACAATGCGGGATTTCAAATACACTGCCCTGCTAGGTATCACAGGCACCTCAGACCATTACCCTCTCTGAAACATGGTTGTCCACAAGCCTTGTCAGCGCGCCTCAAACCTTCGCCATGCTTTATAGCAAGACGATTCAGGTTTGCAAATCTCATACTTGTGATTGGGATTATATGCTAACTAATTTGGCTTTTGTAACACAGTCAAGCATCTCCTTTAAACAAAAACTTATTCATCGCCGAGAGTCAACATAAGAGACAAATCCCTTGATTGCCTGACCTCCTTTGTGACGAACTCACGGCGGAGAAAGATCAAGGATTGTCCAACCCTACCCATTCCTCACTGAAAGCCAACAGGCGGGACAAGTCCCTTGACTGCCCGACCTCTCTGAAGATGAACTCACGAGCGAGAAAGGACAAGGATTGCCTAGCCTCCCTTACAACGAACTCACGAGCAAGAAAGGTCAAGGATCGCCGACCATACTTGTTCTTGATACCTTGACATCCCTCGCGATGAACTCATGGCAAGGAAAGTCTCTGCACTACCCAATCTCTCTTGCTTGGATAGCAACACAAGCACAACACCTTCTCTAGCAAACACCAAGTGCTTGCACTCGTGCCACAATTGCTGCCGGTGAGTTACCTCTGGGAACGAGCCTTCGAGCTCTACGACCGCCTCACACGGATTATTTTTAGGAACGAGTCGACGGGCTCGGTAACTTCTCAAGATGGACCCATTGGGTCGACGGGCTCTCTAACCATTTAGTGTGGGTAACTACCAACAATAAAATGGAAACACCAACGACAAAATGGAAACATCAATAGCAACTCGCATTGAAAGGGAAAAATCAGCTAACGCTATCGTAAAGAAAAACATCAGGAGGATAAACACTCAACACTAACGATGAACGTTCATACAAACGAACTCAAGGGAGGGAAAGGTCAAGGACTACCCGACCCTACCCGTTCCTTGCCGAGAGTCAACAGGCAAGATAAGTCCTTCAGCTGCCCGACCTCCCCAACGACAAACTCATGAGTATGAAAGATTAAGGACTGCCCGACCCTACTAGATTCTTGCCGAGAGTCAATAGACGAGTAGGTCACTTGACTACCCGACCCCTCTCCCACCAAAGCCGAGCTCTGCTCTCGCACTAAACACGATCGAGCTTACCTCCCGCTTATCCCTTCGAGTCAAGCTCTAGGCTCGCATCGAATGTAATTAAGTCCATCTCCCACCAAACCCCAGCTTTGTGCTCGTACCTAACATAGTCGAGCACATCTCCCAAAAGCCAGCTCCGTGCTTGCACTCTAAGCGGTCGAGCACATCTTCCACCAAAGTCAAGCTTTGCACTTGCACCTAATGCGGTCGAGCTCACCTCCTGCTTATCTTGCCAAACTAAGATCCGTGCTCGCACCTAACGTGGTCGAGCTTACTTCCTGCTTATCTTGCCAAGCTGAGCTCCACACTCACACCTAATGCAGTCAAGTACGTCTCCCAAAATTTATTTTTCTATGGATTTCTATGGACCATTTTTGTCGCATATTTTATCTTAAAGATTCTCAAGACCTTCTTTTGGAGCAAATCGACCTTAAGAATTGCAGGTAACTGAAGAGGATAAAGTATTGCAAGCCCAGAATGGCCTTCCAAGCCCAGCCTAAGGGTGAGAGTCATCCGGAGGGAACAAAGAGAGGATAGGTGGGGACAAAAGATCGAGGAAAGATAGTGTGTCAAGAAAAAAAAGATGAGATGTGACATAAATGAGGGAGATATGTGATGTAAAGAAGAGAGGGGGGCAGAAGAAATAGGAGACTTCCAGATGACTTTGGGTTCGACTTCTTCTTGGACTTCTCCAACGTCGCGACGAGAGCTCTAAAGAGAAGATATCTTCCATAAAATAGATCTTAGACTTCCATTGTACAACGAGGATGAAAGACCATGAGAGACTGTAAAAAAATCATATTATAGTAGATTTACTCTCCAAACGGCCCGTAAACCTAAGCACTTTGCCGAACCACGTAAATCTATGTATCTTCATCTGTTTTATTTTTGTTGAATTTATCTTTTATTCATTGC
Source organism: Cyclocarya paliurus (assembly GCA_029856935.1). Taxonomy (NCBI): domain Eukaryota; kingdom Viridiplantae; phylum Streptophyta; class Magnoliopsida; order Fagales; family Juglandaceae; genus Cyclocarya; species Cyclocarya paliurus. The sequence goes on along the minus strand of CM056946.1, from coordinate 22,639,231 downwards.
CATGAATGTACATACGGATGTCGTACAGCCGCATTAAACTATCGCCGGGGGTTTCAAACTACACCGACCAAGACTCGAATCATCACAATAGATCGAGAATGACTCTTTCTCCTCTTTTAGCCTGTTGTGCGAGTTTTGACATTAACATTGATCTTTGAGTTAAAGTTCATGATCAAGTTACATTTTAGGTTCACAAATAACTCATTTATTATTTGAGCAAGCATGAGTTCATTTACCAGCTATTCAATTTTAACAAAGTGAATTCTTTATATTGTAAATTATAATTTTTCTATAAATTTTAATAAATATAATTTTAATTTTTTTGAACAGCTTGTCGAGTAGTCTTGTTTATATACATCATTGACACATGACACTCAGTATTGGTGGTAACATCATTTTGAAGCATTATTAACGGAAAACAAACAGAAATATTTGTTTGATCAAAATTAAGAGTACAAAGAAGAAAAAGATAGTCCAAAACTAGAGTTTAGAGGCTAATTTGTCTACAAATCAAATTACAATCACTATTTTAATATTTAACCTTAAAGAAAATGTCAAAAATTTAAAAAAAAGTTTAATTGTTAGATGATATGTTATATGGAAAATGCTTTAACCATAAAGAGATTTTATAAAAATAAATTCACAAATTGATGTATCTTGATGTGGTATGTTAAATTGTAAAACTATTTTTATTATAAAATAGATCTAATATTTCATATGAAACTATGTGAATTTGTAGATTTACTTTTTTGATATTTCTTTGTAACTATAACACTTATTATTTTATAAAATTTTTCTTCAAGATTAGTTTTTATTTCAAAAAATGATGAAAAAAACTGTTTTGAAACTAAATCCGATTTATATTAGGTGTTCCAATATTGAGATATTTATTTGGATGTTGAGATGATATGATAAATTTGAAAATAATTATAAAATTATTTAGAAATAAGAGAGAAAAAGCTGAATAAAATTATTATAAAAATAGAATATTTTTAAAATATTATTTTTTAATATGATTTTTATTTTAAAATATGAAAAAGTTGAATTATTTTTTGTATTTTATTTGAAGAATCGTGTTACATTCACTGAAAGTGTAGCCAGAGGATGGGTCCTGATAATACCATTTAGTCTTTTTTTTAGTTTTTTTATACCCTTATTTAAAAAAAATTCACAATATCATTTTAAAACCCTTCCTTTTTTTTTTTTTTTGAGAAAAGGGTAACTCTCATATAAATCTCAACTGAGATGAGTTTGAATACATTGAGGATAATCCTCTACATGAATTGAGTCCTCAAGTAAATCGAGTGCACTCTTAGCCAAGCAATGGGCTACTACATTAGCTTGTCTAGGGACATGTTTGAAAGACCAGGACTGATACGAGCTCAACAACATCTTGATGTCTTGAAGAATTAGGCCAACTGAGCTCCAGTTATCTGAAGTTTAAGAAATGCCATTAACCACAAGCTTAGAATCCCCTTCGAAAATGACATTGTTGAGCCCAATTTCTTTACCAAACTGCACTGCCCTCAAAGCTGCTAGTGCTTCTCCTAGAAGGGGATTAGGAAAAGAAGGACAGGGCATCTTAGAGTGGCTATTACAAGTCCATTCCAATCCCTGATTGACACCCCAATGCCCACTCTGCAGTTGATTTTGTCAATACCAGCATCCCAGTTCACTTTAAAAGTGTTGAAAGGAGGCTTGCACCAACTAACAAGGATGTGGTTCTTGGGTGTTTTCTTCTGCTTCACACTGTATAAGTCCTTCAGCTCTGCCAATGGAAACCAGCTTAGAGATCTGTTGAGGGGATATGAATTTAGATTCAAAGATAAATTTGTTTCTTCTATGCCAAATCTCGTTTGCTGTAAGGGCTAAAGTGATATGTTCCTCTTTAGGAAGGGTGGAGAGTAGACCATCTAGCAGATTATAGAATGATGCTTCCTCCGTTAATCTTTTTTGAATGCTTCTCGAACTATTACCCCATACATCCTGAGCTGTTTTGCACGTCCAAAGCACATAAGATGTGGTTTCTGGGAACACTTGACAGATTGGGCACATAGGAGAGTCAATTATCTTTCTCTTGTACAGGTTAGCCCTTGTAGGAAGAATATCTTTGTCTGATCTCCAGAGGAACATCTTGATTTTGTTTGGCACTTTAAGTTTCCATAGGTCCCCTTGGTTCGTGATGCTCGAGCCTTGGCCCTGCCTGTTTTCCTTCATTGCTACTAGAAGATGATAAGCTGACTTTACAGAGAAAATCTCATTATTAGTGCATCTCCATGTTAGCTTGTCTTCTCTGTTACACGCACTAATGTAAATTTGAGGGATGATCACAGCCTCTTTAGGAGTAAAAACACTTTGTATGAGGGGTAGTTTCCATGAATGAGTCTCATGATCAATTAGTGTACTCACTGTTGCTTCTGAGCTTAGGATCTTGGGAGGGGATTGACTTTTGTAAGAAGTTGGAGTAGGCAGCCATCTATCTGACCATATTTTTACTTTGTTTCCATTGCCTATCTTCCACATCAGTCCTTCAAGCAGTAAGGGTCTAGCAGCTATGATACTCTTCCACACAAAAGAATCACCCCTTCTGACTTTAGCTTTGAAAAAATCCGCTGAGGGGAAGTACTTGGCTTTTATCACTCTCGAAGCCAAAGAGTGAGTGTTGGTGATGATCCTCCATCCTTGCTTGGCTAACATGGCTTTGTTGAAGTCTTCAAAATCTCGAAAGCCTAGGCCCCCTACCTGCTTACCTTTTTCAATCTCTTTCCAATTAAGCCAGTGCATCTTATTCTTTTGGTTTCTTATCCCCCACCAAAAGGATTGCAGCAGTTTGTTAATGTTTCTCAAAATGCTTTTGGGAATTAGAAAGATGCCCATGCTATAAATGGGAATGGCTTGTAGGACTGATTTCAGTAGTACTTCCTTGCCTGCATGTGATAGCAGATTGGATTTCCAGTTGTTTATTTGAGCTTTAATTCTGTCAAGTATGGGGGTGAAGGCCCTCGATTTATTCTTGCCTACATAAGAGGGTAAGCCAAGGTACTTCTCAAAAGGACCAGAAGCTTTGATCCCAGAGATGGACATAATAGAACTTTGGGTTTCTTGTTGAGTGTTTTTGCTGAAGAATATGGAAGACTTCTCGAGATTTAACCTCTGCCCAGAAGCTGCTTTGTAAGAAACTAGGATGGCATGTAGTCTACTCCACTCCTGCATTTTTGCTTTACAAAAAACCAGGCTATCATCTGCAAAGAAAAAGTGGTTAACAGACAAAGAGCCTCTAGAAATGGGGTAGCCAGAAATTAGGCCCTTCTGTTCAGCTTGATTCAAAGCAAAGGTGAGGACTTCAGAGCACAGAATGAATAGATAAAGAGAGAGAGGATCTCCTTGTCTTAGGCCTCTTGTTGGCTTGAACACTGGTTGAGGTGAGCCATTGATTATAATTGAGTAAGAAACTGTTCCAATGCACGACATGATCAGCTCTATCCACTCGATGTTAAAACCCATTAATTTTAGCACCTGAAAGATAAAGGACCACTCAAGCCTGTCATAGGCCTTGCTCATATCGAGTTTGAGGGCCATGAAACCTTCTTTATGATTCCTCATTCTGTTTTGCATAGAGTGCAGGAGCTCATATGCCACTATAGTATTGTCGGAGATCAGTCTTCCTTGAACAAAGGCACTTTGAGTGTTTGAAATTAATTGAGGCAGGATAACTTTTAGTCGATTTGCAATGACCTTAGCTATGATTTTGTAGAATACATTACATAAGCTGATGGGCCTATAATTCGTGACAAACACAGGTGCTTTCTTCTTAGGAATGAGGGTGATGAAGGTGTGGTTTATGTCTTGAAAGCCAGATTTTTTATTAAGGAATTCGAGAATTGCATCTTTCACATCCTCACTAATAATGTGCCAATGATTGTGATAGAATACGGCAGGGAACCCATCTGGGCCAGGAGAGCCCAGAGGGTTCATGTTAAAAATTGCTTGTTCTCTCTCAATCTTAGAGTATTCCATGGTAAGGGATTGATTCATCTCTGGTGAAACTGAAGCTCTGAAGTTCTCCAGTAGAGAGTTAGGTGCCACAGGGTTAGAGGATGAAAAGAGGTCCACAAATACTGATTGGAATTCTCTCCCAATCTCATCAGATTTTGTTATCCACTGCCCCTGATCACTTTGAATCTTTTGGATTGAATTCAATTGTTTTCTGGCTGAGGCACACTTGTGAAAATAATTAGTGTTTCTATCACCCTCTAGTAGCCATCTCTGTTTTGCTTTTTTCCGCCATCTTAAATCAGTTTCCTCTAGGAATATGTCCACCTCCTTCTGTAGAGCTCGAATACGATCATTATCTAGACCTATGTTAGAGGCTTGCAGAGATCTCAGTAATTCAGATTTGGAAGTATATTCCTGATGGTGAGACCTTCTTGAAGAGTTATTCCATTCTTTCAATTGGTATCTGCATCTCTCTAAACCCCTCCTTGTGATATCTGCCCTTAACCCAGTTTTGAGAGTACCTTGCCAGGCCCTTTTGACGACAAATTCACATCCCTCCTGCTTGGCCCATAAGGCTTCATATCTGAACACCCTCTTGAAAGGGATGGGATCAGAATCAAAGGATTTACTGGAGATGAGAAGAGGATTGTGATCAGACCAAAGAGTTGGTAATGAAGTGACAGAGTTGGTGTCATATATGTCCAGCCACGCATTGTTAGCTAAACCCCTATCCAATCTTAGTTTAGTGAAATTAGCTCCCTCACGGTTGTTACACCAGGTGAATCGAGAACCCTCATACCCCATGTCATTAAGTCCACAGTCTATCACAGCTTGCCTGAAATCTTCCATCTGTTTAAAAGGTCTTAGGAGGCCCCCCAACTTCTCATTATGAGAGGTGATTTCATTAAAGTCTCACATGCATAACCATGGCGTATTATGATCAACTTTCATTAGCCTTAAAAGATTCCAGCTTTCTTTTCTAGTAACAGTCATGGGCTAACCATAGAAACTAGTGATGATGTAATGATTGTCTGTAGTACCAATTTGGATTTGAAGGGAGATGTGACTATGGGAGTAAGATGATAATGAAGCTGCAACTTCCTGCTTCCAGAAGAAAGCTAGGCCACCACTTCGACCTTTGCAATCCACGATGAAGCTATGATCAAAGCCTAGTTTATTTCTTATGACTTCCAATCTTTCTCTTTTACTTTTGGTCTCTATTAAGAAAACCAAAGAGGGGGACTTGGCTCTCACCAACATGTGGAGCTCTCTAAATATCCGAGAGTTTCCAAGCTTTCGACAGTTTCAGGAAAGGGTATTTATTGGCCTGGGCAGGGTTGTAGCACAGCCTTTGCCATCGAGTTTTGTTTGAGTCTTTTAGACGATCTAGTTGGTTTGGTTTTCACAATAGGGTGTCTCTTTTTTCTTTTCATGGAAGCTGGAGCAATAGTAATGTTGACCCTACTAGTCACCTCACTCATAGTTGTCTTGCCTCTGGCCCTCCTTTTCCAGTTAGATAAAGATGGACTTTTTGCTTGAAGCATAGGATCTAATTGAGAGTGAATACGAGGTACTTACCAGAGGGCTATCTACTGCATGTGCCATGCTGGAGTCAAGTGGCGAGGTGTTTGAGTGCAAGTTGGTGAATATAGTTCTGACAGCTTCTGTAGGAGGCACCTCCTGGTGGGTAGAAACTTCCTTGTTTGCAGGTTGACTATTGACCTGCTGCACCTGTGGTCGAAAGATATCCATTCTCCTTTCCTTTTCCTGCGTACAGCCCAGTTGTACAGGATCACTAAGATACCCACTCTCCTTTCCTTTTCCTTTTCTTTTTTCCTTTAAAACCCTTCCTATAAAACAAAGTTTTGAGACCCATGTTGGGATTCATTTATCAGAACATTATTCTTATTTGAAAGTTAAAAAAAAAATTATAATAATTAAGGTAATAATTAAATTAAAAAAATTTAAAATTTAAAATATATTTTTATTTATGATATTTAGATATTATGATAAAATAAAATAAAATAAAATGAGATAGAAATCATAACATCTTGAAATCTAAACGCGCTTTTAACCTTTCGGTAAAAAAATAACATATCAGATATAATTTAACTCATCTTAATTCATCTCATCTAATTATTATAATTTTTTTAAATTTTCACACAAAATATAATAAACAATTTAACTTTTTAAAATTTTTAAATAATAATAATATTAAAAAATAATATTTTAATAATATTTTATTTAATTTTTAACTTCTATCTCAATTTATTTAATCTCAACTCACTATCCAAATTTTATCTTAATTTAGTTGCGTAGTTAATTTCATCAAAAAATTTTTACAACTTTTTATTATTTATTCACACTCTATATTTTATTTTTTTTATTTTTTTTATCAAATATTTTTTATATGAATAGTGAATAGATAATTTAAAATAGTTTTAAAAAAATAAATTTAAAAAGATATTAAAAATTTAAAATTTAAAAAAATATGAAGTGTTAGAGTATAATGAAAGGAAAATTCTTTACATCAGCCTACTATTTAGGATCAGCCACAACACACCCTATGTGTCATCATCTAAACCACTCACATTATTCAAATCACTTACATCCAAACCACTCATAAGGTGACACATCAGGTGTGCTATGCATCAGCCCGTGAACAGGAGCTGATGCATAGCACGGCTCATAATGAAAATTGTGTAGAAAAGCCATTTTGTAATCCAGTCAGAAGCACATATGACACAACAATCGCAAGTACAACCCAACTCGACAGTCTGACAAAATCCCAACTGTTCTTAACACAGAAGAAACTCTCTCTCTCTCTCTCTCTCTCTCTGCTTATTTCTTCCCTCATCGAGATTTCTTCCCTGAGAGGAGCTCTCTTCCACAATTGCAAACTTCAATCCGCAAAAAATCCCCATTTAATTCTCAACCCCAATAATCTCTTTACAGATGGAGAAAAAACCCAATTATTCAGATCCAATACCCACCTCTGTCACAGATCTCAATTCTTAGTTTGCGATCTATTACAGATGCCCCGGCACTCACCCCCCAAAGTCCAAACCTTTACTCTTTTCCATTTCCTTCATTAAACTTCACCAAGAAGGCGAATTCACGGAAAATATTTTCTGGGGAAACAAAAGGAGTGGCTGATTGAGAATGAGGCGGAGGCCGACTGATATTCGGAGGCCTGTGAGGAGGCCAGTTTCAAATGTACTGTGGTGGGTATTGTGTGGAATAGCGGTTTTGCTTTTCATTTTTGTTCTGAGCAGAGGAGGCGAGATTAAGTCGAGACCAGCGATACTCAAGGTAAACAAAAGATCTGAGTTATGTTTGGTTTTACTCATTAGTTTGGACCTTGGAGTTTTATTCTGTTCGGTTGCTGTTAAAAATTCATGAAAAATGAGGGAATTCAAATGTTTAATGTGAGAATTGAGTCTACTTGATGTTTAATTGGGTTGAGCGTAACACTGCGTTTTACTCTAATTGAGCTGAATGTGACAAATCCAGGGCTATCCTCTAGACATCTGGAGATCCCGATATAGCTTTGCTCGCTAGTCTGTCCTATTTTTGTTTTAAACTATAAAAAATGATGCTGCATTAGAGCTGCAAATATTGAATCGTGTGGTAGAGATCCTTTGCAGTGCCAAAATTTCTTATTGTTAGTGAGCACCGCCTGATTCAAGCACCTCTCAGCACCCAAACGCTTTTCCTCATAGGTTCTATTACAAATTTACAATTGATCCGAACTGATGCCCCACGCTGATGGATTTTTCATAGAAAAATTTAGAAGAGGCGGGCACTGGCTATGGTTACTTATCATCCCGAATCAAACTGGAAGAACAAATGTTGTAAGATGAGGAATAGGTGTATAAACTGAATACATCAGTTGAATGTGCGTGATAGAGGTAAAACTACTGCATTCTTTTTTCTTTTATAATTAGAGGTAAAACTAATACCAGTTTTGAGTTTTGATGGGTAGAGGTAAAACTAATACTTACCAGTCAGATGGACATAATAACCTACTTTCAAGTGCAAAATTTCTTTACTTAACCTATATGATGCATTTAAGATTCTCAACTTCTCTCTTGCCAAGGGTGGAAAAGGCAGATGCTGAAGTCTTTATATAAACATGACTTTGCTAGCCATTAAGCACTTGGACTATAGGCATGAATGAAAGTCTTATGATCACATTCGGCTCTTTTTGGTCAGTGGCATCTGCTCTTTTCGTAGATCTCACATTATTAGGTTTCATTTCAGTAATCTTACAGTATAACTTTATGAATAGAATAATACGTTAAATCTTTTAGTTCTAGAGTGGAAATGTATTGCGATAAAATATCTATGGTCCAAGTACTGGTTATTAGTATGCTGCTGTTTTTTGGTGGCACTATTATAGTGGCAGAGATAGGAATTTATCCCCTTTTTTTTTGGGGGGGGGGGGGTTGTGGGGGGTTATTATAATATTTTTTTAATACTTAATGTATATCTTTCATATATATAATGCAACCCCTTGAATTACCCGAAATGCACTTGCGGAAAACTTCTTAGAGAGGGCCTGTGCACCCCTGGGATTAGTTGGGACGTTGTTCCTGGACAACCGGTGCCAATAAAAAAAAAATATATATATATATATATATATATATATAATGGAAAATGGAACACAGAAAACATAATTGAAGATGTAAAAAAATATCAACATGTTCATCAATCTGAAAATGCTTAAGGCACATCATGGTTGTAACAGATCATGAATTTCAAATTATGCTTTTCTCTCTTCAACAAAAAACACAATATTTCCATTCAAGATTATTACTGTGAAAAAGGGCAAGAAAATTACTGGAGAATAATATAGGAAAATCTTGCTTTGGTTGGTTGTATTCGAAAAATGCTTTTTTTTTTATTTAAATATTATTAGAAAATTTTTGTGGTCAAACTTTTGAGTTAGAAAGGTCAAGATTTCATTAAAGATTCAAGTAATGTTTTTTTGGTTTTATAAAGTTCTCAATTTATTTTTTGATTAGTTTTTCGAAGGGATTCATGAGTTTTTTTTTTTACTTTTTAGAGTTATGGAGTTATTGAAAAGTTTTTAGATTAAAGAAGTTTTGAGACCATTTTTTGAGGAGTTGAGGATTATTTTAAAATTATATAGAATAGTTTATTTAAATAAATTTTTAGGGTAGGTTGAGGGTTTTTTTAAAAAAATTTATTTGTATTTTAAGATTTTAGGGTATATTCCGCCCCTGCTTTTATCATATTGCTTGGCTCTGAACACAAGGAATCTTGAGTCTTACACCCCCACCCTTTTACTTATGACACAAAGTGAGAATTATATTACACTACAATTTTTCCAATCTATGTTGCAGAACTAAGAAAAATGCGTGCACGTTTCCTGTTCTGCAGAGACCATACAGGCATGATAGAATCATGGAAGGCCTTAACATTACTGAAGAATTGTTGAGTCCTGTTTCGGTCACCAGGCAACTCAGTGATCTAGTTTCTCTAGCAAAAGCTTTCGTTGTAATTGCAAAAGAAAGCAACAACCATCAATTTGCTTGGGAATTAAGTGCTCAGATTCGCATTTCACAGATCCTCCTCTCAGATGCTGCAATAAGGCGAACACCTCTGACAATTAGAGAGTCAGAAACTACAATTCGTGATATGACACTCTTACTCTACCAAGGTCAGCAACTCCATTATGACAGTGCAACCATGATCATGAGACTGAAAGCCAAAATCCAAACTCTTGACGAACAAAGGAGTTCTGTGAGTGAAAAGAGTTCAAAATATGGACAAATAGCTGCTGAAGAAGTCCCAAAAAGTTTATATTGCCTTGGTGTGCGCTTAACAACTGAATGGTTCAGAAACTCAAACTTAAAGAGGAAGCTTATGAAAAGAAATCAAATAGACATGAAACTTAAGGATAACAATCTCTATCATTTTTGCGTCTTCTCTGACAACATCCTGGCAACCTCAGTTGTGGTCAATTCAACTGCCTTAAGTTCCGAAAATCCGGATATGGTCGTCTTCCATCTTGTAACAGATCAAATAAATTATGCTGCTATGAAGGCTTGGTTTGCCATGAATGATTTTCGAGGAGTGACAGTTGAGGTTCAAAAGTTTGAAGACTTCAGTTGGCTAAATGCTTCTTATGTTCCTGTTCTTAAGCAACTCCAAGACTCTGGAACTCAGAGCTATTATTTCTCGGGCAATAGTGATGATGGCAGGACTCCGATCAAGTTTCGAAATCCAAAGTATTTATCCATGCTTAACCACCTCAGATTTTATATCCCTGAAGTCTTTCCTGCACTGAACAAGGTGTTATTTCTTGATGATGATGTCGTGGTTCAAAAGGATCTATCTGCTCTTTTTTCCATTGATTTGAATGGCAATGTCAATGGGGCTGTTGAGACATGCATGGAGACATTTCATAGATACCATAAGTACTTGAATTACTCTCACCCTCTCATTAGATCACACTTTGATCCTGATGCATGTGGATGGGCTTTTGGGATGAATGTTTTCGATCTGGTTGAGTGGAGGAAAAGGAATGTAACTGGTATCTACCACTACTGGCAGGAAATGAATGTTGACCGGACATTGTGGAAACTCGGTACACTTCCGCCTGGACTGTTGACATTCTATGGATTAACGGAGCCTTTGGACCCCTCATGGCATGTTTTGGGGTTGGGCTACACAAATGTTGATCCCAAGGTGATACTGAAGGGTGCTGTGCTGCACTTCAATGGAAACTCAAAACCTTGGTTGAAGATTGGGATCGAAAAATACAAGCCCCTTTGGGAGAAATATGTTGATTATTCACATTATCTATTGCAACAGTGCAATTTCCATTGATTTTTGCCTTCGGTCTTTCCCCAAGGCTATTTTCTTTTCAAAGGAGAATGAAGGCCTTCCTTCGAAGTTGTCATTAGATCGAAAGGATATAATACATATGAAACCTTAGCTTCGCCAACTTCTTGAGGTATAATCTTCACCATGACATTAGTGGCTTAGGACTTGCTTGTACAATGTTTCTATATAAAGAGGGAAATGAACATCTTTCATCTCCACGGTAAATCTGATGCATAAGAAGATTTGTGCCCATGATTTCTAGTAAAATAACTATTTATTGATTCTCTCTGTCCCTAGTACCGCAGTTCGCTGATTTTATAGCAATATTCAAGGACGTTAATGCTTAGTATTGTACCTTGAGCCATTTCAAGTGAACCTTTTCCAAGCCATTGTCAAATACGTTGCAATTTATCGAATCTCTTTAGTCCTCGACTTTTTTTCTTCTATACCAGCTCAGATGTTTGAGGGTTGCAAGAGGTCTTTGACTATATTATTGAAAAATGGCGGCCCTTAACGTTTTTTAGGGGTTGGGGAATTGGGAATGAAAGGGAATGGCGGATCCTTTCCTATTTGGGTGAAGAAAGACGGGGTAGGAAAGTGGCCCCCGAACCTATTTTGATACATACATGTACGTGTGAAGATAATATTCAAATACCCTAATGCTCGTTCAAATCTCGCAGATTAACAATGTAATCCGTAATGTATATATTATACGGTTTTGACTAAAACAAACAAGAAAGTCGTTGTAGTATAGTGGTGAGTATTCCCGCCTGTCACGCGGGTGACCCGGGTTCGATCCCCGGCAACGGCGCTCTTTTTTTCTTTTAACCGGAATGAAATTTATGTTCTTTCACCAAATAAAACAAGCATAAATCCCACATGCAACGTGGGGAATAGAATTCATGTCCATTTGGAACTCTTCTCTCTGACTCCGCCGGCACCAAATTTTAGAAAAGCAACGCCATCCCTATGTCATAAACTGTAAAAATAAATTATAGGAACCGGCCAACAACGACAGCTACGTTAATTACACAACAAAGAAAGAAAACCAATAGATTTGCCGTCCCGTACCGGCCCGGCATAAACATCCTCAATATTTGTTTGCAGTTGCAGTTGCCGCACTCTAATGTCATATGTTTGTTTTCTATGTCATCCCTTTTACAGAAGAATACAATACATATTATCTGTGTTTGTTTTTCGTGTTATCCAGTTTTTTTTTTCAGAACACAATCCCAAAAATCAGCAGTGTTCCTTGTACTTCGTAACTAACTCACTAGATTTTTCTCCGTTTCTGTATCTATTTTCCTGGACCATCACTTATTTCGAGGAGATTAAGATCAGAGAAGCTTCTAATTCTGAGAAATCTTTTGAGGAAAAAAGAACATGAAGAAGGAGGATAATGCACAGGTGGTGCTTTCGGGTGAAGATCAGTCATTCAAACACCGAAGAGCCAGCAGGAGATCCCGCGAGGTGACTTCGCGCTTTCTCTCCCTATCTTCACTCACTTCCAATGAAACCGGAATCCCATCTCCCAATAATCAGTCTTTCTCCCCGACTCGACGCAAGCACATTACCTCCAGTCCTACTTTCAGTACCAATACCCGCCGGCAACGGAGCCTTGACGATTCGGCTGGACTCATTCATCAACTTTGGCCTTCGTCGGCTACTTCTTCCTCCACTAAGTCAACCAAGAACTTGGGTACTCTGGCCGATCATCTTGGAAATGAGAGGCTCGAAGACCGCAAAAACGATAAGAAATTAACGGCCAACGGCGACGGCCCTTTCCTTGATAGTCGGTTTGAGAATGAGAAGGAGATCACCGCCAAAGAAAATCAAAGACCAAGTCTAGGACGGTCTATGAGGTATACCGGAAAATTAGCGTTTCCGGGAAAATCTTCTTCTTCTTCTTCATTATTGAATTCGTCTGCTAAAGCTTCTTCCGGTTTTCTTCCTGGAAGATTATCCGTAGATGAAAATGAGATATTCCGGAAAACATATGGAAAATCCGATTCTTTTCCCAACACTTCAGAATTGGACTCGGAGTTTAGCGATGTGGGCTCGGGCGCGGATCTTGGTTCTCCGGCAATTGGAAAAATTTCGGTGAGCTCACGGAAGTCGGAAGCAGAAGTTTCTTTCAAGTATACGAGAGATGCATCTGCAACGCGGGTCTCAGACTCAAATATTAACCACCCAACATCATGTGATAATTTTCCTAGGACAAACAAGTTTACCATAAAAAATGCCATCAAGAGGGTGAATTCGCTTACGGACGCTAAGTCACAGTGGGCATTGTCGCCGGGGAGATCGAGCTTACCGACGATGTCAGTGGAAAGTAAGGCGAAACCGATGTCGTTTTCGAGTTTGAAGCCTCCAAATAGCCCCTCAAGGGCAACAGGCATGGAGAAATTACTTAACATAGGATTGGATTTACTTAAGCGTAAGAAATCTCCTACATCTAGCTCGATGTCCATGGTGCCGGGAAGTTTAGAGAGCGTTCATCAACTGCGTCTGCTTCATAATCGGTTGTTGCAGTGGCGGTATGCCAATGCCAGAGCTGAGGCTGTGAAACTGAGCATTGCTATTCAGGCAGAGGTGAGCATGGTTCTTATTTTGTTGACCAGTGTCATGTTTTCGTTTGAGGTTCATATATATATGCTAATGGTAATTGGATGTTCTATGATATATATATTTATATATTTCTATTATATAGGGGTGTAAGTTTAAATCGGAAAATCAAAAAATCGGACTGAACCAGATCAGATGGTCCAGTTTTGAACCGGTCCAATCCAGGACTGGTTCCTATATTATGAAAATAGGCCAAACTAGTCTTAGTTCCATAGTTTTCGGGATCGGACTGGTTGAGAAAAAATATATATATAAATTAATTTTATATATTACACAAAATATTATATATATATATATATATATATATATAAGTTTTATATATAATATATATAAAAATTTCATATATAATTATATATTATATATAATTCTATATCATATAAGAAATAATTTCATATTATAATTTATAAGTTATAATATAAAATGTAAATTTTAAATATGAATATTTGTAATTTGTTTGATCATATATTATTCATATAATTATATATAAGATAATGTTATTATAATTTATAAAATAAAAGTTTAATCTTAAAGATGAAAATTTAATTGATCATATCCTTTAAACATAAAATATATATTAAATTATTAATAACATTTTATCATAAAAAGTAACACTTTATTATATGTTTTTTACATTTTAAAAAAATCGAAAAATCAAACTGGACTGGACTGGAAACCGGTAAAACCGGAGGTACCAGTTTAGGAGGGTAATCGGGACGTAATTGGTTTTAGAAAATGCAAAATCAGTACATACTGGTTCGGTCTTAAATTTTGTCTAAAACCAGACCGGACTGGTTACACCCCTATTTTTATAGAGAAATGTCATTTAGGAAGAAAGAACTAAATGGCAAATAAATGAATGCCATGGATACAGATAGACGCATTATGGGAGTCATTGAGCATTTAATACTGTTTGCATAAGATCTCTGAACAATGCAGACCCGCATGAGTATTTAATGTTGTGTCTCTCTTATAGATCTTCCTTGCAATTACTCATTAAAGTTAAATTAATTTGATATGCACCCTTCAAAGAATGCTTCTCAATGGGTGTCTTCACATAAGTTATGTGAGAAGCACCAACTAGAGCAGAGTGTCAAGAGATGAAATTGACGTATGTGTTGACATGTTCACTGGTAGTACAAGATGATACTTCAAAATCCTATATTAACAACAACAACAACTCAAATATAATATTCACTGCGAAGAAATCAATCTTAGTTCAAGTGTAGACGTATATATGGTGGTGTTTGCCCTGTTAATTTGATCAGCTAGTCAAACTATTGGAGATGAGATTGAGGTTTCTTCCTTTACTTGGAATGAGAATGTTGTCACCAGGGTGGCATCAATCTTTACTGAAATGTATATGTTTATATTTACTTTGTGGGCAGAGAAATTTGTTGTGCGGCTGCAATGGTCTCACAAAGTTGCGGCAATCTGTAGTACAGAAGAAGTTACAGCTTGAGAAAGAAAAGCTTGACATAAAGCTGAACTATATACTTCATTCCCAAGTAAGCAACAACAGCAGTAAACCCTTCATAATACAATTTTCTTACATTCAAATTGGATTGGTATTGGTTATGAGTCAATGAGTGATCCTCATTTTGTGTAGATTAAGCTATTGGAAGCCTGGGGAGGCATGGAAAGGCAGCACCTATCGGCAGTGTCCAAGACCAAGGAGTGTTTGCATACTGTTGTCTGCAAAGTCCCCTTAACTGATGGTGCAAAGGTAGGCTCTAAGATTTTGAGTTTATGAAATCCTTTTGTCATCCTTTGGTGTGGCATCAAATGATTAGTTGATAAATAACAAATTTGTTGTCACATCAGAGATGATGAAAAGTTGATAATTAAAACAATGATAAATAGTATATATTTTCGTTGTCAAATATTGTACAGCTACACTAGTGTGTTCATTTCAGGTGGACATACAATTAGCAACAAACACACTTGGAGATGCATTGGATCTCACAACTTCCATCAAGTCAATTTTTACAAGTCTTGGACCCTCGGTATATATGCATTAATCGTTAAGAATGTACTGTTCTCATGCTTCTTAATTGCATGTCTTTGTGGTCATGGTATTGAACTCCAAGTTGCTCATTCAACAGGCTGAGAATACTGTTATACTGATATCTGAATTAGCAGAGGTTGTTGCCCAAGAAAAGTTGCTTCTAGAGGAGGGCCTTGAACTTTTCAGAACCATATCTATCCTGGAGGTAAAATTCCATGGAACCATCACTTTAATGAGTTCTGTAAGTTTCATGAGTTATTTCTTTTAAAAATATGTAGAATTAAAAGATGAAAGGGATATTAATTGCAATTATCTATGTTAGCCCTTTGTAAAATTTGCTTGTGATTATTTGTGAGCAGCTTCGGGAGAGAAGTCTGAAGTGTAGCATTATTCAGTTTGAGTTATGGAAGCAGCAGCACCAAAAACAAGAAGAGATCCCTTGGATAGGAGTTTAGCCCAACACAAAGAGCACAAATCACAGGATATTAACATGTAAATTATTTGATAGAATATCGTGAGATATTTTGACTTCCTGAATGCAGTATAGTCGTGAGTATTCATTACAAACACCTTTCAAAAATCCAAGAGATTTCTAGAAATGTTTTTATTTATTTTTTTATTTTGTTAGAACATGCATAAATAATGAAAGTATATTCAGAAATCAACTTATACAAAGGATGGACTTAAGTCACAAAATAAAATGTAGCTTGTTATACTGAAAATATTTGCAAATGTACAAAATCGTAACAAGTAGTAAAGTGGTTTAAAGAAAATGGATATCGAACCCACATAGATTAATTTTTGTTATTGAGTACTGAAATTTACTAAATTAATTACTATTTGGAAGACTAAAAAATGGAAAGGTTCTACTATCTAAATTAAATTGAAATACTTAACAAAAATAAATTTAAGAATAAAAGAGCATAAAAATCTAAGATTATAAATATAATAAGAATAGATCTAGAGTGTTTGATTTTAAAGCAAATCCCACACAATGTATTCTTCCTTGTTATAGAATTCCAATTATTTCAATTTGATTATAAAAATCCCTAACAATTCAATATCTTTCCACGAATAATATTAAAAATATTTCTAACTAATAACCCTTCATATCTCTATATGAAATTAATTAATTGGAGATTCAATAAGTTCTTTGAATTTTTCTTGAAAATCACATTAATCACGATAAAGTATCTCTACTTTTGCTCAACTAATGGTGTTTAATCATAGAGCTCTATATCACAAATCATCTCTCAGTCTCATCGGGATTCAATAGATCGAACAATAATTAGTTAGAAAACTTCAAGCATAACGAACAAGGAATAAACAATCAATCATGAAAATATTCAAAATAGAATAACTTAGAATATAAATTGTGTGTTTAAGGCTAGACTACATCAAAGTTATAGAAAATAAAATTAGTTTATAATGAAACTAAAAAAAAATAATAGAACTAGTGTTCTTCATTGGAGTTGGTTGATGAAGCATGCGACTCTTACCTCTACTCTCTAGATCTGCCTCCTTAAAAGAAACTTAAAAAATAAAAACTAAAACTAAGAAACATGACTCTGGACTTTTGAACTCTAAAACTTAGACTCTCTCCCCTCAATTTCGTGCTAATGATATGCTTATATAGAGTAAAAAAGAAACCCTAACGTTTTCATGATTCCCACCTAAAAAATGGCCTAACTTTTATGACTTATTTTGATAGTCTCGTACGCGCTTCAAGAGTCTAAAGTTAGAACTTCTTATTAGAGACAAAGTTGTATCCCTTTAAGATAGTTTTCCAACCTATTAAGAATCGTATCAATCAGATATGTGGGTGAAAGTTATAATCGAAACACTAAAGTATGTCCAGACTGTCTCCTAGCGCATTTCAAACTTGGATTTCTTGTGGATTCATTATGTGACTTCTCAAACCCTTTGCTAGTTGTTGCCCACGATATCATTTAAGTTGGCCGTTTAGATTGGTCGGCGAATCTAACTACCCGGAACCTTGTCGCCAAGTCTGGTTGCCATCGGGTCTCCTCACCTAAATCTCTTTGACTCTCTTCAGATCTCGTCGCCTCTCATCGGTCTGGATCCGTAGTCTTTTCTTTTGTATCAAAATACTCTCATTTCATACTAAATCTTCTCATTCCTTCAAATCTAAGAAAATAAAGAAAAATATATAGAAATAAAATAAAATCAATAGAATTGAAGAAAAACTGACACTTTTCATAAATAAAAAGAGTAATAAAAATCACAATTATCAAATACTCACAAACTTAAGCTTTGCTAGCCCTCGAGCAAAAAAAAAAAAAAAGAGAAAAACATTTAAAACAAGCATTGGTTTGATTCATAAAATTTATTACCTCAAAAATTGCCTAAAGTTTATAATTCAAATGAATCATTCAAGATCAATCAATTCTAAGAGTTAATTCAAAACTCAATTTCATCGCATTATCCATCTTCACATTCATGCATTCCTATTATTCTCGCTTTATCATTAGCTCTCCGAATACTTTTATGCAAACAAGTAAATAAATAATGAATCTCTAAAAACTCTATAGGCTTGCTTTTCAAATCACTCTCCACTAATGTAGAACAGAAACTATCACCAGGGATCAATAGGTCTTTATTAAGCTTGTAATGTAAAGCTAGGGTGAAGGCTACAAAGAAATGATAGGATTCAAACAAAATAAGAGAACTTAAGTTGGAACACTTAACAGAGCATTCGTACTTCTAACACAAATATCTCTTCTCAATCTTTTGAATCTCTCAACATAGATCTCTTTATTGTACTTTCAAGTATCTCTCTCTTCACCTTTCTATTCGGCAGGTTGGACTTCTTTTTAAAATAAAAAATAAAAAAATAAACCATACCTTTTCGACTGCCTTTGTGGATGACTCTCATCGACCTTATCTTGTCAGCCACACAATAGACGAGTTGACTTTTCACAACCCCAAATTTATGATTTTGATAATATGGCTATAATTAACTTTACTTGTAAACCTTCTTCATCTTTGCTTTTCATGCTCTTGTGAGTCTGTGACTTTATGGAAACTTAGTTCTCTTGAAAGGTAAGGAAATCAGTGTTTAAACTCAAATAGGGTAGGGAATATGAGGTTTACAATAAATAAAATATAAGGCCAAAATATAATTCGATAAAGCTCAAATGGGTGGTTAGGGATAAAGATAATAAATAGGTAAGCTTGAAAGGCTCAATCGATCCAAAGAATGCCTTAATCATTTCTCCAATAATATTCTATCTAGGATTTCACCTCAAATGTAATCAAACAAATTCTAGAGTAAGTTGAGACCATACAAATTTACAATATTCACATAAAATTTCTCTAGGTATGCAAAACAATTAATGATCATGATATGCATTCATTGAATATAGAAAATCTCAAATTAAGCGGAATCAAGTAAAGAATTAACAACTAGACTTAAGTAAGAAGAATTTTTCTTAAAAATTATAATCAATTTCAACCATGTTCTTATCATAGGCTTTTTTTATTCATCAAACCAGACACAAAGATTTTTTTTTTTAAACATAAACTCCATTCCCCCAAACTTAAATAACACATTGTCCTCAATGGGAAAGAGGAAGAAAAATTAAGGAAGAGAATGAGAAAGGTAAGAAGTGCTCCCTTAATTTCCAATTGAATGTTCTCCTTGAAAGTGCAACCGTGTACCCCTTGGAGATCTCTTCGGTCTCTTTGTTCCTTAAATTTGATGGAAGCGGTTTGAGATCAAGATTTGGTGGTTCCTTACTTGGAGATGTCTACCGAGATGAGTTTAGATCTTCCACTTTCGATTTTATTGAAGGATGAAAGGATGGTGTAGCTTCCAAATATCTCCGATACTCCCTAACCTCTTCATCTTCAGATTCAATAGATGTAAGTAAGACATATCTCAAGTGGTAGTTTTGGAAATTCAGCTCCATAAGTCTCATCGGTCATGATCATGTCTCGGTCACTTATTTGAAAACATGAATGTACCTCGGAAAGGAATTCTATAGATTTAAATACGTCAAAAGTGACTTGCTCCTCGCCGACCCTTAAAATGAGTTTCCCTTACTGGACATCAATTAAGGTTCTCCCCGTCGTAAGGAAAAGTTGGCTTAGTATCAAAGGGATCTCCTAGTCCTCCTCCATATCGAGCACAATGAAGTCGACCGAGAAGATAAAATTATCAACTTTCACCCGTAAGTCTTCAATGAGTCATCTCGGGTATTTAATAGATATGTCCGCCAACTGTAGAGAGATAGTGGTCGGCTTTACTTCTCCAATACCTAGTTTCCTAAAAACTGAGAGAGGCATTAGATTAATACTTGCCCCTAAATCGCATAAAACTTTATCAAAATAGGAATTTCCTATAGTGCAAGAGATCGTGAAACTCCCCAGATCTTTCAACTTAGGTGACAACTTCTTTTGTAAAATTGCACTGCTCTCCTCGGTCAATATTACAGTCTCATGCTTATCCAACTTCCGCTTGTTTGATAATATATCCTTCAAAAATTTTGCATATTTAAGCATTTGCTCTAAAGTTTCAATGAGAGAAATATTAATATGCAGTTGCTTAAATATACTCAGAAATCTAGAGAACTGATTACCAATCTTATTTTTTCTTAATTTTTGTGGAAAAGGAAATGGTGGATCATAAATTGAAGGAGAATAAGTTTCAGATATAAACTCTCCGAATTTTTTGGGTTTTGCAGCCCCTTTATTCTCCTTAGTCTTCTCAGCTTGTTGGTCGGCTGCATCTCGTTGTACTTTTTTCACCTCAGACTCGACTTCCTTCATCTCAGACTCCATGTTTTTGACAGCTTTTGCATCTTGCTCGTTACTTACTGTTTGCGGCTAGTCATATGTCCGTCCACTTCTCAATGTTATGGCTTTAACATGTTCCTTCGGATTGGTCACAGTGTTGCTCAGCAAAGTCCCTGTTGTCCTCACGGTAAGCATTTTTTAGAGCTGACCGATTTGCACCTCAAGATTGCGGATTGAAGCCAAGTTATTTTGGATCACCATATCAGTCTTTTGCATGTACTAAACATATCCTCAAGTGTCGGTTTCTTCTCTTGCTGTGAAAATTGTTGGGGTGGTCTAGCTGGCCCTTGATTATTGCTCCATAAAAAGTTGGGGTGATTTCTCCATCCGGGATTAAACGTGTTTGAATATGAGTTGTTTTGACATTGAAAATTGGACATGTAATGGACTTGTTCATAACTCGGTTGGACAAAAGGATTCCCCACTTGGCAATCTACAGTTGAATGATTTCCTATGCAATGATCACAAACAACATTAGTTTGAATAGTATTAAAGTTCATCTTACCTAGTTGTTTGGATAGATTTGCCAATTGGGCTGCAATTGTAGACATAGAGTCAAGCTCAATGATGCTGACCGCCTTCCTTGGCATTGCCCTTTTTGCAGCCCACTGATAGTTGTTAGACGCCAACTCTTCCAAAAGTTCATATGTGGCTTCATGGGTCTTACACATTAATGCTCCTCCTGCGGCCGCATTAACCATAGATCAATTTGTGAGTCCCAAAGCATTGTAAAATGTCTGTACTTGAAACCAGGCTGGGAGGTCGTGATGCGAACACTTGCGCAATAAGTCCTTATATCTCTCCTATGCCTCATATAATGATTCACCTTTAAACTGGGTGAATGTAGTAATATCATTCCTTAACTTCGTTGTCTTGGTTGGAGGGAAATCTTTTGCTAAAATTTTTTTTGCCAACTTCTCCCATCATGTGATGATGATGTCGGGTGTCTAAGAGTTCAACCAAATTTTTGCTTTTTCCCAAGTGAGAAAAGAAAAAGTCTCGATCGAATCACATCATTTGTCACTCCGTTGTGTTTAAAAATATCACAAATTTCTAGAAAATTTGCAATATAGACATTAGGATCCTCTTATGACAGCCCCCCAAACTGGATGGTTTGTTGAATCATTTGAATGATAGCCGGCTTGATCTCAAAGTTATTGGCTTGTATAGCTGGCCACCTTATACTGGATGTCGCCCCATTGAGAGAGGACATAGCATAGTCCCTCAAAGCTTTATTATCTTGATCGGCCTTGGTGAATGCAGATGCTGTAGCCTCTTGCTTCTACCTTTTATTGATTCTACGTAAAGTTATTTCAATCTCGAAATCGACAAGTGTAGACTCTAATAATTTAGATCAGGACATAAACTTCTAAATCTTGAAATAGAAATAGAAGAAAAGCAAAACTGAGGTCTATTTAAACTAATTTTAAAAATAAATAAAATAAAATCCAAATTAGTAACAATCTAGCTAGTAGCAATATCAATAACAAATAATTATTCCCCAGCAATGGCGCCAAAAACTTATTATGCTGAAAATATTTGCAATTGTACAAAATTGTAAAAAGTAGTAAAGTGTTTTAAAGAAAACGAATATCGAACCAAAAAAGATTAATTTTTGTTATTGAGTACTTAAATTTACTAAATTATTTACTATTCGAAAATCTGAAAAATGGAAAGATTCTACTATCTAAATTAAATTGAAATACTTAACAAAAATAAATTTAAGAATAAAAGAACATAAAAATCTAAGATTGTAAATATAATAAGAATAGATTTTTAAACCGTTTGATTTCACCTAACAAATCTCACACAATGTATTCTTCCTTGTTATAGAATTCTAATTATCCCAAATTGATGATAAAAATTCCTTAACTATTCAATATATTCCCTCAAATAATATTAAAAATATCTCTCACTAATAACTCACATATCTCTATGTGAATTTAACTAATTGGAGACTCAATAAGTTTTTTGAATTTTTCTTGGAAATCACATTAATCGGGTTAAAGTATCTCTACTTTTGCTCAACTAATTGTGTTTAATCCTAGAGCTCTTAATTACAAATCACCTCTCGGTCTTATTGAGATTCAATAGATCCAAGAATAATTAGTTAGAAAATTGCAAGCATTACGAACAAGGAATAAACACGAAATCACGAAAATATTGAAATAAAATAACTTAGAATATAAATTGTATGTTCAAGGCTAGACTATATCAAAACTCTAGAAAATAAAATTAGTTCATAATAAAACTGAAATGAAAAATAATAGAACTAGTGTTATTCGTTGGAGGTCGTTAATGAATCATACCGCTCTTACCTCTGCTCTCTAGATCTGCCTTATTGAAAGAAACTTAAAGAATAAAAACTAAAACTAAGAAACTGGACTCTGAACTTTTGGAATCTAAAACTCAGACTCTCTCCCCTCAATTTTGTGCTAATGATATGATTATATATGGTAGAAAATAAACCCTAACGTTTTCATGATTCTTGCCTAAAAAATGGCCTAACTTTAAGAACTTACATTGACAGCATCTTATGTGCTTCAAGAGTTAGAATTTAGAAATTCTTATTAAATATAAAGTTGTAGCCCTTTAATATATATTTCCAACCCATTAAGAATCAAATCAATCGGATATCTGAGTAGAAAGTTATGATTGAAACACTAAAGTATGTCCAAACTATCTCCTAGCGCATTTCAAACCGGGACTTCTTGTGGATTCCTTCTGTGATTTCTTTCTCTTTTTTCTTAATGCAAATTACTCTCAAACCCTTTGTTAGTTGTTTCCCACAATGTCGTTTAGGTTAGTCGTTTATACAGGTCGCCTAATCTAACCACCCGGAGCCTTGTCGTCAAGTCTGGTCGCTATCGGGTCTCCTTCCCTAAATCTTCTCGGCTCTCTTCAAATCTTGTTGCATTTAGTCGTTCTGGATACGTAGTCTCTTCTTTTGTACCATAATGCTCTCCTTTTGCACTAAATCTTCTCATTCATTCAAATCCAAGAAAATAAAATAAAAAATATATAAATAAAATAAAATCAATAGAATGGAAGGAAAATTGACACTTTTCATAAAATAAACGAGTAATAAAAATCACACTTATCAAATACCCCCAAACTTAAGCTTTGCTTGCACTCAAGTAAAGAAAAAGAGAAAAACATTTAAAACAAGCATTGGTTTGATTCATAAAATTTATTGCCTCAAAGATTGCTTAAAGCTTATAATTCAAATGAATCATTCAAGATCAATCAAGTCCAAGAGTTAATTCAAAACTCAATTTCACCGCATTATTCATCCTCACATTCATGCATACCTATTATTATCACTTCATCATTAGCTCTCGGATAGTTTTATGCAAACAAATAAATAAATAATGGATCTCTAAAAACTCCATATGCTTGCTTTTCAAATCACTCTCCACTAATGTAGAACAGAAACTATCACCAGAGATCAATAGGTCTTTATTAAGCTTGTAATGTAAGGCTAGGGTGAGAGCTACAAAGAAAAGATAGGATTCACACTTATCATAGCTATCAAGAAATGCACAAGCGCCTAATAGATAATAAAGTTACTGTTTTTGTAAAGTAGATCTAACTTATCATACAAAGTATTGTCAGTTTTGTGAGTTTATTTTTGTGAAATTTCTTTATGGTTGTAGTACTTCTCATATATTTTTAGTTGAGAGGAGATGAAATAATTGTGATGATTGCTTGGTTGCTATATATGTGTATATATGGTTTTAAGATTTCGATTTTTCTTTTTTGGATATTTTTGGTATGTGGCCTTGCTCCCCGAAACTGACATAAGAATTAAGGACCAATACCATTAGTGTACGTTTGGATGTTAAGAGTACATTAAATTATTTGTGAATAGTAATTAATAGTTTGTGAATAGGAGTGAAGTAATTTGAAATGGTCTAAGCTCCCAAATACAGGCTTAGACTGCAAGATCATTAGCTTTGCCATCCAACACCATAAGTGCAAAAGAGAAATTCTTATTGCAGTCTTCAAATGGGGACTCCCTGTGCACACCCTACATGGCTATTATAAAATGTATAGTTTCATTTAAGTAGGGACTCGGAAAAAAAAAATGTTCCATTGAAATGCACATTTTCATTTAAGTGGATGGAAAGTGGAGAAGTCTCAGCCAAATGAAACACATCGTTTAAGCCCCATCCTCATCTTCCAGGGCCTTGACCTCCTGAGCCCTAAGTTCTAACTAAAGAGACATATAAGCCATATCTCCATAATTCTCGATTCTTCATAATCTTCTCCCCACATCTCTCCTCACAAACAACTACAGTGATATCTCTTTTATTTTTGGCAATACATTAGTCTTGCACTACTGTAAATAGCATTTCCATAGGTTTTGTTCACAACTGTATACTTTTCATCTTTATTTCTTGTATAGTTGTAGACCTCTATTTTTGTCCCCTGTAAATGCTATATAAATGGAATATCCTTACACTAACCCCCTTCTTCCCCTCCTTCCCATGCTTGCAGAGGTCCTTCATCCCCATCTTTGTGTACAAATTTTTATTTTGTTTTGCTTTCTCTCTATAAAATAAAATAAACTTACAAGTGTGGGCTATCACAATAGTTTCTCTTATTAAAAGTTTTGTACAAGCAACACAAAGTATAACAAGATTGACTTACAAAGGAAATGGCTAGTAGGTTTGTTTTGCTTCCTCTCTATGTACAAATCTTTGAGACAAATGAAATCATTGTGTTTTGTTCTGTAATGGTTTCAATCCAGGAAAGTTTAATCAATTTCATGTTTTTCAAATTTGATATTGAGTTGTAAAATTGCGAGTAAGAAGATCTCATGTGAAACTAGAGTTGATTTTCTTTTCAGACACTTCCTTTAAAAAATAAAAAATCTTTTGAATCCTCACGTGGTCGACGGCTAACAAAGTGGAGGAAAGATCAAGTCGACGCCGACCAGAGATTGAAGAGAGGAGGTAGGGAAATTTTGAGCAAGATTTCAAATGTGCGATTTCAAAAAATCTCGAGTAGATTGAATCAGGGCAGGGCATTAGTGTTATTCACACAAATGGCAAATGAAAATATTGTCCAAGAGTGCACACGGAGTCCCCCCTAAACAGACTCAAGTGCAAAATTACCCTCAAATCGTTTCATGCTTCCATTTTATGATATAGTGCCAATAAAAAAAGTGTGACTCCATGTGACTTACCTTAAGAGAAATAGTCCATGTCATTTTCAACTGAATTTTTTATTTTATATAGTTTGCAAAATCATCAAATTAGTGAATTATATGGAGTTTTTTTTAACCATTAAAATGCCACATCAGAAATAATGATCATTTGACAAGTATCACGAGTAGCAAGTGCATTTTGTGTGTAACAATTGTTTTCTTAAGAAAATTAAGATAGCATAATTTGCAATGTTCAACGTGTGAAAGCCACGTGCTTTCCAACCCACCAACTCTAAAAATCTTTCATGACTCCCCATCAATGATCAACAATCCCCAGCATGCCAGTGTTATGCTTGTAGCTTCAACACTACCGCGCATGATCCCCACATCCTACAACAATATTGCATTGCATTTGTATTAGGGGTGTACAAGAATCAATGGGACTGACTGTCATCGACGGGACTCAGTCGCTGGAGTCAGGAATCGGCTAGAGGAACCGATGGGGAGGCGGTCGGCCGGCGGTAGGAAATATAAGAAATTGATATCGATTGGTTCGATCTCGATTTGAACCAAGTTTAACTGTCGAATCGACCGATATAATTTCTATATATATATTAAGTAAAACGACATCCTTTTACGTAATTGATTTAAACGGCGTTGTTTTACATGAAACGGTTAGAAATATATATATATATATATATATATATATATAAGTGAAACGATACTATTTGGTTTAATGCACCGAACGACATTGTTTAGATCTAGGGTTTAATAACCCCTCCCCTCCCCTCCCTCTTCTTCATCTTGATCCTCTTTCTTACTTCTCTCTCCTCTCTCACCCCGAAGCCCAGTGTCGTAACCCTCCCCACCCTCCTCCCTCACGCTGCTTGGCACTTGGCCTGTCCCTCATCTCTCATCCTCAGCCTATCCCTCACCTCTTCAAGCTCTCTCCTCATTAAAACGTCTCTCCGAGGAGAAGTTCTCTTAAACCTCCCTCACCTTTCTCGTTCTCCTCTCATCTCTCATGTTCACCTCTCTTGAGGTTTTGTTATGAATTTGTCATTTTGTTATGAATTTTGATTGATTTGTTTTTAATTTGTGATGTGAATTTGGGGATGGTTTAGCAACAGATGGACTGACCGTGGAACCGATCGATACCTGCCGTAAGATTCTGGTCAGTTCTCTTTGTCCCTGCTAGCCGGTTTTGGTCTGCACCACCATTTTAAAAAACTATTAGTGCGATTTCGGTCCAAAACCAAAACCACACTGATAGGATCCGTTTTCAACCCTAGTTTGTATCGTTCTTGCATTTTGAGGATATGTTTGGACACTTAAGATATTTTAGAATTTTGTAAATAGTGGTGAATAATTTGAATGAAAATATTTTATTATATTTTGAAAAATGAGAGAGAAAAGTTTAAAAGAAAAATATGATAAAGTTAAAAAATTGTTTAAATATAATTTTTGTTTTGAAGTTTATAAAAGTTATATTAATTTTTGTGTTTTATTTTAAAGTTTATAAAAGTTTTATTGATTTTTGTGTTTGTATAATCATTTGTAATGATTAGATTAAAAAATTCAAAATTTTAAATTGAGAAATGTTTTGTATTTGAGTGATATTTGAGAATAAAATTATAAGAAGTTTTGAGAATTTTAGAAATTCTTTGCATGTGCAAACATGCCCTCGGTTGTCAATAGTCTTTTGCTTATCATCTTTTCCAAAACCCTATGTTAGGGTAAGGATAAGTGATACAACCGCAAAGATATTTCATAAAATTAAACTCATAAATTGACAATACTTCATGTGATGCATTAGATTTATTTTATAAAAAAATAACTTTATAATCTGATGTACCATATCAAGATACATCAGTTTGAGAGTTTTCTTTTACGTAATTCCTTTATGGGGAAAGCATTTCTCGATCTATTTTACAAAAAAAGTAATTTTATAATACTATGTACCATGTCAAGTAACATCAATTTGTGAATTTTTTTTTATGTAATACCTTTATAACTAAAACATTTCTCAAAATATAACATAGAATCATAGAAATGAAAAACCAACCTAAAGACGAAGACACAATTAGAGAGTTACAACAACCATAGGTCTTAAAGTGAGCATTGAGGATGTGACTCATGGAAATAATAATTGTTTTTTTTTATATATAAGAAAAGAAATACTAATTTTTATATTCAAAGGAATCTAGAGAAACGAATTCTAGATTTTATTTGGGCCGATAACCGAATTATCCACGCCCATATCCGGGACGGGTATGGGTACATGACTACATGAGGTGGGTACTGGGTTTAAGTTTTAGAACCTACAATCTGAGTTTACTTTTAAAAAAATAAGTTATGCTCAATCCTATCACAATTCGGGTTTTTGAATTTCTGGATACAATCCAAGTACAACTCGGATACCAAGATTTTTAAAATAAAAATATATAGAATTTTTATTTTTTGCAAAATTTGGTCTACTATGATTTCAAAATTTTAAATTTTCTAGATACTAGTCGAGGTTATGACCTAGATTAATCTAAGTGGATATCCAGGCTGCATTATTCGCTCAGATTAGGATCCAGATATAAATAGGTACTTGGACCTGAACTCGAGTGAACTACAATAGCTAGAGATAATTATTTCAAAAAGTTTTTAGTTGAGTTCATTTTCTGAAAAGGAAAAGTTAAGACTACGTTTGGATGTTGAATTGAGTTGAGTTGAAATGATAAAATATTGTTAGAATATTATTTTTTAATATTATTATTATTTTAGAATTTAAAAAAGGTGAATTGTTTATTATATTTTGTATTAAAATTTAAAAAAATTGTAATGATGAATTGAATAACCAAACATAGCTAAAGTTCATTTTCTAAAGTTGCTCCTAACCGTTAGAAAACCATCTTTTGGAGAATAAATAAACAAAGCCTAAGATTTGAGCAATAAAAGTTAGAAAATAGAGTAATGACATGATTTTAGTGGAAAGATGCACATTGCAATTAACTTTTTAGTTGTTTTATGATGTGTTATAAGTACTTTTTGCTCGTCTTAGATTTAAATTAAAAAAGTAAAATAAAAATCTTCTTGAATTGTTTGAAAAGATTGAATGATCTACATACATGTATCATATAATTAATTAATTAATTGGACTTTCACATATGCATTTAAACCTTCAATATTATTTGCAACACTTCTACATACAACCGCCTGGGGCGGTTCCGCGCGGAACCGGATGATGTGGCACTGCCATATCAGCCGGATTTTAAATATTAAAAAATATATATATATGAAATTAGAAATGGGAGGGAAAATGAAACAAAAGCTCACGTTGGGAGGGAAAATGAAACAAAAGCTCGCGTTTGCCCCTGCTCGAGCTGTGAACCCAGAACCCAGAGACCCATCGTCTTGGAGATTTCGTCGCCGGCGTGGATTGAAGAACCGGTTGTTGCGGTCGCCGTTTGTCACACGTGCAGTTCTAAGCCGCCGTCGACGTGGGTTGGAGACATTAATCCAGATTTGTGTAGTCAGAGAAAGGTTCTTCCACTATCAGTTCTTCTAGTATTTCTTTCTCTTCTTTGGACTTGATTTTCTGTTGGTATTCACACATTCTCATCTTTGGAAGTTGTTTTTATTGTTATTCTGCCATTAAAACGAATTAAGAAGGCAAAATGCGAAGTCTTTTTCTCAAATATCAGAGCTGGAAAACACTATGCTTTGTCTACAAAAAGTCTACTTAGAAACCCATTTTTATCATATGCGAAGAACATCAAGACTATTTTCGGTCATGTAATTAATTTTAGATATATAGTGTTGAAGATCATGTCAATATTTTCGGTCAAGTATATAGAGGGGATTGTTACTTTTTTTTTTCTGTTTTGCTTTTGTTCTCTGTGCATTTGGAAAATGGTATGAGATGGCCTTTTCCAACCGTGATAATGGCTTAAAAGCGAGAACCAGAACAATGAAATAAAATACATGAGAGTATGAAAAAGACATTGTAGTTATGCATATGGATTGGGGGTGTTTTCAGGCTGTTTTTCATCAACAACCTTTTTTCTTTGTATGAACTGAAGCCAACCATCATGCTGCACTTGAGTAAAATTAAGAGGACTGTGTTCTTGGTAGCTACATTATGTTACTGCAATTTTTCTTATAGCCTAAAATTCCACCACTTCAAGACTATCCTTATTGTCAACCAAATCAATGGTACTTTTGTTGGCTGACAGAGTACAAGTTTAAAAAAGGTCAATGTATTACAATCGGTGTATTTGATTAAGCAGTCCTATTTGTTGAATGTATTACCACTTTATTTAGAGTGTTTGAACTAATATTTCGATTACCACATGAAGGGAATAGGAATTAGTATATTTCTAAATTTATGAAGAACTCTACCACTTTTTACCACTTTCTAAATTTGGCTATATATGACATTTCTTGGGAATGAAAGAGAAATAGGTAGGAAAGCAAGCTATCCAATTCTATGTTTTTGTATCACATGTCAGTAAAGCCATCCAAAAAAAAAAAAAGAAAAATGCTCCAAAGATGATGATGAGCAGCTTTGAGTACTTGTTTATTTAGGCCACAACTTGTTTATTTAGAGCAGCTTTGAGCACCTTTTTATTGTTAGTTTCTTATATTACGTATCCACCAACACACTATTTTGAGAATACATATGAATTTTGGAAAGGCAGACTTTTGTGATCTTTACTTTAGAAAGAGGTTTAAAAGGCACAAAAATTGGTGGATACGGTCACTTGTTCTGTATGCAATTATATTTAAAAGCTGTTGTTGTTTCACGTACAACTGAATGGTCTGTGTACTTTCTCCTCTGAATTTAATTAAGTTTTGATTTATCCAAAAACTTAACTGAAACAAGGTTTTTCTTACATGTGTCAGTGTGGAAGTTGATAACTGGGATGGCTATGTGGATTATTCGGGTATACCTGCCTCAACCATTAACAGTTCTGCAAAATATGGTATGGTCAAGTTCACTCTGAAGCTTATATAATGTTGGACGGGATGAAAGCAGTTTCATTTGAAGCACTTTTCTTCTTTGCTTTATGTGGATGGTAGGGATAGAGGAATAATTGAGCTGCAAAATATGGAAGACAGGATGGAGAGAGGATCATAAACTGTTTACTTGAAACTTTGAATCTTTATGCTTGCAAACCCGGGGTTCTGAGTTGTTTACTGCTTGTAGCAGTCTCTTTCCTTGATTTTGTAGATTGTGGATAATTTAAACCTCATTATCGGCCTTATTTTACGGAATTTTTGGATACATTATGTTTGTGTGGGGTCTATATTGGGAATATTTTGGAACCATGTATGATGATGGGGATGGAGGAATATCATTTCAATTGCCCGGTATTTGGGGGCTTTATTTAAGTTGATTTACTGTATATATATATATATATACTGTCCATATTGGGAATATTTGATGTGTATTGTTGCCTAACTTTTATGATTGATGAAGAAAAGATTTTGTACCCCGCTTTACATTCTACCGAAGCTTCTGTTTCCCAGATTCCAGTTTGATGTTATGACCCCTTTTACTTGCCTTTAGATATATTGAAGGGGCTTTAGGGTGGGATAATTAAAAGATGACTCTTTTTTAAGTTTGTCATTTTGCAATAAATTCATACTTTGGTCATAATATTATCTAAAAGCCCATCATGTAAAACATCAGCTTTACCTGTGACATCCAATCCAGCTTAAGTAGTTGGAAGTTGATGTCTAAGATCTGAAGGTTTGGATACCATATTGGGCAAGCAATGATTTTACGTGGGAAATTACATAACCAATTACAGGGAAGAAAGTGAATAGTCACAAGGAAAAATAACAACAGTACAACACCTTTCAAAAGTAAAATAAATCTCATGACAGCTTGCCCATCTGATAGTCTCTGAATTCAAACACCTACTAGTATTTTTTTCTCCATTTCCACCAACATTTCCAGTTCATAAAATTCTGTACAACACCTTTAAGTACAAAACATATAAGCAAAGTCTCATTTTTACACAAGTTTCACAATTAATGGTTCGGTTTGGTGGAGCTGAAGAACTGGTTTCGAGAGGTGGAGAAGACCAAGTGGGTTCGTGGCTCTGGTGGAGAAGAACAAGCAAAATATGACAGAAAGTATCGAAACCAAGAAATACGCGAGGGGAAGAAAAGGTGGCAAGTTGAGCTCCCCAAGAAACTCCATAGGAAACCACCTGCCCATTTAAAACTAATTCTCAGAACCCACAGGTTATATAATGATGCCAAAAACAGGAACAGGTAAAATATCATTGCAGATAGTTTCAATATAATCATAAACAAAATCCTGCACAAGTCATGAAAATTGACTCCACTACATTTAAATATAAAGTCATACCAAAAAATAAAAATGTGTACCAACGGATTCCTTTATCTGTAAAATATCTTCATGATGAATTGACAGGAAGAAAAAAAATAGACAAGTTCATCAGTAAAAATGTGGGTGAACTTCTATGCTCCTATGCATAACAGAGCAACTATACTGAGTATGTAGCATACATCATGATGCAAAAATACTGAGGAAAAATAAGCAAGAATTGCGCACCATCCAGTCATCAACTTTTTTGAAGCCCAGCTCCTAACGACTTTGTAAAAGGTCTACACAGTGAAGACAGTGTACATAATCTGTCAGAAACATACTAATCGTATATAAGAACATAACAATGGAATCATTCATGGCACTATAATCTAAGAAAAATATACACATATATTTGGAGTAACAACTACAAATAGGAAAGTCAACTTGTGGAACCTACTACATTATAAAAGGCTATTGGGAATTCAAGTCCGTGAAACAACATATGAAGTACTAGGTCGAATTAGAAATGAAAACAACAGAAGGTTTAGAAGATGCCTTGGTAAAAGCTATTTCAATCTAACAGTCTATCTTCATACAGGAGCACGTGGAGCTAATGCATTTTGCTTGACAACCAACATGAGATCCATTACTACCAGAGATGTCGATAAGGTAACCTGAAAGCTACTTATTCAATTTCGTAACTTGAGAGATTGTGCATAATTAAATTCCAAGTAAAGAACAATGAAGTTGTTAAATGTCCATTGATTTTCCACACAAACCATAATTCAAATCTTTCAGTTTCTCAACGAACTCGATCGACCCAGAGATAGAACCAGAAATGAAGAATTTAAGCAATAGTCGTTTGATCATATCAAAATCAGCAGACAATTTGACTAACGAAGTTTAGTTCAACTCGTTTAATTTATGA
Source organism: Cyclocarya paliurus (assembly GCA_029856935.1). NCBI lineage: Eukaryota > Viridiplantae > Streptophyta > Magnoliopsida > Fagales > Juglandaceae > Cyclocarya > Cyclocarya paliurus. The sequence continues at coordinate 22,606,521 of CM056946.1, read as the reverse complement.
ATATAACGTTTAGAGCAATTACAATTAGTACCAAAATTAGAATCAAAAGAAGCTCTACTCTAAAAGAATCCAAATATGGTCTTCAAATCACAACCGAAAACACTATGCAAACAGGTCATCGGCCGACCAAAAAGTAAGTTTAAATAGTGAAAAGGAAAAAAGCATAAGCATAAACTAATGAAGAAGTACAAGTTCCCCATCAGTTTCGTAGGGAAGCAAACGCAGCAGAAGCACAAGCAAAGATTAGAAGACCCCAGAGAGAGAGAAAGAAAGAAGGGAGATTACCTCTCGGCCCGCGTGGTGGGCAGATGAGGAAGAAGATGAGGGCTTGGATGAGCCTTCCTGGGGAAGACGATGGGAATGGGGAGAAAAGGGCAGGATCTGGATGGGAATGGGGAGAAGAGGGGTGGAGAAGACTAACCTGGAAGACGCTGAACCAGAGCTGAATCGAGCAGAGAAGACTAACCTGGAAGATGCTGAACCACGAAGGGGAAGATGATGGGAATGGGTAGAGGAGAAGGGTCTTGAACCACGAAGGGGAAGATGATGGGAATGGGGAGAGGAGAAGGGTCTGAATCGAGCGGGAGAATTGGTGAAAGTGAAATGTGAAAGTGGAAGACGACGAATTTCGGGACTACTGATTTCAAAATCCAGACGACGCCGTTTTATTGCCACGTAGGATCCGGTTGCGCCGATTCCCCAAACCCCGGTTGTAAGTAGCTTTTTCTTATTATTTGTATCTGTCTTTGCACTGTTCAATTCGACCGACATCTGAATTTGCAAAAAGTGATAATGGTTACGTTTTTTTTTTAATCTTTTTTGTAAGAAAAAAATATATTTCGGTTTTGAAAAGCAAAATGAAAAAAAGAAAAAACGAAAAAGAGAAAGACAAAATAACAGAACCAGACGGCGTCGTTTGTAATTGATCCTATATATGGATCTGCTTCTCCCTTGACCTCTCTCAGTTTCGTTGTACCCTCTCTCCGTCTCTCCAACGATCCACTGCGAACCTCGGAACCATGGCTACTTTAGCGGCGGCTGCTGCTCGTCGAGCTGCGACTCTAACCCGGCTTTCCTCTCCTAAAATCTCGGCTCAAGCCTCCAATCTAGTTCATCGGCGTGGCCTTGCCGGCGCTGCAGGTTTAAAACACCCAGACATATAATTTCCCTATTTGTATATCTCGATGTTATATGTTTTCATTTCTCTTGATTTTCGATCTCATTTCATAAAACCAGATTCTCCAATCTTTTCATTCCCCTATTTGGTTGCTGAGAAAATCTGGGAAAGAAAGGAATGAAATTGCTGGTTAGTTTGTCATAAGTATTTTATGTCCTTAGAAATTTGACAAAATGAGCATAATCGAGCTTGATAATGGAAGTTTGTAAGGATTTTTTTTTTTTAACTTTTCTACTCTGCCCAGTTGGCTGCCGAGAGAATTTAGGGATGAAAGGAAAAGAAAGATTTTGGTCTTTTCAGGGTTTTTTGTGCAGATTAGGTCCTTAATCAATTCAATAATTCAGCATAGTTCATCTTGATATTCGAGATTTTGGGGTTTCGGCTGTTTTGTTGGCAGGGAGATCGCGAACTACATTAAAAAGAGAGGTTGCTCAGCTGCTCCGGCCTTGGGTTTGCTCCCCAATGGTCACCAGTTCAAGTCCCCTTAGGGCTACTAGAGGTTTACTTGGTCCTTAACTTCAGGGCTCTATGGGATTAGTTGTGGTGCGTGAAAGTTGGCCCGGACACCCACGGTTATCAAAAAAAAAAAAAAAAGAGTTCGCGAGGATTTTTTTTTTGGAAATATTAAAGCTAATGTAATGGGTTTTTTCCTTCTTCCCACCCTGACCTCCAGGAAAAAATGTTAAGTCATACAGTTATATTTTTTTGCTTTAGGTCGGGTGAAGGTCGTCGTGATTTCTCGGTTCCCATAAAACTGAAATTATATGTTTTAAATAGAATTTTTTAAGAAAATAAATTCTAATTTTTTCTTTTTAATGTAGTTCAACATTCTGGGATTGGTGGATAAATTTTGGTATCCATTGGATGTGTGAATAGATAAATTTGGGAGTCATCAACACCCTACATTTAAAGATAGAAAAATGGAATTTTTGTTAAGAAAATTAACTCAAGAAATATAGAAAATGAACCTGATTGATGGCGGGAATTTATCAAAGAAAACCATCAACGTTCTGTTTAATTGCATACATATACTTGTTTTGATTTGTTTAATTTTTGTAAGTTTCTTGAATGCTAATTTGTTTCTTGAATGCTAAATTTGTGATGTACAAGTGTATTGGAATGGTAAGTGAAATACTGAAAGAAGTATGATTTTCTCACTGCAGAGGCAGCTTTCCAGTAAAAGGAGGTGCTGTTGAGGACATCATTTGGCTTCTTTGATTGTTGTTTTGAATTATCAAAAAAATGTTTGATTACTTTTTTGTCTTTTTCTCACTGATAAATTACTTTCAAAATGTTAAAAACAAATGGAGAGAAGAACGCATGGGTCTTGATGCCATATGTAATATATGTGAAACATGAATGCCATCAGCACTTCTTTTCTAATCTTTATTTGATCCTTTCGTTAGAACCAAATGTGAATTGATGTATACTTTTTGTACTATCTCTACTTATTATCTGCAATATATTGTTGTCCCTACTTATTTTTTGTTTGATTATTTGCAGATCACCATGGCCCACCTAGGGTTAATGCTTGGCAAGACCCAATGAGCCCATCTAAGTGGAAGGAAGAGCATGTGAGTCCTATCTCTTGTGATTCAAAACTCAGATCCATCCCCATATTTCCCTCAAATCACTCACACTATCTTGTTTGGAGGTTTTTTTGGTGCTATTTATCTTCACCGAGATGAAATTCATGTCATGGTGTTAAACCTTTTATTTGTGGAAGTTCATTATGGCTGTGTCCTGAGCCACAATGACAGAATTTGTGGGCACTTACACAGGAAACTTTCTTGACTGAACATTATGCTTTTGCAGTTTGTAATTGCCTCCCTGTCTGGCTGGGGTATACTCATCTTTGGGAGCTACAAATTCTTTACAAGAGGCAAAGGCAAGGAGGAAGAGGTAACTCTGTGTATTCTTCAACCTGATCACCATCTTTACTTTTTTGAGTATGATCCGCCCTAGGCATGAGAAATGTAGGGCTCTATTATTTTAGACATCAGAATAATCGGCCTGTGCAGCATTTTCTGTTGTGCCGAAAGTAATAAAATTGCGCAATGCATGCTGTTCATAATGTGTCCAATCAGTATGTGAGTTCCTTTGACTTTTGCCTTTCCCAGTCTGGTGAAAGTAACATTGGTTTTTTAGCACATAATCGTCTCATATGATATTCATTTATGCATGTTAAAAATAATTTTCATGAGAAAATTTAGCTGGAGCATACAAAGGAAAAAATTTGAGTAAAAGAATTTATTCTTATTAGCTGTTCTAGTATACTACCTATGTACTAGAGGACTCTCCTGTTGTAATGAAATATTTATGACTTATAAAAAAAACAAAGAGTTGAAGGCAAGAAATTTGGTGTCTTTTCCTTTGTTTCACTTGTCCAATGTTCTCATTCATCCCTTGGCATATGTGAACCGTGCCCTTCACCATTTAATAGAATAAAGAGCTTTGTTCTCATTTTCTATTTGTAGTGACTCATAAAAAAATAAATAAATTCTATGTGTAATGCTTATTTAAGAGGATATGCCACATTGACCAAAATAAAGAGGGAGGTCATATAGTTTTTTTTATAATTAAGATAATAATTTTACTAAGATTAGAACAAGGTTGTTTCCCCTGTCTACAGGAAGTATACAAGAAATTCGTCTAACTGGAAAAGGAGAAAGTGCTAGGAAGTCTAGAAAAGTTGAAGAGGGTGGTCATATAAATAGTGAAAGAAGGAACCGTGATTTTTGAGTTTTCCCCTTTATTGTTTTACATTGTTTTATCTAGTACATTTTTTTATTGCGGGATTTGGAATGTTTGGTGGAATTCATTCAACACTTCTGCTTGATATCTGGTGAGCTCTAACTATGTCATATGTGCTCTTTTAAATGTTCAAATTGGTTGTATATAGAATCTAAAATTATTACTTTCTGATCCATGTTACTCCTTGGTGATGTGCCACATGTTCTAAACTACAGTGGCCAGAGGAAATAAAAAAAGAACAGATCTAGGTGGCTGTTAGAACACATAGGACCACTGTTTCTGGAATTGATTTGCGTTGAGTATTCAAAGATTCCGCGCTTTATTTCCTGTGCTTCAATTTTGATGCTAAACCACTTGTTCAGTCTAGTGAAGGGTTTATTTAGGCTAACCTAGTACTCGTGCACATTTTTTTAAGTTTCGATTTTGTTCTTACTGACTTATTCTTGTTTGTTTACAGAAACTAGTGGAAGCATCACACTAAGGTTTGGATTGTTTAATTGTCATGGAATTTTCCTGGTAATAAGCTGTGGGCTTGGACTTTTATTGGTTGGAAATAGTTATGTTGGCTCGTTATGATCAATCTGTGGAGAATGATCCTGTGATAAATTTGGAGGCTAATTTCTTTTGTTGGAAGACAATCAGCCCTTTATGTTTTGTTGCCCGTTTTCTAGTTATCTTTCATGATTTGATGCATTGGCCTTATAGTGTGCTAATAATACGAAGCCATCTTCGTGGAAGTCCAAATTCTGTTTGATGGTATTTGAAGCCACTTGATTATGGTTTTGCATGACTGCATGGAATTTACCTTTCTGATCCCACCTTCAATTTAATTTGAGTCTAACGTGAACTGATAAATAATAGAGACTTCGTCTGGGTACCTGGCTATATACCCGGGCCCGAGTGTGTGTTGTGGCTGGGACCCGCCCAGGTTAACCTGGGCCAGTACCCAGTCAAATCTGGGTTTTGAAAGTCGGAAATCTGGGTATCCGGGTTGTATTCAGATTTTTTTACAGCTTTCTTCTCTTTTTTTTTCCCTTTTTCTGTCCACTTTGTCGGACAAGAAAAATGTAGATGCATATGAAAGCCAATGCGGTCTGCAACTTGTTTAATTTATTAGCACATTCCGCTGATAAAGCACGGTTCTTTTCAAGAATATGCATATATTCTTGAGAGAGAGAGAGAGAGAGAGAGGGAGGGGGGGGGGGGGTGGAGGGAGTTAAAGCCAAATTGTGAAATCCCGTCAACTTAATTTTTTTTTTTTTTAAATAAATCGGTTGGTACCTACTCCCAGTACCGGATATGGGCAAGTGGATACTTCAGCTATCGGATCAGGTAAAACTCGGTCCGAAAATTGTCTCAAGAATTAGAGTAACTAGGTTCCGAACCAGGGTGAGAAAAAAAAAAAATCGCTCGGATGAACAGTTCAAATAAATACCCAGTTACTAACCTGCTTGCTGTTTCAAACTTTGCCTCCAAGGTTTCACGTGATCGTATTGTTAAATCATGATTTTAGTACAGATGTGAATGGAAGGTGTCTCGTGGAGAGACAGTGGGTAGGCATGTGTAAGCAATAACATTGATGAAACCTTGGTTTTGCCTTTGGCCCTTTGGTATAACGTATCCCAGACCTTGCTCTAGAGCAGGGGGACGTTATATGAGTTCTGGTATGTACAGTTATTTTTATATACTTTTTATGTATTCTATTTATGTGACTAGTTAAAGTAATTATTTTATAATTAAAAATAATTACGTAGTCAATCACATTAATGAAGTGTGTAAAAAATACGTAAAAATGATTACACATAATTTTTGTTGTCAAATTAGCCTTAAATCTAGTTTGTTTTTTATTTTTTCTCTATAGACGAGTCATAGGTTCAATGTAAATAGATTCGCGTGAATAAGACGGCAGCGTTTCAGTGAAGAGCTTTCTTACTCATCATCTCCACATACTATACATTGCATTTTTTTTTTTTTTTTTTTAAATTACTTTAATTTTTTTTTTATTCTTTTTAAACTTATTGAATTCTTCTACACATCATCCATATACTACACATTTGTTAAGAGAAAAAAAATGATGTGATGTATGAAGATGATGAATAGAATTTTTCTTTAGTGAAATAGGTAGCATGCATGGTGGTGCTCAAGTTGCTATTCGTTCATAACTTCATGCCATATTTCTGACTACCACATGAGGCGGTACATTGTTTTGTGGGGAGGGAAACGCTCTGGCTGGGAGTAGAGCAACCCAATGAAAGATAAGCATCGGGCAGGAGGGAGGAGTGCTACCCATGCATGCATCTCCCCCATGGCCAACAGCAGGGTGGAAGCTTCTATGGAAGGAAGGTAGATGAACCTGGAATTTTTCTCTAGGATTGGAACAAAATTTTGATGACACTTTCCTAGACGAAAAGGCTATACAGGAATTAGGGAAGCCCCGGGCGTGGAGGAGGGGGGGGGGGGGGGGGGGGGGGGGGGGCCTCCTCCCATTCTCCAAAGCAGCAACAATATTTGTTTTCTGGAAAGAAAAAGAGAGATACGAGAGGGGGATGAGGGAGCGGGCTAGAAAATATTTATTTTCTGCTGCTTTGGAAGGCGGTCTCCCTTTTCATTTGGTGCTAAACATACATGCTAAGCACGCATAAAACATGTAGAAAACTCCTCATACATAAAAATAAAATAAAAAAGCATCAAGTTTTAACAGTTAAATATTAAAACTCGGACTCATCCGTTTCTTCTTTGTACTGATTTTCTCCTTCTGCATTGGATTTGGATTCCTTAAAGAAATCACCATCAGCTGCTACTATTTGGGATTCTTGTACATTGGCATGCTCCAACTCTTCTGGCATTGTGTTTGTGTTGCCGACTCTAATTACTTGTTCAGCGTTATCGTCTACTTCACCAATATCACCGCTGCTTGTCTGTTGTTGAATACCACTGGCTTCGTGCTCTTCTACCCGTCTTCCTTCCTCCAGTTTCTGCGTTCTAGCATCATCTGTAACGTTGCTGGTTTCACCGTCAGAGCTTCTATTTTTCAGAACCCGGACTTCTTCATTTAAAGAATTTTGGGCATTTTCCAATATCTCGCGTTGATGAATTGTAACAGGATTCTTAGGCTTCAGCAATTTGGCACCTGAAACATTAACAGCGTTGCTTTCTTCCATCGAATTATCAACACCCATTTCTCCTCCCTCTCTTTCTGCCCACTCATTTCTGCCCTTCAATCCGTCTTGATCACCCCTAAAGAATCTTCTACTTCTCATGCTCACTACTTCATTGTTTTCGAGATGCCCATTGTGCCTATTTTTCACCAGCATTCTCCATCTCTTTGCCTTCGTTTTACTTACATGGCCATGTTTTCCTCTCATTCTAGTGATAATTCTAGAGTTGTCTGGCTCTTCTGACTTAATCCTACCCCTATTAATCATCTCAAGAGGTTCCTGAGAATTTTGAAGTTTTTCCGTCACCTCTATATCCTTATCTCTTCTACCCTCGAAATCGCTCCCACCATTTTGAGAATCTTCATTTTTACTTCCTTGGCCATCTTCAATAGGCTTATCAATAGCTTGGCCTCCATTATTAATATTCTCTTCTAGCAATTTCCCCTGCTTCTGCATCTGTTCTCCTATCATCTCCCTCCGGCCAGTATCACCAACTAAATTTCCAGTTCCATCTTCAACTCTTTCATTGGTCTCGGACTCTCTGAAAGTGTTCGATTCAAGTTTGCTTCTATCTTCACTTACAGTTAAATTATCACCACCTCTGTAATTTCTGGATTCATGCAGTTTCTTACCTTCTTCTGCGGTATGGACAAGGTCAGTTGTAGCTTGTCCGCCAACACGACTTCCATTCATGGTTGAGTTCACAGGCGGGCTTGAAGGGTCATCGGTACTTACTGACCATACCTTAACTGGGTATTCAAGACGGTGCTTCAAATCCTCAATTTCAGCTTCCTTCTGCTTCAAGCTTTCCATTAGAGCTATCACATGAGGATTTTCTTTTCCTGGATCAATCTCTTTCACTCGTAGCATTTTGATTTCACTCTGCTTCTCCTCAAGTGCAGACTCCATGGCTTTCTGTTCGTCTTTTAGTGAGCCAATGGTAGACTGCTTCTCTAGAATCCTTCTGTCAAGCTCCATCTTTTGAGTTCTAAGGGAGTATATCTTGGCTTTCATCTCCTCGTTCTTCCTTTTCATTTCCTTGGAGTGATTTATCTCCTTCTGTGTGAGTGTGTACCCAAATAGAATATATAAAATGTCGGGTCGGTAAGATCACTTTTGTTCAGTAATGGGTGAAGAATCTGTGGATTTTCTCTGCATGCATATGCTACATCTTTATGTATCTAATTTGATGAAAATTTTTCATTTTGCATCCCTAAATTATCACCCAATTATTTTCAAATTGCACGCCAAAACCGATAATTTGGTATCCTAAACTACCATTTCATGTTCTAATTTGCACCCCATGCACCATCCAATTGACCTTTTAAATATAACGGAACTGAGTGAATTGTCTAAAATATCATCATTATAAATTAAAATGATTTCACTTCCCTTCATTTACAAAAAAAAATTAAAATCCAAAACAAAATAATAAACCCACATAAATTATTGAGTCATTCTTTTAAGTATTACCAAGCATTCGTTTTTTTTTTTTTTTTTTTGAGTTCCTTTATTCTTTTATTATTATTATTTGTTTCCTGTTTATTAAATTTTAGCGAGTATAGTGTTAAAGCATTCTCATTGAATTGGCCAAATATAAATTCAAATTTTAGCTAATATCACATGATCAGTTTGCATTTGCCTGAAGTGGAGGTTTAGCTATCTTTTGGAAAAAAGAAGTAGAAGCTGAGTTGGACTCCTATTCCAACCATCACATATTTATTTCAGTGGCTGCTGAATTCCCTAGTAAGAAACTGATTATAACTGGCTTTTATGGACAACCTGCAACTGCAAAGAGAAGGGAGAGTTGGGATCTACTTAGGTTGATCCATTCAAAAATTCATAACCCGTGGATGTGTATGGGTGATTTTAATGAGGTAATGTTCCAGGATGAGCACTTTGGCTCAAGTACTCGATCCTTTAAACAAATGGAGGATTTCAGACTTGTTCTTCTAGAATGTGGTCTAATGGATATTGGTTTTAGAGGATCAAAATTCACATGGTGCAATGGAAGGGAGGATTCTGATTTCACCAAATGCCGGTTGGATAGAGCCTTATTCAATGAAGGGTGGCTTAATCTCTTTGAACTCAATCCAGTTGAGGTGCTAGCAAGACAATGCTTAGATCATAACCCTCTATATGTTAACTGCTTAATTTCTATCCAGCCAGAAGCTCCAAAATACAAGATATTTAGGTATGAAGCTGCATGGGGTAGAAGAGAGGAATGCACCAAGATCATTAAAGCTGTCTAGGTGTAGAAACATATGCAGATTTCAAAGTTTGATTTTACTAGAGAAGGTCTGAAAGTATGCAGAGACAAGCTCAAGGCCTGGAATAAGGAGGTATCTAGAAACCAAAGAAGACTTCTTTTTCAGAAGAGAGAACAGATTAGAATGTTACAAGAATCCAATACGGGCTAGTTTGGTAATCAGATAAAGGTACTTCAAAGAGAGGTGGATGGTTATCTGGAAGAAGAAGAGATGAAGTGGAGACAGAGCCAAACAAAGATGGCTTAAGGAGGGGGACAGAAATACTAAATTTTTCCATAAGTGTGCGTCTCAAAGGAAGCAGGTGAATACTATTAAACAGATCAGAAGGGAAGATGGTAACTTGATTTCATGCAAGCAAGAAATTGTAAGGGTCTTCCAAGATCATTACAGCAAGTTGTTTGATTCATCTAACCCAAAAAATATTGAGGAAGCTCTTAATCTCTTCCCTGCTGTTGTCAGTACTGATATGAATTACACCCTCTCAAGCCCTTACTCTGAACAAGAAGTGGAAACTGCAATTAAATAAATGAATCCTTTAGGTTCCCCTGGCCCAGATGGCTTCCCAGCAGTGTTTTACCAGCAGCATTGGATCACCATAGGCAGGGAGGTAACTACAGCAGCTCTGGAAGTCCTTAATACCAGAAAGGGCTTAAAAGAAATCAACCAAACATTCATTTCTCTGATCCCTAAAAAGAAAAACCCCTTATCTGCTTCAGATTACAGGCCAATCAGTTTATGTAACGTTTTTTATAAGATAATCTCCAAAGTCATAGCAAACAGGCTCAAGATCATCCTGTCTCAGCTAATCTCTCCCACTCAGAGCACATTTGTTCTAGGAAGACTGATTTTAGACAATGTGATAGTTGCCTATGAGTTACTGCACTCAATGCAAACAAGGCTGAAAGGGAAGAAAAATGGATTCATGGCCCTCAAGCTTGATATGACCAAAGCCTATGACCGTGTAGAGTGGGACTTCCTAAGCAAAGTGATGTTGAGGATGGGCGTTCAAGAAGCTATACTACAGCAATCAGGAATTAAAGCTTCAGGAGCTTTTGACAAGTATTTGGGCCTACCCTCTTATGTGGGTAGAAACAAAACTAAGGCTTTCAATTCAATATTGGATAGGGTCAAAGCTAAGATGATCAATTGGAAGACCAACCTTTTGTCTTAGGCAGGGAAGGAGGTTCTGCTAAAATCAGTGCTGCAATCAATACCTACATATAATATGGGGATCTTTAAATTACCCAAAACCATCCTTAAAAAACTCAACCAATTGCTGCAATCATTCTGGTGGGGTCAGAGTAACAATAGGTCCAAGATCCATTGGCTGAGTTGGCAAGCTCTAGGGAAATCAAAACAGGAAGAAGGTCTGGGTTTTAGGGACTTTGAATCCTTCAACCTAGCCCTTCTGGCCAAACAAGGATGGAGGATCATTCAAAACCCTCTATCCCTTGCTGCTCAGGTGCTTAGAGCTAAATATTTCCCTCATGGTGAATTTTTCTCAGTCAAAACAAGGCCAACTGATTCCTATGTGTGGAAAAGCTTCCTCCTAGCAAGGCCTGTTCTTAAGGCAGGTTTATTATGGAGAGTAGGGGATGGAAGTAAGATTAAAATATGGAAAGATCAGTGGCTCCCATGCCCCTCAACTTTCAAAGTGCAGTCCCCGATTTCTATTCTAGATGTTGAAGCTCAAGTTTCTGAACTCATAAATCCTGAGACTATGCAATGGGATCTATCACTTATCTATGCAATCTTCACAGCAGCTGAGGCAAGTTTGATTAGCCAGATCCCCATAAGCCCGTGCAGGAGCCAAGACACACTGACCTGGAGATGTTCAAGCAATGGGAAATTCTCTGTAAGGAGTGCATATCATCTCCAAACTTCTTTAAAAGAAGTTAATATGGGGCAATCATCAACACAGAGATCCAACTCGAACTTCTGGAACAAAATGTGGGGTATCCAAGTATCTCAAGCAACCAAGTCATTTCTGTGGAGAGCAGTGAAAGAGTCCCTAGCCATGAAGTTGAACCTGCATAAAAGAAAAGTGAGTGAAACACCTCTATGTCCAATCTGCTCGATGGAACCTGAATTAGTTTCCCATGCCCTCTGGTCTTGTAGAGCAGCTCAGGATGTATGGTCCATGAGCTCAAGAAGAATACAAAAGCTTAGCATCTTTGAAGGCTCCTTCAAAGATATTATGTTAGCTTTGATGGCCCGGCTATCTCCTCAAGAAATCACTGAATTAGCAGTCACTGCTAAAGCTATTTGGCAAAGGAGGAATACTTGGATCTTTGAACAACAATTCCATTCTCCCTCTCAAGTTTCAAACTTGATCCATACAGAATTGGCAGCCATTCAACTTAGAACAGAGGTTGGTATAAAGCAAACCAAGATCCAAAAGTTACCAAATACCCATTGGTCTCCTCCCCCACCAAATGTATTCAAGGCCAACTAGGATGCAGCAATTGACAAAGGTAACTCAAAGCTGGGAATTGGTGTGATTGTGAGGAACTCAGAGGGTTATGTCATTGCTTCCTTGTGCTCTTCAATGGCCCTGGCTCCGGATCCTTTACTTGGTGAAGCTGTAGCAACTCGTAGAGCTACTTCTTTTTGTGCCGAGCTGGGTTTACAGCACCTAATCTTGGAAGGTGATGCCTTAACAGTGGCCAAAGCAGTGCAACACAGAGAAGACAGCTGGAGTACTTTCGGGTTGGTCATTAGTGACATCAAGCTCATGCTTTCAAAGACCCTCAGCTGGTCTATAGTTCATGTTAGTAGGGATACTAATGTTATTGCCCATCATTTGGCAAAAGTTGCTCTTTCTTGTACGGAAGAATGCATTCTTATAGAGGAATCTCCTCCTTGTATTCAGCATCTGTTTTAAGGAATGAGATATCTTTATTTCAAAAAAAAAAGTTTGCATTTGCCTATTCCATTCAAATCCAATCTCCACATTGGATTATCCATTTATTCTCTATATAATAATAAAATATTATTAATTTAATAATTTTTTTATTTAATTTATTTTTATCACATTTTGTAGTTCTACTAATTAAATGTTAATAACAATTATATTCTAATTAAATTAATAATTAATATTCTTAATAATATTAACTAATTAATTTATTTTTATCACATTTAATATTTAATAATAAAAAATCGAACCAAATTTCTTAATTACAAAAAACACCTACATATTTGGTGAGAGGAGTGAGAAATTAATAGTATTTGGCTAAGTTACTGTATACCCACATGTTTGGTGAGTTACTGTAGTTAATGTCTAAATTTATATAGACATGCCTAATTCAATGTGAGGTGTTTTAAGTGTCTTGTTAGTTAAATTTGGTTAAAGTTAAATTTTAGCCAAGCCAATGACAGTGCTCTGACAGATAATTTTAGTGAGTATAGTGTTTCATTATTATATTGATCATCATGTCAAGGGGATAAGAGGGTGCAAATTGAAGGAAATTGATAATTTGGAATACTAAAATGTTAATTTTGATAATTTATTGTGAATCTTGAAAAATGAAATTACTAAACAATGCCAAAGTTCTGTTCAGTACTACTGTTCAATATCATGACATGCAGTTTATTAGAGATCAGTACTGCACTCTACTTTGTATGAAATTAATGTTGTTGCAGTATAATATTTCCATCTTCCCAAGATCATACATTCAAGAAAAGCAACAAAATTACCAGCATCATCTACCATCTATATTATATATATAATTACCATATACGTTACCGGTAAAACAGCTAGCTGAAAGCGGGTTCGCAGACGGCGTTTACGGCCAAATGGTACAGATCATAGGTTAATATGCGATCGATTATGCATCGGTGTCTGAAGCTCCGAAAATATCGTTGTATCGATCCCAAGGCAAACATGCAGTTTAAGATGCCTAAAACCACCATATCCTAGCTACAACGTTTGGATTTACCAGTGTTTTCCGTTTGATTTAGAAAGAATGCATGTTCTTCGTGTATATGTGCGTGTGTGTGTGTGTGTATATATATATATATATGGCATGCAAGGAGATGAACAAGTCAAAGCAAATTGCATGTGAGAGAGAGAGAGAGGAATTTACCTGCAATAGCAGCTGAAGTGAAATGAGGTTACGGTCTCTCTCTTTGACAAGAAGGTTGAAGATGCGGCGCTCTCTGAGCTTGTGGAGGACCATGACCCCAAGCAATGCCGCACCGAATGCCAGCAGAAGCATTAACCCGTACGGCCTCCCTCTATGCCCACAACTACTCCCATTCCCCTTGTATAATCCCCCCATCGCCATCTCTCTCTCTCTCTCTCTCTCTCTCTCTCTCTCTCTCTCTCTCTCTCTCTCTCTTTCTTTTCTTCTCTCTCTCTAAAAATAAAGAACTGGGCTTCTTTTATCTTAGGAGGAAAAAGAAAAACAAGCGGACGAAACAAGTAAAGAAATGGATCTCGATCTCTCTCTCCTTTTTCTTCAAAGTGGTTGTTCATATCATGGCATATTATTTTTGGTTGCTTGTCATGTAAAAAGGGCCATGCAACTACTCTACTCTCTCTCTCTCTCTCTTTCTCTCACTGTGTTTAAACTTTAAAGAGCGGAGTTATCAAGGTTAGAGGAGGAAGCATGGGAACTGTGTCTCAGGCGCTGATTCTGGAAACCATTGGCGTTTTTATTTGTGCTTTTCCCATATGTTGACCAGTTCTTTTACTAGAGTGCCCTTTTGTTTTTATAAAGCTTTTTATTATTATTATTATTATTATTATTATTATTATTATTATTATTATTATTATTATTATTATTATTATTATTCGTGTAAATACCAGTCCTAAATAGATAAATTTCATACAAGTACTTTATAAAAAAAGTAGATATCACTAATAAAAAATAGATTTTTTATACTTTTATAAAGTGATGTCTATTTTTTTACAAGGATTTGCACGAGGTTGCAGTCTATTTTTTGGGGCTTATACAAATATTTCTCTTATTATTTTTGCTTTTTGCCATTGATATAATACACCATCCGGCATATGCATGCATTTAAATTAACAAAGTTTTTCTGGGTGAAAATAATATTTCCATGAACAAAAATTAAATTTGTTGCATTTGGATAAACAAGGTCCATTCATAATATGTTTAAACATGATTTTAAACTGTCAGGTTTTCAAAATATTAAAATAATTATCAAGATATTTCCAATTCGAAGAAGTTTCATTAATTAACAAATTTATAAAAATAAAAGAACAGACGGGGGTAGGGACTAGTCAGCATTTATAGAATCGTTCACATTATTATGTATCCATAATTCGCTATATATATATATGGTTTATCATGATACATGCATGTTATGTTCTAAGGTAAAAGACAATTCCTAGTGGTTTTAGAGGTTCCAAAAGAGGGAATTATATACTGATCATCATCCGTGACATTCTTATTATTTTCGAAAGAAAGCAAAACTCTGTAAAAATCTTTTAAGCCCAATTAAGTAGTAGGTAGCTCATGTGTAAGCCAGGTATTTAATTAATATGGGTTTGCCGTTTTTCAAAGGCATACATGCATTCAAAACAAACCTCAGCATGTAACATAAAGAGAAACTATTAATGACAGAAAGGAACTTGTATCCAACGATATCGCACATGCCATATCCACTACGTATGGAGAAGGTTTTTTTCTTATGGGGAAGGAATACAGCATTAACTTGCTTTTGCCATTTGCAAGCTAGCTAGGGAACCTGAGGTCTACCTATTTGCTTGTTATTTCCGCCTATGAAGACTTCATATATGGTTATATCAAGTAGATTTAACTTCTTTCTAATGTTAGATACAGTCCAAAATGTGCAAGCTCATAGCAAAATATAACTGAGAGTAGAATGGGTGCAAGTATAAAGCACACTAAGATGAAAACCCAGTATGATAGAAAGGAAGGGAGGGAGACATGGTCTAACAATAGCAAGGCTTGATCGGACATAAAGCTGGAGACAAGCGATAAACACTACAACACAATTTTTCTTTTGTGACAGAGGAAGCTATCACCAAAAATAACCAAAACGTCACTAAAAATATTTGGTGACAGTTTACTATTAAACCGTTACTAAAAATATTTTTAGTGATGATTAGAGGTGTTCCGTTTGGAGTAACGTTCGAACGTTTCCTTTTTGTGACGGTTGAGATCTGTCACAAAAAGTAACGTTCGGACGTCAAATATAACGTTTGACCGTTAACCCGACCAATCGATATTCGAATGACAGAAGTTGACATTCCTTGATTATAGCTCGAATGTATCATATTTACATTCGGACATTAACTGCAATAAACATTCGAATTTCTATTTGAACATTAACAGACCAATGCTCGAACGTAACAGGTATAACATTCAGACGTTAGTACAAATGTTAAAGAAGAAGAGTTCGTAAGCACATGGTACTTTCAAAGGTTTCTTCGAATTTTAATCATTTAAATGTTCAGATTTTTTGTTCATTTAAGGGTGAGTACATTCGAACGTTGACAAGTACGTTCCAACATTATGTTATAATTTTGTATAATTACGTTTGAACGTTTGTTCGAATGTGAACTAATGTTCTAACGTTTTTTATTTACATTTGCACGTACAGATCAGAAATACTAATTTCATAAAATTAAAAAACATTCCAATTGTATCATATTACACACCATCATTTAACAACTAACAATGTCTTATAAAGTTTTAAAATTATATATTAAAAGTTATATACATTGATAAAATTGATAAAATTCATTTCTTCTTCTTCTCTCGCCCACCGGATTCTCTAGAAAGATTGACGAGAATTTACATAGCAGAGATTGTCAGATTGCATGGAGTGCCGAAGACGATTGTGTCAGATAGAGACTCTCGTTTTACGTCACAATTCTGGCAAAGCTTACAAGATTCGATGGGTTCTCATTTGAAGTTCAGTAGTGCGCATCATCCACAAACAGACGGGCAAACAGAAAGGACGATTCAAACTCTGGAAGATATGCTAAGAGCCTGTGTTTTAGGTCATGAAGGAAATTGGGAGAAGCAACTACCTCTAGTAGAGTTTGCTTACAACAATAGTTTTCAAGCCACCATTCAAATGGCACCATATGAAGCCTTGTATGGTAGAAAGTGTAGATCGCCATTATATTGGGACGAAGTAGGAGAAAGTAAAGTGATTGGACCAGAAGTCTTACAAGAGATAAAGGACCAAGTCCACTTAATTAAAGAAAGGATGAAAACAGCACAAGATCGACAGAAGAGCTATGCTGACAACCGAAGGAGGAGTATAAGTTTTGAAGTTGGTGAATGGGTCTATGTGAAGGTATCTCCAATGAGAGGAGTAAGTCGTTTCGGAATAAAAGGAAAATTAAGTCCAAGATACGTTGGACCCTATGAAATAGTAGAGAAAGTGGGAGCAGTTGCGTATCGTCTGGATTTGCCAAATGAGTTCCATGGAATCCATAATGTATTTCACGTATCCTCTTTGAAGAAGAGTTTTGGGAATCAGATACCAGCAGTGGTGGATCCCGATAGTGTACCTTTACAATCCAACTTGACCTATGAGGAGAAGCCAGTACAGATCCTTGATCGAAAGGATAAAGAGTTGCGGAACCGCAAAATTCCATTGGTTAAAGTACTTTGGAGAAATCATAATGTTCAAGAGGCAACTTGGGAGAAGGAAGTTGATATGCGAGCCAAGTACCCTCAGTTATTTGACACCTAATCTAGTTTTGTTTGGTTCATTTAGTATGAGGCTGAATTTATCAGATGTTGTATTTCCTTGGTTAGATATCAATAAAGTATATGTTTCCATTCTAGAGTTCCATAAACCTTCTTTTGTGTACTATGCAAATGGACGTTGGTGCACCAACACCAAAACCAATCAATGATGATTCATCTAGTAATAGACAATGGTTTGGCATGCAACATCTTCTTTGTAACTTGTTGGGTGTTACTTGCATTGATTTCGAGGACGAAATCTTTTTTTTAGGAGGGGAGTATGTAACAGCCGCTAAAATTCAATGATGGAATTTCTATTATCTTTAGGAACCGTAGTAAATCCTATATGGTTGGAATCCAACTAAAAACCCATAAACGTGTTAGAAACCAAAAATCCTATATGGTTTTATCCAAAACCTTATTGAATCAGTTTCTAGCATCGTGTTTAATCGCTTAATTAAAATATTTTCATATGCTATTAATCTTTTAAATTTGTGTTAGAACATCATTATCCAACTTAGTTAACCTTGGATATTTGATTGGGCCAATAGAAATCAGATTTGGGCTTGATAGCAACTCAAACCCTCTTAAAACCCATGAATTTAGGCCCTTTCGGTTTAAGCCCATTAAGGCCCACGAAATTAGCCACCTTAGCAATGATTTTATCTATAATATTTCACCCTCCACTTACCTTATCAGATTTATTCAAGAGCACTTAAAATATTCTTGAAGTGGATGACTAAGTGGACACCCCACTCTTTCAATTATAGACTCCACCTTGAAAACAAAATAATATCTTGTATATTTTAGTGGAAGAAAAGATCATTACTCAAGATCCATTACAGACCTATCATCTTCTAAAACTTGTATAAATAGCCCTCTACCCCTTCCAACGAAAATCATCCCTCCTTTACACTTTGCTTTGTTAGAATACAAAAAAATACTCTCGGGCAGTTTTTATGAACTCTTTTGCACGCCTTATTTGAAGCTCTTGTAAGTATTTTCTCATAAACTTTCCTTCATGAAAGTTGTTTATTTTTTAGTCTAGTTTACGCGGATATCTTATTTGTTCCATTTGGAGATCATTTGGTCAGTCAAAAGTTGTTTAAAACCCAAAAAGATCATTCTGGACGATAACCCGAGAGTATGTCATATTTTGGAGTTTTTAACAAAGTTAATGGATTGATTGTGATCCGAAATTATTATGGAGTATTGTTAACATAGGTATATGATTATTGGTTGAGGATTTGTTGCATGATTAAAAGTTTTGGTGAAAGATTTTCTTAGATTTAGAAACTTCGAATCTGGAAGAGGAAAAACAGTTTCTGTTTTGAGAAAGTTTAAATCTTTTATGGTCTAATCTTATTGCAATGACTTTGATATTTTTATTTGAGGATCCTAAGCTTCTTATGTACATGACATAATGTTGCTTTGAAAATATTTGATATTAGTTTCAAAGATATGAAATTTTTATGTAAGGAGATATTCGAATAGGCCAAGTGATGATGTTCTTGGCTAAATTAATGTTTTGGTTGATTTTTAACCATGTGATCTTGAGTTTAAAGCTTAGATCTATTTTAGGACACCTTTTTAAACCATGTGATGTTTTGGTTTGAAGATCACATCTTTATAAGTCATAGATCAAGAGGTTGATCAAAACAAGTTAGAAACAAAAATCAAGGGAAATGGCCTATATAAGTTTCGGTTTTTATAGAATTTTAATAGTTGTGTTTAGTTTTAAATTTTTCTGAATTCATATTTAAGTTCAGAATAAAATCTACATGAGATATATAAATTTTGGTGATTTTTGGAGTTAGGATACAAAATCCTTAAGTTAGGGATATAATAGTCTTTTTCCACATGTAGAGGGTGAATTAATAATTTTACTCTTAAATTGATATTTTTCTATATTTCTAATTATTAGTGATTAAGTTATAACATTTAAAAATCACTACTTTCAGTCTCTCGTGATCGCACTTGAGTTTTGCCTAGAAACGCGAAGACAGAGGTAAGTTAGCTTTTAACTTACTAGCAGTTTACTATGTATGGGTGATAAGTAAATGAACTAAAATATACGTATGTATGTTATTATATGTGCTATGCCAAATCATTACATGTTTATATGTTACACATAATTTATTCTGTCATGAATTATTCATCTGTTACACAAGATATTCTGTCATATATTTCTATACATTGCAAGTAGCGTGAATACATACAATCTAAGGAGATTCTGTCTAAGGAGATTGGAAATTCCTAAGTGTGTCCATCGTGACCCTCCAATCTTTCCTGGGAATCTAGAAGTTCTGTCTAGGAAAGATTGATCTTTCCTGGGAACTTACTTAGTGAGTACTATTCATTTCTACGATAAAAATTCATCAAGATATTATCAGAAAAAAAAAATGGAATGTCATGTATGTCATGTAATGTATATTCACTGTTGCAAGCATGTTATGTTAAAAATGTAATGTTGTGTTACATCAGGGCTTTTGTCCTTTCATATTCAAGTCACATTCTGTTTCTAATACAGTTTATGTATTTCAAGAACAATCATGTTAAGTTATTCATGTCAATCACGATCCTAAGTACTAGGATGAGAAAATATCCTAGTAAAACTCCTTTGTTCACGCTGGAGTGTCTAAATAGGTGTGAAATTCCCTGGGTTGACGAAGTATAGTCAACAGGTTGCGAATGGGACCTAACTAGCTGGTCACCGGAGCGCACCAGGCACTAACGCCGATGGAGCCACATTTTATTTTAATAAGTCATGGGGCCACAACAACTGTGGAGCATGAAGTATGGGGTCACAGCAATTATGGCACATACACTACGTGAGACACAGCAATTGTGACACGTAGAATACATGGGGCCACAACAATTGTGGAGTATGTATTAACGCACTCACAGCTGGTGTAGATACCTGTGTTGTGATGCGGTAATCGGCAGGGACACATGGCTCTAGGGGACCCATGTAGCACCCATATGTTATGTTAATCAAGTTAAATGAAAAAGAATTCAAACTCATGTTATGTTCAAGTTCATGTTCATGTTATGTTTCAAGTCTATGTCAAGTTAAGTCAAGTAAGATCAAGTCCATGACAATGTTATGTTTCAAGTTCATGTCACGTTAAGTTAAGTCAGATCAAGTCTATTACAAGTAAGTGAAGTTCAGTTCATTCATGTTCATGTTATGTTTCAAGTTTAAGTTATGCCATATGTCATGATTACTTACGATTTTGATTATGTACTTATGATTTTACTGTCATGCATGCATTATTAACCTGTGTGTATGTTTTATGTTAACTTGCTGAGATTTGTAATCAAATCTCACTATGGTAGTCCCAACTACCATTCCCCCCGAATGGTAGATTTTGTTACAGGATCTAAAGAAGAACTGGGAAACAGCCAACTGGACACGGTCGATTAAGCGACAGTGCGGCTTCAAGGTTAATATAGTAGTTAACTTAAAATTACTATATGTACTATGAAGTTACATCTTCAGTACTCATTTGATCACAATCATTGTGGACTAGTATTGTGATCTCCGATGTTTAGTATGCCTTTATGTATAAAGTATATTTTAAGCATTTTGGGATATTTGAATTTGGTGCATAGTATTGCTAAAGAAAAAAATTATCCGCTGCGAATATTGCATAATGCTAGATGTATGTTGAGAACATTGCATCTTATATGTCATGAACGGAGATACGTAACCTTGTGTTGCATGTCTCGACGCTTCAAATGTCCATCCAATCCCAAGCGGAATTTGGGGGCGTCACACCAGCCCATCGCGTCCCTCAGTTGCCGGCGACCTCTCCCCTGTGATCTCGGCCTCTCCTTCGCCGGAAACAGCCCGCACGCACAACGCTAAGCCGCAGCGGACCTTGAGTCGTTTCGCCGCTATCCGGCCACCATTGGTCATCATCTCTTAACGACCTCATCACCGGCCCTCTAGCAATCCTTTGGACCCAATCCTGGCTCCGATCCGTCGCCGGAGCCGCCCCAACGAACTCAAGCTCCAATTTCACCTTCTCGGCCTTAAACCGTCGTTTCGACCGCCACTCGCGGCCAAAGGCCACCACCATTAGCTTCACCACCTCCCATAGGCCCTACCCTACCGTTCCCAAGTCTTCGTTTGACCCCATGTAAATTTGGGTTCACTGTGTATTTCGGCCACAGTGTTTTTACACTGTGGAGTTGCGGTTTTGGTGCTTCCCACTCCTTCGTGATCCTTCGAAAATATTTTTATAGCGCTGTAAGTATTTCCTAAACAATCTTTTGAGATTTAATTATATTTTTACACTAATTAATTATACTGTATTCTGGTTGGTTCCGGACTGAGTCCGAGGAGTTCGGGGGTGGATGGATTGAGGACGGAGTATTTGTTGTGTTGGTTATTGTGATTGGGTTGTTGTTGGTTATTGGTTATATTGTGATGTGGATTTGGTTATTGGGTATTATGGTTGTGGTTTGGTTCACTGCATATTGCACGCATGTCATGTTTGTAAATTGAAAACTGGGTTTTCGTGTAATTGCATTCATGATCATGTGGTTATTTTGAAAACTGGGTTTTCATGTGTTTACTGGGTTTTCATGTGTTTACTGGATTTGTGGGTGCGTGTGTATCACGACCCCAAGCCGAGATGGGGCATTATCTCGGTGGAGCTCCTCTGGTCACTCGGGAGCGGAATATACTGAGTGACATCCCCTGGGTTGTCGCTGGGCGACAACAGGATCGGACGAGTTACGTGCCGACTCCGTGGCCCTTCTGTTGGCGGGGGCTAGAGGATGACCTAGCCACGAATGCACTGGGTGCGGAACTGGGCATCGCTCGTAAAGTAGTCAGGACGTGCGAATGGTCCATTGGGGAGACCATGGTGCATATAGATTAATGGATAAATGGTTGTTTTCTGAGAAAATAGCGTGAGTTGGATTTTGTGTGAGTCATTTTCTGGAAAAATGATGGATACATATTTTGGGCCATTTTCTGGGAAAATTGTGGAAATGATTTATTGGAAATGTTTTTGGGCCAAATGTGATTTTTGGCGTGTGTTGCATTTCTTGCATACTGCATCATGGGCATGCATGATTAGATGTTTAAATGTGTTTTTATTTCAGGATTGGTTAGGTTATAACTTACCTGTGGTACCATTTAATGGTACTGCAGATTATGTTGGTGATGATGCAGATGCCGAGCCTGAGAATTTGGCTCCATCGGAGGAGTGATCTGGGATCACTCATGCTATGTTTTATTATCAGACTTGTTTTATTTTATGTGACATTTGGTTATGTTTTTAAACGCTTTGTATTTAGATATTTGTATTAAAGTAAAATTCTGATACTAGTTGACTTATTTATTATCCGCTGTGTATTTTATTTGTGCACTGTTTATTTGTAGCACACACTTGGCACTTGTTGTTGGGATGTGTGACCGTGTTGTCATCATCTTGACGTCACGATTCCTGAGGTTTTTTGTACGTAGGAGTCGGGGCGTCACACCAAGCACTTGCGTAAATATGTCTATATCACTCGGAGAGGATTTCCCAGAAACTGATTGCATCTCCATCATTTTTTTCTGTAATTTGAAAGAAAGCACACAATAAGTAACGTATTAAAGGAAATAAAAATAAAAAATAAATTATTCACATGTTGCATATTTTATTTAACAAAATTAACACCGCTTACATAATTATCTGCAGCAGTAGAATCCATCCATTCACTATGTTCATTAGTGTGAGTAGCAGCATAAAGATGAATGAGAGAAAAGCTTTCAGGATCATCATGTTTCTAACAAAACAACATTAGCAATTCAAAAAAGATAATGTTAGTACTTAAATAAAAGAATATCAGAAAAATAAATGAATTCTATAATTTATTAATTACTATTTTATCAGCAAAACAGTGGAATGACCTTGAACCAATACGATGGTGACAGTCAGAGCGGATCTATTCTGTGCATTTGTAGAACTTAAGTGCTGCAAAATTAATTAAGAATGTTAATTGTAATATATATACATATAATATATAACCCAAATATAAATAATTAAATGATATAAATCTAGAATACCTGATAATCTAGTGTTGCGAAAATATCACAACACTTTCTCCAATCGTCTAACTTCATCTGCTAGAGAGGGGAATGCGCAGCCTCTTCCAACGTCTCAAACTTCTTGAAGTGGTCTTGACATCGTCCCTTGTGACATCAGAATAGTGTAACCATCAACTCATTCATAGTTCTTAAATCCTCGCTACGGCCAAAGTCAAGGTCGAATTCATCCTAATAAGTTAATTATGTCAAAAATATAATATACTAATTTAGGTGAAAAAAATGTACTCTCAAAGTAAACTCACCAACACATGACTCTGAATGTGCTCCTTAATTTCATTCGGAACATCTCGCCATGATCATACATAAAATGGAGCATAAGCTAAGACTACTGTACCAATATAGGAGGAAAGCGTTGTTGCACTATCATCCATCCTTTAGTAGAATTATCAGGAATGGTGACCTTGAGTTTTCCGTGCCTTCTATTTTTCTCAAGAGAAATGTCACGCATATAGTCATGACCGCGATGAACAGATGCATCAACTAATAAATAATAATATAATTATAGTTATATAGTTATTGAGACAAAATTATTAATATATAATTAATTATCAACGACATTTTCTTACTAGTAGGTGTCGACTGGTTGTCGTTCTCTTGCGTGTTAACTTGAACTTCAGGAGTGAATTCTTTGGGTGCCCAGTCCTCAACAGATTCGGGACTTGGACTTGGCGAAGGAGACACATTTCTTCATCTTCTTTTTGGCGACATCCTTAAGGCATGATTAATATAATAAAGAAAAGTAATTAGAAGAAATTATGAAAAGTATAATATTCTATAGTCACCTATATGAATAAAATATTTAGTACTTTTATTCTTCATTTTCGTATGTATTTTTCATGCTTGTTTCAGAATCTTCCTCAATAACATTTTCGTCATCATCATCAACCTCTTCTTTGTCCTCCTTATTCACTTCCTCCTCAGATTCTTCTTCGTCTTCTTCCTCTTCTTCTTCCTTGCTTACTTGAATTGAATGATCATTTAATATGAACGGGTGGGACGTCATCTCTATATAAGAGCAACTCGAGTGCACCGAGGTCAACAAACAAGTTAATACCCTCTTCATCTTCTTGGTAAGCCTCTATAATCAGAGTGTCATCTTTATCTCCACTATTCTCGTCATCTGCACTCGTTCTTGCTTCACATATATTTCAAGGGACAAATTTTTATACGACTCACCAAGTTATCTCTCCACTATCTTCATCAACGTTTTTCATTAGATCAATCAAGTAATAGACTTAGGTAGCTTGACAAGCCAATACGAATGGATCATCTTCGTACCATTTAGATGCAGTATTGACACTCGTAAAGTGATTATCCATATGTATCGAAACCCGACCACCGCCTAGATCCCACTAATCACATTTAAAGACATATGTTACAGATCCACCCAGATATTTCAATCCAAGAATATCACGTCTGACACCATAATAATCAATATCATTTGTTCCATGATTCCCCTCGACCAACACACCACAGTTTTGAGTCTTTCTATTACGTTCACGGTCTAGAGTATGGAATCTATAACCTCGAACCATGCATGCAGTGTATCGAAGTGCTCTATTTGAGGGACCACGGGCCAATGCATATAATTCAAGAGAAACTGATTCAGGATCACAAGCATGTTGTTCAAAAATTTATCAATTGAAATAGTATATAATTATTAAAAGTTACCTAGAATTAAAAATTTCAAAATCTAACATAAATGTAATTTTAGTTCATACACGTTGTTCAAACCATCCAAAAACTTCTTCCTCGTGTCTTACCTCTATATTCTCTTCGCCTTCTATCCTAAGTTTGTCCATGTGCTCACTATATACAAGTGCAAAAGAATCTTATTTTTAGCACAAAAGTTATAGTTAAACTTTTTTAACTAGAATTATTCGAAGCATGCAATGACATACCTGAGATAGTCATCAATCTCCCAGCAATTATTTAGCACGTACCATCAAACTTTACCCAACTCTCCATCAATTAAATCATAACCCGTTTGTGCACCCAAGGGTCGTACATTTTGAAAAAACACTGATAGCTCATGAGGAGGCGGAGCAGCAAGATCAGCATTTTGCTTTTGACGATTAAATCATGTCTCAACACCACGAAGATATAGAAAGTAAAATGTTAACCATTTATCGTGTATATAGGCCTCTGCTATTGAACCATCAGCTCTGGCTTTATTCCCAACAATGCGCTTCAGTCGACCGAAATATCTTTCAACTGGATACATCCAACAAAACTGCATCGGTCCACCCAACAATATCTCCTGGGGTAAATGTATTGCTAAATGGACCATGACATCAAAAAATAATTGTGAAAAGATATGCTCGAATTTACATAGTATAGTAGCAATGTCTTATTTTATCTTCCGCAACATACCTCGATTTACTACCCGAGTGCACAAATCCTTAAAAAACATATAAAGTTCGGTTATGGCGACACGTATATTAGATGTTAGCTTCCCATGAATTCCCACCGGTATTAACTTCTGCAAAAATACACAACAGTCATGACTTTTCAATCCATTAATTTTTCAGTCATCAGGGCTCACCATCTATCAATATTTGAAGCATAACCATCTGGCAACTTCACATCTTACAACTATTTGCAGAAGTCCATCATCTCCTCCCTCGTCATCGTAAAACATGCATGCGGCATGACCACCCTATTTCTTTCCAACGCAAATGTAGATTATGTTTAATTTTCATTTTCTCAAGATCTTTTATCATCTTGATCGTGTCTTTTGTCTTTTTGTTAATGCTCATCAATATACCCAGTATATTATCACAAATATTCTTTTCTATGTGCATTACATCCAAACTATGTCGCAACATGCAGGATGACCAATACAGCAAGTAAAAAAAAAAGACTACGCTTTGTCCAATTCAATTCTGCTACGCCATGTTTTCTCTTGTTCTTTCTCCGACTTTTGCCAAAATTGTTCGCTCTAATATGTACCAGTTGTTCCACTATCTTTTCTCCAGACAACTCATATGGTGCAATTCTGTCCTCTACTCTCCCATCAAACTTAGCGCATTCTCTTCTCCATGCATGATTTGCTGGTAGACAACGTCGATGACCTATGAAACACAACTTCTAAGAATATTTTAACCACTCACTAGCAATTTCTTTATTACACGTCAGGCATTCTAACTTCCTTTTAGTACTCCAACTAGAAAGATTTTCATATGTCGGAAAGTCATTTATCGTCCACATTACTACAGCATGCATCTGAAAAAATGTCAACGTGGATGCATCATAAGTTCTTACGCTTGTTTCCCATAATTCTTTTAGCTCTTTAATCAACGGCTGCATGAATACGTCAATGTCATTCCCAGGTGATCTCAGGCCGGGGATAAGTAAAGTTAACAAAAAGTTGGGTGCTTTCATACACATCCATGGTGGAAGATTGTATGAAATCAACACTACGGGCCAAGTGCTATAACTTGTACTCATATTCCCAAAAGGATTAATCCATCAGTTGTGAGTCTCAGGTGCACGTTCTGAGCTTCTAACCCAAACTCTGGGTATTGATCATCGAAAAATTGCCACACAAGTGAGTCAGTTAGGTATCTTATATATGCGTCATCCTTAACTCTTTTCTCCTCGTACCACTTCATATCAGCAGCTATTTTCTTACACATATATAGTCTTTGCAACCTAAGTTTCAAGGAAAAATATCGCAACACCTTAACTGGTATATTTTTCTTAGCCTTCCACCTCGACTCTCCGCATACAGGACATGCTTGTTTCTCCTCATTCTCCTTCCAGAACAAAACACAATCATTCTTGCATGCATGTATGGACTTGTACTCAAATCCTAATCCATTTCTCAACTGTTTTGCTTCATAAAAGTTTTTTGGTAATGCAGACCCTTCAGGATGCACCTCATTAAATAAGTTCAATACCATATTTATTGCTTTCGCCGGCATCCCATACAATGACTTAATGTGAAGCAACCGCACAATAAACTACATTTTGGAATGTTTTGTATAGCCTGGGTAAAGCTCATGCTTTATCCACAACGTTCGGACATATATGTGACGTTAGAACGTAAGTTTTTCATACGTTCGAACGTAAAAAAAAATCCCATCTGTCTTTAGTAACGGTTTCCAGAAACCGTCACAGAAAATACTTTTTAGTGATGGTTTGGGAATTGTCACAATTTTTCAACCGTCACTAGAAAGCAATTTTGTTGTAGTAAAGTTAGGGCAAAGGACTTAAAGAGAGAAGAGAGACAACAAAAAGAGGATCTGCTCCATTTGAGATCTAGAGGACCATTTGAGAGAGGGGGAGAACTAAAGATCAGCTTCAAGCCAAGTTTCCTGAGACGTGAGTGATTGTAGAGAGATGAGTGAGAATTGAGAGTTCGTTTTCGACCATGCTTATAGTGGATTTTACTAACATGTTCCAAGTGGTCACCTCAAAAAGGTAAATGTAAAGCCTAATATAGCTTATATAGAAACCGAGAAGAGTGTACAAGCTAGAGTCCAAATTTTATGGTTGTTCTTTGATGTGAGAAATTAGTTTCATGAATCACGTCTAAATCAAAAAAAAAATTTGAAGATCCTGACTTTCGTGCTTTGGTGGGTCTCCAAGATGCTTTCAAGATGTCGGGGTTTTACATGTGTGAGTCCAAAATGAGAGGCATATCAAAATGAGTAAATATAATCAGAAAGCATAAAATCAAAATCCAAAATGACAATACAGTTGGACTAAGGCAAAGAGATCAAACAAGAATAAGAGACAAAGCAATATATAACAAGAATAATCATCTATAAAAATCAAATAAGGAGCTAGTAAGATTACGATAATGGATTTGTTGCAACACCTTACCGAGATTCCATAAGTTTTTTTTTGTCCTTAGCAAGTGATAAACTTCATTAACAGAACTATACTGATTACATACGAAAGTCTAATTTGCAGGTTGATCCTTTCCACCATAAAAATCAAGCATGCATTGTAGGACTTTAATTAAGGGGACGTTTTTGAACAGGTTGTTCGAAGCTACCCATTGTGCAGTAGAATGTACGAATCAATTATGAGATATGCATTTTAACTGTCTCCCATCTTTCAAAGCTTTGAAGTAGTATTCTTGTATCTCTGATTGTTCCATCTATTTTTAAAACTGCAAGTTAGGGTTGCACTATTGCTGAATGACTACTTGAGAATCCCCTTCAATGATAATATTCCTAAATTGTTTTAGAGAAGCTTCCTGTATACCTCTAAATGCTGCCATAGCTTCCCCTTGATTCGGTTTGCTGGTAATCATGAACTTTGTAATCAAAAACTCTAAAGAACCATCATGGACTCGATTGATTGTTGTTTGTTGGCATAAAAATATATCTGCAAGTGCATAGAATCGTAATAAGTAGTAAAGTGTTTTAAAGAAAACGGTTATCGAACCCACAGGAAATAATTATGCTATTCAGTATTGAAATTGACTAATTAATTATTATTTGGAAAACCGAAATTTGAAGAATGGTTTGTCTAAATTAAACTGAAAAAAAAAATATTAAAATTAAGATTTTAAAAATAATAAGAATAGATCTAAAGCATTTGACTTCATTTAGAAAATCCCACATAATTTATTCTTCCTTATTATAGAATTTCAATTATCCCAAGTTGATGATAAAAATCCCTTAACTATTCAATATTTTCTCTCGAACAATACCAAAAATATCTCCAACTAATAACTCCATATCTCTATGTGAATTTAACTAATTAGAGACTCATTAAGTTTTTTGAATATTTTTTAAAAATCACACTAGTCGGGATAAAACATCTCTACTTTCACTCCACTAATGGTGTTTAATCTTAGAACTTTAATCACAAATCACCTCTCGATCTCATTACAATTCAAAAGATTGAACAATAGTTAGCTAGAAAATTTTAAACATTAAAAAAAATGAATAAACACTCAATCATGGAAATATTAAAAATAAAATAACTTAGAAAATAAATGGTATGTTCAATTTTAGACTACATCAAAGTTCTAGAAAATAGAATTAGTTCATAATGGAATTGAAAATAAAAAAAATAAAACTGGTGTTCTTCGTTGAAGTCGGTTGATGAGGCATACGGCTCTCGCCTCTGCCTTCCAGTTTCGCCTTCTCAAAAGAACACTTAAAGAATAAATTCTAGAACTCTAAACTCAAACTCAGACTCTAAAACATAAAAAACTCTCGACTCCGATTCAGAACTCCCCCTATTCATCCCACAAGATAGGATTAAATAGATGTTGAAATTCAAATTTGGAAACAAGATAACTGCGGCTACAATCTAACCTAAAGATCTGGAAATTAGTTTCTAAAGATAAATGTTAACATAAAAAGAATTCTCCCAAAAATAACGGAATTATCTAAAATGGAAGATTCAGTAATATATGGTTTGAATTGCGGAGTTCGGAAGAATTTGGTGGCCAACAGACTCATTGCAGAACTCGAATTTGGTCAATACCAGATTGATCTTCGGTCGGGAGGAATTATCCCACTGAGTAGATGGTGTGTGCACTAAATATAACTGGTGTGGAAGTCACAACTGAACGGATGTGGAGGTCACAAGGACCACATGGCCATCTCCTCGCCAATCGAGTGGAAAGACTCCCGACAGGAATGAAAGACTCATCTCACATTTTCTAGTTGTTGTCCACGATATCATTTAGGTTGGTCTTTTAAGTTGGTTATTTAGACTAGTCGCTCAATCTAGCTGCCTAGAGCCTTGTCGCCAGATCTTCGGCCTTCTGGTCACGAGTCTCTTTGCTGCCCACGGGACAAGACTCCTCGCTCAAATCTCGTTGGCTCTCTTCAGATCTCACTACTTCTTATTGGTCTGAATCTGCAGTCTTTACTTTTGTACCAAAATGCTCTCATTTTGCACTAAATTTTCTCATTCCTTCAAATTCAAGAAAATAAATAAAAATATGTAGAAATAAAATAAAATCAATAGTATTGAAAGAAAAATGACACTTTTCATAAATAATAGAGTGATAAAAATCACATAAAAATAACACTTATCACTGCTAAAGTACTACCCAATGCTCTCACTGCTACATCAAAAGAGATTGAGAGAGTTTGGGGGAGGAAGGGACCAAGTGGGGGTGCTATTTAAAATTCTCCATTCCCAAGCATTACAGTGATCTCTATAGGATTTGATGACTTTAGAGACAAACTGATCAATATTGATATTGAGGGACTCGTGAATGATTTGGTTTCAATAATACTAGATATTATCCATTATTATCATAACAAACAATTGGAAGTGGTGAAGATTCTTGGCCATGATGTTCAAATCATTAGCAGCGTTGATAATTAATAGTCAGTAGTTAATATCTTGACCTACTAAGAAAGATATATCCAATGGCCAGGGTGATTGTCTCCACAAGATTCGAGAGTAAGGACAGTTTAAGAAAAGATGTGAAGTAGTTTCCTCGACAGAAGGGGTAGAGAACTTGATCCTCATTAAGAGGAATATAACTTTTTAGGAGGGACCTAGTAGGCAGAATATTGTTGAGTAACTTCCAGAGGAACAATTTAAGATGATCCTGCATTTTTAATGACCAAAGTTTTTTCCAAATAAGAGAAGAGATGAGTAGATCTTTGTGCATTACATTGTGTTGAGATTGCTGCATAAGTAGATTTGATCGAAATATTCCCAGATTAATGGTGAGACCATTTAATATGATCTCCAATATTGTGGAATTGAATTTGTGTTAAAATGATTTTTTTTCAATTTCATTAGCAGTGACTTGAGAGAACAAAGTTCGAAGGAGAAGTGTGTTCCATCTTCTCGATTCTTCAAGAGTTAATTCAGAACGTCTCAGTTGGGGATCTTGGATAGTGGATGAAGAGAGAGGCATTGGGATAGAGGGAGTCAATGTGGGTATCCAGGGATCCACCCATACTTTGGAATCATTGCCATTGTTGATCTGACAACAAAATCTAGAAGCAATTAAGCTTTTTTGTTTTAATAGTCCTTTCCAAAATCTAGGGTCAGATTGTTTGACAGAGACTTCTAACCAAGAAGATTTTTTCAAGTATTTATCAAATAGTATGCTTTTCCAGACACTTGTGCCTTCGTTGAGGAGATGTCATCCTAATTTACTCAACAGAGCTATATTAAAGAGGGAGATTGTCCTAAGCCCAAGATCTCCCATGGACTTTAGTTTGCAAATTGAGCTCCAAGATTTTGGGGTGAAGTTGTGTGTCTTATTAGGATCAACCCCCACCAGAATTTCATGAAGACTTTATCAATGTTCCTAGAAATGTTCTTAGGGATCCAAATGCTAGACATTATGTAAGAGGGGATGGAACTTGCTACTAATCTAATGAGGGTTGTTCTACTTGTTGAGAAAGGAGTTTGGGCTTCCATTCAGATAATTTAGCTTGAATTCTTTCCACTATTTCTTTAAAGAGGATGCTAATATGGGCATCAAAACCAAGGGGAAGAGCTAGATAATTGACTCTAGTGGTAAGGATTCTTAATTTTAAAATCTCTTTAACATCTCTAATTATGGAATTGGAAGAGTTCTTGCCAAATTGGATGGAAGGTTTACCCACATTAATATTTTGACCTGACCAGGAGGAATACTCATCGAGGCAACCAAGAAAGGATTGAGCATTGTGAATAGAAATTGATCCAAAAAGGATTAGGTCATCAGCAAATAAGAGGTGGGCGAGGGGAGAACCATTTTTGCTTATGCTAATGCCTCTAATATTTCCAGTGTGCACTTCCCTAGAGATTAATCTAGAAAGAAGTTCTCTGCCGATTATGAACAAGAGATGAGATAGTGGATCTCCTTGTCTTAAAGCTCTTGAGGGGTTAAAATACCTACAATGCTTCCCATTGATTATTACAGAGTAAGAAACAATGGATATGCACTCCTTTATCCAGTTTATCCAAGTTTGGTGAAAGCCTAAGTAGGCCAAGACAGTGGGCAAGAAGTTTCATTCCATAAAATCAAAGGTTTTTTTCATCTCGATTTTGACAGCCATCAAAATCTTTTTTCCCTTTTTCCTTTTTTAAAAGGTGAAAATTTTCCTAGGCAACAAGTGTTTTATTGGATGGCCTTACCAGGAATAAGGGTTGTTTGATAGGGAGAAACGAATCTATGAAGGAAAAATTTTAGCGTGTTCTCCAAAATCTTTGTAATAATTTTATAGCACACATTGAACAGACTGATGGGCCTGTATTGATGAACTGTGCTTGGAGACTCTTTTTTTTAAATTAGCACAATGTGAGTACGATTTAACTCCTTCAAGAGGTGTCCATGGATGAAAAAACAAATTATGTGGCAACAATAAAATCTATCTTGACAATTTTCCAGTAATGCTTATATAAGAAACCAATAAAGCCATCAAGACCAAGGGATTTGGAATAAAGGGATTTGTCAAATAGTTGAAAGAATTTCTTCATCACTGGGGATGTTACAAAGATATGCAGATCAGTAAGCTTGTTGGGGAAAAGATTATCCATGCCTTCTGGGAATGTAGGTCTAGAGGATTGGTAGATGTTCTGAAAATAATCAAGAAACATATTCTGAATTCTGGAGGGGTCATTGACCCATTGATTAGAGTGATCTTTTAAACAAGATATATCATTTCTCATTCTCAAGGTAGAGGACTTGTGCAGGAATCTAGTATTCAGGTCAGTAGTGGTGAGCTTTTGCAATCTAGATTTTTGGCGCCAGAGGATCTTCTCTCTCCTAAGTTGTTCCTCTAGGCAAATCCTATTTTTTTCCTTCCATAATGCAGGAATTATTAGTAGGATCTTGAGTTTGAAGCTGGGATAAATGGTTGTTCAAGTTCCTTACCTAAGTTTGGCTATGACCAAAACAATCTTTGTTCCAAATTTTTAGGGCCTTTTTGACAGCTTTCAATTCTTGAGATAGAACATAGACAAGAAAACCATATATAATTCTATCCCATGCTTTTTTCGTACAACAATTATGCTAGGAGATCTCTGGCCCAGAATTCTTCCAATTTAAAGGAACTTGTAGAATTACCAGTGCCTAAAGTGTTCAAGAGGAGAAGGGCTTGGTCAAATGAGTGAATGGGTAAGTGATGGATTTTGGCATCAGGGAATAAAAGGGTCCATTGAGAGTTTGCAATACCTCTGTCTAACCTCTAGCAAATATTTCCTAGGCCATGCCTTTTATTAGTCCAAGTGAATTTTGGTCCTAAGTATCCTAGGTCTACTAATCCATTCTGATCCATGAAAAATTATAGTCCACTGGGATAAGAGGAAGAAGCAAATGGTCTACCCGCTATTTTTTTAGGCTGGCTTAGAAATGTGTTGAAAGCACCTAATCCAAGCATGGCTCCAAAATAGGCCATTTTAATTGCATTTAAAAGATTCCAAAAGTGATTCTTTTGACTCAACTCGGCTGGATAGTAGGCAAGCCTGAGTAACCAAGGCATATGAACAGGGTCCGAGTACACCATAAACGCCGTAACATGACTAGATATGTTTACAGGTTCAACATCCATGTTAGGACGCCACAAAACCAACAAACTCCCCCCCCCCTTCCTCTGAGAGGGAACATGCATATACAAAGAGAAACCTAAGCTATTCACAACACCTTGAGTTTTTACATCAGAAAAAAGTGTTTCTGCTAAGAAAACAATATCAGACTAGTGAGACCCTAAGCTACGCTTTGTAAAGGATCGGGCTCGACCTCTGCAATTTCAATACAGCAACTTCATTCCTGAGTTGGTGGCAAGTTATCCCCTACCGCATTGGCTGCTTCAACCAAACAGACTACATCCTGAGGAGAGTTATGAGAATTGTTACCATCATGGGATGATGCTTCTTGTTTCTTGGAGGGTCTTGTGTAAGACACAAATCCATTGCTCTTTCTCTGGATTTCTGCTCAGTCTTTCTTCTTTTTTCCGCTAGATTTAAGGAACTTTGCCAACGTTTGCTTTTCATCAAACTCGGCCTCTTCATTGTTTAGATGGTCTTGGATACCTTGATTGATTGCGATGTTTGGTATTTCAGAACTCTTTTCTTCGGTGGAACTTCCTCCTCTGAGTGGGTTATTTCTCTCTTTCTAGAGTTGGGGGGATTTTCTGGGATTTTGAGGAGATGGGTTTTGGGGACAGAGGGTGTTGAGTTAGGGCAGGATTGTGAGTCTAAGAAGATTCAGGATATGTTTGGGGGGTGAGATGAGAATTTTGTGTTTTGTTTTAGAGTTTAAAATATTATTTTTTAGTTTTGAAATTTGAAAAAGTTGAATTGGGATTTGAAAAATGTGTATTAAGATTTGAAAAAGTTGAATTATTTATTATATTTTATATGGAGATTTGAAAAAGGTGTAATGATGAGTTGAGATGAGATGAGAATTTTTAAAAAATCTTAGGTTCCAAACCTATCCTCAGTTGATGTTGGGGTCTTGGGTGTGAAATTGTTGGTAGGTCTTGTCAAAGAGATTGGTTGGACAGGAATATGGGTGGACTAGGCATATCTGCAGAGGTAGATTTGTTACTAGGGATGCTTATTTTGCTGGGGTCATACATGGGGTCAGACTCTTGGACTGAGCTCAGTTCTTGACATATTATTGAGCCTGAGAGACTTTCAAACTGGGTTATGATTTTCTTGTAAATCGATGGGCCAGAGATGAAAGAGTTGGAACCAACATGGGCTTTTTTCAAAAATTTTAGCAGAGACAGGATTTGATTGTGTTAAGCTTGGATTTAATGAGGAAAACACTTGGTGTGAAAGATTGGCAACCGAGGGATGGGTTTGTTTAATAGGATGGGCGTTTGGGGGCTAGTCAGAGAAAAGAGGGCTTTGACTGCTGGCATTAAAATGGACTGCTAACTTTTCGCTGGCCCACTATTCATTGCCATGTATTGGGTTCTGTTCATGAAGGGAACCGGCTGGGATGGAAGCTTGACTACCAATACTCGAAGTCCACTGGGCAGCGCATGAAACCCCTCTGAAAATTTGAAGAGATTTGCTCCAGTTTTCTTGACAGATTGGTTGTTTCGAGTTCTCCGTGTGCATTTTCTCTTTTCCTTTACTTGTTGATTGTTTGTTTAGATTTATCGTTGCTAAGAATAGACCTTCTGCTAGTTCCTTTATGCAAACTGGGGTTTAAGCTAAATGTGGAGGAGGTTTATGTATGTGCATGGTACTTGGAAGATATTAGTAGGTTGTTGTTGCATGCCAAATAAATTGCTCCTCCTCTTTAATGAATTCTCCACCCTCATCCATGGTCCATACTACAAGTTCTCTGGCATTGTTGAAAAATCTGGATAGGCTTGCATAATATGCCCCAATCGACCACAACAGTAACAGAAAACTGATAATCTTTCGTATTTAATTAGAGTTTTTTTCACTTCCCTGTTTGGCCAAGTTAGGTTGAATCCATCTGGTAAAGGTTGTTCAATGTTAATCTCCACTGTCATCTTTAAATAATGCCTCAATGCAACTCCAAACATAGAGGCTTTATCCACTTCAATAAGGTTTCCCAGCACTTGCCTAATTTTTTCTGCATTCAGATTCGTGAGCCTTACCAGTGGAAAGCCATAAATTTGAACCCAAAATGCAGAGTATTTGAGTTCCACCTCATGCACAGTATACCTGGGGGCGAGTTGCTAACTACCATATGGAACCCTTTGAAGTTCTATGGTCGGTTGATCAGCACTCTTTCTTTGTCATGCTGAGTCAGGAACGTGAATAGGAACACATTGACATCAACATCTTCAATAATGAGACCAAGCACAAATCTCCAAACTGCATTAATAGTTGCATGGAATGTTTTTTTGTTTGAAGGCTTTGAAGATACCAGCTTTCCAACCAGTGTTAGACTGGAGAAATGGGTTCCTGGACCTGCTTTCGGTTCGAGACTAAGCTCGCTCCATGACAATGTTGTTGTTTGTCTTGTAAGTTTTTCGATGTCCGTTTGATTTGAAGACATACCTCGGAATGGTTGGTGGGTTGAGGATAAAGGGTGAGTTATGGAGTGGTTAGTGGATTGAGGATAAGGGATAAGCTATGGAGAGGTTTGTGGGCTGGGATAAGGGGAAAATAACTCACTCGCGAGGTGGAGAGAGACTCATCTTGAGAGAGAGGGTCTAGCTATGATTTTTTGTTTCCACAGACTCCATAAGCCTATTTAGAGAAAAGAATGTCCAAGAAGTAGACCAATTCCTCTACCCTGCTATTAGGTCGCCGACATAAGGTCTAGTACCTTATTCTAATAAGAAATCTTTCTATAAATATTTGCGTCCCTTCGACAAAAAATAAATGATTCAATGGGATGGTGAAGAGTATATATACACACTTGTGAATTTTAACGTTATCTCATTTTATATATATATATATATATATATATAAATGTTTTTCCTTGGCTACGCTTAGCTTCAAAACATAAATGATTGGCCTGCACTTGACATTTTTAATCCATGACCTCGTTATTAGAAGATAAAGCTTATGAAAAGTAGGTGAAAATGCCTGTAAGAATTGTTAGTTGAAGAAAGCTCAAGAGCTCGAAATCATTACAAAAAGCCCCACAACTTCGTCACTAATCCACAAATATATTGAGAAATAAATAACTAGGATTAGAGCACTCCCAATAGATTATTTATCCTATCATTTAAAATATATCATCAAAACTCACTTTTTCTATTTTATATATTGACTTTTACAATATGTTATCCATCAGTTTATCTATTTTTTCTCTATTATATTTTTTAATCTTTTTTATTTATTTCAAATATTTTTTCTAACTACCAAAATATCCTCATATCTTTTGATATTTACAATATCTTCTCATATACAATGTCATATAATTATATTCTATTTTAAATTAATCCAAATTTATAAGCTAAACCAAAATATGAATTAATTCAAAAACTAAAAGAAGAGATTATATAATAAAATTATTCTCAAAGTATATTATGAGAATATTCATTCTCAATAATTGTACGGCTCACTCATTTTCTTGTTTAGCGTAATGTTATATTCATGTTTCACAATTCACTACTATTTTAAAAAAATTTGAGTCAAAATCCGGCAAATAACTTTTCTTTAATTTATGTCAAACTTCTTATACAAATTTATTTCCACCGTCTTCTGTAAAGTTTTGGGAAAATGTAATTTCACTCAATTTATATGATGATCCAATTGATCATGGATGTTGGGATCTTGTATCCACTGGATCAGAAATGTTTTGAGGGATCCAACTTTGATTTCACAACTTTTATTTATGGCAGTGGGATCAAAATTAGTAATAGATTTCATGACTGCTATGATTTCCCAAAATATTGATTTCAATATTTATAGGCTGCAATGATTTCACGATTTTAATTGTCGTCCTCTCTTATATATTTTAGTAATAGAAAATTATTACAAAATTAAATGAAGTTCATGAAATATTAATGTAGTATTACAGATTTCAGATATGATTTTGTTAACAAGCTGAAATGTTAAAACAAAAAGTCTTAAGAAAATAATAAAAAATAATAATAAGAACAAAAGGTATATGACCACAAAGAATGAAAATGTATTTATTGGTCTCCCCAAAGGCAAAAGCAAAACAGAGGTTGCCAGTGGTACGTACGTAACATTGCAAAATGTACATGATTTCCTTCCCAAAGCATTAAATTCCAACCTCAAAATATTGAAGTAATAATAACCTTTAGGCCCCACGAACCTAAAAGAAATATTCTCCGAATCAGATGGGGTTGGGAGAATCTGTAGAAAATTTGTACCAAAGCTAGCCACTTCTTGAGGCCACATAAACATGATCACATAAATTCTAGAGGGGGTGAGTGCTTTGTTTGATTGCATGCCTCTCATCGTGTGGGTACAGTGGATATACCTGAATGGAGGTGGACTTGGGGAAACAAAAGTAATTAAAGTGATCATCTTTTTATTCATAAAGAAATCATTGCATATCTTTATATTTTTCTTGAAGGTTGCTTGACACCCTATATGAAATCAGAATTGGGAAGAAATTTATTACCAAAAAAAAAAAAAAATAGCAGAAAAAATCAGAAAGTAATTCCACAAGATTCATACATGACACTTAATATTCATACATCCATGCATTCATCAAATCTTCACTGTCCGAAAAGAGATATATTAGAGACACAAATTGGAATTGCTTCTTCTTCTCCACTTCTTGTTTTTTATATATTTACAAATATTTTCAATCTACACGGCCGCTCCAAGACACTTTTCACGACAAAAATAACATAGATCACCAAAAACCCAAACCAAAATCCCAAAATTTGATCTGGAAAATGAAGCAAAGTTTACCTAATATCTTTGAGTAAACAAAGAAAGCCAGAGGAAGCCGCTGTATCCAACATAATCAGCCCACGGGCCACAACAAAGTAAGAAATTCATAGACGACCAAACCCATGTCATTATATTGTTCAAAAGGTACTTTCTAAGTTTATTCGGGAGCACAAACAAGATGTAAAAAGCATTTCATAAAACAAAGTGAAGGAAGCTACGGCAATGGGGATAGACTGATGCTTCGATTTTTTATCCCACACACACAACACTCTACTCTCTCTCTCTCTCTCTCTCTCTCTCTCTCAAAT
This sequence comes from Cyclocarya paliurus, assembly GCA_029856935.1. Taxonomy (NCBI): domain Eukaryota; kingdom Viridiplantae; phylum Streptophyta; class Magnoliopsida; order Fagales; family Juglandaceae; genus Cyclocarya; species Cyclocarya paliurus. The sequence goes on along the minus strand of CM056946.1, from coordinate 22,567,805 downwards.
GGGGATAGACAGGGCAAAAGAATTTCTAATCTTTACCTCAACTGTGAGAGCATAGCTTAAAGTAGAAGAGGTATGATGGACATCGAGGAAGATGGAAGGCATTGATGGAGAGGATTAACTCATTGAAGTATATAGAGAAAACATTAGTTCCACATTCATCAAATAAAGTGTAGATAGACTTTCGTCACGCGACACGCACGGACAATGGGCTTTGGGTGCTATGAGGCACACTTGGCACGTATGCATCATCTCGAGGAGATACTGAGTTCTATGTTTACTTTGAAAACATAAGTGTTGTTTACATCGGTTACATAACATAAATAAATTAAAAAAAAAAACTAGTCGTTTCCTAATTATTAGATTGCATTATATATAATTAACAGACGTTTTAAAATTCGAAATCTAAAAACAAGTCATTATGAAGTAAGTTATTAACAAGAAGAAGAAGAAGTGGGTTCTTTGATGACCATTTTGTTGTAATTTATGGTCACCATTAACTTGGGGTGGGGCCATATAACTAATATGATGTTTTGTCGTTATCACTAACTACCAATCATTCTGCGGTGGTTACAAACCCCGCCAGACAATTATTTAAAATTCCAAATTAGCTCCATTTATTTAATCACAATTAATACTTAATTATTTATGCAGCATAGCCAACATAATTAAACTTGTTATTGTCAGGGCAGTATGAGATAAAAATAATTTCATATGCCTTTTGCAACTTAAAATATGAATTTATTTATATATACGGCCACCACAGCATACACATGATTCCAGTAAAAATCATTTGACAACAAGTTAAAGATGCAAAAAGTCTTGAAGTCTAGCCTTTTTCCATTTATGTCCAACTCCAATATTATTCTTTAATTTCATTAATCTTACATTTTTTTAAAAAAATCAAGACATGAAAAATAAATAAAGTTTGCTTTCTGGAGGATACAAACTATAAAGTATTAATTAATTTAACCCTGTTGATTAACAATTTCTGCAATACAAAAGGTGCAGATGAGCTTCTCTTTTTTTTTAAAAAAAAAAAAAAAAGAAAAAAACCTTATAAACAAATGAATAATAAAAACTCAATCCAAGCCCCAATGCACACCAATACTCAACAACCATAAAAATCAAAAGAGACTAAACGAGATCCTTCCAGCCTGTTTATGAAAATACGGCAAACCCAACCTCTCCAAACGGATTATTCCCTTCAACTCCTTAGGAAGCCCTCCATAAACATCATATCGTCTACTACACCCTCCCTCTCCATTTCGTGCTAAAAAATGGGTGACTATATTTCCTTCTCTAAATTAGTGAGAAATATAGAAAGAAATTTCATTAACCGCGACAAGAAAAACTTTTTAAAAATCCCACAAATACCAAACCGTACATCGTTTGGCTGGGATAGTTTGGCTTGTACCCAATATATCACAAGTTTAGAATCACATTCAATCTCAACGCGCGTGAAACCCAACTCCATGCACAACTTTACCCCTTCCATCAATTCCCTTAGTTCGGCTTCATTGTTAGTACCGTAACCGAAATGATTCAATGAGCTTTTTTTCAGACCAAAACGCTCTCATTTTTCTCTAAACTTTCACTATAGATTTGGCTAGAGCAAGTGGGAGTTTCGGCTCCCTTCCCCCTCCCTCTCCTTCTGTGTAGTGCTCTGTTTTGTATTTTTGTGTTTTTTTAGGCCAAATAAGGGAGAAATGCAGATCTGGAACTACCCTAAATGGTGTTGCCTAGCCACCAATCTTCAAGACCACTGAATGCAGCGCCAAACAAAGCGGCGAGTATCCCGCACGTGGGGTTTGAAGTTCTCGAAGATGTTCAACCCATGGCTCTCACGCGTCAACGGAAAGCCATCTGCCAACACCACGCGTGGGACTTCTGGGGTTCGTGAGTCCGGGACTTCCAAGATCGACAATCGGTTTTCCTCGTAGAGTGGCGCGTGTACTGCACGGGCTACAGTAGCCTCTTGGAGCACTATTTTCTGGTTTTCACAATTGTTTCCCATTGTATTTTATTTTGTGTCCTGTCTTTACTTTTTAGAAAAATAAAAATCTAAAAAATAATGCCTTCGGACCTTAATTTGAATGGAGTAGTCCCCCCTCCGCTTAGGCAGTACTTATGGTGGGGTTGGTGCACCCTACTCCGCTTAGTCGGGGTATGGAGTTTTGTCACCCGGTTACTGATAACTCTGTCGTGGACAGAGTTATGCTATCTCTTAGATTTAGATTTTTAGAGATTCATCGTCTGGACTAGACTATGTCAGTCACAGAAGTGTACTGGAAAGCTATTAATATTTGTAACTGGTTTGTTTTCAAGTCAACTTTATATGTTCTCTTTTAATAAATGGAATTTGGTCTTTAAAAAAAAAAAAAAAAGAAGAAAAGAGGGGAGCGATGAGATGGAAGGAGAAGCGCGCTCGGTGATGCTGAAGAATTGCACCACGTGATTCATGGTTCCGGCACAAGTGTCCCTCGGCCCTCCCTGTTCATTATTTGATCATGAGCATTTACACGTCAATATGTAGGCCAGGGCATTTGTTTGTACGTGTGCTGTGGACTCACATATACATAAATATTATCTCAAATGGCTTTTAATGCCAACTCTATTCTCCTACATCTACCCTGATCTTTAGTTCTCGTGAGAGGAGGAAAAAAAAAAAAGTAGGAGCAGCAACAAGGCCACGGGTCAAGCCGAGCAGAGGAAAGGAATGGATTTCGACCCAAGTTTCAAGGTAATTAGGGGCTTATCTTCTTTTTCTTCTTCTTCTTTGGCTGCAATATCACTGCCATGGTCATTCAGTCTTCACATAAGCATGTCTAGTTTCTAATTATTCTGGTTATTTTCGTTGAAATATGATGATAATGAATCTGAGAAGTGATGTGATCGTGATTGTAAAGAAAACGCCAACCCAGTAGTTTTTATTGCGAGATTTTTCCTCCTGCAGTACTCAATCGGCCTTAAAAATGATCAGGCTTAAGGAATGAAAGTTGAGTTGCTAAAATTGAAGTCAATGGATGTAATTCTTTCTTATTGCTTGCTTGCTGCCTCTTGTTCTTTACATCTGATCAGCTGGTTACTGAACATTTTGGAAGCTATTATCGAGGAAAGGCAAGAGAAAAGAGACAACTATCCCAAAAATAAAAATAAAACAGCTCTGATCATAACAATGACATTGACGGGAACGATCACAGCCGTAACCTTCACCAAAGACTGGTGGCTGTGGAAGCAAAATGTGAACGTTTGTAATGAAATGGATAGGCACTAAAAATGGGAGAAACGATCAAGAGAGTTTAGTGTTTGGATCGACTCACACCACATACAACGTGGGCCTTTGAAGTGGGGTTTATTATCCATCATGTCAAAGAAAGCAAAATGTGGGGGAAATTTTACGTATATTTTTCATATAAGGAACAGGAGAGTGAAATAATCCCTCGTCTTTTTCTTTTTTCTTTTTCTGAATAACCAGAACCCAATAAAATCATAGTGACAAAAGTTATGCTTTGCATTTTGTGATTCTCTAACTTCTAAATTATTCCCTATTCGTGAAACAAAGGACAAGAAGAAAACCATAGACCAATCGTCCCTACTATGCTGCAAGCTGTTTATCTCAGAATCGCGAAACCATGCTGCCCTTGATGCCATCGAGCGAGCTGGGAGGCTTGACCCAGAAACTGTCATAGTGAACAAATTCCCTGATCGAGCTTATAATAGGGTCAGGTACACCCTGGTTTCATATGTGATGCATGACATCACTGGGAGTGCCATCTACAGCCCATTGCAGCAAACTATCCTAGCCATGGCCGAGGCTGCTTTTGGAGCCATTGACCTTGAGACCCATTCCGGGGCTCACCCTCGCCTCGGTGTCGTGGATGACATCCTTCTCCATCCATTGGCCAGGGCATCAATGGATGAAGCAGCTTGGCTTGCTAGGGCAGTGGCAGCAGACATTGGCAATAGATTCCAAGGTTGGTCCAATCTTTTGTATGTAGTTTGAGATTCAATAGTAACATGATTTGCTGCTGGAATCTTATCGTTTAACTTCCTTTTCATGTTCTTGATTTATGGCAGTCCCGGTATATTTGTATGCTGCAGCACACCCGACAGGCAAGGCTCTGGACACCATCAGACGAGAGCTTGGATTTTACCGGCCCAACTTCATGGGAAACCAGTGGGCAGGATGGACCACGCCTGAAATACTTTCAGAGAAACCTGATGAAGGTCCAACCATGGTTTCTCAAGCAAGAGGCATCACAATGATTGGGGCACGCCCATGGGTGGCATTGTACAATATACCCATCATGTCCACAGATGTTTCGGCTGCTCGAAGGATCGCTCGCATGGTGAGTGCTCGAGGAGGTGGCCTCCCAACGGTGCAAACACTGGGCTTGGTTCATGGTGAGGACTCAACCGAGATAGCTTGCATGCTCTTAGAGCCAAATCAAATTGGGGCAGACCGGGTCCAGAACCAGGTTGAGATGTTAGCAGCTGAAGAAGGATTAGACGTTGAGAAGGGATATTTTACTGATTCTTCACCGGAGATGATTGTTGACAAATACATGAATTTAATCTCTGCTGAAAGAGACCAATAAAAGACCGTTGATCTACTGGTCACATCTAAGAGTCTTTTAGTTTTTACAAAATGTCAATCGCATCATAAGGGAAAGATATCGGCTTCAGGAATATGCTATTCGGCTACCCAAAAAGGCAAAGATGGAGATAGTTCGATCGTCAAAACTTTGTAGCCATGCACGAGTCTTTCCCTGTAAATTGGATCGTGTTTATAACTTAAATGTTCAACTAATATAATAAGGAAACAAAATTCTGCCACTTTACATCAGTCGTATACCCTGAATACACCAATTTACACTCGGGAGTTACCCGACTCTTACCATTGTCATGAACACTGCTTCTTCCGAGAATCTTTGGACAACAGAACATCAAGCAGCTCCTTTAACCTCTCAGCACCAGGACCTGGTCTAAACACTGTATCATTCCCACGCAATGAGCATGGATCGGCTCCATCATCTTTGCTCCCAATACACCATGCCCCGGGCGCGAAACGGGTTGTTCGACCTAGAAGCTCTTTATCAATCTTGTCTAGGACAGGATCATCCTTTGCAAATTTTCGTGCAAATGGGGCCTTGCTTTTGACCATTTTGTCAAAGTCCTTCATTGACAAAGAGATGGGATGCTGCTTTGGAGGGCTGTCCCAAGCAATGTAGTGGAGATCGTGGCTAATTGCAGTGTTGCGGAATTCTGGACTGTTGCACATAACAGTATGAAAATAACCTTCCGGAGAGGAGATGAAATTTGTGTAATACATAAGGATAGTTCGTGGGAAGTTATCCCATCCCCATATACAGTACTCGAGAAAGGATCGGGATAGCATTACCCAAGCTGAACCTGCAAAATAGATTTCGAAATAGGTTAATTTCACAGATCATCTCATTTGAATTTACCTTCAATTAAATAAACCAGATAATATGCCAAATGGTGGGTTTGGATGTTGAAGTGAGTTGAGTTGAGTTGAGATGATAAAATATTGTTAGAATATTATTTTTTAATATTAAAGTTATTTTGGGATTTGAAAAAGTTGAATTGTTTATTATATTTTGTATTGGAATTTGAAAAAGGTATAATGATGAGTTGAGATGAGTTGAGATGACTTGGGATGAGTTGGGGATCTAAACGCACCTAATCAGCAAACAGCCAGATTTCGTACAACAAATATAGAGTGAAATCAATGAGCAGGGAACCAACTAATTAGAAGATTTCCTCATAGTAAACAGAGAAGAACCTCCTCCTATTCTAAGCAGCTCCCAAGCGCTGAGATTACAGCCATACGCCACGCAACTGATAGTAATATACTGCCCAATAAACAAGTGCAATTTTCTCAAATTTTATAACTAAACTTGACAGGTTGACGTCTAGCACTTTATATAATGTTCATTCTGAAGCTAAATCCCACGAAATAGCCAAAATGTGAAGAGGCACATACAAGAGTAATGACCTTCAGGCATTTTACCCTAGTCCGACTGTACATGTACCATTGCTATCTAATTGCGCACAACAAAAACTATGTGTAAGAGAGACATAAAAGTGTGAAGCTTGAGATCTTAAACAAAAAGAAGGCCAGAATGATCCTACCCCCAACAAAAAAACCAAAAGAAAAAACAAAAGGGAGAAAAGAAAAGAAAACCCAAAACAAAAAAAATTACTAAAATAAAACTTTATCAAACATATTGTAACAAGTATTTTTTACTATTGTCAGAAATGCATTAAGTTTGCCAATGTGTTTATCCTAAACCAAGGAGATATATGATTGGCTTTGCAAAGAGTGAGGCAAAACCTCTAAAAGAAAGGACCATTGTTAGCTAATAACTTTTTTTTATGTAAGGGAACCTCTCCAAAGCAGGGCCCTTCGAACCCACCTCTGTAGAGTAAATCTTAGTCCCATGCACCGCACCCTCGGAAGTTTCCTAAACGGAATTAAATCGCTGGCTTTTCACTAGGGGGTGTGGCCCCAAAGGATTGTTTGCACCCATGAGGTGTTGAACCTTGGACCTTGAAGGGAGTGATATCCTAAGACCAAGGCCTTCACCACTTGGGTCAACTCCTTGGGGTTCCATTGTTAGCTAATAACTTAAGCATAAAATGCATTTCAGAATTGTTACGCTTGATGCACTGATAATTTTGCATTGTACTTACCTGTAAACAACTTGAATGACGTAGGAAGCGATCGGCGTTGAGTGGTCCAAGCAATGTCAGATTTTTTTGATAAGTAGAGTCCCGGATCAATGATTATTGGTTTTGCCCTTTGGTTCCTACAAAGCAGGAAAATAAGGCATCCCCATCATCAATATTATAAAGGAGAGGAGAAAATTCTTCTTAGGATAGCATGCACGCTGCTTGTACATTTTACTTACAATTTCCATCCAGTAATCTGCATATGTTCAATGAAATTGAAGTTTCTAGACAAGTTGGAGAAAACGTAGAGCAGATCTGCAAACCAAAGAATAAATCACATTCTACTTCCACAAGCAGAAAGAAAAGAAAATAAGAAGGCCATAAATGCATCTAAAAATATAAATACTTTTACAACATCAGAGTATACTGAATACAAAACCATCTAGGGCTGTATTAAATAACCGCCAAACCAATCAGACCCACGGGAACCGGCTGTATCTTCACTGGAACCATCCATGTCTTCAGTCCTTTTTTCCTTAAAAATTAACTGGTTCAATTCAGTCCTTGATTCAAGGGACCAGTTCACCAAGATGGAACCAGACCAGCTCATAGTTATTTAATACAATACATTATATATAAATATGTATATATATCGCGACCAGGTAATACAAACACCTAGGCTTTGGAATTTAGGCTCGGTTGGGATTAAGACGTGCCTCTCAACGCATCTCATCTCATCACATCATTACAACTTTCACAAATTCTCACATAAAAATACAATAAACAATTCAAACAAATCCCAAAAAAATAATAATATTAAAAAATAATATTCTAACAATATTTTATTTAACTTTCATCTCAACTCACTATCCAAACCTAACCTTAATATCACGACTGATTGGTACGCTGAGCCCCAAACTGGGGTCAGTGCTAACATGAGTTGCATTAGAACTAACTAGTTTAGAATAGCATGATTATTGATAGCATACCATTATGAAACATGGCATGGCAAGACCTTTTATAAGAGAATGGAATGACAAAAGGTGACTTGTTCACTTTGTGGATTAAGAAAAAGAAATACATCCAAAAGCAAGATGAATGAATTTAAGATATACATCAAGTAAAGTATAATACTTTTTCCAACCCAACTTTATAATACTTTTTCCAACCCAACTTTAGTCATTTATCCATATGTTAGAATCTAAGAAGCCCTAGATCAAGGAAGCAATAATCAAGCTTTCGTTAGTCTGTAATTTTTTAATTTCGCATCAAGAAGAAACAAATTCAAGTGAAAGGGTAATAAACTATTACAGAAAGGAACAGGAGTGCAAGGACCAGATTTTTGTCTACAAAATGAAGAACTAGTAAATAAATGAATGTGTTTGTGTGTGGGGAGAGAGAGAGAGAGTTACTAAAATGAAATCTGATCCACTGTTGATGCCCCTTCTAGAGTCTAGATCAAAGAAGGTTCCCTCTGAATAAGCCCAGGGATCTAAATAAATGAATGACAAAACTCCCATCCAAGTTTAACAAGTCCCCGGTGAGAGAGCAAGTTAAAACCATTTAGCAAAATTCAAAGAGTCTCATACAAAGCTTTATGGCAGAATCAGTTTACCAAATCTGCTGAACCCAAACACATAAAAGCACTTTTTGCAGTTTTTGTACTGACTATGCCTTAATAGGGCGTTTAAACATGCTCTATCTAAAGGTACTTCTATCTTGTTCCATCAGCTTTCTTCACAGCTCTTACAACATGGCTTTCGCTGTAAGCAATTATGTCCTATGTATCGTGCAATGAAGCAGGAATAAGGATCCCCGAGGATTCACAAAATTGACACCAACAAGAAAGAGGCCATTTCCATCTATCCAAAGTTTAAAAGCTGCCCTTCATAAAACTATTTCACACAAGAAAACCCATAGCATATTAGAAAAATGAGAGATTCTAGAAGTTTTTTTTTTTCTGAGTGGAAGAACTTGACACAAAAGAGAAACTGATTTTCTTGAAGAAACCTTCAATGAAATCAACTACCAAACTCAATTTCACCCATCAGTAAAACGTGACTGAGAATGAACCATTTACCATGTTCTGGAATGCTACAGTCAATATAAACCACATAACCCAAGGGAAATAGAACATCTTGCAACATTTTGGAGGCAAAAAACATCCTACGTGCTCAATATCTCACTTGAGAAAACGCAATGCAAAATATATTCATCACTTGCAACTGTTGCCAAGTATATTAACAAAAATGTCAAACTTTACAACCAATTCTCAGTCTTTTGGGAACATTTATGAGGATAGAAGCTCAAACCCCAAGTGATGAATATGTTATTGTTCCCAAAGCAGGTTAAACATGCATAAATGCCCTCTACAATCAAGAAAACAATATCTAAGGCTAGCAACCAATGACTACTTACTGTACCAAACAAAGAGAGAATTTTGGCACTAACCATCTTGCGTCACAAGAGGATAATCTGAAGCACTGAGGTTTATGAACCAATCCCAGTGCAGGCTCTCCCTCAACAAGATTGCAATTGCTTGGAGGGTGCAAGCAATCATCGTAGGACCCTTATAAGTCACCAGATTGGATTGAGACATAACCCGCACATTCTCCACTTCATGAAATGTCGGATCAGACTTCACCAAATTCGTCAATTCCAACCTTTCGCGAGGCGGTGCCTCAAGATCCAAATGTAGAATATACTGGTTTCTTGGATGATATACTGCCCTTAAGGTCCTCATCATCCTATGACTATCACCCTTAGTCCCTGAAATAAGATATGCCAATCTAGGTGCTTGCATTTTCAATACCCCATCGGTCTCAAATGATCTTCCCAAATCCGATTCAATAAAGTACCCATTTGAGTCCTCTGATCTCGCAAACGAAACAATGTCAAGTGGCAATTGCTCTCCATGATAGGGAGAGGTAAATAGCCCAAAAATGGCTGTCAAAAACAACATAATTGATACAATCACACTCGCAAAAAATGGAAGAATCCACTTTCTATCGCTGAATACTCTTCCTGAGTGGGAATTAGCATTTTTCCTCATACTTCTCTGCAGGTCGTTAGCCGAACACCAATTGCTTGAACTAATTCTTCGAATTAGCTGAGAATCTCATAAAACCTGAGTAACTAAGCAAAACCCACCAATCTTCTAAATCGAAGAGTGGAAAGAGGCAAGTAGGCCAGATGACAGAACCAGAGCCACCTTAATGAGTATATGAATAATAACATTTAAGCATGAGGCTTATATTATAGCACAAATGAATGAATAAAATCCCAAATTCTAAAATCAAGAGCTCGAATAGCCAATTAAGCATGTGAAAAGGGTTCGGTTTTGCTCCCCAGTTCTCAAACAGACTCCGAAAACTTCTGAATCATTGAAAATGAATGAACCTGAAGGCAATTAAGGCAAAAAACTATTAAACAACTGACATCTAAAATAGATGAAAGAAAAAATAGCTAGCAATTAGATTTCATACACAATAAATAAAAACCATCTCTTTCTGGAAACTGCCCCAGATCTAAATCTATCAAATTTAATAAACAGGGATGAAAGACAACACACTTGGAGTGTAAGTTTCAGATACTTCAAAGCCAAGAGAGGTTCAGAACTTTAGAGTGAGATTTGCGTCAAATGTTATAAAATCAAATGAGCCAAAAAATTCAAAAAAAAAATACAAAGTAGAGAGATGCTTACTCAGGTGGAGAGGATTCAAAGAAGATTCAAGAACTAAATTGTGAAAGAGATTCAGAGGTAGAAGTATTTGCCTTTGCTAAAAACGAATTTTCGAGCATTTGGGAAAGAGAAAAAAGTAGGGCAAAGAGGGAGAGAGAGAGCTTGAGCAGCTTGAGGGAGATAGTGGACCGTACACATATGGAGGATTGGTTTTGCTTTAATTGGTGGCAAAAAAACAGGATTTAATAATTGATCATACTTTAAACTAATGCTTTAAACTATCCGTAACTCGATTATGAAATAATGGAATTTGTGTTCTCACGTTACTTCAAAGCGAGTGACGAACATTGCTCGTTAGGTTCGTAGAGAGTAAAGTTACGCAGAGTCTCGAATAAACAAGTTTCATATAAGTTTTTTGTAGTCATAAAAAAATATATATATAAATTCTTTGTAAAGGAGTAGGTCTCACTAATAAGAAATTTTTTTATATTTTTTTAGGTGAGATTCACTTTTTTACAGTGACTTGTATGAGACTTGTTATTTGAGACTGTTAGGCTACGTTTGGATGTTGAATTAAGTTGAATTGAGTTGAGTTGAGATGATAAAATATTGTTAGAATATTACTTTTTAGTATTATTATTATTTTGAAATTTGAAAAAGTTGAATTGTTTATTATATTTTATATTGGAATTTGAAAAAGTTGTAATTTGAGTTGAGTTGAGTTGAGGATCCAAACGTAACCTACAATTCATTTCTCTTTAGAGAAATGTTTGGTATACACAAAATTTACACAATAAAATTTATACACTAATTTGATTTAATATGATTTATCAAATTATAAATCTCTTTTTTATTATATTATATCTATTGATCTAATGTAATTTACTTCAATTTTTTATCATCTGAAAAAATATATATAATCTTTCTTCGTTAATAAACCATCTCCAAATTATCCACAATGCATAATTCATTATAAGATAATGAACAAATTATCATAATATAATACAAATCTTTCTTAATTTTTATAAACCAATTATTAAGGTTCAAGCATGTCCGCGATGAGCAATAATCAAAAGCAGCCCTTTGGCATGTTCTACTTAAATATTGATGAATTATACTAACTTGGTTTTTAATCGGTACTTGAGCATTTGCATTGGTTTTATCAAAACTATCTTTAAAATTTGATAAAAAGTGTATATTTTTCATAAATCCAAAACTTCTATATCCATAACCTCATATTGAATTAACTATTAGATTCATCAAAATAATAATATAATATTATTTTTTAATGATAAAATTTTTATTTTTTTTCTTCATATTTTATAATTATACTAACTATATATATTAATAATTTAATTTGATACTTAAATTATTATTTCTTAAACTAATTTTTTTTCCTCAACGACAAGAGCCGAAGGACAATGGTCAAAAAGTACAAATAAAATAAAAATAATAACGAGAAAAAAATGATTAGGGGCATAAAATAATTATTGCTTGCTAGATTCAGGCTGCGTTTGGATCCTCAACCCAACTCAACTCAACTCAACTCATCATTACAATTTTTTCAAATTCCAATACAAAATATAATAAACAATTCAACTTTTTCAAATCCCAAAACAACTTTAATATTAAAAAATAATATTCTAATAATATTTTATCATCTCAACTCAACTCAACTCAACTCAACATCCAAACTCACAATGACTCACATTCAATCACTATGTGTCAAGTACTTGTTTACCTGTATTCGTACCTGCACACGAAAATAAAATGATGGTTGTAGGATTAAACCAAAAAAAAAACTCATTTAATTGGTGAACAGTGATACTCTAAATATGAAGGAAAATAGTGTTTTATTGTAGCTCAAAATTTATAATTTATCTTTTAGCTAATCCAATGTAGTTGTATTTGAAAAAAATTAAGTTATATTTTACATTTAGCTAGAGTTTTGATGAAACCAATGCCAATGTTTTATTCCTTCAATTTGAATCAATCTTTCAACTATCTTTTTTTTATTATCAATTTTCAAAATCATCAGCGTTGTTTAAGGATGTTACATTAGGTTTAATTTTGTAGGTTTTAAAGGTTGCTTGTTCTGAGTAGGATTAATGATCTCGGGTTGTTTTTTTTTTTTTTTTTCAGTGTCGAAGTTTTGAAGGTAAAAGGGCAATAAAAAGTTGATTAGGTTTCTCAAGTAATAATAAAGGTTAAGATACTAAATTTAATGGCAATTTTCTTCATCTTTATCGTTTCTACATAGTAAATAAAGACTATTTGGAGATGGGAAGAGAGGGTAAGGAGATTTATAGACTATAACTACTAAAATCCTTTATGCTTGACATGAATGTGACGCAAGTTAAAGGAACTAATAGAATCTCACAAATATGGCAGAGGATTTGGACTCTCAGGAGGTTTGAATAATGAGTTGAGTTCAAATGAGATGAAAGTTAAAAGTTAAATAAAATATTATTAAAATATAATTTCTTAATATTATTTTGTTTCAAATTTAAAAAAATTAAATTATTTATTATATTTTATTTGAAAGCTCGAAAAAATTGTAATGATTGATAAATTGAGTGTTTTGGATAGTGGGTTTAGAGTCTCTCTTAGAATAAAAAAAGAAATAAATGCATGAAATAAGTCACACAATATTTATTGTTGTTTACATAAATCTTCCCAACAATATTAAGAATACGTTTGAATACTGATGTGATCTCAGATGATCTATAAATAATAATAAAAAAGTAATGATAAAATATTGAATAACCACTACCCAAACACAGCTGTAATGATGATAAATACAATGCATTTGGATGCTTAGATAATCTCAGATGATTAGTCTTAAAAAAAAAAAAGATAATCTCAGATGATTTGAATTTATTTGTAAATAGTAATATTTTGTAGATCATTTTAAGATGTATATGAATGTAAATAGGTTGCGATATGTGTGTAAATGTATAAATTGAGTTGAGATAAGTTTCATATTTTTTATGAAAAGTTAAAAAAATAATAAATTCAATTAATGATTAGTTTAAGATGGGTTGAGATCACTCAACCAACCAAACATAGCGAGTTGAAAAAGGAATTTTATGAGATCTTTGACTTGAAAAACACAAATAAGAAGTTAAATATAACTTGACTACACAAATAGCAACAAAATTGGTATTTTCTCTGATTTCTCTCTTAATCAAAAGCAATTGGCACTAATTCCCAATTAAACCAATTCAAAATTTGAGATGTGCTTACTATATTAAAAACACAACTAAGATTAATGATTTCAAACCCTAATATACCTTAAAATAATTTCAGTTACATCTAACAAAACTCCCACGTGCGGCATATATGTAAAAATTGCTCTTTTAATTCCATCTCCCAATATTCTTTGTATCCAAAGATGGAAATTAAGTTGCGGTTTAGATAATGAGATGAGATAAGATGATTTTAAATGAAAGTTAAATATAATATTAATAGAATATTATTTTTTAATATTATTTATTAAAAAAATTATTTTTAAAATTATTATATTATTATGTTTTAGAATTTAAAAAAATTAAATTATTTATTATATTTTATATAGAAATTTTAAAAAAAATTATTATAATGAAATGAGATTAAACTTTGATTATCCGCCTTAAATTCAATTCAAATGCCAGTCAAAGTTTTCCAAAATTAATCCACTCTCTTCGACGCGCTTGCTTATGCGAGTGGGGATTGAAAATCCCAAAATGTTAATCACGTTTGGATTAACGTTAGAAAATGTAGGGCACTACCAAATCAGGACACGCTTTTGAGGTTTGAACCCTGAGCACTGTACTGTCGATTTACGCTGTAGATTTCAAAAACGAAAATTTTATTTATAAATCCGCCGTGATAATACATATAGTAAATTATTTATATAATTTAATTTAAAATATATTTTTTTAAAAAAATTTAAATCTTACAAATTATTTATTTAAAAATAGAATAACTCTTCAAGAATGCAGGACATCTCGATCTCATAGAAGAAGATAAGACCTTAAGAGGTATAATAATGTAGCAAATAAATAAAGAAAAAGATAAGATAAGAGGTTTAATATTGATAATTACGTATACCTTTCCTTACCCATCTTGATAATTAAGATGCTATTTTAGCTCCTTTTTCTTTTTCCTTTTTTTTTTCCCTCTCACTCCACTTGTATGGATCTAATGATCCTAATCTAAGGTGAGTCTCATCGTAAAGTGACCTGGAAAAACTAAAATTAGTGAGGAAATATCATTTTATAGTACATAAACTAATTTGTAGAATTCAAAATTTCAAAGTGTATCTCTTTATAGAGAGTATGGGTGTAACTAATCCAGTTTGATCGGATTTTAAAAATTTAAGAATTGATATGGACCGATTCATTATTGAAACTTAATTTTTTCGATCTCGGTTTGACTCAGTCTGATTTTTTCTATTTACCATTTGCATATGTGACACTACATAAGTTTAGCATTATAATTTTTTCAACACTAGATTTATTTATTTTTTTTAGAAGAATTGTTAGAATTTAATATTTATTATTAACAATTGCTAATTAATTAATGTCTAATTATACTATTATAGTATAAGTAGTGTCTAACTTATTAGTGAGATTAACTTATTAGTTATAAGATTAATAGACATGAATAATAATATTAAAACTTTACATTATATTAATTAATAATTTAGTATATAATATATATAATAAAATATAAAAATTATATAGAATATAAAAAAAATTAAAATACATATATACCAATCTAGTCCTGTCCGATTCAAACCGATTTTTAAAATATAAAAACTGGTATCAAACTGATTTAGGATTGGTTTTGGTCCTTAAGAACCAATCATTTTCAAAATATGAAAAGGAAAACTTCCCACCAGTTCGTCCGTTATTCCTCAAACAACAGCCCGTCAATAAATTTGTGCCACATAGCTCTTGCATTTCACATCCTATATGCCTGCCTACAACTGATAACTTTGTGAAAGTCTCCCTCCAGCTCATGCAAAAAATCCCCTTCCCCTCTCCCTCTTCCACTGAAGCCCACCCTCCACCTCTCTCGTTGACGATAGAGCCCTTCTCCCAGAACCAATATTGGCGTTTATGAAGCGTTCGTCTTGACCTTGCCCTCCTATCAGTTTTTTTTTTCTTTTTTGTTCCTCTATTTGGTATATGCTTGATTTGAATAGAGGTCATGTTATTGTTTACAAATGCATGAATTTAAATCTGAATTGTTTTTGTCTTTTTGTTTTTTTTTTTGGTAGCAGAGGTTTAGTATTTGATATTTTTTGGTATTTCGGATTTCAGTTAGGGTTTCCAAAGCCCTTTTCAGAATGGTGGTAAGGATCGAAGATGACTGAGAAGGCTCTAGGAGTCTAATTTAAAGAGCTCCTAGTCGGCCTTTTGTTTCTTTTTGGCCCCTGCTTCTTGTTGGCCATGGGGGATTGTGAGATTCCAGAATTTGAAGTAGAAGAACACTTATTTGAGGTAGTGTAACACTAGGGTAAAAAAAGAACCTTACAAATGATGCAAGGAAAATTTTGGAAGAAGCTTCCGAGTACTTGAATGTAGCAAGTGAAGCCTAAAAAGTGACCGAAATAGCTTTGTGGGGGACAACGGCTAATGTGGTGGGCAAAGGCTATGATGGGTAATAGGACAACGAAAATTGATGGGTGTGTCGATGTTGTCTGGCTGTGGCGACAATGGACCTAGTTTGGTGCGGCGGTGGTGGTCTGGGTTTCAAATGTAAAGATGAAAGCACTCGTTTATCTTCTCAAATTTAGACTGATAGTGTGGTTTAATCAGATAAAATGAGATTTATTATGTCTAGTGCAAAACTTCTTATGTGGCATGTTGTGATTGGGGGATATTAAACGCCAACATCAATCGGACCAACCCAAATAGGAATTGAAATATAAAAATTGATACCGAATTGATTTAAGGTGGGTTTCAATTTTTAGGAATTATCATCGGATCAAACCAATTTTCTTATTTTTTTCGCCTATAATAGAGCAACATAGATTTTAGAATAATGCTAGTATGTCCTTTCATTTTGTCATGTCATTTTGATCGTTCATATATTTTATTTTATTTTTACTTAATGATTAAAAAAGTGACTATTAGTGTATTTATATTTACATTTTATTCTTTAAAAATGTTTAAATATATTTAAAAAATTTTAAAAATATATATATACACATAAATTTTGCCTAGCCGACACGGTAGCCTAGCAGTACTCTAGATTTTATTACTTCAATCATTGTTCCTGCCATTATTACTTTTATTTTATTTTATTTTGTTTTCATGGTCCCAATGTCACAAGTAATAATCCTTTACAAAAGAAAAAATCTAAATATCATCCACTATGCAGCTGCATCTCATCGCACACCCCATGTGTCGATGAAAGTAATGCATTTCCCTCTCTTAAACTCAAATCATAACAAAACTCATTTGAAATTTTTTTGAAGTCCACATGCCCAGGGGGGGAGGGAAGAAAAAAAGATAGGCGACACTGAGAGGGAGGGGAGAGAGCTGGGAGACGAGTGGAGTGGCAGCACTGTGCAGATGGAGGAACGTAGCCGGTAGTGGCTAGCAGAGAGACAGCTTCGCCAATGGCGATGGGTAGAGGAAGATGACGTAGGCAAGTAAGGATTTTCACAGGCCAAATTCGAATTGGGGTTTGGGGAAGAAAACACTACCGAGCAGCAGTTTTTGCAAAACACACATTTTGGATTAAATATAGCAATAGCCACGTAGGGTGTACAATGTGTACACCCGCTACAGTGGCTACTCCCTAAAATAACTCTTTACAAAAATGATAAGTCGAGAAGATATATACAATTTTTATACAACTTAAGAATAAAAAATTGATTTTTAAAGAATTTTATTTGACTTTTGATTTAATTTTGATATATTTGTTTTTAAAATATTATTTTATTGTAAAGTGGTAAAATAATTCTCAAACTAATGTTAAAACTACAAAACTGGCATCATTTGATTATACAGTTTAAATGAGATGAGATGAGATGTTTTGTTAAAAGTTGAATAAAATATTATTATAATATAATTTTTAATTTTTTTTTCGAGATTTGAAAAAATTGAATTGTTTATTATATTTTGTGTTAGAGTTTGAAAAAATTATAATAATTATATGAGATTAGATAATAAGAGATGAGATAATTTAGTTTTGTCATGGGATACAAACAAATTTTTGTTGGTATCTCATGACAACATAAATGTGAGATTTGAATAATAAATACAATAGAACCATAACGCCAGCATTAATATTTCCCAGTTCCTAAATATTTCAAATTTTAGCATTTGTTATATTATTATTTGTAATTGAAGATCTATCTCACGATATTGGAAATTTGGAAAAAGTTAAATATAAATATTTAAGTAAGGATAATTTTCACTTAAGAGCATTGACATTGGTATAGTCAAAGCTAAGTCTAAAATTTGGCTAAAAATTAAGGTTTTGGCTAAACTCAATACCATTGAAGAAACTAATCCACATTGGACTAGCCATCTAAAAATATATATAAATATATATATTTTAATAATAAGTTTTTTTATTCTCTAATGTTTATTGTATTTCACAGTGCAAAAGGGAAACATAATTCTTCACAAATTTACAACACAACAGATACACACAGCAGATACATAATTCTTAATTTTTATTGCTGATTATTTGGGAATAAAATATGAGTTGATGGATGAACAGTGCCGCTCCAAATTTGGAGAAGACTTTAGAATTACTGTAACTCAAAACTTAAGTTATATATTTTTTATGAGTCCAATGCAGGTCATTTTGACAAAAGTTATCTGTATTGTGGATTTCACTAATATTTGACTAGTCTAATGACAATGCTCTAATAAATTCATCTCTTACATGATATCACTAGAACAAATGATTTTTTTTTTAAATATTTTTTAAACATCTTTATTCATTAAGAAAAAATTAAAAAAAGAATACAAATTTATTGACAGTTACTCCATTAACTATTAAGAAAAAATTTTAAAAAAACTAAAATACACGAGTAAGCATATTTGAGAATCACATTATCCTTTCCCATAAAAAAAAAAAAAGGGTAAGTTTTACCAGCCACTCATATCCCAACTACACTCACAAACTTGAAGAAATTTAGATTCTATTTCGAGATTTATGGTAAGTTTGGATAGTGAGATTAAAATTTTTAATTTTAGATGAAAGTTTAAAATATTATTTTTTAATATTTTTATTATTTTAAAATTTAAAAAATTGAATTGAAATTTAGAAAATAGATGAGAATTCTCATCTCACTTGCCAAACATGCCCTAAGATTTCTTTATTATTTTGAGTAACAAGTTTCTTCGTATAAATAAATGTTTTTTTTTGGCTGAGAACTAATTTTATTTGGGCAACGATTCGTTGTGAGCACCAAAAGCGGTCGGTCATATATCGTGATCAGAAGATTGTGGAAGACACAAGGGAGAGAGTGCAACAATGGAGGTGATCAATCAATTTGATTCATTGCCTAAGAGGGTAGAAACAATGCCCACCAACTGGGGAAAGGCAACAATCAAGGCTCAAGAAGGAACCATCCCTCGCTGTCTTAGCCTTAGGGATCCTCCACCTCCACCCCCACCTCCACCTCCACAATTGGATACTGAATAGACAGCAGAGGAGTGGTTTTGGGCCCTTTGGCACCAGGATACAACCATAAAGATCAAAGGGTCTTTAAAATGGTGTATTTCGGATGAGATAATCCTAGATATTCACTGAAATGTTGCAGAGTGCAAAAGGTAAACAATGCAGCAGATAGAACAGTGTATCAATTTCTTCATTCTTGTATTATTTTAATGGCACCTTTTACTTTTTACAGTGGGTGATATAGGGGTCTCAATATTGAATATGGGAATCAGATAAAAGTTGAGAAAGGGCGCCGTCGTTTCTGGGCATTTGAGCTGCCATGCGGGCGATAAAGGTACCCTGTGACAGTGACGTCCTGCCCTGGACAAGGTACAGCATACCCTTCCCAGCACGTCACAGACACAGGAGGTTTTGCTAACCATTTTCTTTTTTTCCAAATATTCTTGAAATTAATTAACAACTAGTTCATCTTTTTCGTAACTATTATTTAGTACTTCAGGGATCAGATTCTATGAAAGTGAATTGCGTGATCAAGACCCATGGATGGAATAGTGATTGAAACAAGTCATAACTTAATGGCCGGGGCATGCATCGATCGAATTCTTGCAGGATGGTTCCATCTTCGTGAAGACTCGACTATAATGGCGAAATGGGAGGAAAATAATCTGTTTAAGCCTTTAATGTCTGCTTAATGTCTGGTACTGGGCGACTGTATGAATGTTTGCTTGCTCCAGCCGGAATTTGTGCTGCTATCTATGTTTTTTTTTTGTTTTTTTCCTCATACCGTACTAAGCTAAGGTGAAAATGGGTTTACATATGCTGGATACCTGATCTTGAATCAAGAATTATTATCATTACATAATTGGATGAAAACTCTGAATAAACAAGGTATGATTCAGATGTGGTGTTTAACGCAGTTTGGAAAGAAAACATGGTCCATTGGGCTGACACAAAACCCGCAAGTGTTTTTGATCAAATGGTCCCCGACCAAAAGCCTCACGCAACAGACCACCATGTGTAATAATCATCGGCTTCAAATGTCGCCAAAAGTTTATTATTTTATATATATATATATATATATATATGCTGTACCTTGTGGTCAGATAAACGGAAAATTGACAAAAGAAAAAGAAAAAAAAAGCATCGGGTTTTACGCAGCCCCAGAAGTGAGAGATTTGGATAATTGCATACATAAAACAGAAACCATGACCTCGGCATTGCTGACATACCCACCATTTGTTGCACAGAAACCAAATCAACCTTTTCATTCTTTAGCTTCAATACATGTCCTCATCATCTGGGGGTGTCTGTTCAACTCCAACCCAGAAAGCTGATCCCTCCCCAATCTACCACATGAGATGCATCAAACTTTTGGCTTTGTTAGAGAAAGGCAGTAATAAATAAATAAATAAATAAGTTATTAAAACGTATAGCGCGCTCATGCAAATTAGTGCTTAGATATCCACACCAGCCAAACCTATAGCTCATGACCTAGATGACTGTCTAACTTCAGCAGGCGTTTTGAAATACTTTCAACTTTCAAGGCTGATCTCTCAATTAAAGCAGGAGCTAGCTGTGTAAGGTAGGCACCGCCAATCAAAGTGCAGCGGTAGTGCTGAAGGTATTTGAAACAACATTTTTGACGCCAATCAAGCAAGCTGTCAGTGTCTGAGACGTTTGAACTACTTCAGCATCTACCTTTGCATTGGATACTATAAAAAAATAAAAATAAAAAGGAACCCATTATCACTGTGCGGCAAAAGCAGCAGTTGACGGCCGCCCAAGATTTGGTATTTTGTGGCTCATCAAACAGAAAAGAACTCGTATTTAGTAAGCTAGTAATGAATTGTCAAAAGATGAGAACTAGAGTCATTGTATAGTATATGCATGCATTTCAAATTGGTAGGCCAAGTGGCCAACTATATATAAATCAAGCTGGAGTAATGTTTGGACTGGTTCTCCCAGTGCAAACTAAGGTCAAGTGAATGTGGCTTTCGTCAACTTTACAAGCAAGCTTTATTCAAGGTGATCACCAATGGTAATTCTCCACGCGGCAAAAAGGTCATACATGCATATATTGGTGGAATATTTTGTAAGGAATTGGTCACTGAATTAAGGCATTGATTTTCTTCCTTCACACCCTAGCTATTTCATAGGCTTCGACGGCTGTCATACGTGTATGGTACACATGAATTATTCAGGCTATATAATAATATAAAGAGGTCCATATATAATGTATGTTGCACTTAATAAGGTGATGGTTGGCTAACTTGCATTGGCTGAGTGCAAAGGTGGGAGAGATTATATATGCTAGCTTTATGATCAGTGTATGTGACCGACTAATCATCATTCGAATCACATTCCACAGTGGAAAAGGGTCTTGTCTATTGTTCTACTACAGAAGATAAGACAACCTTGTCACTGAATTCAACTTACTTTTTTAATAAAAATGATGGGTGGCATCATAACGGGACGAGGAACCAACAGAAAGAAACACAGCTGCTTGGCCCCTGAATCGGTCTTTGTTGATTAGAAAAGTCGATTTGATTGAAAAAAAAAAGGAATGTAGCCAAGCGGTGCTTATGGATTGTACTACAAGCCAAGCTGCAGTAAAACAGCTTGTAATTCACTGACATCAGCTAAAAAGCACTGGTATCTGTTTAAATTTCATATCTCATTAACGATACCATAAAGATAATCTATATATTTAGTATGAGCTAGCTGTCCAAAAAGTGAACCAGCATGCATTATTATCAAAGGAAGCAATGACTCTCGAGAGTGTATAAAACCTGTCTCTGCCTAATTCCCGACTGAGGAATGATGCTCTGATCTTTGACCGCAAAAGTATAGGCAAGTTTTGATCATCATGGCAAAAAATGGGAAGCATGCCATCACTGCAGGCCTTCTTTCCCAGTGATAACTAACAGGATATATACTCATTTGCAAAGCTCAATCGGTTAACTTAGATTCTTGCATGCCTCCTGGCAGTAAGCCTTGTTATGAGTTGGAAGGGCATGGCGCTCATGCGTAAGTTTATGAGGTATGAGGACAATCACATGCCCACAATCTACATGTAATTTAAAGAGAAAAAATAAAACTTGGTTCTCAAACCTTTTGCGGTTCTATTTCATATATACAGATTGCCAGGCCGTGTCTTATAATGCATGCGTGCTGGACATTGCAATCATTTAGTTCATAATGCAATAAACAATGCCATGCAAGAATTAGTGGCATAGAGGAGCATTAAAATATATGTACTATTGACACCCAAAAGGAGGGCTACAGAAACCATATATAAAAATGCCAAAAGACTGGACACGTCTGTGTTTCTATATATATATAAACAAGCTAGGCAAGTAGTCATGCTTTCCAACAGATTAATCATGCAATTCTACCAATAGAGTTGAAAAACATCTTCATCATTTGGGTGGGATCATTCCATTTTAAATAAATAGTACACCAACTTTTGGTTTTTGATCATGTCCAACTGTTTTATTTGGTAAGGTGGACTATTATCTATTTTTTTTTAGTACTGTTACATCTTTTAGAATTACACAAAAATAATCTTATAAACTTGATTTCTTCTGATCCGTTAGATCTATTTTATAATAAAAATAACTTATAATCTGACAAACAACATTAAACCATATCAGTTTATAAGATTACTTTTATATAATTCTTTTATGATTAGAGTATATTCACTTTTATTCTACCATCATGCTCAATTTTCACACACACACATATATATATATATATATATATATATAGATATATAAAGTAGGACCTGTATATTAATATGCGTGCAAATAACTGTAAAATGTAGATCATGATGCCGCAAGTTTTGGTTTAAAAAAAAAAAAATTTAAAAGCTAGCAAGTACACATGAAAGTGGTGCTGCAATATGCCATACGTCTTACAAAACTCTAGCTTTAATATTTCTTGGAAACATTAATCAAATATATAGCTCGGAATTATAGATGCAAGAAGAGAGAAGAATACACGTTTTGAATTGTCAATGACACGTATAGATGTACTTTATTCCACTATACGATGTTTCAAACTACGCAATGATGGGTCAAGCCGCACATGAAAAGTCGTAGTACATTTTCATGAGTTCTAGACATCAAAGTGCAAGAAAAAATAAACTTTGAGTTCATTTGGGAGATGAGGTGGGTTTGTTAAAATCCATAGATGAATAATACGAACATATGGTGGTATTTTCACCACCTAGCATCCACCATGATCATCATTTATTTACTTGGTCAATCCACACCTACTCTTCTTCCTTGTCTTGCTGCCAACATATTTTCATAAATGCTTTAGTTGAATAAAAATTTTATAAAATTTTATAAAAATTAATATAATTTTATATAATATATTAAATCTATTTATTAAAGATATTACGTTATCTTATTTTGATAATATCAAATTTATTTATAAATTATTGAATTTAGTATTGTAAAAAAAAAGCGTGTGTGGCAGTGAAAAGGAAAAAAGCACACTTGGAAAAACACTTATCGAAAAAACCTCGTCTGCTTCCCAGGAGAGGGATTTTCCCCACATAACCCAAAGCCCTGACCCCAAGGGCATCCTCTCTCTCTCTCTTCTCTCTCTCATGTCATATCATGCAAGTAGCACCCTAAGCGGCCTTTAACATCTTCACCCCACGACATTTGTTTTCTCCCCTTCGCCAGCTCATTCATTCGCAAGTTACGGCCCCAACCCCAAACCCATCACCAACCCAACCACCCTCTCTCTCTCTCTAGTTCTTTATCTCTCTCTCCGCCACTTTCAAGTTTTCAACGTTTTCTCCACCAGATCTCTCGCAGCGACCCTTTGGAGATGTGCGCTCTTTGAGCCTCGTCTCTCTACCCCTTTTATATAGTCTTCTGTGTTTCTCTCTCTTATTCCCAAATACCCTTGTTTTCTGTTTCTGATTCTTTTAGGCTTAGTTTTGACCTTTTCTGCGATTTCTCTCCGAAATATCTTGTGGGGTTTTCTGGGTGTCTTCTCTTTGTTGTTTAAGAACAGGGAGTTCTTTTTCGTTTTTTTTTTTTTTGCTTGAAGAGAAAGAGAAAATGGCTAATGGGGCAGAGAGAGACAGTGAGTTGGTGGTGATGTTTAGCGATGAGGAGCTGCGAGAGATGAGTGGGGTGAAGAGAGGCTTGGACTACATAGAGGTCACGTGTGGTTGTACCAGTCATAGATATGGTGATGCTGTTGGGAGGCTTAGGGTTTTCCAAAATGGTGACCTCGAGATCATTTGTGAATGCACCCCTGGTTGTCAGGAAGGTCTCACTCTTCTCTCTCTTAGCCTTCTTTTGATCTTTTTGGGAAATGGGTTTTGATTTTTATGCATGTTTGGATGTGTATGCGTGTGCATATAGAGGTTGTGGTAAACTGGTCTTTGACGTTGATGTTTGCCACTTCCTGTTATCTAATCTGTTTCGGGATTAGATTTTTGGTGATGGAAAACCTTGCAAGTTGTTCGTCGTTTGGCTGTTCCACAGTTTAACTGTATGTTGTTTTGTCTCAGTGAATGAGTTACCTTTAATGCTAAACACAAAATAATGCAGTTATGGATTTGGATATTTCCAACTTGATATGGTTCGGTTCAGATTGAAACGTGGCTTCTTTATCTATTGCAGTGGTTGTCTTTGTGTACGTATCCTAGAAGAAAACCTGCATTGTCATTATGGTTGTGATTTTATGATTTTAATGCTTTAGGCTAGGTCTTTTAGATGGTTTTTGACCCCCCGAGTTCTGTTATTTCTATTTGGCAGAGTATAGTGTCAGGGAATGCTGTAGCAGTGGTTGTATATTTTATGGGTTTTCTCCATGTTTTCTTCTTGGATTTGTTGGTATGTTGCGACTGGTGTTCCTGGTGAAATTTGGCTCTTCATTTTGACGTTGGCATATCTGCGGGTGATGCTGTGATGATCCTTTTGTTGTTAGGCCTTGATCGTTTCTGGGCAATGATCGAACTTTGAGCTTGGATTCTGATGACCAAGCATGGCCATGGTTTTTAAGTTAGAATGCGCTTCATGCATCTCTTGGTCTGCATGTCTTTTCGTTTCCATGGTGCAGGTGTCCAAGTTGAAGCTTTATTTTGTAGTGTTGATAACTGACAATTTAAGAAGGTCCTGCATTTCTCCTATAAACAGTTTTTTATATCCGCCTTGTAATGGCTAGGCCTGCTGGATTTGCACCTAGAATTTTCCTGAGGATTGCTTTAACGACTCTTTTTACAATGCCAAACTTGAATTCTGAAAGATTGTATGCTCTGGACTTGGGTTGATGATGAAATTTGATGAGCACTTGAGATGAGGATGCTCTATTAGTGATAATGTATCTTTGGGGTTCACTGAATAATTTGATTTATGTTCCACCTCACGTATTCATGCAAGCATTTTCTTTTCTGTTGTGTACAGCACGTGCTATATGGTATTATGTTAGGATCCATTTTTATCCTCCAATTCTGATAATCTCATTCTAGTTATCAAAAAAAATTCTGATAATCTAATTCTTTTGTTGACTATTGAACTGAGTAGACAAGCTGACTCCAGCTGCATTTGAGAAGCATTCTGGAAGAGAGACTGCTAGGAAATGGAAGAACAATGTTTGGGTCATAGTTAATGGGGAGAAGGTTCCGTTGTTTAAGACAGTGCTGCTCAAATACTACAACCAAGCATCCAAAAATGCTAATGGGTCCCACAGATCCCAAAATGGACGACTTTGTCACCGTGATGAGTTTGTTCGCTGTACTAGATGCAACAAGGAACGTAGGTTCCGTCTGCGGACAAAAGAGGAATGTCGCATTCATCATGATGCTTTGGCAGATGTAAATTGGAAATGTTCTGATCTTCCATATGATAAGTATGTTTGCCCCTTACATTGAATGAATGCATCTTTTTCTATTCATGAATGAATAATGTTGAATCCCTTATTTTATATATCAGGCTATTAGCCATTCAGTGGTGTGTTGCTGTTTTTATGTCCCTTTACCCCTAGGTAATAGGTTTTATACTTATCTTAAATCTGTTAAATCTTTTTCTAAAGGCTTGCTGTTTGCTTAATCACTGTACTGGCCTGTTTGCTGTCTCATGTTGTAGAGTGGTCTTTTCCACCTAGGATATCGTTGTGCTTTGTTACAACAAATAGAATCTTATATAGCTTGTAAGTAACCTTCAAGGTAGTTTAAGATGCAAGTTTGCTTAACGGACATGGGGCAACCCAGTCATGCTAGTTCTGGAGCCCGGCCATATTGTTTATATTCATAGTTAAATCAGAATGAAGTGCAAAGGGTAATTTGCAAGGTAATTTTGTTCCTATGATAGTATTTGTAGAAACTTTTGCAAGCTTCCACAGTTTAATAGATAGGATATGGAAGAAGTTCTTATACATATAAAATATGAATTTTAGTTCTCTGACTTGAGAAAAAAGAAGAAATGGGTAGGTATTTGAACCTTTGAGAAGGATACTTCTGCATCTATCTTGAATTCAAGACAGACCATTTGCCATCTTTTTGACTATCATTTTTTATCATCCTCTAATGCGTCATCAAATGATTGGCAGATGAGTAAAAAATAACAAATAGTTTTCCTCTCATTTGATGCCTCATCAGAGGATGATGAAAGGATGAAAAATATCATTTCTCATAATTTAAGAGGTCTATGTCTTGGTGGTCTCAACCTCTTACCCTAAGCTTGGGATTGGAAAACACAACCCCCACCTCTTAGTCACATCAAACCGCTATGCTTTATCATAGTGCATGGCTATGTAAAGGTTGAAGACTAGCAACGATGGAGTGATGCTCAAAAACAATTTTACTTATCAAAATATTGTATAGGTTGAAGGCCATCATAATCAACTTTGCTTGTAGCTTCTCCATGCCCCTTTAATCCCGGAACTTTGCTTGGTTTTTTATTTACTGTTTAATATACTCAATTATCAGCTGATTTCTCATTGTCTTTCCATTTAAATTTTCTAAAACTGAAATGATTTATTTTCAAACATGTGTCCTCATGTTTGAACCACTATTGAAGTGGGTATGTTCTAATGCCTGGTATGGTGTCTGGTTAGCTTTGACAAATGAGATAAGATAACAAGGGATAGAACTTAATAAGGTATTATTGGGTAGGGGTGAAAAAACCAGACGTGAATGTTATGAGCAGCAGACCTTATTGCATGAAGAGTTATAGAAGTTATAGAAGATCTCGAGGGAATTGAGCAACCGACTAATTTATTATATGCACACTGGTATTTTTTGTAGGCATATACACTCTTGTGAAGCATATTATATTTATATATCCATGTATGCACACCGTCTTGTATTCAGAAGTACTCATGTGAAACAACCGCTTTCTGTATTCAGAATTACATGTGATGATGACGAAGAACGAGCAAGTCGCAGGGTTTATCGGGGCTGCACTCGGTCTCCAACATGCAAGGGCTGCACTTCTTGTGTGTGTTTTGGATGTGAAATCTGTCGTTTTTCTGATTGCAGCTGCCAGACTTGCATCGACTTTACCCGAAATGCGAAGACTTGAGTCTCCAAAGCAACCCGTTCAACTTGCTTTTCTCCTTAAGGTGGGTTTTTTTACCCATTCAAGCCCCGCCCCGCATATGAAAAGCTCGGTGCCATTTGTCTTCCTTACAGCGGAAATGAGTTTCCAGTTCCTGGCCTCATCAGTGTTCGCACTTCCCATTGACTGATTTAAAACTTTCAAATCCAGTAATTTATTCTGATTTATAACTGCAATGTGTTTCTATTTTTTCTATCATTTAATATATTTATCATTTTTATGAAGCTTTATTAATGTAGCTGATCCATCTTCATTGTTTTGAAACATGCATTCTTGTGGGCACTTTGCAAAATGATTATGCCCAACGAGTAATGATTAATTAGTACGACGTTCGGTACTTCTATAGACAGTTTTTCAATTGCTCTAACCTGTCGGTGAAAAATATACAACAAAAATAATTTTCTATATTTAAATTTTAAAATTTATCTTTTAAAATAAATTATTTCTTAAAATTATTTTATTAAACGTGTACCGGTTTAAAAATATAATTTTTCTATAATTCACAGCACAAGGCACTAGAGGAAACCGTGCATTGTGCAATGCATTAAAATTAATAAACCTTAACTTTGGTTTTGCTGAAAACTGTTGAAAAAAATAACAACGCTATTATGGCTCATCTTCTTCAATTTGTCTAGTCTAAGGTTTGTTTAGCCATTCTATTGGTACTGACACTGTAGTTGAGAACCAGAAATCTGAGAGAGAGAGAGAGATCAGTAGTAACGAAAAACGAAGACGATATCTACTAAAGCTGTTGGTTGCCTTTCTTACATAATCAACACCAAACGCAACCGCCTGCACATAGGAAATATTTTTCAACATATTATCGGAAGCTTATGTAACACACGAACCATGGAAATCCAAAACTGCATAGGCCATAGCCTATCATAAGTTAATGTGTTATGGTGGAGCGAAACACAAAAAACCATCATTTTGATTGCCGCCCAGCTCTCCCACCTGCAAAACGACCACCCCCACGACGATATGGTTTCCTTCCACGACTTGAAGACGCACCCAGATTAATTTGCTGGGGATTTTCAACACTGCCTGGAGTGAAAAAGGATTGCTGCATAGTACAGCTTTGTTCCACTTCCAACCCATTAGACATGACTCCTCGTTCTCCATTATTCATTGATGGTTGCGTATGGCGGCCCTGTAAACCCATCCCAAATGTCACTTGATTTAAGGCATTCTGATCCGCAAGACCACGTCCAAATGTGGGTCCAAGAAATATATTTGACTGTTCAGCTGGTAACATTGCAGTAGGAAGTGACCTCTGACTAGGATCAAACTGCTGCTGAAACAGCATTCTGTTTGGCATAGGCATCAGATGCTGGTGAGGATTCTGTGGGAGCCAGGTCATACCATTAGTTGGGAATCCATTAGGAAAGACTGCACCCTGTGGTGGCCGAAACGGCATCCCATAATTCCCATTTGTCCAAACTCCATTTGGTGGTGTGTTAAAACCAACTGTTTGTTGTGCTGTTGGGGGAAATGGTGGAACTAGTCCAGGTCCACTAACATAACCTTGTCCTACAGAAAATGCAGCAGCAGGTGAGAAATTATGCTGGTTTTGAGTGGATGCTAGCTGATTGACACGTGTCTGTGGTTGATGTGATGATGGTTGAGCATTTTTCCATTGCCCATCCCTATTTTTGACCTTTCTATTGTTTTTCTTGTTTCTAACATTCGGTTCATTTATGCCCCTCTTTGTCATTTTTTGTATTCTCTTGTACTCGGCCTCTTTCTCATCGTCAGAAAACTCTGCCTCATCCGACACCTCTTCATCATTTGCACCAGATGCATCATAACCCTTCTTGTAAAGATCCATGTCATTGAGCACATGATTGGCAAACTCTGGTACGAAAGAGATCGAAGAGCCTGCATGGATCGCAGATGGGACTTCGTTATCTGAATTGTATCTTACCTTATAGTATGGGTTTTTGACAGGTCCAAATATTTCATCCACCAGCCCCAGTGGGGTTCTGCTTTCAGTTATCCAGAGGATAGAACCCTCACTAAGAGGATTGTGCTTCTCAACCCCTTCTACAATAACTTGAGCACCAATAATCTGTAAAGTATCAAGTAACATCATCAAACTGATCTATCCAATAGTACGTCAGAATCAATATGAAGCTGATCAAGGGGTTATCCAACTCCTCAAGCAATGACATTTAACATGAATTCTCTATAATGTATGTAACTTAGAAATTCAAGATAGGAAAGAAGAAAATTATATGAATAAAGTTTCTGTAGGCTTACTGATAAGACAACTCCCACAGGTAGCATCTGATGATGTGGTTGCAGGGTCACATCCACTGGAGGAACAGGAGGGAGGACCTGCAAAATTCAATAATTTATTGCAGGCTGATGTGGTACCAAGGGGTCCTTGACTCCTTATTAGAAACCTTCTTTTGAAAAATAAAGGAAACAAAAGTATGGGAGTGTTCCTTGCAGCTTTCCAGTGTTAAAAGATTTCAGAAAACAAATAAGATGCCAAAAAACTCACTTTGTTCACTTCAACGTTTATGTTATGTTGTGTTCAGAAAACATTAATATTGTTATGTTATGTTGCATTATGGTTTTTTGCAACATAAATGATATTTATCTGTATGATTCCAGACTGCCACTATTTATTTCTAAATTTGAGCAGAAACGTGAATGTGTTGAGCCAGGAAGAGAGCAGAATGCTAATATATATATATATATATACATTTATTTATATATATGAATAACGAAGAACAAACTCACAGCAAAGAAATGTTTAAATTGCCAGAAGGACGTATGGAAAATAGAGCAAGAAAAGGTTTTACAAACTAATTCACAATTTACTATTACTTCAATTCTGCTGACAGTTTAGCATGATAATTCCAAAGAATTACTCATCCCAATATAAATGTTGATTCTACATCAACTCTTATGCAAGAAAAGTCTTACCTTGAATGCCACGATAAACTTAGGAGCGTACTGTATACTATATCAACGAACAGATATTATCCTGTCATTTAGGAACGCCACTAGAATAACCCCAATGAAAATCCAAAAAATAAGGAGAATCCATCAGTAAGTGTATTCAATTGCTCAAACAGACGTGGTATGCAAGTCTCTCGTAGAGAGGGAGGAGTTTTTCCTTGATAAGTAAATTTCTGCCTTATTATTTCCAAAAGATAAAAGTACAGTGAGAATCCTTTCCATCCCCGATAGAACTAAATGAGCATATCATTAGGCAATATACATTCACTCCTCCTGGGAAGTAGTTGTTTAGTTTGAGATGCTAATTAATATAATGAGCTCCTAGGCAATGATTAGTGCAGTCTGTGGTCACTCCAAACTAGCCAATCCAAGTATACACTCATTAATATCAGCCACAGGGTATGTTAAATATCTGCTGCACAATTTTCCTAGAAAAAAAGAAAAAGAAATGTAGATGTCCAGATCCATCCGAAGCTAATAGCAACAAATAACAGAGCATAATAGCCTATTATCCAGGCAAATATGCACAATTTCAGTGAACAATAAAACCCAGGAATTACTCGTGCAGTCCTCAAATTTCAAAGAACGAAAATCACACAATATGGAGTGCATAAACCCCCCCCCCCCCAAAAAAAAAGCAAAAAAGAAAAAGAAACGACATTTGTGTACCTCAAGTTCATGAGTTGATCTAATTGGTCCTCTTGTAGCACCGCCTTCATCGTCATCGTCAATATCGCTCCAATCAACCATCCCCTCTCCATCAACTTCATTGTTTTCACCGTCGTCATCAGTCCCACGTTTCATCTCCTGCTCATCATCACCGTCCCTTATCTCTCCTTCTTCAACTTCACCTGCCTCATCGGCACCCCTCGTCACCTCCACCTTCGTTTCCTTTTTCTCCTCCTCCTCCACATCATCATCATCATCACTACTACCAGTACTTGAAGCTGCCGCTGACGAAAACGAACTTTCACTCACAGACTCCAAACTTCCGCTCTCATCTCCGTCACTTTCTATCTTACTCTTCATATCATTCCCACCGCTCAGATCCAAATTCCCAGGATCACTAACCAAAATAACCTTCTTCCTCATCTCTTCCTCAATGCAATAACTCGAATTCCCTAAGTTTTCATACTCCCACTCCTCCACCTTCACCCCACACCCAGACCCAGCAGCAACGCTTGCCTCACACCCAGGAACAATTGGCTCAGAAACATTACCAATTGGCTCAGGCCCTCGTGGAGTCTGGCCTTGGACAAGCTCAATGGACTTCTTGGGAGTTCCAAACTCAACCTTTCCTATGTCATCCATATCTGGGATTGTTGTATCCTCAAACCAGTCTTTTATAGAATCGAAATCTGGGAAAGAATCAGAGAATGAGAGTTCGGCGGAAGTGGGGTCGAAAGGGTCAAGTGAGTTGTTCGAATCCTTGAGCTTTGGAGCTTGTTCGAGGTCAACAACAGAGGAGGGCTCAGATATAAATCCCACCATTTCCAAAAGGAAAAAACTTAGGGCTTTCAGAGCAGGGATTAGCCAAGGGCACGGAGAAGTGGAATTCCATTGCAGGGAAGAAGGAGGCCAATATATATGAAGTTAAGGGTGGAGTAGGGTTTTTGTTCGGTCGGGCTGGGTATAGTTTGAATCTTAAACCCTAGTGAGTTGGTGCTAGGGATAATATTGCGTACTTGGGGGGCGAGAACATCGTAGAAGATCGGTTGATTTGTGACCACCCAACGATGTCGTTTTATGTCTCCTTCAATTCATGATTTTTACACCGTTATCTTTTGTTGATTCTATCTTCTTTTTTTTTTCAGTCACTTTTGGTACTCTTTGTGTATTCCACTAATGTGATTAACTGAGTCACTTTTTTAAATATAAAATAACTATTTTGATCAATCACATCAGTAGAATATATAAAGAATACGTAAAAGTGACTGTATATAGCAGAACCCTTAAATAAAATTTTTTGTTAGATTTACGATAGATTTTTTAGTATGTCATGAGATTGAAAATATTAATTAATAACAAACTTAAAATAATTAAAAAACATAAAATGAGTTTCTAATATTGAAAAAAATCAAATTATTGAAATGGTAAAAATTAAAAAATGACATGCTATCATGGCATGTTATACTTTTAGAATTATGATAAAAATAAAATAAAAAGAGTAATAAAATTGACAAATTTGATCACTAACCTCTTCTGATTTGTTTTGATTGAGATTCGCCTCCTTCGTAATCAATAATGCTACAAATGACCGTTTGTAGCAACTGTTGAATATGCGACCGGTTTATTTAATTTTAAAAAAAAAAAAAAGAAAGAAATTGAACATAGATAGAAAAAGGAGGAAAAGTTTTATATTTCAAAACAAAAAAAAAATTAGCAAAAATACAAAACCATGGAAGAAGAAGATATTGAACTTCGAGGCAGTTGATTTTTGGGTTTAGAAGAACCATAGACCTCCTTGTCTTCGCATGAACAATTGTGAGATCTCCTCCATCTCTGTTCTTCGGTTTCGTGTCTTTGTGGCTAGCTTCAGGTAAGACATCTTGCGTCGTCTGCTTCTTGTCTTCGTGTCTTCGTCTTCATATGTGATGTTTTTGTTGGCATTTTGGTAGCTAGAAACATCTATAAGCATTTTTAGTTGTTAAAGAGGAAGGCTCCAAAGCCACAGTGTTTGTCAAGGTCGGCCAAAAAGTGTAGGAAGTAGGAAATTTACTGCACTGGTTATCTCCATTAATTTTGCCACAGGGTTCGCATTTTATAGATGTTTGTATTTCATTTTGCCGCTTCTTGTGTAGATAATGTGGTAGTATAGAGGGTCTGTTTTTGTTGACTTCTTGCCATAGGGTTGGCATTCTGTTTTCCTTGGCTTTTAAGAGCAAGGAGACAATCCTACAGGATTAATGGTACATTCCCATGTTTAACTACATGGAGACATCATATTAAGTACAAGAAGACAATCCTTGAATTACTGCAAACAAAAGGGTCTGTTATGATTCAATGGGTACGTGGTCATCAAGCAGTGAATAGTTTGGGTTGGTGTAGAGTACCTCCTATAAGAACAAGAAGACATTTAGATAATTAAGTCAAGAAATATTATGTGAGAAATCAATTGAAGTGGATACATGGAAGAAAATAGTACTGTATTTTTTTTTTATTCCATAGTCGATTTTTTGCAAAATGCTTTATAAATTTCATATTAGGTTCTAAATTTCCAGTAATAAAGGTGAGTGATAGCATTAGTGAGCTAATTTTGGGTAGTTTAGAGACTAGGTTGTTCAAACAAAACCATTTCATAGTTAAATTTTTAAAAAATTTTCAAATGATAGAGTCCATTCTTCAATTGTTTTTTAAAAAATTAATTTCTTTTGCTAATAAATTTAATTCATTGCACATGCTAATTGTTCATGTAATTATTTTGTTAACTTATTTGGATCATTTACACTCATGCCTCTAACTTTTGTTTTCCCCAGGATGATCAACTTAATCTAGTGATTTTTTTCCTGCTAGCATGGAAAAAGGAGAAGATCACTTAGCTGGGCTAACACCAACCAGCTCAAATCCTCCATGTGCGGTATGTGATATTATTTTAAAGATTTATTGAAATGTGTTGAGTTGATGTTTATTGGTTGATTACATCAATCTCATGGTTGCTACTTATCATTATTATTTTTTATATTAGAACATCCCAACAACTGCTCCAACCCTTTCAAATTACATGCACATTTGGCATGGACCACATGGTCACTGGCCTTTATGCCATATCCAGATGACAACCAATATCCAATGAACATTCAGGTGGTGATGCAACTTTGTTAATATATTTTTTTAATAAATATGCTTTTTCAGAAAGTTTAATTGCGTTAATTTTTGTGATTTATGCATAATGTTGGTTACAAATTTCAATATAGGATGAGACCTTCCCTTCCTCTCATCACTACAAGCTCCGCGATGAGCTCAAGAGTTCGTATAGAGGATCTACCCAATTGCAAGGAAACTGAAGCACCATATACATTCTCTAGACTTGATGATGAGAGTAAAGAGGATACACCAAATTCACGAAATACCGAGGATGGCAGTGCCGGGACACCTGAGTGTGTCCAAATGGATGGTGGTGATACGATTGAGGAGCCAAAGTCAGAAATGAAATTTAATTCTTTTGAAGAGTTATTGAGCTATTATAAGTAATATGATAAGAAATGTGGGTTTGTGGTGATGATAAAAAGGAGTGAAAAGGCTTAGGATTAAATTATTAAATATGTCACCCTTCCTTGTGCCCGCGGTGGGAAGACACGGAATAGAACGTTGAATATTACCAAACCATGTCCGACAGGAAAGACGAAATGTAAGGCAAAAATTAACATCTTAAAAGTTGAGGGAAATATGCGGTTGAGAACATGTCATAATATCCATAATCATGGCCTTAGTCCACAAAAATCCCGCTTCTTTAGTTGTAATAGAGAAGTTAGCGAGACTGTAAAAAGAGTTCTAGATACAAATGACTTGACTGACATTTGAATGAATAAGAGTTTTGGTGGTCTTATCGTTGGCACGGGTGGATTCGAGAACCTCCTATTTTTTGAAAAGGATTGTCGTAATTATATGGACAAGGCTAGACATCTGCAACTTAGGAAAGGTGGCGCTGGAGCGCTTCGAGAGTATTTTTTAAGGATGTAGCACAAAAATCCCGGATATTTTACATTGATGGGAGGTAAAGAATGTCTTTTGATGATGTGGTCACATTCGACACTACGTATCTAACGAATAGATACGGTATGCCCTTCGCATCATTTGTTGGTGTAAATCACCACAACCAGTCAATTTTGTTGGGAGTATTATTAATATCTAGTGAGAATACGAAGACATTTGTGTGGTTATTTCAAACATGGTTGAAATGTATGGATGATATAGTTCTGAGAGCCATAATCACTGATTAGGACAGAGAGATGAAAAATGCGATTGCCATTGTATTTCCAGAAAGTCGACATCGATTTTGTTTGTGGCATATACTGAAGAAAGTCTCCAAAAAACTTGACTCCCATAGTTCGTAAAAAAGTGGCATGAAAACTACTTTGATGAAATGTGTGCATGACACCCAAAGTGTTGAAAAGTTTGAAAAATGTTGGGAGCAGCTAATCACCACGTACAACTTACATGAAAATGCCTGGCAACAAAGTTTATATGATGAGCGTGAGCATTGGGTACCAATTTTCTTGAGGGACTTATTTTGGGCTAGAATGAGTACTACGCAACGGAGCGAGAGCATGAATGCATTTTTTTACGGTTATGTTCATGCTAAGACAAATTTTAAAGAATTTGTCGACCAGTTTGATAACACATTGAAAAAGAAAATTGAAAATGAAATTGCCACGGACTTCCACTCATTTAGTGTCTCAATTCCCTTTATATCTAGCTTTCTAATTGAAAAGAGATTTCAAGATCTGTACACGGATGCTAAATTTAGGAAAGTTCAACAGCAAATCACTGGCATTATTGATATGGATCCAAAGTTACTTAAGCATGATGATACAATAAAGACCTATCATGTAGATGATGAAGTTCGTGTGAAAGAGTTCACTAAGCCAGTTACATATTATGTGGACTTTAGTGAGAAAGATACAACTGCAACGTGTTCATGTGGGTTGTTTTAGATAAGGGGGATATTGTGCATGCACATTTTGGCAGTATTCAAATGTAACAAGATAAAGTCTATGCCAAATACATACATTTTAGATCAATGGAGGAAGGATATCAAAAGAAGATACACATTAATCCATAGCAGCTATGACACAGGGGGATCAGTGGGCAGATGCTAACAGATATTCAAGTTTGTTAAATATTTTTTATCAGATGATTACTCATGTTGCG
Organism: Cyclocarya paliurus; assembly: GCA_029856935.1. Lineage (NCBI taxonomy): Eukaryota > Viridiplantae > Streptophyta > Magnoliopsida > Fagales > Juglandaceae > Cyclocarya > Cyclocarya paliurus. Next base: position 22,531,367 of record CM056946.1, on the reverse strand, counting down.
GGTTCGATACAGCATACTGAGGATACAACTACAAAATTGTATACAATGATTAACTTATATCGTGCCAACCAAGAAGCCCCATCGATAACCCTAACGGGTGCGAATGTTGGTTGTATGACAAATGATACTATTACAGTTGGTAGTTCAAAATAAGTACTCAGTTTGAACGTTGAAATAGGGAAAGACAGACCTCTATCACTGAGAAGAGCATCGAGGATGAAGAAAGACTTGCGGAAAGTTAAAGTGAAAACGAAGAGAGCACCAGTGAAGGGGAAACACAAACAGGTGCATATTTTAAATATTAATGGATTTTATTTACCATTTAATTCAAATATCACAAAAATTCTAAAGGAATTTGTGACTTGTTCATTAGCGAGATGGATGAGATATAACAGTCGTGGACACTTGCAGGAGGTTATTTGGCCCTTCGGAGATGGATACTCCCAATGTTGGACAAGTCCTGGCTCGAGAAACGGTGATTGGTAGTCAAAAAAGTGTAAGTGGATCTTTTGTGTTGTCGATATTTTAATAGTATTATCCACAACGCAATAAAAATTGGTGTATACTATTTACAAATACAATTTAGGTTAGATGGATTACAAACGGGAGAATTTGGGTTGAGTAGATCATAATCGTTGCAATGATTTGATTCATTAAGTATGTTATTAATAATACTAACATTTAATGTTGTGACAATTGACATTTTTAGTTGTCATTTTGGAAACTAAGATGATCTATGTTGTATGTTTTGCAGGGCTTAGAAGACTTGTTGTACTTTGGACATTTGAGAAGCCAATTTTTGCTATTTTGTTAATTGGGAAGCTATTTGTTGATATTTGTGTGCTGTGAGGATATTTGTACTTATTTTGTGTATTGGGAGAAAAGTTCACTGCTGGTATTAAATTTTTGGCTTTAGAGTTATTGATGTTTGTATAATTTACTACATTTATGTCGCGTTTGTTCATGTTATGAGTTCTGTGTCACTATATTTTGTGTATACAGTTTCGTGGTTGGCATTTTGTGTCATCACTTTTTACAAAAATGCTCAATGGCAAAGTGAAGTCAAAATCACAAGCATCTGAGAACAAGATATCAAACTGCTCTATAACAATTTTACTATATGTATAAAGTACAATAACTGTACATAATAATTTTAAAAACTGCTTTATATCCATATAAAACTGCAACAAACCGCTTTACAACCTGATTTAATACAAACTGTACATAACAGTTTTAAAAACTGCTCAATATTCATAAAACGCTGCAACAAACTGCTATACAACCTGATTTAATACAAATTATACATAACAGTTTAAAAACTGCTTTATATCCATACAAAACTGAAACAAATTGTTTTACAACCTGATTTAATACAAACTATACATAACAGTTTTAAAAACTGCTCAATATCCATACAAAACTGTTTCACAAACAATTTTACAACCTGATTTAACACAAACTGTACATAATAGATTTAAAAGCTGCTCAATATCCATACAAAACTGTTTCATAGTTTTACAACCTGCTCTATTACAAAATCTATACAAACTGCTCATACATTAACCTTACCATATTGTTTACAAACAATATACATTACATCACTGTTTCACAGTTTTACAAACTATACATTTTGGCAGTTTTACAAACTGCTCAATATCCATACATCAGTTACATCAACTACATAGTCCAATACAAAACCGGAACTACTAACACTATCCAGGAATTACTTAGATACTACCAAGCGACAACCAACATGTAACTATAAATACAAAAGCCCAATACAGCCGAAATAGTTTGCGTGAATGCCTTATTTAATCTTCTTGTTCCCGAAGCACCAACTCTTTCTTCATAACCTCAATCTCCCTCTTGTGGACATCGTCGAGTATCTTCTTGAGCTCTTTCTCCTTCCTTAGCAATTCGTTGATTCTTTTTCAAAATAGGAGCTCATTCTCTTCATTACTATCTGTCCACTTGAGAAACCTACAATATGGTAATCCTTCATGATTTTAAACATATATAACAATGTTAGATATTTTAATATTAATCATTACATGAACAAAAATGTTTTATGTATAAATGATGTAGTTACCTTAGTGTTGTACTTTAGATACCCTAAGAAGGATCGTCCTGAATTCTTTGCAGTACTTGAAAGTCTTAGTGTGGCTGGCTCCTCACAAAAATAAAATAGTATACCCAAAACACGTTTAGCAAAGGATAAATAAGATATTGATGATAACATCATAACATGTAGCAAAATAACAATCAGGTCAAATTGGAGAGAGGGAACAAACAAAGTAGCTTTTGTAGGAAACAAAAAATTATTGGCATTTTTTAGTTAATTGGTGTTAACAAAAAAAGTACAACACTATGTCATCCCAATTGATGCTAACTGTTCACTACTGTTTTTTTACTCAAGCATAAAGAAAAAGAAAAATGCGGTAGTTTTATATGCATACACGTTTAGAATGTTTACAAATAGAATATATAAAAAGCTTAAAGAGAAAGGGGTTGCTCCTCGTATGGCAGTAATTTTAAAAGTACAAAAAATTCAACTGCTGGGAGGAATTTCCTAAATTATTCATATACATGCTTCTCACGCACATTTCTTTCAATTTCAAAGAAAAAGACGAGAAAAGAAAAAAGAAATAGAAAATTCCCCTCAAAACAATATTAATGTAGTAGATACATAAATCTCTCTACTTGGTTGGGATCTTCGAAATTCATCATTCCCCCCATGCTCATCTAACTAGATTTTGTGGGTCCTTGTTGGCAACTTAATAAATTGACAGTAGTGGGTTGTGTGAATCATGTCAATTAATTAATCGAATGTTTTACTTTATTATGGATAGGCTTTACGAGCAAAATCTTTTATAAAAAGTTTCTTTTCAAGATTCAAAGAAAAGTGTGGAAGTTCATCAAGAAGATTAAAAGTTAAAAATTACAAGAAATGTTGTAATGGGAAAAGGTGACTGACTTATCATATACATCTTCTAGTACTTAAATTACATTTTAATGTAACAGTAAATATCATAATAACAGTAACAGTTTAACATTTTGATGTAACAGTAAACATCCCAATAACAATAATAGTTTAACATTTTAATGTAACAGTAAACATCCAAAAAAAGTAAAAGTTTAACATTTTAATGTAACATCCCACTAACATTTTACAATAATGGTTTAATACAATTTAGTGAAACATCCCGCTAAAATTTTAATTTTATGCATTCTATAGAGATGCTACTACTTTCATACATGAGTGGAATTTATAAATTGGTAACTTAACAATGATGATATGATATGTGATTTGAATAATTACATAATTAAATAGTTAATGCATGAATTATACATCATAGGCAATGTATTACATGACTAAATGTACAATGTATGATAAAGAATTATTGACTTCCAAACATTTGGGAAGTAAAATCAAAGCACAGAAAAAGGAGAAAACAAACGAGATTTTTACAGTGAGGAAACATTGAAACTCGGCCAGATCAATGATTACAAAAAATTTCTTGGAGTTAGGGTTATGGTTAGGGTTTAGGGCTTGATAACCAAAAAAATTTAGGGTTAGCGTTTCGGGACTTGATAACCAAACAAATTTAGGGTTAGCGTTAGGGTTAAGGTTAGGGTTTCGAGGCTTGATAACAAAAAAAAATTAGGGTTAGGGTTAAGGTTAGGGTTAGGATTTCAGGGCTTGATAACCAAAAAAATTTACGGTTAGGGTTAGGGTTAGGGTTTTTGGGGTTTTGTGGGAAGGGGATTTCAGATCTAGGTGGAGAAAAAGAAAAAAGGGGCTTCGTGGAGAAGACCAAGCTAGCCATTCGATGGGTTCCTGTAGAAGACGAAGGGGAATGTGGCTTTGTGGCTTCGTGGACAAGGCAAAGACAGGGACTTCGGGTGTTCTTGCGTCCGTGGGTGGAAGGGTTTGAGGAGAAGATGATGGGGATGTGGCTCTGTGGTTTTGTAGAGAAGATGAAGAGAAGATGAAGACAGTGACTTCGCAAAACCGTTGGTTCATGGGTACGAGGGTTCTTGGAGACCACAAAGACTTACTGCAGAGAAGACGACGACTGGGCTACGACAGCTTCGTGGGGTGGCCAGTTCGTGGAGGATGATGGGGCTTCGTGTATGTAGAAGAGGAAGAAGAAGACAAAGTGAATGGTGGTTTTCGTGGAGATGGGCGAAATGGGAAAGGAGGCGAACCGAACCCTTTTGTCTTCGAGGGAAAGGAGCCAAATGACGATGTTGCACATTTCAATCCCTATCTCTCTCGAGCAAGTAGCAAACAACGACGTTCACATAATTTTACATTGAACATGATGCTGCGAGGGTTCCCCTGCGCAGTCGCGAGTAGCATTTTTTAAACAGAAAACATGTGGTAGCAAGGGAGAATAAGGTATCGTTTGGATGCTAAGAATATCTTAGATGATCTAAGTTTATCTATGAATAGTAGTGAGTTAAAATATTTGAGTGGGTTTTGTGGATCCTATTGAGATGCGTTTTGATATATAGGTAGGTTGAGATATGCTTAACTTTTGAAAAATGATACTTGGCGGCTTCAAAGTTACTGTTCGGATATTTTAATTTTTTTCTTAATGGTTAAGGATGTTAAAAAAGTATTTTAAAAAAATAAAAATAAAATTCAAATGCACAAGGGGGCACGCCTAGAGGTGCATGTTGGGCGGCCCCCTAACATCGTTCTTAACTTTTTATGGGAAGTTGAAAATATAATGAGTCTTATCAATGATTAGTTTGTTAATGTAGTAGTGATGAAATAATTATTTTATTTATATGGTTTAAAATAAAAGTCTCATAAATGAACAGTGCTAAGTTAAGATGGAAAAAGTAAGATTATTTCAAATAAAATAAGTTGTGTGTGTTTGGATGGAGAGTATATCCATCTGTATGAAACAATGTCAGATGATTTAAGATAGTCTTGCCGTCCAAACACAACCTAATACATGGAAAATACAAATTTTTTATTTAAAACATAGAAATATTTTAACCACATAAAAATCTTACAAAAGTAAATCTACAAACTCACGTGGATTGATATGGTAACGGATTATATAAAACTATATTATTTTGTGGGATCTTTTGTCAATATACTTCTCTTTAAAATATATATATATATATACAGAAATAAGAAAAAAAGATTTGTATTTAAAAATTAAAAAAGTTTTTTTTTTTAAAAAAAGAAGGAAAATGGGCAAGGAGGTTTTCTTATTCATAGAAGAAAATTAAAAAGAAAATGAAAAGAAAAAGACGGAGTACTCCTTGTCAGGCTATCATGGGCGACCAAATCTAGCAGGAAAATACTCTAATCACAAATAAATTATACAAACTAGTGTGGCTTGATGTGGTTCGTCAGATTATAAAATTATTTTTATTGTAAAATAAATTTAATGAACTAGATAAATCCACAATCTAATGTGGTGATCAATCTAGCATGATGGTTGAGAGTTGAAAGTGGACGAGAAAATGGATACCATAGCCATAGGGGGGCCTTTTCAATGCCCACCCAGCTAAGACTTGGGCCACCAAGGGATGACTGAATCCATAAAGCCCATGGTGGATTGGTGGTTCCCTCCCAGACTCTCTCTTTTTCTTTCTTTTTATTTTTTAATTTTTTATTTAACTTTTTGAAATAAAAATATTCTTTTAGGTGTCAGTATATTGATATTAAAAAAAAAGAATAGTTTTTCACGTGTCAGTTTCACAAATTGCCATGTGCTTTTCATAAGTTCTATGAATATAATTAGTATCAAATTTGTAATAGACCATGAGGTTATTCCTCGAGAAAAATTTACACCCTAAGCAAATGTTAATTGAGACGATTTTCGAGTGGTTGCTAGCCAATTTTCCCTTCATTATTTAATGCTCAAAATTAGATGAAACTTTTATTGAATGAAAAAATGATCTTTTGAGTAATGATACGTAAAAAATCGTATATTAGGTATGGCATGCCAAAAAAAAAAAAAAAAACCAAAGAAACATGTATTTTATGAGTACAAACATGTATTTTACTTCACAAAGAAACAATCGAAGGAAAACCAAGTACTTTATTCTATACTTAACATAAAAAAAAACCCTAGAAATCTTAACAGGCTAAATGACTTTACATAATCAGCTATTATAAACTATTTGAAACTTTCAATAATCACTAGTTTAGAATCGCATGTGCAATGCATGTGCTTAATTCCTTACATAAAATAAAGTGTTTGCCACCAATGTGAGAGCAAACGTGCTCGTCACCTTGATGAGCAAACGTGCTCGTCACCTTGGGAGGTAAAGTTCTGGTCACCTCGGCGAGCACCACAAGAATAAAAGTGCTCATACCCCAAGCAAGCACCACAGGAAGTAAAATTGCTTATCACCTTAATGAGCACTATGAAGGAGTATGGAGCTTGCCACCTTTGAGAGCATAGTGGGGAGGGAAAAAGCTCATCCCTAGTGTGAGCATAATGGAGAAAACAATTACTCACTACCTTGATGAGGACAAAGGGAGGCAAAGTGTTCAGCACATAAGTGAGTAGGTAGGAACAAAAGTGCTTGTCATCTCGGTGAGCACCACAGCCAAGCAAAAGGTGGCAAAGTGCTCACCTCCCAAGGCAAGCACCGTGGAGAATAATAGTGATTGGCCCTTAGATAATGAGCATTGTAGGAGGTAAAGTGCTTGTACCTTAGGTGAGAGCGAAAGTGCCATTTATGTGAACACTATGGGAACAAAAGCGCTTGGCTCCTCGACGAGTACTATGTGAGGTAAAATGCTCCTCACAAGTACTTGCTCGTCGGAGCGCAAGTAAAAGTACTCGCCACCCAAGCAAGCATAGGGTGAAGTGCTCGTCACCTCAAAATGGTCAATCCCTAGGCTGATTTGGATGCACAGTGACACCGTGATCCATCCTTGGATTGACAATACCAATGACACCACCGTGGGTATTTCTATCATATAATTGATGATTTTGAGATGAAGATTTCTTGTTGTTGATTTGCTAGTTTTGTTGTTGTTGAGATTGATGTTGTTGATCGGCTTATTCAATTTGGATCATTTGTGTTTCTATCTAATTTGTTAAGTTGTAGGGGTATTTTAGTTTGTTCGGATATGTAGAAGGAAATTTTAGCCAACCCGGAAACTATACTAGGGGCACTCTAGTCAAATCAAACAGCAGGAATTTTTAGTCCAATATAGGATATGTAGACAAGAATTTTGATCCAAGTTATCACATGAATGAATTACTACTCCCTAGCCCCTAAAGTAGCTCTTTTATTATAGATAGATCATAAACTTATCCACTCATTAAAAAAAAATCTGGAACTTATTTGCTTAACATATATAATGTGAAATATCATTTACAAACTCTCATTTACCTTCCTTGCATGCTAGCGAGAGACATCATGACGAGTGTTCAAACTCATAAGATGGTATAGTTCAAGTCTCGTACTTTTGACTTCGACCAATAAATAGATTATATAATATCATCAACATAAATCAAAATAATAATAATATCAGAGCCTTGTCGATGAAAAAATAATGAAGTATCATAAGGACACCTCCAGAAACCCATATGTTGAATGTAGGAGCTGAACTTCAAGTACCAAGCATAAGGAGCTTGTTTGAGACCATAAAGTGTTTTGTGAAGACAACAAACATAATCAGGACGAGTGGAACCCTCAAAACCAGGTGGTTAAGTGAGAAACACTTTTTCTTGTAAATCATTATGTAATAATACATTACTTACATCCAATTGTTTCCAAGACCAGTTTTGAGAAAGAGCCAATATAAGAATGAGATAGGTTTTATTAGGCTTGACCACTAGGCTAAATGTCTCATCATAATCAAGCCCATAAAGCGGTGTGAAGCCTCTGGCAACAAATCGGGGTTTATAACATTCAATTGATCCATCGGCTCGAGTTTTAATTTTAAAAACCCATTTACTGCTCACCAAATTCATATATGTTGTTTTTGGAACCAAGGTCCAAGTATGGTTGGAATATAGGGCATTGATTTCCAATTGCATGTCCTGCTTCCATTGAGGATCCTTAAGGGCTTGTTTATAGGATCTGGGCTCGGAGGGTTGGGCTGCAAGATTAGCCGCAAAACAGTCTGGTAGAGGATGTTAAGTTGAGAAAAGAACCCGTAACCTTCTTATGCCATCTTGGGTGCATGTAACCATGGGGTGGATCTGTGTTGGACTTGGTATAGAAGGGGACAGAGTTGAGCCAGAAATGGGCAGACGTTCAGATGATTTTGCAGTAGGCTGATCTGAGAGGCTTAAGGGGTCTAAGGCTGAAAGGGTCAAAGAAGAATTCAAAGGCCCAGATGGGGCAGAAACAATGGGTTGAGTAGCAGGAGTTTGAAGACGTGTGGACATGGGCCAAACTCGGAACAATTGCAATTAGGGTTGAGAAATGGATTTGTGAGAGAGAAAAGGAAACGTATTTTTATAAAAAATGACATGCCTAAAGATATAAATTTGGCCAGAGAGAGGATTCATGCAACGGTAGCCCTTATGATTTGGTGAGTATCCAAGGAAGACAATGAGTAAATTTGAATTCTAGCTTGGAATGACCAAATGGAGTGATGTATGGATAACAAGTACAACCAAATACTCGTAAATGACTATAGGATGGTGGTGAGTGGAAATAATCTCATAAGGGGACTTGCCATGAAGAATAGGAGTAGGTAGCCGATTAATAAGATAAACAGAGGTGGCAAAAGAGGCTGTATAAAATTTTGAGGTACTGAGAAATGTGCCATTAAAGTAAGACCCGTTTCAACAATATAATGATGACGACGTTCGGCCAAACCATTTTGTGCCGGGTTCCCGGGACACGAAATATGATGAATAATACATTTGGAAGTAAAGTAGTCTTTTAATGATTAATAGACAAACTCACCACCACAATCACTTCGAATAATTTTAACATATGTTTGAAGTTGATTTTCCAACAATGTTAAAAATTTAGGTAGAAGTTGAATGACATTGGATTTGTGAATCATAGGAAAATTCCAAATATAACGAGAAATTTTATCAATAATAACCAAATAAAAGTGAAACCCATCATAGGAAGAAATGGGACTCAATCCCCATACATCTATATGAAGAGTGTGAAGAAATGTGGGAGCATAGATAGTGTGAGGAGAGAAAGGCAATTTTGTTGATTTTCCAAGTGAGCAACTTTCACAAGAACAAATGTTTTTATTCAAAATAGGTAAGAAGTTAGACAAAAGATGTAGAATTCTGGAATTGGGGTATTGAGAACAGAAAAATGACCAACTGCAGACATAGGGAGCCTGACGCCATTACAACCATAACCTTGTCGGTGCCAATTCTTTATACCTTGTGCGTCATTTGTGGTGGGAGAAATATTCTTATTAGCGCCAGTATCTGGAAATAAGGGTTCTTCTATGGTGTCGCCGATTGAATAGAGAGGAAGGCCTTGTAATGTTCGGCCTCTTCATTTGTTGCAAAACAGGCATCGACCTTATGATTGGGACCACTACAATGGAAGCAAGCAATGCGTCCACCACATCCATTGTTGCAACCACAACCATGAGAGGGAGTTGGCTGTGAACGTTGAGGAAGGTTGCGAGTTTGAGAATGACCACCCTACATTGCCCTTTATATTTTTTTATGAGAATGAGCTGGAGCATTGCCACGGTTGGCATTTGTAAATGCAGCACGAGTGGTATATAATGTAGTAGGCGAATGAGTCTCACGAGCAGCTGGAACCTGAAGCTCAAAGTCACGTAATTTGCCAATCATGGCCTCAAGTGAAGGAAAGTTGTCCTTGACATTTAGGACAGCAATAATGGGGTCAAACTCAGAGCCCAGACCTTTGAATATACCGATGATGAAGTCATCATCATCCATAGGTCTTCCATCACCACGAAGTGCAAGAGCCAGTGACTTAGCACGGTGAAGATATTCCTCCATTGAGGGGGATCCTTTTTTAAGAGATTGAAGTTCAGATTTCATTTGCTAAACTCTTTCATGTGTATGTCGACCATAAAATGTTCAAGAACTTTCCAAGCTTCACGGAAAGTTTCGTTGTTGATCACTTGCAAAAGAGGTACATCCAAGAGGGAGCTGTTGATCCAACCAAGGATCAACTGATCGATACAAACCCATTTAGTTGTAGCTGGATTCGCAGTTAGTACATCATCATCTTCGAGTAGCATAAGAGGTGGACAAGAAAGATCATTGTTTACATAGCCAAGGAGGCCATGACCAAACAAAATGGGAACAACTTATGCTTTCCTTAGGAGATAATTGGTGAAGGCTAGTTTGATGGATATTTTGAGAAGGTTGGTTTTTGAAAAAAGCGAATCAAGGCAAGTCGAATCACCCACAGGTGGGATCAATGAGATTGTAGAGGAAGAAGCCATTAGTGAACCTCTCTTGGCTTTGATACCATGTAAGGAGAATAGCCTGCTAAAAGAATGACTGGTATTTTTTGAATTATTTATTATATTTTGTGTGAAAATTAAGAAAGTTGTAATGATGAGATGAGATAGGTTAAAATCTTTTTTGTAACCAAACTTTCCCTAAATCTGGTCGAAAGAAAATTTTGTTGGTGTGCATGAATTCATATGATCACGGCCCACTCCTAGTTGGTTTTGAAGGCCTCCTATTTCCGAGCTAGGTTGGAATTGCGCACTCGTTGAAAGAGGGGAAAGAAACCTAAATGTATAGATGCCGCCCATAAATATACTTTTAATTTCAGCGACAGTACTGCAATATATGCATATATGTTTCTAGCTAGTTTGGTGCATGCCACATGCATCAGAGATGCTTTCTAGCCAAAATGATAAATAGGCTAGTTCCAATTTTCTTTGACATTTGATCATAAGGAACTTAAGGACTTAAATCTTGTACTTAAATTGAACAACTCAAGCCCTAGTCATGATCATGTTTTGATGGTCTCATGAACTATATATCCACGTAACAGTAAACTTAATTCTACGTACAATGGCTAGTAATTTTTTTATAAAATTTACCAGATCTCGCATTATGAATAGAGATGATCCAAGGGAGAAGAAAATTAGATTCGTTGTATCATATTAATTAGTTCCCACACTTGAAACTTCATAATTATGAGCTAGGAACCTACTTACTGACGTGATTTGATTGCGTTTGAGTAGTGAGATATTTTCAAGTATTCTGTAAATAATAATACAAAAATTAATAAAAAAATAATGATAGAATATTAAATAGTAGCGAATATTAATAAAAAATAAGTAAAAAATAATAATAAAATAGTGAATAGTAATGAGGTATTCTCAGTACTCAAACTAGCCCTTAATGTTAGAAAGCTGTAAACTGATGGCAAGCTGACAACCTTAGCTCCCTTATTTTCCCTCATAGGTAGCAAGTTTGCAACTCATTCTAACCGTGCACGTACAACTTTTAAATTAACGTTCAAAAGGATAGCTATATGTGTTTCATCTTATCTTATATTATTATTATTATAATTTTTTTATATTTTCATACAAAATATAATAAATAATTTAATTTTTTTTATTTTTAAAACAGTAATAATATTATAAAATAATATTTTATTCAATATTCAATTTTATTTCAATTCAGCTCTCAGCTCAGCTCACCTCACTTCACTCACAGCAGTAACTCACGAATACGTTTGGCGTGCTGGAAGTGGATGTAGGTGTTTTCTTCTTTTCACTTGCATCCATCGAGCGCGCAGTTATTAATGCAGATATCCATTTTATCTGTAATGAGAGGCATGTGATGAGCAAACACGGTATGGCCTCCCACCTGAAAGAAACATCCTGCGCGACCCACCCTCAACCTATTGACTACTGTTGGTTTTTGGAACAACGCAACGCATGGGTCTGTTTCAAGTGGTTTAAACTTCGAATTTTTTTTTTTTTGAAAATGGTTTAAACTTAGAATTAAAAGCTCTATATATATATATATAATGTACGATCGAATCTAATTAATAGAAGAAAAGTGAGATTGCACATCAAAATAGAAAGTTTGTAATCTGAAAATTACGTTACGATCTTTCCTTTCCTTTTCTTACAAGTAATCTGAAATCAAGCGTGAGGGAAGAACAATGCATGAATGCGCATGCTCTCTCTCTCTCTCTCTCATAGCCCTTCTACCATGCATCTGTACTTGATTTGTGTGAGAGCTAGATCAGGGAAACCCATCGATTTAAACTTAACAAGAATGTGTTAGTTTCTACCAAATAATTAGAACCCTAACTTCCAACATATATGGATCTTCTAACAAGAAGTAAATATTACACCTCATTAATCAAAAAACAAAACAAAAACAACAGCGCAAATTAGTGAATCGATGAAACATCGTTCTATCGGTAGGATCGAAGAATGGCTCCACAAAACGTGCATATAATGGCTTTCCAAGACTTCCAATAGAAAGGCACGTAACAAAATCTCGTAGCTGTCTTCATGTCGGCCACGCTTGCCCCGCCACCGCACCGCGAGCAAATTCCGGCCGCCGGCTTGCTCCGGCTCACTTTCCGCTCTTGATCGACCAGAAAGCAGAAAAAAACCATGGATACGTGGGGGCCGGGCCAGGTATTCGTCAGACTCTTCACTACTTACTGCGTTTCGAAATATGAAGACGATGATGAGGAAGAAGCTGGGAAAGAGGTGGGTTAGTTGAGGCAGTCCTCCTGCTTCATATAATGCATGAGCTGAGTTAAAGATCGAGCAAGTTTGTGTAGCATCATATGATAGGGACCGTTGGATCGGTGTCGGGGTAATTTAATTTGTGGTTAGGGATCATTAAATTAGTACGATCGAAAGCGCGCTTGGCTTCACAGTTGAATTGGTTTCGGGTCAGAAACGACTGTCGCGGTGGATAATACAGCTGGAACTAGGCAGTAGCTGCTGACTGATAGTTGGATGTAGGAAGATCTGGTCCATACACGTGGAGAAGAGAGTGAACGTGGATGCCAGCCAATTCCGCTGAAAGTGAATGTGGGCGGCAGTTGGTAGGTATCTGTTGATTGGAAGAATTATAAATGGAGTTTGAGCAACGGAACAAGAATGGTCTTTAGTCAAACATTTTCAATCCAACAATTCTAAGGACAGTCGGCAGTTGCAAACGGCGCATAGTCTGCGTTTAAAATAATATTTTTATTTATCATGTCAATTAAAATGAAAAAGAAGAAGGAAAAAAAATGTAGAAGAAGAGAAATGCGAGAAACTGAAAATAAGCTAGCTTCTTTTTCAAGTTACGTTTTTGCTTTCGAAATGTTCGGGCTGTGTAGAAAAAGTGAGAAAAACTTTCATGTGGGTTTTTTTTTTTTTTTTGATAGAAAATAGACTTCATATCATTCATCATAAAGAAGTTACAGCTGTGACTTAAATTACAAGTCAAACTAGGATCAGTTAAAAGTTCCCCGTATGCTGAGTGACGGCATTGTCTAACTTCAGAGACTTGAGAGTCTCGCTCCATCCTCCAACCAATATCCAAACTCCACCCTCCAAAGGAGGGGAAGTAAATCCCCAAAACTCCACCCTCCAAAAGAGGGGAAGTAATCCAAAACTTCATCCTCCAAAGGAGGAAAAGTAGCCCCACAAAGCTATGGACATAAGTCCAATAGCCTATTTCAACTTATTTCTTGCAACAAAAAAACCAACCAAACAACATACCAACATAAAGTCGGAATAACAGATCACTACAAACCAAAATAAAAATACCAAACAACCGTAACCTCCACCCTCCATCAAAAACACTACAATCACACCACCGGCCAAACAACAGAATCGAAAAAGCAAACAAAACAGGATCGGGAGTGGCGCGTGGAAGTCACGTGCCACGCTGGAAAGGAGCCAAACGGTCGATCGAGGCAGCGCCGGTGTACTGGGCCCTGAGCTGCCGCGCAAGGCTTTGCTGCGATGTGATACGCGGTGACTCGCGTATGCCACACGTTCTGTGAAACTCGGCGCGTACGTGCAATACGCCGCTCCAAGTGGCGCCCAAAGCGGATGACTGGTAGATCGGCGGACGAGGGTACTCCTGGTAGTACGCGTGCAGGAAGAAAACCACCGGAGGTGCTCGGATCGACAGCCTCCCTTTATTCCGCCGAAACCTGTAAAACGAACGAAAAAACACAAAGAAAACCCGTCGGCGACGACGGAAGAGGGGGAGGAGAGGGAACGGGGAAGAGGAAGCGGAAGCTTCCCCTCCCCCCACTAAGATCTGACGGTAGAGCTGTAGAGAGAGAAGGTCTGGGCGAGAGAGAGAGCTGTAGAGAGAGATGTACCAGCTGAACGAACTTTCATGTGGGTTTGATTGTTGAAAGAAAGTGAAAAAAATAATGGAAATCATCGTCGGCACAAACCATTTTCTTCCTAAATATTCTTTCGCGTTTAGTCTTCTGCATCGTCGTCTGTAAATTCTTCGTCTTCTTCTTCACAATACTCTACCGTGTAGGTTTTCGTCTTCTTCTTCACCGTGTGGTAAGAAATCACAGTTTGGATTGTGCTTTAAGTGTATTGGATGAATTTTCTCTGTTTTGAAGCTCTGTTTTCGAACTTGAAAACATGTCTAAAATTGTTGGCAATGGGTTTCGATTTCTCAAAACAGAAGCACTAAGTGTTTTATATATATATATATATTCTTTTCCATCATTTTCCTTTATTGTGGCTCAGATAATCTTTTTATTCTTTCAACTTTAGCCAATAAGAACTAATTATTAGTGCAGTGATGTAGAATACGAAAAATACAAGCCAGTGAAAAGATTAGAAGTAGTACTAATTCTTGATATTCTTAGAGATCATGAGTTCATTACTGGACAGATTAAAAAAGTACACTTTTTTTTAAAGAACGTACAAAAAAGTGGTACTAATTGATTTTCATTTAGGAAACACAAAATAGAAGTACTTGATTTGCCTATATGACATATTGCATGCCGTAGTACAATGATCTTGTCCATTGTATGAGTCAAAAGAAGAATCTTTGCATACAAGCTCAAAGCATATGGCTGGAAAGAAATTGCAGAGAGGGAAATGTGAAAGGGAGGAAAGGGCTAGAAAGAAATTGCAGAGGAGGAGCAGAGAGGGAGGGAAGGGTGGAAAGAAATCGTAGAGAGGGAAATGTGAAAAGTAAGAAATGAGGATGCGGGGGGAAAGTTTGAAAAAGAGAAACACATTCAACTCAAAACGATGCGTTTCAAAATATTTTGCCATATTAGTACGCGTTTGTGCGGTGCCTTTCCAGCCCGATTGCATACAGAGTTTTCCTTTTCAATTCAGCTGCCTGCCAAGCGGCTAACTTTAGGAACAATTTGGGTGAAGGCATGATGCTTTTATGAAATTATTATTAAGTTTTTGCTAGCCTTCTGTCATATGTATGAATGTAACCATTGTGATCATGTGAACATAACAATCAAGGCTGCCATCCATCCTAGAGGCAATCAAATGAAGGAGACAGAGATAATAACTCAATGAGAGAGAGAGATGAAGACTGAAAGAGACTTAGGCCGAATTTGAATATCTCGTGAATAGTAATGAAATATTTTGAATTAAAGATATTTTATTTGATTTTAAAAAATTAGAGAGAAAAAATTTAATAAAAATATTATAAATTTAAAAGATTATTTGAATATAATTTTTTAATATAACTTTTATTTTGAAATTTAAAAAAGTAATATTTTTTTATATTTTGTTTGAGAGTTTATAAAAGTTGTAATGATTAAATAATAATTAAATCAAAAAATTAAAAATTAAAAATATTTGTATTTAAATGATGTTTATATAAAAATATTTTACAATACTTGAAAATAATTATATTGTCAAAGCCTTAATTATATTGTGATGGCGGCGTGAGCTTGGATGGGGGAGGACATTTTGAAATCATGATCCAAAGAGGGCACTAGTCGCCACGGTCAAGAATTTAAGGTATTTTTAGATGTTGAAATGAGTTGAGATCTTTATAAATAGTAGTAAGTTGAGATGATATGATGAGTTTTGTAGATCTCACTTAAAATGAATTTAGATGTATTTGAATGTTAATATGAGTTTAAATGCATTTGTTAGAAGTTGAAAAATGTTGTGGATCCTGCATGTAAAGAGGTGTTAAGTTAAAAAAGGTTGTGGATCTCACGTGTAAAGAGGTTTTGAGTTGAATGATGTTTCTTGTTTGGATAGTGAGATGAGATGGTTTTAGATGAGTTGAATAAAATATTGTTATAATATTATTTTTTAATATTATTATTATTTTGAGATTTGAAAAAGTTAAATTATTTATTATATTTTGTATGAGAATTTAAAAAAATTATAATGATGAGATGAGTTTAGAATGTTTGTGTATCCAAACGTTGATTTAAGAGTTACGTAATTGGAAGTTAAACTCAACTTAAACTTAAATCAACTGAATTGATTTCAATATCTTTCTAATTTCAAACGAGCCCTAATGTAGGTTTTAATACGAGAGGAAACGAGGATAGAGAACGATAACGTAATGGAATGAATGCAAACAAACGAAAGGAGAGTTTGAAAAGGCATATATATATATATATATATATATATTAGGTTCATTTCAAAATGAGGTTATTTATTCTTAAAATTATAATATAGCGATCGTTCGAGCTCATTACGGGTGAATTGAAGACTCACCTGCTTAAACTTTTAATGAGAATTTAAATTTTCTGTCGCTTGGGCTAGTTGAAAATTGTCGTTTAAGCGTGGTACACTACATTTTCATTGCGTTTCGCTCTGAATTCCGGCTGATTCCGACCATTGCGGTTGGAACTTGCATTATGGATCACATTACGTTCTGAACTCTTTTGATGATAATTTTGTAATTTATTGACTCTGGATGGTATTTTTGTAAATTCAAAATCTAGGTCTTAAATAATGTAATTTAAAATCTAAAAGGCATTTGTATAATTTTAATTTTTTTTGTTAACTCTAATATGTTCCCCGGCGCTCTCTCTCTTAAATCTCATTATTTTTAATAATTTCTTAGTTTTTTTTACTTTTTACTTTATTATTTTTCTTGTATCTCAACTCAAATTTTTTGCTTTTTTTAATATTATCTTTAAACACCAATCTCGCTATCTTTTTAAAATTTTTTAAATATATATTCGTTTTATAAATTTTCAATTTTTGCATACACACACTAACATACATATGTTAAACACACTTACATTTATATATATATATATATATATATATGTATTTATATTATTAATTATCAGTATTGACTATAAAATATCCCATGCTCAAATAACCAAGCTCAGCCCATCAAAAAACACACACTAGAAGGCAAAGAAAAAGAAAGAGAGGATGGACAAAGATGAGACAAGGAAAAAGAAAGTATTAGAGGAAAAAGAAGGAATAGACATAAAAGAAAAGAAAAATGAGAAATGAGGGAAAGGAAATCAGGCACGCCAATGAAGAGTGGAATAAAATTGTCATCCCATACCACTCCCGAGGCCAGAGGATAAAAATGGATCAAACGGGACAAGAATGGACTTCTTATTTTTCAACTTCTTCAACTTCATGATAAGAGCTCCAGCGAGAAGATCTCCTCCAACAAATAGATCTTTGGCTTTCATTGTATAGTGAGAAATGAGAGACTGTAAAATACTCATGTTATAATAAATTTTCCCTTCCCAAATGCCCATGGACATAGGCATTATGCTGAACCACGTAAATTTATGTGTCACAATCATTTTACTTTTCCTGTATTTATTTCTTATTCACCATCATGGATGTACAACCGCACCAGATTACTATCGGGGGCTCTAGAACATACTGACCGGGGCCCGAATTGTCACAACGGGCCGAGAATGACTCTTCTCCCCTTCTGGCCTGTTGTGCAATTTTTCGACATTAACAAGTATATATATATAGCTTATTCCAAAATGGTATCTAAATATTCAATTCTAATGCTTAAATCGAAATGATAATTGGAATGAAATTTAAAATATTGGATTACCCATCCCGCCACGCAGCTGCTTGTAAAAGCATGGCAGGGGCAGTGAACTTATTGGAAAATAAATGAAATAAAATTGGATCTTTTCTTCAAAAGCACATAATAATACATCTTTCCGTAAGAAAATGTTTGCCCATGCCAATTTAGATGAGTTGGTGTGCACTGGGTTAAGTTAAAATATCTCTAAGATACAATAAAGCCTAAAAAATAACTTTGTTGTTTGGTTGCATTATGCACTTAATGAAATCAAACCAAAATACCACGAGCTTTGTAATTATGGTAAGAACCTAATAACCACTTGTTAATGTCTTAATTTGCAAAACAGACCGGAATGGATGAAAGAATTATCCACGGCTCACGAGATGATTTGGGTTTCAATACGATACTCTTTGCATTCATCCATATGATAAATAATAAATAAGCGAATAAAAGTAAATAAAGAGAGATATAATGATTTACGTGATTCAGCATAATGTCTACGTCTACAAGTTGTTTGGGGGAAAAATCTACTAAGATAAGTGATTTTACAATCTCTCATGGTCTCATATATCTCACAATACAATGGAAGAATTTAGGGAAGATCTTTTGGATTCACTATGTGCAATAGAGTTTGGACATAAGGAGCTTTTGTGGAGAGATCTTATGTGTAGAGAGCTTGTGGAGAGCTCGTGAAGAGTTCATTCGTTTTATAAGGGATCCCCTCATATATATAGAGATCCAACTTGCCTTGTGGAGACTTTTCCTGTTAGAAGTCTGAGTTACTTTCCTTTCAGGAGTCTGTGTCCCATTCCTTTGAGGAGTTTGAGTCCACTTCCTTTGAAAAGTCTGAGTGCACTTCCTTTTTGGGGTTTGAATCCATTTCCTCTTAGAAGTCTGTGTGTCTTTTCTCTTAGGAGTCTGAGTCAACTTGTCCTATCCCTTTAAGGCTTTATCTCTTAACTTGATTTTCGGGCTTATCTCGAGACTAAATTATAAGCTGTTGATTTGACCCTACAAATGCCCGCGATTCTTATGGGTGATTTGCTGGACAAGAAAGTCTTGAGAATCTTCAAGTCAATAATCTCCAGATGAATTTTAAAAATTGATCCCTGGAATCTGTTTGTTTCTTGGTTTTCTGTTTGTTTTGTACTATGCGGTAAGGAGCTTAGCTTGGAGAGATAGACACGAGATGTACTTGACCACATTAAGTGTGAGTGTGGAGCTCTGCTTTGGTGTACTTGATTGCGCTAGGTGAGAGTACGGAGCTCTACTGTGGCGGGAGATGTGCTCGACAGCATTAGGCGTGAGCTTGGAACTCTACTTTGGTGGGATATGTACTTAATCACATTAGGTGTGAGCGTGAAGCATGATTTTGAGTTTGTTTATTTGTGTTAATGTTTGTCGTGAAAGATCGTTTATTGTCGACGAAGAGTGCATATTTCCATTATTGATTTTTTGTGTGTATTTTTGTGATCATTTTTACTTTTATTGGTAGTAGTAGATTTTCTACCTCCTCGGTGTAAATTGTTGTTAGTGTTCTCGTTTTGTTGTTTGTTGGTAGTGGTAGATTTTCTGCCCCTCAGTGTAAATTTTTGTTGGTGTTCTCATTTTGCTGTTGGTGTTTGTTGGTAGTATCCCGCACTAAATGGTCAGGAAGCCCGTCGACCCCCTAAATCCATCTTAGGCGGTTGCTGAGCCTGTTGACTCGTTCCCGAATGACACCCACGTGAGGTGGTTGTAGAGTTTGGTGGCTCATTCCTGAATAACCCACTTGAGGCAATTGTAGCGCAAGCATAAACACTCGGCATTTCCTGGAAAAGATCTTGTCCTTGTACTGTTGTCTGTGTGAGAGAGGTCGGGCAGTTCAGAAAGTTGCCTGCCTATATGCCTAGGAGGTCGGGCTGTCCTTGACCCGTTCCTGTCTGTTGGCTACACCGCGAGTATTGACTCAACACTGGTGGCTAACTATAGAGGTTGGGCGGTCCCTGACCTTTCCCGCTTGTTGATTTGCACCACGAGTTAGACTCGACACTGGTGGCTAATTGTTGGGAGTGTGGGGTCTTGTGACCTCCACATCGGTTTGCTTGCACCATAAGTTAGACTTGATACTGGTGGCTGATTGTTGGGTTGTGGAGTCTTGTGACCTCCACACTCGTTGATTTGCACCTCAAGTTAGACTCAACACTGGTTGTTGACTGTTGGGATCATGGGGTCTTGTGACCTTCACGCTTGTTTGCTTGCTCCGCGAATTAGACTCGATACTG
This sequence comes from Cyclocarya paliurus, assembly GCA_029856935.1. Lineage (NCBI taxonomy): Eukaryota > Viridiplantae > Streptophyta > Magnoliopsida > Fagales > Juglandaceae > Cyclocarya > Cyclocarya paliurus. The sequence goes on along the minus strand of CM056946.1, from coordinate 22,511,176 downwards.
ATGGCTAACTATTAAGGTTGTAGGATATTGTGACCTCCATACCCATTCACTGTAAGTTAGACTCGACTCTCGTGGCTAATTGTAGAGATCGAGCAGTCCTTGACCTTTCCCACTTATTGATTTGCACTGCGAGTTAAACTCAACACTGGTGTCTAACTGTTAGGGTTGTGGGATCTTGTGACCTCCATGCCTGTTTACTTGCACCGCGAGTTAGACTTGACACTGGATGGCTAACTATTGGGGTCGGTGACTTCCACGCCCGTTGATTCGCACTGTGAGTTAGACTCGGCACTGGTGGCTGACTGTAGAGGTCAGGCGGTCCCTGACCCCACATTCCTGTTTGTTGAAGCCCGGATTGTCTTGTGGGCCGGGGATAATTTTTTCCTTCATTCTGATTTGTTGTGCAAATTAAGACCTCACAACCCCAATTGTTAGCCACCAATGTCGAGTCTAACTCATGGTGTGAATCAACAAGCGTGGAGGTCACAAGACTCCATGATCCCAACAATTAGCGGCTAGTGTCGAGTCTAACTCAAGGTACAAATCAACAGGTGGGAAAGGTCAGGGACCACCCGACCACTACAGTTAGCCACCAGTGTCGAGTCAATACTTGCAGTGCATCCAACAGATGGGAAAAATCAAGGACCGCCCTACTTCCCAGGCGCCTAACAAGCAAGCAACTCTTTGAACTGCCCGACCTCTCTCACACGGACAACAGTATAAGCACAACAATTTCTCAAGCAAACGCCGAGTATTTATGCTTACGCTACAACCACCTCGAGCAGGTTACCTTCGGGAATGAGCCACCAAGCTCTACAACCACCTCACACGGGTGTTATTCAAGAACGAGTTGACAGGCTTAGCAATCGCCTAAGATGCATCCAGCGGTCGACAGGCTCCCTGACCATTTAAGCACGAGTTCCTACCAACAAACACCAACAGTAAAACAAGAACACCAACAAAAATTTACACCAAGGAGGAAGAAAATCCACTACAATAAAAGCAAAAACAATCACAAAAATACACACAAAAAACCAATCATGGAAATATGCACTCTTCGTTGATAATAAACAATCTCTCACGACAAACAGCTACACAAATAAATAAATTCAAAATTGAGCTCCACGCTTATACCTAATGCGGTTGAGTACATCTCCCACCAAAGTACCGCTCCATGCTCATACCTAATGCGGTGAAGTTCATCTCCGGCCAAAGTAGAGTTGTGTACTCTCACCTAGTGCGGTCGAGTACACCTCCCGCCAAAGCAGAGCTCCACGCTTATACCTAATGCGGTTGAGTATATCTCTCACCTATCTCTCCAAGTTGAGCTCCTTACCGCTTAGCACAAAACAAACAGAAAACCAGGAAACAGATAGAAAACCAAGAAATAGATGGGAAACCAGGGATCAATTTTCAAAATTCATTTTGTAGATTATTGACTTGAAGATTCTCAAGGTCTTCTTGTCTAGCAAATCGCCCTTAAGAATCGCGGGTATTTGTAGGGTCAAATCAACAGCCTAGAATTTAGCCTCGAGATAAGGCCGAAAATCAAGCTAAGAGATAAAACCATGAAGGGATAGGACAAGCTAACTCAAAATTCTAAAAGGAAAGACACACAAACTCCTAAGAAGAAAGTGATTCAGACACCTAAAAGGAAGTGAACTTAGACAAATCAAAGGAAAGTGACGCAGACTCCTCAAAGGAAAGTGACTCAAACTTCTAACAGGAAAACGCTTCACAAGCCAAGTTGGATCTTTATATATATGAAGGGATCCCCCACAAAATGGACACTCTCCATGAACTCTCCATGAGCTCTCTACACATAAGATTTCTCCACAGAAGCTCCCTACGCCCATATGCCACCGCACATAGCGACTCCAAAAGATCTTTCCTAAATTTCTTCATTGTATTGTGAGATAGGTGAGGTCATGAGAGATTGTAAAATCACTTATCATAGTGGATTTCGTCCCCAAACAACCTGTGGACGTAGGCATTATGCCGAACCACATAAATTCTTGTGTCTCTCTTTATTTACTTTTATTCGCTTATTTTTTATTTATCATATGAATGAACGCGAAGAGTATTGTATCGAAACCCGAATCATCTCGTGGGCTGGGGATAATTCTTTCCTCCATTCCGGTCTGTTGTGCAAATTAAGTCATCTAATAGAGAACAATGGAATAGTGTGAGAATTGAGAGAGAGGAATTGATCTAATGTTTTCTGATTAGGTGTCTTTATAAAGACAATAATGTACTTCGGTTAAAATATGTGATTTTCAAAAAACAACTAATGACTGTTAGACAAAAGTTATTGTCGATCATGTTGTTTATGGTAGTTAAAAACAGTTTAAAAACTATTAATAAACATACTTTTAACCTTAGACATCAGATCGCACTAATAAATAATGGTAATTTAATATTGACCATTATATCAGGCTCATCAGTATTGCTTGTTGCTCTAGGTGAGCTTCATAGCTCTCGCGTGTTCATGTTCCTAGTGAGGGCAGGCTTAATACCCGCCATTCTTATTGCTCAGGGCGAGCACGCCCATGTTTCTTCTTGTTTGAGACAAGCTTGATTGCCCTCTCGTATTTCTTGTTGATCGGGGTGAGTTTCATTACTCGCCTCCGATGTGGACAAGCTAAGTATTCGCCATATTGGTTGTTAGGGATGCAATTCAGTGCTTGCTCGAGCTTTACTCTGTGAGCAAGCTAAGTGCTCGCCACGCTTGTTGCTTGGGAGCAAGCTTCATTGCTCACCTGAGACCTAGTCCACGTGCTTGGGGCGAGCTCTATTGTTTGTCCGAGAATTAGCTTGTGTTTCGTACTAAGTGCAAAGTGCGCCCTCAAGGTGCCACAAAAGCGCCACTATAGCCCTACAGCCTTCGGCCACGCTCACTTTTTTTTTTCTCTCTCTTCGACGTGGGACTCTTCCAAAGTCATTTTAAAAATACTATTAAATTCACATATTTCCAATACATCAATATTCTAGTATCCTAAGCGTACCAATTCATATTGAATTCGATGGTTAGAATTTGTTACGGTGACATAACTGCAAGAAAAGTGATGGGAGAAAGGTTCTAAAATGACGTGAAATGATGAGAATGGATGGCATAAAGATGAAATTCAAGTACGTGTCCTCATTCAATTGCATCTCTTATCATCCTTTAAATTCTCTTTTAAAAAAGTTAAAGAGATGCTTACAATATGTTAGTTTGATTTTTAATTTTGAGTCTTTTTTATGAAATGAAATGAATCTATTTTTTATAAAAAAAAAAAATTAAAAGAGATGAACAATAAAAATGTGGTAGATAATAACGATATAGATACACCCAATCAACTTCCCTAACAGTCAAATTTTCAAAAAACAGTTACCGTTCCTTTTCCCTCACTCTTTCGATAATTTCTTTTGTTGATGAAGCTCCTCTTCTTCAGAAGGCATTGCAGCTCTCTCACTCCTCTCAATCCCAAAAACAACAAAACCACATCGATTAAAGAATCCCAAATCCTCTATCTGTGCAAGCTCGGAGCGCTTCCCGATGCGCTTCGACTCCTAAACTCCACAAATTCCGGCGACATCTCTGTCAAACCAGTCCTGTATGCTTCACTCCTACAAACGTGTACTAAAGTACTTTCTTTCAACCATGGCCTCCAAATCCATGCCCATGTTGTTAAGTCCGGCCTCGAGACCGACCGTTTCGTCGGAAATAGCTTACTTGCTCTTTATTTTAAATTAGGTCGTGATTTTTCAGAGACTCGGAGAGTTTTTGATGGTCTATTTGTTAAGGATGTGATATCTTGGACCTCTATAATATCGGGGTATGTTAGGGCTGGAAAGCCTGGGAACTCGCTTGAGTTTTTCTGGAAGATGTTGCGATTCGGGATTGAGCCAAATGGGTTCACTATATCTGCAACGATCAAGGCCTGTTCAGAGCTTGGATATTTGAGGCTCGGGAGGTGCTTTCATGGGATGGTTGTGAGATGTGGGTTTGATTCGAATTATGTCATTTCTAGTGCTTTGATTGACATGTATGGGAGGAATTATGAATCGGGAGATGCACACCGGCTATTTGATCAGTTGCCTGAACCGGATGCTATATGTTGGACGTCGCTTATTTCGGCATATACAAGAAATGATTTGTTTGTGGAGGCCATGAGTTTCTTTTATGCGATGCATAGAAATCATGGGCTGTCCCCTGATGAATTTATGTTTGGGACTGTTTTGACTGCTTGTGGTAATTTAGGGAGGCTAAAGCAAGGTAAAGAGCTCCATGCTAAGGTTATTACTTCTGGACTTTGTGGAAATGTGGTTGTTGAGAGCAGCCTTGTGGACATGTATGGAAAATGTGGGTCAGTAGATGAATCTCGGCTTGTTTTTGATATGATGCCCAAAAGGAATTCAGTTTCTTGGTCTGCATTGCTTGGAGTATACTGTCAAAATTCAGACTTTGAATCTGTCATTAAACTATTTAGGGAAATGGAAGAGGTTGATCTTTACTGTTTTGGGACTGTCCTTCGTGCATGTGCAGGTTTGGCAGCAGTAAGACTAGGGAAAGAAGTACATTGCCAGTATATGAAAAGGGGTGGTTGGAGGGATGTCATTGTAGAATCAGCCTTAGTTGGTCTTTATGCTAAATGTGGTTGTATCAGTTTTGCATTTAGGATTTTCATGCAGATCCCAGTGAAAAATTTGATAACTTGGAACTCAATGATTTCTGGGTTTGCTCAAAATGGAAAAGGTGAGGAAGCTCTTAGAATTTTTTGTGAGATGATTAAGGATGGAATAAAGCCTGATTACATTAGTTTTATTGGGGTTCTCTTTGCTTGTAGCCATACAGGTTTGGTTGATCAAGGAAGAAAATATTTTATCTTAATGACCGAGGAATATGGGATTAAAGCTGGAATTGAGCACTATAATTGCATGGTTGACCTTCTAGGCCGTGCTGGCCTACTTGAAGAAGCTGAAAATTTGATAGAGAATGCAGAATTTAAAAATGATTCATCTCTTTGGGCAGTACTTCTTGGTGCTTGCACTACATGTACGAACTCCGTAACTGCAGAGCGCATTGCTAAGAAAATGATCGAATTGGAACCTGACTACCACTTGAGTTATGTTCTTCTAGCTAATGTTTACAGAGCAATAGGACGATGGAATGATGCCGTGGAGATTAGGAGGTTGATGGAAAATAGAGGGGTTAAAAAGATGGTAGGTAGGAGCTGGATTGAAAGTAACAGAAACTTGAGTTCTCATCTTGATGCGGGTAGTTTCTTTATTCCTGGAAATAATAATTCTTCTAGTGCAGGGGAGTTTGTGTGATGGTAAGAAATGAGGTTTTGTGTTTCATGTTCAAGGCTGATGGAATGGCCTTGATCAAACAGAAGGGATTTTCCTTTCACCTTCCCTCACAGAGTGCTATCGGATAAGCCAGAATAACACAAGATATGTGGAGGTGAAACTTGGTAACTATGGGAGCAATTGCAGACTTGCATGCTTAACTTTCTGCGGTGAGAAAAACAGTAGGATGCTCATCTTTCCGGTACTTTGAGAATTTGGGATTATAGCTTAATTTCCCGGAATGGTTTAATGAGCCTTTGAGACTAGAATTTCACATTCAATTCACTGTTAGATATATCTGGATGATCTTATCATGACACTCATGGAAGGACAAGACACCGGTTAGCTGATTTTGTGGCATCTAAAACTACATCAGATTTGATCCTTCAATTTTGTCAATGAATCATCCATTTTTGTCTGTTGCAATCAATGTCTTTTTTTATATTTTGCATACAGGTTTAAATGCGTATTTGTATCTTTCATGCCCTTATTAATAAACAAAAATGTTCAAGTTTATTCTAATATCATTTTCTGGGGAAGGTGATGATATCATTACTTTTTCCATGATTCTTTGTACAGCCTGAATAGTGTTAAAATGCTGTGGTAAAAACGAATTCCTTACCTGCTTCTCAACTTGCCTTTTTCTGTTCTATTTTGCTTGCGTCGTGCAGACATGCTGGTTTTTCTTGTTTTTTATTTTAGTAACCTTTAGAAGATGAGATATTGGATGAAATATTGGACGAGACAGGTCTAGTGCTGAATCTAATGCTTTCCTGAGTTGTTTTCTCTCCATGGATGTGTAAAGATTCTGCAAGATATTTTTCTGTTTTTCCCCCTTTTCTTCTGACCCAACAGATTCCCCTCTATTGGAAGAATCAGAGGTAAAAGAAAAAAAGACACATGACAGAAAAGCAGTAGGCACCACCCCGACTGTAGAACACTTCTTCAAACAAAGCCCCAATTCTATCCATTGGACAAGAATATTCCAAGGGATCCCCCATATTGCAAACTCATACAACGAATTTTACCACACTTTCATTTGACTCATGTTCGTGCGTTGATAGCTTTTAATGTACTGGCCTATAAGGAAATAAATTTATCTTTGTGAACATCCTCTCTATGTAAAAGCACACCTTGATAAAGTCGCGTAACTTCAAAGTTCCAGGGAAAATATAAATGCGAAGAAAAAACTGAAGAGATGGGGACTTCAATGGAGGAAAAGTTTTGAGGATATGGATTGTTGTCATGTTCGGGGTGGACAATATTAATTTCGTGTTTATTTGTCCATTTTGTTTGTTTGTTTATTTTATAAGATTTTCAAGAACATTGCGCTGTCCAAGATTACTTACAATGTGGACTTCAAAATTGAAAGAACATTAATCGACATGGTAGAAACTATATCCTCGTGTTCCGGGAGGTCATGGATTTTTGGCCCCACATGAGTCATTCGCCTGTGGAGGTACTTTCTACTCACTCCAGGGTACTGCAGATTCTTAAGCGGTATGCCTAAAATCATCCTAAATATATTTTTCATAGAACTGGCACTGGGATAGAAAGGATAGCATGATGATAATAACGTGAAGGTATGGGCAGGAAAAACAAAGGCATCAGAGCCGTTATTTAACAGCATTGCACAAGCAAGAGGAGAAATGGCAAAACTTGGTATTTACATACTGCAAAGTTCATAAAGTTTTACAAGGGACCATCCCCAGATTTACATGTCTCGTTCAAAACCAGAACCTAGTTCGATACAATCTTTCATCAATCCACTAATGTGCTATATTCCTTTTCTGAGTGTGATCACAATCTTTCAAAGCTTGCAAAATGCTGCTTCTGTACAGTGTCCACCAAAGGGAGCCTCCCACTTTGAACCAACAATAGTTGTGGATTCTAAAGACCAGAAGAAATTTCATCATATTCATCTATGGTTTCAGAATCAGATGCTTGTTGCAAGCCATCTGACTCATCTTCAGTTACAGACGCAGATGATAGTTGGGAGTCGGAAACAAATCTCATCTCTTGGGTAACCAAATTAGCAAGGTCATGTCTGTTGGCATTTTTATATGCATCAATTATTGCCTTGAACAAGGATTCACTGGGCTCAATCTCTCCAAATTTTAGTTGGCTGTAAATCCGGTTCACACCCCCAAGCATACCAGCTTTTCCATAACAACCTACCAGATTTATAAATGTTACGAGGTCGGGTTCCAGGTCCTCATCCTGCATTTTCATGAATATGTTCAAAGCCTTGTCAATTTCCCCAAATACCCCATAAGCGCATATAGCAGCATTGTAGACAGAAGAATCAAGAACCACATCAGCTTTTGCTAAGATTTCGCAGGACTCAATTGCAAAAGCATGCATACCCACTAAAGAGAAAAGTGAGGTGATGACAGCTTGTCGAGCATAAGGTTTTCCTTCCTGGTAAGATAACTCTAGCTGTGTTACTGCTTCAATCGGAAAACCTCCCTTCTTCAATACAGTGAATAATACTTTAAAGGTCCCAGTATCGGGCAAGAGCTTCCGAGTTATCATCTCATGCAACAATTCACCACACTCCCGTAACTGCCCATTAGTGGCATAACAAGCCATTACCTTATTATATGAAGTACAGTCCCTTAGTAAACCTGACTGTTTCATCTCCTCTGCAACATCAATAGCTTCATCGAACATGCCCAAGTTCTTGTAAAGGAACATCATCGTTGCAAATGAAACCCCATCTGCCCGACCCTTGTCCCTCAAATCTTCAAAAAGCAATTTGGCCTCGAAAACCATCCCTAAATCTGCATATAGGCTGATCATACTGTTTGACGCAACAATATCTGGACCGCTCTCCAAGTCCTTTATCCTCTCATAGATTGCTTTTGCTCCTTCCAGATTCCCCACCTTACCATAAGCCTTAATCAGAGATGTCAACACTACTTGATTTACCAAAATCCCAGATTCTTCCATCTGGCAGAAGTATTGTAGAGCATCTTCAACTCTACCAGACTCTGCAAATCCATTGATTAGAGATCCATACACCACTTCATTTGAAGGTACGCCTACTCTTACCATTTCTTGGTAGACACCAACAGCATCAGAAAGTTGTCCAAGACGAGCGTAGCATGCAATAACAGCAGAGAAGGTTGAACAATGAGGTTTCAAGGCCATTGCCTGCATTTCCGCTAACAGTTCCCTTGCTTGCTCCACGAGATCACCTCCAGCAAACATTTGAATGAGAGAATTATACGTGCACTCGTCTGGCCATGTCCCATAATTTTTCATGTCCTTGAAGAGACCGAGGGCCTTATCATAAAGCTTTGCCTTTCCATAAGCTTTGACCACGACATTGTATTCCAAAACGTCCTTCTTCTGTCCTACCAAATCTCTCCTACAAAAGAACACAGCCTCAGCTTCAGCCCAAAGACCCTTTTCAGCATAAGCATCTATAATTGCTCCACGCGTCTTTGATGACAACCCACCATTTGATTGACTCTTTTCAAAAGTGGATTTTGCCTGTTCAAGCAATCCTTCATTGATATACATTTTAACAACACCAGGAATAGAATGCTCATCAACACGCAAGCCAGATCTCTCCATTTCCAAAAGCACGGTCTCCACATCTTGAACCATATTTCTCTCACATAATATATGAAGCACAGCTCTGTGAGTAACACTATCAGGGAAAAGGCCTACCTCTCTAATCTTCCTGTAACACTGGAGAGCTGCATCAATCTGCCCAGCATCAGCATACAAAGAAAGAAAGATGTTAAAAGTTTTAGTGTCAGGACATATGCCCCTTTCTTCCATCTTAGTAAGCAAAAGTTCTGCCTCTGACAAATTTCCATGGCTTCCACAAGTAAAGATCATTGTGTTAAAAGTAATGGTATCCATTGCCACCCCAGACTTCAACATTTCAGCAAACACATCAGCCGCATCTTTAAGTCGCCCAGCCTTTCCATACAAATCAATCAAGGTGTTATATGTAGATGTAAGTCTTGGCTTCCGAACAGAATTCTCCACATCATAAGCACTCCTAACTTTTGGAGCAGAAATTCTCCCACCCGTCTTGAAAAGTTCAGTTGACAAAAAATGCTTAATACTAATAAGTGCAGAGCCCCCATCTACAGATTCAACTATAGAATCCAAATCAAGATCATCCAACTCAACCCGCCCAACACACCAATCTCTATAAAACCTATCAGCCCTATCAAACTCTTTTGCATCCTTTAACACGCGAACAACCGTATTCATCGCAACTTCATCCGGAAAAAGTCCCCTCTGTCTCATATGCTTAATCCACAAAAGCGATTCTTTCACAAGCCCAGCTTTCCCATACACATCGACGAGCATCCCATATGTATTATTCGTTGGCAAAATTCCCTTGTTTGCCATTTCAATCCAACAAAGCCTCAACTCATCCCATTTCTGAGCTCTACCCAATGCTCGAAGCACAACATTATAGTGAATTACATTGGGCACATACCCTTTCTGCGACTTGAACCATTCAAAAACCCTGATTACTCTTTCCCATCTGATCTGTTCTTTGAGAATAACAGTCTGTTCTTTTGGATTCAAATTCCCACCAAAGGAATTAAGGGTCTTTTCGATGTCATTTTCAGAATCCAATGACCTTAAAATCGAAGGCAATACACCTCCATACTTCTTTTTCCTACCATTGAGTGAAGAACTTTGTGCTGGGGGAGCTAATGCTCTAGAATGGCACTGAAGCTTAAACCCTAGTAGAACCCTAGATCCCCCCAGATTGTGTTGGTGGGCATGTGAACTTACCATACTATCAAGGGCCTGGTGAGAGGGTACAACATAGTGCAAAGGGCGTTGCTGTCTTTTTGCTAAGCGAGGGTCGTGTACGTTAAACCCTAGAAAAGCCCTAGTTTTGAAAGGAGAATGAAGGTTTGGAAGCAAGCTTAGGTTATGCATCGAGTTGTGGAGACTTTCTTGAGTAAATTCTCTGGAGCTAGAGCTGTAGCTGTAACTGTGGAGCAGCAGCATCTGGTCTTTTTCTTTTTTTCTTTTAAAGATAGGAGGTTTTTCGCATGTATTGTGAGGTTTGGCTCTCAGAAGAAAAGGTGAGACAGATAAGAGAAGAGAAGACAGTTACAGTTGGGTATTTGAGTTGCTCGTTCCGGAGGCAGTACCTGGAATCTTGTTTCTTAGTAACTAACCAAATATATGTACTAGGTTTGGCTTTTGAGGACTTTTACTTTAAAAACCAGTTTAAAGTAAATTGTCCGTTCCAATTTCATGTCCCTCGGCACAGACACAAATCTGTCTTCGCCCCCTCGCCGTCACAGCTCAGTTTTGAGACTCCCAAAAGTGGAAAAATCGAAGGGGAAAACGAAAAGGATTGTGGGTTATTTTGGAACGGAACTTCAACAGAGAGAATCTGATGCGAAGATTGAAGCTGTTATTATTCTGGTGATTCAATCATTCTGGGACAATGACGTCGTTCATCAATTGTTGATTCGGTATAAAAATTCGTCCTTTTGTCTTTTGAACATTCTTTTGTTGTTAATTTTCTCGTCACAAAACAAGAGCTAATTGATTCAGTAGCAAATGTTATTTAATTTTGTTTAGTTGCTTTAATTGGATGGGCTTTAAGTACTGATTTTAGAGGGAAATGGTCACTATAAATTAGTTATCTGCTTTTAAATTCAATTCACGTGAACATGGATCAGCATAACATTGTCAAGTACGTTTTCCTGAAGCTGTTTTTAAAACAAATATTTAGCAATTTTTGTTCTTATTCCATCCCAAACCTTTTTTTGTAATACGCAAAATAGGCCCCATCGGATCTCATCCATGGTTCCCTTTTAAGTACAAGAAATTAAACAGCGAGACAAGACTTGACATAAAATAAAGGTTTTTTTTTTTTAATTAATAAGAATTTCATTAAGAAACACAAAAGGGATAAACTAATGTCTAATTCATTTGAGGTCCGTCAATGTCTGATAAGATGCAATGCTACCATGAACAAAATCTACTATCTCAATTTCCCAAATCAAAAGTACGTGGCAGGGGATGGTGGGTGAGGTGGGGGATATCTCATCCCGCCGGACCCAAAGTGCAGCAGTAAATTCTAATTCATCCTATTTGTAACAAAATACAGAAGGAAAAGCACCCAGAGGTATTTCTGCAGAGCAGGCCGAAACGGGTGAGTGAACGAATCAAGAAATCAACTCTTCAGGCAAATCAGCCGAAATCCAATCACAAGTAGCATCTCAATTCAATATGTGCCATGTTATAATGCTGCCATCATGGTCCCTCTTGCCGCCTCACGCCTCATTTCAGCAGCCTTGCCACTGCCTCGGAAATACATGTATACTTGCTGCAGGTTGGAACAAATAAGATAGCCTCAGAAACCAAAATGATGCTAACCCCAACAATAATGCGAGTTCAGGTCAAGAGTTGTTAAACCTGAATAACCCAGATACTTAGTAATGATTCTATGCAGAACAAGGCAAATCCAACAAGGTAGAATATCTGCAAGAACAAAAGCAAGGTCGGAAGTAATCATCAACATCAAACCATTGTCCATTGTCCTCACCAATAACATGACATCGACTAAGATAGTAATATTAATGTATACTTTGTCAAAATTCATTCTTCAAAGGGAAATGCTTGATCACCAAAAGAATTATAAGAAACTACCTTACAGACTGACATGTTTTGATGTAATACATTAGGTTGTAAAACACTTGTAAAGTAAAATTAATGTGCCACATCAAGCCACATAAAGTAAATCTGACGTAAGGTAGTTTTTTGTAATTCTCCTTGTAGATCTAGTACTTCTCTTATCCAAAAGACTATTACAGCCACTACCACGTAGCTGAAAAGAAATTTATTGTTGCTGTAGCAGTCTGAGTGCCAACATCCAAGTCATTATAGAATAACAAAAGTGTTTTTTGCTAAGTTGAATAACAAAAGTTTGAAACTTACCCCAACCAAGGCATGACCGCTTAACACATCAATTGCAGGCAAAATACCTCTGTCCGCGGGAACACACCATACAAACATCAGCCTCAGAGTACAGAAGGAAATAATTGATTATGCACTAGGAGATACATTGAATTATACATGGCTAACTGTTTCGTAAGAAACATGATAAAACATAACCTCTGCTCCGCACCTCCCAGGAAAAAAATTACTAAAAAGAAAATTTTGGTTACTAATATCAGCAAACAAACTGGTAAAACAGGTAAAAACTGTCAAGGAACTTCTGCCAATTTTTTAATCAACCAAAAAACCCTTTAATCATACAAAGTATGCATATCGGCAATCGTAAGCAGGAGATAATAATAGTACGTCATTCCCCCACTTCATCCATATCTTTGTTACCTATTTGAAAAAGAACAAACCAATGGAAAAACTATAAACCAGCTACCTTTTTCTTACTTTATAAACCACCTACTACGCAGCATAAAAAGACCCTTGAATGTAACTGTAAAAGAAATCTTACGTGAGAGATTTCCCTTTGAAAATAATTGGAGGAGCAACTGCAGCAAAGATGCAGAAGGCAATATGTATCTGCACAGAGAAAAATAGAATTAGGAAATCTCAATACATCTTCTATGCAGAAAGGAATCTAAAGAACATAAATGATTAATGAACTTACCACATAAGACAGGAAAAACCAACCAAACTTCAGAGCACTATCAGTCCTGGAGATGGAACACAAATTTAGAAGAGAACATTGTAGGTCAGAACAAACAATACAAAATTTCATATAATCAAGGATGCAGCAGTCAAAGACAAAGAACCATCTGTGCTATTTATTTCAGTCACTTCCTGCTAAGTAATCTTTAGGCGTATTCTTTGTATGCTTCATGTGTACTTGGGCTATGCCTTTTTCTACTAATAAAGTTTTTCTTTTACTTAAAAAACAAAAAGTATTCATCCAGCATTACTTTTCATGCATTAATCTCCCCAAGCATTTCACATTCTTCCCATACTTTCCCAAAATGTAAACTTCTCTGATAAGACGACATTTTGAAGCTACAAACTGGTGGCACCCGTCCCAGCAAAATACATAACAATCAGAACTTAATATTTCATGAGCCTCAAAAATAAGCCAGAAGTCTCGCTTACAGATTTTCCTAGTGGTGGGAAAAAAACAATTGAAGTCGGACAAGACAAAAGAGTACCTCATAGCACGATAAAGAGGGCGGTACCACAACACATATGCTCCAGGAACCCCTGATATGAAGTATATGATAGCAAGAAACCAAATTGTCGGCCCTACAAGAGAAGACAAGCTCAAGAGAGAATCATCCAAGACTTTTACTTCTAAGAATTATGATTATTGGCCTGCAATAAAAATGCAAAACTGACCTTCGCCTTTTATCCAAGCCATGGTAACTGCAATGATATTCCACAAAAGACACAAAACCAAACCTGCAAACATTACAAAGTTCATAAACTTGGTCAGTTTTTTACTTTTGTCCTTGGCGTGGTTAACGTAAAAAGAGAGCATTTTGACAATTTTTATCAAATCATTTTTTATATAAAAACATAGTTAAACAAATTAAGGCACTAAGATCTGCCCCCAACCAACTGAAGAAATACTAGGGAATACATCTTTCTTCTTCTTCTTCTTCTTCTTTTTTTTTTTTATTTATTTATCCCAAAACAAAATTAATAGGGAATACATCTTATTTTAATACATCTTGATTCAACAAATCAGAAAATATCCCTTCATAATCAGAAAATTAATGATTGTCCACAGAAATGTTTATCTCCAGGTATTATAGAAAACATGGCACTGCTTGTATTAGCAAAGCTACACTAAATGTTAGGAGATAGGGGGCCTCCTGTTCTGTAGAATTTTAGAGTATGGTGTTCAGCACTTACGGAATATCAAACACATTTAAAGTTATTAGGATTTACACAGGCTATTTCACAATGCCATCAGATTCTTTAAATATTAGACTTAAAAAGGTCTTTAAACTGAAATTTTGATGCAGATAAATTCTAGCTCAAATAACAGCTTTTCACCTGGTAAAATGAGTGGAAGATGGGATCATGGATTAAAGACCACCAGGCATGGGGGTGTAAAGAAGAAAATGGAATCTGGATGGTATTCTCCTCGTTTATTATATGTACTGATAAGGATACCAATCTTCATCAGAAGGAACAAGGCAAATCTTCCTTTCCACAGGTTAAACTTTCAAGTAGTATGCTCCAACAAGTGGTTTTACATTTTTTATGATAATAAGCTCCATTTTTTGTGTTTACCCCCACCCCAAAGAAAGAGAAAGATAGAGATATTAAGGTGCACTACTTTTGTTTACCGAGAAATCTAGAACATTTTAACATCAATTTGAAGGCTAAAACTACATCTTTTTGCAAATAAAAGTGAGCTGAGTATCTAAGATATGCCAGAAAGGAGTATACAGCCGTTGAAATGCTGAATCCAAATGCCAAGAGATAGGGTCTTTAGGTAACATACCCAAATATGTTGTGAAAGCAACGTACTGAATTCTTTGTAGATGGACAGGTATTTCATTTGCAATGTCATGATGGATAATAGGAAAATATGGAGGCCAGTTTTTCTCCTCTATAACAATTCCAGCTGCAAAATAAAAATAACTTTTTTGATAAGTAAATTTACATGGAAACTTGGCAAAGAAATATTTCTTACTTAAAAAAAACAAAAGAAATAAGTTTGATTTTAAATTTAGATGAAAAATTGGCAAAGTGCATCCATTGATCCTTTCAACTGCATATGAAAAGTGGAATACCTCTTGCTATAGCATCTTCCCTCCGCTTTAATTCCTGCAAAGCATCATATGAGAGTTGATACGTTATTACCAAATAACCACAGCTTATTTATGCAAGCTCATGAAATTACCCAACTAATGAAGGCTGCACTCAAGTATAAATTCATATTTAGGTTCAACTAAAAGCACAGCAAAGTGAAAACAGAGTACAATGTTTTGAGTATAAGTATCTGATTGACCCAAGTGAGTTAATAAAGTAGTGGTCTATTATGTTCCTCTGTGTGTGTGTGTGGGGGGGGGGGGGGGGACAAGCTTTTTTGGTGCCCCTCGGCGAAAGGGAAGTTTACAGTATGCATCTTCTACCAATCCATCTATAATACAAAGTTACGGAGTATTTGGAAGACAAAGGTCTCCTTAAAGGCATTCTTTTTTGTATGGACAGCTTCTTTAGGGAAGATTCTCACTATCGACAACCTAAGGAAATGCTGAATCATCTTGGATTGGTGTTATTTGTGTAAAAAGAGCAGAGAATCCGTCGATCATCTACTAATATATTGTTAGATTGCCACAACTTTGTGGAATGACTTTTTTGCTAGGGTGGGTGTAGCTTGGGTGATGCCAAGAAGGGTGATTGACCTCTTAGCTTCATGTAGAGGTCTCCAAGGCCCTTCTCAGATTGCCACAATTTGGAAGATGGTTCCGATCTACCTATGGTGTGTCTTTGGAGGGAGAGGAAAGAGAGAAGCTTTGAAGATCGTGAGCAGTCAAGGAGGAACTTAGAACTTTCTTTTTTAACACTTTGTTCCAATGGTCGATTGTAATTGATTTCAATGGCATGCCCATTCATGAATTTATTGTATCACTAGAACATTACTCCTAGGCATTGCTCTTGTATATGACCCGTGTACTTGGGCTTTTGCCTATTCTAACGATCAATAAAATCTTATTTACTGATAAAAAAAATATCCTTCCCTGCCTGCAGTTACAATTAACATGCACTTTTCCTAGTAGAAAAGAATTGGCTAATACGCAAACTTAAGTTAACACGCCCGTAATGTTATAAGAACAAATAAGTTTTAGCTAATGTAATGAAGATACCAATTTTTGTTGTACCATTCATATAAAGAATGGTCTATGAATTTTGTCTAAAAGCATCAGTTATGTAATCTACAAATCCATGTTCAGAAGCTAAAATATGTACTTGTAAGAGAAACTACCTGTTCTCTCCTTTTCAACTCAGTTTCTTTAGCCTGGAGTTCCTTCTCCTTTGATTTCAAATCCTGAGTTAAACGGGAAATAAATTTTAAAGAAAAAAAAGGAAATATTTACTCAACCAGAACACTCAGATAGCAAGAGATTCTTTTTCTTTTTTCATAGGCAGCAAGACATACTTTCTAATTGAACATTTTGGGATTTGGATCTTCTAGGGTTCTTGACCGAACTCTAAGGCCGAGAGTGGGAGATAGATAGACACATAAAATGGACCCCACAGCATTTATAACTAGTCGAGTGAATTTCTCAGGCATCATTAAATGCTCAACAAATGCTCTGGATCCCACCTCATGTGTCTATTTTTCTTTACTAGAGTTAGGTCAAGAACTCTAGAGGATCTCAATTCAACATTTTGAGCACTGCAATCTACCTTTGCATTATCAAGAGGAATATCAATTGTAGCACCACGGTCATAAGGTTCATGTGGGAGGGGTGAAAGCCTTGAAGTTGCAGCAGGAACACTTCCAGGATTCTAAAAATGTCAAGAGAATAATTTCATAAGAATCTATATGGAGTCAGTAAAACATGAAGGCACAATCAACTCAATACAGCATGATGATGCATGAATAGAAAATGATCGGTAAAAATCCCACAACATATGACCATAACTCTTAAAGAATGCTATCCCAAAAACTATGGCACGAAGCAAACAAGCTAAACAAGTGATGCAGACACTGTCGCTGTCTAGAAAGATTAAGCATAAATAAACAAACAGAAGAACAAGAACTGCGTGTTGCTTAGGGTCTACCAGTAACAGTTAGGGTACATGAGATAAGTTAAAATAAAAGAATTCAGATACCCTCTAAGTCTTCGTAAATGAATACATCAACAGCAGCTAACATCTTAGGTGCTCATGAATAAAGAGCTTCGATTTATAACAGCTTTGAAGTCTATTAAGGCTCTGTTTAGGTCAGTCTGGTATTTTTTACAAGCCTCAATAGTTCACACTTTAATTCTACGACGAGAATATAAAAGCTTCAATGAATTGATTCAAACAATGGAAACTGATAATTGAAACATAAAAATAAACATTTCCAATTCTTTAGTACCAGGAACCCATCAATCTAATAATCAATCCATCCATGCCTCTACACCAAACACAGCAAAATATTCTAAAAACAATGGACAATGCTGCCTCTATGAAAATAATTCACACCAAAGATGCCTCTTTTGCATTACTTGACACCAAAAGAAAGAAAAAGAAACAAAAGAAAAAAAAGACTTTTTTTAAAGCAAAGGTATCAGGGAAAGGAAGAGGGCAAACTTACTGGCATATAAAATGCACCTCCACCATAGTTTGATTGGCCTGATCCTTTCCCTCGAGCTGCCGAATCCTATGATATCAAAAGAAGTTCACAATCTCTGGGTCATATCAAAAGACGAAGAAATAGGGAAAACAAAGTGATGATATAAAGTACAGCCAAAGAGTACATGGAACATGAAAACTCTGTAACAATTAGGTAAGGCAAAATATTTTACTGTCTACGGGCCACCGGAAAAATCTCCAAGGGTATTCAAAATAATGGGAGTATAAACATCTCAGTAGGCCATTCCCACTCCATGTAATCCCCATATTTTTTGCTAATAACTTCACGCATTTCAATTTGCTAATTATAATAGTAAACATTCCGTCTGTCTTTCTTAGGCAAAAGCCAACGTCTCATACACATGTCCGTGGACAGACTATAATATATTCTTAAAGCATTTTAGGTGATTGAGTACAAAATCTGGAGTAACAAACAACATATCGCCATAGAGAAATTGGACAAGTGAATCATTTTAACAACTCAAACCATTTGAAAAATTAAAATAAATCTGAAAATAATAAACAAAGAAAAATGACATATCAGAAATTGAAAACATAGCTCACAAGATCCAAAAACAGTGCTTCTTCTCATTTTCTCGAATTTCTCGTCAACCAAATAGAGAGAGTTAAATTATTTACTAGTAAAAAAAAAAAAGTTA
Organism: Cyclocarya paliurus; assembly: GCA_029856935.1. Classification (NCBI taxonomy): domain Eukaryota; kingdom Viridiplantae; phylum Streptophyta; class Magnoliopsida; order Fagales; family Juglandaceae; genus Cyclocarya; species Cyclocarya paliurus. The sequence goes on along the minus strand of CM056946.1, from coordinate 22,492,883 downwards.
AATCATTGAAGAAGGAAAATACAGGTTAAAAAGTAGCTACACGAACCACATTGCGATCAAAGAATTCAAAATTTCTAACCCGCCAAGGAAATGTAATACCAAAAGCAGATCTAACTACCATATCGAGATCAGCAACCCAACAACAAAAATCAACGAATCCATGGGCCATTACATCCCCAGTTCCACAAATTCAAAAATCCAACCAAAATCTGTATGTGTGGGTGTAGAACTCACCGCGAAGGGATTGACCTCCTCGTCGAAAGGATTGGAATCGTAGCGACTCATTGTACGAGACCTGGAGATTAGAATTGAAACAAGACAAAAGCAACGAGATCTGAATAGGAGAAGTCAGCGTGTTTTGGGGGTTGATTAGCAGGAAGAATGAGAGCAAGGGAAATCGTTGGCAGGTACGGATTTCTTTTGTATTCTATGAAAATTAAAGCAGTAAAAACTAAAAAGGTTGTGAAGGTATGTGGCGCGTGCATACATAGGTGAAGGGACGTATGTGGTATGGTATATGTACGGAGGTAAATTTCCATGTTTGTGCAAGAATAATGTTTAGTCTTCAAAATAAATTAATAAATTAACGTATTTTGATATATTAAATTATAAATTTATTTTTATTATAAAATAAATCCATTTATTTAGTCTAATTATTTTTAAAAAAAAAACAAGTTTATAAATAATCTATCTTGATTTTCGTGACAAAACAAAAATCAAATAAATAAATTTCCCAAAATATGTTAACACCTAAATTTCGGAATAAAAAAAAATGGGTTGTTTTCTTTAGAGTGTAGGGATTCAATCCGGATCATGCCACACTGTTTCATGATTACGATGGAGTAGATACCATCAAATAACATGATCATTTGGATCAAAACAATTAAAAACAATAAACATTACAGCTTATAGAGGTTCAATATATCTTAAGTAATGTTAGATATAGTGATAGATTATCCAGCACTTATTTTAAAAAAATTGATTTCTATTTTTAAAATTTAATTATTTTTATGTAAAACTCATATTTATTTTTTATTTTTTAAAAATAAATGTGAAATATTTACGCATTTCATAATTATAAATATTATTTTTAATATGTATTAGCCCATAACTATATATCAGTTTAATATTGGGGAATGTACACCTCACGGTCACAAAGCTGCAAAATATTGAAACTTCGGGTCTGAGCATTATCAATGACTTATCTAACATTTTATATAATATTAGGAATTTAAAGGGTCCTGCTGCTAAAAAAAATAAAAAAAAGTCCTGCCGATCGACCGGCCAGCTCTTATGACCGCAAAGTCATTCTCTTTTCTTAAACGAATACACAAATTTCATAACAGTAACTTTTTTAAATATTTAAAAAAAATAAAAATAAAACAAAATGCACTAGAGCAAACTAAAAGTTATGTTATTTTGAATTTAGAAATGTATTCTACCTCAATTTGTGTATTTTTATTATTTCTTTATTCCTTTGAGAAAACGTAATTGTGAGAAATATATTAAAAAAAGAGAAATAAATAATAAATAAAATAGATATGTATAAATAAAATATTTTAAAATTTGCAAATAAAGTTATAAGATATTATATAAAATAAATTACTTGACCAAAATAGCTCATGAGCAAAGTCGGATTCCCTCAAATAATTTGTGAATATAAAGCTATCGCTGGGAGCTCCCGTTGGCTCATGCTAGTGCAATTGTTGTGTTTTTTTTTTTACTTTTAAGTACTTTTTTAAAAAATAAAAAAATACAACATCATTAATAAAAATTTACTTAATCACTAAGTAAAAAAAAAAATGATCGAGCAGAAGCCTCGGTGAGAGTAACTTTATTCATAAATGTAACTAGGTGATAAATTTGAATTTGATTCATGTTCAAACAAAAACTCTCGTAAAAAGCCCTTCATCCACTCCATTGTATACCCCACCACTCGGAGCATTCACCATAGCATATGTAATTTTTTTTATTTAAAAATGCTAATAAAAATCTATGTTATCTATTTTAGCCAATGTTTTTTACAATTTATTTTATAATAATTTTTCTATTATTTTTCTATTATTTTTCTATATCGTATAAATATTTTATTATTATTTCTTTATTCGTTTTATAAAAAAAATACCTATATTTTTTTTATAAAGGTATTATCATGAATATTTTTTCTCCACATTAAAAAGAAAATAGTGTAAGAATATGAAAAAATGAGGGAGGAAGAAAGAAAGAAAGAAAGAAATAATAAACAATTTTTGCATATTATACATGATCCAATGGTGATGCTGTTTTCACATATCATTAAGCATTTTGTATATAAATTAAAAATAGATTAACTATTTTGAGTGCTATTATCCTCAATAAAAACTCAACTAAAATTGGAAACACAAACACCGTGGTGGATGTAAGCCTGTCACGTGTGTCTTGTTTCCACCTTCTCTTCACTTATTCTTGTCTTGCTTTTGCTTAAAGGTGTTGGATCAGTGAGGCTCAACATCCATCAGCAATATTTAGGCCCATACACACTTGTAGCAATCCATTTTCTTAGGTTATGCTTACGGTAAAGATGAGATTTTTCATTTTTATCTCTATCTCATTTCATTATTATAATTTTTTTAAATTTTCATACAAAATATAATAAACAATTTAACTTTTTCAAATCTCAATAAAACTTTTTTAAATTTCAATATTTTAAACTTTTATCTTAACACTATTTACAAAATTTTTAAAAATTTTTAAAAATTTTCATCTTATCTCACCTACCAAGCATAACCTTAAACATTATGTTCTCATCATTCGAAACTACACCCCACTAGAATATAACAAGACCTCATTATAATTTGGTTGAATTTTATTTGAGTCATGCTGTTATATCTCTTAATTTGTACTATTTATTTTGTTTTCTTGACGTGACATGCCACATGTCTTATTAAAAAAATTAAATATATATATACTCAAAATAAAAAAGAACTCGAAAATATAAAAGGAAGAAGACGTCTCGTTTAATTACATAGATGAGATGAGATGAAAATTGAATAAAATATAGTTAGAATATATTTTTTTTAATATTAATTTGATTTTAGAATTTTAAAAAAATAAATTGTTTATTATATTTTGTGTGAGAATTTAAAATATGTGTAATAATTATATAAGATGAGATATTTTGATATGTGTAACCAAATCGGGCTGAATAGATTCTCATCGACCTTTTTATATTTGTATTTTTAACTTTTTAATAAGTCTTGTGGCACAAAGAGGATGGTATAAATTAGAATGCATTCTAAAATTACTCTTTGTTTTAAGATCTTAATCCCCACCACCAAAGCTAGCCCCCTTACTAATCAACCACTGTTTTGTTTGGTTGGCTGCTTATTCATGGACAATTATCTTCTACTTTTCCAGTGGTACTGCGCTCTCCCCATTCTTTCTGATTATACATCAATGAAATATGTGGGAAAATCTTCATTTATACTTGTTCCCTCCCCCAATCCCCAGGCCTCTCCTTCAAAACAATTACCCCCAAACTCAACTTGACTTCTTCCTTCCCACACCATTCTCTTCATCTTCCTCTTCCACTAAACGTGCTTTCTTACCATCTCCTCCATTTTTTTTGTACATATCTTTTTAATTTTTCTCATTTTCTTCCAGCCACTAAATGCTATTTATGTCCTTCAACTCATTGGAATCGACTCACCACCTTCGCTCACCTATCGCCTAGCATGTGGCCGACATGCACCACCTCAAATACGTTTAGATTTTAGCCTCTTTTCTATGCCCAACCATCACCCATTGCCTTACGCGTGCTCCATAAGAGCATTCATTGGTAGTGGATTCTTTAAATTATACAGGCTGTTAAAATATAGCCGATGCATTGGATTATCCAAATCAAAGATAAAAATAGATGGAACTACGTACCCATATAAATTTGTTTGCTACCGCCGATTATCAACCCAATAAAATAAGTTCTTGTCTATCTCTCTCTGCACTTTCATCTATTGCTCAGTCCAATAAAATAAGTTTTGTTTTCCTCCCTCTCCCCACTCTTATCTATTGCTGAACTCCTTATTATTGCCAAAATCCAACTCAGGCTTCGGTACCAAGTTATATAATATGTGGATTTAGCCCTATTCATTCTTTTATTCAGCACTAAGTTTCATATTCATTACCAGCTGCATCTCGATCACTACATTACCTTAATCTCGATCAGTTTGATCGAATTTTGAAAACTTTCTCACTACTCAAAATAGTGGAGCTTTCGATCCACAAAGAATGGGTCGAACCCACAATCAAGAAGGGCCCGTGGGATAGAGAGACCAAGGCCCCACGATCCACAAAGAAGGGGCCTCTAGCCATAACGTGCCAATATGGAATTCAATTTCAACCATCATTAATTACTAATTAATAACGTAATGGAAAGAATATTGATCGGAGTGATACATGCTCGAGGTATTAACACCTCTGGCATAATGACTGAGAGCCCTAACAAGCCATATCTCAGAGAATATCAAATAAGGCCGAGTCATTAGGCAAGCCTCTCTGTTAGGGACCCCGGTCCTGTCCCTAAACATTAAGTCCACGAGCTTGCCTTGGGTGATGATGGGACCGAGTGACCTTGCCAACTTGCTTGGTCTTTAGATAATAATGGCCGTGTATGGTGGGAATGATGGGTTCCTAGGTTGATGAAGGTTTATTGTTGAAGTGATGGAATGATGACGATGATGAGTTCGAGTGATCTAATGGATGAATATGAGTGTTTGATGCAATGTGGAATGGATGGAAGGTTGCCCTCGATGTTGGGGCCAATTGGATGATGATTAGGGTTGATTTGAAGAAGTGTAGCTAGGGTTTTGTGTGGTGGCTAAGGAGGATTTCGAGATTAGAAGAGTTGGCTTAGGGTTGGTTTCTAAGATGAGTTGCTAGAGTTTGGGAATGATGTGGTTGGATGAGGTTAGGACTCCTTGATTGATGAGCCACTTTGGGAAAGATGGGAATTAGGTTAAGGATGAAGATGAGTTGTGTTTGAATGGGTCTAGGGTTGTTCCTTGAGTTTAGGGATTTGGAGATGGAAGATGAGATTTGAATATGACAAGATAGGATGATAGTTTTTGATTGATTTGAGTGATTCTAGGGAATGAGTGGTTTGAGGGATTGGATATGGAAGATGAGATTTGGTTATGGTAAGATAAAGGAGGTATGATTTGAATATGGCAAGAGGTGGAAAGTCTTTGGTTGACTTGAGAAATTCTAGGAATGGAGTGATTCTAGGGAAGTTGAGTGATTGGAGGGATTGGGATTCGATTTTGGCTATTGAGGTAAGTCTTGGTTGGATAGAGATATTGTAGGGATGGGGAGGTTTAAGGGATTGACAATGGGTTGGCAATTCCTTAAATCAAGGGATATGGATTTGGAAGATAGGTTTGGGATGATGGGTAAGGTGGCTAGGGTTGATCCTAAATGGTAAGAGGCATGAGAGTTGTTGGGAATTGGGAGTTTGACTAGGCCAAAGGATGGATTTCGAATTTTGATTATTTGGGAGATGGGATAAGGATTCCTAAGTGGTAGGAATTACCTTGTGGGAGTTTAGGGTTAAGTTGGATGAAGGGTGGCTAGGGTTAGGATTCCTCAAGTTTAGGAGATGGTTTTGGGATTGGTAGGATTTGTGGGATTGATTGGAATGAGTCAACTTTCCCTAAGTTAAGGAAATTGCCTTGTGGGACTCTTGAGGGGTGGTTAGGGTTTATGGAAGACAAGGGTTTCGGCTAGGGTTATGGAAATGATGGAGGTTAGGTCTTATGGTAGTGATGTGTATGGAAAGTAGGGCAAACATACATTGGTCGAGATATATGAGTGGGAAAGATCAAATGGGTGAATGGATTGTGTTTGTGATATGGAATGATGCAAGACAATGTATGAACAATGGAAAAGTTATGAACAAGGGATGAATGGACTCAACAATTGACTATGAAGACTCTCTTTATGGTTTTTATGGGTATTTTGTGAAACCAAAGAATACTAAGATTGAGACTTAGGATATCTTTGATTTGCATGAAAAAAAAGATGAACAAGATGGAAAACATAAGAATAATGTATTTTTAGATTTTGAATAGAGAATGGAAAACATAAACAAGAGATTGACAAATTGAATGGAACAAAAGAAATAACAAAACAACTTTGATTCACGAATTTCACAAAGTTGCAAAGAAACAAGATAGATTGAATCACCACCTATTCACGAATTTCAAGGTGATGATCCTCTATTAGGGATTCACGAATTTCACCCAAGTAGCCCAAGTGCTAAGCACTGATGGTGATCTCAAGAACACAAGCCGCCCACTAAGAGATTTGCCAAATTGTCAAAAGATGTAAAATGAAATGCCTAAGGGTCCTATTTATAGAGATTATAAAGTGGAAACCCCCCAATAGGTCCCTTGAAATATAATAAAATAAAATAAATAAAGATAAATAAATAAATGATATGGTCTTGCATGGCCAATGTGGCCCGTGATATGTCTTGGCCCTTGGTTGGCCTTGGCTAGCCTTGATCATGGAAGTGGTCCGATCTTTGTTGTCCATGCATGGCTAGGAGCTTGTCTAGGACCTTGTTCTAGGGTGGTTTTTTATGGGATCCCAACACTCTCTCACCCCTCACCAGCTCATATAAATAAAGGTCAAAGAACAAGCTTGAGGTAACTTCTAAACTTGATATACTTGAAATACTCTCCAGAATGCATATTTACTTAGGCATTAGAGGTGTCCCTAGACACACTTAACCCTTCCTACTTTCTAATTACAGGTTATTGGAAGACATTGCCAGTGTTATGAAACACGTCTGCAACATTTGGCGCCGTCTATGAGATCTTTTTTTCCTAAATCTCAATGTGCTTTTCATATGTCTGCAATAACATGTTCCCAAGTAATCCACAATCAAGAAACAACAACAACAAGTGTTCGAGTAGGTGATAGGATGGATGGAAGATTTGCAGAGATGAAGGAGAGATTGAACCGGATGACTCTAGAAATGGAAAGCCTCCAGCAGGAGAATGAGGCTCTTAGGCAAAAAAGTGCAAAGAACGCTGCACCGAGCCATGCTGAAAGAAACTACACGAAATCGCAAAACAAACCTCGATGATGAGGAGAAGAGGAAGATGCACCAAGATTTGCACCATCTCATGAAAAAATATGAGGAAATGGCCAGGAATATAGGAGTGTGCTCCTCCTTTGACACTCTACTCAACGACACAGGCCTGCCTTACGACACCGAGATAATGATGGTGCCACTCCCACCAAAGTTAAAAATTCCACAAAAGGAATGACGAGTCTAAAAATCCCATCAAATATTTGAAAACTTTCAAGATTCATATGACTCTCCACTGTTTCCTCAGAGAGATCGCCTGTCAGACCTTCCCATTGACCTTAAAAGGGTGACAAGAGGATGGTTCGGAGCCTTACAGCCAGGCTCCATCAATAGTTTGAAGAACTCGCGAGGTAGTTTTTGATGCAATTCATGGCGAGCAAGACGAAAAGGCAGCCTATGGCTTACCTCCTAACCATTAAACAATGGGAGGATGAAAGCTTAAGTGCATACCTAGTCAGGATGCATGACCACCGATGATCAAGACGAGAAGATCACATTTGTTGCATTTGGGAGGTGTGTCACCCAGGAACCCATTCATCACGGAATTGGCGAGAAGAACTCCAACGATACTACTGGAGTTCATGGATAATTTTTCAACAACGAAAACACCCTCAAGGCTCTAACCGTCCTAAGAAAGTCCGAGTTAGAACAGGCGAAAAGAGGCTCCAAAAAACCAAATGGCGGGAAAGCACTGGAAATGGCCAAAAGAGGTCAGTATGACAGAAGACAGGATGGAGGTAAGTCTTCTAAAAATCAAAGTTCTAGGCTCGCACACACAAACTTGAATGTGCCAGCAAGAGGTGAAGGATGCACATGAGGTGACGGTGACCAAAATCGAAGAAATAGTCTCTCTGTACCTACCACCAAATAGAAGGGCATAATACGGAAGATTGCTACACCCTAAAGAAGAAGATAGAAATAATGAGAGAGAATGGGGAGTTGGAATGGATGGTCACCCAACAATTGACACCTAGAGGGCAATTTCGAGCCAAAGCAATGTCGAAAGTCGCATAGAAGCAAAAGCTTGAAACAACGACAAACAATTTGGGGAAATCCCAAAGATATCCCTCGCCAAAGCCCGACTAGGAAAACGTACCCTTGGGCGAGATCCAGATGATAGCAAGAGGATTTGTAGGGGGAGGCTCCACTTCCTCCAGTAGAAAAGAGCATTCTCAAAAGGCTAGATATGAGGAAGTATTCTCAATGGAAAGGCCCCCAAAGCAGGCAAGGAACCATAAATTTTTCACCATATCTTTTGGCGATGAAGACTGTGAAGGGGTCCAGTACCCCAATGATGACACACTGGTGGTGACGTTATTGGTCGCAAACTACGCCATCTACAAGATTTTGATCGACAACGGTAGCTAGGTCGACATCCTCTTCCAGGATGCATTTACAAAGATGGGAATCAACCCACGCTGATTATGCCCCTCGTCCAAGCCATAGAGGGATTCTCAAGAGACGTGGTTCAACCTGTAGGCACTACAATGCTTCATGTCTCTGCTGGCAAAGGACCTTAAACCACCACCACTATGCCAATTTCCTGGTGGTTAAAGTTAATTTCTCATACAATGATATTATAGGACGCCCGACCTTGAATAGCTTGAAAGTTGTGACCTCTACTTATGATATGAAGTTGAAGTTTCTAACGAAAACAAGTTTGGGAGAAGTCCCTACCGAGCAAGTACTAGCATGAGAGCTCAAAAATGGAGGAAATACGTGTGAATGGTAGAAAGCTCGGGTTCTTGCAAAGTGCCACCACCGCCATTGGAGCTCATTGATCACAAGATAGAAACGAGTGAGAAACAAAACCTGAAACAAGCATAAGAGAATGAACCTCTAGACTTGGTCGTCTTGGACTTGAACCATCTTGAAGCTACCACAAGGATCAAGACCAGAATGGAACCTAAAATAAGGCAGCAACTAAAGCATCTTCAGATCGAACACAAAGATGTGTTCTAGTGGAGTCACAAAGACGTGCCCGGAATAGACAACGAAGTCATCGAGCATCGTCTTTGCATAATTCTAGAGGCCAAGAAGATCTGACAAAAGCGTGGAGCTTCAACACGGAGAAGTACATGGCCATAGCTAAAAAAGTTAACCTCCTGCTAGCTACGAGGTTTATTCGAGAAGTGCACTACCCTGAATGGTTGTCTAATGTATTGTTAGTAAATAAGTCAAACGGCAAATAGATGATGTGCATTGACTTCATTGACTTGAATAAAGCATGCCCTAAGGACAATTTCCCATTGCTGGGCATTGATTTGATAGTAGACTCCACAATGGAACATTACATGCTGAGCTTCATGGACGTCTACTTAGGATACAACCAGATCCAGATAATCCCAGACGATGAAGAGAAGACGTCATTCATAATGGATCGCGAGTTGTACTGTTATCAAGTTATGCATTTTGGGCTGAAGAACACCGAGGCAACTTATCAAAGACTGGTGAACCGAATGTTCAAGAAGTAGATAGGCCGGAACATGAAGGTTTCCGTAAACGACCTGCTTGTAAAAAGCAAAGAAACCGAGCAACATATAGCCAACTTGAGAGAAGCTTTCACCATCCTTCGGCAGTACAAGATGAAGCTTAACCCAGCAAAATGTGCCTTTGGTGTAGATTCGGGCAAGTTCTTGGGTTTCATGGTCTCAGGAAAGGGGATAGAGGCCAACCCAAAAACGATCAAGGCGATAATCGACATGAAGCCACCTTGAAACATAAACAAGTTGCAGAGGCTAACCGAAAGGGTAGCGGTGCTCAATAAGTTCATCTCCGGGTCCATGGACAAGTGCTTGCCTTTTCTCAAGATGTTGCGAAAGGCTCAACCCTAGAACAACAAATACAACCAGGCGTTTGAAAAGTTAAAGGAGTATCTATCCAACCAACCATTCCTGAGTTAGGCAGGATAAGGGGAGACCCTTACTTGTATTTATTAGTCTCCCTCTAATGCTATCTCGATGTACTACACAAGCAGAGCCTTCAGAGGAGCTGAAGCATGTTATCCTCGAATGGACATGCTAGAGTTTGCGCTAGTAACGGCCACCTGGCGACTAAGGTCATATTTCCATCTTCACTTAATCAAGATCTTATTGGAGGCCCCTTTGAAGAAAGTGCTCCAAAAACCATACGCCTCTAAGCATCTCATTAATTGGTCGGTCAATTTAAGAGAACTCAACAATGAGTACCTTCCCTGGGACACCATGAAAGAACAGATCTTGGCAGACTTCATAGCTAAGTTCACTAACTTCCCAGAGGAAATCCAAGCCACACCAAAGGAAAAGCCCTGGTAGATCTTCATTGATGGCTCATCCATTCACACTGATGGGCGAGTAGGGGTGCATATTACAACTAATTCTAGAGAAGAGTACTACTATACAATAAAACTCGCTTTCAAAACTATCAATAACGAAGCAAAGTATGAAGCATTGCTAGCAGGAATCATCATGGCTAAAGCGCTAGGAGTGAATGAGGTTGATATAAAAGCTAATTCCTAATGGTCGTCAATCAAGTCATAGGGGATTACTTGGCAAAAGACGATAAACTAAAGAAATACTTGTAGCTAGTATGGGAGAAACACGACTGTTTTCTAGTACTTCAAGATCAAGCAAATACCATTGGAGGAAAATTGGAAAGCTGATAAACTAGCATGAACTGCCTCAGGCATGGAAGATTCCACCCTACCAAGGTAAGACTGGGAAAATCGAAGTGGGCACTGGACGTGATCAAATACCTAGATGCCAAAGAACTCCCCCAAAAAAAATGAGAGAAGAGAAAAGCTAAAAAGAAAGTGGCACGCTTCACCTTGATAGATAGGGTGTTGTACAAGCGAGGTTTCTTTGCCCCCCTCTTGAGGCGAATCACGTTGAAAAAAGTACATTACATATTGGCAGAAGTAGATGAAGAAGTGTGCGGGAATCACTCCAGTGGGAGAGATCTGGCAGGGAAAGTCATGAGAGCGGGCTATTACAGGACACATGGCCTCAAAGATGCGAAAGAATTTGTCATAAAATGCACAAATTGTCAATTCTTAGCACACGCACCACATTGCTTGCCAGAAGAGCTAACGTCGATCAGTCACCTTGGACATTCGCACAATAAGGAGTCGACATAGCCAGCCCCTTACCCCCAAACAAAGGAGGAGTAAGGTTCATGGTTGTTGTCATGGACTACTTTATCAAGTAGGTGGAAGCATAAGATTTGGCTATAATCACAGCAAACAACATCACCAAGTTCATGAGGAAAACCACTGTATGTTAATTTGGCATCACATAATATAATTTTGGACAACGAACGGCAATCCAACTCTAGCCACTATCGCGAATGGTGCATAGAATTGGGAATCAAATTTAAGTGTTCCTCCCCAAATCACCCACAGGCTAATGGGCAAGTCGAGACGACCAACAAAACCTTGCTTGGGATTCTAAAGAGGAAGCTAACAGATAAGAAAGGAAACTAGATAGATGAACTACCAGGAGTCTTATAGGCATACCAGACCGCCATTAGGAAACCGATAGGAGAAACCCCTTTGCCTTGACCTATGGTAGTGAGACGATTGTACTGGTGGAAGTCAAGATGCCCGGCTACAAAGTCCAGCACTTAGACCAAGACTCCCATGATGAGAAGCTAGAAGAGCATCTCAATTTATTAGGGAAAAGAAGAGAAAGGTCAAAGTCTAAATAAAGATCAATAAAAGGAAGGTGGAACACTACTTCAACTGGAGAGTCAAGCCCAAGTCCTTGAAAATCGATGACCAACTACACAAGAAGAATGGAAACTCAATCCCCGGTGGGAAGGATTGTATGTAGTAGACTCAAGCAACCGACCACGATCACAGTACCTTAAAGACGCGTAAGGAAAGAGTAACCTCACCCATGGAATGCCAAACACTAAGGAAATAATTTGCCTAATTATATCCATGTACGTTGAAAGTTATGAATAAAATTGTCTCATTTTCCAATTATGTGTCTATTATTTCATAACGTACCTCTCCTAATTTGCAAAGCCGAGTGCCCTTGTATTCGCATAGCGACTAACGAGCGATGATAGTCCCTTAACTACTTCGACCCTTGCCTCCTTAAGTTGAATGCCCTTACATTCACATAGGGGTGGGCAAAAATTTCAATGACTCTAACTCCGACCAACACTTGCTTCAACTTGGACTTGACTCTGACTTCCGAACTCCGAATTAGCTGCTAGCCTTATGCGGTGGGCACCAATTTTACTTGTATTTGACGTTTCAAGTCTCATACTACACTAGATGCCCTGTCACTTCATCTACTCCCATTTACTTTATAGCTACATTCTTCAAGAAGGGGCTCTGTCAGAGATTTAACATCTTCCTTTTATGTTTTCCACTCACTTTTTTTTTGTCATATCTAATATAAAGAGCAACCTTGCCTTTCGCTTTCCCTCCAAGTCTTCAGTTACTACTATTTCGATATTATTACTATTTTCAGAACCATAAATACACTGAGCTTTGAGAACTGGGATTAGATATTGGGTCTTCTCTACTATATATGATGTACTTCCTTAGCTATTTCCATTAAAACAAGCAAGCCACCTCAAGCATTTTAATTTTCTCTATGGTTCTCAAATATGTTTTCATAAACAAATTCTTTCTTAGCCGAAGTCCTTTCCATTTTTTCTTTGTAAACGCTTCATCATCGAAAGGAGGTTTTCTAATCGACTTTTTTGCATATCCAAGGTTTACTAGGCGGGATGCTGCGGATGCATGGCCAACTACAAGGTTGTCCAAGCAGGTACTTGGAAATCAAACTATCACTTCAACATGAAAGTTTCTTCCACATCCATGGCAAAGCAACACTCAAAACCCTACATTTGACTTTTACCTATAAGGTTAAATAAGTTTCATTTCAATTTCTTGCTTGTGGGCATTGATTTTTCATGCAATTTGTTTTATTTTAGTTTATACTAGAAAACTTTTTTTTGTTTGTGTTTTGCTCATAATTATGTTCTCTTGGCTATCTGACCTTCGACTACGTCAACTTTGATCGTTATCGGAATCCACTCCAACTCAGAGTTGGAGTCGAAGTTGGAACTCAAAATGGTCTCTGACCCACGTCAGGGTCAGAGGTTGGAGTTCACTATTCTGACTCTGTTAGAGTCAAAGCCCAACCCTACATTCGCAGGGAGACTAACGAGCAATCCTAGTCTATTAACTGTTTCGACTCTCGCCTCCTTAAATCAAATTCCCTTTCATCCACACAATGACTAACAGGCGATGACAATCCCTTTATTGCTTCGATCCTTGCCCACTTAAGCCGAGTGTCCTTAAACTCGCTCTTGGCAACTAAGGGATGATGATGCCCCTTTAAATACATCATCCCTCGTCCATAAGCACGAAGAAGTTACAAATGAAGGTTATAACAACAAATGTCTAGACATGAAAGTATCAATATAAAGGCATGAAAAGAGCATCAAAAATCAAAACAGGCACAACAAAAGTCCAATCCAAAAAAGAGACGGTGGGATATGCTATGAAAAATAGTCACATCTCGGCCCAAGAAGTCGATAAAATGGAAGACAACACGGCTGAGGCAGATGGAGTCCAAATCCAGCAACCTCAAATTAAAACAGGGGTTCTTTAGTAGGTGGCTTCTCAACTTTTGCATGGAATACTTGTAGCCTAACATACTCTGTCTGGAGGCCTTCAACTCAACCTCTAGCTCGGCGATTTTCTTCTTGGACCTTGGACTCGATGGACTTCTACATATGGGTCTCCGTGACTCGATTGAGCTTCAAGAATTTTTCGTTATGCTCCTTGATATCCTTGGTTGCCATCGCATACCGAGCTTCCAAATGAGCCATCTCACTACGGGTGCAGTCAAGAGTCGCACTGAGTTCTCAGCGAGCATTCAATGAATCCACCAATGTACCGACATACTCTATGGCACACTTTTTGGTTTCCTCTCGCTTTGCTCAAGGCGTTGAAGCCTATCTCACATATTGTTGCACTCTTCTTCCAAAAGGTTGGCCTTTAAGTGGCACCGAGATACCTCCTCCTTGAGCTTTTGTAGATCCTAGTGCAAACTGGCCACCTCGTCCTGAAGACTCGCAACATCCTCCTCCAGCATGTGGGAACATGACTCCCAATAAGAACGGGCATATGCCAACTCATCTTTCTCTGCTCTCACCTCAGAATAACCTAGCAAGCCTATTCGGCATAGGCGCGAAGGGAGAAATCCTCCTCATTCTCCAGATAGAGCTAGTGGCTCACAATCCATCTGGAAAGGTCATTGACCCCCTGGGACACGAAACCGGTGTTATGGAAATAACGGACAAATGATGCAATTCCTAAGGCAATGGAACTTATTAGACATAAATACCCTTTAAGTCGTCATACAGTATCTCTAATTGACTACTCCACCCAACTACGGTCCTACAAGGTAAGCCTTGAAGAATAAGACCCAGAGGGCAGGGGTGAGCTCCGACTTCGATGGAGTCGGAATGCTCACCTCCGACAATTAGAGGTCAAAACCCCATCCAGAATGGAGTTCTCGGAGTCGAAGTCGGGAAGTCGGAGGTGATTGCCAAAATACCCACACAAAAAAAAAAAAATCAAAGGTAAAGGGGTGACAGGAGCCCTAGAGACATGAGGAATAAGACAGAGGTAAAGTGGAGATTAAATCCTACGAAGTGAAGTGAAGATGATATTTCAAACTGGAACCTAACAGAAATTAAAATACACACAAAAGCAAAAACTAAACCAAATCAAATTTCAAAAATCACCCACATCAAGAAATTATATGCACAAAATACAAATCAGGCTACAAGGAACTTGTAATGGGTCTGCTACTCTCTCACAAGATTAATGAAAAGAAAATAAGCAAGAAAAGAATCAAGAAATCGAGCTGCTCTCCTAACTCTGCTGCGCTCGTGCCATTGAACAGATATTGCGAAGACCAAGATGTGAAGATGAGATGATTCTCTACGAGCATCTCCACAAAACAAAAGCCCCACCTCTTCCATGGAAGTGGCACCTCCAGATTTGCATCGGTGCCGCCCATGGGCTGGAGTGTCTTCACTGTAGTGAGAAGAAAAATATAATACCAACAAGAGAGGAACAACCTATTAGATGATGGAGTGGCGTTACTCATGGAGGTGCTGGAGCCTATAGGGGGAAGAGAGAAGAGAGGAAATGTCGAAAGCGTAGGTTAGCGTTTTAATATGTGAAAGAGATGAATATATACCCTATTAAAAAAGGCGTCGTTTTAGGTTTTCTTAAAAAAAAAACTTGCAAAACACGAAATAGGGCTCAAGGGACTTGAATGCAGGTTCTCTGAGAACCAAAACCATGTCTCAACCATTAGGCCAATTGGCTATATGATGTTTGTTTTTCCGAACTCCGACTAGTGGAGTTGGAGTCTGACTCCAAATACTGAAAACTCCAACTCTAGGAGTTGGAGTTTGAACGGAGTCGGAGTATCAAAAATTTTGCCCACACCTACCAGAAGGGTTAGGTAACTCCAACTCATTGTCGGAGTTTGCTCAGTACTTACTGTTTGTGGCTAGTCATATGTCCACCCACTTCGCAATGCTATGGCTTTGAGATGCTCCTTCGAATTGGTCAGAGTATTGTTCAATAAAGTCCTTGTTGGCCTCTCGGTAAGCATGTTGGAGAGCTACCGATTTGCACCTTAAGATTACAGATGGATGCCGAGTTGTTTTGGATCACCATATCAGTCTTTTGCATGTACTGCATGAACATATCCTCAAGTGCCAGCTTCTTCACTTACAGTGAAAATTGTTGAGGTGGTCTAACTGGCACTTGGTTATTGCTGCATGAAAAGTTAGGGTGATTTCTCTATCCAGGACTGAACGTGTTTGAGTAAGGATTGTTTTGACGTTGAAAATTAGACACATAGTGGGCTTGTTCTTGACTCTGTTGGAATTGCTCTCTCCGCAGATCATTGATAATTGTTAGATGCCAATTCTTCCAAAAATCCATAGGCAGCTTCGTAGGTCTTACTCATTAATGCTTCTCTAGCGGCTACATCAACCATAAATCGATTTGTGGGTCCCAAACCATTGTAGAATGTCTGTACTTGAAGTCAGGCGGGGAGGTTGTGATGTGAACACTTACGTAATAAGTCTTTGTATCTCTTCCATGCCTCATACAATGATTCACCCTCAAATTGGACAAAGGTAGTAATATCATTCCTTAATTTCATTGTCTTGGCCGGAGGGAAATACTTAACTAAAAAATTTTGTGCCAACTCTTCCTACGTAGTAATGATGCCGGAGGACAAAGAATTCAACCAAGTTTTTGCTTTTTTCTTAAGTGAAAAAGAAAAAAGTCTCAATTGGATTGCATCATTTGTCACTCTGTTGTGTTTAAAAGTATCACAAATTTTCAAGAAATTTGCAATATGGACATTAGGATCCTCTTGTGACAGCCCCCAAACTAGATAGTTTGTTGGATCATTTGAATAATGGCTGGCTTGATCTCAAAGTTATTAGCTTGTATATCTAGTCGCCTTATACTAGACGTCGCCACATTGATCGAGGGCATCACATAGTCTCTTAACGTCTTGTGCACCTGGTCAGCCATATTAACTTTACAGGCGGTGACCCCTTTCTTTTTCTCTTTATTGATCCAACGTAAGTTCCTTTCAATCTCGGAATTGAAAAACATATGCTCTAACGATTTAGATTGGCACATGCACTTTTGATTCTTGAAAAGAAAAAGATCAAACTAAGATCAAATCAAATCTCTGTTTTTTTTAATAAAATAAAATCTAAAGTAGTAAAAATATAGCTGGTATAAATATCAATAACAAATAACTATTCTCCGGCAACGGCGCCAAAAACTTGTTCGCATAAAAATATATTTGTAAGTGCACAGAATCGTAACAAGTAGTAAAGTGTCTTAAAGAAAACGGTTATCGAACTCACAAGGAATAATTATACTATTGAGTATTGAAATTAACTAAATTAATTACTATTTGAAGAACGAAAATTTGAAGAGTGGATTATCTAAATTTAAAATGAAGAAAAGAACATTAAAATTAAGATTTTAAAAATAATAAGAATAGATTTAAAGCGTTTGATTTCATCTAGCAAATCCCACACAATTTATTCTTCCTTATTATAGAATCCCAATTATCCCAAGTTGATGATAAAAATCCCTTAACCATTCAATATTTTCTCTCGAACAATACCAAAAATATCTCCAACAAATAAATTCATATCTATGTGAATTTAATTAATTGAAGACTCATTAAATTTTTTGAATTTTTCTTGAAAATCACACTAGTCGCAGTAAAGTATTTATGCTTTCATTCAACTAATAGTGTTTAATCCTAGAGCTTTAATCACAAATCACCTCTCGGTCTCATTGTGATTCAATAGATTGAACAATAGTTAGCTAGAAAATTACAAGCATTAACAACAAGGAATAAACACGCAAGCATGAAAATATTGAAGATTAAATAACTTGAAATATAAACTGTGTGTTCAGTGCTAGGCTACATCAAAAATCTAGAAAATAGAATTAGTTCATAATGAAATTAAAAAGAAAAAGAATAAAACTAGTGTTCTTTGTTGAAGTCGGTTGATGAAGCATTCGGCTCTCGCCTCTATTCCCCCAGATCTACCTTCTTGAAAGAACACTCAAAGAATAAATTGGAACTTTAAACTAAGACTCAGACTCTAAAACATAAAAACTCTCAACTCTCAATCAGAACTCAAACCCTTATTCATCCCACAAGTTGAGATTAAATAGATGTCGAAATTTAAATATGGAAACAAGATAACTGCGGCTACAATCTCACCTAAAAATCTAGAAAAATAATTTCTAAAAATAGATGTTAACATAAAAAGAAATTATCCAAAGAATATAGGAATGATCTAAAATGGAAGATTCAGTTATACGCGGCTTGAATTGCGAAATTCATAAAGATTTGGTCGCCAAACAGATTCATTAGAGAACTCGGATTTGGTAGTCAGCAGTAGATTGATCCTGATCAAGAGGAATTATATCACCGGATTTGGTGGTCAGCAGTAGCTAAATATAACTGGCGTGGAAGTCACAAAGACCACACAACCCTCTCCTCACTTACCGAGTAGAAAGATTCTCAACCGGGATAAAAGACTCATCTCGCATTTTCTATATGTTGCCCACGATATCGTTTAGGTTGGTCATTTAGACTAATTGCTAAATCTAACCGCCTAGAGCTAGAGCCTGGTCGAGCCTTCTGGTTGCGAGTCTCCTCGCCTACTAAAAGGTAAGTCTTTTCGTCTTTGGGCGAAAGAGATCTCTTTGCTACCCAAGGGACAAGACTCCTTGCCCAAATCTCATTGGTTCTCTTCAAATATCATTGCCTCTCATCGGTCTGGATCCATAGTTTTTTCTTTTATTCCAAAATGATCTCCTTTTGCACTGAATTTTCTTATTTCTTCAAATCCAAGAAAATAAATAAAAATATGTAGAAATAAAATAAAATCAATAGTATTGAAGGGAAAATGATACTTTTCATAAATAAAAGAATGATAAAAATTACATAAAAATAGCACTTATCAAGGATCAACTAGGGTTTTGATAGGAGAGTGCAACTACATAAAAAAAGAAAAAGAAAAGGAAAATAGTAGTTTAAATAGGAGTAGTGACGGTTAGACAACCCCAACAATAACACGACAAGTGTCACACACCATCCCAAACGTGGAGAGGCGTATCGACGAAGCAGCTACTCAAGGATAACTAAGGGCAAAATTGGAAATTTTTGCTACACTTATGTGACAGGAATTTGTAGGGTAATTGGAGGGCTGAATAGACCCTCAGAAAGAATGGGTGTCGAACCCACAATCAAAAAGGGCTTGTGGGGTAGAGAGCCCAAGGTCCACGATCCACAAAGAAGGGGCCTCTAGCCATAATGCGCCAATATGAAATTCAATTTCAATTGTCATTAATTACTAATTAGTGATGTAACGGACAAGTCGGATATGCGCCCGAGATATTAGTACCCTCGGCATAATGGCTGACTTAGGGCCATAACAAGCCAGATCTCAATGAAGATTAGAAAG
This sequence comes from Cyclocarya paliurus, assembly GCA_029856935.1. Classification (NCBI taxonomy): domain Eukaryota; kingdom Viridiplantae; phylum Streptophyta; class Magnoliopsida; order Fagales; family Juglandaceae; genus Cyclocarya; species Cyclocarya paliurus. The sequence continues at coordinate 22,473,709 of CM056946.1, read as the reverse complement.
GGTCAAGCCATGAGGCAAGCCTCTCCCACCCCTCAGCGCTCACCAGCATGTATAAATAACGGTCAAGGAATATGCCTGAGGTAAATTCCAAACTTGATATACTTGAAATACTCCCCATAATACATATTGACTTAGGCATCAAAGGTATCCCTTGACACACCCAACCCCTCCTACTTTATGATTGCATGTTATTAGAAACACGTATGCAACAAGAACATTTATACGTTGGTAGGCTTTCAACCCATCTAATAGCCTACCTATCGGGCACAAATAAAAGAGAAACTTTTCACATGGGTTGATCATCTGTTGCAAAACTGATTTCATAACCCCCATCCATCGAGCGCAAATAAAAGAGAAACTTTTCACATGAGTCAAAAATACATTAACTGCTTGGATGGGATCAGATCTTGCTTGAAGCACTCCATTATTAATAAGAGTCTTTGGGTTAGATAGGTAGTAGAGATAGGAACTCCTAACTACTAGATAAAATGTAACAATCCGATCTAATATTATTAGGAATGAAATATGGATAATTTTATTGGGCTTAAATTAGGTTTAATGGGCCATATTAAACTCACTAGCTATTATGTAATGAGGTTGGTTAGGAATTTTAATTTGAGTTTATTGTAAGGCCTCGTTAAGGTTTAGCAGATGGTGTTAATAGGCTAATATTTTGGAAAGCCTAATTAAGACTATTGGATTAATTTAAATAGGCCAACCCCTTTGATTTTTTAGAACCCAAAACATGGACCCAACCTATGACCCAAAGATCCACGTGGAAGGCCCAACCCGAGTGCTATAAAAACACCCAGACCCGAGTACATATGTGTATGTTCCAGCCCGATAGTCTCGTTCACGCATCATCTTCAACCTAAATCTAGGGTTGCCGCAAGTTCCTTGAATCCAAACCCAGCCTCTTCATATGACCAAAGATCCAGCAATGCTAGTCAACAACCACGTCCAACCTTCCACCCTCACATGTCGTTTCCCTCACGACCAACGTCCTCTACACTAAAGTACCAAGAAACTACCACGCACAACATCACACCAAGAAAATTGCAAACCACCAAACTCATGTTTAGGCCCACGCATGTGCGCAACCCAGGGCCAGCTCTTCCATTAGGCAAGTTAGGCAATTGCTTAAGGCCCTTAATGGAAGAAGGCCCCCAAAATAAATATAAAAAATTGATTTTTTTAAAATATATATATATATATATATATATATATATATATATATACGTAATAAAAAATTTTAATTAACTTAATGAGAATGAGAATATAAATAAAATCAAATAGATATTATATCATTATTAGTTTTTAAAAGTATCACATATAATAATTATTTTACCTATTCTCCTTCTAAGAATACACTACTTCTCTTTTGTCATTATTAATTTAATATATAATTAATGTGAAAATTATAAATAGCAAAATTTAATTTTCTAGTGTTCATAAAAGGTTTTTGTATAATTCTTTGAAGAGGCAATGACCCACTTTTTTTCAAATGTGTAAGTTGTTTATAGAACTTTATTGACAATAATGATTATAATTGTGTTTAAGAGTCTAAAGTACTTGTAAAACTAAGTTTGATAAAATTCTCTCTAAATCAAAAAATTTCTAATAAAGATTAAGTCAGTTATTAATTAAAAATGTGGTATAAAATCTTAATCAATAATTTTACTTTACAAAACAATAGGAATTATTTTTAAATAAAAATATAATATAAAAATAAAAAAATTTTATTTAATTTTACTTAAAAAAAGAAAAAGTCTCATTCAAAATTTTAGCCTTAGGCCGGAACGTATTGAGCCGCCCTGTCGCATGTCCTCTCCTTCAGGCCGCATCTTCATGGTTTTATCTTCAACCAGGGCACCGTTGCTCACCATTCCCTCAACCACGACCAAATACAACCAAAACCAAAAGCAGCCATCGTGAAACCAAGCCATCCACCGCAAGGCAACAAAATGTGAGTCGCAAAAGCCTCTGTTTTATATAACCCAAAATATAGCACATGCTGCCCTCATAAGCACCACCATGAGCCTCCCCTGCCACTCCACCCCTTGCACTGCCCACCATGGTTGCATCGCACTGCACAAAGCCCTCTGTTTTCCAACCTCAAGACTGAGCGATCACATTGACCACATAAGGCTCTCTGTACCATCGTGGAGGACCCACAACTGTCATGGGAATCGCCACCCCAGGTTGCATAGAAAAATATCCCTCGGTTCCTCTCCTCTCCTCCCCGAACGTGAAATGCAAAGCAGGTAGCTCTAATGTCTCATGGCTTCACACCAACCCACGATAGAAACCACTACATCGTACATTCCCCGACACCAGCTTTGAACAACCACGTGTCGCCAACCACCAAGAGAAGAAGCATCACCCTACATTGGAGACGATCGAGACCATTGTAGAAGCAGCCGACCAACCACCACTGTTCCATCTCTTCGTTTACATAGCTGCATCCCACGTCCCATTAATATAACGCATGTAAGGCTTCTCTGTCTCTCTCCAATGGCTAAAACACATCTATATTTAAACCCCTTAGAAAGTAAATTATGTATATGCCCCTGCACTGTAAGTGATCCATAGTGTTTATTATTTATGATAATATTATTGTGATAAGACCAAGAGAAATCATATGTTTGGACTTGGTGATATTTTAAAGTTTAATCACATGAGTATTTGGAGAAATTATGGGAAAATCAAAGTATTTAGGGAGTGAAGATAATTTTAAGGTTAAGAGAATTATAGGTTATTTTAATATTTTAAGTTTTAATTACAAATTATGTGTTTGATTAGAAATTGACGTAAGTCACGTGCCTATTTTAGAGGTAATCGATTTAGCGCTATGGAGTAAGTAACTTGATCATAAAATTAGGATTAGCACACATTAGCTAGTTAGATAGATTATTATTAAAACCAATTCATTTGAAGTCAATTTTTATGTACCACACATATCATTCATCATAAATCATGATCACGTTTAATTTTGCATCTTATAGTTATTTATATATTATATATGTCATGCATCTCACATTACATAATACACAAAAGATTTCATAAGATAAGTGTAAAATAAAGATCAGATTAATAAGATGGTCATTCAGATGCATGGTACCAATACAATTTATGGGTGGATGTGCAAGGCATGAACTTAAACGTGGTTTACCATAATATGCCATAATACTATTAGCGGTTCCTTTTGTGGCCACAAGATGTGGCATCAATACACAAGATTAAGTGAGTTGACTAGTCAAATAATTCAATATAAATCATGCATGTGATAAGCATAAGTGTGAATGGTCATTATCTTAATTCTCTCAAGCATTAAATATTATATATATATAAACATTATATTTACGATGTTTAGGCGGTGACGGGATTTTTTTATTAAGTTTTTAACTCATTTTTATTTTATTTTATATTTTTAATTATCCCAGGTGAGCATTTTTATAATGATAAAGCTATAAGACAGGACTTAGCTCAAGGAGGGGTGACAGAAGCATAAATCATGCACAGAGAGCTTTTACATTAATGATTATTATATTACAAAGTTTTGAGAAATTTTAAAAAGTGCTTCTGCGTACTTTCTTTTAATTTTTAATGAAGTGTGTTTTATTTTAAATTATGAATTTTTTATATCTGGTACTTTGTTAAGAATATGAAAAATTTTAAGTTTAAATCAGTAGTAACACTCTGACTCTCTCAATTTTATAAAATTAACGTCATATTTAATTCTGGGACAACAGAGTGTTACATAAAATAAATATTACATAAGAATTATCGTTAGAGGAAATGGCTGTTACATAAAAAAAAAATCACATAAAAGAATAAATATGACCGTTAGATTTAAAAAATAAGATAGTTGGATATGTAAAAAATAACATTAAATAATATGAAATATTATTTTAATGGTTTGACCGATAATCTGGACCGATTGCTCCAAATACAAACAATTTCAATGCACACAAACACAATAGTCATGCTAATGGATTCTCCTTCAATTGAGATAACCACGTTCATGACAGCTTTTCCCCCTCAATCACGTGTCAAGAAATTATGAGACGGAATCATTAATTAGATTCCATTACCTCATTTGTTTTTGTTTTTTCACTGTAATATGTTTGTTTAAGGATATTTGTCAGGGTTTCCCATTGTTGCTTTTTAAAGCATTTAAACTTTACAAATAATCTTTTTTTATTTTTTATTTTTAAATTTTTAGACATCGAATTTTATGGATGCCACTTTGATCAAAATAATAAAACTGAAAATCAGAGTAAAAAGATAATGGTTTAAGACCCAATGACTAATTACTTAACCATTTTTTCTTTTAAGTATTTTTAGTTTTGTATAATTTTTGTTTTTTTGGGCTATAATTGATATTTTATACAGGTTTCATTAAAAAAATGGAAACAACTGGTACTGAAATTTTGATTTGCTAACAAATGAAACACAGTAATTCGTAATAAAAATTGAACAAATGATCTAAATCACAGAGAGAGGACAAGGATTCTGCATTAAAAATTCAACTATAGAGATCGAGTTGACAATGATCTAAATCACAGAGACTATTGCAATAATTTTCCTCTATAAAATGTTGAAAATGAGGCCTTGAAACCAAAACTAAACCAAGAAGTTATGATTTTTCTTGGCAAATTTATTTGAAGCCCCAACTCCAGCAGCACGAGCCAAGCAAGATGGACGTCTCAGATAAAGTTACATCCAACCAGCTTATTTTCATAGAGCCATGTAGTTCATGTTTATTATGCTTTGCTAATTCTAATTTAATTACATTAACAATGGCACACAAGGTATTTTCCTCAGAGTTCATAATCTGAGATGTAGACTGATATTTGACTTTGTTATTCTATGGTTCACCAATTATATCTTATAGAATTATGTCTTGCAGAATTTCTAAATATGTATATCAGTAACAAAAATAGATGAATTCACATCAATCAGAAGGGTCATAGCCATGGTCACGACTCACAAGGATGCAGAATGAAAAAAAAATGGTTATCAAGAACTATGAAACAATTGGTTAGCACATTTATGCGGTGCGCACGTTCTAGTACTAGTTAATAAACAATAGAATGATCGGAGGACCGTCACCACCAATAAGTTCCAAGGCTGACAGGAAGACTCTTCTTTGGTAAAGAGTTTTGGGTGTGCGAGTGTCTTAGTGTGGACATTCACCTGCAGCTTGTTCAGAACAGATTATCTTCTTGAGTTACCAGGCAGATTAATTTTCTGCACCTTCATCACCATTTCATTTCCTAATGCAAGTCATTCTCCCCATTTGATCTTAACTGCCGTTTGGCTCCCTCCTGATCATGACTAGTAAGTCTTGGGCAACTTCAGACATTGGTGGCCTGAATTCTGGCTCAGACTGCAAAAAATGCTTGAAGTTATGAAATCAGTTGGATAGGAAAGCAAAATCAATTTAATAGAGAAAATTGGTCATATGTATTAGAAGTTTGGTGCTCCAAGCTTTTTCTGTTTGAGATTTTGAAGCACTTTTCCTTGACCTGAGTGTAACCCACAACGGATGCTTGGGATCCAGTGGTAACCCGCAGGGAGAATACTTGTAACAGGTCCTAATCAACATCTTAGAAGTCAACAATGATGATGCTCACCTGAACACACCGCACAATAATGTCTGCAAAGTGTGATAGGGATTTGGCCTGGTATTGACCATTAAGATTAGGATCAACCATTCTCGATAGTGCATCGATGTCATGAAGCTGGGGGATCGCCCATCTCACCAGAAATTGCTCCCCACGAGTCCGTGAACTGTCCAAAAAGTTTAGGAAAATAAATATTGGCTGCAAAAAAGAAAGCACATGCAAGCCTTTAAAAAAAAATAAAAAACTTGGTTCTACCTGTCATAGGACATCCGACCAGTTAAAAGTTCTAACATAACCACTCCAAAACTATAAACATCACTCTTCTCGGTATAAGTTCCTGACTCAAATTCTGGAGCTCCATAACCATAAGTTGTTAGCAGACTTCCTGACAGCTGAAAGTAAATTTAGTTTAGACAGTTGTAGTGGCAGCAATGATGACAATAATCCACTAATTGAGCTTCAGTCCAAGAATGAATCCGAAAATAAGGTCCCCACAACTTCAAAACTTCAGTTACTGCAATATCTGTAAGCAATAACCCGCAATATATTGGGAGTATGACTTACCTGACTAACAGAGCCTGCTGCTATCAATGAAGCCAGACCACAATCAGAGATACACACCAAATAATCGTCATCAAGGAGGACATTGCACGACTTAAAATTTCTGTGTATGACGGGAGGCTGGCATACCTCATGCAAATACCTTCCACACAAGAAAACAAAATAATTACTGAAAACAGTGCATGCTTCTTTTAAAATATTCACTAATCATGCCAGAACAGAAACAAGGATAACTCTTCCCCTCATCTCTATTTCAGTTTGTATGCAGACTAACTTATAAATCAATCTATCTGAAGATCCAAGTACAGCACCAATAAAATTCCTTTTGTGTAGCAATCAGTAGATGTAAAATCAATATATTGCAACACACTTGATCATAACTCTTCTACCCAAGTGATGAACTAAGTTTATGACCTCTTAAATAGATGTGGATCACCCACCTGAAACGGGTTCTTGTCCTTTATGATCCCCTTCATATTCATTTATTATTTTAGGAAAATTCTATAAACCACACTCCCATCTCACTTTCATCCCACTATGATGAGTTGGCATTGCCCATCAACCTTTATATTTCTTCTTTAAAAAAATAAAGGATCGTCCAAGGTTGATAAAAGTGCCATATTTTACATAGTGCGATGGGAGTGTGGTTTGTAGCATTACTCATTATTTTATATTTGCTATTAACTCAATATATTTTTGTGCAACATTGAACAAAAGTTAGCTATATAACTTTGCACCTGCTACATGAGTAATTAATGTTAATTTCTCAAGTCACCTCATAGTTGATAGTATTGTGTTTGGCACTACCAGAACACCCCCTATTCACTTGAAGACAGACACTGCGAAATTCTGTTACATCTAACCACAATTTGAAGTTATTTGCTTGAACCCATTATTAGCTGCGAAGATAACAAGTTGGACCACAAATTTCCATCTCAATTGTTGCTTGACTTACTCTAAAGCTCTTGCTGCTCCAAGTGCCATCCGAATGCGTCTATTCCATGAAAGTTTCTTTTTAAGTTCATCGTCTGAGTGCAGTGCATCGTGCAGTGTCCCATTACTGCAATACTCATAGATCAGAAGCCTTTGGCCATGCTCTACACAGTAACCAATAAGGCCAACAACATTTGCATGTCGGATTCTATCAATATTGTTGATCAGTTCAAGAAATTCATCATCCTTCTGCTGACTGGAAGCTCTCTTGTCCAATTTCTTGACCGCAAGTAGCTATAAAAAACATCCAAAAAGATCAAATGTATGTATTTAAATCCAATATGCATATAAACCTATAAAGAGAAGTTGCAGTGTCACATTTGTAATATAAGATTAACAGTGTAGGTAGCTCAACATGTTGCAATCCTAATATAAGGGACTTGACCATCTCTCTGTGTTTTTTTTTTATACAAACTTGTAAAGACGTGAGCATATTTGTTAGGTATAGAATGTAAATATTAAAATAAATTGATATCTGAAAAAAATGAAATATTTTGAAAAAAGTCCTGTAAAAGCATCAAGTGACCAAGAAACAAACCCCTTGTGTCGTCATGCAACTACAATGCCAGAGGCAACTAAGATCATCAAACTATTTTATACCGTGTGACCTTAACAAGCAATGAAAATCACCAAAAGAGCAACTGATGAGATGGTAAATGGAATGAATCAAATGATTTTTTAATGCTCTCATTCTTCCTATACCTTTTACATTCTAATGCAATCTCAGCCATATTTTTTTGTGCAGACGGGGGGGGGGGGGGGGGGGGGGGGCGGTTGGGGCAGAGAACCCAGCACAAAAATGCTCAGGGTAATGAGAGCCCAAGATAGGTTTAAGTCTAGTCTACCAAACAATTGCCATAAATTAATTTTTTGATAAGTAATTGCCATAAATTAATTAGATGATGGTTATGAATATTACCTTCCCATCAGGAAGCTGTGCCCTATATACAGTCCCCAACATGCCTCCTCCTATAAGATTTTCTTGAGAAAAGCTGTTTGTATATTGCTGGAGGGATGCAATCGTGAAAGACTTTGCATAAGTTGGGAGTAATAGAGTTCTGGTGGGAGGCTTCACTGCAGTTACTTCAGCAGGCAATTTTGGCTCTACAATAACCTTCTCAACAGGTGGAGGAGGAGGTGGTGGTGGGGGTGGGGGATGGGGTGGTGGAGGGGGAGGGGGCATTAAATGTTTGTCAAATACACTCATGTCTATCTCATGGTCGTCCCTCTTTGGAATTGTGCCCATTCTCTGCTCGTTTCTCTCTTTCTCATCCTGCGGTTTTGCAATCACTCCTCTTCTAGTCTCTGTCTGATAATCCTCTTTTGGCCTCGTAACTGCCCCCTTTGGAACCGTTCAAATCAGTCATTTATTTAAAAAATTTGAATGAAATGAACAACATGATAGGGCACCATATGACTTGCAGTAAATTGATTGACAAACTAATAGTAATACTTTAACCTTTCTCAATCTTTGGTTGAAATAAGGATCCATTGTCCCTTAGATCTTGTCTGTCACCTTCATATGCACCTATTTGATGCCGCCTGGAAAGTCCATCCACCTCTTCCCTTCGTCTGCTAAATCGTGGAGCAAGTAGTGCAAGTCCCAATGCCAGAATTACAAGTAAAAACACCCCTGCAATTGATATTCCAACCACTTGTTTTGTGGTTAAAACTTTTTTTGTTTTTCCAGAGTTTGATTCGTCTTTTACAGATGGTCCATCAGCTTGTTTTGCAGGTGTGCGTTCAGAAGGTGTTCCCTTAAAAAAAGGTGGTGCTGGACCTGCTGGTGGAGGTTTTAACGGGGATGTAGATGGTGCTACTGCAGTAGTTGTAGTATTGAATGGGTTTCCCTGATCTCTGCAAAGAAATTATCAAATATTAGTAAATAGGTGTGCAAAGCCTCAAGCTAACAGGTCTAAACTACGTGGAATCCTGCTTCCACTTTTGTTGTCAACAACTTATTGAAGAATTCAATCATTGAAACCAGACATAATAAACTACAAGGAAATACAATTCTATAGTGAAGGTATCTATATATTAATTAAAACATTCATGGTCCTGAAAATTACTCAGAATGAATAGGAGACAGATTGGCATTGCAGACTTGCTGCATGGAAAACCATGCAAAACAAATATTTGCAAGTCACATCCAATAAGATTTCCAGGCCTGCTTGTTTAAAGGGAGCACACATCAGTCAATTTCTTGGTCAATGAATGCAGAATTCAGTCAAGCATAAGATGCCCAACATCATCTTCTTCTTTTTTCTTTCCTTTCTATTCCTAAGTGGTTAAGTCCTAAGAGACTTCACCTGTGAAAAAAAATCCTCATTTCAGAAAAATCCTAAATTGGAAGAATGGAGATTCTTTGGCATATATCTCTTTTCCAACAAATGTCATATTTTTTTGTATAACCTCAATGAGTTCATCATATCAACTTTCAAACGAGAAATGTACTCTCCGTCAACTAGAAATAAACCAGTTTATTGAGGGCTTCGGGTTCCCACCTGAAATTTGGGATGTTTCGCAACTTCTCAGGTATTGTCCCAAAAAACTGGTTATTCTCAATATTCCTGCTAATTAAGAGGGAAAATTGTCACAAGGAATAAAGAAGAACTATAAGCCAATGAACCATCATCAGGCAGCATTATCCTACATTAGAGAATAATATTTATTCTGAAAATTAAAACAAGGTGGAGAACAGTACAAATCTTTCAGAGGCAGATCTTGTAAGACATCAAGGGTCCCAGAAAGCAGATTGTTCTGCAAGCGTCTGGCAACTACAGAGTTAGCACTATATATAGATATATCAAGGACATCTAAACAACCTTAAAATGAAAAATACTCACAGGGTTGTCAAAGAAGACAAGCTTTCTAGAGAAGGAGGGAGTTCCCCACTCAAATTGTTGCTGGACAAATCTCTGCAGATGGTGGCCCCATCAACTACAATTAGCTATAAAAATTAATCTGGACATTAAGAGTTTGCCAAACAGAAAATGAGAACCTACAGATTGATCAATCCTGTCAGAGATTGAAAGGCATCTGGTATTTCTCCAGATAAATGATTGTCATTAAGAGACCTGAAAGGCAAAAACAAATAGGCTTATTAGAAATTAGATGAAAATTGGGACAGCTCCTAGTAGGAACCAGAAAAACAAAAAAATTTGACGAAGAAAAAAATTACATGTCTGTCAGCAGAGTTAAAGAGGATAAAGAACTTGGGATGCTTCCGGTAAACTGGTTAGCCGAAAGAAAACTGCCAAGGGTAACAAATATTATATCTTTTACTGAGAAACGCAAAACAGTATATGCATCCAAGTTTCATAGCAAAATGTTATACAGACATAATATGATCTTTGTAATTTTGATAAAGAATAATATACATACAAGTTTTGCATGGTAGCTGGCAACATGGACGGAATACTACCCCCAATGTGGTTGTTGCTTAGATCTCTGCCAAAAACACAATGGAACAAAAATTAATGACACCATCCTGCAAAGTTTATTGATGACAAAGATGATGACTTAATATACAAAAGCATCCCATATGATATGCATCTATATATTTGAATCTCAACAAAGATGACGACTTAATATCCAAAACCCCCCATATGATATGCATCTATATATTTGAATCTGACTTGTCCCACCCTTTTTTTTTACCAGTAATAAGAGCTTTATTGAAAAATAGGCACAGCCAAATACACGGAACACATACAAGAGCAACACCAATGCATGAGTGTCTATAGATACAAGAGACTCATGTACATTCATCCCACATTAAAGTCTATTACAATCGACCAATGGAATAAAGTATTAAGAAAAAATGTTCTAAGCTTGTCCATTGCCCGTTCATGATCCTCAAAACTCCGACCATTCCTCTCCATCCATAAGCACCACCATAAACAAACCGAAACTATCTTCCACATAGCTACTATTCGAGAGTTACCTTGGATGCCTCTCCAGCTGGCCAATAAAGCAACTACCCTTCGTGGCATTACCCAATGGAGCCCCACTCTAGCAAAGATATCATTCCACAAGCCCATGGCTACATCATAATGCAATAATAGGTGATCCACGGACTCCCCACTTTTCTTACACATTAACATCAATCCAACACAATGATTTGACATTTCCTTAGGTAAGGTGAGAATCTTTCCTAATGAAGCTGTCCATACAAAGAAAGAAGCTTTTAAGGGGGCTTTGATCTTCCATATGGTCTTACATCTAAAAGTCCATGTATAGACAATAAATCAGTCAGCTTGTTAATTGAAACTGACGGAAAATTCAAAACCAGGCATCAAGGTATTAGAACAGTTCAATGAAGAATGAGAAATAAGAACTACAAGTGACATGCTCAGATTCGCATTTATAGGTGAAATGCAAGTTTTACAAGTACTATTTCTCTATGGAAAAATCACTAGACTTTATCTGACAGATTTCAAAAATTGAAGCAATTTTTCTACTTCCCATAAAGGACCTGCATATCTATCCCAATCCCTTATGTTGTCCCTCTGTTACCTCTTTTTGTTGGTAACCACACCACCATAAGCATAGTGTGGCCACTCTGGTAGTTATCACCTAAAACAAGACATGGCAAGGGACCCTAATGATGGTGAAAGAAGATATAAATTGGAAGAAAGAGATTATTAAGTCTGGCATGTATTCCGGACCATAAATACCATAATTGCATAAAGGTGTGTGCAGGTGGGATTTGGAGACAGAGATCATAATACTCACATTGCTTTGATAGAAACAAACAGTCCTAAGTTATCACCCAGTTCTCCTCCCAAATTAGCGCCATTAAGAACACTGTAAACCCACATATCCATATGAGAACTGACAGGTAGCCATTTTCAGAAACATCAATGGATTTACATTGTCAAGAAAAAGGGTAACCATACATTCTTATTATGTCTGTATTGTTACACACCACGCCTTGCCATGCTTCGCCACATGGGTCTCCACCAGTAGTAACCCAACCAGGAAGAACAGGGGAGCCCAGTGCAACATATAGGTTATTAATTGCAGCCACTGCTTCAACGGAATTAAAACATAATAACGTTAGTTCTCACTCACAGACATATTTAGCAGAAAAAAATGTCTCTAAAAAGAAAAGCAGAAGGAAAAACACAAATCATGGGGGCAGACACTTCCTCTTCATCATTTTTTTTCATTTTCTTTTCTGAGTTGTTTTGTTTTGTTCTGCTTCTTTTTTTCTCCCTTTTGTGGAGGCTGTGTTACAGATATGGACAGTTCCCCACCCTAAAAGTCCCAATGCCAATGAAGGATTGGCAATACCACAACTGGCAAACGCTTGAGCATTACTATTGCTGATACAATGCAAAGAAAGATTTCCTGCTGAAAGTTTTTCAGCAATGTAGATCATCTCCAGAAAAATTGCATAAAGTAAAGGGTTTTGTTTGGTTGCCATTAAAATCCGGAAAATAAATAAGTTCAGTTCAATTCTGAATCATACTATCGATTATTGAGACTCCGGAAAACACAACCTTGAGCCAGTTGTGCTAAACTGAGCTATTTGGCCAAACTATTGGCAAACCTTTACATTCACAAAACTCGAGGTCGGCACTAATGAAAAATTACCACACACCTTTTTTTTTTTATCTTTTTATTCTTTTCCTTTAGCAAGTATGTGGTGCAGGTATCCATTAGTTTAGCAGGAATAAAACAAAAAAAATTTAAATAAAAATAAAAAATAAAAAGAAGTGTGGTATTGGAATGATCAGCAAACTCCGGCATTAATATATTATTTATCTTCGATTCCCATTCACTTTCCCACATCTTATCACAACCAAGGCGACAAACGAATCATAATGCTGAAGCATACCAAGAAAACAAAATCGAGAAAACCTCACCGTCACTTGGATTAGTCTCTCCACGCAAAACAGGAGCCGCACAGATCCACAAGAGCCACGTCAAAACCAGTGCATACATCTTAAAATCTTCGGACTTCATAGCAGATCTCTTCCCACCCAATGATACCACTCTCAACCTTGTTACTCAATTCTTTCCTTTCCCGCAGAACCATTCGAAAAAGACATCCTCCAATCTGGAAACCGAACAAAAAGCAAAATTGAACTCACGGTCACTGACCTTATAACTGTCACACAAACCAAAAACAAACGACACCCATAATTCAACACAAACACTAACACATATACAAAGAAAACCACACACGTGTACGTCATAAAAACATACAATTAAAAAATCTGACAGAATCTAAAACTTAAAACGCAGAAAACTTACAAAGAAGCAGGGATTTTGGAAAATGCTGAAGAGAGCTATAGCATATCAAGCAACTGAGCAAGACAAAAGGCGAGAATTTTTAAGAAATAACAAAAAAAATTGTGAAGAGTTTTTAACGGGAATTAAGCAAGTGTTAAGATCAAGTGAATAAAGCAAGTGCAACTAGGTGGGCTTCGTAAGCAAACAGTACATTACAAACAAAAAAAAAAACACATACAAATTGTTTTCAATTTCAATCTGGAGAACGCAAGACTTTGGAAAGAGCTGGAAAACAGAAAAGGGAAAAGGAGATGTAGAAAGGTACAGTGGGAGGTTTCCTGTGAAACTCTGAGAAACTCCTATCTTTCCTTTGTATTTTGGTCGGTTCCTCTCTTTTATCTCTATTTCAGTCTGTGTGCGTGTTTGGTCGCATCTATGCCTCGTTTCTAAGTAGAGATCAAATTTTTCATCAAAAAAAAAAGTAGAGATCAAAATTACAAGTTAAATAAATTATTATTAAAATTTTTTTTTATTATTTAAAAAAATAAAATTATTTATTTTATTTTTATGTAAAATTTTAAAAAAATTATAAGAATTAGATTAGATGAGATTAAAATAATTATAAAAAGGTTCGTTTATTTTATAAAAAAAAAAAATGCTACTCTATTCTATTCTACCGTTCTATTTTATCGATGTAATTTTTTATTTTAATTTTTAGATTTTTTTTACTTAATGATTAAGAAAGTATATTTTAATAATATTGTAATTTTTTTATTTTTTACAAAAATATTTAAAAATGTTAATATATATATATATATATAAAACAACCAAAAAATAAAAAATGAATTATGCCTACGCACTAAAATTGTAGCAAGTCTTTGGAGAAGAGAGAAATGCATGAGACGCGCTCTGTCGGCGCGCGTATTCATAGGAAGGCTTTATCTTTTATATTTTTAGTATGGTGATATATTCTATGACATAATTCTTTTTTTCAAATCATCAGTAATATTTGTTGCAATGCCAACGATTTAATCATTATAAGATTGTTCCTTCTTGACGGTATGCATAATCTGCATGGGCCCTCTTCTAACTAAATTCTTTAATATTTGTTACAATACCAACAATTTTGCTAATAGATGAGCCATTTCATTTGCTTATCTGTTAGTTGAATATTATCTTTCATCTAAGCCGTTCTTTTAGTATTGACGGGATATCATACACCAAAGATCCATACTCTATGTTAAAATCTTCATTATTGTTAGTCGCCTTCACAATAACTTGAGTCTCCTTCAAATTCTACTCTAACAAAGCCCAAATCTACACATATCTCCATTATCTTCCTTAAAGCCATACCTTCGGCTATAATAGGTTTCATGTTATAGTTAAAGTTTGTGCAAACACAAGCCATGATATCACCTAACTCATCCTTGATAATGATGCCCAACCTTGTCTTTTTTTCTTAATCATCCACAGACGCATCCCAACTAGAAGTCCAGATTCTCTCCTTTATGGATCTAAAGAAGTAATAATTTGATCTGCCCACCATTAAAGGTAACCCAAGTATCTTTCATAATTATTACTTATAGATACTCCAATAGCTCTCACAAGTTGTTGTTTAACTACTTCTCTAGTATTAGAAATGAAAAAAATAGTTGTTTTATCTCTATTTAGACTTTGACCTAATGCATTCTCATACTTTTCAAGTAGCTCTTGTACCTTTTTCCACTCTTCAATTCTCGTTCTACAGAATAAGATACTATCATCAGCAAAAAGAAGGTGATTTATTTTTAAAGCACCTCTTGAAACAGTAGCCCCTTTCATCTTACTACCTTCCTTTACATGATTTAGTAGTGAACTAAATCCTTTTGCACACAGAATAAAAAGGTAAGGAGATTTTGGACCTCCTTACCTTACTCATTTTTCTAGTTTAAACATACCTCCAGGCTGCCCATTAACTATGACAGAGTAGGTTACAATTGTAACACAACTCATATCAATGATATCCATCTTCACCCAAAACCCAACTTCTTCATTATTGCTTCCAAAAAACTCCATTCAATTCGGCCATAGGACTTGGACATATATAGCTTCAGAGCCATATTTCTTGCTTGCCCCTTATGTTTGGTCTTCATTAAGTGTAGAACTTCATAGGCTACAATAACATTGTCTGTAATTAGCCTCCCAGGTATGAATGCACTTTGATTGCTCGAAATGATGAGATGCAACACATGCTTTAACTTGTTTGCTAACACTTTTGATGTCAACTTATACGGTGCATTACATTAACTAATTGGTCTAAACTAATTTACAAGAGAAGGATCTTTTAATTTTGGATTTAATACAATATAAGTAGAGTTGACACAATGATCCATTTCACCCCCATTCAAAAATTTTAAAGTAGCATTAGATACCTCATCTACCACAATATTCCAATAAGATTGGAAAAAATATGCATTATACCCATCTGGACCAAGAGACTTCAATGACGACATTCGCTATAAAGCTGCTTCTACTTCATCTCTTGTGAAAAGTTTCTGCAAGCCTTAAGTGGGTAAAGGATACAGAGGGAGAACTAATTATTAAAGAAGTGTGGTCAGAAAACACTTCGGTGCAGGATTCCTGGAAAAAAGTAAGACTAAGTTTAGATATTGAACTGAACTGAGCTGAATTGAGTTATTTATAAATAGTAGTGAGTTGAGTAGATGGAGTAAGTTATGTGGAGCCCATCTAAAATGAGTTTAGATGTGTTTGGATGTTAAGATGAGTTTAGTACTATTAATGACAAAATGAAAAAGGTTGTGGGTCCCATGCATAAATATGTATTGAGTTGAAAATAGTTGTGGGTCTCACGTGTAAGGAGGTTTTGAGTTAAGATGAGTTTAGTAACTTAAGAGTTGAGTGTTGAGATGTTAGATTCAGCTTAAAATTAGACTGAACTAAGTTGATCTCAGCTGAGTCTTGCAACCAAACGGGGCCTAAATGGTAGCTGAAAAATTGTGGTAGAAATTGGACTAAATGGAGTTTGGGAAAGCAAACTGATAGTGAAAAGGAAATTAAGCTGAAAATAGAAATTTTAAAGAATATGCAGAAACAAAAGGGTCCCCATAATGCTGGAGCAATTAAAAACTTACAGAAAGAATTAGGGTTATTGCTGGATCAAGAAGATCTTAAGTGGAAACAAAGAGCGAATATTAATTGGTATCAGACAGGTGACAAAAACACAAAGTATTTCCATATATGTGCCACACAAAGAAGGAAGAAGAGCATGATTAGACATATTAAAGATGTGCATGGAAGTATTGGGAGAATAAGATGGAGATAGAGGATGCTTTCAAATAGTATTTTCAAGATCTGTTTAGTTCCTCAAATCGTACTACTGAAGCTATTGAGGACTGATTGAAATTCATAGTGCCTCGAGTGATTGTTGAGATGAATGTCAAGCCCGGCCCAGGACGAAAAGCCATGAACCCAGCCCACTAGGAGAATCCTCTATACATAACCTATAGGAGGGATGGTGCTGCAAAGGATGAGACTCGTCAATCTGAGGTCCCTCAGATAATGTCTAGTCATCGAGTGCCCACCCACATGGCAGGCATGGCATACGGAGAGTCATTGATCTACTGATAGAGAAAGTATGAACAAACCAGGAGAAAGACAAACTAAGAAGAGAATGTTGGAGAACCACACCGTATTAATGGCTCCACCACCAAAACAACACGCTATATTAATGACGCTGTCGTAGAGCCACACCGCATTAATAAGGCCATCGTAGAGCCACTCCGCATTTAAAGGTTCTTACAAATTGAACAGTACGAAGAACCCGAACCTCATGAAAGTAGGCATGATCTGCCCTTCAGACCTGTAGTATAAATAGTTGATCCCAGGTACAAATAAACTCTCTCTAATCCCTAGACTTTTTTACTTATTTACTATATTCCAAGAACATTTGTTAACTTTGACATCAGACATTCCCCGGCCCCAAGGCCACCCTCTCAAAGCCGCAGTATATTCTTTTTTGTGCATGGCTCGTTTTCAAATACCTAAGTTGTTAAAGCTTGGCCCAAGGGTGTGCAAAACACAACGTTAACAATAGCCATACTCCATTTTCTCCCTCATAGAATCAACTACAAAACAACATTTGAACCCCAGTCTTCTTTTTATAGGCTTAAAACTTGTAGTTCTTAGTTTTGTCTCCATTAGAAAAATTAAGTTGGGTCTCTTTTCTCTGACTCAAAGATAGAGATCATGAATTTTCTGGAGATTCTCAAGCCACTGACAATTCCAACTTAAGTGTGTCATGGTGATTGGCAGGGCTAACTAGCAGCCACCACCACAATCTTCTCCACCTTGCAATCTCTAACTTCTTCATATTTTGTTGTCTTTTTTCAAAGGCCTTTGATTTTCATTAGCATCATTAACATCATTATCATCAATCATATTAGGTTTTTTCCCAACATTCAAACTAACAGATTGGGTACCCTGTGTTCTTGCTCGCCTTTTCCAACATCTCTAGTTCTTCCTCTTGTTGTCATTCTCAGTCTGAACATCATTTTCAGTATGCGCATCTATGCAACCTTCTGCTTGTGCATAGCCATAAGTGATAAGTGTGATTCTTATGTGG
This sequence comes from Cyclocarya paliurus, assembly GCA_029856935.1. Classification (NCBI taxonomy): domain Eukaryota; kingdom Viridiplantae; phylum Streptophyta; class Magnoliopsida; order Fagales; family Juglandaceae; genus Cyclocarya; species Cyclocarya paliurus. Next base: position 22,455,661 of record CM056946.1, on the reverse strand, counting down.
TTTTTATTACTTTTTTATTTATGAAAAGTGTCATTTTCCCTTCACTATTATTGATTTTATTTTATTTATATATATTTTTCTTTATTTTCTTGAATTTAAAAGAATGAGAAGATTTAGTGTGAAAAGAGAGTATTTTGGTATAAAAGAAAAGACTACGAATTCAGGTGCAATTAAAAGGCGCGACCAAAATTTGAGACCAGAGTTAGGCGAGGAGAGAGATATTTTTCCTCTTGGGCAAGAAGACTTGGCGATAAGGTTCTGGGCGGTTAGATTGGGCAACCAATCAAAAGGTCCATGCCCATTCGTTTGGAGAGGTCCACGCCCATTCGTTTGTGACCTCCACACCAGTTATATTTAGTGCACAAGGCATCTACCCGATGGGACCCTTTCGAGTTCCGCAATCAATCTGCTGACCACCAAATCTTCTAGAGCTCCGCAATTCAAGCCGCATATCACTAAATCTTCCATTTTAGACAATCTCATTATTCTTGGGATAATTTTCTTTTATATTAACATCTATCTTTAAAAACTATTTTCTAGATTGTAGCCGTATTTACCATGTTTCCGGATTTGAGTTTTGACATCTATTTAATCCCGTCTTATGGGATGAATAGAAGAAGAGAGTCTGAGGAGTATAGTTTGAGTCTGAGAAGAGTCTAAGTTTTAGAGTAAAAATATTTCAAAATTTATTCTTTAATTTTCTTTCGAGGATGCGGATCTAGAGGGTAGAAGCGATAGCCACATGCTTCATCAACCGACTCCAATGAAAAACACTAGTTTTATTATTTTTCTTTTTAATTTCATTATAAACTAATTTTATTTTCTAGAGTTTTGATATAACCTAGCATTGAACACACAATTTATATTCTAAATTATCGCATTTTCAATATTTTCATAATTTAGTGTTTATTCCTTATTCTTAATGCTTGCAATTTTTTAACTAATTATTGTTCGATCTATTGAATCATAATGAGATTGAAAGGTGATTTATGATTAAAACTCTAGGATTAAATACCATTAGTTGAGCGAAAGAATAGATGCTTTACCGCGATTTGTGTATTTTCAAGAAAAACCTAGAAAACTTAATGAGTCTATAATTAGTTAAATTCATACAGAGATATGAAGTTATTAGTTAGAGATATTTTTGGTATTGTTCGAGAGAAAATATTGAATAATTAAAGAATTTTTATCATTAACTTGAGAGAATTGGAATTCTATAACAAGGAAGAATAAATTGTGTGGGATTTGTTAGGTGAAATCAAACTCTCTAGATCTATTCTTATTATCTTTAAATTTTAATTTTAATGCTATTTTCTTCAGTTTAATTTAAATAATCCATTTTTCAAATTTTGATTTTCCAAATAGTAATTAATTTAGTAAATTTTAGTACTCAATAGCATAATTAATCCTTGTGGGTTCGACATCCGTTTTCTTTAAAACACTTTACTACTTGTTACGATTCTGTGCACTTGTAGATATTTTCAGCACAATAATGGGCCTTTCAACCTGCATGTCAATACTCACCATCTTGGGTGGAAAAATCATAAGCCCATAAGCCTGATCCAATACCTTCATCAAACATGAACAAGGACCGCTTCCACATTCCTCGAGTTCAAATTTTATCTTATCTATTTCCTTATCCCTATCAATTGTTTTCTCTAGAAAAGGCACTAGTGGTTCAACAGAATTATCTTCAATTAAATTCAAATTCTCCTCTCTAAACCCACCCATGTTTTCCACTGTAACTGACTTTCCGAAATTTTCTCCATCCATCTGATCATGTTCCAAAACTGGTTGTATGTCAGTTAACCCCTTTGGAATATTCCTCACCTTAGATTCTTCCTTCACTGCCATGCCCCTCATCCTTTTTGCTCAAAACTGCCTTCCATTTTCTGATCAAATAGTCTTGGTCGATCTACCCATCATCTTCTAGTACTTGTGTCGACACGTAACCATACACCAAACTGCTCATTATCTTTTTGATTGAGAATTCCCTGTTTAACAATGGCGATGCAGCCTTGACTTCCATGAACAATTTTCTCACACTTAAAACATAACTTGGGCAAATTTTCATATTTTAACAGAACCCAAACTTTGTTTCCTTTGATATTAATCATTATTCCCTTTGTAATAATTTTGTTCAAATCGATTTCCACCTTCATTCGCAGAAATTTTCCCCACCCCGCTCCATCTTTTCTAAAAGCAACCTCCTTAACCATCTCTAGGGGTGAAAAACCGACCTATTGGTTCAGTTTTGAGCAAAAATCGAAACCGACCGATAGGGTTTTTTGGTGGGACAAACCGGCCGAAACCGACCATGTAAGGGGGTAAAACTGGCCAGTTCACAGTCGATTTAACGGTTTGTGCCGATTTGGGTCACACTTTTTTGGCCAATTTGGGCCATTCTTTTTGGGCCATTTTAAAACCCAATCCAATCTATTTTTGGACTCAATTTATTATTCTAGATCATCTACATTTTAGACTTTTTTTTTGCATAATCTTTAAAATTAATTTTATATATTCAATTTCTTTTTAATTTTAATGTCATGTATATACTATTAGTAACTAATAACTACTACATATATATTACTCATACTTTATAGTCTTATTATCTTATATACTAATTACTAGATAAATAAAATAAAAATAAATAAAAAACTCCACTAGATATTTAATACGCATTATAAACAAAACCAAATTGTCTTAAGCAAGTAAGTAACAAATAACAATTGTTCTTGAATAAAATTTCACAAAATTTCACTCTTCAAGATTCCAAATAGATTCTCAATACAGTTTTCGACTCTTTAGTCATCAATAGTTGTTATGAACAATGCTCCTAACTCTATATAGAAAAACATCAAATAATCAATATTAATAAATTAGGATAATGAAAACAAAAATTAAATTAAATTATAAAAATAAATGAATATGGAAATTGAATGAGAAAAACATATTACCAGATTCTACTACAAAGTTCTAAACATTATCCATGGAGTCTCGAATATCAATTGCGTTGACGGATGTCGCAATCGATTCTGAGTACAAATAAGTGCCTCAACAGTTCTCAGAGCCAAGAAACTCCGAAAAGGATTAAGTACATGACCTCCCATATTAAATGCTGACTCTGATGCAACCGTGGAAACAGGCATGGCTAATACATCTCGTGCAATCCTAGCAAGTATATGATAGTTAGGTTCATTCACTTTCCACCAATTCAACAAGTCAAAAGATTGGCTGAATGCCTCACAACCATCTGATAAATACCGGTCTATCTCTGTTTTGGTAGCTGTAGATCTAGAGGCAGTCGATGCTAGCAACCACTCATAAAAAAGTTGTGACTCATGATTGTCTTCAACATCATTTAGAAATGCAGATGTCAGAGGGGGAGCATGGTCTCTACTAGTTGAGGTAGATTTGAACGTGTCATTATACTCCACATACATGTCTGATAATAAATGTCTCACCCTCGACAACAAATCTTTAGCCCAATTCTCATCATAAATTTTTTCCAGGTAGAAAGTAAGAAGTCCCAACTTATTACATGGATCAAGGACAACTGCAATCAATAAAAATAAATTCATCCTATCCAATGAACCCTAATACTTATCAAATTTCATTCTCATGCTTATGGCCATGCTCATCAAACAAGTATTCTCTGTCTCACCAGCCTAACCAACTATTTTTGGAGCATATAAATCTCTAAAAAATTTGTGTTTGACATGACATGTAAAGACCCAGAAAATCGACAAGTGGCATCATAAAATATTTTCAAGAATTTTACAAAAACCTACACTGACTCCCACTGGTCAGCTTTAGGAGGCCCAACATTTTCATCCTTAAAGTAAGAGAGAAAATTGTAATCCTCACTTTTCATCTGCTTAAAAGCCTTCTCAAATTTCTCAGCAGCCTCCAACATCATGTAAGTTGAATTCTATCGAGTTTGCACATCAAAGCACAATATTTTTTTTACAATCAATTTTCTCATTTCTGCACATCTCTTAAACTTGTCTAATCTTACAGGGGAGGAGCACACATATCTAACTACATTTCTAACCATTGTAATGGCATCATTACACTCGTTAAGACCTTTATTCATGACAAGGTTCGGAATATGAGTACAATATCTCATGTGCATATACTTTCCCCCAACATATTCTCCATAAAAAAATGTCTCAAATATGAAATTATAATATCATTTGAGTTAGCATTATCAACAATAACAGTAAATATCTTATCAATGCCCCAATGAAGGAGGCACGATTCAACATATTTTTCAATAGTACCCCCTCGATGATTAGGAATTAAACAAAAATTAATGATTTTCTTTTGAAATTTTCAATCACTATCAATGAAATTGGCAGTTAGGTACATATAATTACGATTTTGTATTGATGTCCACGTATTGGTAGTTAATGAAATCCTCATTCCCCCATCTTTAAACAAATTTTTAAGTTTGGCCTTTTCAAATGCAAATAATTTCATACAATCTCTTGTAACCATCACTTGACATGACACTTTAAATCTAGGTTTAAGCAACCAACCATCTTCTTAAGTCATTCCCCTTCAACAATTCTAAATGGTAATTCATCGAGGATTACCATATCCACAAGCACCAACCTCACAGCCTCCTCACTATATTTATGGGTTACAAGATTTCTTAACGAACTATTACTTTCTCCAAACCCCTCCGAGGATGTCTCACCTGTCAATGTTGTTTGGTATTTATCTAAAGGCCCACATTTATGAGAATTTTTGAGACATGAAGGTAGATGGTTTTGCATGGTTGAAGTTTCGTTCCTCTTTGAGTGGCAAGCCCACAATAATTACACTTGGCCTTAGGATCGTTTACGGAACAACCCTCAACTTTTGTAAAATAATCCCAAACAATTGACGGATCATTCCCCTTCCATTTCTTAGGAAGTGGACAATTACTACTATTAGGGGTACTTGAGGTCGGGAGTTTTGGTATTTGGGAATTCGAATCAAGATCAATTGGACTTGACGAAGAATCCATCTAACATGTAAAACAAAGAAAGAACAAAAAAATCAACGAAATTGTCAATTATATAGCAGTTAGTTTGCAACGTGGCAAACATCACAAATCTAAGATTCTAATCTATATTTTAGATTGCCCATAAACCTTACAAATAATTTTAAGAATCAAAATAAATTTATAACAAAACTGTCAAATAACACAAGTTAATAATTTGAAATTTCTATTAATTGGATTTATATCCCTTCTGTTGAGTGATTGGGTCTCTTATAAATTAAAAACCTAATTGTACAAATTATCAAAATTTATCAAAATCAGAAAACCCGTGACTAAGTCTTATGAACATTTATCAAATTATAAATTTAAAACCTAATTGTACAAAATCACTCGTGCAAATTCTCATCAACATGGTGTTCAATGTTCATTACTGATTCACCATCCCAAACCAGAAAACCCTATCCCTAATCCTAGACCCAAATACCACAACGGCACAACCTCTTATCAAAAAAAAAAAAATTCACCAAAATTAGACTCATCAGTCTACAGTCATCACTAAAATTAAAACAAAATCTCAGAATCAGAGTATTCAAATTTCAAAATCATACCTAGAAAAAAGATGGAGCAATGGAGGTTGTGCCGCTGCCGTTGTCGTTGGAGAGCTGTGGAAGGCTGAAGTTGGAGAGCTCAAAGGCTGGATGGCGTGGACGCTAGAGTGTTTGCGAAGCAGTGCTGAAGAGTGAGGGCTCGAATGAGAAGAGAAGAAGAGGGAGGGGATTTGAATAAGCCCTAGTAGAAACGGTGTCGTTCCTTTTTTTTTTTTTTTTTTTCTAAACTAAAGAAGCAGAACGACGCCATTTCACTTATTTAAATGAAACAATGTCATTTAATAATAGTATATATATTAAAAAAAAAGGTTGCTAACGTTAGCTAGTTTATCGATTTTTGGCTAGTTCAAATCGGGATCGAACCGGCCGATGCCGGTTTCGTTAATTTACCGCTAAAGATCGACTAGTTCTCTATCGGTTTTGGCTGGTTCTGAGCTTCGGCGACCGGTTTGGGTCGGTTGGCCCATTTTTTGTATAGCCCTAACCATCCCAATTATTGCTCCTATTTGTGCTTCAATTTCTAAATTCATACATGCGAGAGGGAGGTTGTGAAGCTAAATCCAAAACTCTTTAGTATCAAAATGTAGTTGCTGAGGAGTCAACCCATCAAACGGATTGAGAACGAAAAGATTGTTATAAAAAAGCCATGGTCTCCCTTCCAATACTCTTTCCTTGTCAACTTCAGTCTCAAACGTAATCACATAGAGGTTGTGACTAATATCATGAAACTGGAAAGGCTTGCTCACCCTCCAAATTTTTGCCACAGTTGACTGTATCACTACCTTGCTTATCAGATATCTGTGCAGACCTTGCCCACTATACTTCTTTCACCTTTCCTAATGGTACCCGACAAATTAGCAACATCTACTTCAATTTGCTTATCTTCTTCCTCTGTTAGCCTTAATTTTCTCCACTTTTCTTCCAAACTATCCATGACGAAAACACCATAAGTCCAGATCACTAGACCAGGAAGCACCACCCTTACAGCTGTAAACCGTAAGCCGTGACTTCAAACACTCCACCTCTTCCACCTCTTTCACTCTAATTCGAGAGAGAACGAGAGAGACGAGAGAAGACTTTTTTCTATGACATAAAGTTATTACCCACTTTTATAGATTCTCTGAACAAGTTTTTTTTTTTTTTAAACCAATTATTAGCAAATTAATCGATGCTGCTAAGTTAATTCTTAACATCGAGTTGGGCCTAATTTCATGGTTCCCTCGAATATTTTTTTAAAAAAATAATATTATTTTAAAGCCTCTAAAAAAAATTAAATGTTATACTCAAATTGACATGTATCTCTTAAATATGAGAAATATAATATTTTTAATGACAAGACACGTGACGATTTTTTAACTTAAAACTTTAAAAGAATTTTGCTTATCATGGTATGTTCAATGAACACTAGTCGTTTTATATAGATGAATTGGAAGAAACTTCTTTAAACTAATTTAGAAGAAAATCTTGTCCATTTTTTAAACTTGAAATTAGAAAATTTGTAGACTATTTCAATTCATTTAAAAAAAAAATGTGTCTCCCACGTGTTCAAGAGACATAAGAGGAATTTTTAAATAATTTGGAAGTAAACTCATAAAACTTTATCCTAAGAAAAACCAACTAAAATTAGAAATCAACTAGAAATTTTATGACATGGCATGCTAATTGTATTTTTTTAAATACTTACCATTCCCCATCGGCGCGTATCATCACGAAATTACTTTTAGCATAATAAGTGGGTGGACTTATTTCTCATGATATAATTAATGAAAATTAGACTGAAGGGCAACTTTGGAATTTGATATTAATTAGAAGCATTGTTTTTTCGAAAACCGTAAGCTTTGGCCCGTTTGAAATTGAAAAGAAAATAAATAAACAAATAAAAATTGCCAATGGCCTGATTAGCATAACTCTCAATTTATAAAATGAAGGTCTGAGCTCCCCTCCCCAAAAATGTATAAAAAAAAAAAAATTGAAAAAAAAAAACCCCAAAGCCAATAGACATATATACCCTACCAAAATGGTTTTGTTGTACATTTACTTCAACAAATAACAATTATAGTTGTGCAAAAGTTTAATATTTCACTTAATTCATTTATATTTTATAAATGAAAAGAAATCTCTTTTAAATTGGATTAGATAAAATTATTTAACCGAGTATATTAAATTTAGAAAACTCTACTCATCGTCGCCTTAGTCGTAACACTTATGAAACATCATTAACTTAGCAACAATCGAGTTTATTAATTTGTTTTATATAATTAATGTGGTAGGCATGTCAATATTGCTACTTGACAAAATATGGGATAAAAGAATATATATATATATATATATATATATATATATATATATATATTATTAAGTATCTATTCAAGTTCTGTAAAGTATTTTGAAAAAAAGTGAGACTCATTTTATTAAAATGGACCATGCAAAAGTTGTACAGCCTAAGATTTGTACAGATAATTTTTCTATACTATTTTCAGCACTTTCAAATGGATATTAATAATAATATTTAAAAAAATTAAAAAAACTATAGTCATATGCCCTTTACTTAGCTTCACGTGGACATAATTCGACCTTAGCTAAATTTAAGAATAATTCTTAAATAAAAGGGAAGGCATTGCCGTTTTCAACATTAAAATTTACTCTACTTTTTAATGTAGTTTTATGCAACAATATAGAAAATATTTATTTATAATTTTATTTTTTATTACATCGAATATGCCATTAATGAAGAAGCTTGTTAATATAAAAATTATTAGAGTAATGCTATATATAATTATGAAGTGTGCAAATGGCATACAGTCATTTTGAAAAAAAGTGAGATCAACTATCAAAAAATTAATTTTTTTTATATAAATCTCATATTTATTTAATTTTTTTAAAGTAATTGTGAGACACTTGCACGTTCACAACTGCAATTATTATTCCTCAATATCTTATCGTCCAATATTAAAATTAAAAAGAAAAAAAAGCATATGATAGCGTCGTTATTTGTTTTTTTGAGGGGGGGAAGTGGAATCCACGTGCATCCAATGCGCCTGAGAGTTGTACATAGCTTCGTTTGTTTTCGAAAAATATCTTATCTTATTTCAATTTCATCATTATATTTTTCTAAATTTTAATATAAAATAAAATAATCAATTCAATTTTTTTAAATTCATCTCATTTTCTCTTACCTAATCATTACAATTTTTTTAAATTTTAATATAAAATAAAATAAACAATTCAACTCAATTTATCTCATCTCATCTCTGAAAACAAACAAAGCAAAATTGTCAATAACAGCCGTTAGTTTTCCCATGAGCTGCACGTGGTCGCTCCAGTTGTCGTTTAACTCTTTGGACTTTCTGTAGGAGCCAGTTGAAACGCAGAGAAATTTATCTAATTTTATCATATCCCCTTTTTGGGTGTGTTTTTTTGCCTTTTATAGTGGCCGACGCAGTGAAAGTATTGGTTAAATAACAATAAGTTATAGTATTGGTTAATTAATTATATAATTAATTTGCTTTACTACTCTTTTATATATTTATAATTGATGTGCTTTATTGTAATATGTCAGATTTATTTTATAATAAAAATAAATTTATAATCTTACATATTACATCTAATTACGTCAATTTATAAATTTATTTTTATAATATTTATTTATAGTTAAAATATTTCTCTTTAGTATTCTCCCCATCAAGTTGAAACATGTATGTAAAAGTTTTTATTTGCGTGAGTTTATTATGACTATATGATGAAGATGAATGTTAAGTAAGTACCTATTTGAAAACACAATTGTTTTAAAAGATATTCCTCTTTTCAAAATGTGGGGGGTCTGAAATGGCAAATAAAGATTCTCTTACAATGCGTTATTTAAATTGCAGAGAACTAAATGACAAGTTCCATTAATATGCCTCGTCAATTAGCATGCAGGAAGATAGTGGGAAAGGAATCTTATTATTTTATCCACAATTTCAACCATAAGTTCCATTGTCAATGCCTTTACAAAGCGATAGCATTTATTTCTCTTTCATAAGGAATGTAAGATTCGAGTGATCTCATACTCCCAATCCCTAAAACAAAATCACAAACTGAATTGAAAAATATACAAGAATGAACTAGTCTAATAGCTAATAAGATGATATGAGATAAGATAAAACCATCTCAACATCCAAACAACCCTTAGTCACGGAACTCCTCGAGTATCATGTTAGGTATCGGCTTGTTCTTGCTTTCTAGCTATCTCAATATGATCTTTGCATTTACATTAGTTTTTGGGGTCTTTTTGTTGTCGATTGGGTCTCAAGAAGTCCCTACCCTTATAACAACTTATGCTAATTTCCTATGTATCATCATATGTTCCTTTCCAAAAATCAACGGTGACTTTTGCTGTGATAGAGACGAACTTTGCCCACATGCCTTGATTATTTGTATGGGTTGAGTTAAAGGTCAATTGTGGGTCATGATCTTAGGGTTTACGATTATCTAATCAAAATACGTTCTATAATATTTATTTTTTAAGGAAAAGAAGACGTGTAGATTCCAACATTAATTATAGTGGAGTTTGCATGTTATGCTTATGTCTCTCGAATTTATAAAATATATTTAATTTAAAATAAATATGTAAAAAAGAAAGCACAATTTGAGAATGTTTTTAGACGCTACCTTTCTATAGGATAGGAAAACGAAGAAGAAGAAAATAAGTAGAGTTTCTTTCCTTCCTTCTCTGACCCAATCCGAAAACATAATTGTATTTGTCTATTCAAATTCCGTTCATATCTTCGAGGGTCCACCAACAACGACCTTTGTTGCTCATGTTGGCTGTGACGCACAGATAGAGATAGAGATAGAGAGATTGCAATTCCCCAATAAAAATATGCACGTTCAAAGTTCTGCCAGGTTTGACGTAGGTTTTCAAAATAATAATAAAAATAATAAGTACTCTGATTAATCAAATCGCAATGAATCTCATCGACCTTATTGCATTTCACACTAATACTATAATTGGATCTGTTTTGAATGTTCCATAGATATTTTGCAGTCTTCCTCTTCTTTGAGGATTATCTAACAAGTTTTAAAATAATAATAATAACTTTCTTTAATGACACATTTTTCTTGACCACCAACAGTTTAATAAAGCAAAGGTTTTGCTCCAAGAAAATGTTATTTATAGAATTTTTTATTTATAAATCAGTGTAAATAACACATTTAATAAAGTACTTATATGACATAATTTGATTTAAAATAAAAATTTTAAAATTTTAAATATTATAAATAAAATCTAACAATTTAATTTAAATGATGTAGATTGTGTACTATATACACCATCTTAAAAATATAATAAATTTTTTAAATATTAATTAATTTGTAGAAGGAGGCATGAGATTCAAAGCCGGTTAGGAGTTAAATTTGTGGGAACAATTTATTTTTCCACCATTAACAATAGTAGCAAGGAGGGGCTTAAGGCGTGGGAGTTTCGAAATTTATCCCTAATGGATGGGAATATTTACTTGATAATTTCATATTTGAGGTGGGAAGTGACGCGAATCAAGTTTTGACACAATATTTGGTGCAGTGGTGTTGTTTTGAAAATCGTTTTCCCCTCTCTTTATAAAATAAGCAATGCTACGTACAGTTTCTATTTGGAGACTATAATGTAAATCTAGATAATTTTATTTTTAAAATTTTTTAAAATTACAAAAATATCTCTTTTAAAATGATATTTTTTTTCATTAATAAAGGATATGTACATACAGTTCCTAAGTAAAAACTGCAAATATAATTTTTCTTATAAGATTGCGTCTGATAGAAGTGCTTCTATGGTCATTAATATGGACATCACTGATTCATTTCAATGGTCCGTGAGATTTATTACAGCTTGTAATGGATTGAGAGATGAGAGATGGGAGACATTGCTAAATTTTACAGCGTGTTATATCTACTACTAATGATTACCAAAATTCTAAGGAACAAACTAATTACTTGTTAATCTCAAAGACTGTATAAGTTAATACTATACAGCCAGTTATCACACGTACAAGTCAGATGCTTGGTCGTAATATCCACTTGGTGGAAGGGGAAAAATAAAACATCGACAATGACAAGACACAGGAATTATGCTGTGGAAACATATGAATATTGGAACCATGTTTCTGTCTTCAAATATAAATACTGTGACTTTGAATCAAATGCGGGGCTCATAGTGTTTTGTAAATTTTCTGTATAGATTTGGTAGGGCTGATCCAAATAGTTGTATCTTTCACACACGCACACACATATATATCACAGCTAACATGACTCGATTAGTCCTTGTCATCTTCTTTTTTAAGTATTAATATGAAACACGTATTTAACGAAGTATAACCCGAATGAGTTGAAGCGTTTGAATATAGCATTTTCCTTTAACAAAGGGACCCACCCAAAACGTGAAATTGACACAACAAATTAACAGTCATGAGTGAATTCATTATGTCTAGCTGGAAGCATTATAGATTTTTTTGGGGTCTTCTTGAATCATTTTTTCAATAAAGGGGACAAATTTGAAGTGTTGTTCAACGTAGTGGTGCTAACAAGGGATCTAAAACAGATTCTTAGGACAACTAGGGATCGAATACTGGTCGGTGTTTTGTGTTTCCAAGGAAGAAAACGAGTGGAGCTTTTGCTTAACAAATTACAAAGGTGTGAAAGAGCTAATTAGAATATGAATGTGGGGGGGTCGCTGGCAGCTGGTCGTCTTGACTAACATCATCTGTGATCTTCCCCTTTTTCTAGTGTGTGTCGATCTGTGTATCCTTTTAGAGAAACATGGACCGTTGTCATTAAGTTTAGATCCTCGATAAAAGCAATATTCCATAAGGTTATATAATGTAATATGGCCCATTGAAACCCACATAATTCCACATTGTTTGCACATCAGATTCCTTCTCTCTTTTTTCCTCTCTTTTTTTTTTTTTTTTTTTTTTTTTTTTTTTCTGGGTTATACGGACATGAGAACTTCAAGACATTTTGAATGGGGGAGTCTTTTTTTTCCTATTCATTTGGAGTAACTTTAGATATAATTTTAAGATTTACAAATCTCACGCACTCTCTTTATAAAAAATATAGTCTATTATTAAAAATATAGATATTTTTCATGTGAGTTTTTATTTATCTATTTTCTTAAAAAGAAGTGCACGAGATTCGCACAATCTATAAATATACAAATGGGAAATGAGAAATGATTTGTATAGTCTTGAAAAAAGTAGTCAAATTTGGGTGCCATATAAAAAAATTTATTTTTTAATGATAGACTTTATTATTTTTTAAATAGAATCTATATAAAGTACACATCATCAAACTTTATCTAGTATTACTGAGATTATACCGAATAGCCGATTCTAAAATCTGAACCAACACAAACTAATTATAATCTCCTTTTTTAGGCCCAAAATGATAAGTGCACGTTGAATCAATTTCTCTTATCCAAAGTTCCAGCCCATTCAAACATGGGGCGAGCACCGGCCTCGTTCGTGGTATCCCTCAATATCACACATTATACATAATTTGGTATTTGTTATTTTTTTTTATTTTAATAAATATGTGATATATGGATGATAAATATAAAAACTCCATTAATTTAGAAAAAATAAAATTAAAAATAATTTAAAAATAAGTAAAAATAAATAAAAATAAGTATGATATTGGGGATGATGAGTAATGAATCTCGATTGATTATTGTAATTTTAAAAAAATATAAATAAATAATGATCAAAATAATCCATGATCAGTTTCAAATCTCCTGCCTCATTGCCTAAAATACAATTATTATAAAATTTAATGCTAAATTAAAATAAAACCATATCTTCTGGTTGCAAAAACGTTAAATGGTTAACTTCTTTTGTAGCAATTATTACTTTAATTTTACACTTTCAACAAAGAGAGACACATTCGTGAGGTTACCCACCACCTCGTGCTTCCATTTCTTAACAGAAAGGGAGGTCACACCTGTTAGAACTATGAGTCAATTGATAATATATTTTTTACATTTTTTAAGGAAATATATATGAAAAATAATTTATGCAATTCTATTGTATGCAAGCTATGCACAATTCTTTTTTTAAAAAAATTTAGGTCCACCTAAAATCCTTACAAAAAATTTATTTATTTTTAATAATAGGTCTTATTTTTTCTAAAAGGGACTGCGTGGTGCTACCGCGCAATAAGATTGTATCAATCAATATAAATTTTATTAATAAAATAAGACCGGGCATTAACCATTACGGTTGATTGTTATGCCTTCGAGCTATACTTCTATTTGTTTACATACTGAAATATCTTTAAAAAAATACAATTGTGGAACGTGGATTGCAAGAATACTTAGATAAGAAAATTATTTGTATAATCTTCCGAATGCTGGTACAAATTTTTTTAAAAGAATGAAATACATGTAATTCATTCGAAAAAAATTATTTTATGGTAGATCTCATTTTTCTTTTTAAAATAATAGTATGAAACTTACGTACTTTAGAATTATATTTAATAATTCATACATGGAATTATATTTAGTAATTCCATCTTAAAGAAAGGGTGTAGGTGGAGGGTGGGGAATGGAATGAATATCAGAGTTTTTAAGGACTCTTGGTTACCGAATACTAACCTATCTACTGCTTATTCTGATTTGTCAAATGTTGATGCAGATATGAGGGTTGTTTCTTTGATAGATGGGCATACAAGATGGTGGAATGTTGATAGATTAAGGGCTCTTTTCAATCCAAATGTGGTGAACCAGATTTTGAAGCTGAATATTCGTGATAGTGTAACAGACTCTATATTCTGGAAGCATGAGAGAACTGGTATGTATTCAGTAAGAAATGCATATCGAATACTTCATAACTTTGATATTCAGGGTAGGGGGAAGGTTCAGGAAATAGCAATGCAACTGCTTTTTGGAAGTGTTTGTGGAATATGAAATTACTAAAGAAGATGAAGCTTTTTGTTTGGAAAGCTTGTTTAGAAAAGTTGCCAACTTTAACAAATTTAAAAAACAAGCTTGTTGTTGATAATGATATTTGTTTGTTTTGTGGAAAGGAAAGAGAGGATGTTGCTCATGCAGTGTTTTATTGTTCAGATGCCTCTCATGTTTATTCACAGCAAATCAGTTTGTTTCAAACTGTGTTATTAAATTGCAGTTTTTGGGACCTGGCCAATATGACTCGAGTGGAAGGTTCGGAAGAAAGTTTGGCAACTTTCATTGCTATTGCATGGGCTATATGGTATAGAAGAAATTTGTATATTTATGAAAAGGTCTCTCTTAGAATGCAGGTGGTGGTTAACAAGGCTTTATCTTTGAAGTTGGCATTCGTTTTTGATGTTTCTTCTACTCAACTTACTAAAGTGATTTCTTGGAAACCTCCTCCTATAGGCTTCCTTAAATTGAATGTTGATAGGGCAACTTTTCATGACCAACAAATAGCCGGTATTGGAGTGTTGTTACGGGATCAAAATGGTGATGTTTTAGTTGCTTGCAGTAAGTTGGAAAGGGAGGTTGTCTTTTCTGAGTTTATTGAGGCTATTGCTATGTTAAGGGGGTTACAAATGTGTGTCCAATGAGGTGCTCCAAAGATAGTGCTTGAAACTGATTGTTTAATTCTTGTTGATGCTTTGAATAACCATGTTGAGTATTGTACAGATTTTGATTATCTTCTACAAGATATTAGACGTATGATGAATTGTTTTCAAGAGGTTCAAGTTTTACATGTCAACAGGATGGATAACTCGGCGGCACATCAACTAGCAAGAGATGCTTGGGGTGATTAGTGACATAGAAATGTGGTGGAAATGTCCTTTTTTTGTAACTCAAGCCGTTTGGTTTGATAACGTAAGGACTTTGTTATTGTTTCAATGAATGGATTGGATTATCAAAAAAAAAAAAAAAAAAAGAGTAAGTAATAATTAAGTTCAAAGTTAAAAAAAAAAAGTAAATAATAATTATTATATAATTTCGACATATGAAGAAATGTATTACAAAATTTCATGTTGTTCGAAACTAATATATTTATGTATGGATTTTTTTTTATGAAATAATTTTGCCATGTCCTGAAGCCCAAAATAGAGAGGATCCAGATCCATCAAGCCATCGAGTCATCTACGACTACAACCACCAAAATCAAATCCACCAACCCCATCTCGCCCTCTCACTTCTTGATCTCACGCTCGCAGAGGAGGGAGAGGGAAAGTAGAGAACCATGCAGTCCCGCTTCAAAGCCATTGCCACGATTGGTAGACTCTTCTCCACCACCACCACCGCCACCGAATCCCCCAAGACCCTTGAGGGTCTCCGGGCCCGCCTAGCGCTCGAATCCCCGACCCTCTCCGACTTTGCCTACTCCGTTGAGGTTGGCACCAAGAAGAAACCCCTCCCCAAGCCCAAGTGGATGAAGGAGTCCGTCCCCGGCGGTCAAAAGTATGTCCAGATTAAGAAGAAACTCCGCGACCTCAACCTCCACACTGTCTGCGAGGAGGCCCGCTGCCCCAATCTCGGCGAGTGCTGGTCCGGCGGCGAAACTGGCACCGCCACCGCCACCATCATGATTCTCGGCGATACCTGCACTCGCGGTTGCCGGTAAATTGATCAATAAACATTAATTTATTAATTGTTTTCATGATTGAATTCATTGATTACAAAGGGCGGGACTTGATAAAAGAAAGAATGTTATATTTTTTGGTGTTGTGACTAAATTCAGACGGATTTGGTGAACTCGTTGAATACTTTTCAGGTTTTGCAACGTGAAGACGTCGCGTACGCCTCCGCCTCCTGACCCGGATGAACCGGGCAATGTGGCCGAGGCGATTGCGTCGTGGGGTTTGGATTATGTGGTGATCACGAGTGTGGACCGGGACGATTTGCCCGACCAAGGTAGTGGGCATTTTTCTGAGACGGTGCAAAAGTTGAAGGCGCTGAAGCCGAGTATGTTGATAGAGGCTTTGGGTATGGGACCTATTGGATTTTTCATTGTTTGAGAATTAATGAATGTGTTTATAGACGCCATAAATCAAAATTGTGATAAAGTATTGCTAGATGTTAGCAAGAAAAGCAATAAATTGTTCTTCATTTAATATAAGTCTACAGTTTTAATAGACATCAAGGGTAAGGGTAATGCAGCACAAGCTCGGTGATGTTTTGCCCGTTTCTGTGATTGCTATCGAAGTCTTCCCGGATGGCAAGAACTGGCATGACTTTAATTTAGTGACGCTTTTCTAAACTTTAATTTAGTGACTGTTTTTCGTTCAGCGGTTGGAATAATTCGGTGCGAGGGAAAATGTGGTTTATAAGCCATGCAAGCTCTTTAATTATCTGCTTGTGCTATCTCCATTGATAGTTCCAGAGCATCTACTAGTTGGTCGCTTAATTTTTATGTTTAAATTTGTGCATATGGCAGCTCATTTACCCTAGTTGCTGGTTTATAGAGAGGCGTATGAGTACCCTGTTTCGAAGCTTTGTATGTATCATACGTATCTGTGTAATAGGTGGTTGTAGTTTGGATTAGATGTGATTTGATTCTGCTTCTATTTAGAAGGTTTGGTTAGATTATGAAGGTATCTTTAAGTTCTTTTATGTCTCTAGCTGTTTTTAATGTATTTGTTCTTTCTGTAATGTTGCTTGCTCTATTTTGATTCTGTAGTTCCTGATTTTCGAGGAGATCCTGGCTGTGTAGAGAAGGTTGCAAAATCAGGGCTAGATGTCTTTGCTCATAACATTGAGACAGTTGAAGAGCTTCAGAGTTCTGTGAGGGATCACCGTGCTAACTTCAAACAATCTTTGGATGTCTTAGTGACAGCCAAGTACAGCGCTCCTGCTGGGACACTTACCAAGACCTCAATAATGTTAGGCTGTGGAGAGACACCCGATCAGGTTGTGAGAACTATGGAGAAGGTGAGAGCAGCAGGTGTTGATGTGATGACATTTGGTCAATATATGAGACCGTCAAAGCGACATATGCCAGTGTCTGAATACATTACGCCTGAGGCTTTTGAGAAGTATCAAACTCTTGGCATGGAGATGGTATGCTTCCATTTTTTCCCTTGAAAACTTTAGTGATTGTAAATTTATTTCATTCTATCTTTATATGCACGACTTGTTTGGTCAACTTCATTGTAGTTTTGCTTGACAATCGGTCATTGAAGTTTGTAATTTTTATATTTTATTGTGTTAAGTTTTTCATGCAAGTGACTGCAATAAGTGGAATTGGGATTGGCAAGTGCTACACCATTTGCTCTTCTCTCTCCCTCATTGCATAGTGGTGCTGGGGTGAGCCATATAAACTGGATGTCTTGAGTTCAAAATTTTGAATTAACACTCTTAGGGCAACCAAACTGGGAGAATTTCCTCTTTGAATTACCTGAGATACACTTGCTGGAAACTCTTTGCCGAGAACCTATGCACCCTCGGGATTAATTGGGACTTTCCCATACACCTGGTGCCCATTAAAAATAAAACTCTTCAACTGTCCCCCCTCCCACAGCCCCTTTCCTTCAACATCATGATAATTGTAGCAGTTTGTTAGAGTATTGACAATGGATTATGCAAATGCAAAGTCATAATTTACATAACATCACACGAGTATTTGGCTATTCCACTCAAAATCTATTCTCACATTGGATTATCCATCTATTAATAATAATATATTAATAATAATAATATTTTTTTTTCTCAATTATTTTTGCTATTGACAAGAAATATTATTGTTCTACAATATGCCCCTTGCTTCTCATTTAACTGGGCTGGGTCTGCTGCTCTTTTTGATGAACTAAAGATATTTGATTTCAATATTGATAAAAACACCAACAGTTATGTACCCAACAGTTACAATATTAATAAAAACACCAATATCTTGCTTCAGTAGAGTGAAAAATTGAGAGTGTGTTCACAGCCAAGAAAATATTTTTTATTGAATTTGGTCTATCTACAATGAAAACCAAATATGACCCACAACACTAATTTATTTGTTGCTATAAGTCATCTTCTTTTGCATTTGCATAATCCATTGGCAATGCTCTTTGGATGCTTTGAATTTTCCAATTTCCAATTTCTTGATTTTCATTAAGAACTACAGGATCGTAATGCTATGTAGCATATATGAATCACAGTTCCATGGAGTATATGGCCTGTAGGGACCTGCCTTCCTCGCTACCCAATCTATCTATGCTTGCTGGTTTATAAAATAATGATGCAACTATGGATTTAAGCGATTTGAGTTCGATTGAGTAATGGGTGGTCAAATTCTGTTTGTTTAATTTTTGTTTAAACATGAGTTGAGCTTGAACTTATCCTAAGTTATATTTTATGTTGACAAGTGATTCGTTTATTTTTTAAATGAGTTCAAACTTGTTCACAAGTTGTTTAATTTTGGCTGAAATAATTATTTATATTATATCTTATAACATTATCTGCAAATTTTGAAAATGCAACTTTGGGTTGTTGTCAATATTTTATGTGGTTTATGTATACACACATACATATATATACACACACATACATACATACATGTTATTTTTTTGATAAGTACATACATACATACATGCATATACATACATATCAATTATTATCTCCAAACAAGTATTGTATTAGGCTCTGTTTGGTTTCATAGATAGTCTCAACCCATCTCATCCCATCCCATTCTATCCCACCTCATCTCAACATCCAAACACCATTCAAACACAAATATTTTTCAATTTTCAAAATTTTCATCTAATCATTACAACTTTCCCAAACTAACTATTCAACTTTTTTAAATGTCAAAATAAAAATTATATTAAAAAAATTATATTTTAACGATATTTTAACTGTATAACATTTTTATTCAACTTTTTCTCTCTTATTTCCCAGAACCCCATAAAACATCTTAACTCAAACCATTTCAACCTTATTCACAAACTATCTCACTACTATTCACAGATTTCTCATCTCATTTGTGTAACCAAACGAGGCATTGGGGACATGATTTCCTCTTTTCTTTTTAAGCACTTGAGATATTCTCAATGTACAGTAAAAAATAATAAAATAATATCATAAGAATAATAAATACAAAGTTAGCGAGTTTATATGAGCTTTTGCAAATCAAATTGAGTTTTTAAGAATTCTATTGTTTAATAATCATCATAATTTGGTGCTCCCAAATGGCTTATTTAATAAACTAACTGAGCTAGATTCAAGTTTGGTTGAACCATTCCTGAATAACTTATTGAGTAGTTTTGTTTATTTACAGCCCAAGATGAAAAAGATTGTTACTCCAACCTCTCTTTAGCTGGCTTGAATCTAATAGAAGTCTGTAATCTTGGTCACTGTCCATTGGGCAGAAGATGCACTTTCTCCATCCTAAACGTGATTGGTTTTGGCTACAGAATTCATGCCACCCATTCTGCAACTCAATTGTATTGTCATTGGAAAGATTGGCAATTAGCTGACTTACATCCTTCTCAACCCTCCCTACACTCCTTGCAAGGGATCTTTCACATAATTTTGCTTACTTCAGGTCCATATACAAGTCTATTTTTTCGAATGTTTAGCCAAATACAAATAGGTTCTTAGACTTGAGTAAATGATCCCCCAATATATGTCTGTGCATGTGTGTTGGCTTGGCAGCTTTAGTTGAATCCAAATTTCACCTTTGACATTGACATGATTCTATCTCTATGTTTTGATCGGATCACCTTAGGCTACCGGAGTTTTCCCCCTGCACCAAATAAAACCTGTCAGTATCTTTAAATGGAGCGGCCGATATAGAAATTTTATGGTAGCCATGATTATTATTTGCAGTATATTCTGAATAGTTCTATTGTGATTGTGCAATCCTACATCTATATGCTCTTCAGTTGTTCCAAATGGGCAGGATGTAAACATTTATTTTATGGAGAAATGTACCCGCTTTCAAATTTTCAATATGATCTGACAGCTTTATTTATACTCGAGTAATGACTATACTGGTGTCCTTCTAACATGCATCCTTTTTGGTATGCTCATGAAACTATTAAGACATCTGACTCCATATTGATACCTTCTGATTGCATAAAATATATATAGATTTCCTATGGGTCGTGTCTTATATATATTATCAAGCATCATCCTCTCTTTTCATGCATAAAGTTGACTGAATGTATTTTACTGTGATTGTATAGTTATTATCAATTGTATGCTTTGGATGGACAGGGGTTTCGATATGTTGCATCTGGTCCAATGGTCAGATCTTCATACAAAGCAGGTGAATTCTACATCAAATCCATGATTGAATCCGATCGTGCTGCTGCTTCACAGCCTGTTTCATGTTGAGTCTTTTTTCCTCCATTACATTGAATATCATAAATTCATCACTTCCGGTGTATCATTTAAGTGATGATTTACCTGGCTTAAGCTCAATCTGCTTGGTACTCATAAAGTGGAATAGATGGGAATAAATTAGACGAGAAGGCTTTTCTCTTGGGTGCCAAATTCTTAGTGTAAAAGTATTGGATTGTGTGGACACTCAGTCACACTGTAATCTCAACCTGGTGTTGTTGTGCACCCAATTGATTGTAATTATTCAATTTTGTTCTGCTGCTCTTTCTTTGCCAATTTCGATTTTTGTAGTTACTGTAGATAGTTAGCGCTAGCACTAAATATTCATCTTATCCATTCTACGTGAAATCCACTTTGTCATTTGGGCACTTAAATCTGCATTCTTTTGCTGTAGATAATTTGCCTATTCCCATCTTCTCCGTAGCGAATCAAAAATTCCCATGAGGTTGGATTCAATAGTTTTTAAATTGTTTCTCCCTTAGTGACCCCAGTTCATCAACCGCAGTTCATCTCGTCCTGCTGAAGTTTAGATTTACACTGCTCGGTTCTTCTATTGATGTTGCAGTAGATTCCTTGCAGTCTCTAAGAATGTTTTAAAAATCCGTAAAAAAGTAAACTCTCTCTATTATGGCCCTTTTTGGCTATGAAGACAACCTCTATCTCAAGAAACCATGAGGCCAGATCATCCCTGTGGTCCCCATTACCCCTCTCTTATACTTCTTTTTTCAAATTCTTTTAATTATCTTGTACTGTACTTACTAATATGGGATGATTGTCGAAGGCTCGAAACCCCCATCCCCCCTTCTATATTTTGATTGATTTTCAATATATTTATTTTGTTTAAAAAGAAATTGCCGCTCATTGTCTAAAACCTTGTACTTATAAAAGAATATAAATATATATATATATATATATATATTTGTACCTTGCATTTTGGTGTAGTTGATGGTAATAATAGCATGCCAAAAGCGTATGGCTCTGCTGGCATAACGTACGGTACATAATTTTGTGGGTTGCAATCATCCTAGAGGTGGCAGTGTTTATTAGCTTGAAGGTGTTGCCAGACTGGTTGGGGGTCCTCCCCTCAACTACCCACGAGCAGATTCTTAGATTCTGCACCGTGAGGGCTATATAACCCTGCGCATTTATAATCTTGAAAATAAGGTGGTCCGTGTCTAGGTTCCCTCGTTTCAGGCATATGGGACGATGATTGTCCTTGGATCTGCAAGTTTTCTCTACTTTTGCAGTGGTTTGCTTGCATCATTAGGCTTCCCTATTTAATTTTAAAGTGGTTTGATGGGTCCCTCTCACTTTCTCTTCTCTAGACTTGTTTGGTGGAATTTTCCTTGTTATGATCGATCATGCATAAGGTTTGCTTCTGTTCTCCCTCCCGAAGTCCCAGTTCCATTTCCAGTGAGTCTAATCTTAAAACCACTGATTCGCACGGAAGTCCCCAAACTTTCAAGTTGGTAATATAGTAATTGAAACTCACCATGAAGTGTAAATGCTGGAACAGTAGTATCTGAAGTAGGAATCCCCATAGTATTTAAGGACACATAGATAAGATGTTTGTTGGTTCCTTCTATGTGAGGACATAATATGAAGTGGGAGATGGTGAAATTAAATGGATGGGGGACTACTCCTGTTTAGAAGCCACCCCCGGGGACAATGAACCCAAAACGTGCAATTGCTGTAACCTTTTGAGGCACCCATTAAAATTCATGTTGTCACCAAAATAGAGAAAAAGGAGACCCACAAACACCCGCAGCTACAGTACTTTGTCCCCAAATCACCTCCATACACTCGCTATATTAAGCCTATCATCAATATCTCCGCCTCAGCCACACCTCTCTCTCTCTCTCTCCAACAACTCCGTCAACGCTAGCGTACAATTTTATTATTTTTTTAAGTTTATAACCGTTGAACTTAAAATTTTCAAAATTTTGGAGGCTTGTAATATTCATGCATACGATCCAAAAGTGCTGAATCTTTAGACCACAAACAAATGGGTTGCTGTACGAGCACCACCAGAAGCCAACCGGACCAAAAAACCGGGTTGTTCGACCAGAAATTCCAGGAGAAGTCTCCGGTTCCGGTTTCCGAGCAGTCTCATGTCAGAGATCTCAGGTCTCCACCACAACCCCCAGTAGAGGAAGAATTCGTCAAAGAGGTCCTGTCCGAAACACCCGTTGTCTCCAAGCGGCAAAACCCAATTCCAGCAGAGGAGAAAGAGACCCAATTTCCCATTGAAACTAAGGGTCTGTGTCTGATTCACGAAGCAGAAAGGGAGGAGGTGTCTGAATTCTCTCAGATATCAGAGAGTTTCTCCTTATCGACTACCACCACCACTACTATCACAGACAAGAAAGAAGAAGACGAGGCAATTAGTAAGAGGAGCATAGAAGTGGGTCAAAATGTGCTTCACAGAGCTCAAACGAGGGGCCCCAGAAAGCGTCCAAACACCACCGATCTCGCCAGCCGGAAAGTTACCCCGACGAAGGGATCGAATGAGGTGAGAACCAGGAGGCTTGACGTAAGGACAGCCGGAGCCCGTAGAGATCCAGGCGAGGGTCCCGGCCGGAGGTCGAGGTCACCGGCGACGAGGACAACGAGTGGATTGGGAAGGAGTCCAGGGAAGGGGACGGGAAGAACCTGTGGCCAGTCACTGGAATCAGGGGTGCAGAGTAAGCAGAGCACTGGTGCTGAAGAGGAGTTAAAGGAGGGGAATTTGCAGGTGGGGAATGAGTCCCTCGAGAACCCGCTAGTTTCGTTAGAGTGCTTCATCTTTCTGTAGAACTCTGTTCGTGTTTCAGGAAGCCAAAGACACTGGTTGGTTTTGATTTTTGATTTTGGTTTTGATATTGATTCTGGCACTACTTCTCTTGCTTCATCATAAAACGTGTGTTCTGAATTTGGTCTTTGCGGCTCATCCTGGCTTTCAGAATTTCTTCTGTAAATCATCGATGTAAATTATGATAAAATCACTGTTTTCGGTTGAAGATTAAAAAGGATGGAAATACTCGGCTTTTGCGTTGCACTAAGTATTTTCTTAATATGTTATAAAAAAAAAATGTATTTTCTTAATATAGTCTGGAGACTGTAAGAAGATGTTTCATGTTTGTAAATAATTTTCAATTTTTAAAAAAAAATTTAATAAATACTTAATTTAAACTATTTCAATATTATTTATAATTTATTTTATTACAATTTATAAAATTCTAATCGTATTTAATTTATCTATTAGCCAATCATTCCCTAAATCGTCATGCAATTGAAATGGTCCTCCATTAGGTGTCTTTTGCCCTAGTTTTTTTTTCTCGGGGATAGGGAGGATACGGATACTTCTTTCTTTCCCCATTTCTTTTCTTGGTTCTGCTGCGAACTGTGTACAATATACAAGGGCTAGAGTCTTTTGGTGGGGGCTGGACTTTAAGAGCGTGGGTGTAAAATAGTACTACTCCCCATTCCCAGAGAAAGTTGGTCGGAAATTTCGTCTGATTCAGACATGTATTTCCTGCTTTTTTGTCGGCATTACCTGCTGTTTGGACACCTGGAAAACTGGGCTTTACACTGTTGTTGGCATTGGTCACGGTGAACTACTAGACACTTCTATTTTGCTCCCCATTCTTAGCAAAGGCTGGCTTCTTTCTAGAGAGAGACGCATGAAATTGTTTTTTTAAGAATTTAAATTGTCCCAGAATCATACAGCATTGTGTAAATAGGACTTGCCAGGAAACATAGCTGTAAGTATATCAAGAAAATAAAGAAAAAAGTGTCGGATGGAGGCAAGTTAATGCTCCGGTCCCAAGTTTCTTTGGTCGATAAAGTTACCAATAAAATGGTTGCTATAAAGGCGGTTGATTCAATTGTACATAAAGTAAGTTATGGCCGATTTGATTTGCTCGATGGAATACCATTACAGAAAGTGTATGCTTTTGTAAGTTGTTCTGAAAATCTCATTAGATGCGTCCATGTTCTTCGCTAAAGATACAAGAATACGTCCTAAATTGGAGAAAAGCGCTAAGATATTCTTGTAGGTTGACAGTCTAAACTGATGTTTGGTGGCTAAGAATCTTGAGTGAATTTAGATTTTGAAAAGTTTTTCAAACGAGTTGTCAATTCGTCAAACAAAATTTCTCTGTGATTTTTTTGTTTTTTTATGTTCATTGATCTATGGGAGTTTGAAAACATTGAGCCGTAGGATTTTTAAAGTCGTAAAACATACATTCACATCTCTAGATGTATTTTTTAAAAGAGTAGGGCAACTTTGCCTCTCAACCTGTTCTACTTGATTGATAGTTATATTTTAATTTTTTTCTCATTTTTCTATTCACATTTTTTAATATATTTAAATATTTTTAAAAAAATAAACCAATACACTTAAAATCACTTCCTTAATCACTAAGTAAAAAAAAAAATTTCACCAAGCGGTACAGTTGGGGAGGCAAAATAGCTTTTCTCTTTTTAAAAACAGAAAAATGTCATTCATTCATTCATTAATTAATTAAGAAAAACTTACATTCATAATCGAATATATGTTGGGATATCTCCATATCAACCATTTGGAGCTTTACTAGTATACTATTGGATTGACCTGGACTTCACTTTTGCTGATACTCTCTACAGATAAACATCTAAGAGACAGCACTCTGTTTAAACAGAAACTCAACTTCACCCTTCATAGAAAGGGAGGACTCAACCTCTACGGACAAACCGTTTAAGAGATGAGCTCTTTTTTTATTTTTACTATACAATAAGGAAAATAAGAATGAAAAATGATGGATAATAGTTTAGACCAATTTCGGTAAAATTTGACGGCTCATAAAGACAACAACCTTGTCTCTTTTCAGTCACAAAAGTAAGATATGAAAGATCTAGTGGTGGTGATTTCGGTGATCCGGCAAGTGTGGTGTGTGAGGACTACGCACAGTGATTTTAGCAAAACCGTCACTATCCTCTGAAAAATTTACGGCCTGAGAATCTTTTGTGTGGCGCTTGTCTCTCGAGAGTTACCAGAAAACTGTAGATTTGACTTTTTTGGCTTTAAAGAAAGAAAAATAAACTAAGAAATAAAGAAAGAAGAGGGAGAATGAGGAGGAGAAAGGAGGGAAGGAGAGGGGGAAGGAGGAGGAAACCAAGGCCTCCTCATCCAGCAAAACTTGGATTTGGAGATGGCTATGTGATTTTGAGATTATTTTTTTAACCCCATCTCTAGATGTATTTGAAATATGATATTTTAAAAAAGAAACAACATGAAACAAAATTGTTAGGGGGGTAAAATCCACCTAACCTATAGGCCCATGCCAGCCCAACCCATTAAAAAGCCACTATTATTAGGGAAAAAGTGGAAAAAGATAAGTAGGAGGCAAGTAAAAAGAGAAAGGAGAGGAATAGCAAATCAAACACGTAAGTGGGATAAAGCTGTCATTCCATATCACTCCCAAGGCTAGGATAAAAAGGGATTAGACCAAATGAGAATGAGACTTCTTCTGGACTTCTTTAGCTTCTTTAACCTCACAATGAGAGCTCCAGAGAGTGGATCTTCTCTAGAAAATGGGTCTTTGACCTCCATTGTGCATCGATAAACGAGAGGCCATAAGAGACTGTAAAATGTTCATATTATAGTGAATTTATCCTTTAAATGACCTGTGGACGTAGATATTGTGTCAAACTATGTAAATCTGTGTGTCTATAACTCTTTTTATATTTCTTTTATTTATTTTCTATTCACTTCTATGGATGTATGTACGGACAACATACAACCGCTCTGGACTACCGTCATGGGCTCCAAACCATATTGATCAAGGCCCGAATCGTCACAATGTGCCGAGAATAATTATTTCTCCTATTTTTGGCCTATTGTGCTATTTTTGGCATTAACATTTGGCACCGTCTGTAGAATCAATTTACTTTTTACGTCAGAAGTGGGAGAATGATGATTTTTTGGGGTGAGAAATAATCTCCAAATGAGCAGATAAAATTTTTCCCAAACAAGTATTCTCAGCCGTTCATCACTTATTTTTATTAACACCACTATTGCAAAAAATCGGGCGAGTGAAGCTTTCCTTGCCCATGTAGTTAAGTGAACTGTGCACTTAAGTGCGCAATGCATAAAATGCATGCACCCAACATGTAATGCCCGAGAGATAAGTTACCTTGCCACTTGAGTTGCAAGTGCTCTATGCACTTAAATGCATAGTGTAAGTACTATGTACGTAAATACACTGTGCACATCCACATACATAGGTGAGCAAACACTGTGCACTTAAGTGCACAGTGCCAAACAGTGCACAATAGGTGCATGTTGCCGTGCACCCGAGAGGCTCACAATAGCTCGTCGTGAGCCCAGTGAGCAGGACCGACAGCCACCTAATGAACAGTCCCCGACCACCTCCCCCATGGAGGCTACGTCCGCTATGCAAACTATGTGCACGAGATTGCATGCGGTCGAGGTTACTTGGCATGACAAGGAAGACCGGCGAGGCATTGTCTGTCTCTATTGGGGTGGTCCCTAACCACTCCACTCCCCACGGAGGTGGCGCCCACAACGCAAACCACGACCACATGCATGGGATTGCATGTGGTCTAAACCACTCGTACCGGCCCAGCCTTGGCACGACAGGGGCATCGATGGCCACCATGTGGACCACCGACGTCATATGTCCCCGTCGAGGTGTCTTTGTCTACGAAGACAGCATGGCGGGCAACGGATGCACATTGCCATATGCCCAGAGAAGCCCTTCTCGTGGCGTATGTGGGTTGGCAAGGCCACCAATGGCCATCACCAGCATTTGTCAGTGGGGTTCTATGAGCCCGTTCGGCCACCCCTAGCTCAGCCATGCACGCAAGCAGACACCCATCAACATACACAGCATGAGCACTCGCTCAGCCTAAGGCACTCATTCCACCGCTTTGGCAGGCAAGCTCTTAACCACACAGGTAAGAAACTTGCTCTCCCAGAAGTTCCACTCATAGAGTAGGCCCTCCCTTCTTGCTTGGCCTGGCATACTCTGCCACTGACAAGGACTTCCCTGGCTAACTTGCCACCACATGCATAGCTTGACATAAACAGTTAGCTTAGCCACCACATGCATAGCCCGAGCTTTTTGGAGTCTTTAGCCACCTGAAGTTGCCCGACTGCAAGTTGCCTGACCATGTGTTTCTCGGCCACATGCACCTTGCATGGGAACATGCAATGAGCTCACCTTCCTAGGCCTAGAAGCTGTGAGGCACAGGGATGTACGTAAACATGCATGGCAGGCACGATGTCCGCCATCTCTTGCCTGCCACGAAGCTTCTTCACCCACAACGGGCTACCATCTCGATATGAGCAAGTAAGTCTTTGCCCGCCTTGACGAGACATTGGTACCTCCTGTGCAAGTCTTTTCAGTGAGTTACCACAACACGTTGCTTGTCCCATGCAATGTTCCACATCTGTATTTGCCTGTAGTGATGATCAACAGCCATGAACTCCCTGACACTATGGCAGTTGCAAAAAATAATAATAATAATCAATAAAAAATAGACAAACTCAGTCAAGCGAAAATTGAAAACAAGGCTTCATTGCTTTGGTATTATCTCTCTCACACTTGCCATTTAAATTTCACTTTTACTAATGAATTTGATTTTTGGAGACTTTTGCCACAAAAAATCCTCAAGGTTCCATGGGAATCTTAGTGTAAGCACACATTGGGAACAAACTTTGCTGAAATCACCAGAATGATGCAGGATGCTAGCTACTTAGCCCCACACTGGCACCACTTGGACATCATGAACTGTCTTCATTAGAATCGACTACCCAATCTCGCGAATATCCAGGATCTTCATCATTTTCAAAACATGGTTGCCCAGAAGCCTTCCTGGCACACCTTAAACACTCGCCATGCTCGAGCAAAAGGATTCGGGTTTGCACATCTCACACTTCTGATTTGGATTATCTAAGCTAATCGGTTTGAGTTTTATGAAGATACTTAACTGCCAAGAGTCAAAAGAAGGGACAAGTCACTTGACTGCCTGACCTCGCTTGTGATCAGTCAACAAACTGGGCAAGTTATAGACTGCTTGACCTCAATCATACCTCGTTGAAAGTCAACAGGCGAGACAAGTCACTTGATTGTCCAACCAACCTCGTGAAAAGTCAATAGGTGCGACCGGTCATCGGACTGGCCGACCTCACTCACACCTTGCTGAGAGTCAATAGGCGGGAAAAGTCACTCGACTGCCCGACCTCCCTCGTGAGGAGTCAACAGGCATGATAGGTCATCAGACTGCTTGACCTCACTCACACCTTGCCGAGAGTCAACAGGCGAGACAAGTCACTCGACTGCCTGACCTCACTTATATCTCGTCAAGAGTCAATAGACGAGACCAGTCACTTGATTGCTCAACCTCCCTCGCGATGAGTCAAAAGGCAGGACAAGTCACTCGACTGCTTGACCTCCATCGTGACGAGTCAACAAGCGAACAAGTCATTCGACTACCTGACCTCACTTGTATTTCGCTGAGAGTCAACAGGCGGGACCATTCACTTGATTGCCCAACATCCCCTGTGATGAGTCAACAAGCGGGACAAGTTACTTGACTGCTCAAACTCTCTCACTTGGATACCAATATCAGCACAACACGTTTTTTAGCAAACGCTGAGTGTTTACACTCATGCCACAACTACTGTGAGCGAGTAACCTTTAAGAACGAGCTTCCGAGCTCCACAACCGCCTTGCGTAGGCTAGAAACGAGTCGATGGGCTCGGCAACTGCCTAAGATGGACCCAGGGGATCAACGGACTCCTTGACCACTTAGTGTAGGTTACTAAAAATAAATGCTAAACAGTAAAATGGATACACCAATAACAATTCATATAAAAGGGACAAACATCCGCTAAAACTATCAGAAAAATATCGGAAGAATAAACACTCATTGCTAACGATAAAAAGTATCATGCAACCTATTATATAAACGTTAATAAAAACAAACTCAAAGCCTAGTCATTGGACATACTGTGAATAATGGGCGATGACGGTCTCTTGGTTGCCTGGCCCTCTCACAAGGAAAGCCAAGTCACTGGACTCGCAGTGAACTAACAGGCGGGACAAGTTACTTGACTGCCTGACCTCTCTCGCGCCCAACAAGCGGGACGAGTCACTTAACTGCTCGACCTCTATTATGAACATAAAATCCGAGCTCCGCTTATGTAACTAACGCGGTCGAGCACATCTCCAGCCTACCTTCCCAAGCTGAGCTTTGCACTCGCAGCTAACACTGTTGAGTACATCTCCCACCCAAGCCTAGCTTCGTGTTTGCACTTAACACGGTCGAATACATTTCATGCCTAACTTCATGCTGGAAAATCCTTATCACTTAAATGCAAATAAAACAGAAAACTGGGGACCCGCTCCCAAAATTTATTTTTCTATGGATTTCTGCAAGTTATCTTTGTCGCAATTTAACTTAAAGATTCTCGAGGCCATTTTGTTGAACAAGTTGGCCTTAAGAATCATGGGCATTTGTTAGGGAGTAAAATCCCCCTAGCCCATAGGCTCATACTTGCCCAGCCCATTAAAAAGCCACCATCATTAGGAGGTAAGTGAGAAGAGATAAAGATGGGACAAGGAAAGTAAATGTCAGAAGTGGAGAAGACAAGTGTCAGGGAAAAAGGTAGAAAAAGGAGAAAGAAGGAGAAGAGCAAGTCAGACATGCAAGTGGGATAAAATTGTCATTACACATCACTCCCAATGCAGGATAAAAAGGGATTAGACCAGATGAGAAGGGGACTTCTTCTGGACTACTTCAACTTCTTCAAACTCATGATGAGAGCTTTAGAGAGTGGATCTTCTCTAAAAAATGGGTCTGTGACCTCTATTGTATAGTGAGAAAATGAGAGGCCATGAAAGATTGTAAAATGCTCATATTATAGTGGATCTGCCCTCTAAAAGACTTGTAGACGTAGGCACTATGCCAAACCACGTAAATATGTGTCTATATCGCTTTTTATATTTCTTGTATTTATTTTCTATTCACTGCTATGGATGTACGTATGGGCATTGTACAACCACTTCGGACTACCGCCAGGGGCTCTAAAACACACTGATCAAGGCCCAAATCATTATCGTGGGCCAGGAATGATTATTTCTCCTATTTTCGGCCTATTGTGCAATTTGTGGGATTAACAAAAACAATTATATATGTTGTATACTTCCCATTCCAATCAACATAAATTAAGTTTACTCATACCTTGGGTGGCCACTCTTTCTCTCTTTCAAAGGGTTACTCATTATCGTGTCATTCTTAAGCATGGTTGTGATATTAGAGTTTGGAAACATACTCATGATGGTAGGTTTTCTTTTAAATATACTTGGAACCTTTTTTGAGACCACCTCCAGCCCACCACTACCTTGAGATTTGTTAAGAGTTTGTAAGAAAAGGAAGGGGCACCCATATGGGCATGGCCCTCCCCATTTGGTTCCTAGGCGTATAATGCCTAACATTATATCTAGGCACTATGCTTGGCATTAAAGCACTAATGGCTAGCCTTTTAAGGCTAGTCTTACGTTGCCAAATAAAATCCCATTGTTTAAGGGAGTTTAAAGGGACTCTTCTGGTACTCTGAACTAGAGTAAAAAGCATCATTTGTCCAAAACAACATTCTCTCCTGAAAAATACATCTAGGTTGGAGGTAGTTTGAGTGTGTCTCTAGTTTGTCTACGTAGCACACTCACCTATAGGGTGAAGAAGAACTCAGATCAATTGGAAACTTGTACACTGAAATCACTTGTAGAACAACTACAAAAATTGATCTTGAGGTACATTTTCTTCCTTGTGTATGATTTCCATGAACTCCAACATTTGTATTAGAACACATCTAAATGGTCTTCCCAATGAAACTTACGTTTCTGTTCATGCAAAGGTTGCCTTTGTTTTATTACCAAGCATGCCTATGCTTTGTTCATAATATAAGCATGAATATGTTATTATCAGCTTGTATTAGGTTATATGTTAGATGCCCATGTTTTTCTTATGCATTTGAGCCTCTGTTTGCTGAGCAGTATAAAATATGACCATGTTTTAATGTTTGACATTTTGATGATGGCTAAATGTTTGTTTTGATAAGAACTATCATAGTTACAAATATCCCTGCCTTTATAGCTTTCGTTTATAACAAGAAAAGAAAATGCAGAGGCTCACTGAGCAATTGTGGTTGGATTGCATGTTCGTGTGTTGCAATGCAATGTAGAGGTTGAGCTTACACCATTGAGCATAGTGCATCAATGGGTGCTCCTTCCACGTGGTGCAGCGCTGAGATGGGGTGGTTGCAGCGGGGGCTCCTAGCGTTGCTGAATTATTTTTTTGGTTGTTGTTTTGGTTACTGTTCATATGTGTTTAAGCAGTAACCGAAATTGGCTAAAGAAGATGACCTCTCGGGTCATCTATGTTTAAAAAACCAATGGGTCGGGTTAATTAAAACCATTCTATTCCTATGTTTTTAAAAAAAATAAATATGGACTTAGACCTTTGTTTTTGGCCTAAGCTGCGAGGCCCTTTACTTGAGTTTTAACCTGCTTTTTCTTTGCCCAAGATGCAAGGCTGATTATGAGGTTTGGATCCATTGTTTTGGCCAAAGCCATGAGACCATTACCTGAGTTTGGACTTGTTTTCTGGTCCAAGCCGTGAGGCCCATTGTTTGGGCTTGGACTCATTTCTAGCCTAATTCATGAGGCCCAATAGTTTTCAAAACAAGAAGAATAAATAAGTGACATCTGTGGGTTTTGAACCCATGGCAAGCAAGAGGTGGGCACACATCTAGTTGGGCCATCCTTTTTTAAAAGTGTGGCATTTTTTTATTTACTTATTATTAATTTTGCAAAAAGCAAAATCTAATAATAATTATTTTTTTATAATATATGATTTATGGAATTGTTTTATCACAAAATTTGTTAGGTTATTTATTTATTTTGGCCTACAATTTTTTATTTGGAAAGTGATAAATAGTGACAATGTTGTTGAGATAAATTGGTTTTATCTCTTATACAATTTAAATTTGCACAAAATTTAAGTTGAAAGTTAAATAATTAGACATTGTGGCGCAAGAGATAATTAGGAAGTTTAGCAAACTTTTGATCTTGTAACATATCTTATTTATGTCATTTTGTAGTGAAATGACATCCAAAAGTATTGTTGCCAACTTGAATAAATGCGAGAAATTGGATTGGGAGAACAATGACATTTGGCATCACAAGATCTAATATGTCTTGAACGAGCAAGAGGTATTGAAGACCTTAACTCACTCTGTGATTGAGCTTGAGAAAGGGAACTCAGAACAATACTGGAATGATCACGATGTCTTTGAGAATTAGCTCAAGATGTGCATGCTTTAATATGTTAAGTAGCATGCACAATGACCTTGTCGGTGAGTTTGAGGAGTACAACACAACTCAAAATATGTGGCAAGCACTAAAAGTGAAGCTCAGGAGAAATTCTGCCATGAGATTGCATTGGTTGACTATGAGGTTTGATTCCTACAAGATGCGTTCTGAACACACGATAAAGTTAGAGCGATGTCAGCCATGATATGCAAACTCAAGGTGGGTGGAAACAATTTGACTGATAAGCAATAAGTCCAGGCGGTGATACTCTTGCTACCCCAACTCTTGGAAAGCAATGATTTAGAACTTCACTTACAATGAAAATATCAAAATCTTTGATCATGTGTTGCATCACTTGGAATTTGAGGTTGATGGCCTAGACTAAGCCTAAACATTCATCCCATATGGCTGAATCTGGCTCGCATAAGCCATTTAGGCCTAAACTCAATAACACCAAGATCGGGATAGCTACTCGAAGTGTGCAGAAGGGGCTAGGACCTTATAAGTGTGGCAAGAGAGGCAAGTGTGGGAAGAACAAGTCCAAGCTAGACTGTTTCAACTATGAAAAGAAGACCACTTCACTCGTTATTGGATTGAGCCGAATAAGGTACAATCTGATTATTCTTTTTCTGTTTATGTAACAAGCCATGTGATAATTGCTCACTCCTATCCCATGTGGATTGTTGATTCAGGAGCGACTGAACACATAGTGTAAGATAGAATCAGATTTGTTGAGTATTATCAGATCCCATTTAGGAGTCGTGATATCAAGGTAGGGAATGAAACTAGTATGGAGATGATGGGAGTTGGCACCTACAAGCTAGACTTGTGAGGTGGTCGCATTCTATTACTCCACGATGTGCTATTCACTCCCAAAATCTGAAAAAACTTACTTTCTGTAGTTATTTTAGTTGGACTTATTTTTGTATTTTATTTAAAAATAATGGTGCTTCTATATATTTAGGCAATGCTTTTTTATGGGTATACTTTACTTTAAGATAGTTTTATGATATTGGATTTAGATGCTTCAAATGTGAATGAATTTATTATTTTTCTTACTACATCTAATAATCTAGATCCAAATAATGGAATGCTAGGCTTCTCCATGTTGGGCAAGAAAGGATGACTAGGTTAGTTAGAGAAGGTTTAGTAGGCAATCTCGCTAAAGTCACATTGCCCATATGTGAACCTTATTTGATGAAAAAAGTAAAGAGAAAATCATTTGAAAAAACAAAGAGGGCATCTTTTCTATTGCAATTAGTCTACTCAGATATTTGTGACCTAATGAGCGTGAGGGCAAGACACATGGCTATCTATCTCATCACATTTAAAGATGATTTTTCACGATATAGTTATGTATATTTGATCTCTCACAAGTCTGAAGCATTATACTGTTTCATACAATACGTAAGCTTGGTTGAGAATCAATTAGACAAAAGTGTAAAGACTCTGAGAACTGAGCATGTCTATATGAGCAGTTTAAAAAGCTTTGTGATGAAAAATAAATGAAAAGACAATTGACAATGTTGTATATGCCACAACAAAATGGCATGGCAGAAAGAAGAAATCGAACACTGCTTGAAATGATTAGGTTGATAATAGCTCAAGTGAAACTACCAATATAGGGGGATGCGCTTTTGATTGCAGCCTACATCTTTAATCAAGTGCCTCCAAATTAGTATATTCCATTTCGTGTGAACTTTGGACTGGCAAGAAACCCAACTTGAGTAACTTGTGGTCATGAGGTTTAATGGACTATGTTCATGATTCTTTTCATAAATATGAAAAGTTGGGTCCTAAAGGAAAGAAGTGTATCATTATAGGGTATACTGACCATTTTAAGGCATATGTATTGATTAGTGAACAACTTGATGGAAGTGTGTCTAAAATTGAGTTAAGAAATGTGAATTTCATTGATGAAGAATTTCTAAAAAGAGGTGAGGTTGATATAAATTTGGGACTCCAAGAGTGTGGATCAAGAGGAAGTCACTCCAAGTATTTTAGTTGAGAATGAGAAAAAAATTCTCAAGCTCTTAGGAACAATGTGAGTGACTTGGCTCCGAGTGGTAGCAAACCACTTAATGATCATCCACAACAACCTTAGCCACATAGAAGCTCACGTGAAAATGTTCCCAATTGTTGATTTAAAATTGAAGGAAAAATTTTTATGGTGGCTTTTTAAGATGATTATGACACTAGGTCTATTCAAGAGGTTCTTTCATCTTCTACTAAATATGAGTAGATGAAAGCACTAAATGATGAATTAGATTCTATATGAACCAATAAGATTTAGGACCTGGTAGACCTTCTGCCAGGGCAGAAGGTCATTATAGAAAAATGGGTTCTAAAGGTCAAATACAAAGAGGACGAGTCAATAGAAAGATACAAAACTCGCCTCGTGGCGAAATGATATATCTAACAAGAGGGTATAGACTATAAGGAAACTTTTTTTTCAGTACTAGGACTTGCCTCAATTCACCTAATTCTAACCATAGTAGCATATATGGATTTAGAACTCTACCAGATAGACATTAAGATGGATTTTCTTAATGGAGAACTAGATGGTGAGATCTATATTGATCAACCCACAAGTTTGTGGTAAAAGGTCAATAGCGAAAAGTGTGTAAACTCAAGCGATCTATATATGACCTAAAGCAATCATCTAGACAATGGTATCTCATATTCCATTGAGTCATTCTCTCGAATGAGTTTACAATAATTATAGAAGACCACTGTATCTATGTAAACATGTCCAAGAAGTATTTTGTACTGTTGTTGTTGTACGTTGACAACATTGTATTGGCTGGAAATGACAAGGGGATGATTATTGCCACTAAGGAGTGGCTGTCTCTCAATTTTGAGATGAAGCACAAGGGTGAAGCTGAATACATTTTAGGGGTTAAGATCTATAGAGATCTTTTAAAGAGACTTATATGTTAGTCTCAACAAACTTACATAAAGAAGGTTCTTGCACACTTCTAAATGAGTGATTGTAAATCCGACACCCCACTTGCCAAAGGTGAGAGCTCAAGCCAAGAAATGTGTTCCAAGACTCCAACTGAAATAGAAAAGATGACCTGTATTCATTATACTAGTATTATTGGCAGCTTGATGTATACAATGATGTATACTTAACCAAACATATGCTATACAGTTGGTTTAATTAGTAGATTCCAATCTAACCCCAGACTGGCCCATTAGAAAGCAGTTAAGAGGATTTTGAGATATCTCAAAAGGATTGTAGACAATGTATTGTGCTATAAAGGTTTAGATTTACAATTTAAATGTTGTAGTGATGATGATTGGGGTAGTGACCTAGACAAGGGAAAATTGACAATTGAGTGTGTTTTTTTGTTGAACAATTGCACCATTACATGTAGAAGAAAGAAACAACTATGCATAGCCTTATTCACCAAGAAGGCAGATTACATAGCATGTTCAGCAGAAGTTTAGGGAGCTGTTTGGTTGAGGAGGTTTTTTCAGCATCTAGAGACTAGCACGAATACTTCTGATCTAGTGATGATTTTTTGTGATATGCTCTTGTATATGCTAGGAACCCAAAGTATCATGGAAAAATCAAACACATTGATATCCAATACTACTACATTAGAGATATAGTGGTGCATAAGGAAGTGGTCTTGAAAAATATTTCTATGAGTCAAATGGTTGCTGATCTCCTGACAAAGCCCTTAGCGAAAAATGCTTTTATGGCTCATGTAAGGAATTTAGGACAACGTAAATTGTAATTATAGGTTTTCTTTTTCAATTGACAAAGCAATGTAAACTTTGAGATATTAATGCAATCTGACATTTTTTGTTTTTATCTTATGACATGACTTGTACACACACAAAGTATGTCGACAGGTTTAGATCGGCTCACTCATAACATCGATCAATTTTGGTTTTACAAAGAGATAGCGAGTAAAGATGAGACATTGTGTCTCTTGACACTTGTGATTAAGGTGTAACTGGTTCGGTTTAGACATATTTTAGAACTAAACCGGCATTACTGATTTTGAGATTTGAAAAATCGATACCTACCGATTACACTCCTAAACCGGTCCTTCTAGTTTTACTGATTTCAGTCCGGGTTGGTCTGATTTTTTTGGTATATTATATAGTATAATATAATATATTATATTATGGTATATAATAATATTATGATAATGTATTGCAATATATTATAGTATATATTATAATTGTATTATAGACTATAGTGATATATTATAATATATAATATATTAATATATTATAGTATATTATAATATATAGTGATATAGTATTAGTATAACTATTAATACAATAGACTATAGTGATATAGGATTTTAAAATTTAAAATTATACTAATTAGTAATTTATCATATAATACGAAATTACTTTATATATAATTATATATAAAAATGATATATAATATAAAAAATCATATAAAAAATATTTTATACAATAGAAAAAAATTTAAAATATATATATATATATATATAAACCGGTCCGGTCCGGTGTTAGAAAAAGAAAAATCGAAATCGGACTAATTTTGATCGGTTTTGAAAAAAATGAAACCAGTACTGAATCGAACAAAACTCACTAGTTTAGTTAGGTCCGGTTTATCAGTTCACCGGTTTTTTTTTTACCCCTATTTGTGATAAGTTGCATGACATTAAAGATAGCCTATAGCTAAGACAATGTCTATTATATTTAAGAGGACCATACATGGACACCCCATAGTCCATGTAGCTTGTAGCTAGGGGTGTATAATTTTTGGTCTGGACCGGAAAAATCGATTGGACCGGATTGAAAATTGTACCAATTGGTTTTGGTCCCACAATTTGTGGATCGAAGAAACTCGGTCCGGTCCCGGGGTCTAAAAATTTTAGACTCGAACTATATATATTTAAAATATTTTTAATAATTTAATATATTATTTTTATATAGTAGTTATATAAGTTAATAATGTAATTTTCATCTAATTTATTATCATAGACCATATAAAATATTAAATAATATATGCTATCAATTAATAACAAATCATAAATCATATGCTAATTTATGTCATTATATGTAAATAGTTAATATATCGTACATTTATACATACTCTACTATTTACACTTAATTAAAGTAATTAGGTAATTTATTTTTAAATACTTAAGTTGCAAGCAAGTATGAATAATCTATATACAATAAAATTATTTGATATTCATTAACCATATATAGAATGTTTGACATTATTAATAATCATGCATACTAAAGAGTAAAATCTAAGTTAGTAAGTAGTAACTATCAACATCATAAATATAATTATAGTTAATTTTTTTAATGAGTTAGTTACATAATCTCACTAAATTTTAGTTTTAGGAATTTAAACAATTTTTTTAGTAATTTATTTACAAAAGGAAAGATGAAACAAAATAACAAAATAATTAGACCGGACTGAACGGACCGATAGCTACCGGTCCTGTCCAGTCTGGAAAAATGATGGACGAAAAGTTTCAGTCCATCACCCCCCCAAGATCGATTTACACCCCTACCTATAGCTAGTCAGATGTGAGATCCTCTTTGGTGCTTTTGAGGCGAACAAATAAAGAGACTTGGGTTGGATGCAGAAATGGTGTTTGGACTAAGATCTATACGATGTTTGATATGGACATATACTCTTTAAGAAATAGAAATCTATCGTAGCATGTATTTCATACTACATGTGCTTCATTGACTAGATGTAGAAGTGAGTGAATGGTTCCCTGTTTCTTCACTGTGAGAGTCCTATTCTTACTTTTGAGTGCCCTTCTTGCCCCTTGACTACGTTATAAGATGAGGGTTCTAATGTTTGCTGCTCTAGTATGTTGTCTATAGCAATGATTGTTAAGGTTTAAAGAGACACTACTGGGAAAGCGGTTGATCTAAAGTTGAGTGACATGAGGGTGAAAGGAAGGCTATTTGACAACGCATCATTGGTTGTGTTTGCTAACGTCAAACTTTGGCATTACGATGTGGTAGTGAAAAAATTTATGAACACATCACGATGGTTTAGAAGTGATCAAGCATAGTTCTAAGTTTGTTTTGGAACTCGAGAGGGATATAATATGCTTGTTTAGATACAATCGAATGAGTATAAGGTATATGAGACACTTTAGAGATGTCGCTGTGTTGGTCTTCTCTAGGAGAGATTTGACATAATACTCTCACACATTTTTTTCGAATGTACTTGGTGGTCACACGATCTATTCGCTTGTATGAATAAGATTGTGAATAAAGTGAATAAAATTGAGAATAAAGTGAGAGCTATGAACCTGAAACTATGCTTATTATGTGCGTGTGGGAGATGTAAGAAAAGGAGGGGGAGCCCATATGGGCATGCCCCTCTCCATTCGGCTCCTAGGCGTATAATGCCTAGCATTACCGCTAGGCATTATGCTTGGCCCTTAGGTAAGGCACTAATAACTGACCTTTAAGCATATTGACCATGTTTACAAAGAAGGTAATGCATTCGCTGACAGCCTAGCCAATTATGGTGTCATGGGACATACAACAAAGTTTTTTGTCTCTTCTTCATTTTCTTCACCATATGATTACTTTGTTCTCTATTGATTTTGGATGTCTTCCTTCAATTTGGTACTAGTTTTCTCTTTTATTCTTTAGGCTCATTGTAATCTGATTTTTTAAGGTCTTTATATTTTCTATGAACTTGTTTTTAGAGCTTTTTATAAATCTGGCATTTCTCTATGGCGAGTGTAATTAATAAAATTGAGATACCGTTCTCTTCCTCAAATTAAAAAAACAAAAAACCTCAAATATTTTAAAGCCCGCAAGAAATTGTGCTTATATTTATTTAGGAAAAGCTATGGAGCAAAGCCATATATTTATTGGGAGATAATTGGAAAGTAAGGTTTTGTTTATACAACATGGTTAACAGAAGCAAAGCCTGCTTTGCGTAATCTAAATGGTTACCGTATGATGAAATTGGGTTTATCCCAGCCTTCCATTAAGTGATTGCGGTTTTAGCCAACAGTGCTGCAGATTCAGAATTTTCACAGGAATGTACGTGAACTTGATTCGAGTATCATGAAAATCCCCGATCGATGTTATTGTTGGTTGTCTTATTTCATGTCTCATTGTGATCTAAGCTTGATAATGAGACTGGGGAGGAACCGAAGGATGGTTTGTGTTGATGAAGAGACGGCGGGATGCGCTCAGGAGGACGTGGTGCCGGAGCTGGGTGTGCAATGAAAGTGGGCATTTCCTCGCCAGGCATCAAAACTGATACACCTTTCTCATATACTGTCATCTGCACAAAACGTTGACAGATAGATTTAGCACAAACATGGAGACACTGCATAGAAAATATGGAAATGAAGGCCAATATGCATAATTAAACCACAAATAGGAAACCTAAGAACGATATGGAAAGGAGCTATATCTTCTCTTTCACTCATCCTCAAGTAAATCAAAGCAAAATGGGGGGTAAAGAGTCAACATGAAGGCCACATTATTATCCATAGATTCTGCGAGGATTTTGTGGAAAGAAAGTAGAAAAGGTAACGTGAAAACAGTCGACAGACAGGTACAAAGTAGATTGATGTAATAATGGATAGTCATTCCCGTGTCACAAGGCTAGAACCAATTCGACCACTGGCTTTATTACCTAAATTGCGCGCAAGACTGAGACGCCTACACAATAAATATAGAGTATAGGAAGTGTACTCGGGAGTTTTAACACTCTTTATATCATAAAATATTATGACCATCACTCAGCCATATTAAGGAGCATAAACAATTTCTATGATATTTTATTGTGGTAAAAGAGATAAAGCGTGGAGGTGCAATGGTTATAAAAAAGCCTCAATGCAAAACTCTTGGTGCTAATTGTTTTTCTAATTTTCTTATTTTAAGACAGTAGTTGAGAATAGATGCCTTACAAAGGCTACATAAGAAACACTTTCTTATGTGAAATATTTTTTATTATTATTTTCTTTTTCTCTTCTCATCTAACTTGAAAATGGATCGATATATTGCCTTCCGATGTCCTACAACCCATATATGCCACTCC
This sequence comes from Cyclocarya paliurus, assembly GCA_029856935.1. Taxonomy (NCBI): domain Eukaryota; kingdom Viridiplantae; phylum Streptophyta; class Magnoliopsida; order Fagales; family Juglandaceae; genus Cyclocarya; species Cyclocarya paliurus. Next base: position 22,414,371 of record CM056946.1, on the reverse strand, counting down.
ACACAAACTTCCCTTGGTTCGACCAACAAGTATGGCCAATTGACTGGCACGTCATGACGCTCATGCACCGTCTAGACGGCTCAACAATTTCACTTAGATCTGCAAAATGCGCTCCATTACCCTGACGTTGATACAACCTCGAGTGTGTGCATTTCGCCATTGGCGAATTGATCCATCCAAAGCAAGCTATGCTCCTATCACTCAGCATTTTTGTCTTTTCCATTCTATTTCTAAGAACTAGACTTTCCTTTTATCGTGAGTTGGGCTTAGATTACTTCAAAAACTGTCTCCATGACGTCAAATTTGTTGACCCAGCGCTTAAGAAAACATGGGACCGAACTATCTTAAGTTGACTCCAATTTCCATTTCATTATACTTTTCTCTGATGCAACACAATTGTTGTTATGAGATTAAGGTCCCCCACCCCTTCTTCTGTACTATAATTTTAGTAAACCAATCGTGCTTAAAAAAAAATAGCACCTTGTCTGCAGATTTCGCATCAGTTCCCATATACCATGGGTTTCTTACAACAAAATCTCATGTGGAGATTTGGTGACCCTGTCATGCTGACATCCCCCAAGTGCACAATAGCAAGCTAAACCAATAAGATATTTATAACCAATTCAATCAGGACATAATAGTTGGAAGGAGTTTCCTAGGTTTATAAAATGTTGAACCCTGTCCTCTTTAAGTTTTTTTTTTGGGGGGGGGGGGGGGGGGGGGGGGCGCTTGTGATCATCCTTGCACCAAAAGTTGGTGATTTGCTTGTAACTAAGCAAGAAGAAAAACCTCAAATCTTGATCCTTGTGTCTAAACATATAGGATAGATGTTTTCAACAGTTGCAGTGTAGGAGACAGACAAACCATCATAAATGAAAGAGAGTAGGATAGTTCAATAGACAACTATGTTGAAGATGGTCATGATAACAACACATATTATCTGGAAGCACATTGGGGTTGGATTTAAACCCTTTGTGGAGACAGTATTTTCAGTTTGAATATTGTTTTGCAGTGACAACCGCAATGTGAGGAATGATGTCATCTAAAACTTCTTGACATTGCAGTCAGATTGATACAAACATTCTAGATTGGATGGAAGAACAAAACAAGGGAGCATTGTAATTTATTATGAAGAATGGGTTGGGAATAGAGTCTACAGATATTACGTATCTACAACATAAATTATTGGATATCCTATGATTTCACGATCTCAATTATCAAATGAGGAGCACCATTGTAATTATTAAAATATTAAGACAAAGCAGTATTACATGCAGCCCACTATAGAACCTCCAAACAGTCTCAATCATCTTCCATTTAAACGAGGAGATATTAGATTAATATGTACTGTCATAAGTGGGGCCTCCTACCTCATAGAAAAGGGTCATATTTATCTTGGTTTTAAAACAGACCAACTATATATCACTAGCAGATGAACGACAAGATCAGTTCCATCATAAGTAGAAGGTCAATTCGGAAATCTTCAGAAAAGAAATAGATTATTATAACTTTACATTCTTTTTGATAAATATTCAAGGAAAACTTAATGAGAAAATCCGTATGTTTGGTTTTAGAAAATTTTTAACTATGAAAAATTTCTATGACAAAAATCTTTTAAACACCAAAATAATCTTCATCTCTCAACATCTTTTTCATCTAGTTATTTGCTTAAATTACGGGTATAAAAAATAAAAATTCAAAATAAATTTTATAGAAAATCTCAAAAATTACCTCTCCTCAAAATTATTTTATCTAAAAAATTTTCTATTTATATTCATCCTCTTTCACAAAACTCGATAGAAAATTGTTGGTCAAGAATTATATGAATTAGAGGATGCTTGGATGATGAGGTGAGATGATAATTTTGTGAATAGTAGTAGTTTGAGTTAAGTATTTATTGAGTTTTGATAAAGCAGAAAGAAAAATTTAAATAAAAAATATTATAAAATTAAAATTTTGTTAGAATATAATTTTTGTTTTGAAATTTGAAAAAGTCTAATTAATTTTTGTTTTTTATTTGAAAATTTGATAAAGTGAATATGACTAGTTTGAAAAAATTGTAACGATTAGTTTGAAAGCTTTTGTATTTAAATGATATTTGAAAAGGAAAAAAGATAAGATAAGATGTGATGAAATTAGAAATTTTCCTTACCAAACATTCCTTGTCACTTCTCAGTCCAAATGTCATCCATCTTAAACAAAATACACCATAAATTTTGTAACATTTTATAATATACTCTGCCTTTTTAGTAGGTTTCACTTTACCCTCTCTATTTAAATCTGATTGTAAAGATTTTTGCCCAATCAAATAAGTCAAAACTGTCGATTCTTTAGGAACAAGGTTGAGTACAAGAACTGACTGATTTAAAAGCCCATGTTTGATGTTGAAATGAAATATCAGTTGCTAAAGAACATCAGGTCATTGCAACAGGGACAATTCAATATAGGGTGGTCTACCATCTCATTGTCCGTGAGTGAGAGGGCCCTGGAATTGCTTCTCTGTCTTCAGATATGCTATCTTTTAATTTTTCCCGCTGGAAAACAACTTTTTTTTCTTTCCTTTTCTTCTGACCACCGTTGAAAAACAATCGCATAAAGTAGTAATCAATACATACACACATATATGATCTCTATATGCTTGTTGTAATAATATATAATGTGTAATAATGCTACCTTTAAACATAAAGAACTGCTGAATGGCGTTAATAAATAGAAGACATTTCTGCTTTAGAAATCATGTAACTTCAAAACCCAATTCATGCAGTTTCAGGAAGAATGACCGGTCAATATGCATAAATGAGCTATAATTACGCACAAGATAACAGTATTGGAACCATGAACCGTCACAATCATGTTAGCAGGTCCACATTGCTTTTGCAGTTCACACGCACACAGAAGAAGAGAGAGAGAGAGAGAGAGAGAGAGAGAGAGCATACTTTGGGAGAAGGGTAATCAAGCTTTCCATGGAAAACCATCTGGGCGGCCTCGAGATCCGTACGTGGCCTTTCGGCGGAAGGTGTTGATCTGGCCCTCAGAAACCTCTCATAGATAGCCATAACAAGGAACATTGATATGAGAATGGCAGTGGCGACGAGCCCAAAAGATACAGCATTCACTGAGTTGTACAAGTGCTTCCATTGCTCCTCAGATCTCTCTCCGTTTAGCGGAGCCACTGTTGGTGGTACCACTCCCCATCTATCTTCGTCACCACCCATCAAAAGCTGAGGCTTAGTTTATCAGTAAGCTGAGGAAGCAGATGAAAGGCAGGGAAGTGAGTGAAACCGGCCAGAACAAGTCATTCTTTCAAAATGATATAGTGGTGAGCTCGTCGAGGATCGAACTTAATATATATTTGCTTAGCTAGAACAGGTTCAAAACTGCCACAAAAAGAACAACAACGAAGAGAGGAGAAAAAGGGATTTTATTTATCTATATTTTTCAGAGCCTTTACAGTAATACCCAGACCGGTGCTTCCACCGAAGGCGAGAGGAGAGCGAGAGAGAGAGCTTTAAAAAGTTTCGGGTGGAGCTGCAGCTTTTATATCGGAGAAATATTTCTACTAGACCATCTTTTGCTTATGTTATATGCATGATTTATTTGGTCAAAAATATAATATAAATAATAATTTTTTTAAAAAAAGATTTAATCTAATAGAAAGATGTAGATTTTATTTATATCATATTTTTAATAATTTTAAATTAAAATAAAGAAAATTTTACCAAATAAGTTTTAATTACAAAATACTTAAAATTAGGCATTGTTTGTTTTCAATACCAAAATCTAAAATTTTAAAAATTTTGAAAATCTTCCATTTCATAATTACAACTTTTTTAAATCTCTATATAAAATAAAATAAACAATTCAATTTTTTCAAATCTCAAAACAAATATAATATTAAAAAATATATTCTAATAATATTTTATTCAAATTTTCAATTTTAATATCATCTCATCTTATCTCTAAAACAAACTAGGCAAGAGAGTATATCTTGCATATTTTTTTAAAAATATAAAAATTTGAGATATATGAAAAAATTAATTTTTTTCATGATACCTTTTTTTGAAAAATAAAAAAAATACGAAATTTGTATATTTTAAAATTGACCGATAGTTTTGACGGTGCGTATATTTAGTGGTGTTGTGATTATTAACTTGTTTTTTGTTTTTTATAAGTGGTTTTGTGTGTAAATATGGTGGCAATTGCAAGTGAACCAATGGGAAGGTCCTTGCTTACGTAAGAGGCCCAATTGACGCAAGATGACAATTATTCGAAAACCAAAGTTGTGTTAGTAGAGATTTGAAAATCCACGGAATTCATTATATTGGAAAGAGCTTGACTGTAAAGATAGGATGATATTATATACACAAATAATTGGTAGGAATCTCTTGGAATTCTTCGAAAATTCAAGATTTTAAATATATATATTTTAAAATTTAAATTCAATTATATTATATAAATACATGTTCTACACACTGAGAGACATAAAAATACCAAATAAATAGGGCCATGTAATTGATAAATAGCCAATGTTAAATAAATTCGTGGGCTCATTTTCTTCTTAACAGGCAAGGCAAGACAAATTATTACTTTGGATTTAGGGTTTGTGGCTTCTCCCGAAGCTAAGATGAGTCTCAAGTACGTTTAGATACTAAGTTATTGTTTGGTTATAAAGTTTAGATGAGATGTTTTGTTAAAAATTAAATAAAATTTTATTATAATATAAATTTTTTAATATTATTTTTTATTTTGAAATTTAAAAAAAATTAAATTATTTATTATATTTTATGTAAAAATTTAAAAAAATGTATTGATTATATGAAATGAGATAGTTTAATTTTATATAACTAAATTAATTTTAAAAGTATTTTAAATAATTTATAAATAAAAAATAATAATATGTTATTTATAAATAATAATGAAGTAATATACGATGATGACAACTGCCGGACACGGCCTGAAGCTAATTAATGACGTGTTCGACATAGCATCTCTCTACGATGTGGTCCCCCACTCCATGCTTCACGTGCATCCTGTGTCTGTGGGGTCTCCCCAAACAATGGGACCACAATCAACGCGTGTCCAGGTAAGAAAACCAAATCAGTTTATGTTCCACTCGTCGAGTCTCAATTGGGCAGATCTTTCCCTGCCGAATGAGTATCAGGTAGTGGTCCGCAGGTCACAGCCCACGAGTCAGAGCTGGGCCTGCTTTATTTGGGCTCACGTGAACCCACCCTTTTTAATTATTGTTTTAACTTTCCTTTCTCTCTCCTTTTGATGGTTTTTACGCATGGTTTAGAAGCTGGGCTCTGAAATCACTTACTTATCGTTCGGTTCACGTGTTTTTTTTTAAAGTGAAATAATATTTATAATTATGAAATGTATAAGAGTCATAGAATTTTTTTTTAAAAAAATAAATAAATATAAGATTTATATAAAAAAAATTAATTTTTTAATAATAGATCTTTATTTTTTTTCAAAACGATGACACGACATTTATACACTTTATGAATATTATTTGTAGCATTACTCAAAGTGACATTATTGGAATGGACCCAGCCATTATCATGATGATTTAGCAGTGCAATGCATGCATGATTGAAGCATTCAATCCCCTAAAGAGTTTAAAATTCCTGTGTCTTGGTCTTCTGGGTGTGGGTCAGGGTGTCCTAAGGTGGGCAAATTGAGGTACGAAATTTGGACAGCTTTAACTAACGTGGCCACTCTGAGGGTTGAGGTACGTACGATACAAATGTGTTGGGGGTTGCGGTGGCAATGGAAGTCCACTTGGTAAATAGGGGGAAATTAATTCATGATCATACTCGATGCAACAAATTCAATCGATCCGAATGTGCCAAAGTTCGGGCTTACATCTACACCTACGATTAACGGCCTTAAACGTTTCCTAGGACATTATGCATGCACGAAAATTCTTGTAGACCTATAGAACTATATATTTTAATATGATCATATATATATATATATATGAATCCACCACGATTTCTTAGTTAAAAAAACAAGAAGGAAGAAAAAATAAAATTTAATACATAAATAATTAATCTCAAACAAAATCTAAGAAAGCATATTGTCCTCAAGATCATCACCTTCAAAAGCACAACAGTGGCTACAGAGTTCTTTTTCCCGATCCTCTTCCACAGGCTCAAAACTTCTCCATCCCTCCCGGACAGTTGTTGATGTGTCAAACACATGAACAACTGACATCATTTCCGATGTGTCCCCGAGCTTACGATAGCCTGCCAAGAAGTAAAAGTGGGTCCCGATTGATGCCATGGTAAGGAAAAGTCGTTGGAGTAGTGGTGACGAATCTGCCTCCGTGGAAAATGTTGGATAGGATAAGGCTTGATAGTGTGAACCCTCCACACCTTTCCATATGTTAACATCTTCATCATAGGCCTCAATTTGACCCTTCCAAGCATTTAGGCAATCCCCGGAGCTAAAAAGCTTGCCACCAGGACCTACTACTATTTGATTAGGTGGCACATCAAGTTGCCACATTCCCACCTTGCGTCCCCACTTGGCACATTCGGAGTCGTAGACCTCGGCCGAGCTACGTTCCATGGTGTCCCATGAGTTTCCATTGCCTGTAAAACCCCCTACCACGTGGACTTTCCCTTTCCACCTCACCCCAACACATTTGTACCTCGAGGTGCTCATGTTTGGCAAAGCTGTCCACACGTTTTGTACAGGGTCATACACCTCGGCCAATGAAATCCCCCTAGCACTAGCCAACATGCATTGTCCCCCGGCCACGTAAATCTTGTTGTCGCACACCGTGCATGCAAAATCGAACCGCGGTGTGTGCATCGGTGCGCATTGGAACCATGCATCGTCACGAACATCGTAACGTAGCACAGTCGAGATGACCTCAAGATCAACTTCGACAATCTCGTTAGGGTCCTCGAAATCATTGCCTTCCATTTTGTTACAAAGTCTGCCACCGATTATGAAGATCGAGTTGCCCATGGCAATCATGGAAAACCCTTTTAGGACTTGATTTTCAATTAGCCCAGGAATTCTGGTAAGGTAGTGCCATGCATTGTTTGAGGGATTGTAACCCTCTATCCAATTAGACATGTTTGTGTTTGGTGATGGTTTCCTGGAGCCGAATGATAAAAGGATTCGAAAATTGGTGGGAAGGTTTCTGGGTGGCGGTTGAAAGGGCTGTGGAGGGGAAAGGGAACCCATGGTCTAGCTTTACGTACTGCGTAGTTGTGTTGGAAAATGTTTAGGACTTGAGGCCGAGTTGAAGTGAAAGTGGGGAATTTTGCTTGTCGTGCTCGGGGAGAGTATATAAAAGGAGGCGAGCGGAGAACGCTAGAGTCTAGAGGAGCTTTAGGCCGGGATTCCTTTTTGGAGCCAAGATCTATGTTTTCCTTGTTGATCAGGCTGGCTGGTAAACTTGATTGCTTAGGATGTTTGTCACTGTTGCTGTCCTTTTGCACTGATAACGAGATGGGAGTTCGATAATTACAAGGAGGAATGTTTTTTTTTTGGGTCCAAGGAAGAATGGTGTGTATAGATATCGGATTTGATATTATGTATATATTTATGTATATTATATTTCAAGATTATCTTTACAATGATTGGTAATGCTGGGGGGTTTCGTGGATTGTGAGCAATGGTGGATGCCACATTGTTCTTGTTGAAGTTAAATTTTATGCTATATTTTATATTACGTTATATTATATAATTTAATCTTTGTATTGTAATTTACTAGTAGGAGGGCGCTGAGAAAAAAAAAATTTACTAGTAGGAGGGCACGTGCCCAGTTCTCATGGACATAATGTTATACGTTCGAATAAAAAAAGATTATTAGAGCTTTTGGATATTAAAAATATTTTAAAATATCTGTAAATAATAATAAAGTAGTCTATAAATAGTAATAAAATAATTAGTAGAATAGTCTGAAAATATCTTAAAATAATTATGTTTCCAAACGGATTTTAAATGTACACAATAAATAATTTATGGTTCATCACAAGACTTCAGATAAATTTTTCAAGGTTATGAATTCTATTCTGCAGTGTAAAAATATACATTGTGATAAAATATATAATGCAAAAATATACTACACTACACACAAAATAATGGCCTGATCCTTAGGAGGGGTATTTAGTATGCACAATGATAACAGAACCAATTCCAAAAAAAAGAAAAGAAAAGAAATGTAAATAAATATTGGTGTTGAGAACTTTAAATAGCTAATGGGCTCTAGAAGTGTACTACATGCAATATCAATGGGCTGCATGTTGGTGATTCTTGTATTCATGGGCCGGAGAATCCACGGTTGGTCTAATTAGAAGAGATCGGTTGTCAGGGCCTTATCGCAAAAACGATATGCATGCGGGCTATTTTCACGTGGTCTACACGTACCCCTCGTTTCGATCCATTTGTAATTTTGTGGTTAATTCCTTTCACATTGGGCTCCCACTACTAAGAGCATTGGTAATGATCTAACTAAATGTCAATGCAAGTTCATAATTTAACTATATGTAAAAAAAAACATCTACATTGAACTAGCTAAAAGTCTAAAGTTTAAGACTTAGCTACAGGAGCTCTCCATTGTTGACGAGTTACTGTTCATCCTCTATCTTATTATTTTATTCCTTTCATCCACTTCTCATTCCTTTGCATCTGCAAGTCCAAGTGATGTTGTTTGAAAATATTTTGTTTTAGCCTCTTCGTTTCTAGCGTAAAAGCACCTTTTTTTTTTTTACTTGATTACAGAGTATTTCATAGGAATGAGTTTGAGGGAAAAAAAGTTTCAGTTTTGTCTTAAAAAAAAAAGCTTAGTGCTGATGTGTATTGTATATATATAAAAAATTGTCAAATATTATTAAAATATTAAAGTGTATTTGTAAAATATAAAAATAAATTTATTAATTAATATATGAAGTGTATTTGTAAAATATTAAAAAAAATTATCAAATATTATTAAAATATATAATATTTTATTATTATTTAAACTTTAAGATAGCTAATCCAATATGGACTAATCTAGCTAAAAGTCCATATTATGGCCAAAAGATAACATTCTAACTAAATTTTAGACTTGATAATAACTAGACCATTATCAATGCTCTAACAGAGTTATACTTTAGGAAGGTCTTACACCCCTACAATGCAAAAACAAACAAAATCTCCAAACATCGAAATGTCCCCCAATATATATTTTAAAAATACTTTTAATAATTTAATACGTTATTTTTATATTATAATTATATAAGTTAATGATGTAATTTTTATTTAATTTATTATTATTGATCATATAAAATATTTTTTTAATCAGTTAGTTACATAATACATATTAATAATTCACTTAATTTTAATTTAGTAATTTCGATAATTTTTTTTAATATTTATTTAAAAAAATAAAAAATAATTGAGCCAAATCGAACAGACTGACTAGACCGCACTGGACCGAACCGGATCAGACCAGATCAATAACTACTGGTCCGATCTCTACATATGTTTGGTTCAAATAAATTGGACTGAAATTTCAATCCTTCACCCTTAGACCAAATTAGACCGATTTACACTCTACTTGGAAGGACACAAAAGAAGCGTGTGAGGAAGAGGAGGAATTTATCATCGGGCAGTGGAAAAAGTTGTGGTGCTCAACAGAACAAGAGAACAGGGGAGAGAGAGACGCGGACTCGACAAGGGAGGCATGAGCATACAGGGACCAAATCAAGTTATTCTCACTAATTTCGGATCCGGTTTGCCACGTAATAAAGCATGTAGTGTGCGCTCTAAGAAGAATTTCTCTTGTGAGAAATGCCCGTGTGCATATAAGTGCTTATTTTATGGACATCACACTTTTCTCTTTGTTTTTAATTACACAGAAGGTCTACAGGGACACCCTCATGAGTGTGGATTACACGAAAGAATGTAGCAGGAGGCCAACGTGGAAGGGAATATTCTAGCTACAAAACTACAAATGGACAAAAGCAACCAGCACATGCCACATCTGTTTTTTCATTGGCCAAATAAGTACATGGCATGGCAATAATTTTGTACGAGGATGATGCGGGACCAAACATCATGACTTATGAGTTATGACGCATTGGGCTCCCTAAAATCTCTCAAATTATATAAAAAAAAAAATCATTTTTTTTCTATTTTAACTAACCAACTTTTAAAAACTAAATTTTGGAAGGTGGATATTAATCTATTTTTTTCTAGTTTATTAATAATCATTTTTTTATTATTTTTAACTAATTTATTTTCACATTCCTTAACTATTTTGTTATTTGTTTTTCTTGTGTTTTCAACAATTTTTATCTAATTAAATTCTTAAAAAAATTCTAAACCATTTATCTCTTGCAAACGGTAATATTTCCAAAATCTCTAATTTCATAATATTTTTTTTTTCAAAAATCTTCTCTCGCAAATGATCAGGTTTTAGAAAAAATGGGATCATCTCATAAATAGCATTTTTGTCAAGTTCCAATTGTAACAAAACCTGACATTTGTAGTAGTAACATTTTTTTGTTTCATTTTAAGACAGTCATATTTTCGAGTACTCTAACCATTTTTGTCTTTTTTAGTGCTCAAGTTTTTAATATTTTCGGACTTTTCCAAATGGTGGGTGTATAAATAAGTGGTTTCGCTATTCTAAGCACAATTAATTAGTTAACTTGAATTCATAAAAATACTATTTTTTACTACTATTCAATATTTTATCATTATTATTTTTTACTACTATTTACAAAATATTTGAAGTCACCTCACTATTCAAACGCAACCTAAGCTGCCTATTCCTTGAGCCAGTCCTATGGATGTGGGATGATTTTTTGCCAAAGTTACAAATAGGAACTAAATCTGTACCACTACAACATAACCAACCTTTTGCGTCGACAAAAATCGCTACAATAGCTCAAAATCACGTCGCAAAATCGTTTATCCGTTCCAGGCTTTTAATTGCTACATGGTCAATAGAACTCCGTCCCAAAAATTTTTAAACAGCACAACAGGATAGCAACGTGAAAGCAACAAAACTACAGGCGATTCGAGCGCCGCAATAAATCGAAAGAAGCTACCGCAACAAATGTTGCATGGTACAAATCAAACATCATTAGCGTCCATTTTTTAGAGTCAGGAATACTACAAATCGTTGCAAAAAATTTATTGAGACAATATAGTTAACGATGTAAAAAAGTTATTATTGCTGCTGCAAATCTAATTTCTAAAATTGTATACTTGCGGTGAAAAGTATGGGATGCACAAATTTTTCTACTTCCGTCGAATATTTTAGTAGCAATAATATTGTTAGGGAAGTGTAACACTTCATACACACAAGTTGGGAATTAAAAGAGGTTTCTCACTTAGAGGCTGAGGGCCTCCATATTAAGACGAGAGGAAGAAGATGAAAGAATTGAGGGAAATCACTGAATATCACTTTTTGCATAAATTGAATATTTTATGCGTTTGCCTATTCATACAGTAGAGGCCTTAATAGAAAGTGGTCCCAACTAATGGGATGATGACAACTATTGAAAATAGTAAACTAATGATAATGAACTTAATTGTAATTTCTGCTACATAAGTGAGACTGTTCTGCTGCTTCAATGTGCGATCTCCATCTGCTACCACATTGCATGATCCAACAGCTACAAACCCACTACACTTCACTAACCCTTTTGACCAAAAGACTTCAGACTTCTTCATCCCTTTGTCGAGTTCCTTCCCAAATCCTCCAAGGTTTTGCCTTTCTTACCTCTCAAACCTTCGACTGTAACAATTCCCCATCGTTAGAACACCTTGCCTGCAAGGTGGGGATACCGATTTTTCAGACCCACATATGACTCCTAAGTGGCATCTTCCAGTCCCTGCCCTTGCCATCGTATTAGCACCTCCGTGCACGGCTTCTTGTTCTTCTTCACCATGCGACGGGCTATAGCTTCCTCAGGCTTTGGTTTCAAGGTCCCTGAAGCGTCAATGGCAGGTAGGGTTGCTAAAGGCGTAACCTTTGTCCTGATCTTCTTCTTCAGTTGAGACACATGAAAAGTGGCGTGAATCTTGGCAGATGGGGGTAGATCTAAATGATATGCCATGGAAACGACCCTCTCCAATGATTGAAATGGGCCGTAGTACCTCGAAGCTAGCTTGAGGTCCCATCTCTGTGAAACCGAAGTCTGACTATACAGTTGTAGACGAAGATAGACCCACTCCCCGACGGTAAACTCTCTCCGATCTCTTCAAGTCTGCATATTTTTTCATTTGTTCTTGGGCCTGATGTAGATTCAGTTTGAGAGTTTTCATCACTTGTTCCCTGGTTTTTAATTCTTCATCAACTAACTCATTATTTGTTGTACTTAGTATGTAACTCCTGAGGCAAGGTGGGGCATACCCATAGAGTGCCTCAAGTGGAGACAGCTTCGTGGAGGAGTACAAATTGGTGTTGTACCACCATCAGGCCAAAGACACCCACTTGGACCAGTGCCTTGGTTGATCTCCAGCAAAGCAACGTAGGTAATTTTCTAAGCTTTTGTTTATTGCTTCGAATTGGCAATCGGATTGTGGGTGGTAGGCTATTGAGAATGCCATCAGTACTTGTAATTTAAAGAATTTTTGCCAGAAGTGATTGGTAAAGGTTGAATTTCGGTCTAAAACAATGGTTAAAGGTAGGCCATGTAGTTTAAAAATGTGTTTGATGAAGAGTTAGGCTATGTGTTTGGTTGTGTATGGTGAGAAATGGATTTGAAGTGGCTGTATTTTGTAAGTCGGTCCACCATAGGCTGTTATACCCTTGTGAGGTGCGGAGCCCCTCAATGAAATCCATGGTTATGTGTGACCATGGTTGGGATGGCATGGGTAGAGGCTGTAGGAGTCCAGTAGGGTATCTGTTTTCATGTTTCACTCTCTAGAATAAGTCATATTCCCTCACAAACTTTTTTACATCTACCTTGAGTCCCACCAGAAGAATTCCCTTCAAGCCCTATGCATGGTTTTGTCAAAGCTTGCATGACCCCCCAAAGCACTGCTATGCACCAATTCCAGCAGTTTAGTTTTAAAAACATCATCTTTGGGTACATATATCCAGCCCTTGTACAACAACAAACCATCTCTATATTTGTAGTGGGGTGGCAAGGTTTTGGAGATTAACTCCTGAAACTGTAGATCTTTCTCACATGGCATTTTTAACACAATTAACCAATCTACTTTAGGAAAAGAGATTAAATAGAGTATAGCTTCCACTGGTTCTACTTTTTTGGACAGTGCATCCGCCACGTGGTTCTCCTTCCCCTTTTTGTCTTTGACAATAAAGTCGTAGCCAAATAGCTTAGTTAACCATTTTTGCTGCATGGGGGTGCCAATTTTGTGGTCCAATAGGTATTTTAGGCTTTCTTGGTCAGTTTTGATGGTAAAGGACTGACCTAATAGGTAAGGACGCCACTTGTGCATTGCTAAAACAAGAGAAACCAGCTCCTTCTCATATGTAGAGAGTTCTAATACCTTTCCCTTCAGTTTTTGACTGAAATAAGTAATAGATCTACCTCCTTGCATAAGTACCGCCCCTATTACTCCACCCAAGGCATCACACTCGATGGTGAAAGGTTGGGAAAAATCCAGTAAGGCCAAAATAGGTGGCTGTGTAACTGCTGCCTTTAGTTTTTTAAAAGCCTCCCTTGCCTCACTTGTCCATTCAAAACTGTTTTTTCTAAGCATCTGAGTGAGAGGTGCTGCTATTCCCCCATATCCGCGAATAAACCTCCAGTAGTAACTCGTGAGGTCTTGATTACGCCCAAAACATAACGCAGTAGTTGTAGCACAATTTTGGTGTGTTGATTCCTCAGGGAGATAGATTAAAGAAAACAAAACAAATAATAAAAAGAATTAAAGGAAAATATTTAATGAACAATAAGAAAGAACTGGTTTTGAATGCAATTTAACATATAAAATTTACAAGGATAAAAGTAAGGATCACTCAAATTATAAATAATAAAGTATTAGGAATTCCTTGCACAAATCGGATATTTATGTTTATTCTTGATTCAGTGAATTACTCAATTGGGGATTCATCTCCAGAGTCCCCAATTGGAAGATATAGAACTACAAACTACATTAATCGAAAGATAACTCTTTGATAAATCATTCACTACTTTTTAAAGCTCTGTAAATTATCATTCTTATTGACAAAACCCAGCGACGACAATATACCCAGAGGCAATACTGCAGCAAAAAATTAAATCAATAAAGACAATGAATTAATCCAAACATAATCAAGGATCTTAACCATTCTATAGAAAAAGTATGACTGAATTTATGAAGGGAATCAATTTCAAAATTATTTGGAGATAAGAAAATACTATTGATAATTAGAGAATGATAAATAAGAGTTTGCATTAATAAAGAACAATCACATGAATAAAAAATAAACTAAAAACACCCTCAATTGTGCAAGTTCATCCCTAACTTTACTTGGAGACTTAGAGAGTCTCTCTGAACAGTCCGAAGTAATCTCTCAAATTAAATTCTGTCCTTCACTCCTTGATGTCAATCTTTTAAATAGAGCTTCATTCTTCTTCTTTCTTCCGATGTGCACTTCTTCTTCAATTCTTTATCTCATCTGCCCAAACTTTGTCTGCCAATATGCACTTAAAAACCGAATTTATTTAGGCCAACCTTCCGTGTCCATTATATATGTTCCCCACTCTTTCACTTCTCAAAAGTAAGATGAATTTATATATTTTATTTCTTTCAAGCACGAGTGTCTTCAAAAACACAAGCAGCTTATTTCTTTTTTTTTTTCTTCACTTCCGTGCACTACATCGCTTTCTTTCCTGTTCTTGCGTGTGAGTTGGCCGACTATGGGCTACTTGTATTTTATTTATTTTTTCTTTGCTGTGTGGATGCCCAGCCTAGCCGAAAGTCTCAAGTGTATGTGCATGTGTTTCTCTCCCAACTCATGTGGCATGCACTTATTATTATTCCATGTCGTGTCTTCGTTGTTGCCCATGTGTTGTCCCCCATGCATATTTGTATTTATTTCTTTTCTTTCTTTTTCATTATTCCACCCAGTTGTTAACTTTCTAGTATGAGTCCCAACATGCATATGAGTTTTTATTTCTTTTATTTCTTTTTCCTTCTTTTCGGTGTAATGGAAATGAGAGAGCCCGAGAGGTGGTTGGGCAGACGGGGTTGAATGGTGGTGCTGTCATGGTTGTGCTACTGCGTGGTGGAAGCTGAAGACGTGGCTCATGGTGGCTAGGCACGGCGGGGTAGCTACGGTTCACAGTGGCACCTCACATTGCTCTGTTTTGGTGTATAAAAACAGAGGTCTCTCGGTGATGGCATTGCCGTGTGTGGGTGCTGCTGGATGTGTGCTGGTGCCGTGGAGGAGTTTCGTGTGGTGGATGTAGTTGAGCTGTAGCAGGTGGAGGAGCATGGTGGTTCACGGTAGCGTGGAGGAGCTGCCGAACGCATGCAAGGAGACTGTGCTGGAAACGGGAGGTTGAAGATGACGAAAACGACTTGTCGTTTTTGTCTATGGACAAACTGGCAAGTCGTTTAGTAGAAAGCAGTGAAACCATTCGCCATAAAAACGACATGTTGTTTTTCTCTACGGAAGAAAAACGACACGCCATTTAGAGGGACCTGTAAAACATAAAATAAAATAAAAATAAAATAAAACTTAGACAAGCAAAATAAATAATTAAAGAAACAAAAATAAAACTAAACAAAGAAACTAAAATAAATAAATAATTGAAAATAAAAATAAAATAAGATAAAAGATGGAGAATAAAATATTAAAAGTGTGTTGTGCAAGTGAATAAATATTGCCCAATTAAAACACAAGTTATAAAATCAAGCATAAATTATACTTTTAATCAATTTAAATCACAACTTGGATTTATTCCTTTTAACCATTTTTTCATCTAAAATTAATGATAAAATAATAAAACAATTAAAAACATATTGATTTTAAATGTATAAAATATGCAATAATGCAGCTCAATCAGGTCTAAGAAACCTCTTAGCTGAATTTGGGAGTGGCCATTGCAGCATGGCTTTCAGTTTATCAGGGTCTGTCCGAACCTCTTGAACTGATATTAAGTGTCCCAAATAAGTGATTTCACTACAACCAAACCGACACTTCGATAATTTGGCAAAGAGTTGCTGTTGCCACAAGGTTTCCATGGTAATTTTTAAGTGCTCCACATGCTCCACCTCACTTCTGTTGTATATTAATATGTCATAAAAAAACACCAATATAAATTTCCAGAGAAAAGATTTAAACACCTCGTTCATGAGGCTTTGAAAGGTTAGGGGGCATTAGTTAGCTCAAAGGGTATAACTAAAAATTCATAGTGCCCCTTGTGTGTCCTGAATGCTGTTTTGGGTACATCCTCAGACCTCACGCAAATTTGGTGGTATCTGGAATGCAAGTCCAGCTTAGAAAAAATGTTAGAACCATGTAGTTTATCCATAAGTTTCTCTACTACAAGAATAGGGAACTTATCTTTGATTGTGACTTGCTTAAGTGCCCTG
Organism: Cyclocarya paliurus; assembly: GCA_029856935.1. Lineage (NCBI taxonomy): Eukaryota > Viridiplantae > Streptophyta > Magnoliopsida > Fagales > Juglandaceae > Cyclocarya > Cyclocarya paliurus. The sequence goes on along the minus strand of CM056946.1, from coordinate 22,397,859 downwards.
TAGTAGACATACATGCGCCAAGTGCAGTCCGCTTTTCTGACTAATAGCACGGGTGAGGAGAAATGACTTTGACTCAGTTAGATGACCCCCGGGTTGAGTAGCTCCTTCACTATCTTCTCAATTTCATCATTTTGAAGATAAGGATATCGGTAAGGATGAACTGAAACTAAACTTGCTTGGTGCAGCAGTGTAAATTGCATGATCATGTGTCCTAGGAGGGGATAACCCCTTAGGTTCAGAAAAAACATCCATATAGGCCTGTGGCAATTCCTACACCAGCCCCATTTCTTGTGGTTGGTCATTATTTTCTTATTTATGGAGTAATTGTAACAACAACCCCCAGGTTTCCAACTTGTGCTTCTTGTTTCTATCCCTTTCCTCAATGAGATGAGAAGCTGTCAAACCTTTAATTTCCACAGCTTGGTTGAGATGGGTGAACTTCATTGTGAGGTTCTCAAAGTTCTAGAGTATAAAACCTAAGCCCCTCAACCATTGGATGCCTAGCACCATGTCACACCCCACCAACACCAAAACATGCATGCTATCAACAAAACTAGTTCCCTGAATATTAAATATGGTTTGCACACTTTCCCCTTCACTTAGGAGTCGTTCACCACTAGCCACCCTCACCTTTACCTTTTTATCTTGGTTAATAGGTAGATAGCCCTTAAGCACTACAACAGGATCAAGAAAATTGTGTGTGGAACCTGTATCAATTAAAATTATAGCCCACTGTGATCCCACCTTCCCTTTGACCCTCATAGTTCTTGGGTTAAGGGAACCTATAATTGCATACAATGATATCTCTGGATTAGAGTCCATAGTAGAGAGGTCTAAGGTAGCAACTGGCTGTTCCACTTCTGGTTTCTCCCCCATTACATTCTCACTACTATCTTCCCATACCTCCTCAAGGATATATAACTTTGGTTTTTGACACTTACGGCCCGAACCCCACTTGGAGTAGCAATAATATCACAATCCTCTTTCACGTCTATCTTTCGTTTGGGTTTGATTAATTTTGTGGACTGGTATTTGAGGCTTAATAGCCCCTTTGGGTGGTTCAAAGTGCATGGTAGGGGGTGTTTTTAAAATTCCAGGTTCACTAGAAGGTAGTATAGGGGTACGATGGTATCCCCTTGCAAAGGCCACATTCTCCTCTTACAATCTTGCAAGGCTATAGGCAACTATGAGATTGTGAGGGTTAAACATCTTAATCGATACCCAAATCTCGTATTTAAAGCCACTAAGAAAGCAACTCAATTTAAGAGGTTCTGTAAAGCCTCTAAGCTGATTGGACAGGTTTTCAAAACTAGCTTTATAATCATTAATTGAACCCGTTTGCCGTAATTTAGTAAGTGATTCCATGGGATCATCATAGGCACTAGGGCCAAAACACACAAACAAGGCATGAATGAAACAATCCCAATCTCTAAAAACTCCCATTTCCTCCATATTTTGAAACCACACTAATACTTGTCCTTCCATATGAAAGGATGCTAATCTCAACTTATGCTGGGGTAAAGTGTTATGAAAGTTAAAAAAATGGTTTACGTTATAGATCCACCCATTAGGATCTTCCCCATGGAATGAGGGAAATTCTACTCAGATTGACCTTGGCACTACATCTCCAAATGTTTCTCTGTGATTTTCTTTGTGTGGGTGTCTGATTGAGGATGATTCTGGTTCCTCTTGATATTGACATTGAGAATTCTTTTGCAGCTCCAAGGTCACAGCAGCTAGTTGGTTACTAACTTCCCTGCGCAAGGTAGTCATCTCAGTTTCAAGAGTCTTGAACTGAGACTCTGAGCATTTCTTCAAATTGGACATCTCAGACTCCATGGCATGATATTGGGCATCTGTGTTTTTTTTTTCCAGGGCATTGAGCCCTTCTTGTATCTGATTATTGCGAGTTCCTTCTGTCATTGATTAGAAATAAGGATCAGTGACAATTGATACCACTTGTAACACTTCACACACAGAGGTTGGGAATTAAAAGGGGTTTCTCACTTAGAGGGTGAAGGTCTCCAGATTCAGACGAGAGGAAGAAGATGAGAGAACTGAGGGAAATCACTGAATATACCATGCGTCTACTTACTCATAGAGCAAAGGCCTTAACAAAAAGTGGTCCCAACCAATGGGATGATAACAACTATTAAAAGGATATAACAGACATTACAAATATAATTGCCGATAAAGTAGTAAACTAATGATAATGGACTTAATAGTAATTTTCGCTACATAAGTAAGACCGGTGCTGTTGTTTCCACGTGTGATATCCATTTGCTACCCCATTACATGATCCAATGGCTACGAACTAACTGCACTTCACTAACCCTTTTGACCAAAAGACTTCAGATTTCTTCATCCCTTCGTCGAGTTCCTTCCCGAATCCTCCAAGGCTTTGCCTTTCTTACCTCTCAAACCGCTGACTGTAACAGGAAAACAACTATTAGCATCCATTTCTTGGCACCTAAAAGAAATGGAAATCGCCGCTAATAACTGTTCATATTTCACGCCATAAATATTAGCAACTTTGCTGCAATGTTAAGTGTAAGTGACACCTTTATGCATCACAAAAGCGTGAATGATGCACAGGTAAAATTATAATCTTGCGGCGAATAACTAGTTAGGCAAATAGAGATCACGATAGGGAGAAATATTAGCGGCGATTTGATTTCCCCGAAATTGACCCATTTCGACACAAATGGACTTCTATGCTCGTCGCAGTAGAAGTATATTTTATGCAAATACTGCAACTAATTACCGACGCAATTACATGGCTCACAAATACTCTGGCTGGAATCATTAATTTAAAATAGGACGCCAACATCACAGATTTTTTCTAAGTCTAGTTGGTTACCAAAAACGCAAACTTTAATATCGTTGTATTAAAGTTTTTATAAGCTATAAATATTATATTGGCCAGACCTCAATATTATTATAACAGCAGAATAATGCAGCAGTTGACATAAACTATGGCCACTTACTAATCATTAATTTTAAAGGCCAAGTACTTACAATTGTAAAATTCAAACAGATTCAATTTCAACTAAAAAGATACTAATATCATTTGGAGGCCAACCATCTATACATGCACATAAATTACCTCCCTTTTTGAGAAGTGTATTTCCTAACCCAAGTGACAGATGTACCAATCACTCTATACATATACCAGTACCAAAACAAGATAAAGTTAAAAGATACACCAATGTGCCGAAACAGGTGCAATGATCATTTGCACATTTAATACAAGGCAACATTAACATGTGCTGGTTACACACAATGTCATGTGGCAGACAACATTTGAGTCCTCTCTATCTTGGTAGCATGGTGAGAATTTCCGAACAGAACCTATAGATCCGATCTCTTTAGGAATAGCTTTATCAGCTCTCAGCTTGTTAAATAAACTACCAATGGCTCATTTAACCCCACGTATATGTTAAAACAAATAAAGGGATTTTAATTGTACCTAAGTGGACATAGATCACTTGGAACCTAAGAACCGTCCTTTTGTTTGTTCATTCTACTACATACATGTCAGATATTAAATTTCATTACTAAATCCCAGGGGTCCCATTGCAACCGATTCTGGTGACAGAAATTATTTGGCGAAAAAGACCATCACACTAGCATCTAAGTTCTAGATCTTGACCACTAGGTTTGAGCGGAAACTAGAATGTTGAATGATAAGAAATAATTTGATGACTCTTATATATATATATATATATAAATGCATGACTCAATGATATAGTCAATTTAAGTTCAAACTAGGACGTAAGAAGACTTATGAACATAAAAGTTTTAGGGAAAGTCCGTCCTAATTAAGGTCTTTTCCCGAGAGGTTCATACCTTAAAGTTAGACCTTAGGACTTCAACTTTTGTTTCATTTTCTTTATAACTTTTCCTCAAAAATTCACTTATTCATGAAATACTGCTCTAATTAGGGGTGTAAAAATTAACCGTAAAATTGAAAAACCAGCTCGAACCGGTGGAACAAATTTGGTCTGAGACCCGTTCCCTTAGTTCCAAAACTGGCCGGTACCGGTACGGGTATTGGTCCAGTTTCAGTTCTATGCTTTTTAGGATCGGACCAGACCGGTTCACTATAGTATCTATTTTAAATTAATTTTTTTAATATTATATATAATATTTTTTATGTTATATTTAATTTATTTATATATATAATATATATAATAATATAAATTATAATTATATATAAGATAATGCTATTATAATTTATAACATAAAATTTTAATCTTAAACATGAAAATTTATTTAATCATATGCTTTAAACATAAAATATATATATTAATAACATTTTATGGCCTAATAAATTCTCAATATATTCTTTTTGATAAATATATAATACATTAGTATATTAATAATATTTTGCTTTTATTAATTAGTACTAGTATATTAATTCAATTTTTTACCCTAATACTACTACTATTAAAATCTAAAAACCGGACTAGAACTAGTAAAACTAGATGTACCGGTTTAGTAGGGTTACTGGAGTGTAATCGGCTTTTGAAAATACAAAACCGGTGCATACCGGTTCAATCCTAAATTTTGTTCAAAACTGGACCCGTTACACCCCTAGCTCTAATTTGTTTGAACTCTTTTATTTACTTAGAAAAGATGAATATTATGAATGAGTTTTAAAGAAAAGGGTTTTGACCAAGTGCCAAACCATGTATTTATATTAGTTGTTGATCGACGAAAGTGATATAAAACAAGTAGGACTCAGCTACTCTATATAAGTAAAGAGACCTCTACAAAAAAATGAGATCACTACGAACGAGAAGATCGAATATCTCTACAACAAATCTACCATTTTATGGGACTCTCTCTCTCTCTCTCTCTCTCTCTCTCTCTCTCTCTCTCTCTCTCTCTCTCTCTCTCTCTCTCTCCAGAAGGAAGACATCTTCATCCTCCCTATAATCCTATTTCTTTCATTGTATTTAGAGCTATGGGAGGCCATGAGAGATTGTAAAATCACACAGTATATTGGATTTCATCTCTAAACGACCCGTGGACATAAGCTTTTATGCTGAATCACGTAAATATTTGTCTCTCTCTTTCTTTACAATTTATATGCTTTATTTTCTATTTATTTAATGGATGAGAGTGCGAGAACTATATCAATGCCCAAACCATCATCTTGGGTCATTCAACCATATTGTTGTGTTTCGACCCCGTAAAAAAAAATGCATTAACAATTTGGTACTATTTGTGGGATCGACAACTCACTTTGAGAACAAATGGTTGCATGTCCCAACAAAAGCTAGTTCAACACAAAGGGAGGAGGTGCACTTAACGGAGTGTTATAGCATGAGAGGAGAAATGAAATCCTAGCCGCTTCCAAGCTTGTTCACTAGAGACTACTCCACACAACCAGGAGCCAGAGCCACCATCAACAAACTCCAGTCATTGCCCAGGAGTTCCCCTGGGAACATCAATGAAAGCCAAAGCAGCCTTTGTTTTAAACACCCAAAATAAAACAAGTCGGAACCATTGGAACAGTTCACACAGAGCACCTTCGGCTAGGAAGTTCCTTGCACCGCAACACCTCAAAACTAGTCACACCGTAGCCCCTGCTTTACGTGACAAAAACAAAAAAAGTTTCATTTCACTTTATCTTTCATTTTTGGAATCCCGGACCATTCCCTGAACACCCGTGAATTTGCTCAAAAAATCCTGAATGCCTGGCAAGCATCAACCATGTCAGCATTCAGACATCCCGGTTGAGCACTTGGAACATCTAAGGCGAGGACATTGCTCACTTGAGAAACAAGCCTAGTAGGCACTTAACTTGCCAGCACTTAAAGAGTCCCAGGCAAGTAACCATGAAGCTCACCTGGGCTTTAAACACTTAGTTTGCCCTTGCTAAGATTAGCGAAGGTAAGCAAGGTGGGTACTTAACCCATCCACACAAGGAGCATTTTGGGCAAGCAATGAAGCTCCGTTGCTTGCCCTTAACGTGGTGGGCAATGAAGCTTGGTGGGCACTAAGCCTTGCACATGGAACATAAGAGGTGAAAAATGAAGCTCGCCCCAGGTCACAAGCCTAGTAGGCACTTAGTCCCTGAATGGTTGAAACACCTCGACGAGCAAAAAGCTTGACCCTCAGGAAAGAAACCTGGTGGGCACTTAGCACTATGATGGAAGCCTCACTCGAGCTCAAGTGTTTACGGTCGTGTTGGATGGATGAATCAAGGGCTACCTCGAGGCAACACCAAGATCCTCCGAATGGTTGAAAGATGAAAATCAAGACTAACTTGGGTTAGCACTCAATTCTCAAAAATTAGGGTGACAAAGTATAAGCTTCACTTTTATTGAAAATAGCATAAAAATCAATTATAATGCAAAATCGAAATAAATAGTACTAGGGTTCGGGTAGCCGTCCCCCAATTATTCCCTCCAACGACTTCTTTTGAAATCACAATCCCAAAACAAATCAAACTTCTAAAATTAAAGAAACAATCCCAACAACTCCAAAAATAAAGGAAAAAAATTAACTAAATAACAAATGGATAAACTTCCTAATTTGAAGAAGCACAACTCGATCATCATCCTCCAAATCGCCCAATCCCCTAAAATAAAGGGATTTGCCTCATCGCCTAAATTCATGGGATTTGCCAACAACTCGGTCATCCTCTAGGTGGTGAGCAGTTGGTCCTCAGTCGCCTTGCCTTGTGGCCCAAAGCCTCCCTCCTCGCCTCAGCCCATTTTACCCTCCTAGTGGCATTGCGGATAGCCCTTCTTGCATCTCCATCACCCTGCTAGTGCATCAAGTATCTTGGGTGAGCAATGAAGCTTGCCCACGCAATGAGTATGGAAAGCGTTGAAGCTCGCCCAAAGGAACGAGTAAGGCAAACATTTAGCTCGTCTGCACACGGAGAGTCTCAGGGATAAAGGCTTTTATGCATCTTATCACTGTATCATTGCACTTCACGGGAATGAAGGGGCTAGCACCATAAGCTCCCTAGAACTCCCAAGGCTAGTAATGGAGCTCGCCCAAGGCAACAAACATGGTGGGCACTCAACGATCTCACATCATGCCTAGTGAGCACCTTGCTCGCCGAATCATAGATGACACAAGAAAGGCGGGCATTGAAGGTCGCTCAGGCATTAAAGCTTGATTCTCGAGAGAATAAACTTGGCGGGCACTTAGGACACCTATGTGGTGAACACCAAGCTAGCATGAGCAATGGACCTTAGCCGAAAAGGCCTGAGCATGGAGAGTAGAGCAACAAGGAAGACCAGGGCAAGCAATAATTGTCCCGAACAACACACATAGCGGGCAATCAACCTGCAGGCACCTTGCTTGCCCCATGGCTAAACACTGAGTCTCCATCTATGCTCAGAATAACACGATGAGCATTGGAGCTCCCCACCAAACACAAAACAACAATAGCAATAAAGCTTGCCCATGAGGCGAGCAATGGCAAGCAATGTAGCTTGCCTTTAAGCAACCTGTTAGCTAGGCATCAAATACTGAAGCTCACCCCAAGGAATGAGTAAGGTAGGCATTTAGCCTGCCCATACATGGAGAGTCTCAGGCAAGGAATGAGACCCACCCTAGCAATAAACACACCTCACCCAAGCAATGGTGCTTGCTTGAGTTCGCTAGCTCAAAACGAGCCATTCATTTTACTTATGCTAACAAGTTTGGATGTTCTCCCGATAAAGCCCCTTAGAATTCTACTTGCCTCCTAAGGGAATGGATAGATGGGAACATGGATAATAAATGTGCTTCGTTCGCTTATCCGTATCAACAACATTCAGGTGTCATGGGCTTAACAAAAGTTTAGATACACACAAGCAAAACAAAATAGATACGCAAATGGCCAAAAACCACTCAATAGTGGACAATCTCCATAAATAAATAAAAAACCATTGAAAGGGAGACAATCTCCATAGAACAAAAATCGTTGAAAGGCCAACAATCTCCATCTAGCAAAAACCACTAAATGGCAGACAATCTTTATCAAGCAAAAATTACTTAGCGATGAATAGTCTCGATCAAGAAGAAATTGAAAGCAACAAATAAATGGTATGAGTTTTCTCCCTCAAACTCACTATTTGGATTTTAAATTCATTCACAAATTTTGTTTTTTGGACAATATTTTTGACAAAGAAGGCTCGCTCCGAGCTCCTGAGCACCAAATCACTTACTGAGCAACAACCTTTGCAAAGTAACAATGCTTCGCCAAACAACAAAGGCACATGCTGAGCGATGAAGCTCTCTTGAGTAAGAACACTCGCTGAGCAATAATGCTCTCTAGAGCAACAAAGGCTGACCTAGAGCATTAGCTAAGGGTAGCCTTCAAGCACTACTCAAGCACCTCAACTCCCTATCTTTACTGGAACACATCGCCCTATATCACTTGCTTGCACACATTGGATCTTCATTATCACCAAGGCAAGGCCACCCTTAAGCTCACTTGGGTGCCTCAAGCCCTTGCCACACTCCAATAAGTGTAACACATGCCTTGGCGACCATAGCGATCAAGCACGCCTTCCACCAAGACAAAAGAGGTAGATGCCTTCGCCATAGCAGCCAAGTCTAGTAGCATGCATGTCGAGCTTTGAAAAACAAGGTACATACATGTTCACCACAATAGCGCGGTCAAGCAAACCTCCCGCCACAACAGTGGTCAAGCGAGCCTCTCACTAACTCATTGAGAAGTGTCACTACATGCCTGTGCGACCGAGGCTATATCTCTTGCCATAACTGCTGCCAGTGGTCACCTCTGAGAACAAGGCTCTAAGCTCTATAACCTCATCATGTAGCTTTCCTTCAGGAATGAGTCGATGGGCTCGAAAACTACTTTAGATGAAGGGATCAACAGGCTTCTTGACCACTTAGTGTGGGTTACAATAAACGAACTAAAGATTTAACACCATAAAAAAACACCAAAGTGAAATCACCACAAGGAGGCAAGAAATCCATTAGCACCAACAAAAGCAAAAACGATCAACAAATTCATGAATATCAATCATACACCTACACGGAAAACATGTTACCTACCCATCCTTGGAGGCCTTTATAAGGAACTTATAAGCCTAATCGGGTTCGCCCTTAAAGATCTTCGTTGCATCACATAACAATGAAAAATCAAGGACAAGTCTCCATACAAGTAAGACTTAGCTACTCTCTATAAGGAAAAAGACTTCTATAAAGGCATGGACCACTACAAATGCGGGGATCAAATATTTCTACAAGGAAAAACTTCTCTACCATCTCAGGGGGGTCTCTCTCTCTCTCTAGAAGGGAGGCATTTGCTACAACCTCTCCCTAACCCCATTTCCTCCATTGTATTGAAAGCTATGTGATACCATGAGAGACTGTAAAACCACCCAGTATAGTGGATTTCGCCCTCAAATAACCCATGGACGTAGACTTTTATGTCGATTCATGTAAATCTATGTATCTCTCTCTTTCTTTATAATTTATATATTTTATTTACTATTTATTTCATAGATGCTTTTGCAAGAATCGTATCAATACCCAAGTCATCATCATATGGTTCGGCTCCAATCCCATTGGGGAAATGGCAATATACACTATTCTTAATTCCTTCAAGTACATTACTCCTAGATATCTACTTTATTCTTATTGTTGTTATTTGTATAATTAAGATTACTTTTTGTACTTCTTATTTAAAAAATGACATGAATACTTTATGCATGTTATAAATGCTTACATGAAATTGGTAGATGACCATTTATATTCCATCTCTTAGAATTCTGCCCATTCATGTATCAACTCTTTTTGTATTGAGGATTATTTGTACAACACAAAAAATTTGAACTAAATGATATTTGCGCTCTTGGAGAGCAAGTTTTATATATTCTAAAATTTCAATTCTCTTGCTACTTCTCTTTAATTACACAACACATTATTAACACGAGATTCTAGCCAACCATTATGTCCTTTCGATCTATGAAAAGATATTTGCTTAACATTTTCTGACCACTGTAAGTTTCTTTTCTATAAATATTAAAATCTGCTTATTGTGATATAAGTCATTTGATAAAATCTTGGTACAATCTATATGATATTATATAGAGTAGAATATTATCATATCAATGTAATGAATATTCTTATTTTCTATATGCTAGTTTGATTTTAAATACTTCTTTATCATTCAATACTTAATATCTTTGTTATAGATCATGCCAAATCTTACAAACCTTGAATTTACTGCCCTCGATGTTTCTGGCAACAATTACTTATCATGGACCCTTGTTACTGAGATTCATGTTGATGCAATCAATCTTGAAAACACTATTAAGGCAGGAAATGAAGCATCCTTGCAGGATCGTGCTAAAATAATGATTTTCTTTCACCACCATTTGCATGAAGTATTGAAAACTAAGTACTTTACAATAGAAGATCCATTAATTCTATAGATAGTTTAAGGGAAAGATACGTACACCAGATGACCGTAATCCTTCCAAAAGCTCATTACGATTGGATGCACTTGAGGTTGTAAGATTTCAAGACTGTTAGTGAATATAACTCTGCACTTTTAAAAATTAATTTAGAGTTGAAATAGTGTGGAGAAAAAGTCACTGATAAGAATATGTTGGAAAAAACATATACTACATTTCATGCCTCAAATGTGCTTCTACAATAGCAATATCGAAGGCAGAAATTCACAAGTATTCTAAACTAATATCTTGTTTATTAGTGGCTGAACAAAACAACATGTTGTTAAGAAAAAAACATCAGTCTTGTCTGACCAGTTCTATTCCATTCCCTAAATCGAACGGAATCTTATTTAATCATTATAAAGGAAATTGTAGTCGTCCACATGGACATGGTAGAAAAAACTATCAAAATCAAGGGGAGCATACTCAAAATTTTTCAAAGAGAAATACTACATACTAACATAAGTAGAACCACATTGTGACAAAGTAAGATGAACACAAAGGCTTGTATAATAAACTTGTAAAGAAATATGAAGTTAAATGTTACATGTGCAGAATGAAAGAACATTGGTCACGTATTTGTCGTTCATCTAAACATTTGGTAAACTTATATCAAGCATTTATGAAGGAAAAGAAAAAGGGGTCAAAATTAATCATGCCGGCCACGAAAATCAGAAGATCATCTAAATTATTTTAATTATCCAAATAGGATGGACTTAACTCATCTCGAGACTTCTAATTTCTTTATAGACCCTAAGGATGACAATCTTAGTGCTCATACACATACTCAAAATGGTTTAATTGAGTCATTTAATGAACATTTAAAACTAATTGCTCGACTATTATTTTTGAAAACAAAACTACATATCTCTGTTTGGGGACATGCAATTTTACATGCTCTATCATTGGTTCGACTAAGACCAGTTGCCTGTAGTAAATATTCTCTATTGCAACTTGCATTTGGCCAATCACCAAGTATTTTTCATCTTTGTACATTTGATTGTAATGTATATGTTTCGATTGTACCTCCCCAACGCACTAAGATGTGTCTTCAAGGCATATTGTGAACAATGTCATTTTTTAAGAAATGTCTTCCTATGATTAGGGGAGAAAAGTTGTCAAAAGCAGAAAAAAATAATAACATAGAACATTTTGATTCATCTTGATCCTAGTACAAATAAATATGAACTAGAAGTTCATATGATCATTCATTTATAAGGTATTGCACATCAATTACCGAATGTCTTTACTAATAATAAGAACATAGTGAAGTCTCACATTCCGACTACCAACATTCTAGCAAAGATTAATATTCTTGTAGGACAATTGAATAATATAACAGTTAGTAAGTCTAAGACACACCTAAAGCTTAGAAGACTTCTTGTTGATAAGGATAAGACCTACAAAAGTGAAAATTACAAATAAAAGAAATTGGTGCTCCTGAAGAGGCCATACCAACAAAGCAGGCAACAAGAATATTAGATCAATCCAAAATTTTTGTACAAAATAATTCAAGCATAGATTCACGTGAAGCAAAATCTCAGAAAAAGTTGTCCCTTAAGAAGGAACAGGTACTTGAAAATAACGAGACCTCGATACATTATGTAAGTACAGGAGAATTATTTATTATAAATAAAATTATGGTCGACAATATATTTTATTTTAAAGTTGCCCTAGATATAACCAGAAGTGATGATAAAAATGAACCAAAATTTGTTAAAGAATTGATTGGCCAAAATGGAAAGAAGCAATTCAAGCAGAATGATGTCACTAGCAAGCTTGAAGTATTTGGCCTTGCAATTCAGACACTTGAAAGTGATGCCTACTACACATAAATGGATATTTGAACATAACTGTAATGAGGAAAATAAAATTGTGAGATACAAAGTACGACTTGTAGCACAATGTTTCTTGCAGAAACATAGTGTTAATTATGATGAAACATATTCCTTTGTAGTGGATACAATTATATTCATGTTTTAGTTACGGCCGAAAAGTCATATCGACCATCATTTTATGAGTGTAGAGTCAACGAAACTAATCGACGAGGGGAGAGAGGACTGGCAAGTCTAGTTCCAACAGATTTGATAGTTTGGGCTGTCCATTTGGGCTTCAAACAATGTATTTTGGGGTTAAGGCCCAATTAAAGTTTTAATTTGATATAATGATATTTTAATCGTCATTTTTAATATTTAAGTTTCTTTAAAAATCTTGAATCGATTTTTAATGTTTGGTTAACAAGAATAACAAATTAGAAATAGTAAATACATATTAGATAATTAAAAAAATAAAAACAATTCCACTAGATGTCTAGTACAAATTACAAACCAAATTATTTTAAGCACCATACAAATATTACTAAATAAAATTTTACAACTTTAAAATATAAGATAAATAAATATTCTTCACTCTTGATCCTTCTATTTTCAACAGTTGTGGATCTTTGATCCCACTCATCATACCATCGTGTCTCAGTATCGCCATTACCATCATTTATGATTGTAGGTGTCGGAAGTGGCTCATGTTCTCGGTGAGTTGTGGTAGAATCTAGTGTCGCATTATACTCTGCATACAAATTTTCCAATACTTGTATCATACTCAATACCAACTCTACAACTCAAGTCTCATTATAAATTTTCTTCTGATTGAAACTAAGAAACTAATGGACACCAAGGTGGACCAAGTTTTAAAGATCCTTTGCAAGTTTCATATGTGGCAATCACAAGATCGAGAGCTAAGAAGTGCAAGGAAGCAATGCAAGGATTGGTGCAATCCACTTGGGACAAGTCTAGCAAGAGCTGAATATTTAAAATGGGTTTGAGAGAAGGAGATCCAATCATCATCCATGTGATACAAGTTATGAAAGAGTGCAACATAAATTAGGGTCTATGATTATACTTATGTGATTGAAGGCCTTGGACTTCTTTATTTCATTAAAGGGGCTTATTTTATTAGTGATAGGAATTAGTCTAGAATAATTGGGCTTGAGGATGCTTGGCCCACATATGTTTTATTTTATTTTATTTTATTCATTCATGGATATTTTTTAGAGGAATGACTTTATTTTGGCTATGATTTTAATTAGGTTTTGGTTTAAATACTCTTTGTAACCTCATTTTAAATTTTTTTTATGAAATTTGATAAATTTATTTATTGTGAGTTGAGTTTATCTTATCTTGTTCTTGAATAAACTTTTGAACTTATCAAAGGTAAATTACAACCTTTGTGGCGTTCTTTATGATAATTTAGGTTCTTGAGGCAGGTTCTTCAACAGGTCTAGATTTTCATATAATCTAAGTTCTTGAAACGAGTTCCTCAACGGGTTTAAATTTTTCATTGGCTTGATTTTGGCTTTCTTGGGTGAGTTTTTAAATTGATTGTGTGTTCAAGGGATTCCATTTCCACGAGTTCATATCATTTGGTATTCAGAGCTCAGTTTTCAATCAGGTCTGATTCTATTTTTTAATTCTTGCATCTTTAATTCTAGGGCTTCATTGTTCGAGGGTTGTAAAAAAAAAAAAGGTGGTTGAATTACCTCATCTTGGGGCTGCTAAAATTTTCTTGTTCATTGGTGTTTTGTGTTCTTGATCCTAGGGTTTCGAAATTCTAGGATTGATTGCATCTCTAAGTTTTTCAATTGCTTAGAGTGCCGTTTCATTGATTCTCTTATAATTCTTTGTCAATTCTTTTGTATTTAAATTCAATTGCTTGATTTTCAATTGAATATTACTATTTGTGATTGAATTAGAGAAAAAAAAATGAAAAAAAAAATTCAAAGCAAACAGAAAAAGAAAAAGAAAATGTAGCATATTCAAAGGTTGCTACATAGTTACAACAAAGAGAAAGAAATACATTGTTTGATTGAGCTTTATCTTCAAAGGGGCTGAATACATCTTTCTAGTTGATATCTTGTTTTATAATTACTCTTTCCCTCATATAAATTATTTGAGTCCCGTGTCATTTTATTCATTTCTTGTTTCTTGAACCTATTGCTGGTTAGAATAATACAAAGTAGTATTGTCTTGATTTAGTTCAACTAGTTCTTAAAGAACTTGAGCGAAAAAAAGGCAAGAGCATGTGAGACTATTATCGGAAAAAAGCCAATTAAGAGTGAAACACAAGTGGAGTGTCATTACTCGAGTGTAAACATGTAAGGGAGTGTATGAGGTTTTCCATTAATATTTTTTTCGTGCAGCACATTATGATGTCTCATAAGAGTGACTCATCACCAAAAGGGATGACAGATAACTCATCATTTGTATTGCAAGCTAACAGTTTGAGCTGTTGAACTTGGTGTTGGGTGAAGTGAGGGATATGATGGATCATCAAGAAGCATTAATTAGAAATCTACAGGGCATAAGAGATAGGAGGTGACATGAGTCTAGTGTTGAAAATGGATATGAGAATGAAGAATATGGTGATGATGAGGAAGATATAACATCGAAAGTTGAGATGGGTGGAATGGGCAGACATAGAGGAGTTAGGCGTGAAAGAGGACTTAGGGGGAACCCAGGGGGTTGGGATGGAGTAGATAGGAACCTTGGGAACATCAAAATGAAAATCCCATCTTTCTAATGTAGAACTGACCTTGAAACTTATTTAGAGTAGGAGAAAAAGATAGAGTTGATATTTGATTGTCATAATTATTCAGAGGAGAAGAAAATGAAGTTGACGGTAATTGAGTTAACTAATTATGCTCTTATTTGGAGGGATCAATTAGTGACTAATAGGAGGAGGAATTATGAGAGGCCTGTAGAGACATGGGGGAGTTGAAAGCTCTTATGAGGTGGAGATTTAAACCTAGCCATTACTATAGAGACCTTTACCAGAAATTACAAAATCTTACACAGGGATTTAGGAGTGTGGAGGATTACCATAAGGAGATGGAGGTGGCGATGATTCGAGCTAATATAGAGGAGGACCGGGAGGCCACCTTGGCTAGATTTTTGAGTGGTTGAATAGGAGAATAGCCAATGTAGTTAAATTGCAGCATTATGTGGAGATAGAGGACATGATGCACATGGCTATGAAGGTGAAGAGACAGTTAAAGAGAAATGATATAACAAGGTATACTTTGGTTTCTAGCACTCCTTGGAAACCAACGTGGGACAAAAATGATCAAGCTGTAACAAAGGGGATAACCAGACCACCTAAGGGGAAAGATGAGGGAACTAGCAACAAACCCAAGGTAGAACCCCAACCTTCACAAAATAGAGATATTAAATGTTTCAAGTATTTGGGTTTAGGGCATATCACATCTCAATGTCCAAATATGCGGGTGATAATTATGCGTGACAATGGAGAGGTGATGACTGAGAGTGGGGGCGATAGTGAGGAGATGCCTGGGTTGGTTGATACTAGTGATGATGATGGAGTGGAGTACCCCATGACAGGTGAATCTCTTGTTGCCAGACGTACTCTCAATACACAAATCAAGGTGGATGATATGGAGCAGCAAACAGAGAACATTTTCCATATTAGATGTCACATCAACAATAAGGTATATAGTATGATCATTGATGGGGGAGTTGTACTAATGTTTCTAACACTATTTTAATTGAGAAATTAAATTTGCCTACCTTGAAACACTCTAAACTATATAAGTTGTAATGGTTAAATGATTGTGGGGAGGTTAGGGTAAATAGGCAAGTGTTACTTTCTTTTTCAATTTGGAAATACATGGATGAAGTACTTTGTGATGTAGTGCCTATGCATGCTGGCCATATTTTGGTTGGGAAAGCTATGGTAGTATGATAGGAAAGTGATTCATGACGGGTTCAAGAATAGGTATACTTTGGTAAAAGACAACAATACCATTACTCTTGTACCATTCACTCGAAAACAAGTGTATGAAGATCAAGTGAAATTGAAGAGAGAATGAGTTGTCAGGCCTAGAGTTCAAAAAGAGAAGATGAAAAAGAGAGTGAAAAAAAAAAAAAAGAGTGAAAAGGAAAATGAGAGTGAATGAAAAAAAGAGGGTGAAAAGAAAAGAGAGAGTGAAAAGAAAAGAGAGAGTGAAGAAAATGAGAGAAAAATAAAGATAAAAGTGAGTTTTTATACTAAGGTAAATTTTACTACTAACGAACTTGATAGACCATTGCCTAGTGTTGTTATCTCTTTGTTGCAAGGATATGAGGTCATGATTCCTAGTGGTGTGTTTAGTGGATTGCCACCTATTAAAGAGATATAGCATTACATTGATTTTGTGTCGGGTGCGACAATTCCTACCCGACCTTTCTTTGATGAACATGAGTCCTTGAAGGAATAAGGTAAGTTGAATATAATGCATGCCAAGTGGGAAGAATTCATTGATACCTTTCCTCATATAATCAAATACACACAAGATAAGGAAAATTTTGTGGTTGATGCTTTAGAAAGAAGGTATGTCATTGCCTTCATTTTACATGCAAAGTTATTGAGATTTGGATATGATAAGGAATTGCATGCTAATGATGATGACTTTGCTAGTGTGTATGGAGCGTATGAGAAGGCATCTTTTGGTAAGTGCTATAGACTAGATTGATATTTGTTTAGAGAGGATAAACTTTGTGAGCCTACTAGTTTTATGCGTGAGTTGTTATTGCATGGATGTGGTTTGTTGGGTTATTATGGTGTAAAAAAGATTTTAAACGTGTTGCGTGACCATGGGTGGGAGTATTGCTTGCCATTTATTGAGTTCGCATATAATTGGAGTGGTCATTTTGGTGCAAGGAAGACTTTAAATGTGTTTCATGAACGTTTATGAGAGTATCATTTGCCAATCATTGACTTGTTGCATGAACGTTTGCAGGAATATCATTTGCCCTTTTTAGAGTTTGCATATAATAGAACCATGCATACTACTATTTCTTATTCTTCTTTTCAAGTTTTTTTATGGTTTTAATCCACTTACGACTTTATCTTTGATGCTTTTGCTTGTTGATGACAGGAGTAACTTGGATGGACTTTTTCCAATTCTTGAAAAAATTAATGTAAATTCATATCAAGTGGATCTTGCGGTGAAGTATCATATTTCTGCTACTTTCAATATTTCTGATCTTTTTCCCTTTGATGCAAGTGGAGATTCAAGGTCAAATCCTTTTGAGGAAAGGGGGAATGATGGACACCAAGGTGGACCAAATTTTAAAGATCATTTGCAAGTTTCAGATGAGGCAATAACATGATTGAGAGCTAAGAAGTGCAAAGAAGCAATGCAAGAATTGGTATAATCCACTTGGGACGAGTCTAGCAAGAGCTGAATGTTCAAGATGGACTTGACAGAAGGAGATCCAGTCATTATCCACATGATACAAGTTATGGAAGAGTGCAACATAAATTAGGACATATTATTATGCTTATTTGATTGAAGGCCTTGGATTTCTTTATTTCATTAAAGAGGTTTATTTTATTAGTTATAGGAATTAGTCTAGAATAATTGGGCTTGAGGATGATTGGTCCACATATGTTTTATTTTGTTGCACTAGGGTCAGCGGCATTATTCATTCAAGGGTATTTTTGGGAGAAAGTGCTTTATTTGGCTAGGATTTTAATTAGGTTTTGATTTAAATACTCTTTGTAGCCTCATTTTAAGAAGTTTTTATGAAATTTGATAAATTTATTTATTGGGAGTTGAATTTATCTCATTTTTTTCTTAAATGAACTTTTGAGCTTATCAAAGGCAAATCACAACCTTTCTGGCGTTATTCTTTATAATTTAGGTTCTTGAGACAGGTTCTTTAACAGAGCTAGATTTTCATATAATCTAGATTCTTGAAATGAGTTTCTCAATGGGTCTAAATTTTCCATTGGCTTGATTTTGGCTTTTTTGGGTGAGTTTTCAAATTGATTGTGGGTTCAAGTGATTCCATTCCCACGGGTTCATATCAGAATCCCTAACTTGTTACGTGCATCAATCACAACCACAATGGATATCAACAAATTCAGCCAATCTAATGACCCCAATATTTATCATATTTTCTTCCCACTCCTGTGGTCATGCTCATTAAACAAAAATGATTGCTCTGACCCAATCTAATCAACTCTCTTGAAAACTAGTATTGGCCGTGACATATAAAGGCCCAGAAAATCTCTTAGTTGTATTATAAAATATTTTTAAAAATCTTAACACCCGTACTGTCTCCCATTCCTTTGCTCTAGAAAGCCTCATGTGAACAAAGTAAAAGACAAAATTCATATCCTTGCTCTTTATCTGCCTAAAAGCCTTCTCAAACTTTTCAGTTGCCTCCAACGTCATGAGACAATAGTTTCTTACAATCAATATTCTCTTTTTTACACATTTCTTAAACTCATTTAATCATGTAAGGGAGGAGTGGACATATCTAACTTCATTCAAACTATTGTAATTGCATCATTACATTCTCTTACACCTCCATTCATAATAAGGTTCAAAATATGAAAACAACATCTCATGTCTATATTTTCCCCCCAACACATTTCCTGTCAAGCGATTCAACATACTTCCCAATATAATTCCCTTGATGATTTAGGAATTAAATAAAAATTAATGCATTTTGTTTGCAAGTTCCAATCTCTATAAATGAAATAGACAGTTAGACACATGTAATTAGTATTTTGTACCAATGTTCCTATATCGGTAGTCAATAAAATCTTCATGCCACCATCTTTAAACAATTATTTTATCTTTTTTATTTTTAATACAAACAACTTCATACAATCTCTTGCAACCATGATGTGATATGACACTTTAAACTGAGGTTCAAGAGACTAACACACCTAAACCTTGCCCTTCAACAACTCTAAATGGCAACTCATATATAATTACCATCTCTCTAATCACTAACCTTACAACCTCTTGGTCTGGTTGGAAGCCTGATTGCATGTGACTGAGTTGGGAGAGGGGGACGAAGAGATTCGCAGCTTTCACTTTGATATTCGACATGAACGTTCTCTGCACACTATACTTGTGGGGATACAAGGGTCCTCATCGTACTAACAACATTGTCTTCAACCCTTTATCGGGTGTTGCCTCACCCACCAAGTTATTTGGTACCTATCCAATACCCCATGTTTATGTGAATTTTTGAGACATCCACACAAATATTTTTGCCCGATTGAAATCTTGTTTCTCTTTGAGTGGCAAGCATACATCTTGCTATAATAGTTACACTTAGCATTAGGCTCACTCAAGAAACCACTCTTTACCATCTTAAAATGGTTCCAACAAATGACATATCATCCTCCTTTCATTTCTTAGAAAGTGAACTAGTGCAATGACTAAGGGCACTGTATGGTCATAATGTTTGAATCAACATCAATCGAAGTTGATGAAGAATCCATCAAACACGTGAAATAAAAACTAATTATAAAACACATGTCCCAAACATGAACATAAGAACCACAATTACACAGAAGCTAGTTTTCAATATGGGAAACATCACAAGTCTAAAACTCTAAAATTTAGATTCTTGTTCACCCATCTTTCCAAAATTTACATCAAAACAACATCACATCAAAACCACAACATATTCAATGAACTACATCACATTAAATTTTCCCATGCGAAAAAGTACACTAAGACAAACATGCAGATAACTTACATTGGGAAATAGGATCTTAGTTACTGTTCATAGTCCCAAAAATTTGCTCTAAAAATTTTGAAATGCCTACACATACACAGATAAAAAAGTTAGACATCAAATAATAGAAAAAAAAATACATATTAGTTACAAAACACCACTAGGCAACTTGGACAACAGGATGCACGAGGAGAACTGACAGGCGAAGACTTGCAATTTTTGGACAACCGATGGCCAATTGGAGTGAAGGGTGAGTCGAGGTCATAGAAGCCAGAGAGAGAGAGAGAGAGAGAGAGAGAGAGAGAGGTGCAGATTGATGAAATTGAAGTTAAGGATAAAAGGGGAGCTCAAGTTAGGGCTTCCTAACCAAAATGACGGCGTTTGGTTTTTTAAACCAAAGAAGATCATTTCAATTATTTTTTTTTCTGAGTCATTCTAATAAAACAACACCATTTAACTTACTTAAGTTAAAGCACTGTTTTATTCAAAATAAAATAAAAAATATAAATACATATAATTAGTCGACACATGTTCAAACTGGAACCAACCAACCAACCAAGGTCGGTATTTGCCACTTTGGACTATTGACTGATCGGTTCTCTACTAATTTTGGATGATTTTTGCATCTGCCAGCTAATTCTAGTCAGTTGAGGCCTGTTTTCTCAATTGTTGTTCACTCTTAGATTTTCTATTAGCTTGATAGTCACAGAAAGTTTGGATACACATTTAATAGTTGTTGTTACAATATATTTATATAGGTTACTATATCATATATATATATATATATATATATATATATATATATATATAAATCCTTGAAGAATATAAAGTACTTAAAGTATATCAATCAAAAATTCCAAATATTTATTCTATCCACGTATATAGATTGTTATATGGGTTAAAACAATCCAAATGAATATGGTACAATCATCTTAGTGAACATGTAATAAAAAAAATTGAAAATAAATCAATTTGCCAATGTGTTTTCATTAAAATTTTATATTTTAGATTTACTATTATTGGGGTATCTGTCAATGATTTAAATATTGTTGAACCTTCAGAAAAGCTCACAAAAATCGCAAGCTATATAAAAAAAATGAGCTTGAAATGAAAGAACTTGGAAAATTAATAGAATTTTGTCTTGGTCTTCAAAT
Source organism: Cyclocarya paliurus (assembly GCA_029856935.1). NCBI lineage: Eukaryota > Viridiplantae > Streptophyta > Magnoliopsida > Fagales > Juglandaceae > Cyclocarya > Cyclocarya paliurus. The sequence goes on along the minus strand of CM056946.1, from coordinate 22,376,730 downwards.
TGAGCACTTTTCAAATGTAATTCTTGTTATTCAGTCAATATATATAGAAAAAGTCATGAATCACTTTTACATAGACAAAACTATCCTTTAAGCATTACAATGGTTGTTTAATTACTTGATGTGAAAAATTATTCATTTGGCCCTCAAGAAGATGGTGAAGGAATTTTTAGTGAAATTGGTGCTTTGATATATCTTGCAAATTGCATACAATTAGATATTACATTTTTAGTCAATTTACTAGCAATATATAGTTCTATAACAATTCGAAGGCATTAGAATGTGGTCAAATAGTGTCTATATTACATATGTGGAACAATTGACATGAGATTATTTTATTTAAGAGCGGTACTACTCTGCCGCCCAAGTAGCACCACTCCAAGTGACCGCTAGGCCAAATTGGCTTTTTCATTTTTTTTAAATTTTTTATTCATATAATTTTTTATTATTTTAAAAATATTTTTAAAAAATATAAAAAATATATCAATACACTAATAGTCATTTTCTTAACTATTAAGTAAAGAAAAAAAATTAAAATACATGATGTGTCAAAATGAGAGGGCAAGTTGAGGGGGCAAATTATCATTTTTCTTTATTTAAAATGATCGAATTCTCAATTAATTGTTTAAGCAAATTTGGGTCACCTTTTTTATGTGTTTATTTCTCTTCCACTTGAGACTCTTAAATTTAAAATAAAATTATGAAAAGATATTGACTGAAAATTGTAAATTAAAGAATAATTTAAGTGTAATATTTAATCAAATTCATATAATATATATTATATATATCTTTTCTATTTAATAAAAGAGGCTATCCATGAATGAATAGTGGATTTTTTACTACATTTTTTTTCTCTTTTTTGCCCCTCTATTTTAATGGTTTTCTCTTTTTATCCCTCTGCTTTGCTTTGATCTGTTCCATATTTAAGCCTTTGCCCCTCCTTTTTGTTTCTTTTCCCTTTTTGTCCCTTGATTTGCTTTTGTTTTGTTTGAATTTTAAGATTGTGTCCCTCAGTCCCATGACCAGTAATTTTTTGACCACATTTTTTTTTCATTTTTGTCTTCCATTTTATTCGCATATTTACATTGTTGCTCCTATGTTTTCTTTATTTTTTTTTTAATTTTTCCCTTGGTTGGTTGCCTCTTGTTTTATTCGTATTTTTATGTTTTTGTCCCTAAATTTTGCCGACTTTTTAATATTTCATACAATTTAGATGAATTATTATTGTAATCTGTTATGTGAAAAGATTTTACTTTTTAATATATCTTTTTTTTTCCACCAACCAGGTGCTACATGCAAGGGGCATATGTGCACGTACCACCCTTACTAGTATATATATATATATATATATATATATATATATGTGTGTGTGTGTGTGTGTGTGTGTGTATATACACTCTTATTGATCTAGTTTATGTCAGATTTAGACAGTAAAGCCAGAGACTACATATCTTCATTCAAATGTACAATATTTTATGCAATGGGTATATATCTTCATTAGACGATCGACAGTCACAATAACAATCGGTTATAAATATGGCATTATTGGGTCAAATCCGCACGTTTAAGCTTTCGAATCTAGAGCTATATATATAATGTCTCCATTTGGCGTATCACTTTTAGCTCATTCTCAACTATCAGTATTTTCTAGAAAGAATTCAATGTAATTAAGTTTTAATCACTTTTTTCCCATTTTACATAGTGTACGAGGGATTTCCTCCCTTACCCGAAGCCCAAGAGGGTCTTGCCAAGTCTGACCCAAGACAAAAGGGGAAGAGATCTAGCCTGCTAGGAGAGCCCCCTATGCACGACCTGGGGAAGGAGACGGTGCAATAAGAGATGAGACTCGTCGGGACTTTATGGTCTGAGATCCTTCGGGTAGTGTCCAAATATCAAGTGTGCACCTTTGGCAGACGTAACATGTGGAGGGTCGTCGATCTATTGACAGAGAAAGCATGGACGGACCAGGGGAAGAAAAGACTAAAGGAAAAAGGTTGGAGAACCACGCCGCATTTAATTGCCCTGTCGCCCGAGCGGCACACCACATTAATAGAACCGTCTCAGGACCATGCCATATTTAAAGAATATGACATAATGAATAGTACGAGAACTCCAGATTTAATAGCAACAAACCTGATTTGCTCACCGATTTCTAGTATAAATGTTAATCCCAGGTATGAGGATCCTCCCTGGGTTCTTAAGTTTTCTTATTTATTTATTACATTTTAAAAATATTTACTAATTTTGGTATCGGAGGCTCCCCACCCCCAGGCCGTCCTCTCAAGCCGCATTCACTCTTCTCCTTACAAGGTCCGTTGTGAAGACTTGGGTTGTTCGGAACTTTGCCCAATGGTGTGTAAAACACAACATCAATACATAGATCATTAGTTTGGATTTCATGGCAAACATTTTTTTTCTAGAGCTCCAATATTTTTACAGACACCAACAAAAAATATCTCGCAAATAAAACATCCTCAATGCATGATAACAATATGTGAAGAAAACAATATTTCTATATAAATATATATATTTGCTCACTACTCCCACCGAGGGATCCACCGAACGGCTAAAATTTCTTTCTTTTTTTGTTTTTATTCAAATATTTTTTTTAAACTCTTTAAATATTTAAAAAAAAAAGAGTTAAGAAACACAAATTCATTAAAAAATATTTTGTTAACCATTAAGTAGGAAAAAAAAAAATCAATCGGTGAGTTTTGTGGTCGATTTTATAGGTGTGGGAGTAGTGTTTATATATATATATATATATATATGTGTGTGTGTGTGTGTGTGTGTGTGTGTGTGTATGTATGTATATGTGTGTTATGGTATCTCATGTGTGCTTTACAGTACTGCATGGACGGTAAGAGTCGTAGTACTTTCTTTAATCAACTTTTTCAGGTTCTTTGATAAGGATGGCTTATAGTTGGCAAAAGTAGCATTCATGCATCAGCATTTTGATTTTTCTTTTATTGGTTAGTTCAGAAGTTCAACGGTTTTAAGTTCTTATGAAATTTTTGAATTACTTAAATGGATGAATAATTCATTAATCCTTATAAAAATGGATTAATAAAGCCGCTGATCTCCTTTATGTACTTAGAATATTTGTTTTGAAACAAGTAACTGACGTTCCGAAATTATAATATATATATATGAACTAATCCATGCATCAAATAATTATATATATATATATAATATAACTTGATGGAACCCTAGATTCATGTACATGTCCAGATCCTTCCTGTTACACATGATATTTGTCTTCGAGCGGCCGACATTAGGGTTGAGAAGGGCTGGCCACCTCCAGCATGAGAGGGCGTGTGGGGGTCCATCCATGAACTTTGAAACTTCACTTTCTCCATCAGTTTTCCAGCTCATGATCTTCCAAATCCAATCCACTTTCACTGTTCTATGATCTGTTGTTTATTTCTGATGATCTATTTTACGAATTAAAGTGGCCGGTATACTAGGGTATATTGCATGGTACCCATGCATGCATGTTTACATAAATACATGACAATCCGAGCAAACAAAAAACTTTTATCCTCTTATCATAATTCTATGAGAAAATTTTGCAAGATACCAAACCAAAAAAAAAAAAAAGAGAAAAATTAAAATTTACATTTTATAAGCTCAAACTACTGAGTTTCCAGGTTTAAATGGCAGGAAAAATGAAAGGCTGTTGTGATGCATATATTATATATATATATATATATATATATATATATATATATATATCTCTCTCTCTCTATATATATATGTGTATGACAATTATTGTCTAGACTGTAATGCAATGGCATAAGATATGCATATAAATAGAGGCTCAGAGCTGCCTGCATCAATGTACCATGGAAATAACTTACTTCTCAACTCTCTAGAGTCATACACACACATGATACATATAAACATATATTTTATATATATATATATATACATACTAGGTAGGAACAATATACAAAGCACGTTTCCCTAGTTTGGTGAAATAATTATTTTAAAAAAATAGTATATATTTCATAAAAAGTTGATTTTAATCAATAATTTAAGGCATATGGAAAAAAAATATGAAGCCTAGGAAATAATATATTATTTTGGTTTTCCGGATTGGGCCTTCTGTGTCATAATAATATATTATATAAAATTCAATTTTTTAATAATATTTTATATTATTATTGGCTCTTTAATTTTAATTTTTTATTATTATTATGATCGTCTTCATTATTTTATTTTACTATTACAAAAATTGTTGTGTATTTTGTGTTAAGGTGTTTTCTTCTTATATATTATTTTGGTTTTTTGGATTGGGGCTTCTGTGAAAACATTAAATGATTTAATCAATATATGAATTTATTTAAATTATCAATAAAATATTTTTTATCTTATGAAAATTTATAATTAAATTATATTAAACAGATTAATTGATTTATGTAAATTAAATATATAATATGTAAATTTTAAGTTTATAAAGTACATTATTAAGTTTTAAATAATTTAATCATATAATTATGATATAAATTTTCATCATCGACAACTACAGGAAAAAAGATTTAAATATAAGAAATATCGAATCAATATAATCAATAATTACAAGTTCATATGTTTTCTAAATATGAAATATGAATAAATAGAACTATTATTGTTAAATTTAGACGGAAAAACAAGCTGCAAAAATTTAGAATTTATTTTTTCAATATTTTTATTACAATTATTTTAGCAATTGGCATATAGAGCAACACTTTTCTTAAGAAAAAAAAAATTAAAACATTACAACACTATTTATTTGTTACACTTCAGTCCAAATCCTTACTACCCAATTTCAAACCCAAGGCCGAATACAACCCAATCCTTCCCACCCTTGTGTCAAAGTGCAGCCCGTATGCGTGTGAAGGGCCCAGCCCGTGTGCCTAAAGGCAGCCCAACCCCTTGCCTTAAAACGCGGTCGTTTTGGAGTTAAGGGTCATAAAAACCCTATCGTCTCTTCTCCTCACCGAAGCGTCGCACTCCCAACCCGTTTCCTCACTCCCATTTCATTCTCTCATTCCCTCACTTTACCTTCCACACTTCCACACTCTCAGTCCCTCTCTCGATCTACACTCTCCGTCCCTCTCTCGATCTACACTCTCGATCCCCCTCTCGATCCCTCTCTCGAACACTCTCAATCCCTCTCTTGATCTACATGTTTCTGCCATCAGCTCTTCCACCAGCCACTGTGCAGCTGCTGTTTGACCCACTGTCGACGTCGGCCTCAGTCTCTCCTCCCTTAGCCCCACTCTCCGCCGCACATACCTAGCCGTAGCCTACCAATTCTACCACGCGTAGATCCTCGACCTCACCTCACTCTCTCCGTCTTCGATTCCTCACGATAAGTGGTTTTTGTGTTTTTAAAATTACTTTGAAATCTCAAATGTGGTAGATGGTATAATGCATTTGTTTTATTAGGGTTTTTGAATTCAAAATTTAGGATTTTTGTGATTGTGATTGTATTTGTGTTATTAGGGTTTTGTGATTGGAAAATCTACCTCACTCTCTCGTCTCTCGCCTCTCTTCCTCAGCCTCACTCTCTGGTCCGTCTGCCCCACTCTTTGCTATTTCTTTCCTTTTATTTGTGCTTTCATTTTTTTTTCTGTCTGATCTTTACTTTGTTTTTTCTATTGTGAATCTGTAGATAAATTAATGGATGTTGTTTGTTTCTGTTGGTTTTTTTCCCTTTATAAATCTCAGCACATCTTCAAGTTCTTTTTTTTTTTTGGTAAATCTCTGGATCTGTTATGAGTTTGATTTACGGTATAATTTGTCTGTAGGTAAATGAAGAAAGATGTGGAATTTTTATTTTACTTTGATTCTATTCTCTTTGTTTTTTTTTTTTTTGCTGTATCTTTTTTTTTTCCTATAAATCTCAAATAGTTTTTTAAATTGTAACCAATGGGTCTGAAATCATCAAAGCCATAAATGTTTAACAATTCTATTAACGTACAATTTTATTTGGGTTTGCACTCTAAATTTCGTTTCTATTGGTTTTTTTTCCCTTTATAAACCTCAACACATACTTCACATATTTGAAGAGATGGTGTGCATACATCAATTTCATTTTTTTTTGTATATTTTCTGTCGGCTGCAATCTAAAAATATGTAGAACATTGGCAACAAGACGGGCTTTATGTCTCACCATATGTATCTCTCACTTCTTCGATTGAGAGGGGAGAGAGGCTGGCTGACAAGCAATCATCCCCGCACTCATCCCAAAATGGCTGGGTAATTGCAGCTACTCTTGGGTGAGGCGAGGAAGAGGAAGCGATAGCTAGCTCGACCGTAGGGAGAGGGGACTGAAGTAGAGCTCGACTAAAAGTAGAGGTTCACTCTATTTCTTTGATTACGGAATGCAGAATGCCTTTCTTGGTTTAAGGATTTGTCTGGTCTTACCCCGAACCCAGACAAGAGTAGTATTTTGACTTGTGGAGTGAATGACTATGTTAAGGATCCAATTTTGGGTATCCTAAGCTTCGTAAATGAAGAAAGAACTAGAATATTTTTTTCGTTTGCTTGCCTAAATTTTTATTTTACTTCGATTCTATCCTTCTCTGCTTTTTCTTTTTTTTGTTTGCAGTATCTTTTTTTTCCTATAAATCTCAACAAATGTTTAACATGAAATCATCTTAAAAATCTCAAATAATTTTTTAAATTGTAACCAATGGGCCTGAAATCATCAAAGCCATAAATGTTTAACAATTCTGTTAACATACAATTATATTTGGGTTTGTACTCTAAATTTTTTGTAACATGTATGTGTATGTACTATTTGATTAATGCATATAAATAACACCATACACTTACAAAGATAAGAACCAGAAACGTCTAGCCTTGAAAGCCCTCAATCAACAAGACCTGAAAACAAACCACCAAAAGTAACCCACAGAAAATACTAAGCACTGCAATAACCAACGAACAAAAAAAACAAGGAAGTCAGAAAATACCTTAGAAGAACTGTGGAAGCAGCTGGAAAGAAATCACCAGCAGCAGCAAACATTAAAAACTAGTAAAAGGTAAAAATGGAAGAGAAGAGAAGAGATGAGAAGTAAAAACACACAAAGAAGGTTTTCCAGAAAACCACCTGTAAGGAAACAAAGTTGCACACAAAGTGGTGATAAGCCTAAAGATGAACACACGGAAATGAACACAGCACATTAATTTTTAAAGTGCATTGTCCCCTCTCCTCCCAGGCGACCTATCACTCATTAGCTGCAAAATTAATAAAAAATTGCAAAACCTATCACTCATCAGACTGCAAAACCAAATATGGAAAAACTCCTAAACCAAAAATGGAAAAAACTCAGTGAAATAATGCATGCATATGTTTTTTTTTTCAGTAACAGTGCACAGTTTTTTCTGCACAAGTTTGTTTAGCCACTTAGATGTATCTTATTTTACTGACATGTATCTTACTCTGTAGGAAAGTGCAGGACCATGAATGGGCAGAAGAGCATGTGTATTTTTTTGTTCAGTAACGTGTACAGTTTTTTCTGCACAGTTTTTTTTAGCCACTTAGATGTATCTTATTTTACTGACATGTATCTTATCTTACTTTGTAGGAAAGTGCAAGACCATGAATGGTCAAAAAAGCATGGATATGATTTTTTTTTTTTTTTAGTAATGATGAAGTTTTTTTATATCCATTGATTAAGAATGTTTTTTTAATGATTTTTGTGATTTTTTATCTGTTTTTTAGATTTTGATTATTTTTTTCACAATTTTTTTTTATGTTTTCCATGTTTTTTTTATTTGTTTCTGTGAAGAGCCTCGCCGTGCAGTAAGGGGAATAATAGAGTTACAAAAAGAGGAAGAGCAGAGTTTGTCACTGGTCCAAGCCATAGATCGCATAGATCTTAGTCCAGTATCTAATCGTCATTTTAGTTTTTACCCATTTTCTTTACATTTTCTTTTTTAAAATTTAAAGATGTAAACAACACAATAGCTGTGCCTATATGCATGCACAACCTGCAAAGGAGAAAAAGCATAGAGAAAAAGTATAAAAATGGTATGCTGAGACAAAAGTACCAGTTTTTAGAAACCAATAATTTCCTTCCCTATAATTAAAATGACAGTGCATGACGGTGTGTATCAGAAATCCTAATAATAAATGCCTAGCACAGTTTTTTCTTTACAGTTGGCACAACCTATACGGATGCTGAGGAGGAAAATCGTAAAAGACAAGCATAAATTTTATACTGTTTTGTACTAACCTAACCTGCAAAACATAAAAGACAAAAATAATAAACTCAACATCCACTCAACGGACACAAAGACACAACACACGGAATGAAAATGCACAGCACGTATTGAATACCAAGTCAAAACCGGTAAATACAAAAAAAAAAAAAGAACAAAAAATAGATGGACAATATTTTACTGTTTATTATTGTAGCAGCTCGATAGCTGCTTATATATATATATATATATATATAAAAACCACGTGCGCCTTTAGCAATTTTGAAATATTATTTGAAATTAATTGCCGTACCGTAAATTCGTATGAGTTGGTTCTGTCATACTGATGTTAGGTCTAGATGTGTAATAAAAATTTTTAATTTGAGATGAAAGTTAAAAATTAAATAAAATATTATTTTTTAATATTATTTTTATTTTAAAATTTAAAAAAATTGAATTGAGATTTGAAAAAAATTAAATTTTTTATTATATTTTATATAAAAATTTTAAAAAAATTATAATAATAAAATGAGATAAAAATTTTATGTTTAAAAAAAATCCAAACCTAACGTGAGTCATCTGGTGCAGGCCACTTTCTTTTCCATTTTCCTTTCCTTAATTTTCTCTAGTTATAAAATATTATTTCGTACGAGTCTTATTTTTTTTCTTTTGTTAAAGAAAAAAATTAGGAATCCCGCTAGAAATTCTCCTGTAATCTATCTTTTTATATATATATATATATATTATTTTTATTTAGTGATTAAAAAAATGTGTCTTGATAATATTATAAAATTTAAACAAATATATTAAAAATTGATATGAAAAAAAAATAGAAAAAAAATGAATTGAAATGACCGGTGTAGACCCACTCTTCGTGAAATAAAAAAGATGAACTGGGATCGTACCAATATGTAGGTCACTACAGTCAGCATTTTTGGCATTGGTGTAAGTTGGTGGGCCAGATTTCGCATCGTACGTACGAAATTATACAGACAGGAGAAGATATGCAAGCATCCATCGGAGATATTGGGCAAAGAGAAAGTAGTCAGCACTAGTTATTCTTCCACAAAAATGTTTCAAATTCAGGAAGCAATTAACAGTACTGATCAGTGCAAGTTGAGGTAGCTAAGCTCACACGCAGACATGACCTCTCAGCTTGATGCCAGCAAATTTGCATGCGGGTTCAATGCCAGTTTTGTTTCCATGCATGCTTGTTAAGTTGATGTTGGACTTGGCCCCCCGCAGCTTGACTTTTATGTCATCTTTATTATATAGAGCCAACGGTGAATTTTTCTTTCCAAGTCAAACTCAGCAGCTAGCGCCGCGCGCATTGAACTCTATAACAATAATGCTATCTTCATTCGTCACGTCGCTGGGTTTCCTTCTTCTTTCTTTATTAAAAAGGACCATTCTATAGAGTCTATAATGCACGGCTTCTGTTTTACTTTTTTTGTCAGATTTGAAACAGAAAATATATATGTAGTTAGCTATGCATATATAATATATATCATTTGAACTCTTTCGTGGTTGTGGAAAAACAAAGTCAAGCTATCCATGACAACCTGCATGGAGTCTCTTTTTCGTGGTTGTGGAGATCGAGGGTTGTGGACCAATATTGCATGTACGTACGTGTAGCATTAGATGGCTTGAATTCTCGGCCTTTACGTTTTCTGGATTTTGTTTTTGTTTTTAATACCACAAGGATATAATATTTTTAATTATTTTGTACTATCATTTTTTCAATTTAACTTGAAGTAGAATGATAAGAAACCATGGGTGGAAAACCGATCGACTCTATTCGGGCAAATGGGTAAAACCGAGCATCAGGCTCACTTCAATATATCAAACATTATCGAGAGGTGATCTCACCTTTCTAAATTCATAAAAAAAAAAGGTGTTAAATTTTGGAAAATAATTTTTTAAAAATAAATTTATAAATTAACGTGACTTATTGCGATACATTATATTTACTTTATAATAAAAAAAAATTACATTTAGCATACCACATCAAAGATAAATTTAGTTTTTAAAGATTTTTTTATAGATCAAGTACTATTTCTCTTTCATAAAAGAAATACGGCCACACACCAAACCTAACATATCAAGGTCCAATCAAACTCGATCAACCCCAATTCGTTAATTAGAGAAGCGATAGCGATAGCGTAGAGGAATAGCATCGAGTGGTTCAAGCCGTTGACAGTCATCACTACAAGAAATTTGATTTTTAAAGTCAAAATTTGTTAGAGATGAATTAAATTTTATCTTTAAATATTATTTTTTGAGACAAAATTTACATTTTGTCACAAAAAATGCCTGACCTATTAAATTTGTTCAAATATAAAAATATCCATTCGGATAAGATATTTTGTGACGAACAAAGTCGTCTCAAAAAAGAAAAATCAAACAAACGGAACAAAATAGATTCGAACAACGAATTAATATCTGTTCCAACAGTAGATAATCTATTCAAATAATAATATTTGTGAAAAATTAATTTATTTTTTTCGGAGAAAGTTAATAACCATTCGAATTTAAATTTATTTGTTTGAACAGATATTTTTTCCATTAATTTGTTTATCATCATTAATTTGTGCATATATTTTTTCCATTAAAGTAATAAATATTTTTTTCCATTAATTTGTTATCATTTTCAAAATATAAAAATGTGTATATATTATATATTATGATTTGCGATGAGTTAAAATATTTATAAATTCATAAATTAATTTTATGTAATTAATTTCAAAACTTTATAGTGATTTCTTTTATATTAAGTTTATATAAATAGAACTTTAAAGATAGTATCATTTTTTATATTATCATGAATGACAAGTAAAATGAAAAAAATAAACAAAGTAGCAAACATGAAAAATAAAAACCATACATTAATTACATCTCAAATATATAATATTCAATACAACATAAAAAAGTAAAATAATAACTAAAACGATCTATTTGCTAAGTAGATCATCATCCTCTTATAACATTTTAATGTGTCCATCTAGATCCTTAAGCTTTTCCATGATGGACTTAACGAACTCCACAAATAGAGTTCGTACCTGATTTAAAGTAGTCCCAGGAGGCTGTCTCTCAACAACGGTAGTACTAGTAGAAATTGGATCAGTGGGCGGGGCACTAGGCTGTTTTGGTGCAGTCTTTTACAAGTACCCCTTGCTCTTGCTGAAAGGGGCCCCATCTATGGCGATTTTTGCTCAGTTGCAAACACTGTAACCCCCGATCGGAGTAGGAGGTTAGATATCAGTAGTGTAGGTAGACTGCCTCTACTGGAATAGCGTGACTTCGATCGAATGCAGAGGAAGAAATACAATGCCAAATCAATGGGGTATTCTCGTGCTATCCGCAACAAAAATCTAGCTCGATCAATCTCGAAATTAGTCTTGTATTTTTTTTTGGATTGATGTTATAGCTAACAATCAAATTAAACATTCTGAAAATTGCTATACAATCAGCCTGTTGGATCCCCTTGCTCCCATCATATGGAGGAGCCGAAGGTTCTCGCATTAGATGACACACATGAACGTCTGTGAGACCATTATCAGGTAGATCCTCATCCTCACTATCATCCGAACTAGCATCCCGCTCTACATTCGGGGCTAGCGTGGAGAATGCGGCTAGTGTGTTGAAATCAGATGGTGCAGCCGTTGGTCCTAGTGTAGCCACTGCAGGATATGGGCCGCCGACGCGCGAGATGTCAAGGAACTTATCAATAATGCGGGGAGAGAAATCTATACTCACTCCCTGGACCGATAAGGTGTAGAACAGAGTATCAACGTTATCCTCTCCCATGGCACGATAAAACTCACCGACCATCTTTGGATATGCAGTCTCCCGATGCTGATAGATCATTGTCCATTCCCGCTCGGTAAAGATGGATTGTATGCTCCGTCCCTCCCATGAAAGATTGGAGAAGTCAGATAAAATGATCTCATGCTCGACGAGTATAGACCTCGTCTCCTGAGCATGAGCTACTCCACTACTTTGGTCGGCCTAATCTCTTGTATGTTTTCTTCCGCTAGATGCCATTAGTATACTGTTTAACTACAAAGAAAATAAGAATATAATTAACCATAATATTTAAATTATATTATTGACGAATTATACTATATTGAACTTAATTGAAATAACTAGTTCGAACTAGAGTTAGTTCGAACGAGAAAACGTGAAACAACCATGGTTGAGTCGACTCAGTCCCGAACGAAAAAGCCAATTCTAGATGTTATGCTTTGTTTTAATCGGTAGAAATGTTTAAGGAGTGAAACCCAATCATTTCTACCAATTATTTTGGTTATTTCTACATAATACATTAAAATGTGGGGATTTCTGATTCGAAATCCATGCTCCCCAAACACAACCCATTCGACCAAAAAAGCAAACAATAGATGTGGAGACTTGACCCATACCTCTTAGAAACTCAAATGTGGGGTTGCTACAGTAGTTGAGTGGCAGTTTTCATGACGGAGATAAGGGGCGAACTCGAATGCTCTCGACAGCAAGTGGTTCGAATTACTCGATTTGTTTCATTGTCTACGAATTGGGTATATAGTGACTATAGCGTCTCGTTCAAACGGGATAAATATCCGTTGAACGGTTATTATATTAATATATTTCTAATTATATTATTAATAGTAATATATAATAATACTAATATTACAAAGTACAAAAGTATAAAAATAAAACCAATAATAGTATTATAATACTTTTATTTAATATATTTAGTATATTATTTGTAAATATACTTATTCTATTATCTATAACAAACTAAGTACTTAGCATAATTACAATGGCTTAATTATATAGCTACTATATATAAGTTATGATAACTATACTCGTATAGTTTATATAATATTATAGCACTGACTATAGTCACTAGTTACTATTATAAGTTATAATTTTTAGGTACAAGTTAATATAATTAATATATATTAATAAGTTATATATATGGTACTTATTAGTTATATATCTACTATAGTGTAAGTATTATATATAGTAACTATATAGTTATAGCTATTATAAGTTATGATAACTATACAAGTTAATATAATTAATATATCTAGTACTTATTAGTTATATAGCTACTATACTGTAAGTATTATATATAGTTACTATATAGCTATAACTATTATAAGTTATAATAACTATACAAGTTAATATAATTAATTTATATAGTACTTATTAGTTATATAGTTACTATAGTGTAAGTATTATATAGTTACTATATAGCTATAGCTATTTTAATTTATGATAACTATGCTCATATACGTTATATAATAATATAACACTAACTATAGTTACTAGTTACTATTATAAGTTATGATAACTATATTTATTATATTTTATATAACAAGGTAACAAGTTATATAATATATAGTGCAAAATTAGAAGTAACTATACTATATATATATTAATAAATTATGATAATTATACTCATATAAGTTATATAATAATATAACACTAACTATTGTATAAGTACTATATATTAATAATTAGGATATATAGTATAAGTATTATATTAACTATTAGACAAAAAGTATATTATATATTATCAATTATAATATAAAATAGTTGTTATAGTGTATATATATACTATATACTATATAATATTAAATTATTAAAATGATAGGAAATTACTTATAAGTATAATAATACTATTATTAGTTCGAACCCAATAGCGTACCGATCGAATGGATTTATCTTGTGAAATGTGTTTGGAGGGAAATTTCGAGCCAAATACTTTGAATGTCAGTTTATTCGAACGTGAAAATTCCTCATTCGAATGAAAATACCCTTTGATCTTCTCTACATTTGAAAAATATGCCAATGAATATTCTGATTTGTTAATTCGAACGACAATATTACCAATTTGAACGGGAATTAAATCACGGTAGAATTTGATGCCTATTTGAAATTTTTATGTTCGAATAAGTAAATGTCCAATTCGAACGGGATTTCAAAGATTCAAATACCTCAACCTCCAGTTCATTTTCATTTCGAATTTGCATTTCTTTGGTTTAAGAGCATGGCAAGCGAACTAGTGTGTGTGATAGAGTGTTGTGGAGAGAGAGAGGAGCATACTTAGTGAGAGAGAATGGATTCTTGAGAGAGATAAGAGGTTTATAAGAGGTAATTGTTATTTTTTTGCTATTTGTTTTTTTTGTATTTCGAGTTTCATTAATGTTAGTATATTGCACATGATTTAGGATTTTTTTCATAATATGTTTTATGCTTATGTAGGTATTGTATATAATTATTTTGTTTGGATTGCTTTAATTTGAGATAATATTTCTAATTTTTAGATTTTTGATAATTTATAGTTTTTAATTAATTATGTGGATTATTTTTGGTATATTTGTGTTTGTACAATCCTATTTAAAATGTATCATACACCAGTATGCATCTTATGAAATTATGTTTGTGAAAATTGTGTTTTGTGGCAAATGTTTTGTCTCTATTCGTTCGTACAGAATCTTGTTCGAACAGAATCCTGTTTGAGCAGACTAATAAGATATAAAAAACTTAAGAATTATTACAAAATATTTTACACTTAAATTAAAATTAATATTAAAATATAATATAACATAAGGAGTATATACTTAAAAAACCAAATTTTGTAATTACAAAATATTTTGCTCTCAAATTAAAATGTAAACTTAAAATATAATATAACATAAGAATTATTTATACTTAAATTATTAATTTTTAATTAAAAAACTATATAGTAAGGTGACAAAATATTTTACACTTAAATTATAATAAACTTAAAATACTCAGCGAACATATACAACTACTTTTCACGAATGATGTAACTGAAGTAGAAAAGACGCACAAAGATGAATTTGCATCATGGTTTGAACATACGGTATTACTGTAAAGCTCCATTTTATCATACGAACTTCATACCACTAAACTCCACATTTTTCTATATAATAATATTTATTGATGTAGGTTGTATCAAAATATGATGAAAATTCAGAAAAAATCTCACCAAAATTGTATGCTCTAGCATGTGGTCTATCCAGGCAGGCCATCTAGTACTCAGGATATTTGGTGCGTGGATATAGATTTCATACAAATGACAGAGAATGATATAGGAAAACTCAAAATTGTGGAGTCGTAATCGAAAGGAGCCATGGGGATGATAACATTGACTTTTACGGAATTGTGGAATATATCATAGTATTAAAGTACGTGGGGGGATATATGGTCTGGTTGTTTAAATATAATTGGTAGGATGTCTCAAATCCTAGGTTGAGAGTGCGTAACGATAATTATTTTATGAGTATCAATACATCTCGCACATTGTACGAGGACGATCCATTCGTTCTCGTTTACCAAACGAATCAAGTTTTTTATGTAGATGATCCGGAGTACGGAAACCCAAGGCGGGTAGTGGAAAAGTTTACACCAAGAAATGTATATGATTACACTCCAGAGGCAGATGAACCATATGAAGAAGTTGATAGTCTAGCAAATGAAGAAACATATCAAGAAAACAAAGTAGGTATCAATCTATTTGTTGATCTAAGCCAATATGATATAATCCCATTGCGTAGAGAAGATGTTCAACTTGAAATAATTGAATGTGAAATATCGGAAGAAGATGAATCAACTGAAGTGTCTAGTGAGGATGAGAGTGACTGATCTAGCAAAATGGATAGTGAATGAATTTCAAACATGAATTTCTGTAAGTATTATTCTTAGAAATATCCGTAATGTTTGTTTGAATAATAATTTCTTAACATTTCAAATAGATATATCTCCCAAACGCAAAACAACACGTATGTCATCTTCATCCATTACTGACTCTCTGTGTGGTTCACCTGCCATGAATAGTGAGCCAACATCACCAGACCCAGAATAAGGTATTTTATCAAATTAAATAATAGATTTTATGCTCAATTTAAGTAATATATCTATAAAATAAAATAATTTAATTAAAATATATGCTGTAATTACTGTATATATAGCTATTGTAAGCTAGTGCAGAGGTAGAGACACTACAATGGGTGTTTGCATAGAGAAATTAAGGAAAGCGAGTAAAATTAAAATTGATATTCTTGATGATCACACTGGTAGCTCCGAAGATTCGACAGCGTGGCTTGCTTCTTATGTTGGTAAGCTTACTCGCACATATGCACTGATTGTTACATCATCTTGGTCTAAAGTTCTCCAAGATATGAAAGACCACATCAAAATCGTTGCTTGGTAATATGTTACATCTCAAACAACTAAGTATATAACATGTTATTTTCAAGTTACTTTATATTTATACTAATTGCTTATAATTTTTTAAAAGATGAGTTTGAGCTTAATTTTGGCCGAAAAGAATATCGATTAACGGTTGAGGAACTGATGTCGAATTCATTCCGGAGGTATAAAGGTTGATGTCATGCTCACTATAAGAAATTCAGTACTACAATAGAGGCGTGTCAAAATCCATTCCAAACAATACCACCAAACGAATGAGAGAAAATTTGTGATATATTTGAAGATTCTGCTAATCAGGTAATTTCACTGCTATTTTTTTTAATAGAATATGATAGATGTATTAAACATATAGACATAATATTTTTTTAAGCAACGGAGTACTGTGAACAAAGCAAATAGATCAAATTTAACGATACATCATTATGTGGGTTCTTGATCTTTTCATCGTTTATCTAACAAAATAGTAAGTTATTCTAGTTCCCGTTAAATATTAACATATAATACACTTTTCTGATTTAAGTTCTAATTTAGATTTTTTTTTTACAGAAAGAAGAAAGTAATGCTGACTATAATCTGATCCAATTGTATGCTAAATCACATAAAAATCGTGATGGTGTTTGGACCAATTCCGAAGCAGAGACAAATTATGTAAGTTTAAGTTTCTTTAATTCCACTGTGACATAACATTTTTGTTACTTATACTAACTAGTATGTTTTTATTTTTGTAGGACAAGATGATATCTCTTAAGAAAACTGCTGCGGATCCATCTGATGCATCATCTGTCAACGATGCTCAGATCATTTCTCAAGTTCTTGGATCACATTCTGGATATTTGAGGGCCTTAGAATGTTGCGTCAAACCATCCTCAACATCATCATCCTCTTATCATGCTACATCGAATGACAACAAGATTAAGGAATTGGAGGAATCAACACTTAAGATAGAACGATTGAGGTAAAAAAAAAAAGAATTGCTGACCCGATTAGATCAAGCAACAGATATTGAGGCGAGACTAGAAGAGAACATGTAGAGGAGATTGGGGATGGAGGTACAAAAAGCTGTGCTTGAACAGTTGCAGTCAGTTATGTTACAAAACTTTATACCACCACCACAATTGTAAAAATTTATTTTTTCTTTCATTGTCTTTCTATTATTATGTTCCAAAACATTTGAACAATTGATGTTTGAATTACAATGTGTAATACTAGTAGGGTATTTTTAATTAATTAAATTCTGTTCTGTATGATTAATACCATTCGAACGGTAAATTACCATTTATAAATCCATTCAAATAAAAACAGACCTATTCCAACAAAAAAAACCAATTCGAGCGATAGACGAGAAATACAATTTAAATGAACATAATTTATATTCAAACAAAAGTCATTCGAACAAAATTTATTGGTTCGAACACTCCATTCATTTGAACAGGATCAAATATGGTTATTTGTTCGAATCAAAATTTTATTTTGTTCGAATGGACGGATCGGTTCGAACTGATAAATATTCCATTCGAACAATTTGTTTAGACGAAATTGGTTTGTTTTAAGAACAAATTTCCGTTTGAACAGTTTCTACTGGTTCTGTCAAATTTCGTCTTGAAAAGAAAATTAGATTTCGTCTCTAAAAACCTTTTGAGATGGTTTTTTAGAAACAAAATTTTTTCATCTCTAATTCTTTTTTAGGATGAAATTAAAGTTTTTTTAGACAATCTTTTATCTTAAAAAACCATATCTTTTGTAATGAAATATGCTCACTCATAGAGGAACTTGTGCATAGAGGCCATGCGTTGAGGGGTGGGGTAGTTTAAACATGATTGAAGTGCAATTCCATTTTGATACAGAAACGGTTTATTTTATCTCATTATTATAATTTTTTTAAATTTTTACACAAAAATAATAAATAATTTAATTTTTTTTAATTATTAAAAAAATAATTAAATTAAAAAAATAATATTTTATTTAATTTTTAATTTTTATTAAAAATTATTTTATCTCATTTCACTATTAAAATAGAATATAAATATTCTAAAAACACGTGTTGACAAAGGACTCGCACTGGTACAAAAGAAGCACATGTGTGGGCCACGCAGCAGGACAGTCTCACGTGTTGATTGTTCAGTGACGCTTTTCGTAATTTTGTAAATAGAATTGAGAAATCGTTAATTAGAAAGTTGAATACAAAAACACGTGAGTCATAGGGAAGGAGGAAGAGGTGGCAATTTATGTTGTCTGATAGCTATGTATCAATTATCTTCAAGAGGTGGCAATGAAATCTTACCCAAAACTTCGTAATGATACAATGTTAGGGTATTTTGTGTTATTTCATGTTTATTCACCCGGCCAGCAGACAAAATCAATATCTAGGTAGCTGATCAATGAATGAGACAGAAACTAGCCAAATGAAAATTTTCTTTTTCTTTTTCTTTTTACTTTTTATTACATACGAAAATGGAAAACTCGTACGGACTTATTTAGAGAGTGAGATGAAATGATAATTTTATAAATATTAATAAAATAATTTATAAATATTAATAAGATAGTATGAGTTGAGTATTTTTTAAATTTTGAAAAGAAAGAAAAAATTGAACAAAAAAAATTATAAACTACAAATATTGTTAAAATATAATTTTATAATATTATTTTTATTTGAAAAATCTGAAAAAATTGAATTATTTTTTGTTTTTTGTTTGAAAGTTTGAGAAAATTGTAATAATTAATTTAAAAATTTTATATTTAAATTATATTTAAAAAAAAAATGGGATGAAATAAGATAAGAATTTAGAAACTATATATATTTCCAAACGAACAAGCCACTCCCTGCACTTTTTTGGAAGTTGCGTACGTGCGTACCTACAAAACATATATAAATAACTCTCTCTGTTTGTTTCAAATGTAAGCTGTGCTTTGGAACCTTTTAATGGTGCAGAGATTGAGAATTCTGAGGAGTCCCTGGTTGCTAGTGCACCTAGGTGTCTTGAACTGGCTCATTGCCGCCCCATTGCCTATGAAATGATCCAAAATCTTCTTGAATGTTCCTCTCTCCACAATGCAAAGCTCAAGTGGCCCAATTGAACTTGTTCGCCTGGAAACGACATACCCATAATCAACAAAAGAAGCATCCATTTCCCGACAACACTCACTAAGAATTCTTTCATCCACTTCTCCCTTAATCTCCCAGTAAATTACGTAGTGACCGGGCTGTTTAGCTATATTAGCATGGCTTGTAAAATCAACCAGCTCCGCTCCAGCCTGGCTCAGCAGCTGAGATCCCCTCTCCACTACCAACTGAAGATCCTTTTCAGTGTTCTTGTCTATATTTACTGTCAAAATTAGCTTTCGCCTGCATATAAAGCTCAATTTTGGTGTTCCTCTGTGAAAACCAGCCACTTCCACCACATCTCCTAATCGGTACCTATAAAGCCCTGCATACAATAATTACACAGATGATCAGTACGTACTCATCAATTACATCTATGTGATCATGTGTAAGATTAAAATGTCATATAAAAAGAAAATTAGGAATTAAAATATAATTGAGATATATATTATGGCTTTAAAGTTATCCACGTGCGTTTCTTTTTGATCTCTAACTTATCCACCTATCGTTTTCTCTAAGTAGCCACGACAATGATAGTAATGCTAGATCTTTTGGCCTGTAATAATTGGTCGGCAAGTTCTAATCCATGTCAAATCTTGTTGCAGCTAAGATAATGTAGAAATAATTCACAAGCATATCCATTCACAGATCATGGGAAAGTAATAGCTAGGATAATATGTCATTTCATGGTCAGACCAGATGGCCGTAAAATTTGGGATAAAGCAGTTAGGAATTGTACTCATGATGGAAAAGATACATGTTGAATGATGTAATCTAAATTTTAAAGAGTACATGCAGTAGGTATTGATTATATCATGTACTCGATCCTAAAAGGTTTTATTTTTTTCAAAAAATAAAATAAATAAATAAAGGAAAAGTTATTAATGGGAGGTATATTTAAACAAAGAAAGAAAAATGGCTCACCAGTAAAAGTAGTTAGTACAAGCTCATACTCCTGCCCAACCTTGACTTGGGAGAGTGGGACTGGTTCATCTTCAACGAAGTCATCAATCGCTGAAATGGAATCTTGCTTCCTTCTATAGAGTGGTATGAACTCGAAGTATGAAAAAGTTGGTATTACAGAGAACGTGACATTCTCTGGGGGTAAAGAAGGATCCACATTCACCCCAATCCAGCTCTCAGTTGACCCATAGTCAGCACTCACTAGTGGCAACTCTCCAGCATAATGCCTCAGCTTTTTCAAGTACGGTTGCATCGACCCCGTCATGATTGAATAAACATACTTAGCATTTGGCCAAAGCTTTGGAATCAGACCGGACCAATTCAAGTTCTGCAACTCCTCGCAACTCGCTTGGATTTTAGATGCCAAACATGGGTTCGGGGTAATGATTTTCAAGACAGCTTCTCGAACTTTGGGTGAAGTGATTCTTGGGCTAAGACTGCCTTGTTTGATGTCATTGCATATATCTTTCCAGTGCTCTTCGAACCCTCTAAATGCCTGCACCATACTGTAGGCAAAGGTGGACGATATAAACTCTACTTCTTCAGAAAGGAAGAGGCCGAGGAGGAGATGGCAGTAGCTGGATTGCTTGTAATCTCCACTTGAAATTACTTCTTCTGGGCTGCAAGTGAATGACTGTGTCATTTTCTGTTTGGTCTTGAACTCTTCGCTTGCGAAGTAATGTGTTGTGGCTGTTCCAACTGCTAACCCTCCCTTTGTTTTGAACTGTTTGCCGCTGTAAATGAACTCAAGGATCCTCCCTCCTTCCCTTATTGGATAAACCCTATAATTAAAAAATATTCTTTGAAAATAATACATAAAGGAATAGAGTGGTACTGCTATACGCATACATGGCGGGAGAGAAAGAGAGAGACGAAGCTAGACCTTGATCTGTAGGCTGCTGCCAGCCTAAAAATCTGAAGAGTGGTCTGGGCACTATGGCGTGTAAAAGGCACGTACTTTTGCTTCCCTTCGGTTGTTCCGGAACTATTAAAACCATGACCATAAATAACATTAATTTCGTCAGGAAGTTGGGAAAGCAGAATTATTTTTCACGAACCTCTTTATAAAGTGAAAAAAGAAAAACAAAAGCTAGTGACTATCACTCAAAGGAAAGGGATAGAACTTTGAGATATGCCATAAAATCAACAGAGACTGGAACGAAAGGGAAGACCCAATTATAACCCATCACTTAAAAATCGTTGTACATACAAAATATATTCTGATTCCTTTCCTCACTCGACAATCCTAAAAGATAACAGGATAAAAAAAAAGAGGAAAGAAATAGATCAAGGTAAATATTTACCTTAAAGAGAGAGTGGTTATAGGTTGTTGACTGAGTGAAGGACCTGTATCCCCATCTGCGATTCTCTGAATATAAGGCTCAAAATCTGCATGTGAGGCAAGAGGCACCACGGATGTGAAAAGTGATTCCAATGCACATGCATCCATGTCATAGATGTTGATATCTCCCAACCATTTTCTGAGATATTCCACACCATAGTTGAGCTCAAGAATCCGGCGAAGAGTTTGCGTTTGAACATGACCGGCGTTCTCAGAGACACTCTCAAACCAGTCGATGATGTCATGGTCGTACTTGCCATTGCTCTTGTTACTGTTAATCACAGCTGTTTCCATAAGGGATTCGGGTGCTATCGGTACCAAGAAAATGCAGAAAACAAAGAAGTTAGTGGGGGTGGGGAAGAACGTACAGTACTGGCTGGCCACCGTCTCTCTCTCTCTCTCTCTGTGATATATGGAGGAAGAAGCGGGGAGCCCACAAATTGATCTATGCTTCTCTTGAGTTATGCTTCTCAACCAGAGCCTCTTAACATTTTTTCAGAAGCCACTTGTGATGGTACGAAAGTTTATACACCACAAGAATATAAATATTTTAAGGAAAATGTTCCTTCAACTCGTATCTTGGACAGCTTTGTAAATCAATTAAAATTAATTATATTATACACACACATATATAAATATATATTATATATTTATATATTTATATATTCGGAATGCAATTCTATTCATAGAGAAGAAGAAGATTCTTCTTTGGAAAGATACGTCGGGTAATGTGGCCCGCAGGGGACCAAAACCCACTGGCTTTGACAGTTCAGCATCAAGAAAAATTTTCCCTCCAATTTATGTGCATCAATTTTGATACTGATGGGTGTTGGTTTTATTCTACTTTTTATCTCATATATAATTCTAATTCTGTCAGTTTCATTTCAATGGAACGGGAACGGCTACCAAGTGCTTGGTTAGACACATATATACATAATGTTATTATAATTGTTATTATTCTATGATCCATGATATTTTCTCAATTTTGATATGTATGTTTGCCTAGCTTTTTGTTGAATAATATGTATCTTTTTTTAATCAAACATAACTTTGTATTCATCATAAATCAGTGCTATCAATACATCTCTTTTCCTTCTCTATACTGAGTTTAATGCAATCTGATATCTCTTCTATCCATACTAATTTAGAATCTAAGTGTAAAGCTTCCTTAGCTAGAATGTGAGCTACTTCATTTGAGTTTCTATACACAAATTGCACCTTCTAACTATTTCTACTTTTTAACAGTATCTTTGCATCTTCTATGACATTCCCATAAAAAGAAAGTTCTTCTTTATCTTCATTTACAACATTAACAATAGCTTGAGCATCACCTTAAAAAATTACTCTACTAAAGTTGAGATCCCTGCACACTTCCATTGTTCTCCAAAGAGCAAAACTTTCTACAACAGTCGCTTGATTAACAAACCTTCTTTGACCATAGATGGCAGCCAACACTTACACTTCCCCTTCCTCAACTCTAATTATTATCCCTAATCCCATCTTCTTTCCCTTCTAGTCTATGGCAGCATCCCAATTGGCCTCCACATAACTCTCCAACGACTTCTTCCACTTCATATTCCTTGTAACTATAGTACTCCCTTGATTTCTCATTAACAGTTTTTGAGCCAGCTGTAATTCTTTTAACTCTTCCCTTGCAATATTGATAACTTGATAAGGCTTTTTAAACTTACCTTAAAAAATAAGCTCATTTATTCTTGTCCATAAACCCCTCATAATAGTGGCTATTTCCTCGATATTAGACTTGGACAACTTCAACATAAACTTTTCTCATAAAGCCAACAACTCATCTTTTGCAGTTCCCCATTTCTGAACTCTATACGAAGTCTCAAGCCATACATTATTTGTTGTTGTACACTGCCATAGAGCATGCATCACAGTTTTCACCTCCTTTGTACATATTGGCATAAAGACTTATCAATTACTTTCTTTAAGAACAAGTACTTCCTTGTAGCTAGATAGCCATTTCCTGTTCTCCATAGAAATAGCTCCACTTTTTCAGGAATATTCCATTCCCACATGCCTTTCCATCTACTGTCCACTTCTTTTTCCCTAGAGGTTTTGTAATACCTGGGCCCAAGGCCTAGGCCTACAAAAAAAAAATTGTGTTTCAGCTTCAAAAGACCCAGGACGACGATGTTTTGGTAAGTCTTCTTTCCCCTTGCAATTCAGTTTCTTTTCCCCGAGCTTTTCTCTCTGTCAAGAACAGCCTCTCCCACGTTGTGCAATTACCTTCCTTCCTCTTTTATTTTTTTTAATTTTTTCTTTCTTTTCAAATCTCTCAACCGACCACTCTCCCTCTCTTATCTCTAAGTGCAGATCTCCCTTACTCTCCCTTTCTTGCAATTTTTTTGGTGATTGTGGGGTACCTAGGTTTTGGCCACTGGAAGGTTAGCATATATATATATATATATATATATATATATATATATATCTCTCTCTCTCTCTCTCTCTCTCTCTCTCTCTCTCTCTCTCACTCTCTTCCTCCCTCTTTGTTTCTCCCACTTATGCGCTCACTCCGGTTTTCTTTCTTCTTCCATGAAATTTCTATGATTTTTGTGGGTAGTTCATGGGTCCCCTTGAATCGGTGTCGCCGACAAGCACCATCCTTAGAAACACTGGATTTGGCACCGGTAGGCCACCCTTCATTTATGTTTCTCTTAAAATTTTGGTTCTCAATTTCTCCTAGTTTCAGTTTGTAAGTTAAACATTCTAATCTTTAACCACTGAAACCTTCTTGCACCCTATTTTCACCCCCATGCACACACGGATTTTCGCATCACTCACACATTTCCCCTCTTATTTTTGTTACACACGAACTCCTTCACAGAACTCTGCCCGAGCGTATTTCAGTTGCTGCCAACGTCTCTATATTTCTCCCTTGCTAACATTGGTTGTAGTGTTGGTTAGAATTATACACTACTGCAGTAAACCTGTTAGAACTAATTATCTATGTAAACTTATGGTGATTCGTGTTATTATCTGTTGGATTGTGGTTGCATATGTTGGAAGTCTCGAAGTTGAGGAGTATGATTGTTTGGACGGTTTTGTGAGACTATTTGGGCTAGTAATTGGACTGTTTAGTGTTAATATTTGAGTTATTATTAAGTTGTTCAAGTTTGTTAAGTGACGGTTGGGTGGAGATTACTTGGTGGTAATGGAGTGAAAATATTGATGGTTTGAAGTGGGGCCGTCCAGATTTACCTTATGGAAAATTCTAGATTAAAAAAGGGCTAGTTTAAGTTTTTATTAAATAAACTTAGTGGTATACTTGTTTAGATTATTAATTATGTGGTAAACGTTTATTGTTTTAGGTTGTGATACTGTTAGAAGTTGGACTCAAGGCATATCTTATACACGGCAAGAGTCAGGTAAGCGGGGTTCCTATACTAGTTTTGCACAAAAGAAATGAAATGAGGTTGGTTTTGAAAATATGCATGTTTATCTTTGAAAAGAAATCTGAAAAATGACCTCAGATGTTTGTTCTGCATATGCATAAATCCTATATAAGAGAAAGTATTTTTGTCATGACTGGTGTAGACATAAGCTAATTTTAGCATTCTATTTCTAAACTGTGAAAAAGAGCGAATATAAGACCCAAAAGTTTTGCTTTGATTAAATGAAAAAGTTTTGTTAGCAATTATTTTCATATCTTAACCAAAGCTAAAGAACAAGAAAATCTTTTATTAATTTTGATTCTTCAAATTACTAATCCTAAGTTTAAAGAAGAATACCTTCTCAAACTCAAGAAGACTATGGTTCACCTAAAACTAGAGACTTCTAAACAAAAGATTAATTTTTAAGATACTTTGGAACGATTTCGAAAGAAAAAATCCAAAGATATTTCTACCAATGATTTACAACAGGAAGTTCATCTTATTAAAAAAGAAATTGTTGAACTTAAACTTCAAATTAACAATCTTAAATCTGAAAATGATGTTTTAAAACAAGAATTTATATGTTTTAAAATTGATAAACAATTTGATCAAGATATTCCTTCAGATAATGAGCAAACAAATGCTTCAGATGATGGTCAGAAAGAAGAAAAATCTTCTAATAACCAAATCTGTTTGATCCATCATACAATTCCTCTAAAATGGTTTTCTCGTGTTATTATTATTGTTTGCCACTAACTTTCATTCTCTGTTGTTGCAATGATTGATTCTGGTTCTGATTTAAATTATATTCAAGAAGAATTAATTCCTAGCAAATATTTTGAAAAATCCACTAAACGCTTATTTTCGGCAAATGGATCTCAGATGAAGATCAATTATGAGCTTAACACTGCTCATGTTTGCCAAGATAATGTTTGTTTTAAAATTCCTTCTGTTCTTGTCCGAAATATGTCTGATAAAGTCATATTAGGAATTTCTTTTATCTCTTCTTTATATCCTTTTTTGTTTGAAAAAGATGGTATTACAACTGATCCTTTTGAACAAAAAGTCAAATTTAAATTTCTTTCAAGATTTGAAATTGATACTGACAAAAGTTTGAAATTTTTACTTTCTGCAAAAAACAAACATCTAAATTTCCTCTAACAAGAAATTATATACAAAAAGATTTCTGAACAATTGTCTAGTACTTTGCTTCAATAAAAAATTAGAGATTTTAATAAATGATTGATTTTTGAAATTTGTTCTGATCTTCCTATTGCCTTTTGGCATACAAAGAAACCTATAAAGGATATTCCAACTAAAACCGGTTCTATTCAAATGAATAGTGAGACTTTAGAGTTTTTCCAAAAAGAAATTGCTGATTTACTCGACAAAGGAATAATCAGACATAGTAAGTCTCCCTGGTTTTGTGCTGCTTTCTATGTCCAGAAAATGCTGAGCTAGAAAGAGGAACCCCTAGACTAGTTATCAATTACAAACTATTGAATAAGGTCTTAAAATGGATTAGGTATCCTATTCCTAATAAAAATGACTTAATTCATAGGCTTTGTAATGTTGTTGTCTTTTCTAAGTTTGACCTAAAGTCAGGATTTTGGCAGATCCAGATTAGTGAGTCAGACAAATACAAGACTGCTTTTACTACACCTTTTGGTCACTACGAGTGGAATGTGATGCATTTTGGTCTAAAAAATACCCCTAGTGAATTCCAAAATATCATGAATGACATTTTCAATTCCTTTACCCATTTCACTATTGTCTACATTGATGATGTTCTTATATTTTCTAAATCTATTGATGATCATTGGAAACATTTACATTTGTTTCTAGATATCATTAGATTAAATGGTCTTGTTGTTTCAGTCAGAAAAATTAAATTATTTCAAACCAAGATTAGATTTCTCAGTTACGATATTTCTGAAGGCAAAATCAGACTCATCACTCAGGCCATTGAATTTGCTGACAAATTTTTCGATGTCATTCTTGAAAAAAAACAACTCCAACGGTTTCTTGGTTCTCTCAATTATGTTGCTGAATTTTACCAAGATATGAGGAAACAATATCGTCCCCTATTTAAACGACTTCAACAAAATCCTCCCCCTTGGTCTGAAATCTACACTAATCTTGTCAAGAAAATTAAGACACATGTTAAAACTCTACCATGACTTGGTATTCCTACCTCTGATTCTTTTAAAATTGTTGAAATTGATGCCTCTGAACTTGGTTATGGTGGCATTTGAAACAAATTGTTTCACCAGACTCTTCTGAACAAATTGTTCGCTTCCATTCTGGAGTCTGGAACTCTGCACAGAATAATTATAGTACTATTAAAAAAGAGATAATATCTATAGTACTATATATTTCTAAATTTCAGAGTGATTTACTTAATAAAAAATTCTTATTAAGAATTGATTGCAAAAGTGCTAAATATGTATTAGAAAAAGATGTTGAAAACATAGCATCAAAACATATTTTTGCACGATGGCAAGCTATTTTAAGTGTTTTTGATTTTGAAATTAAATTTATTAAAGGAACTAATAATCATATTTTTGATTTCCTTACTCATGAATTCTTGTAGAAACCATAAGTAAGAAAAAAGGAAAAGAAAAATAGACCATTGCTCTCCCTCCTATTCCTGATAAGCGCATGCGTATAAAAAATGAACCTGCTTCGCCAATTGAAATTGCCAATAGGTTCACCACCTTAGGCAAAGTTATACAACCTGCTTCCTTTGCTTCAACTATTTTAACCCCATATGATTCTTATGCAAAAGCCATTTTCACAACCTGCTTCTACTCCATATATGCTTCCCAAATCCAAAACAGCGTACATCCGAAAACTTTACTCTTTTAATTTATTTTACATAGAATCTAACAGGACTATGCATTCTGATCCATTCAAAATTTCTTCTTCCTACATTCCTCCTGGTTTCCATCGGATCCCAGAAAATTTAGTAAAAACGCTCCAATTCTATTCCAACATCTTAATCCAAACCAATTCCATTATCATAAAACTCATTTATGATAAGACTGATCAAAACTGATCTACCACAGTGCATATATTCTACAAGTCATCACTGAAGAAGAATGGGGTAACCAACCCTTTTACTTCCAAAAGACTTGCTGATTCAGAAATTATTTTTAATTATTATGACTATATTAAATCTTGGTCTAGATTCATACTACACCAAGTCCCTGATATGAGTCATTCTTTGTTTCTAAATTTTGATAAAAAGTTCAAAGGAAAGTTCCCCTTCTGGTTTATCCAATGGTGGGATCAATTTGGTCCTATCCTAGAAAACTTTCCTGATGAACTCTTAAAAACATTCAAATGCTTCACCAATGATGTTGCTTTCAAATTGGACAGACACATGTCTAAGTTTCCCTACTCTCTCCATTTTTGCCAGAGATATAAAATCCCTTGGATCATGAAATGGAGTTACGAAAGGAATGATTTGCAAAATAAAGAGGAATTTCCTACAATCACATATGATTCTCTTACTTCAACTGGATATCCTTAGATCCAGGCCCCTGCTTCACCAACTGCCTCACAAAAAGGAAAGGCAACTGCTTCCTCAACAAAATCTGATAAATCCTCCAAGTCTAAAAAATAGAATGTTCTGGATAGACTTAATAAAAAAGACTTAATTAATTTACTTAAAAAGTCCTTAGAACAAGATAATTCTGACGAATCCGATAAGTCAGAAGCATCCTCTACGACTTCAATTGATGATCCCTACGGCTTCAGAAGCATTATGACGAATCCGATTAGTCAGAAGGGAAGTTGATATCTTTATTTGGGTTGATGTATTGAGGATCGGATATGTGAGTATGTGTGGTTTATTAGATTTGAAGTGTTTACGTTTGATTTGGAGTTTTGGAAGTATTTATTTTTGGATTTGGAAATATATTAGTATTATTGGAGTTGTCTATCAGGAGTTAGGAGTTAGCTCCTTGGGCCATCGGGGTCGGGGCGTTATAGGTTTCCCCTTGATGACTTTTTTCCTATCCACTTTCACATAATAGGCAATTTTGGCTAGAAAAGCCCCTTCTTAGAAGGGCCCCACACAACTTTTTCTTCAACATCCATTTTACTCAAAGGAATGCTTAAAATCTACACAGCTTCCTGTCCATTAAACATTCTTCTGATCAGTTCCTCATTCCATTCCCTATTGCCCAGCAATATAAGTTCCCTAACCTTTGTCTCCTTATCCAAAATTGAAACAAGTGACTGTACTCAAAATGTAGTAGGAGAAGATAGCCATTTATAGCCCCATATCTTTATATTTTTTCCATTCCCCACCCTCTATCTCTGCCCCTCTTTTAAGAGTTTTATAGCAGTCCAAACACTTCTCCAAATTAGAGAAGGTCTGAAGCCCAACTTAGCATCCAATAGAGATGAAGACTTAAAATATTTTTCTTTATAGATCATAGAGATGAAGACCTACATCTCTGAATTCTAGACCTCCTTAGCCTTTTTGCTTCCCCATCTTCTCCCAACAACTCCATTGCACACCACTATTTTTTTGATGACTACCCCACTAGAACTTAGCAAGCATTACATTTAATTCTTTATAAAGCTTTTTTGGTAGCTAAAACCCACTCATTGTGTATGTTGGCATAGCTTGAAGAACTGCATTGATTAAAACATCATTCCCTGCAGAAGATAGAAATGTATTTTTTCAGTTATTAATCTTGTCCCATACTCTCTTTTATGCTTCTGAAAGTATAATAATTCAATCTTCCTACTACTAAAGGTAGCCCCAAATACCTCATAGATTCCTTCCATCACTGCCCCTCTTGCTTCCCTGACCTTCTCTTTGTCAACCTCACTTGTGTTTGAACTAAAGAAGACTATAGATTTTCCCTTATTCAAGACCTGGCCAAAAGTTTTTTCATACTTCAATAGCAAAGCCTGCACTTTTAACCATTCCTCCACATTGGCTTTACCAAACAAGACACAATCATCTGCAAATAACAAATGATTCACTTTAATTCCCCCTTAGCCATTGTCACCCCCATTATTTCACCCTTCATGTCTGAATTATTAAGAAGGGAGGTTAAGCCTTCTGCACAGAGAATAAAAAGGTCTCCCTATCTCAACCCTTTTGAAGGGAGTATCTTTGATCATGGCTTGCCATTCATCAAAACAGAATATGTAACTGATGACACACACTTCATAATCAAGTCAATCCATTTACTTCAAAAATCCAACTTCTTCATAATTGCTTCTAGATAAGGCCACTCAATTCTGCTACAAAGCCTTGGACATGTCAAGCTTAATGGCCATATTCCATTTTCTGCCTGTCTTTCATGCCTTCATTATGTGCAAAATCTCATATGCTACCATAATGTTATCTGATATTAATTTTCCTGATATGAATGCACTTTGGTTGGGGGAAATGATAACAAAGTATTTTTTTTTAACCTATTAGCCAACACTTTTGACACTATCTTACAAGCCACATTGCATAGACTTATATGTCTATACTCACTAACGAACCTAGGATTCTTTACTTTTGGAATGAGTACAATATAAGTAAAGTTTACAGAGGGGTAAAAGAAATTACCATTCAACCAAGATAGCACAGCACTACTGACTTCATCTCCAATAATATGCTAGTGACTTTGATAAAAACAAGCCCCAAACCCATCTGGTCCAGGTGATTTTAGATGGGCCATTTGCTTGATTGCTTCCTTAATCTCCATTTCGGTAAAATTCTTTTAAAGAGCTTCATTCATCTCATTAGAAGCCCGAGCCTCCATGTTCTTCAGAAAATCATCCATATCATATTGGCTAGGTTTAGAGGAAATGAATAACCTCACAAGAAATTCATTAAAAGCCCTTTCCAATTCATCAAGCCTCAAGTAACTTCTATTAAGTTCATCCATAACCATTCTTATTTTTTTTTACTTCTTCTTTGATTAGCACAACTATGGAAGAATTTTGTGTTTCTATCCCCTAGCTGATACCAATTCCTCTTAGCTCTTTACCTCTATTTTAAATCTTCCTATTCTAAAACCATCCCAATCTCCTGCTGAGTTCTTTTGATCTCTCTAGAATTGTGCCTATTTTCAATCTCTTATATCTGTCTATTCCATCTGAGCAAGTCAATTTTATTTTCCTCCAAGCTTGTCTGTAAGCTGTTTGAAGATCCCCTCCCTTCCATACTCTTTACCCATACCCTCTTTAATACCTCATCACAGTCTTCATCCAAAGCTCAGTTGGCTTCATACCTGAACATCTTCATTCCTTTCCTTTCATCACCTACTCTCTAAATCATACAAAACAGTAAGGGTCTATGGTATGAGCTCCTGGCAGCCATCACTTCCACCCACCCTTCTTTGAAAATACCCTTCCAACTTGAATTGGTCACTGCAGTATCAAGTCTCTCCTTAGTGATGTCTCATCCTCATGCATATTACTCCAAGTGAATTTGTCACCTCTCCACCCCAAGTCAAACAAATGTCCCCCCCCCCCCCAGCGCTCCAACACTTTCCTGAAAATTGCAATTTACCTTTCCGGCCTCTGTCTCCCGCCAATCTTTTCACCATGAGTCACTATTTCATTGAAATCACCAACCACACACCAACCATAATTATCTGTAGGCTTTAGTGAGGCATGTAATCTCAAAACTTCTCCCCTTCTGCTAGTTTATGGTTGCCCATAAAAACCTGTCAACAACCATTTTCTCATTTCCATCATCTATTGTGACCCAAACACTAATGTATCTTTGTGAATAATAATTCACTAATTCTGCTTTCACATTGTCATCCCATAACATGATCAAACCCCCTCTCTTGCCAACTAGTTCAACCACAAAAACCATCACAATTGAGTCTTTTCCTGATTCTATGACAGTTCTCTTTCTTCAGCTTGGTTTCCATCAAGAAAACTACATTGGGCTTCTTTTCCTTTACCATTTGGTAAAGATCTTGAAGTGTCTGAGGGTTCCTAAACCCTTGGCAGTTCCAACTTAGTGTTTTCACTATGTTTGGTGGGGCTATCTAACAGGCTCCACCAATTCATTTGTTTTTCCATCCATCCCTTCACAACACTACTTTTTAAGTTTCTTCTTTTCCCTCACTTCCCCATTCCTCTCTAGCTCTTTACCCAAGCTTCTTTTTTACTATGTTAAGAAAGAAGATTGTTCCAATTTCTAATCTCTGTCTCTAGCTCTTCTCTTCCATGATCCTGTCACCTTTCCTTTGTTGTATGTATCACCATTGTCTAGGTAACTCAGAATTATATCCTCCACTTCCTTCTCTATCACTTCTTTTCCTTTTTCATGCCGACCTTCTCCCATAATTTTATTACTAGCTCCCCTATTCATTATCTCTACATTATTTTCCCCTCTTCTTCATCAACTCTTGTTTTTGTTCCCATCCCATTCCCTTCTACTACCTATTCTCCCCTCATATCTTCCAACTCCTTCACCATAGAGTCATTTGTTTTTTTAGTCTCTCCCTCCTTGCCTTTAATCCCAGCTAAAATTCTTTTATTATCCCAATTCAACCTTCTAGGATCATCTCTCTTTTTTAGTCTTGGTCATGCTCTTAACCATACACCAAATTGTTCATCAGCCTCCCCTTTCTACTACACTTTGAATCCCCATGAATAATACAACCACATTTAAAGCAAATATGTGGTTATTTCTCATACTTTTGAGGGATCCAATGAGCCTTCCCTTGTACAATAATGGTTCTTCCTCTTGCCAGTGGTTTTGTCAAGTCAATAAGGATAAGACCCTTAGGAGGTTTCCCCATCCACTCCCATCTTCCTGCGTATCAACCTCATCTACTCCACCAATCATAGCACCAATGAGTTCTCATCTTGCTCTGTGTATACACACCAAAGGTAAATCATGTATCTGGACCCAAATTCTCTCTTGCCTGAAATCCATCCTCTGAGGTGAAGTATAACCATTGAACTGCAATATAACAATTAGGTGGTTGTCAAAAAGCCATGGTCTACTGTCCATCACCCTTTTCTTGTCGGCTTGGTTAGCAAACATTATCACATAAGTGTTCGAACCCACTTCTTGGAATTTAGCTCTCTTGCTAATCCTTCAAACTTTGGCCATTGTCAATTCAATCAGTGCTGGGCATATATTTCTCTCCACCCATGCCTTCCCTACTAAGCTTCAATCTCCTCTATATTTTTGCTCCTCTGATATCTCATCTTCAACCTCTATATTCAAATCTTCCTCCTCCGTGAGCCTCAACTTCTCCCACCTTTCTTCTATCTCGTTTATCTTTCACCCTCTGTGAGTCTCCACAAATTTTTCCATCTCCACCTCTATTCAGTAAACCATTAGTGCCATTGCACCACTATTGCAACCCCACAATTTCTCAACCACCTTCAGATTCTGTTAGAATATTTGTGGACCCCACCCTTCACCCAACCTTCCCCAGGAGAGAAGAAAATAGAGAAGACTTACAAGAAGAACCTCTAAGTTATATGCATATGCATAAACTATTTTAAGGCTCAAGTAGCATAATTAAGATAAGATATTTTATATTTTAAAAAAATTATAAATATCTTTTAGCATAAAATATTAAGATTTGAATATAAAATCACTTTTGATTGGTAGTTCACTTGTTAGTTATTCAATTGAATCATTTTTTATTCATTATTAACAACATTTTTTCCCAAAAGCTTCTCAATCTAATTATCTTTTTTTTTTTCCAAACATTTCTTAACCATTTCATTCTCAGATCCATGTTTTTACCAAAAATTCTTTAAAATAAATAAGCTTTTTATTAGACACTTAGTTATTACTTAACAACCATATAATCTGGTACAACTAATGCAATATTCCTAGTTCCAAACGATAGTGCAACTTGGAACTAGCTATCATGATCAGTACTGCAAACTTGGAGCAACGATCCATAAAATAAAATGAACTTGGTTGATAAAGAATATTATGAGTGATTTTTAAGAAAAGAAAAGATATTAGGAGTGATAAGAAAAGGAAAAAAAAAACATATTATGGGTATTGTACATGAAAAAGATGACGAATTGGGGAATAAAGAAGTAGCAAGGCACTTTCTTAAACGAGAAATCCCTGGTTTACAAAAGAATCTTACAAAAGGAAGTTTCCAATCTGGTATGATTTGGTATAGTATATTTGATTATAAAGCCTTTTTTGTTATAAACTAGATTTGATGTATCACATTAAGCCACATCAATTTGTAAGCTTATTTTTACAATGTCTTTTAATGGATCTAGCACTTTTCTATGCAAAATATTTGCAATAACACAAAATTCTAAATTTGAGATTTCATTCTATATGCTTGTTGTTTGAGAGCTTGATGATTTTTTAAACAATAGAAGAAAGAGAACCATGACTAACAAATGATGGGATGCAATGGGTATGACTTTCCAAAAAACATTAGCTTTGGGTGTCTTTTCCTTGATGGTGGCAATGGCCATATTTCCCTTTGACTTGGTTTGATTTTATTGAGTCACCATCTTCTCTTATGATAGACAAAGGTCTTGGTTGAAGATGTGTTTTTATCTCTCCCCCTCAAGCTGGAGTTAAGTGGAGGTGAAACTCCTAGCTTGATTCGAAATCCAAATTGATCTTTGGCTAAAGTTTTGGTTAATATATAATGGCTTGGAAGGTGGAGGGAATATACCTAGTAACCGGAGCATCGCTAGCAAATTTTTCTCATGCAAAGTGAACATCAGGTTCAATATGTTTAGTGTGGGCGCGAAACACTGGATTGACAATTATGTGAAGAGCAATATTGTTTGCACATAATTATGCCAGAAAATTGGGGAGACAAAGACCAATATTATTGAAGATATATGTTAACATGTAAATTCAAAGGTAGTGAGAACCATAGCCTAGTCTTCTACCATAAACAAAGACCTTTTTTGGAAGGATGAATGAAGATGGTCGACTCATAGGAGCTAAGGGAGTAGCCCAAGCGGGAAACCATATAGGTGAATTTTCCAAACTAAGCGCAAGGGGCTTGCTTAAGACCATAGAGAGCACGACGAAGGTGGCAAATCTTGGCTGGTGGATGAGAGAGGCCAGGCAGAGGCTGCACATAAACCTCTTCACACGAATCACCATTCAAGAAGGCATTTTTTACATTTATCTAAAATAGCTTTCATTAACTAGAGGCCGCAACAGCCAAAAGAGTGCAAACATAGGAGAAATGGGCAACTAGGGCAAAACTTTCCTCATAGTCAATGCCATATTCCTTTGTGAAATGGCAATAAGATGATCTTTATACCTCTCAATCGAACCATCTGAAAGAGTCTTGATCTAATAGATCTAGTTACAACCAATCATAGACTTCCCAGGAGGCAAATCAACCAGACCTCATGTATGGTTCTTAGATAATGCATCAAGTTTCTCCGTCATTGCATCTTGCCATAAAGGATTAGTGGATGCCTTACGATAGGAGTAAGGCTCACGATAGGAGTGAGGCTCATGCAAAGTAGCAAGGATAGTATAATAATGGAAATCATGCAGATGAGTAGGAAGAGATCTTACTTGAGAAGAACGGTGAAGGGAAAGGTCGACTGTGTGATCTGTAGGTGGGGAAGGTTTAGGGACTGCAGCCAGAGAGGGAGGCAACTCAAGAGACAGAGATCCTGGCCTAGGAGTGTCCAAAGAGTGAGTAGGTAGAATGCATGGAACATCGGTTATGGACATGGGTGGAGAATGATTGGATTGCTCATCTAGAAAAAGCTCTAATGCAAAGGATTGAGAAATAGAGGGACTACAAGTAAATACCTTAGCAAACAGGGGATGTTCCTAAAACACAACATGATGGGAAATTTCGAGGCGATGAGCAATAGGATTATAACACCGATAGCCCTTCTGAGTCTCGCTATAGCCAAGAAAGCAACAAAGGCGAGAACGTGGATCCAACTTTGTATGTTCATGAGACTAAAGAAGGAAAAAGCAAACAACACCAAAGGAATGGAGGTGTTGATAGTCAGGGGGAGAACCAAATAGCTGCTCATATGGAGACTGATTTGAGATGACTTGACTTGGAAGGTGGTTAATGGTATGAACTACAGTAAGGGTAGCTTCCCCCAAACATCAAAGTATATAAAATCAAAAGTACTAGTAGACAATGACTCACTACTATGAAACGACAAGACAGATTGTTTGCCAAACTGACAAGAAACACAATCAAAGTTATCTTGGGACACAGAACCTAAAAGACATCTAGAAACTAACTTTTGTATTCGGGAAGAGGATGCATGACCAAGTCGAGAGTGCCAAAGGGCGAAGAAATGAGAAACAAATGTGACAGTAGAAACACCAACGAGTGGACCAAAAGGAATTGAGTGAAGATGCAAAATGCTCATTATAAACATACGCTCCACTCTAGGGCTAGTCCCGTTAGTGGAACTTGTACAGTATAACCAGAGTTGTAAAAAATAACATAGTAGCCAAGTTAAGCCAATTGCCCCCACAGACATCAAGTTATAAGAGAGTTTAGGAACATGAAACACTTCAAAAATGGAAATGTTGTATGTAGAGATAGAGCCTATACTAGGAGCAAGCATAGTAGTTCCCTTGGAAGTGTGTATATGTTTGATTGGAGCCTATTAGCTTTGGATATTTTTTTGTTCATATAAAAAAGTGGATTGTCTTGTTGAATATCTTTATTTTTTTGGTCATGTGTTTTTCATGTTGTTGTGGAGATCAGCTATCTATGAATGTGAGCTAGTTCTCAACCTATAATATATCCAAAAAATAAATATCCTTCCCTATTGCTCCAAAATCCTTTGGTAGTTATTGGCAGCTTATAAATAGTGTCTATTTGTAAGATTGTGGGTCTTGCTCATGGTTGTTGTAAGAGCATTGGTAGTGGTTTATGCATCTTCATATGCAAAATTATCTTTTTTGAAGAATAATTTTGTATTTGAAGAATGATTCCCACATTGGTTTATGCATCTTTGAACTAAATAATAATAAATTTTTTTTTATTTGTTTCCCAAAATAATTTTTTATATATATTTTACAATTAGCATCAACTTTATATTATCAACTTACTACAAATTTCATGTATTAAAATCATTTTAATATTAATTTTACAAAGTTAATTTTAATGTGTATGAGAGAGAAAAAAATAGTAAAATAATGTTTAAAGAATGAAAAGTGCTTCTTCAAATTTGAAGAAGCACTATTTATAGCTATGCAAAAATTTAGAGATGCATAAGCCAATGTAGATGAATTTAAAGACATATTCTTCAAATTTAAAGATGAAGATGAAGAAATCACTACCAATGCTCTAATCCTTGTTAACAATGTGAATTAGGCGACTAGCTGCCATTATGGTCCTTCCCTGAGTTTGTCTTGTCTTGAGAACACAAAAGATCCATATATAGCTCAAACTTATCATATGGCTGAATTGAGAATTATGTATACAACATTTTGTCATGTTCTTTAACGTTTATAAAAGAGACATTGTACTTGCACCTAAGGAGCTTTTGCACCGGTGGATGTTTGCTGAGATTGACTAGATTCTTTCAAATATGAGCTTCACACAGTCCTTGTTTTTCTATGTTTGGCCCAAAATTGTTGTTATGAGTTGAACTATTGTGTTAGTGAAACTCTAATAGTTGAGAGCCGACCTTCTTAAACTATAATTTTGACACTCTTGTGATAGTAATTTATCTTTCTTGTTCCTATTATTTAAATGGCATCAATGAGTTGGTGCCTAACAGTTGATGCCAAATTTTCTTAGAGAGAAACTAACATTTGATTTGTATATTGCCGTAGACATTGAGAGGTATTATACTGAAGTTCAGGAAATTATACTTGCTAGATATATAAAATAAATCTTTTGACTGGTCTCTGAAGGTATAGATGATGGGAAGAAAGCAATAGAAGCTGCTTGATTCTTTTGTTGAAGAGACTGGGATCAATAATTCTCTCACTGCTGAGGATTTTATTGTAGAAAGAGAGGCCATGCTGCAGAAGTTGTTTCCAAATAGCGAGATCATGCCAGGTTTAGACTTTTTTTTATTCGATGTTTTAAGTTGCCTTCTTACACTATATTAGTCCTGGTTTACACTTTTTATGTTTTCTAACCTCTCACAATGGGATTCTATTCTTCATTTTTCTAATATCAAAGGATTTTGGGCAATGATCAAATTACCCCTCATTGCATAACACTTGATATATTGTTCTCCTAACCTCTTACCATGTGATTTGTTTGATTCCTTATGTAGTTATCTAAAATTAAGTCAATTAGCCTTTTGCATTACCTTTGTGCATTATAATTTGCTATATGCTTCTAGTTTGAGACATCACAATTTTATTACTCTTTGGGTAAGATGAACACTTGTCCTTTTTTTTGAAAAAAAACTCTAGTATTTGTATTTTCATTTATACTCAGTCATTACAAATCTTATCCTATATTACAAAGCTATAGAGACCCTCAGGACCATCTTCTACCCAAACCTTTTCTTCATTTATAGTATAAGCAAATTTTGCTAAAAAATGAAGTTACCTCATTTCCTTCCCTATAAGTGTGTTGGATCTTCCAAAAGGGTCTGTTTGCAAGAACTGCTTTGATGTCCTTCACCTTCTGGACATTCCATTCCCAATTCTCTACTTTGCTATTTACTTCTTTTATTATTTCCAGAGCATCCCCTTCAAAAGTAGCATGCCTAATTCTTAACTTAGCTCCTAACTACATATCTCTCCATAATGCATTAACTTCAACAAGAGCTAGGGAAGAAATATTTGATCTTGGCATACTCAAAGTTATAAGGACTTCCCCTTCTGTATCTCGAATTATCACACCTGCCCTAATCATTTTACTTTCTGAATCAAAAGCTGCATCCCAATTTATCTTCATTTGTCCTTCCTTAGGTTCAATCCACCTCACCCAACCTCTGTCTATTTGTTCTCTCTCTGGGCAAACCTGCTGGGTATATTGAGCTTGTCTATACTTCTCCAAACTAGACTTTGCATGGTTAAAGACCATACCTAGACTGAGGAAAACATTTTCAAAACCAAACTTATCCTCCTCAGCTAGATAGTTCTCATGACAGTTACTATCAACTCCAAGTCTTCCTCCCTTAACCTCTCAACCATCTTTATCGAAACAAACCCCATGTCTTCTTCACCATAACTCCACTTTTGTATAGGGCTTCCTATCTCTGCCCAAACATCTATAGCAGCTGGATAGCACAACAATGTATGGCTTATAGTTTCTTCTTACCTCTCACATATTGGGCAGTATGGCTTTTGAAGCACTCTTCTTTTAACCAGGTTCATACTGGTAGGGATGCAATTATTTAGAACTTTCCACATGAAGACTTTCACCACCCCTGGTACTATTAACTTTCATAGAGTTTTCCATCCCTCTATTCCTTTTGATCCATATGAAGTTTCCCCAACCATCTTTCTATTTCTACTAAGTTCCAGATGATAGACAGATTTTACACTAAAAATATCATTCTTAGATGAAGCCTATATCTATTTATCAGGTAGACCTGATTGTCTAATTGGAATACTGCAAACAATCTCAGCTTCTTCCACACAAAAGGTTTCTTTAACCAGATCCTCTTTCCACCTTCTTTGGCCTTCATCAATTAACTCTGCCAATTTTACTTCCTCATTCAAAATCTGAACTGGTGATTAGATCATATAAGAAGACTACTTTGGTACCCACTTGTCTCTCCATATTTGAATATTTTGCCCATTTCCAACCTTCCAGACAAGACCCTCCTTCAACAGCTCCATAGACCCCCAAAAACTTTGCCAAATCAAGGAAGGTCCACTACCTAACTTTGCCTCTAGCACCTCAGTCTTTTTGTGATACTTATCCTTTCAAACTCTAGCCGCAAGTGAGCAAGGATTTTTTAGGATTCTCCAACATTGTTTAGCTAAGAGAGCCCTATTGAGACTCTCCAGCTCTCTAAAACCCAACCCACCACTAGTTTTTTCCAACCCCAACTTTTTCCAACTCCTCCATTGTATCTTCTTTTCATTTTCCCTGTAACCCCACCAGAACCTTGACATTAAAGCAGCTATTTCCTTGCATAGCCTCTTTGGAAGAGCAAAAACACTCATATGATAGTTAGGTATTGATTGGATAACAAATTTTAAAAGGACTTCCTTCCCAACTGGTGATAAGAATTGATTCTTCCCATTATTGATCTTAAGCCATATCCTATCTTTTATCCCTCTAAAAGTATTGCATTTAGACCTACCCACCATTGTAGGCAATCCTAAGTACCTCTCACAGTTGTTCTGCATTCTTGCTCCCAAGTCTTGTGAAATCTAGCGCCACTCCTCTTTCCTACCATTTTTGCTTAACAGAATTGTAGACTTCTACTTATTCAGTCATTGCCCTGATGCTTGTTCATACACCTTCAAAAGGGAGCTAATCTTTTACCATTCATTCTAGTTTTCCCTTCCAAAAATCATGCAATCATCTACAAAAAAAAAATGTGTCAATCTAATTCCACCCCTAGCCACAGCCACACCCTTTATCTCCCTTATCATCTCAGCCATGTTTATGAGGTTACTTAACCCTTCAGCACACAATAGAAAGAGGTATGGGGATAATGAATCTCCATGTCGCTATCAACTCAATCCATTTGGCACCAAATCCTAGCTTCTTCATCACTGCCTCCAAAAAAGGGCCATTCAACCCTATCATAAGCCTTGGAAATGTCCAGTTTCAAAGCCATACTTTCAACTCTCTATTTCAGTCTAGTCCTCATGGAGTGCAGGGTCTCATATGCAACTATGATGTTATCTGGGATCAATCGCCCAGGAATGAAAGCTCTTTGGTTTTTTGAGATAACCTCATTAAGCACCAACTTCAGTCTGTTTGCAAGAGCTTTTGGCATTATTTTGTATAGCACATTACACAGACTTATGGGCTTGTAATCCCCTATCTTTTTTGGCTTTACACACTTTGGAATTAAAACTACATAAGTAAAATTCAGTTTAGAGTCCATCTTACCTCCATTCAAGAAATCCAGACTTGCTTCACAAACATCAGCCCCTACTGTATTCCAACATGCTTGATAAAAGCAGGCACTGTAACC
This sequence comes from Cyclocarya paliurus, assembly GCA_029856935.1. Taxonomy (NCBI): domain Eukaryota; kingdom Viridiplantae; phylum Streptophyta; class Magnoliopsida; order Fagales; family Juglandaceae; genus Cyclocarya; species Cyclocarya paliurus. The sequence continues at coordinate 22,335,449 of CM056946.1, read as the reverse complement.
ATCAGGACCAGGAGACTTGTATGGCCCCATCGGTGTCAAAGATGTCTCCACCTCTTCTCTTACAAAAGGTTTTTGTAAGGCTTCATTCATGCTGCTAGTAACTCGAGAATCAAGATGCTTCAAGCACTCTTTTATTAGTAAATTGGGAGGATTTACAGTTTTATAAACTTCCTCAAAATGTCCCTTGAAAACTTCAGCAACACCCTTCTGGTCCACTCTCATAATCGACTGGCCATCTACAACAACAAAAAATCTGATTTCTCTTTTTCCTTTGATTGACACAAGTATGGAAAAATTTTGGTATTCTTATCCCCCATGTTGGACCAATTTCTCTTGGCCCTTTGTCTCCACTTCAGGTCCTCCTGCCCCAAAAGTCTTCCTACCTCAAGTTGCAATTGAGTTATTTCGTTAATGTTCTTAGGCCCCTCAACCTCTTGCAGTTCCTTAAGTCTGACAGTAATCTAATCTATACATCCACATCTCTCTCTATCTCTTCTTCTAAAACCACTACTCAGTGCTCCACCACATATCCTCAATAACTTTTGCACTTTCTCTATTGGTTTACTTGACTTCACCTTCTTGGACCAGGCCCCTTTAACCATACCTTTACACTCCTTTTTCAACCAACTCGCCTCAAATTTGAAGACATAACCCCTCCTGTTCAGCCTCCTTTCAGATTCCAAAAAGAAAAGCAACACTGGCTTATGGTCAAAACTTCTTGCAACAAGCCCCTCCACCACCACATCTTTGAACATACCCTTCCATTCTACATTCATCAAGTAACGATCCAGCCTTTCTTTTGTGTATGTATGATCTGAGTGTCTATTACTCCAGGCAAAAATATTCTCTACACAGCTTGCACCATACAACTCATTACTCTCCAAGACTACTCAAAATTGGGCCATTTGGTGTTCTGCCCTCATTTTCCCTCCAACTTTCTCACTTTGGAACAAGATCTCATTGAAGTCACCAGCAACACTCTATGCAATTCCTCTCCCAGGATTTAATCTTGCCAAAAACTCTCGAAAGAATCTTCTTTTTAAAGTATCCGGGTGCCCATAAAACCCAGTGAACAGCCATTCCTTTCTGTCATCCTCCCTAACTTTTGGACTCATATGCCAATGAAAGAAGGATTGTATTTCAATTGCCTCTCTATCTTTCCAGAAGAGAGATAAACCCCCTTTCCTTCATATCAAGTCAGTTGCAAAGCACCCCTCCATTCCCATCTTCTTCTTCAGTACCTCCACTCTCCTAGCTTTACTCATAGTCTCAATAAGGAAAACAAGCGTGGTTTTATTTTTCTTAACCAATTGGCTAAGATCTTGAACTGTCTAAGGGTTCCGAAACTCTCGGCAATTCCAATTTAATAGACTCGTAATCCCTAGCGAGGCTGCTTAATAGCCTCTACCATTGAGTTCACCATCCATTCATCCACCCCTTCCCCCTCCCTCCTAGCCTTTTTCTCTTTTCCACCCTTCAGTTTTCCCCTTTCACTATACTCACCACATTCCTTTTCATTATAATAGTAGAAGTGATTGACTCACCTTGAGGTTTTACACCTCGTGCCCTCCTTTTCCAACTAGGCATGTTAGATTGAAACTTGAGTTTATGTGATGATATTTAAGTAATAGTGTTTTATAAATAAAATATTTGTTTTATATTATATTCGTTAATTTTTGTATAGTTGTTGTAAGCCATCGTCGAGGTCAAGGTGTTATTAGAGGTATTTTTATAGAGAAACTGCAAAAGGCGGAGAAAATTAAAGTTGATATTCCTAATGCTCACACTGGTGGCTCTGGAGATCCGACAGCTTGGCTTGTTTCCTTTGTTGCTATCCTTACCTGAACATATGCTCCCATGGCTACTCCCCCTGGGCAAAGGTTACCCAAGATATGAAATACCAAATCAAAATTCATTGCATGGTAATAAGTTACTTATAAAACAATTTTATTCCATTATTACTTAACTTATAAGTAGTTTCCTAATTCTTCTAACTTATGAGTTTGAATGTAATTTTTGCGGTGAGAGGATCAAGTAACGATTGATGAGCTGATGAATAATCAATTCCTAAGGTACAAAGGTAGATGTCATACACGCTATAAAAAGTTCAATAGCGCAATAGAGGCACGTAAAAACCCATTCAAAAACATGTGCCCTGACGAATATGAGAAGTTTTGTAATATTCAAACTAGCATATAAAGTAATTTTGCTGCTATTTTTCATTATGCTATATGTTAGATGCATGAAACAAATAGACTAATCTTGTTGTTTCTTTTCTTGCAGCAATGGAGTATTGTCAACAAAGCAAATAGAGCAAATTTAACGATACACCATCATGCGGGTTCTAGATCTTTTCATCGATTAATAAAAACGTTGGTAACTTTATATGAGTCCCCATTAAATATTAATATATCAAAATTTGTGATTGAAGTTGTAATATATATTTTCCTTTTGCAGGAACAAGATAGTCCTACTGACTATAATCTAATCCAATTGTATGCTAAATCACATAAAAATTGCGATGGTATTTGGACCAGTCACGAAGCTTAGGAAAATTATGTAAGTTCAATTTTTTTCATATTTCCTAATAATATATATGTTATTTATATTATCTATATGCTTTTTCTTTTTTGTTTTGTTTTGGTATGAGAACATGGTTTCATTTCGGCAAAATGTTGTTGCATCTAATGAATCTTCCATTAATGATGTTGAGATCTTTTCTCAGGTTCTTGGACCCCATTCTGGATATTTGAAGGCTTTAGGACATTGTATGAAACCTTCCTCCTCAACCTCATCCTCTCCTCAAAGCAAATCAAATAACAACTCTTGGGATTTAAAGGAAGTAAGGCTCGAGATCAAAAATTTGCAAGTCCAAGCAATGAGAGTTGGAGAATCAATTGCATCTAGCAGCAGATATAGAGGCGTGAATACAACAAGACATCCAGAGAAAGATAGAAATTCAATCCCAAAAAAAAATTGAACAAATGCAGTTAATGATGTCCCAAAACTTTAGGCCACCACGAATTTAGAACTAATTTTATCACATTATGTCTATTGACTTATTTTGACTTATTGCAACATTTGAACAATTGTGATGTTTTAAATATAATTTTTAAATGTAGTTTGTTTATTTTAAATTTGTCATTTACTATCAGTGATTACTATTCAAATGGAAAATATTCAATTTGAACATTAATTATTAATTATTATCATTTCAACACTTTTTCCGCCACCATTTGAACAAGCAACCCAAAACTATTTGAATGAAAATAAAATCATCACTGCAGTTCGAATGGAATACTAGTCTGTTCGAATACTCTACATGTTTGATCATGCATACTATCATGTTCAAACTACTTTTTTATTATTCAAATGGAGAATAAACATTCGAACAAGGTTCCTTAGACTATACGTTCCAACATAATGTTTAATTTGAATTGTTTTTCAAGGGCGTTCTATCGGATTATGTATGTTTGGACACAAACTATCTTGTTCGAATGGCAAGAAAGCTTTCGAATACTTGCTTCATTCGAACAGTATCAAGTGAATTGGTTTTGTTCAAATTAAATTACCAAACCCAGTTAACCGCTTGTTTGATCTGATAATATTTAGTTCAAATAGTTTTTTGGGATGAAACAATTTCATCCCCGATTAAAATTGTTTCATCCCCAAAAGATTTTAATTTGAACAGCTTTGAACTAGTCAGACACATTTAGTCTCTAAAATATTTTTTAGGGACGAAAAAAAATCATCTTCAAAAGCTTTTTGAGATGGACTTTTGAAGAGGAAATTGAGATGAAAATTTTTTTATCTCAAAAAATATTTTGAGACGAAACTTACATTTTTTGGGATGAAGATTTATGTCCCAGAAAATGCAATATCTTATAGTGCTCCTCTTGCTTCCTCGAAAGCCTCTTTTTTTCTTAATTACTTTTATTTTTGTTATACTTTTTATTATGATCTTTTGGCCTCACTCCATTTTTTTTCTTATATTTCTATTTTTATTTGAATATTTTTCTGTAATTTTTTATAGTTTTTAATTATCAGCTCTTTTTTTTTCAGATTTTTAGTTGTAACTTTTAGTGCCTTTCGGATTTGTAATGTTTTAAATTTTATAATTGTGATTCATTTTTTCTATGTGTGTGTAGAGAAATGAAGAAGAAAAATGGACGAAAATCGAATCAAAATTCAACAATATGATGACACTTCCGTGAGGGTATTTGTCTCACAAGTTGGTGATGGACAAATAGGAATTGAGTGCCTTCATTGTGCACCAATTGCCCCTATTTATAAGCCATAAGGCATTGGTTGGCTAGGGGCACAACTATTAGTAAGACAATAGTTGGCAAAGCGCACAACCATTAAGAGCATCCTCATTGGTTTGGCCAATTCTATCTTCAAAATTTAGCCAATATCACACTTCATTGCATTTGTTTATTCTATTTAAATTCAATCCTTACGTTGGATTATCCATTCACTCTCTATATAATAATAAATATTATTAATTTAATAATTTTTTTATCATATTTATTTTTATCACATTTTGTAGCTCTACCAATTATATTCTATTTTTTTTTAACGAGTTAGGGTCACCTGTCCAAGAATGACTCTCCCCAATTTTATTAATAACCCTCACTTGTGGTGGAGGAAAACTGTGGTTACAAAGACAAGCATCTAGGATACAAAGAAAACCCAGCATGCAGAAAAAAAAAAAAACCAGGATAAATGAAAAAACAGGAGAATAACAGAACCATAATCAAAAAACAAACGACACTAACAAAGACGAAGCGAAGGCAGCCCGGAGTAGTCGATGCGGATAAGACCACGCAGCGGTCGGGGAGTCTCCGTCAAGTGAGAAAAAACAAAATCACTATGAGAAGCCCCATGTTTGGCTAACCAATCGGCAACTTTACTTCCCTCACGAAAAACATGATGAATTGAGCAAGCCATGGAATTCATAAGGTCCATAATATCCTCCAAGAAATCCTCCAGATACCACACCCCACATCTTTTACTCCGCCACCAGGAAATAACAGTCATAGAATCAAGCTCAATATCCACATAATTTAAAGATACTTATTTACAAACCTGGAGCCCATGAAGAAGAGCAAAAAGCTCGGCCAGATTATTAGAACCTGTACCGATGAACGTAGAAAAAGCATGAATTAGCTTACCATGATCATTTCTAATAATCCCACCTATACCTGAGGCGCTTAGATTACCCAAACTACTGCTATCTGTATTCAATTTGACCCAACCTGACGAAGGACGTTGCCAAGCAATAACTTTACAACGCTGAAATGGGGGAACACAGGCTGGACATGCAAACTCTCAAGTACCTGCAAATCAAAACCAGAGAAGTGAGAACTAGCATTCATATTACGGCAAAGAAGGCTAATCCACCGATGAATAGAGTGAATAATGTCAGAGGCAGATTCACAGTGACCCTCCATACGGGCCAAACAGCGCCTTGTCCAGATTCTCCAAGTGATATCCACTGGGAGAATTCCCACGATAATGCCAACTTGAGATGATAATTTTGCACGACGAAACCAAGTCTGCACCGTGTCTTTCTAGTTACAGCCAATTGGGATACCAAGGCTAGCCCTAAAATATCTCCAGACGTTGCTTGCAATATCACCTGCAAACAGAACATGGTTTTGGTCCTCATAATGACCGTTAGCACAACAATCACAATGAGAAATAATAGAAATGCCAATGCGACGTAAATTATGATGAACACTAAGGGCCATATACCAAGCTTTCCACATGTGAATAGACATCTTAAGCGGAAGACTCTTATGCCATATCCAAGAGTGTCCAACAATAATGTCACCCCTAATACAGACACAATCACAAGCTGACTTGATGGAAAACAAACCATTACCGCTTTTAGTCCAAATCAAAACATCCAAACCTGGTTTAGCCTTACAAAGATTGGCTAAAATATCATCAAGAAGATCCGGCCCCACTAACTGCAGAATAAAATCCACATCCCAACCATTAGATAATTTGCAATCTTTAACCTAAAGATGGGGATGACCCACAATATGTGTATAATTAGTTAAAGGGTCTTTGTCCTGCCATTTATCATACCAGAAGAAAACATTCTCATATTTATGACGACACTTAGAGTTATTCAAAACCAAGGGAAGGGATTTAATAATCATTTTCCAAAACCTTGTACCCTTACCTTTAAAAAAATTGGTCCATAAAGAATTTCCTTGAATAAGATTCTATGCAAATCTGGCATGAAGGGCTTGTTGCATATCATCAAGATTCCTAAGAGCCAAACTACTTTCCTCCACAAGACGACAAATAGTATTCCAGGCCACCCATTTTTTCTTGCCTTTACCAGTCCCCTCCCCCTAGAAAAAGTATTCATCATACTTTTTAAAAAAAAAAAAAAGAGCCGACAGCCACATGTCTAATAGTGACCCCATCCCAAATTTATTAAAAAGTCCTCACTTCTGGCGGAGGAATACCGTGGTTACAAGCAAAGTACTTGAGGGATTACAAGAATCCATTCGACAACAAACCAACTAAAAAACAAAAAAAGACGAAATAAAACTCCATAAACATCTAAACAAACCTATCAGAAAAAAAAAATCTAACAGGCCTAAAAATCAACAAAACGGCAATAAAAAAAACTCATAGACGAATGGCAGGAAGACCCACCTTATCAACTCTAACAATACCTTTAAGAATGGTAGGAATTTGTTGAAATACCTCATAAATAATAGTATTACCCAATTCCCCTTGCTTAGCCAGAAAATCAACCGCTTAGTTCACTTCCCGGAACTGATGGATCACTCTAACATTAAGCCCCTCCATCTCGGAGATTAAATCATACCAAAAATCCCAAAGGTACCATAGAGAGACTTTCCCAGAATGGAACCACTCCACTACCACTTTTGAATCACTCTCAATAATAATATCCACATACCTCAATTTTTTACACAACTTGACACCCTCCAAAATGGCCTATAACTTCGCCGCATTGTTCGTACCAAAACCACAATGGCTCGAAAAAGCCCCTATGAAATCGCCCTCCTCATCTCGAATGATGCCACCCCCCCTGAGTTTTCGGGATTCCCATTGCAGCTACCATCGCAGTTCAATTTTATCCAACCCCCCAGAGGCTTAAGCCACTTGACTATTTGCTGTTTTCTTCTAGAAATGGTCGACCTCTTCAACCGAAACGCATCCAAGCAAAACATGTCTTGACTAGAAAGAGGCCGAGAGAAATGGATCCTCTCAGCAAGCCCTTTAACCCAGTACATCACCGTCCTCCAAACTTAATCAACATTGTCCTTAATCCCTTCCATTCTCACCTTGCAACGCCTTCTCCATAAGCTCCAAACAATCAGACAGGGAATAAGACCAATGAGCAAGCCTTTAGGCATTGCCTTTTTAGCACAAATGAACCAAGCTGAGAGCCGAGCCTTCAACGTAATCTGCTGCAGACAAGATATGCCCAGAATAGAACCTGCACGAGACCAAACCTCCTTAGCGAATTTGCCTGAAGATAACACATGGTCAACAGTTTCTTACTGTTTCTGGCTACAACAGTCACAAGCCGACGCCAACGAAACACGTTTCTTGCTCACCCTATCATCCACACTAAGCCCATTAAATCAAGCTCTCCATACACAAAGAGACACCCTCTTTGGCAGCAAACTATTCCATAGCCAATCATGCCAAGGCAGCAAATCAGCTTTATTCCAAATTCTATCCCAGGCCGAGGCTGTAGAGAAGTTCCCATCCGTGGTCGATTTCAAGACCCATTGGTCCAGCCCTTCCCGAATACGTAAAGCAGACTGAACAATATCAACCGTCACAGTCTCGCCCACAAGTTCTGTTAACTGATCAACATTCCAAGAATTGTTATCCCAGCAGTCTCTGATACACAAAGTAGAATTCTGGACATCCTCCACATGCATAGCTAAGGGGCCTGTAGCCAACCAATAGTCATACCAGAAGGATGAATTGCCCCCCCGCACAATTACTCTAGTATTATCCAAAACCTCCGGTAAAATAGAGATGATGGACTTCCAAAATTTAGAGTCGTGATGTTTGCCCACGTGCCCCATAATATGACCATTTATCACATATTTAGCCTTAAAAAAATTAGCCCATAAACTGCTAGCGGTAAGAAGCCTAAAAGCAAACTTCATATGCGAGGATCGTTGTATTTCTTTAAGGTCTCGAAGTCCCAAACCCCCCTCCATCGTTGGCTTGCAAACTTTCTGCTAAGCAAGCCAATGCACCTTTCTTTTATCTTGAACTTCTCCCCACAGAAAATTCCCCATAATGGAATTAATACGAGAAATTGTCATCAAAGGAATGCTCAAAACTGATAATAAATGAATGGGCATGCTAGAAAGGACATGTCTCAATAAAATAAGACGACCGCCTTGCGAGAGAAGTTCGAATTTCCAACCAGCAACTTTTTTTCGTATTTTATCAACCAAAGGTTCCATCATACAGGAAGTCAATCTCCCCAAAAACAAAGGCGCACCCAAATACGTAATAGGGAAGGTACCTTCTTTGAAACCCGAAAGCCTTAGCAAACCAAGCCGCCTAGTAGGAGTAATCAACTTAGACATGAAAAGGGCCGATTTCTCTTTATTAATCTTCTGCCCCGACCAATTTTCATAAGTAGCTAGAGTGTCCATCAATGACTTAAAAGATTTTTTCTGACCGTTAGCAAACACCAATAAATGATCAGCATAGAGTAAATGTGACACTAACGAAGCCCCAACCGGGTGAGAAAAAGTCCCTATCCGACCTGTGGCAAAATTCTTCTTGAGAAGTCTAGTAAGGACTTCCTCCATCACAATGAAAAAATATGGGGATAGAGGATCCCCCTGCCTTAATCCCCGAGACGCTTGGAAATAGCCTTTATAAGTCTCATTCATCATCACGGAGAACCACGGGGACTTCACACAAACATCAATGATCTGACAAAAATTGTTAAAGAAACCGAAAACACGCAAGACCTCCAAAAGAAAGCCCCAATCAACTCTATCATAAGCTTTGGCCATGTCGATTTTCAGCATCACATTACCTCCTCCAATTTTTTTTATTCAAAGATTGTAGCATTTCCTGAGCAAGTGAAATATTTTCAAAATTACTCCTGCCCGAAACAAAAGCACCTTGTTCATGAGAGACCAACTTATGAATAACTCGAGTCAACCGACTTACAAGGATTTTAGAAAAAACATTATAAGCCACCGAACATAAACTGATGGGGTGGAATTTGTCAAAGCTCGAAGGCTCAGGCACCTTCAGAATTAAGACAATAAAAGAGGAAGAATAAAACCTGGGAAGAGACGAGCCACTGAAGAAATCTCTAGCGGCCTCCACACATCTTCCTTGACAATATCTCAACAAGTCATAAAAAAATCCGAACCAAAACCATCAGGCCCCTGGTTGCTCGGAATTGAAAAAACCGCATCTCTTAACTCATTTTCGGACAGCGCATTGCAAAGCAACTCATTATCCTCCTCCGAGATAACTCTCTCAATAATATATGAAAGATCACATCTCTCTACAACATTCGGCTCAGTCAGAAAATCCCTAAAATACTCAGAAGCTGCAACATGAATTTCTTCAGCATTATTAAGAACCCGACCGACCGAGAGCACCATCCTGGAAATATGACTCCTCTTCCGTCTCTGGTTGATAACATAATGAAAAAACTCGGTATTTTGGTCACCATCGACCATCCATTTTTTCTTAGCCATCTGACTCAGCCACATATCTTCTCTCTTTTCCCATGCTTCAAGTTCAATCTTGGTAACCAGATAATCATCTTCAACCTCCTCAGAGTAAGCAGTCTGCAGAAAATTATCCAGGCTTGCCAATCTATTTTCCAGCATGTGAATGTTTTCTTGAACACGGCCAAAGACATTCTTATTCCAACCCGTCAAGGCCAATTTAGTACGCTTCAGACGAATAGCAAGTTTCAAGAGTCCAAGAGCTGAATCCGATCGGTTCCAAGCATCCCTCACACAAGGCAAAAACTTATCATGTGAACTCCACATGTTCATAAACCGAAAAGGGGCCAGAACATAAGTAGAAAAAGGAATCTCCAAAGAAAATAACATTGGGTAGTGATCAGACGATTTTCTGTCAAGGAATTCAACCTTCACTCGTCGTGAATCTATTAGCAAAAAATTGTTAATAATCACTCTATCTAATTTAGCCCAACTTGTCAACGTGCCAACATACCCATTACACCACGACATGGTATGACCACTGCTAGTGGCTTCCATTAGACCACACCGATTAAGACACTCATTAAATTCGGACATAGAAATCAGTGGTCGGGAATTACCACCAATTCTTTCCGAGTCTAATCTCATAGCATTAAAATCACCCATGACAACCCAAGGACAATCACCCGTATGCCTCTCTACCAAAGCTTGCCAGAGCTCTCTCCGTTCAACATATGTGCATTTAGCATAAACAAAGGTAACAAGAATACGCTGGTTATCTAAAACATACCAGCCAGAAATAGATTGTGAGGTGTAGAACAGAACCTCAAAAGCATCCTACTCTTTCCAAAAAATCCAAAGCTTCCCTCCTTCATTCTCATTCGACTGGAAAAAATGAAAGTTCAAAAAATGTCCCAGATTCACCATACGCTGATCTATAACGAAAGGCTCCGCAATAGCCATAAGAGAAACCTTACTTTTGTTTAACAATATTTTCAACCGTTTCCTAGATCGACCTAGCCCTTTGACATTCCAATAAAAAATATTATCAATCATAAATTCAACTTTTTGGATCGGGTCTGCACCCGCTGTGACTTCCTTATCAACTTATCTTCCACTGATTTTTTTGCACCAACTTATCTTCCTTATCAACTTTTTGGATCGTGTCTGCACCCGTCAAGGCCATCTCCTTCCGATTCATAGGCCTTCTCTTTCCCCATACCCAACCATAATTCGCCTTCTTCTCTAGCTGAAGAATAACCCACATCTTCATTCTGATGGTAACCTTCAATACCCGATCCCTGGATCAACCTAGGAATGTTTGTTTCATTGAGCAAATCCTTTGTTTGCACCACCTGATTAGTAACACCCATCTCCGGGCTCCCTTGGATTTCATCTCTATCATCATGCCAAACCTCTTCACACTCTTCATCACTATTCCCATAATGAACTCCCCTTACATTGTTATCTACCTGAGTATGACATCGTGCATTAGAGCTTTTTCCCAGATCCTTACTTCCAGCAGAAAGATCGTGAGCCTTTTGCCCTCCTTCCTCTAACATCTAAGCATCTACTTGTGGTTCATCAATACTATCACTACTCTTATTAGTCTCAAGATCATTCTCAACTTGTTTCTCTTCTAGGACTTGCACCACAGGACTTTTACCCTCCTCCTCTGCATTACACTTTTCAACGGCCACTTCTTCCTTATCACCAGACATTTCCCCTACAGCTTTTTATGATTTAGCCTAGCACACACGTTTCTCTTTTTGTTTACCCTCTTCCTTCCGTTTGTCACCAAATCTACAAACCATCGAAGTGTGTCCTTGACGAAAACACGTTGAACAATAAAAACCCAGCTTCTCGTAACTAACCTCTTGCCATATGCATTTCGTAGGAGAGACAACAATGGGGAACTTTTGCACTGGATCTGCCGTCAAATCAACCTCCACACAAATCCTTGCTCCCATTGCGCAAGTCATGTTTAGAGTTGCATTGTCTGTCCCTAGATAACGACCAAACCTGGTGGCAAGAATTTGTAAGCAATCCACTCTATAGAAATGCATCGGTAACTCTGGTAGAAAAATCCATTGGGGGGCCAATGGAGATTCCTTTTGAATGTCAAAATCCTTCGTCCACTTAAAGAGTCTGAAAGTATATCCTTCCATCATTCGTCCCTCACGAGCCCAACCATGAACAAAATCTCGTTCATTCTTCATCTGAATTAACACATGATGATCATCCATAAAACTTATCGTAGGAATATCATTCAGGCCCCATTTTTTCACCACATGCAGACGTATAACATCTATAGATGGCCTAACCCTCAGAAACTTCATAACCAGGGCATATTTAAAATCTTCCGCAGCCTTATTCATCTCTGGTTCTGAGAATATGAACCCCAGTTTGCCATTTATTTAAACCAGAAAACACATTGCCATCTTAAAGAATGTTGTTTCGTTCATTTTCGATACAGCATGGGCATAGGAACAACCTAAAATCACATTTTCGGCATTCCCCGCCGATGGCAGCGCCATCATAGGGGCTCTCGCAAGGTGTCTGAACCAACCCTAGGAGACCAGAAAGGAAACTCTTACCAGAAAAGGCAAAACCGTGGAAAACGGAATTACCAAAAACAGAGGATCGAAAATCACACAAAATCACCTCGCTCTCGCAATACTCGGCTCTAAAGTTGCCATCATACTATGAAGGGTATTAATAGTGGATATCGGGACTTGAAGAACAGCAAAAAGATGAAAAACCATAGTAGAAAGAACATGCCGAAGTAAAATAAGACGGCCACCCGCTGAAAGGAATTTCATCTTCCACCTCGAAATTTTCTTTTGAATTTTTGACACCATATCTTCTAAATGTATCTATTTGAGACGACCCAAAATAATAGGCACGCCAAGATATTTGAATGGAAAAGATCTTTCTAAAAATCATGTCCTCAGTAATACTAAGCTTTTACGAGCTAAGGAGATTTTTTTAGAGAAGTAAATGGCAGATTTAGAGTGATTGATGCACTGACCCGACCAATTTTCATATTTATGAAGCACAGATAAAATCTCCCTTAGGGCTTTAGAACTTCCATTAGAAAAAAGCACCACATCATCAGCATACATAAGAAGAGAAATTATAGGCGTACCTCGGGCCTCCGAGAATTGACCAAAATTTAGAGACTCCACAATTTGCTTGATCAAACGAGAGAGAACTTCTTGAAGAATAATAAATAGATAGGGAGAGAGGAGATCACCCTGACGCAAGCCACAACCACCTTGGAAAAAACCTTTAGTAGAGCCATTCATCATAATAATAAACCAGGGAGTTGAGATGCAGGTTCTGATAAGAGCACAAAAATCCGAGGAGAAACCAAAACAGCGAAGAACCTCCAAAAGAAACAACCAATTCACTGAATCATAAGCTTTAACCATATTTAGTTTAATCATAATATTACCACCATGGACCTTCTTGTTAATAGAATGGACCATTTTTAGCGTAATACTAATATTTTCAAAAATGCTTCTCCCTGGAATAAAAGTGCCTTGTTCCCACGAAATCATGCTTGGGAGCAAACCTGTCAAGTGATTAACAATGATTTTGGAGCATATTTTATAAAAAAACCGAGCAAAGGCTGATAGGCCTAAACTTGTCAAAACCAATAAGTATATCAACCTTTGGAATTAAGACAAGAAAGGATGCAGTAAAAAATCTTACAAGCTGTTTAGAAACAAAAAAAATCAAAAATGGCTTCTAAGACATCCTCTTTCACAATCTCCCAACAACTTTTGAAAAAACTAGAACCAAACCCACCAGACCCCGGGGTGCTATTAGAAAGAATAGAGGAAAGGGCAGAGAACGCTTCCTGCATAGAAGGAACAGAACACAAAAAATAGTTATCAGCATCAGAAATAACAGGAGAGATAAGAGACGATAAATCAGGTAACAATCTAGTCGGAGTACCTTGCAGAAAATTAGAAAAGAAATCCACAGCCCCCTGATGAAGACTCTCTGGCAAATTGAAAACCATCCCATTTGAAGATCTCATTTCCACCACTCTTGTGCGCCATTTATTCGCAAGGCAGGCATGAAAAAATTTTGTGTTACGATCACCTTCCATATGCCATTTTAACTTAGACATTTGGGCCAAAAGAGTATCTTCACGACGGAGCCAATTCTCCAATTCCGTAGAAGATACCAGAAGATCCCTCTCCATAGATTCATCCCAGTTTTGCTAAAGCTTATTTTCAAGCTCCTCAATGTGTTTCTCGAGAGAATTAATATGCATAGTAGTATGGCCGAAAATTTGTTTATTCTATTCACGCAAGGCAACCTTAGTGTTCTTCAATTTATAGGCCAATTTAGTAAGACCATGACCACTAACAGACGCAGACCATGCCTGACGAACACACATCAAAAACTGCGGGTGATCCACCCACATTTGTTGAAAGTGAAAAGGTAAAGGACCATAAGAGAAAGGATCCTTCTTTAACTCAATAACCATAGGAGAGTCGTCGGACATGGAGCGCGGAAGATAAGAACAAACTGCATCTGAAAAATAAGAAAGCAAAGAAAAATCTATAAAAACCCGATCTAACTTCGCCCAAGACCAAGCAAGACCTGACTGCCCATTACACCAAGAGAAAAATCTACCCTTCAACTTCATTTCAACCAAACCACCTTGGTGAACCCCGGCATTGAAGTCATCCATTGCAGCATTCGAACGAGGAGAGCCATCCCTTCTCTCCGAATTATGTTAAAATCCCCAGCAAAAAGAGAAGGCTCCGAGCCCATAGCCTGAGTGCTAAGATCCTCCCACAAAATTTTCCACTCATACATGCTACACTTAGCATAGATAATATTACACAAAAACTGGTAGGACCTCGTGTTAACCCGAAGGGAAATAAATTGTAAGTTAGTCCGCACCACTTGAACATCAAGAGCATTGTCCCAAAAAATCCAAATTTTACCACCGTCTTCAACATTAGAAATAAAGGAATCAAAATGTAATGAATGCTTCAAACGAATAGCTTTATCAAGAGGTTGAAACGGTTCCAAAACCGCAACCATTTTAGGCTTGAACTTACAAACTAACTTCATTAATCTACGACGAGAGGTACCAATGCCATGGGCATTCCAAACAATGATGGAGGCACTCATAAAGACAAGGTAGAAGGACGGTTGATAACCCGAGTTGAACTTCTAGCTTTCTCAAACTTTTTCTTTTGATATTTTTTCTTAACAGATTTACCTTCAAATTCCGAATGATCATCCTTAAACTGAGGGAACACTTCTAGAGGAATATCAAGATCTGGCTTAGAGGCAATGTCTTCAAGCATATTGTCCTGATTTTCATTCAAAAGCCCATCTACGAAACAGGGGCCAGATTCCTCCATAATAATATTAGCAGGTTCCTCTAGGATCGGAGGAGTGATCCTGGTATTAGTAGGCTCTTCAACACTAAAAGAAACAATATTATCTTGAACCAAAAGATTACCTGCATCCTCACAGGGCGCTAGCACCCCCCATCATCAATAACATCTACCTCTGTAAGATTAATCCCCTGGGCTTGGTATGGTGAGGCGTGGGAAGTCCGTTCCAGGATAGCACCAACCGGTGCATCAATCACTATCTCAAGAGAAACAGCTACGGGTTTATCTGTCAATTCATCACCATGTGTATTACCAGAAACGTTTTCACCAAAATTTGCTTCCTCTTTCTTACGTCCACGGTTTTTCTCCCCATGCAGAGATATCCCCACACAACAAGTCTTTGTATTATGTCCATGCACTTTGCATTTTACACAATACACAGGCAACGTTGCATATAAAACCTCCTATTTCCTACTCGTTGACAGACCAGGCGCACCAATCCAAAAGTAAGAAATCGGTTCCTTGGTAGCATCCATCTCCAAACAAATTCTAGCTCCATTAGTCCGGGTTGCACAACGCGTGGGATTATCCTTGCGTATAAACCGACCAATTGGTGCCGGGAAAATACGTAGGAAAGATTCTTGATAAAAGTTAGGGGGTAATCCGGGCAGCAAGATCCACATAGGGACGTTAGATGGTTCATGCTCCTCATTGAAATTAGGAAACCATTGAAAAGCACGGTAGGCCACTCCATTCACTTCACAGGATTCAGGGATAGTACTTTCACGAAATCAGTTTTCGTAGCCATCCTAACGAACAAGTTGCCGGGCAATTTCATGGAGGAGACCACCGGGGTAGAAGATAGCCCCCAATGGCTAGAGATAAAAGCATGGATAGCATCTAGAGAGGGCCTTTGTCCAAGGAACTTGAGCACAATAGAGAAATGGAATGGCTCCGCTGAATGTAGGATTTCTTCTTTAGAGAACTAAAAGAAAATTTCACCATCCATGACTTTAGGTGCACAAGGGGCTACTGAGATTTCAGGAAGGAATTGTGGAACTGTCGCAGCCAGTTCGGCAAAGGACTAACGGCCAGAGGAGTGGCCATCAGCAGCTGCCATGCAGCCTCACCGAAAAAGAGCAACCAACCGAAGCAGAAAACCTGTTATCGCAAGGAAACCCTAGCAGAGCACGTAAGGGGCAAATTGGTCTGTGAAAAAAAGCGTTAGAAGTTACTGAACTCGTAGACCTTTTCACCTAAATTAGTATTAAAAAATCATATTTTCAAAAGTTGTTTAATGTTAATAACAAAAAATATTTGATTAAACTCATCTAAATTTCTATCTAAATTTCTTAATTACAAACCAAATAGTATTTTTGCTTGGACTGATAAACTAGTATTTTAATGTTTGATGAACCAACAGTAGTCTTCTATCTTTCGCCAGGCACTATAGCTGAAATCTAAATTATTTTAGATATGCCCAACCTAATGTGGGGTCTTTTTGGCACAAATTTTCTAAATTTTAGCTTTCATTCTCATTTAGCTAAGCCAATGAGGATGCTCTAACAAGTGACACAATCTTTTGACTAAACAAAAAGGTTGTGCCTCATGACACTTCTTGATGCAAGTGGATTCAAGTCAGATGATGCTAAGCTGTCAGATTGCATGTTGACTGCGCTGAAATACGTTGAGGTGGCAAATCAAAGCAAAGATTGCAGGAAATCTTGATCTTTTCTTGAATGGGGCAGTTTTGGCATTTTGTTCATAACTTTAGCTACAGGTATCAGAATTGTACATATGACCTCAATTTGAAAAGTACTTTTTGGTGCCCACGACGAAGAAAAATGAAGAACAAAAATGGATAAAAATTGAATAGAATTCGACAATATGGTGACACTTGTGAGGGAATTTGTACCACAACTTGATGATGGACAAAGGAGTATTGAGTATCTTCATTGTGCACCAATGGCGTTTATTTATAGGCCATGAGGCACTAGTTGGTAAGGTGCATAATCATTAGTAAGACAATAATTGTCAAAAGACAACATTTTGACTTGGCACTTTCTCAACCATTACACCCCTTAGAATTAGAATATATAAATATATATATATATATATATATATATATATATATTTAGTTTTCTAGTTTTTTTATATTTATTTGGGCTGAACCTTTTACTTTTTTTCATGGACATGTGGCATTCCACTTTAATTCATTATTATGCACGTCGCATACGAAAACTTGATGGAATACCCATTTTTTAAAACAAACGAAACTAAACAACGAGATCACTATTTTTTAAAGAACTTTAAATTGAGAGAATAGTTTTTAAAGGATCAAAACATATTGCCTTTAGATGTTGAGTTGAGTTCTTTATAAATAATAGTGAGTTGAGATGGTTGAGTTTGGTAGGGTCCATTTAAGATTAATTCAGATATGTTTGGATGTTAAGATGAGTTTAGATAAAATAAGAGTTTTGCAATTTATAAGCCCCACACACCACACATCTCACACTTTATTTTATTTTTTTAATTTTTTTAAAATTTTTTTGGTTTTATTCTTTTCAAAATAATTGAATTTTTCTACTTATCGTCCATATATCACACATTTAATAAGAGAAAATAATTAAAAAAATAATAATAATAAGAGTGGTGTATGGTGTGTGAGGGTTATGAATAAATTTTTTTATATATTTATGAAAAGCTGTATGAGAAATGGGTCCCACCATTATTTTATACCGTTAACCTGACAAGAAAAACCTAAATAGTCTAGTCTTCCGGTGCCAAATACATCAAAGAAAAACACTTTGCATTTGTGTGCACTGCAGCCATTTGTACCAATGAAAACAATGGTCAAAACGTGGAGCCGGAGCAACCATCGGTTTTTTTTCATAGTATTTACAATTCCGTTTTCTTTGAAATTTCTTTTCATATTACTTTTTCTTTATTTTTTTATCTGTTTCCTTTCAATTGTTTTTTCATATTACAATTTCATTATTTTCCATACTTTTATTTCATTATTTATATTATTTCTTATTTATTATTTGAGTTAAATGAGTAATACCAAGTACCATTATCTTCCCTAATTTTTATTTGATTATATAAAATATGATTGATTTTTTTTTTAATTTTTTAAAAATAACAAAATTAATAAATAATATCACTTTATTATTTAAATGAGTCAATGCATGTAAAAACCAATTTTCCACTACATTTTATATGTAAATTTTTTCTTGAAGTTCAGAAAAACAATTATTCAATTAGTGGGAAAAAAATACTACCAGGAGCATGGCCACATTTTATTCAATAATCTATTTACATATGAAACATTGATATATATAAATAAAGTGGCACAAATTTTCAATTTATTGTTTAATACTAACATAACCAAAAAGATTGAAACACCATGCTAGCAATTAGGTGTTTCCTTGTTGCCCAGTAGTATGCACCCACATAGGTAGTGCAATAGCATCTCTAGTGGCAGCCATCGCCCATGCCGATGTAGTCAACATGTAAAGAACATAAGATTGTTCACTAGTGTTCTAATCCGCATTCATTTCTGGATAATCATCGGGATTGCTATATGACACAAATACCTAATCATTACGTGTAATCGTGCAGATGAAGTTATATATTATACAACATGCAATAATAAGATATTGTTGCCGAGTTGAAAGGTATGGGGGTATTAATTTTAAAATTTGAAAACGCCTCTTCAAGACACCGAAAATTCATTCAATGATATTCTGAAGGGATGAATACCGATAATTAAATAGATCTTTATATCCTTATAATGTACGATTTCCATAACGTTCAGATATGTTGTACCTCACTCTTGAATACGGTAGCATAAATGCCTCCGTGCAGGGGAATACAGAATCTACCAAAAAATAATAACCTGAGAATTTAGTAGAACATTAATCTTTTATAAATATGTTATATAGAAATTACAGCAAACTTGTAGGGTACAAATTAAATAATATGTAAAAATTACCATCTTCAGGCCATGGAAAATTGTTCCCCGGACGCCTTAACGCATCGATTAAAACACGAGTATCATGAGTTGTACCCTCCCACCCGACGTATACGAATGTGAATTTTATATCAAAATCACTGACGCACAAGACATTATGGGCAACTCGGTGATACCAGTTTAAATATGCGTTAGTTATGGAAGTCAGCACAACTGCGTCGATTATAACCCCATCCATTAAACCATGACATTTCTGCAGATTTTATTTTAAATTTGCATAAATTCCAAAATCGTATATTGCAAACATTACGGCATTTGTAGAGTGCATATAATCTACGAAAGTAGATAATGTAAGAAAAAATTTACCTCGAACCATGGATAATGTCTGGGATTTCCTTCAATATAAGGCATCACCCCCGTCGTCTGACTTCGTTTAACCACATGGCTCAATAGGCGACATAATGCGCGCATTGCTGCGTACACATGTCGATTTACGGTTTCAGCTGAATGTTGAAATAGGTTAACTACATTTCGTTGAACCACATCATGTCCGACGGTGTAACAAAACATTCCTAAGGCTTCCTCAACAGTGACCTCTTGTGACGAATCACGCAAGGCCACATCTCTATGTAACCAATCGCATAAGGCTTAGAATGCAAATACCTCCATTCAGAACATTAGGATGTTCATTTAAGACTACGATGATGTACTCCCTTCCAAGCAAGCAAATGTTATGTTGTGGCCTGAGCATAGGAGGTTGGGCACGGGATTGCTGCTCCTCCATCATCATTTTCAGAAGGCTCACCTCTTCATGCATACCATCATTACAGCTTCTCCATGCATCCCATTCCGTCCATCTATTTTCGTCAAATGTAATTGACGCGTTACTACTAGAGTCCTCCTCGTTCGCCTCATTCTCCTCGGTGTTTACCTCATCATTCCACCAGCTATCATTGTCCATGCTGTGCTTTTGAAAATAAAGTCGGCGCAAACATTAAAATAACTTAGTATATGTATTTGTAATACTAGGAATAAAAGGAATTCATATTTTTATAAACTTAGCAAGTACTTTTATTAAAACCAAGCCAATGTTTGAACTTAAATTAGCCCACGAAATAAGTTTGTTAGAAATCGATACAACTAATAAAGTTCTAGATAAAATAAAGTGGCAGATAAAATAAACATAGCAAGCCCGATATGTGTGGTCAGTATAGCGACCAAACCCACTCTAATCTCAGCGATGGAGTCATGTTCTGGAAGACAGTTAGGATATTAGGATCCATAAAAGCTTTTGTTGCACGAAGATGAACATCCATAGGTAGGGGAGGGGTGATGTCCTGCAAAAACTTTATACATTGTGCAACACTGTTATAGCCTACATCAGGCCCACTATTCGAACCCTCGCCTCTATTGCACTTTGAACTGCATATTTCAAACATCTTTGCATCCAAATCTACCTGTGCTTTAGAACTGGCGGCAATTGTTAGCAAGACATCACTAAGCTCTTGTGAGATTGATGGCCCCGCTGCGTCCCTACGTTGCCTACAAGGATTCCTCGGTTGCGGCACCCATCCTTGCATCGAGGGAGTCATCTCAATGTCATCTAGATCAATGGTCAAGTCTAATCCAGTGCCAGTGCCCAACATCGGACCTCGGGCCCTCAATTCATCCTCTAGCCACTGCTCATCCTCTCAAGAGGGGGGTTCCTACGTTGAGGCATAATGCAACACCCTTGTTGCGACCCGCCTAACTAAAAATCATGCAAAGGAAATCGTAGTTGGCACAATCGTTTGTCTTAAACTTTTTCCATTGGGATCAGACCTAGGAAATGGTAAAAACAATTAAACAAGTTGACTATAAAAGTAAAATGCATTTAATCATATAATTGGCCATAAATTGATTAGATAATGCAATACATTAAAAATACAACAATTAGACCAAAAGAAGAGGAAGGTTACCCGGATTGCATTTGCCCATTGTTCTTCCATACCAATAACAGTTTTTGTGATGGGGTTCCAACCTATGCCCATTTGGCCCATTAAATCTATAAACTGGTGTTGTGTCTTGTTAAGACGGGCAATTTTTCCCTTCTCTTTTGATGAATCAACTGGCTTAATACCAAGTTCATTGAGGCGAGAGGCAAGTCGGATTGTGTCACGGTTTGTAATTTTGGACGCCACCAATTTACCCTCCAATGTTTCTTGGTATAATATGTCAACAAAGCATCTCCTCCAACCCACCAGCCCACAGGTCACAATCATTTAGAACCTCTACGTCATCCATGGTATGTTGCTAATTGGTGATAATGACAATACAAAAAATAGACAATGCAAATAATAGACAAATGCTCTTAAATCCATATTATTACGTATTGCTATGCATCATAGACATGGTACATGCATTCAGCACAAACATTTAAGTTCACTAATTAAATGCATGTAATATATTCTTTTTGTTTATAAGTCAAATACATGTAATATATCATAGAAGGAATCGTGGCCTATATGTGAGTAAGATAAATTTATAATGTATTTGTACTGATTAATTTAATACCTTGTACGAGGAGCTGCTGGATGAGCGTATAAAGTATGGCTGCAAGTTATACATAGCAATTAGGAAAGTAAATATTTAGAATCAATTGCCAAAAAAAAAATTAGATAACAATTACTAAGAAAGAATTCTATAAAGTACTGTAAAAACCATATAGATTGCTATTGTTTTAAAAAGGTAAAGGTACTAACAATAGCTAAAGGTAATACACAAGCTCAAGGTGGGGACAAAAGCTTAAGGTAATAATCAAAAGCATTACCCCGAAAGAGTATACACAATTATTAGGAAAAAAAATGTATATATATTGAAGATCTACTGAACTTCATATCATTACAGTAGCAATGTACTAAACTACTACACTAAAACAACTTTGGAAGACTACAAATAGCTTTGACAAGCCAGATGATGCACCAAATGCTAAAACGATTATCTGTAAAACTTAAAGCCAGCACCAAATGCATGTGTACGATCGAGAGAAATAGAGATGTAGAGAATCAGGAAAAGGTATTGTCCTGGACATTTACTCATTGTATTGTTTGCACCCAATTAATTTGTGCAGAACTCTGTATGACAGATTATCATATATGCTTAATTTCAGACAGAAATGTCCGAAGTAGATCTAAATATTTTTTACATACGAGTGCATTTAGAGCATCAGTTATGGGCTCAACAAACTTTAACCAAAATTTGATAAAAAAATTCACTTTTATAAATTTAACTAGCTACTTTTCAACAACATCAAATAATAGGCTCAATAAATCTTTCACTATTCTAATAAAATATTAATTTTGAACCTTTCATTTATTTTAATTATAATTGTAATTTGAATATTTATTCGTTATTAAAAAACTACCCATTAATTTTCTAACGTTCATATTATTCCAATGGCTATATTTCTCCAACGGATATATTTTTTTAACGGCTATATTTCTCCAACGGTTATATTCTTTCACTATAAAACATAACATTTCCTCAACAATTTCATTCACTTCAACTCAAGTGTCTCTATGAAATCTCTTATTTTCATTTCCTCATAATGGATCGTTCACTTTTTCATAAAATGACACTTATCAACTCAGATTCTGACTAAGAATTTGAGATAGCGAGATAACTTGTTTTGAAAGAAGAAGGATCAAGCTCACGTGATTCTTCTAAAAAATCACGTAGATTCATAAGGCGCAGTCGATTTCAAACCTACCAAAATCTTTTTCGTGAGTATTTTGCTGATCCTCCAATCTATCCTCACAAATATTTTCGAGTGAAGTTTCGAATGAAGCCGTGTTATTGAAATGGGATTTTTCTACTTGTGCGGGAGAGAAAGAAGCAGCGGGAAGATAATATTTTAGTCTAAAAAAAATATTTGGCCAGCTCCTTTGGCTCAACAAATTTGGCCAATGATTTAATCTGAAGTTAAAATCATTGTTGATTTGTTGAGCCAATTGTAGCACATTATCTTACATTTTAGCTATTCTTTAGCTATAATTTAGTTTTGCTGAGCCGATAACTGGTGCTCTTAATCCTATCTTGTGTAATGATTGAATTTCCTAACTTCTATTTGGCATTACTGTCCACTTTTTCAGGAAAGGCCAAAATTGTTTATTCCAGCAAATTACTCCCAACACTAACCAAAAAGACTTCAATACCTTTTGAATATTTCATCAAACTGTAATTACTGTAACTTTTGAATATTTTCATCAAAGTGTAATTAGTCATGAAAACAGCTGCAGCACTGAACATATTCCGAACATATTAACTGGCCGGAACGCACATATTTCAAACTAGTGAATGAGGAGGCACTACTTCTCCATAAGATCTGAACGCAATGATAGAAAAAATAATACCTCTCCCATGGTGGGCAACAAATGATAAAATGTACATGCAGCTATATGAGCCTTCCGAAAACTTTAGCAAGCTATGCTTTCATTTTTTTCATTAACAGATACACTAAAATTGGGTTTTATAAGTGCCATTCTTTTTTATGTTGAAAAATAGTTGTGTATTCTATCTACAGGAGTTTATATAGAGCTACTCCTATAAGGCCACTTCTATTAATTGTCTTAACTGTACTTGTTATCTAAATAAAGTATTACGTAGCTTGAATTAAGTTCCTGGAATCTAATGCTTACAAGATAAGTTGTGTGCCGAAAATGTTCTGCATATTGTGATCAACTACCAATCTGCAGCCCAGTTTTTATTCACACATTTGCATTATTATGTTATAAGCCATATTACTGCCAAAAGAAATTACAGGTCATAAATAAAATTTTGTAAACTATACCTAGAAAATTCTGGGAATCAATTAGAATCCTTTAGTACAAGTACCCACTACAAATAACAAAATTCAGTGCTCTATAGTCAATGCACCAATGCCAAAGCAAAAACAATTTCAGTTAACAGAAATGCATTGCATGTGTTTGAAAAAATTCTTATGAAACATTGAAGGTGAAATTAGACAAGATTGAGTTGAGATCGTTGCTTACCCGATAAGAGCGCGTCCTCGGAGTCGTGATTGCTGATATCTTGATGGTAAGACTTCGGTCGTGAAGCTTGACCATGGAGGACCTCTGCTTCCGTAGTAAGATGGTGGTGGAGTATCTTGATTTCGGCATGGTGGAGTTATATAGAAAATTGGAAAAAATAAAATTGGAAATATTAGACTTGAGAGATTGGAAATAAAGTTTCTACCAGACAGAAATAAAGTTGAGTACAGAGGGCAGATTGACAATTTGACCAAAGTGTAATTCAAAGAAAAAATTCATGTTCATTTACCATGCTGATTACAAAAGCGATAGAGGGATGCAACAGTTCAGATGACAAAAGGCTAACCAAATGCACTATTGGAGCACGAGGGTTGCAAGCTGAGTTTGGGGTTGACGGTGGGAAAAATTTTGTTGACATAGTGGCCCAGCCGTTACACCTTATCTCCTGTTGAAGTTGTCGACTGTGGGGAACGATCGAAGTAATCCCTTATTGCCCGATTGCTTCTAGATTTCAATTGGGTGCCGGCGATGCCAAGGTCAGTTCATAGCGTGAAGCTGCAGTGGAGTTCCTCGAGATTGCACAGTGATTTTTATGGCAACTCAATTTGGTCATAGATGGCTAGGGGAAGAAGAAGACATGAAAGAGAAAGGCAGAGATGCAGATAGGAGTTAACAGAGGCTAAAAAAAAAGTTTTCAAAAAAACACAAGTCAAGAATCTCTGACATTTGTCAGGGAGGGGTTACATCTAGGTACAGTGTAAAACCCACTAAATTTATTTAGGATGCACCTCAGTTCGGTATTTGGTTCTTTTAGGGCATTCACATTGGCTTGGCTAAATGGAAGAATTAGCTAAAATTTAGATGATTGATGTCAAAAACATTTCACATTGAATTTGGCTAAGTCTAAAATAAAATGGATTTTTGTTACAGTGATTGGCCAAAGATAGAGAATCACTATTGATTCATCAAATATTAAAATATTAATTTCTCACTTCAAGAAAACATTAAAATATTAGTTACTATTTGGTTTGTAATTAAGAAATTTAGATAGAA
This sequence comes from Cyclocarya paliurus, assembly GCA_029856935.1. NCBI lineage: Eukaryota > Viridiplantae > Streptophyta > Magnoliopsida > Fagales > Juglandaceae > Cyclocarya > Cyclocarya paliurus. The sequence continues at coordinate 22,310,299 of CM056946.1, read as the reverse complement.
ATTTAGATGAGTTTAATCAATATTTTTTATTATTAACATTAAATGACTTTTAAAAATATAAATTTTTTTATATTAATTTAATTATAATATAATTATTATTAATATTCAATTAGTAGAATTATAAAATGTGATACAAATAAATTAATAAAAAAATTATTAATTTAATAATATTTTATTATTAGATAGAGAGTAAATGGCTAATCCAATGTAGAGATTGAATGTAAATAAAATATGCAAATGTAAAAATGTATGATATTGACTAAAATTTAGATATACATTTGACCAAGCCAATACTAGTACTCTTAATAGATTTAAATTTAAACTGGATTCAACTTTGTTGAGGTAATCAAACGCAGCATAAGGATGGACTCGTTCACCTTTTTTTGGAGCCACGTTTTCCATCCCTTTGAAATTAATTCGTGGTTCCAAGCTGCAGGCTGCATGTACGGTCTAATTCATTTTGTATTTTTTTCCTTGATAGTCTGGTATGGTGAGACGATCATAATCATCACTCTTGCCGGTCTCACGAAACTAAAAGAGAATGCAAAGAAAAGAGACATGAAAACACTACACAAGTACACTGCAGCATACAAAGAACACCATGCAGCAAAAAAATTGATGAAAAGCACAATGCAGCAGAAGAAAAGTGTAAAGCACTGGCACAGAAAAATAAAACAACAAAAGAGAAGCATGGGGCGACATGTCAACTTGAAAGCTGCACTGATTATGCACAAAAGAACATAAAGTGATGAAAAGCAACAACAAGAAACAGACTGCAGCAGATTTCTTGTAAATCAGTAGAAAATAAAAAGTTAACTTTAGGACTCTGCCTTTTGATCTTTTTCCTTCTGTAATGTGTATATATATAGATGTAACAGAACCTTGTAACATTTGAACTTAATGAAATGAGAATGAGTCTTTCTCTAAATTGAAGTTCCATCTCAATTTTTGTTTCCACTTCTAACATGGTATCAGAGCAGGCTATTAGTCCTGCTGGATTTGTTTGAGTTCTGCAAACTAGTTTCATCTCTTAAGCCATGACTTCCTCCTCTTCTTCCTCTCCTGTTTCCATTGCTGATGACCCAAATAGTCCATTTTTCTTACATCACAGTGACAATGCTAACACTGTCATTGTGTCACCTCCATTGACTGGTTCGAACTATATATCTTGGAGCAGGTCATTTCTGCTCTCAATTTCAATCAAAAACAAACTAGGTTTCCTAGATGGGACCATTAATGCTCTTGAGATAACAGATCCCTCATATGTGTCGTGGCTGAGATGTAACAACATTTTGTTGGCATGGATCCTGAATTCTGTTTCTAAGGACATTGCTTCTAATGTATTTTTCATGACCTCAGCTAAGCAAGTCTGGGACAAGCTCAAAGAAAGGTTTGCTCAACCTGATGAAGCTCGAATCTATCACCTCCAGCACAAGCTCAGTAGCATTGTTCAAGGGCACCTCTCTGTAAGTGATTATTTCACACAACTCAATGCTATTTGGGAAGAACTACACACCTACAGACCACTCCCTTGTTGCACTTGTGGAAAATGCACTTGTAATGCTTTGAAAACTGTTGGTGAGGTTCAACAAAGAGATATGTCTTTAAGTTTTTAATGGGCTTGAATGATAGCTATGATTCTGTGAGGGGGCAGATCATCTTACTAAGTCCCTTGCCTTCATTAGACAAGACCTTTTCACTGATTTTGCAAGAAGAAAGACAAAGGCAGGCAAGGAATATAGCTATACCTGCCTCTGAATCCTCTGCCCTTCTAGCCTACCAAAATCCTCCAAAGAAAAAGGAAAAATCTGATCTGACTTGTCACCATTGTGGAAAGGTTGGGCACACGAAGGATAAGTGCTATAGATTAGTAGGATTCCCACCAAACTTTAAGTTTACCAAAACTAAATTTGGAAATAATCCTACTACAGCATATTCTGCAAATCAAGTTGCTGCATAAGTTGTTACATCACCTCAGGAAGCACCTGCTCCAAGTGCTTCTCAGCTGAATCTCTCTCAGGCACAAGCACAGCACCTCATGACTCTTGTCAATGCTCAATTCCCTCAGCTGAACTTGGGACAAGCCAAACCAACTCTACCTACTCTGTCCATTCCTGCTTCTGCTCCTATTAAGCCAGACACTGCTGAAACCAGCTCCTCCATCACATCCTACTCGAACTTAGCAGGTAAATATCACTGCCTCAACACTCTCTCATTGCCTGCTAAACAATCCCATCTCAGTTCCACAAATCACTGGAAACACAACTCACATTCTCAACATGAACAATCTGATGTTCATGACACACCATGGATCATGGATACGGGAGCCACTGATCACATGGTGTGCTCCACCTCATTTTTTACTGATTCTTCCTGTTGCATTCAAGCTTTTGTGCAACTTCCAAATGGCACAAAAGCTCGAGTCACACACATAGGCACTGTTAAACTTTCAGACTCCCTTCTTCTTGTTGATGTTCTGTGTGTTCCCTCTTTTACTTTCAATCTCATCTCAGTCAGTAAGCTTACTCAAAGACCAGACACTTGTCTGTTTTTCTTGAATAATCTCTGTTTCATTCAGGTCCTCTCTTCATGGATGACGATTGGACTTGCTAAAGTCCATGCTGGTCTCTATTACCTGCTGTCTTCACCTCCAGACAACACCAATGTTTCATCTTCAAATCCATCTAGTCTAACTCGAGTCAACAAAGCTGTTGTACATCAAGATTTTGACTTATGGCACTGCAGATTAGGACATCTATCCTCTCAAAGAATGAATTTAATTCATTCTAATGTACCTAATGTAAAGTCCAAAGAAAAATCTCATTGTACAGTTTGTCATTTGGCCAAACAAAGGCATCTTTCTTTTCCTTCAAGTGTATCCTCTAGTTCACTCCCTTTTGACTTAATACATTGTGATATATGGGGACCATATTCTCAAGCTTCACTTCAAGGTTTTCATTATTTTCTAACTATTGTGGATGACTTCTCTAGAGTAACTTGGATTTTTCTAATGAAATCAAAATCTGATACAAGATCCATTTTACAGTCATTCTTCCAGCTTATAAATACTCAATTCAATAAGAAAGTGAAGAAAATCAGAACTGACAATGGACTTGAATTTGATATGGCAAGTTTTTATAAAGATCATGGAATTGTTCACCAAAAATCTTGTGTGTATACCCCTCAACAGAATGGTGTTGTTGAGAGGAAACACCAACACCTCTTGAATGTGGCCCGAGCTCTTCTCTTCCAAACTGGATTGCCCATTCAATTCTGGGGAGATGCAGTTCTAATGGCTGCATACATCATCAATCGAATTCCCACACCCCTTCTTTCAAATAAGTCTCCCTATGAAGCTCTCTTTTCCTCACCACCTTCATATTCTCACCTTAGAGTTTTTGGATGCTTGAGTTATGCTAGCACTACCAAGCACCACAGAAATAAGTTTGAGCCACATGCTAAATCTTGCATATTTCTGGGATATCCTGCAAATGTTAAGGGTTATAAACTTTATGACCTGGAAACTCATTCCACATTCATATCCAGAAATGTCACATTCCATGAATCTGTGTTCCCTTTTCAATCTCCCACCTCCATTCCTTCTCCTCCTCTCTCATTCCCTCAAAATCTTGTTCTTCCTCCTGCACTGTTAGATGACACATTCTCACCCACTTCCATGTCACAATCTGTCCCAGTAGATAACTCACTTCCACCCAATCACATGTCACAACACATCTCACAATCTGAGATACCTCAGCCCCTTATATCTTCTACTTCCACCTCCCTGGAATCACCTCCTACCTCACCCCAACAACCAGAGCTGCCTCTCAACCCACCCATTCGAAGATCCACAAGAGAAAGACATCAACCTGCCTACCTCCACCAATATCACTGTTAAACAGCAACCTCCTCTCCTTTCATCAATACATCCTCTTCAACTCTTCACCCACTCCACCAATACTTGACTCACAAACACCTTTCTCCATCTCACCATTCCTTTTCTGCTTCCCTCTCATCCTTTTCTGAACCATCCTCCTATAGTGAAGCTGTACAATTCAAGCATTGGCAGGATGCCATCAATACTGAACTCAGTGCCTTAGAAGAAAATAACACTTGGACTGTTACTTCTCTTCCCCCCACCAAAACTGCAATTGGTTGCAAATATGTTTTCAAAGTCAAGCTCAAATCTGATGGCTCCCTTGAAAGACATAAAGCAAGGCTTGTAGCAAAGGGTTACACCCAAAGAGAAGGGTTTGACTTCCAAGAGACTTTCAGCCCAGTGGCCAAGCTTACTACAGTCCGAGTATTCCTTGCCTTGGCATCCATTCAAAACTGGTTTTTGTCTCAAATGGATGTTCATAATGCCTTCTTGCATGGGGATCTTGATGAGGAAATTTACATGGATCTACCACCTGGCTACCACATTCACCGAGAGCAGCTTGAGGGGGAGAAACTGGTATGCAAGCTAAATAAGTCCATTTATGGACTTAAACAAGCATCAAGACAATGGTTTTCGAAATTCTCCAACTCACTAACTGCCATTGGTTTTAACCAATCTAAATCTGACTACTCCTTGTTCACCAAAGGGGATGAAAAAGGAACCTTCACAGCTCTATTAGTTTATATGGATGACATAATAATAGGAGGCAATTCTCAAAGAGAAATTGATCTACTCAAGGCTCACCTCCATGGAAAATTCAAGATCAAGGAACTTGGACCCCTCAAATACTTCCTAGGACTAGAAATTGCAAGATCATCAGCTGGAATCAATGTTTGCCAAAGGAAGTACACCCTCGAGATCTTGAAAGACTCGGGATTGCTTGGCACCAAACCTGCCTCTACACCTATTGAGTTAAACCACAAGTTGAGCCATACCACAGAAGAGATCTTACAAGACCCCACAAGCTATAGAAGACTCATTGGAAAACTCATCTACCTGACCATTACCAGGCCAGATATCACATATGCAGTAAATGTGCTAAGCCAGTTTATGGACAGACCATCACAAGCACACCTACACTCAGCTTATAGAGTCCTCAGGTATCTAAAGGGTTCTATAGGCCAAGGCATCTTCATGTCATCCAAGTCATCTCTACACTTGAAAGCCTACAGTGATTCTGATTGGGCTGCTTGTCCCGAAACTAGGAGATCAGTCACAGGTTTTTGTATATTTATTGGGGACTCATTGGTGAGTTGGAAATCAAAGAAACAAGTGACTGTTTCTAGGTCCTCAGCAGAAGCAGAATATAGAGCACTGGCCTCCACAAGCTGTGAAATCATTTGACTCCTCGGTTTGCTAAAAGAATTTAGCATTGATCATCCACAACCTGCTCTCTTGCTCTGTGATAACCAGGCAGCCATCCATATCACAAAGAATCCTATCTTCCATGAGAGAACTAAACATATAAAACTGGATTGCCATTTTGTTAGAGAAAAAGTTTTAGATGGAACCATCACACCTGTCCACGTTGGTTCAAAATTCCAGCTAGCAGATATTTTTACTAAGGCCTTAACAGTTTCTGTTTTTCAGTTCCTATTATCCAAGATGGGAATACTCAATATCTATGCCCATCTTGAGGGGGAGTCTCACGAAACTAAAAGAGAATGCAAAGAAAAGAGACATGAAAACACTGCACAAGTACACTGCAGCATACAAAGAACACCATGCAGCAAACAAATTGATGAAAAGCACAATGCAGCAGAAGAAAAGTGTAAAGCACTGGCACAGAAAAATAAAACAACAAAAGAGAAGCATGGGGCGACATGTCAACTTGAAAGCTGCACTGATTATGCACAAAAGAACATAAAGTGATGAAAAGCAACAACAAGAAACAGACTGCAGCAGATTTCTTGTAAATCAGTAGAAAATAAAAAGTTAACTTTAGGACTCTGCCTTTTGATCTTTTTCCTTCTGTAATGTGTATATATATAGATGTAATAGAACCTTGTAACATTTGAACTTAATGAAATGAGAATGAGTCTTTCTCTAAATTGAAGTTCCATCTCAATTTTTGTTTCCACTTCTAACAGCCGGCCAGAATAGATAATTAGGTTATAAAAACAAAACAAAAATGCTGAATATATGTGTACGTATTACTGACATTACAAGCCACTGAAACTCCACACGTTTTTCTTTTTCTGATATTGAGCAATCTACTGTAGGGCCAGAAATGCAATGTCTTCTTGATGATGATGATTCCTTGTGGCCACTTTTCGGTCATGATTATTGTTAAAATCACTAGTAATAATTTTTCTAGAAGATTCTTTTATTTTTCATATAAATCTGACATATGTACACGTCAATAGGTTTGTTAGGATTTGTCCTTTTTTTTTATTCTCTACACCAGTGTAAAGCAGAGGACACAAAGTTGTATATAACGGCATAGTGCTTGTTGTGTAATTCTTCAATTCAGTGAAAGGAATATTTTTCCCACAACTGTTACTTTTCTATTTTTGTCATGGTATCAGAGAACTCTTGAGAAAAGAGTTTTTCCCTTTCTTTTTCATTTTCATCTTCCTCCTTTCCATGGCTACTTCTAAAGATGCTCCACCTGCTACAAAAACAGATCACCCCTCCAATCCCTATTATCTTCATTACTCTGAGAGCCCTAGTGCCATGCTTGTCTCTCAACCCCACTCTATTTCAGGAGAAAACTACCACAGCTGGCGCCAATCCATGCTTATTGCATTGGAGGCAAAAAATAAACATGTTTTTCTTGATGGATCAATCTCTTGTCCTTCTGGTACCGACCCTCAATTTGGTGCTTGGTGCCGTTGCAATAAAATGATATTTTCTTGGCTTTTGAATGTTGTTTGCAAAGAGATAGCAAACAGTGTCCTCTATATTGCCAATGCTAAGGAAGTATGGGATGATTTACGTGACCGCTTTTCTCAAGCCAATGGTCCGCGAATCTTCCAGCTTCAACGTCAAATATCTGTTTTCTCTCAGGGATCTCTCTCTGTTTCTGCATATTTCACCATTCTTAAAGGCTTGTGGGATGAACTCAGTAACTACAAGCCTTTACCTGTCTGTTCTTGTGGTGCCTTAAAAGAGGTTGTTTCTGCACAACACTCAGAATATGTTATGATGTTTCTTGTTGGCCTTAATGAATCATTTTCTGCAGTTAGGGCTCAAATTCTCCTTATGGTTCCTTTACCCTCCATTAACCAGGTCTTTTCCCTAATTCACCAAGAGGAAAGGCAACGTGAAATTCTCCCAACCCCACCTGTTGAACCCATGGCTTTATTGTCTCACCAAGATATCGCTCGTTCCACCAAACCCCCTCTTTCTCGTGGCAAGGACAGACCTCAATGCAGTCATTGTGGTTTTTTGGGTCACACTGTGGACCGTTGCTATAAACTTCATGGATACCCTCCAGGGTTCAAATTTAAAAACAAAACATATGCAGCTTCTGTTAATGCTGCTTCAGGCCCTATTTCTAACCCTCATGATTCCTTGTTTCATGCTAATGCTTCTTCACATGTGCCAGCTCCTGCCATGTCTTTCACCAATGAGCAGTACCAGTAGCTCATAGCCATGCTCAATTCCACCTCTATGAAGCCCACAGGTTCTGCTGTTCCATCTGCCAACTTAGCCTTTTCTCACAACATTTCAGGTATTGCATGCTTCTCATCTTCTCAACCCATCTCTTCTTCCACTTGGATCCTTGATACAGGTGCCTCGGATCACATGATAAATGATCCAGCTCTATTTACCTCTTGTTCTCCCACCTCCTTACTTGTTAAACTACCAAATAATTCTTCTATTTCTTTCTGTCTCCCACATAGGAACAGTCCAACTTTCCCCTGATTTGATTTTACTTAATGTCCTTTATGTTTCTTCTTTTCATTTCAACTTAATTTCTGCTAGCAAACTGACTAGCCATTCTAATTGTTCTCTTTTTTTCTTGCCTCATACCTGTTTGATTCAGGACCTTACCAGCAAGAGGATGATTGGAGTGGGTGAAGAACGAGATGGCCTCTATTTTTTTCAACAAGCAGCCTTCAACAATTCTGCTTCTAGTATTTCTGTTGCACCTTCTTTTTTTTATCTATGGCATTTTAGACTTGGGCATGTTTCTGCCTCTAGGATTAGTTTACTGCATAAAATAGATCCTGCAGTTCAATGTTCAGACCTTTTTCATTGTACTACCTGTCCTCAAGCAAAACAAAAACGCTTGCCTTTCAATGTCAGCAATTCTATTGCTTCTAATCCTTTTGATCTTATCCATTGTGATATTTGGGGGCCATTTTCTGTGCCCACTTATTTTGAATTTATGTATTTTCTTACTATTATGGATGATTGTACTCGATGCACATGGACCTATTTAATGAAACACAAATCAGGTACTAGGTCCATTTTGCATTCTTTCTTTGCTCTTGTTTGTACTCAGTTTGGACTTGTCATTAAAAATATTCGCACTGACAATGGACTTGAGTTCCTTATGCTTGACTTTTACAATTCTAAAGGTTGTATTCATCAAAGATCATGTGTTGAAACACCACAGCAAAACACTAGGGTAGAAAGAAAGCATCAGCATCTTTTAACTATTGCTAGATCCCTTAGGTTTCACTCTGGTGTTCCACTTTCTTTTTGGGGGGATTGCATTATGATAGCAACTTACATTATTAATAGGATACCTTCTCCTGTTATAGGTGATATTTCACCCTATGCTGCCCTATATAAACACAGCCCCATTCTTAGTCACTTAAGGGTATTTGGATGTCTTTGCTATGCTACCACTCCTTTTAGTCATAGACATAAATTTCCCCTCGTGCTAGACAATGCATTTTCATTGGTTATCCCTATGCCACAAAAGGTTACAAACTCTTTGACCTCATTACTAAAACTGTTTTTGTGTCTCAAGATGTGGTTTTTCATGAGTCTATAATTCCTTTTTTAACTCATGTTTTACAACCTCCTCCATCAACTGAAAATTCCTCACTTGTTCTCCCTCTATCCATACCAGATCTTCCTAATTTCCCTACTGATGCAACCTCATCTTCCCTTTCTATACCACCTGTTTTGCCGACTCGTACCTCCACTAGAATCAAAAAAGTTCCAGGCTACTTGGCTGACTTTCATCACAGGTTACTTCCCTCTCAGACCTCACTCCAACCTTCCCCCTCTGTCAATGGTTCTCTGCAAACAGGTAATCCTCACCCTTTAACTTCTACTCTCTCTTATGATAATCTTTCAACTTCTCATAGAACTTTCACTTTAAAATTATCAAGCATTTCTGAACCTAAGTTTTTTCATGAGGCTGTATGTCACCCTCACTGGAGAAAGGCTATGGCAGATGAGATAGCAGCCCTAGAAACTAATCAGACTTGGGAACTCACTACACTTCCTGTTGGTAAAATTCCTATTGGCTGTCGATGGGTTTACAAGGTGAAACTTAAATCTGATGGGTCCATTGAGAGGTACAAGGCCAGATTAGTGGCCAAGGGTTATACCCAACAAGAGGGATTCGATTATTATGAGACTTATTCACCTGTTGCCAAGATGGTAACTGTTAGGACAGTTTTGGCTCTTGCTTCAATCTATAATTGGCATCTCATCCAATTAGATGTCAACAATGCCTTTTTGCATGGTGAGCTTCATGAGGAAGTGTATATGAGTTTACCACCTGGTTTTGCTAAACAGGGGGAGCCTCAGCAAGTGTGTAAGCTACTCAAGTCTCTCTATGGCTTAAAGCAAGCCTCGAGACAATGGTTTAGCAAATTCTCATGAACTCTTATCACTCATGGTTTCACTCAGTCCACTGCAGATTACTCTCTCTTCACCAAAGTTACTAGATCATCTTTTGTTGCTTTGCTTGTGTATGTAGATGATATATTAATAGCTTCTAATGACATGAATGCAGTTGAAGAACTCAAACTGTTTTTGGATAGCAAGTTCAAGTTGAAAGATTTAGGCTCTCTAAAATATTTCTTGGGTATTGAGATAGCTAGAACAGAAAATGGCATTACCCTTAGTCATAGGAAATATGCTTTAGAAATCCTTGAAGATAGTGGGATGTTAGGGAGTAAGGTGCAGAAATTCCCTATGGAGCAGAATTTAAAATTGAGCAGAACAGAAGGCAACTTGATAGATAATCCTACAACATACAGAAGATTGATAGGCAGATTGATATACCTTACTATTACAAGGCCAGATATCTCATATGTGGTTCAAGTGCTTTCACAATTTATGGATAAGCCTAGACATACACACCTTGCAGCAGCAAATAGAGTGCTGCAATACATTAAGGGAACTCCAGGGCAGGGTCTTTTTCTATCTTCTAAATCAAAACTGCATCTAAAAGGCTTTGCAGATGCGGATTAGGCTGGGTGTGTAGATACAAGAAGAAGTGTTACTAGTTTTTGCATTTTTCTTGGAGATTCATTAATTTCATGGAGATCCAAAAAGCAATCCACTGTGTCTAGAAGTTCTGCAGAGGCTAAATATAGATCAATGGCATCAACAGTTTGTGAATTGATGTGGCTAGTTCAATTGCTTAAGGATTTGCATGTTCCTCATCCACATTCTGCATTGCTGTTTTGTGATAACCAAGCAGCCTTACACATAGCTGCTAACCCCGTGTTTCATGAGAGGACTAAGCACATAGACATCGATTGCCATGTAGTGAGGGAAAAGCTACAAGCAGGACTAATCAAGACCTTGCATGTCAAGAGTAATATGCAATTGGCAGATGTTTTCACAAAAGCTCTGGGGCAGCAGCAATTTGAAGCTTTAATCTCCAAGATGAGACTATTAAACATATATAGTCCATCTTGAGGGGGAGTGTTAAAATCACTAGTAATAATTTTTCTAGAAGATTCTTTTATTTTTCAAGTAAATCTGACATATGTACACGTCAATAGGTTTGTTAGGATTTGTCCTTTTTTTTATTCTATGCACCAGTGTAAAGCAGAGGACACAAAGTTGTATATAACGGCATAGTGCTTGCTGTGTAATTCTTCAATTCAATGAAAGGAATATTTTTCCCACAACTGTTACTTTTCTATTTTTGTCAATTATCATGTCCGTTTGGCTTTGCCACATTAATATTTGTTTCTATTATACCTTTAGTTTTTTGAACGGTGCTACCGATATACCAGCACCGTTCAGTGTTATCGATAGTTATTTTTATAATTTTTTTATTTATATATTTTTAATATTTTTAAATATTTTTATAAAAATAAATAAAATATATCAATATACTTAAAATCACTTTCTTTATTATTAGATAAAAAAAAAGTATTGAACGGTCAAATAGAGCGGTAACTTTGAAACAGCATAGTAATTTTTTTCTTAGTTTTTTTAGTCCATGAGGAAAGCAACAAAAGAAAATGAAATAAATATGCAACGTAACCATCTGTGAAGTTAAAATCACTTCTTTCATCATTAAGTAAAAAAAAAAAGAAAAAAAAATTCACGGTCAAATGGAGTGATAATTTTGGGGCATAATAATTTTTTTCTTAGTTTTTTTGAGTCCATGAGGAAAGCAACAAAAGAAAATGAAATAAATATGCAATGTAACCATCTGTGGATTAGGGCACATCAATAATTTCTTGAAAATGCATACTGCCCAACCATTCTGTCTGTGATAACTCTGTATATGTCTTCTTCTGCCACCTACAATTTTTGAGATGCTGTGGAAAAAATTCAAGGATTTATGATAGCCGTCCAAATTACAGATATTAATGCTGAAAGCTTGTAATTGATAGAATAAATGAAATACTTCAAGTATGTTCTCGTAACTTCAGGGTAATAAGCTTACAAATCAATATCGTAATGATGAATAATTTGGAAGAGAAAATGACTGAAAGATTACTAATATGATTTTTCATGATCATTACTTGAAAGTTTTCTGATGGATGCAAGATTTATAAGAGAGTTTCATTAAAGCAGCTTTAATAATAAATATTGGGACGGGATGTTAAATGAAAATTAGGTGTTGTGAAAAATGATGACAACAAAAGTAAAAATAAATAAATAATCAATCACACAATATAAAATTAATATGGTTCGACAAGTGTTTACATCTACAAAGCTGCAGATGATTTTATTTTATTGAGGAATAAAAAAATACATTTTGCTACAGTATTTAGAACGGCCACACTATTCATAATATTCATATTTATAGGGTTACATGACGGAAGTCCTAATTCTTCAATTATTACGTTATTCGCTCAAGCGAGTTGTTGGGCGACCACTTTGTCTAACGTTCGCTCAAGCAACATATCAAACGAATGTTGAGGAAACTCTCTGCATGAGCTTCACTCGAGTGACATGCCACACAAACTTTTTATCTTGCGCTTCCTAAGTCACAAACAGGGTCAAAAATTCTTTTCGGGGGCAAGCCTGTGCTCTATGACCCAAGCCTCACTAAAAATCTGTCAAAAAACCATATAGCACACAAACTGAATATTAGGACATAGATAGAATATAATGAAATAGAACATTTTGGGACTCCATGTGAATTGGACATGTGATATAGCCACCATGAAGAAGTTTGCGAAAACTTGTCTCTTATGTGTTTCATTATTTTTAGGAGTTTGGTTGGAGTACAATAACTTGGTTATTTTGACCAAATATTTTTTACTTCCATTGTTCTTATTGGTGTAAATCTGTTAGTGGCTCTACTGAAATAAAAACGAAAAGATAGGATACAGAGCTCAAGGCAATAAATACAAGGGAAAACTTAAAGAGTTTTGCTATAAATCAGTAACTATTCAAATCACACACCCCACACCTATAGTTTTTTTCATAAGGTGTGAGTGTGTTTTTCATAGAGTGTAGGGGTATTTTTTATAAGGTGTGGGGTGTGGGATGATGAACAGTAACTGATGAGAAGAATTTTTCAAACTTAAAAAGCTAGAAAAGAGAATAAAGAATAGCTAGGGGCAACATGACAATAAAAGGGAAAGTCACATAGGCTTGTCAATGTAAGGGACTGGGAATTCAACTTCTTTTTATTCCATTTTTTTATCAATGTAGGGGATTTTTATCAATGTGATCAAACATTGGCCACCAATAGTTGAAGTGCACCAAAGATGCTCATCATGTTCATGATAGTGGTAAGCAAGTGGAAGGGATATTCAAGGCCCTAAGCCTATATGTTGGAAAGCCCAAGCTGCCTCAAGAGTCGAGCTTAGTTCTTTGAAACGAGGGCTGCAAGCCCAGGGATCCAACCGACAGATGTGTGAAGGATAATATGGTGAATAGATAACACCTTCATCTTATCATGAAGGTTGTCCTTCCAGTTTATTTGAAATAATTAAAGATAGACTCGGAGGGCAATACTTATCATCACCTTCGTGATCCTATAAATAACACTCAAAGGTAACGGATAATGGATTCATTGATATACGCATATTGAGACCACTTCCTTTTAACTTAGGCATTCGAGTCCTACTGGGCACCCCATGCTGCCGTCTTATCTGTTGCAAATCATTTGTACAGTTGGTGGTTTAAAACACGTCCTTAACAACAAGCATGAAGCTCTCGACCACTCGTGCAATATAAAGGGGTGAGCATCACAATTACCCAATGCTTGAATCATCTCATGTACTAGTTAGTGACCATTGTATATATGTAGTGGCCATGCACAAATGGAGTAAGTCATGCACCATTTGGAAAACCCTGGCAGGCCTTAGTCTACGACTCGCCTTGCCAGGCTCGAGGGGGAGCAGGAAGGTGCATGGTCCCAGAGGCAAAACGGGCGAAAGCTCCTCGGCTAAAGGCTCCATCTTTCCTTATCCTATAATGTGTTATTTAAATACTGTAAATTTTTATTATTTAATGAGAGGCATGATTATCCAAAACAATACAACACATCTACTTCGAACTGTCGCATTATCAACAAAATAACGGCAAGATGATCTACACTTAATGTAATCTACAACGACAAAGCCATTGCCAAAATAAATGCCTACCTTCCCTACAATGTCAACGGGCGGGAGCGGGTCTAGTCCCAAACTGCCCAAACAACGTGCCTCCCACAGGATTAAAGGGAGAGCTAGACCAAAGGTCACTTTATCCCTCCCGCGATGGAGAGCGGTTCATGCCCCTCGGCAGCCCAAACAACTTACCCCAACCCCATATCGCAACGAAGAGCCGACTAGCCACATTGCTGTCCGAAAAAGTTATCTCTCCCACAGGGTACCAAAAGGATGAGTACGCGAAAGGATGCTTTACCCTTCCGGAGGTGAAGTGTGGGCCAGCTCTCGGAGGCTCGAAGACAAAGACTTACGATCCTTGTTAGCATCAAAAGGCGGGAGCAATTTCAGTCCCAAACTACCCAAATAGCATACCTCTGGCGGGGTCAAGGGGAGAAGGGAGAGCTAGACAAAAGGCCGCTCTACCCCTCCCACAATATAGAGCGGGTCCTACCCTCGGGCGACCCGAACAACTTACCCTGACTTCTACCACAACAAAGGTGAGCTCAGAGCCAGCTGGACTCAATACTTACCTTTCCTGCGATATCAACGGGCGGGAATGGGTCCAGTCTCAAACTGCCTAAACAACGTACCTCCCGCAGGACCAGAAGGGAGAACTAGGTCAAAGGTTGTTCTAACCATCCCACGATAGAAAGCGGGTCATGCCCCACCACGGCTAGAACTACTTACCCCGACCCCTATCACGGCGGAGAGCAGACCAGCTATATCGCTATCCGAACTTACCTCCCTCGCAAGGTACAAAAGGGATGAGTGTAATGCCTAAGGTCGCTTTATCCCTCTAGCGACGGAGTGCGAGCCAGTCCTTAGTTGTCCGAAGATAAAAACTTATCTTCCTCGTAAGTGTTAACAGGTGGGAGTGGGTCCAGTTGCAAACAGTCCAAAAACTTACCTCCCCGTGGGATCCAAAGGGATGAGTCATGCCAAAAGATGCTCTACCCCTCCAGTGGAGTAGTGCGGATCCAGCCCCCCAGAGGTTCGAATACTTATTCCGACTTCCAGAGTGAACAAATAGTGGGTCCAGTGTCAGCCTAACCCAAATCTTACATTTCCCTACGATTTCAACGAGTGGGAGCAGGTTCAGTCTCAAACTACCCCAACTAATTACCTCCCTGTGAGGTAACAGGGGTGAGTTGAGTAGGACATCACTCGGATCCTTCCACGGAGAAGAGTGGGTCCAGCCTTTCGGCTACTCGAAATTTACTCCAACTCTCATCACAGCGAAAGAGCAAACTGGCCCCGCGGTCATTTGAAGAAGTTACCTTCTCAGGGAATCAAAAGGGCAGGTTTTACTTGAGCCATCCCGACCTCTCCTGATGGAGTGCGGGCCTAGTCTTTCAGCTACCCGAAGTGAACAAAGTCTCCAAAGATGAAACATTGAAGTAAGGAGTTAAACGATATCAACAAGTAGGCGCTGGTTTAATCTCCAACTGCTTGAACAAATTACCTCCCCGCGGGGTAGCAAGGGTGAGTTGAGCCGGAGGCTGCTAGGACCTTCCCTTGGAGGAGAGCGGGTCTAGCCTTTCGATTGCCCGAACACTTATCCCAACTCCCATCACAATAAAGAACCAACTGGCCCTACAGACGCCCAAAGAAATTACCTCTTCAAGGGCTAAAGGGGCAAGTTTACCTAAGGCATCCTGACCTCTCCCCAGTGGAGAGCAGACCATGTCTTTTGAATACTGCACCACGGAATGCGGACATCAACAACCCAGCAAAAAGGGCAGACAAATTGCGTCATAAGCCAGAGGGCCCAGGTTTGCAAAGTCTAAACAACTACAAAACTAAGGATAAAGTTATGATGACACTCTCATCTTACAATCAGGGATCAAATACACAATGCTAATGGATGGGAGGGGGTCTAGTTCCAAGCTACCCGGATAGCCTACCTCCCCGTAGACTGAGGAGACAGGTCGAGCCAGAGGCCACCTTGTCTCCTCGTGGTGGAGATCGGGATAACCTCCACGGCTATCCAAATAACCTACCTCGGCACCCAGTGGAAAAAAAATTAGCTTGGTCTATTTATATCCAACTTCGTAGCCACGGTGCTACTTAGAAGGGCATAAAGGCTGGTCAGCAAAACGCTTCCTAGCCTCTCCCCTGAGGAGGCATTCGGAGTCTCCCTGGTGCAACTTAACGCTTAGGGGGCATTTCCATCCCCCCCAAGCTAACAGCAGCAAACGAAGGCCAATGAACACTACAACACTACTCTTCTTCTTTTTCAATGACATGCCAAAATAAAGCATCCCGACACAATAGAATATGAAGCAATTTCATTTATGATCAAGTTACACACAAGCCACATGGCGACAACGCATAGGTATATATATTTATGAAAAGGAAAAGAAAGAAAAAATAGCAAAATGAAGTAATAGTAGCGGCATTAGGCACCATACCTGGAGACCTCGAATCGAAAGCGTCAACCTCAGGGCCGTCAGGATCAGGATTGCTCGGCTTGAAAGCAATAGGCTCGAAATGGCCGAGAAGACGTGAAAGCAAAAACTTCTTCGTCGACGACAACCTGGGTAAGGTCGAGGTCCTGCCAATACTTCTCGAAAGTCTACAAACATAGCTGAGGTCTCTCTAGAATGTGGTCCTACATCAACCTAAGGCCCTCAACACACCCGTGCCCCCACGCAGTATCGCGAATGCTTGCAACCAACTTTATCTGGCTATCTAGGTAAGTGGTGACCTCCTGAACTCAGGACAAGGCGCCCTGAAGATTTACGACAAGTCGCTTCATGTGCTAGGTGTCTTCCCTCGCCTTCTTCTTCAGCTTCTTTCGACAGCAGTTAACCTTCTCGATTTTCATGCCCCCTCCTCCAAGGCAAGTCGTACCCTCCTCAGCTCTTGCTCCAGCTGCTCCCTCTCATCCCTCTCACCGCGAGCCTACAGAAGAGTAGTCCAGGTCATCGCGTGAAGGTCCTAATTTTCCTGCTCAACAGCCTCTTGGCTGTCCACAATTAAGGATTTTAGGTGAGAGGAATCCCGATAGCAAGAGAGGCTGACATGGAACTAATAGTAAAAGGAAGTTTGACAACAACGAAAGAAAGGAAAAAGACAAAAGAAGCCAGACAAACACTTAGTGACCTGGCTAATAGCTTTTGTGCAGCACCCCATGTTTCCAATTGGGCTAAGTGGGATGACTTCCACCAAACCCTCTACATCAGACGCCTAAGCAGCCACCTCGGTCCGATGAGCCCCGTCGACAACCTCTTCAGTGCGTATTCCCACCTAGGTAGGAGGATCTCCACATGGTCCCCCCGAACCTGCGCCGACTACAACATCCAGAAGGAGACCACCTTTCGCTTGGTGCTCTGCCTCCACGACACGATTATTGGAAGTAGCTGCCAAGCAACTAAAGATCCTCCCCACTTGCCGTAGAACCGGGACCCCCTAAGCAAGCCTCGACCCCGCCTTCAAAGGAATGACTGCAGAACGAGCAAAAGAAGAGGAGGAGACCCCATGAGAACACTGCCCCATGACGTCCCGTTGGGGAATCCTGATCGCCAAGACTCCCCAGAGTAAGGCATTAAGGTCATCAGTTTTTCGGTAACACATCACAAGCATTAGTTGGTGGGCATGGCACCATAGGAACCGTAGCCGATAGGCCTCTCGCTGATGGGTCCAAGGGCTCCAAAGGAAAAAAAATCCCACTAGCACCTCCACACCAACAGGACAATGGGACGCTTCCGCCAACGTCATCAGGACAATGGGACGATGGACCACAGGCATAGCCAACGCCCGCCCTTAAGGAATCGGGGCTCCAGAAGGGGGCCCATTGTCAACCTCAGCAACAGGAGCTAAATATGCAACAACAATCCAAGGGCGCATAACCAGACGAAAACTAAGTTCGTTTAGAAAATATGATTAGAGGAACTATAAGCAGAGCAATTAGGCATAAATTAATACCGACTCCTCCAAGCAAGGTTTCTTCCCCTTGCCCAGTGAAGGAGGATCCAAGGGACACTTTTGGGTAGGAGTGACCCAAGGCCAGGCAAGAGTCACCCTGTCTTCAAAAGGAGCATGACTGAAGAGAGGCAAATAAACCCTTAGGCTCTCCCCGAAAAGAATGACTTCTGAGAAAATGTTGTTAGAGTTCTTCTCCACCCACTCCTTAACAATAGTGATACACAGCGACTCAACATGAGTAGCCGTCGAGCGCACAGCCTTATACTCGGTAACCCTTCCCCAATCAGTGCGAATTGAGAACTTGCGACGGTTCACCTGAACTACCGAGAACTCTCATTCGCGGCCAGACATGAAAAAGAACTTTGTAAACCAGTCCTTCAACATGCGGTATCGAGACTCTAGGTTGACAAGGGCATGCATCGCCTTGAAGCTGCACACATTCCCCTTCTGCTGCAACACCTTGTGAGTGAGGAGGAACTCACAACTGGCGAGGTCAACTTACTCCGAGTCCGACTCCAATAAGGCACGTCGCCAGATGATACTACAACAATTCAGGAATCTCCAAGCATTCGGATGAAGCTGGGAGGGGGCTAGACCAAGGCGATCCATTAAATTAAGGACAAGGCAAGGGAAATGAAGCCTTAAGCCACACGAAAACATAAATGGAAAGAGAGCAACTCAAGAAGAGTGACCCTCAGCATCGACTGCACCCTCGTGTGGTCCAAGGACCTCAAAGGTCACTTGTTACAGAACCTAGTAAGTAAGAGCCAGAGATGCCATCATTGCCACTTGGACGTTTTAATGCCAAGCGCTGCTCAAGAAAGATGGTCCGGCATTGCCAATCTCATAAGTGTCTCCCCCACCAAAAGTCGTGGGTTGGTGGATTTCTCAGGGGCCATTGACGAAAAGGTAGAATGTAGCAGAGAAAGGAGAAAGGAGTATAAGTGAAAAAGAAGGGGAGTTAGAAGAATAAGGATGACAAGAGGATTACAGTGCGGTGAAAGGACGTAATTGCATTTATATAAGAGGAAGGCAACGGTTAATCTGCCACGCCTCGTGGTAAAAGGAAGTGGAACGAGATGCTTCAAATCCCGAAAAATACGCGTCACAAAGCAATGTGAAGGCGAAGAGCCACCTCATGCCCTTGATACTGATACAACTGAGAAGACGCCATCAAATTTATCGAGAAACGTGCCAACAAAAGTGGAAAGGGAAACGATATCGGGATAGCCATGCAACAAGAAACCACCCCAAGTTTCGAAGTCGTGCACACATTAGCAGAGGGACCCTAGCCTCAACATCAAGGCGGGTTTAAGATTAAAAGTAATTTCCACAGGATGAGTTCAATGAGAACTAGGGGTAACTGTAAGGGGTTCCCTCCCCCCCCCCCCCCCTCCCCTTATCTTAGCAGGTCTGAGTAGGGCAACAAAGGGAACAAGAAGGGGAAGCCAAGCCCAGAACAAGTAGACTTTTCGGATAGGCCCACGAATAGATCCCCCTGGATGCAACCTTCATGAGGGAGCGTACTGCAAGAGGATGAGACTCACTGACCTGGAGACCCCTCGAGCAGTGTCCAGCCCTTAAGTACTTGTCCACGTAAATGGGCAGGAAGTAAGAGGGACCCTCAATCCTTTGACATTGAGACATCGATGGACCACCAAGAACGCCAACAGGTAAGGCAAATCAGAGAACCACACTGCATTAATGACACCATTACCCGAGCTACACATCATATTAGAGGCACGCCGTATTAAAGAATTTTGACAAAATAAATAGTAAAATGACACAGATTCCATGAGGGTAAACACGATCTGTCACCCCTAAACTCCTGGTATAAATAGCAACTCTCAAGTACAAGAAACTCTCTCTGATTCCTAAACTCTCTTACTTATTTACAAACTTCTAAGAATTTTACTAACTTTTGACATTGGAGACTCCCCAGACCCAAGGCTGCCTTTTCCTAGTCACTCTCTACTCTATTTTCGCAAGCCCAGTTCTGAATATCTGAGTTGCTGTAACCTGACTCAAATGCATGTGAAACACGACATTAACACATTTCATGTCAATATCCAAACCATACCTTAAAGTTGTATACTTTCAGTCAAGGCAAGATGAAAATTAAGATGAAAGTTGAAATTTAATTAAAATATTATTTTTAATATTCTCACCATCTCATTATCCCAATAAACTATTTCACTACTATTTATAAATTATCTTACTACTATTCATAAAATTATCATCTCATCTCACTCCTCAAGTGTCCCCTAATAAAATTAATATGTTGTAAGTTTGAATTTTTAAACACAAAATATGTTGTCAATGTAAAAACCTACCACATCATTTTACATAAAAGAACATTGGTATTATAATTGTTTTTTTAATATAATAAATCCTGCAGAAAGTGGTGTGTTGAACCAATAAGCTTGGTTTAGATAGTGAGTTGAGATGAGATGAGTTAAAATAATTTGGGAATAGTACTAAGATATTTAAATTAAGCTGATATGAGTTAGAAATAGTTTGAGTTACAATTTTTTATGAGATTTTGGAAAATATGAGAAAAAATTGAATAAAAATATTATAAAAAAATTTTATTAGAATATAATTTTTTAAAATTATTTTTCAATTTAAAATTTAAAAAAATTGAATTATTTTTATATTTTGTTTAGAAGTTTAGAAAAATTCGCTTGATTAATTAACGATTATATGAAAATTTTAAAATTTTAAAATTTTAAAATATTTATATTTATAATATTTAGATATTGAGATAAATAGAATAAGATAAAAGTATCTCTATCATGCCTACGTGACAACTCATGTTAAAGTAGAAATTCTAAACTATTGTCCTCGGTTGCAACATAGAAATATCAATACGGTAGCACTCGTCTCTTCGCTTATTTACTTTTTTTTGTGTCTTTAGGTATGCCATGATCCCTATGCAGAAAGAAGAAATTACAAGCTCCAATCATGCAGGGCCAGCTCACTTTAAATTCAAGGAGTGGGACGGTTACAATTGTTTCAATTTCCGCGAGTGAATGCCAGGAAGTGCAGAGGGATGATCAGGTGTGAATATTCGAACAAAAGGCATCTCTTGTGGATCGGGACGGCCACCACAATTCTCGAATTAACATCGTTCAAATATTGGCCCTCCTCAAAGACAAATCCCATTATATTGGCTCCGTTAGAAATCATAGGAAAATCCACTTAAATATGCATTTGAATTGCTGAACCAAAGATCTCGCACACAACATAACTACAAGTACTGAGCAGCTGAAGAGTTGAAGTCTATTGATCAGTCTCGTCTGCCATCACAATGAGCTGAAAGCCGATTCATAAAACTTTTAACAATTCATGGGAAGATATGTTCGTTAAAAGTACAAGAACAAACTGGATAGTCAAGAACAGCTCCACATCTTCACATAGTTAACAATTTGATGAAAGCTTTCAAATTACATAGCCATCAGGAAAACTGCTTCCAAGAACATGAACCAAAAATCTGGCAAAAGACTGTCGTAAAATATTCTAAAAATAATTCAGTTACCAATCAGACCTCAATTGTCAAACAGAACCCGGAACTTCACACGCCTTTTAATGCTGCCCATTCTATCATATCCAATTCCAATCTTACTATGCATCAACTTTATTGCTAAGTCTGCATTGCCTGCTTTCCGCAAGGCATTGATTAGAATAGTACGAACTCTCCCTGGTATTTCTCTACCCCTATCAACAATCCCATCAGCCAGCTTGCAGGCCTCCTTGATGCGGCCAGCTTTGCACAGCACATGGATCATATCCTCAAAAGCTGTCTCGGGAAGAATACCCAATGGAGCCAGCTCATCCAATATCCTGCACGCCCTAGCTACCTTGCCTGACAGACAAAGGCCTATTGAAAGAGTCCTGAAAGATGCTGCAGTTGGTGTGATACCCTTATCGATCATCATGTCCCACATCTTCAATGCCTCTTCATTTCTATGCTCGTTGAACAGTCCATTGATAAGTATTGTGTATGTATAGACTGTCTGATCACAACCTTCCTCTTCCATCCTCTTAAAGAGGGCTAATGCATCATCAATTTTCCCACCCTTTGCCATGGCATCAAGAAGGGCATTGTAGCAATATGAATCTCGCGGACATCCCTTCTCAACCATTTCTTCAAATAGCCTTTCTGCTTCATCCACTCTCCCAGCCTTTCCCAGACCATCAATTAAACTAGAATAGAACATAGCGTTAACCACCAGCCCATTACCTCTACAGAATTCAAAATACTCCATGGCTTCCTCCAATCTCCCACTCTTACTCAACCCATTAACAATAACCCCATTAGTAACCTCATCCGGTTCGAGCCCATCATTCTTCATCCTCTGAAAAAGCCTTATTGCCTGTTCCATGTTCCCAATTTTTGCATAAGAATCAATCAGGGCAGTATAAATGGCCACATTCGCTTTACAACCTTTCTGAATCATACTTTCGAACACAGCATGTCCTTCTGCACACTTTCCATCCCTGCAAAGGGCAACAATCACTAAATTATATGCATGACTCGGAATTTCCAATCCCTTTTCTTGCATTTCATGATAAAGGCCCAAACAAGTATCAAAGTCCTCATCCATATAGCATGCCTGCATCAAAATCATGTAAGTAATTTTATCAGGCTCCACATTTCTCAACTCCATATCCTTTAACTTCTCCATGGCCTTTTTCTTCTTCCCTGCTTTACAATAACCTTTAATCATCGTATTATACGTCACAACATCCGGTCCTACTCTCCCAACTTCCATTACCTCAAGAACCCGTTCGGCCGACTCAATAAACATCGAATTTACCAACCCATTCACCAAGAAATTATACGTGTACAACCCTGGGTCAATCCCATTCTCCTTCAGTCTACGCCAGACCCACAACAATTCCTCAACCATTCCCACACTCCCTAAGCTCTTAATCAAAGAATTAGCCGCAGACAACGTCATTACAAAACCCATTTCCTTGAACTCCTTTAAAACGTTTGCAATCCTATCTATATTACCGCATGAAGATAAAAGTTCAACCAAAGACACATAACATTCAATACTATGGGCGTAACTCTTTTGCTTACTGGCCCAATAAAAGAAGCGCAAAGCAATACCGGGATCCTCGCAAAGTTTATTAGACTGTAAAACAAATGAAACAAAGCTAGGTGACAACCTGATCAAGAACTTGTGGCAGTACGAATCTAAGTTGGCCTCCATGGCCAAGGATCCATCCAGGAGGTTGAGAATTTGGGCAACCCAAGGAGTTGGCTCTTGTTGTTGTCGGGTTGAGACTACTTCAGAGACATCGTTGAAGGGTTCCACCCATTCAGGTGGAGGAAGAGGGGTGGCCAAGAACCACCTGGGTTTTGAAGAAAAACGTGGTGAGGGGCCGGGTTCTGAAAATTTAATGATTGACCCACCATCTCTGTACGGATGTAGAGGTGGAAGAGGATGGAGATACACTGCTGCGGGAGGGAGGAGACGCCTTAGGGTTGCGCTGCTCATCAGTACTCAGGATCTCGAGTGAGACAGCTTCTAGGGATGGATTGAAATGAAAACTTTAGTAAATGATGTTATTAAAAATTCATCCTACGAATTCTCAAGAGGTCCCATGGTCTAGTGGTCAGGACATTGGACTCTGAATCCAGTAACCCGAGTTCAAATCTCGGTGGGACCTTATTTTTCTCTTATTTGGGCGGGGCAGTATTGTTTATAAATTGTTTTTTTTTTTTTGGTCCAAAACCGGACTTCGGCTACTTTTTCTCTCCTATTGTCTCTCTTTCCTCTTCTCAACTCTCTCATTGTCTCTTTCTCTCGTCACCCCTCTCTCTCTCTTATCATCTCAGATCTCTCTTACTCATCATCTCTTTCATCATCTCAAAACTCCCTCTTATCTCGAATTCTCTTTTTTCTCAATATTTTCAGTTTGAAATATGTGAAATGAAAAGAAAACGAGTTTTATTATGAGGGTATTTTAATTATTTTATAATGATGTGTGTTGGTTGATCTTAAATAGTGACTGATGCCAATATTAATTTTTGGGCTATATTTTAATTTTTATTCTATTTCTTTTATTGGCTATACTTTATTCTTAATTAATAATACACAAATAAATTTTTCTAACCCACTTTATAATCAGCCAATACTAGCATCCCAGTTCATTAAAAACGAAATCGAGAAACTCCTTAAGCAAGAGTGGTTTTGATCGGAAGTCCGTAAGGTTTGAGTTTCTTTGCTTTGTCAAAAACTTCTTCTAGTCTCTCAAGTTTTATATATAGAGTGGTAGTATGGCTGATGAAGAATTGTCAACACTCTGGAAAGGTTTCAGCCTTGCAGAGGAAGAGGAGGAACTGATCAATCTATCAGAAAGTGTTATTCAAGACTCAAAAATCAAAGGGAAGCAATGTCTCTTGGCAATGATAGTGGACAAAGAAGGCTTTAGGTCCACAATGTCTCAAGTGTGGAAACTTGAAGGCTAGATCACTTTCAAAAAGATAGGGGAGAATAGGTTCCTAATGGAATTTCAAAGGTGGATGACAAAAATAAAATCATACTTGGAAGGCTCTGGTCCTTCGACAAGTCTCTAGGAACCATCCAAGATTTTTAAGGCATTAATATTGCACCAAACGAAAAAAAATTTTCTCGAACAATTTTGACCAAGTTCCATAATTTGCTTTTAAGCAGGTATGTCCAAGAAAGTTGGTGTACAGGTTGGATTTGATGTTGGTCATGTTATTAAAGTAGATGTTAACAAAGAAGGCTTGGGATGGAGAAAATTTCTAAAGAGTTGGAATTGTTATTGATATCACCAAATTCCTTGCTCGAGGGAAATGAATAAAACATTGGGGAAAACTGCATTGGATTATCTTCCAAGTATGAAAGATTGCAGAATTTCTATTTTAAATGTGGTGGGCTGAAACACATTGGAGGAAGATGTTATAAGCAACACAAAGACAAATAGATGGCTGAATCTTCACTGCAGTAATATGGCCCTTGGCTTAAAGCACAACCTATCAAATTTAGTTCATCTAGTTCAAAAAAGTATGGAGGGTGCTTGGGAGGAGCACCACCACAGGCTTGGGGCCAACAGCAGCCACCAAACAGAGATGACAATAGTGGCACCAAATTAGGCAAGGGAGAACATGAGCAGCAACTGAGGCGAATTCCAAGGCATTTAATACAAATTTGGAAACTTAAGACTATGATAATACTACCAACTGTAGTGTGGAAGGTCAAAACAAAGATCACGAAAGGAAGAAGAATATACAAGGTGGAGCTTACCAAAATTGAGAGCAAACTAAGGCAACTTGGTCACTATGGAAAGTCTTGCCACTAGTAAGCCTAAACAAGTGGACACCTCACCGAGTAATAACTCCTCTACCAGTATGGATGTTGAATCCTTTTTAATAGCTCCTCCTATTGTTTCTTTCCCAATATATAATACACATGTCAGTAGTGCAATCAGCACTGAAGTTAATTCTATTTCCACCAATACTTGTGTTGATGTGGTAGCAAAAAGCCTAGTTGGAAGAGAACGGCTAGAGCCTTGTCTTTCACTACACTTGCACCTACTTTGCCTAAAGTAGTCGAGAAAAAAAAGAGAGCATGAAGCAGTAGAGGAGGAGTCTCTGACTGCACCTAATACCAAGAAACAAAAGAATAAGCTCATCCATGTAAGAAGCAAAACTCATGATCCAATGGTGGTGACTGTGAAGGCAGCCCTACCAACCGTAATGATTTGCCTAAGTTGTAATTGTTGAGAGCTTGGGAAGTCTCAAACAGTTTGAGAGCTTCACCAGCTGGTGAGTACTAAGAACCCAAAAATTGTTTTCCTAATTGAAACTAAATGTAACAGATGGAAAAAAAATCATAAATCAAGTGGGGTTTAACAAAAGTTTTATTGTGGATATTATAGGAAGAAGTGGAGGTTTGGCTTTCTTTTGGAAGGACCAAATGGATGTGGAATTAGAATCTTACACTCAGAGTCACATTTCCCTCAAAATAATCCAGCCAGATAAAAGCAACAAATGGATCTTGACAAGTTTTTATGGCAATCCATTGATAGCTAAAAGGGCAAAAAGTTGGAGATTTCTAAAAGCTCTGAAGCCATCTAAAAACTTGGTCTGGTTTTGTATGGGTGATTTTAATAAGATCCTCAATCAGAATGAAAAATTTGGAGCTTCACTAAGACCATACAAACAAATGGAAGAATTCAAAGAAGTGCTTGAGGAATGTGATCTTAATGACCTAGGTTATCTAGGCCCAAAGTACACATGGAGTAACAATCAAGAAGGCATGGACTTCACCAAAGAAAGATCAAGCTCTAGGAAACTCAGAGTGGCACAAACTATTTGATATAACACGAGTTCACACTCTTGTTGCTCAAACTTCAAGCCATTGTCCGATCCTCTTTGAATTGGTGAATTTGATGAACCAGAGAAGACTGTAATGATGTAGTAAGGAAAGCAAGGACCTATGACTCCTCCCCTCTGACTAATCTCACATAAACTTCTAAAGGGCAAATCAAGTGTAAAGAATTTTGGCAAAGGTGGAGTAAAGCAACTTTTATGAACCAAAAAGAGATTATCAATACAAAACTTTCTCAACTCAAAGACCTACAGGAGGATAACAAGGGTGAGCATACAATACAGATTAGTTTCTTGAAAAAGGAAGTGGATGACCTTCTTAAAGAAAAAGATCTAAAATTAAAGCAAAGGGTCAAGCAAAAATGGTTTAAGGAAGGGGATAGGAACACCAAATTCTTCCACATGTATGCCAATCAAAGAAGAAAGACCAATCTTATTAAGAGCATTACTAATGGGAGAGGAAATACTACAAACTCACATGAGGGAATTAGTAAAATGTTTCAAGTATTCTTCCAAGATTTATTCACCACTTTCATCCCACAGGTATTGATGTTTGTCTGCAGTCCTTAAGACCTATTGTTACAGATGAAATGAATTCAATACTGCTTCAAGATATTACTAATACATGGATTGAGAAGGCTATTTTTTAGATGAATGGATTAAGCTCTCCTCGACCTGATGGATTTCCAGCTGCCTTCTATCAAAATCACTGGGAAACAATAGGGAAATGGGTGTGTACAACTGTGTCTACAGCTTTCATAACAGATTCATGGGCTATTGATTTTAATGATACTTTTATTACTTTGATTCCCAAGGTTACAAAACCAACCAAAGTATTAGAATTTAGACCCATTAGCCTTTGTAACGCGCAATACAAGATTATAGCTAAAGTTTTAGCAAACAGATTGAAATCCACTCTTCCCTCTCTCATCTCTCCTACACAAAGTGCTTTTGTTTTTGGCAGGTTGATCTCAGACAATATTATTGTTGCATATGAGTCCATGCATACCATGAAGGGCCAATTACACGGAAATGATGGTTTTATGGCCCTAAAGCTAGATATGAGTAAAGCCTATAACAGGATAGAGTGACCTTTTCTAGAAGCTGCTATGAAGAAAATGGGATTTGCAAGTAGATGGATTAAGCTTATTATAATATGTGTCTCAACAGTATCCTACTCCTTACTCATCAATTGTAGTCCCCACAGGAAATTTAAACCTTCCAGAGGTATTAAACAATGTGATCCCTTCTCACCCTATCTCTTCATTCTCTGTTTTGAAGCCCTTAGTAATCTTCTTAACAAAGCTAAAGTTGAAAGTCAAATTACTGGAGTTCCTTTAGCTCGAGGGCAACTCCACATCAATCATCTATTTTTTGCAGATAACAACCTCCTCTTTTGTAAAGCAAATTCACCAAAATGGAGTAGATTGCTCAAATTATTGGAGACCTATGAGGTGGCTTCTGGTCAGAGACTTAACAAGGCGAAAACATCAATTTTCTTCAATAGAAACACTAATGCAACTACAAAGGACATTATCATAAGCACTGTTGGAGTTAGATCAGCACAATCCTATGAGAAATACCTTGGCCAACCAACAATGGTGGGCAGATCTCGAGTAGGCTCCTTCAGCAACATCTTGGACAAAGTTAGGACTCAGACAAGTAATTGGAAGATGAAGTTTCTTTTCCAATTTGGAAAGGAAATTTTGCTATTCCTATTATTGTATAGGTGTTTCAAAATTCTCTCAAGTCAATATTGATGGAGATTAATAGACTTATGCAGGGCTATTGGTGGGGTTAGAAAGAAAATGAAAAGATGGATCCACTAGATCTCATGGAACCAAATTGGGGGCCTTGGCTTTAGAGATCTAAAGAACTTTAATTTCTCTATGATTGCCAAACAATGCTAGAGATTGGTGCAAATCCACAT
The DNA here is from genome assembly GCA_029856935.1 of Cyclocarya paliurus. Lineage (NCBI taxonomy): Eukaryota > Viridiplantae > Streptophyta > Magnoliopsida > Fagales > Juglandaceae > Cyclocarya > Cyclocarya paliurus. Next base: position 22,282,142 of record CM056946.1, on the reverse strand, counting down.
TCACTTCCTGCTCAAGTATTGGCACTAAAGTATTTCCTAGGAGGGGCATTCCCACAAGCAGAGTTGGGAAGGAATCCATCTATTTATGGAGAAGCTTCAAGACAGTTAACTCTCTTCTTGAAGAATGATTAATTTTGAGAGTAAGAAATGGAAAATCCATCAAAATATGGTTTGATAAGTGGGTTCCCCAACCTACATCCTTCAAGATCCAAAGTAATATCACCAAACTACAAGAAGATGTTGAGGCCATTGAGCTCATAGACCAAGAGACAAAACAATGGAATGAGCAGCTGGTTAAGGAAGTATTCTCAAGTGATAAGCTGATTTTATTAGTAAGATTCCAATAAGTCCTCATGGCAGTGATGACAAACTGATTTGAAGATGTACAAAAAATGGTATATTTATTATAAAAAGAAAAACACACGCGCACACACACACACACACATATCATCTATAAGGGGAACTAGCAGAAAGGGACAAGGGCCAGTCATCAGGAATTACTTATCAAGAGGAGAAATGGGCCATGCTGTGTGGTTAGAAGTTCCTAATGCATAAAAATTACTTCTTCGGAAAACTTTTCATGATGGTTTGCCTACTAATCTCAAGTTGTTCAGAAGGAAGGTGGTTGAAAACCCAATGTGCCCCATTTGTGACCAAGATCAAGAGATCGTCGAGCATGCACTATGGACATGTGTGTCAACAAGAGATGTATGGAGTCAGTGTTTTAAGAAATTACAGAAGTGCAGAATTGTAAATCAAAGTTTTAAAGACATTATGCTATCAATGTTTAATACTTTGGACATGGAGAATTTGATAGAGTTTGCAGTCGTTGCATGGAGAATATGGAAGAGATAAGTTTGTATTCCAAAAAGAGTTTGTCCATCCTAACATTCTGCTCAAATAGACTTCTCAAAGATTTCAGGATCTTAGAACACTTCACTAAAAGGCACCAACTCAACATGCTATCTCTCCATCAAGTAGGTGTGTATTTGAGGCACCTCCTAATGATATTATAAAGATTAACTGGGACAAGAACAATTGCAGAATTGGAATCGGAGCTATTGGAAGAGATTGGGAAAGACAAGTTCTTGCTACCATGAGGATGAACAAATCTCTATATCCAGATACATCCATTAATAGCATAATCATATGTTGCTCTTCACGCAACTTTTTTGGGTCTTGAGCTGGGTTTTATGAAGATTATTCTTGAAGGAGATGTACTACTTGTTGTCAAGGCAATTAATGGAATAGTAAATAGTTGGGACAGCAAAGGCATGCTTATTTCTGATATTAAAAAAGTGTTTTCCCATTTTGATAGTTGGTCCGCTAAACACATCAAAATAGAAGCCAATAATGTAGCTCATGCTCTAGGAAAGAATGCTTTGGCTATTTTAGATGTCATCATTGACATTGAGGAAGTTCTTGATTGTATTCAATCTCTTTTGTAGAGAATTTTATCAATAAAAGCCTTTTTCCCTAAAAAACAAAACGAAATCTTAATTTTACAAAACTAACCTTCATTTTATATAGAGTTGTAAGAGAATTATAGGTTAATTATTTTCTTTATTCTATTTCTCATATTTTCTTCTCTCATTTTGGACTATAATTTATTCTATTAACTTTTGTTTTAGGAAATTTTGATGGAATACACCCTGTCTTATGCCCAATTTATATTTGGGATCTCTTACATTTTATTTGTGCCCAATTTGGATTGGGAATCCATGCATTTTTTTAGTAATATCTTTCTGTTCACAACTTTTAGCAATAATCCCCCTTATGTCACAATTTTCATCCATCATGGTTAATAGACATGGCTCAATCTAAGGGTGCAATGTGTCAATTTATTTGTTTAAAAATTAAATTTTAAAAAAATTAAATTAAAAAAAAAAGTTTTTTTCTAGTAAAAATTATTTTTAAAAAAATAAAAGAAGAAGAAAAACACCCGGGGTGGATTTTTTGGTCACCAAAGGGTGCTCAAATACCCTCATGGTGGTCCTACCTCTAGTTACTAAAGAAGTGATCCGAATGGAGCCACCCACATGGTGGTCGAGATCTAGCCACCAACGGGTGGCCAGAACTTGGCCATGGTTTCCCTTTTTAATTTTTTTTAATGTTTTGCAAAATAATATAAATTTTAAATCTTTAATAAAAAAAAAATACATATTATATTAAGAAACATCTAGAAAACCTTTCTTATAAAACAAAAAATTACATGTGGTGCCATTTTATTGGACTGTGTTCTTATTAATGGTGATGGACTATTGCTAAAACAAACCATAGATTCCTAAATCCAACCTCTTGATCCTTTGAATTTGCGTTGATCTGGCTCCTTGAACTTGATTTGGTTGATTCTCAATTGTGTTGGTTGAAGCGCTATTATGCTTCCTCAAGCTCAATGGGGGAGACACAAAAAGTGACCTTGTCCACGAGTAGTGCCAATTCAGGCGCAACCAATGATTTGGTGAAAATGTCGATCAGTTGGCAAAATGGAAAGTCGATAATGACATGTTAGTGCGAGTATAAAAGATGGGATTGATTAAAAAAAAAATAGATGGCCTCAATATTATCACACTATAAAATAAGAGGTTGGTATATAAAAAAGTCGAGCTCTTCAAGGAGACTTAGGAATTAAATGAGTTCAATAAATGAGTTGGCTAGTGCGCGATATTTAGCTTTTGTGGCAATAGTGTGTTGTTTATAATAGCTCTAAGAGATAAGATTAAAGTCCAATAAAATGATATAGCCACGGGTAGATCAACGGTTATTTGAACAATTAGCCCAATCTATATCGAAAAAGGCTTGTCAAGTGGGAGTTCTTGAAGGGGTGACGTGTAGGGCAGGGTGAGAGGTGGCATTTTATCTTATCTAATTATTATAATTTTTTTAAATTTTTATATAAAATAAAATTAATATTAAAAATAATATTTTTTTATAATATTTTATTTAATTTTTAATTTTTATCTTAATTTATCTTATCTTACCTGTAAAAATAAACAAAAAATAGTAAGCGGAGGCTTCTTTTTTACAGCCATCTAATGATTGATGGTGGGTCAATGGATGTATTGGCATACTCGACCGATGGCAAAGGATAAATTGGGCCAGTTACATGCTGGAGAGCCCCCAACCATACATAGACAGTGGGTTCATGAAATGGAACACTATCGAATAGTTTACGTTTGGTTCCTTAACCAAACTCATCTCATCTCATTCATCATTACAACTTTTTCAAATCCCAACACAAAATATAATAAACAATTCAACTTTTTCAAATTTCAAAACAATAAAAATATTCAAAAATAATATTTTAACAATATTTTATTATCTAAACTCAACTCAACTCAACTCATTTCAACAACCAAACGCACCCTTATGGGCCAAACTCATGTACGTGGAGACTCTTTTAAGGCTTTGTTTGGACATTTATGGAGGAATAAGATAGAAAACAATAAAAGAAAATGCATAGAATAGAATGAAATAAAATGATTAACTTCGACTGATACGATTCTCTGTATCTATTTATGTTGTCATTATTATTTTCGAAAGAGAGTCGATATGAATATACCCCTTTTTTTTTCCCGAAGGTGAGTTATTCGCATCGCAACAATTTAAAAATTAAAAATAGCAATATGTGATACGATTTGTAAATTCAATATAAACATAATACAAAATTAACGGATTTAAATTTTATATAATTGAGTTTGGGTCAAAACGAATTAACACATTAATATAAGATTAATAAACGGATCAATAACAGGCTAACTCACTTAATTTGAATCAACTTGCAAATAATCTTTTTAGATTTTATTTCAAAATTAAAATTTTATTGTTATTAGGTTGTAATATTGATATTTCTCAATATACTTATGTTTTTATTATTGGGATTGTAATGTTTGACCTATGATTATATTTATTATTGTAGATTTGTAATATTGGTTCTATTATAGGTTAAAATTTAAAAAATATAGATTTTTTTGTTAGTAGGTAGTCTTATTATTATTTTTAGATATTGTGATTACTAATAAATATAGATTTTAATTTTTATATGGAATTATGTCAATTATCAAATGAATTATGTGTATTAATTTAACACATTTACATAATATATGTTGAAATTAGTTATATTGTATTGACTTATTTTTAATTAATTATTAAATAAATCGAAATAAATAACAACCCTTTATTTAACTTAGTGGAATTAAGATTTAAAAATTTGACATTTTTAACGATTTGAATTAATCCATATAATTGAATAATAATAACTTGACACAACAACAGAGCCTCAAACACAAATTGCCAAGGAAAAGCACAAGCCGCACAACCCCCTCGTATTGACTGTCCTTAATAGCGGCGGGATGGAGACTTACGTGGCTTCATAAAAACTAAGAAAAAAAGTAAGGTTGTAACTTGTATTGCTCGCTCACTGTTCAGTCTCGAGACCATTTCCCCAAAGAAGACGCAACTTTTTTAATTTGGGGACGTGTTTATGCATCTTGCGTAGACATGTTTCCCATTAAAATTTAAAAAATATCGATATAAGATTTGTTATGTAATCACTTTAATGTATTGTTTATGAATTATATTAATATGATTGATTGTGCCATTTTTTTAATATAAAATAATTATTTTGATCAATCATATAAATAGAGTGTCTAATAAATATGTAAAAGTGATTATATATAACAGAATTATTTAAATAAAATGATAAAAATAATAAATCACATTTTTGTATTTGGTGTAGAGAATGATAAATATAATTTTTCTTTTTTTTATCCTCAAATGCTTAGGCTGCAACAATCTTTATAATCTTTAATAATTAATATTAATAAAAACCAAAATAATGCAAATCACCTTTTGATTATAGAATAAAACAGTTTAGCTATACGTAAAAAACGCAATTTATTAAAAATATTGTTCTTATGGAGATTTTATATTTGAAAAAAATGTTTTTTTAAGATATGAAGCATGTGCATTTTAATTTTAAAATAAAAATAATAAGAATCTTAATTATTTTACTTATAAATCCAATCTATAAATAAAATATCTTATTTTCTCTTTTGTTAAATAGATTTTAAACATGAAACAAGTGTTCTAGTATAGATTTAAAGCTCAAACTATTTTTAATAAATAAAAATTAACAATAGCCTATATGGTAATAATACTAAAACTATTGGCAAAATTAAAATAATTAAAAATTTCAGACTTTAATTCAATTAAAAATAAAATAAAATCAGTTTAAAAAGGAAATGGGACTTCAATAATGAATGAGCCGTGCTATGCATCAGCCCCTGTTCATGGGCTGATGCATAGCACACCTGATGTGTCACTTTATGAGTGATTTGGATATAAGTGATTTGAATAATATGAGTGGTTTAGATGATGACACATAGGGTGTGTTGTGGCTGATCCTAAATAGTAGGCTGATGTAAAGAATTTTCCATAATGAATGCCTATAAATTATATAGCTTGATAAGCATTATTCATATTATTCAGTATTTATTAAAGTTCTCTCCTCTCTCTCCTCTTCGGCCTTCCCTTCTATTCTCTTCTGCGGCTTACCATTTTCAATGGCTACTCTTAGCATCACCGCCCATAAACTCCCTTCACTAACCAAATCCATCGCAGAATCCCAGAGACCTAACTTTCCTCCATCTATGCTCTCCTCCCAAGTCTTCACCAAGTCCAACCCATCAAGCAATTTCAGCTTTTCAGCCCGTAAAAGGAGCTGTGTCATTTGTTCGGTCACAGAGGACCGAGAGGTTGTTCCGGTGAAGGAGAATCTTAATAGTGTCAAGGATGAAGAAAGCCGGTTATTACTAAATGGGTCTGAAGAACTTCAGCCTCTTTCTACTTCTGAGGGGAGAGAAGAGGATGATGATTTTGATAGGTTGGTTAGCAAAGCTATCAATGCTTCTATTGTTCTAGGATTTGGGACCCTTGCCGTCAGCAAGTTGCTCACCATTGACTATGATTACTGGCATGTGAGTGATTTCGTATGTTAAGTTTTGCTTGTATTTTTCCTCGCTCCATTTTTGGACATGGGTATTTATGAGAATCGGCTTTTGCATAGTTAATTGCATAGATGCTGATCATACTATTACGCTTTTCTCACTTTTGGTTTGCAAAATAGCCTTGAATCGTCAATTACGGTTTTTTTCATACGAGTACGTATATATGCGATATTATTTTGGTTAATTATTTTCCTGGATCTCCTTTTTGTTTTTTAAGCATACTTATGGTCTTTGTCATGGGAGATTGGGAACCGTTTAAATGTTATAGATTTCTATATTGCAGAAATCAATTTCCATGTACGGGAAATTTTGCCCAAAAATCTGATTGACAGACAAATGTAATCATCAAATTGATTAGATAACTTTTGAAAGCTAATGTTCGCTTTTCATGCCGTTTTCCATTAATGTCAAAGTTGCCTCTTTCACTAAGTGTATCTTGCCTGCCAAGACCAACTTTTTGTTTTAATTTTCTCAGGGATGGACCCTTTATGAGGTACTACGGTATGCACCCGAACACAATTGGATTGCCTACGAACAAGCTCTCAAGGCAAACCCTGTTTTAGCCAAAATGGCAATAAGTGGGATTGTGTATTCTCTAGGAGATTGGATCGCCCAAGTATGTGCTTGAAGGAGATTATCTTAAATGATTTGTCCCGGTCATAGATACTTTGATTGATTCTTTAGTTGTTTCCTTCTGAATTTTCAGTGTTATGAAGGAAAGCCTCTTTTTGAGTTTGACCGGACACGCATGTTCAGATCGGGCCTTGTTGGGTTTACTCTCCACGGGTCCCTTTCTCATTATTACTACCAATTTTGTGAGGTGATAATTGTGATTCATATTTGGTCAGTTGGTTTTATCTGTTGATTTTCTGTGGATGGCTGCAATCGTTTTCTTTGGTTTCCAGGCTCTTTTTCCATTCGAAGATTGGTGGGTGGTCCCTGCTAAAGTTGCCTTTGACCAAACAGTGTGGGCAGCAGTTTGGAACAGCATCTATTTTGTGGTTTTGGGGTTCTTGCGTTTTGAATCTCCAACCAATATTTTTAATGAACTGAAGACTACATTTTGGCCCATGCTTAACGTAAGAAACCACTCTAGTTTTCCTCTACACTTTTTTCATTATCTTTAGATTGTGTCTGATCACCAGTTTGTTTCCGTGGTTGTTATTTAGTTTGTGAAATCAAATATTTATCATCTTTAAAATAATTATGGGTCTGCCGACCTTAACTTTGGCTATAGTTTTAAGACCTATGTATTGAATGCAAATGTCGCTCTTTTCTTTTTGTGCCTAAGGGATCTGCAAATTTCTCACACTCTTCTGCTAAGTACTTCACCTACTCTCGTGGAGCAGTCTTTGAAGCCCATTTATGTATAAAGACCCATGTAAATATGTTGCATGGCGATACTGAAAAATTCTTTCCTACTTTGTTTTCAAAAAATAATTGATTGAAAGTTCTAAGAAGTATAAGCTAGAAGTTGCTGATTGAAATTTCATTCCTTTGGTTCTGTCCTACATAGATTGGATTGAATTGCAGCAAATGTTCAATGCATGTGGCAGGAAACATTACTTAATTTTACGGTTCACTTTACAGGCAGGGTGGAAGCTTTGGCCATTTGCCCATCTGATAACCTATGGTCTTATCCCTCTTGAACAAAGGCTTCTTTGGGTAGACTGTGTGGAGCTCATCTGGGTTACCATACTGTCAACGTAAGTATCTAAATACATCTGTTATATCCTGTTGAGTACGCATGTACGGTAACTTTTGCCATTATTCCATTTGCAGCCATTTAAAGTGCACCTTTTCTTTTCTACATTATACACTGAATAGAAAATCTTTGATTATTATGTCTCTTCTTCTGCATCACATACCTATCATCAAACTTTTTCAACTTTGTGGTTTCCATCTTGTCATTTTTGGAAATGTGTTTTCCATGATGTGGACCACACATTATTAGGTCATCTGAATTGTTTAAGCAATAAATGAATTAAATGAGCATTTTCTTATTTGTTTATGATTCATTCCTTAGTATAGTAGGACTAAAAGTGTTTCTGTAGACTTCTTTCTCTAACACCGGATACGTTTTTCCTGTGTAGTTATTCAAATGAGAAATCAGAAGCACGAATATCTGAGGTTTCAGTGGAAGCAAACCCTTCTTCATCCAGTAGTCCTAAGGTACAACTAACTGCTGTTACAGAGTTCCTCTAGGGCCTGCTTGAGAATTTTTATTTGAGGATAAATTTGTCTATGGAAGCCACGTGGGGGAGAACCCATGGATTCTCGTAGCACATTCACATTGGGTCTTGTGTCCAATTAACCTAGACGTTGGATTGTTTTATTTTCCTGGCAAGATCTGAACAACATATTCTCAGAACTCTTTGATCACCAACCCCATTGCAGCCATTTGCCAAAATGGAAGAAAACATATTTCCCACTATTACCTACCCAAGAAAACAAACATCTTTTGCAATATTATGTTCTACGTTGCTAATGTGCAAGTATTTGTTTATTTGGTGTTTTGGTAGGAGTAAATGAATTGGAAAGCATGGTAGCAAGATGACAGTTTTAGCAATCAGAAGGAGTGATCTACAATATCACACTTCTTAATTCTGGAAGCCTGACAGTGGCAATGTGAAACTGCAAATAGATGGACTCATATTATGACCTGCCTCTGCAGTTGCTGCTGTATACCCCGCTTGGTGGTTATACATTATATTCTTCTTTTTTTTCTTTTTTTGAGGGAGGAAGAATTTGGGACAAACCTTTGTACAATTTAATAATGTAAAACAACGTATTATATAAGCTTAGAATTTTTTGCAAGTATATGTTGTGTATTCAGTCTCCATACATACCAGCTCTTCAACTTCAAGGACTATTTCCCTCATGAAAGTAATATAATTTCTTCACTCGTGAGATACTTGCTACTCTAGACGGTATTCTGCTCTTATTTAAAGTGCTTGGAATTTGGAAATCCATCAATCCTAAAATTTCCATTGGAGCTCATGTCACAGGTGGAAGAAAGAAGAAATTTCCAAACAAGGCTTACTCATCTTATTGCATGTAGGGCTGAACAAAAACCGACGGGACTGGCTGTCACTGATGGGAACCGACTAGCCGCGTCAGGAACCAGTGGAGAACCGGCGGGCGTGTGGTGGCAAATTGAAGGAATCGACGTTCAGCGATTCGGTCCCGGTTTGAAGTTGGATTGGACCGCTGAACCGACCAAAGGGGTAAAACTAGTTTGTTTTTTTTAATATACCATAATCAAAACGACGCCGTTTGGTATTAAACCAAACAGCATCATTTTGTTAAAAACTTATGGAAAAAGAAATATGTATCAAACAATATCGTTCTACTTAAATTTAAGTGGAGCGGCGTCGTTTCGAGATGGGTCTTCTTCTCGATTCAAATCTTAGCCTCTGCAACTCTCTCTCTCTCTCCTCTGAATCCTCCCCCCCTCTCTCTTCTGCAACTTTCTCTCTCTCTATTCTCTTAGAAGTAGCTCACTGTCAGAGGAATCGAATGCTGACCAAGAACAGCCGGAGTCGATATGGCCGGTTTTCCTCCTCCCCATTAACTGGTTATGGTCGGTTGTTTTTCCCATTTTTCAGTCGTTGGCCGGTGTCAATTTTGCTCAAAAATCACGTGAAATGGATCGGTTTTGAGCCCTAATTGCACGCCCAGGAATTTCATGGGCCTGAGGCCCAATATACTGCACACGTGGCCTCACTGACAAACAAAAAATCGTAAGCAAAATTATCGTTATTTTCCAAAGAAGCCCCGGATCTGCAAAATCTAGCTCACCCACAACCCTCCCTTGGAATTTCAGATCCCCCACCTGAAAAAGCCTGTAACTTGAGCCAAATGGCGAAACTGGAAGCTCTGGACGAACCCAAGGACGAGAAGACCACCGCCATCAACAAGAACAAGCACAAGAAGTGGAATCACGGATCAACGAAATTATTCGTCTTCGTTGATTACCTTTTCCTCCTCGTATTCTTCGGGTTTCTCTGCTTCATTCTTTTCAAGATTGTTGGCATTTGATTCCTAACGAAGTCCCATATTTCCTTTAGCCAGGTTTACCCATGAATCCCATTTTTTGTGGTTGGCGTAAATTATGATTTTTCTTGACTAAGTGGTCAAATCCATGATAATTTTGTGTTGTTTTTCCTTTTCCTTCTGGGTAGAGATGATTCATTAAGAATTTAATTGGAGGAGAAGACAAATCCCAGTTTAAATTTGTTGCATTTAAAGATATGATTGTGATGGTGTATAGATAGCTATATAGAGTTGACCTTGAATTTGTATGTTCATTATAGTTGGACCTTAAGAACGCTATTGTTTTTATTCTCATTTTGGTCATTAAAATGGTACGCATTTGATCTCAAAATTGCACTTGGATGTAAGAGAAACGGATGTCTTTTATGGACGCGAACTCATTAATAGATAACTATTTTTTTCTTATTGTATGTTTATGGGATGTAAATTGAATACGCAATTGTAACTGTGCAAACCATGATGAGTGTTGCTATATTACTTCTTTCTTTTTTTTACCTATTTGTGAAGTTTTGCTTAAAACTTGGATTCTTCTTGAGCATTTTGTACTTGTTTTATGTTCTTGAAAATTGCTAAAATACAGTGCGATTAATGGATAAAATATGCTAAACAGGTTGATTAGTTTAATTAAGAAAGCATTTTCAGCATTTTTATAAGCCAATTGAAGGTTTCACATCTATTTTGTGGCTCCTGTGATTAATTTATGATGCGTTTCTTGATTTCATATACTTCTGCAGGGAAAGTGATCGGCACATCTAGGTTCCAGTGTTAGATTGAGTTCCAAGCTTGAAGGCACTTGCAGGTGTTGTTGCTTTGGTCAGATTGAGACCTTGCGACTTATTTTTTGATTAGTAGATTATGTGATTTATTTATGATTTCTTTCTTGATGTTGAGGAATCCTGTGCCCTTGTGATCAAAGAAGTTTTGATTCCTTCTTTTGATTCCATCTGTTCCCGTCCCGCATTTTATCATTTTATGATGGATAGAATTATTGATAAAATGACTTATTGGCATTATATGAGATCTAGTTTCCTTATTAAGTTTATCCATTTTCTGTATTTGATACCTTCTTGTTACATCTTTTGTACTAAACTTTAAGAGTTGCCTCCACACAAATCAACCGAAACACGGCGATGTCGGTGTGTCAACATAATCTTGATATCTACATATGACCAAGACTAATCCCCCAATATCAATATCTGTTATAGTTGAATCTTTAAATTAAATTGTATGGTTCAATGTTTATGATTGAAGATGGCTTTGCCGTGTTGTAAAGACCAAATCAGCCTTCTGTCTGATCATGGATGGATAGTGTAGCAACCTGAGATCAAAAGAAGGATATCTTCCAGTAGGAAAGAAAAAGTGAACATTGGTGTGATAGCAAGCAGTACTTATTTACTGAAGATTTCGTTGCTTTTCTTTTCTTGTGTACGTTTTTAAAAGAAGGTAACCACTTAATTTGTATGGATTTAATTCTGCTGTAGTCTTGTGTTAAGGTTGTGTAAAATGCTCTTTGATGCAAAAACCACGAATCCTTCCAGTATTCGATTGATAAATCAAAATAATAGTCAACCTCAAGCCAACGGTTGAAAGTTTCGAAACCAAGCGGCATTTTTTGAAGAAAATTATGGATGATTGCAACCCAACAGCACACATGCTTCCTAATGCCGGCTATATTTGAATATTAAACTGAGTTGAATTGAGATGATAAAATATTGTTAGATATTATTTTTTAATATTATTATTATTTTAAGATTTGAAAAAGTTAAATTATTTATTATATTTTGTGTTGGAATTTGAAAAAGTTGTAATAATGAGTTGAGATGAATTTGAGATCCAAACTCACCCAAATCACGGCATATATGCTTTACCGTTGGACTGTTCTCCAATTTTACCCTTGCCATATGTACTATGTTTTACTTCCTCCTTGTATAGATTATAGTATACTGTAATATTCCAAGAATATAATTAAGACAAACTAGAAACACGTTCTATAAGGAGATATCATTACAAAACGTTATTTTCTTTACAACTTTGACATCTTTGTTTTTAATGGGAAAAAAAATATCATTGATGAGAAATATTACAAAATTTTATCAATCCATACAACCTGAGAAATAAGATTCCGAACATAATCCCACTACATTTCAATGCTTTCTACCTTTCAAGTATAGCTGGCAAGCTTATGAGCTGCCTCATTTTCTAATCGATTGACATGTTGAACTTGACAACCTCTGAACAACTTCATTAGGTTCTTTGTTTCTCTTAGCAGATTCCCCAGAATTGATGTAGATTTTTCTGCATCTTGTAGCTCCTTTACCATCAGCAAACAGTCACTTTCAAGAATAAGCTCAGTTATACCTATGTTGACACAAAGTTGAAAGCCTCTGAACATTACTAATAATTCAATAGATTCTGGATCATTAACTTCATTTTCCACTTTGTTGTCAGCCAGAACTATTTCTTCTTTATTATCTCTAAGAATATCGTCAATCCATGCTTTGTGATAGTCAAAGAACATAGGTCCATCAACATTCAACTTCAAACAATCTTGGGGGCTGGTTTCCAACAGCAATAAGCTGTGTCTTTGGGCTTGGAAGAGTTTTAAGCTCCTTATGGATCTTCTGCAAAGATATGGCACGTTCAATTACTTGCTTCGGCTCTACACAAATTTTATCATGCACCATCTTATTTCTGATGCCTCAAGCTATCAGGAAAAAAACTACCAGGTCTTCCATGCTGCCCTTCTCCTTAACTCTCAGTGCAATATCCATTACATTCTTATTACTGTCCAGTTCTTCTAATCCGGGTAAATACTTATTCTTGTACTCTCTTATGGTAGGACAATAAAATAGTGCATGTGATAGATCTTCCAACCTTTCTTGACAGAAGCAACACTTTTCTTCAAAATTAACGCGTTTCACAGCTTTGATATCTTGGATTTGAAAATACTGCATAAACTAACCAAAAAAGAATATTCAAATAAACAGTATCATGTAGATTTTCTTCATCCAATGCGGTGGTTTAATCCAACTGTTACGTGCACATGGGGCTTCAAGTAAATGGATGTGCTATTATTTTGAAGTTGCGTATGACACACTTTGACGAGCTGTGATTTCTAATGTTTTGTACTCTGAACCAAAGTTTTGAATACCGTATCGGAGGCCGTACCGGACAAGACACTAAAATGAAATATTTCAGTACCGGTATACCATTTCGTGTACCGTTTGAGAATAATATTTAGATACCAATATTGTTTCAATACCAGTACTGTTTCGTGTACCATTTCGAAATATTTTATACTTGGATAAATTTTATATATACAAGCATTAACAAATAACAACAAAATAACAACAAAATAAGTCATAAACTCAATACTTCTCAATACAAGTCTTAAATTTTAAGTTACAATTAACATAAGTTCTTAAGTTTTAAGTTACAATAATCATCATATCAAAAAAATCACTCATCATCATCAAAAAGACAATAAGGATAAGGATTTGACATGTTAATCAAAATATTTTCATCAATGTCACTACCATCATCAACATCAACACTAACATTATCATCGTCTTCCTCATTTAGTGAGGTTAATGGCTCTTCAATACTTGTCTAATCCAAATCTTCTCCATCAAGAAGCTCAGATTGTTCACCCACCCATTTTTCCATCAAGTTAATGTTTTCAAGATTGATTGGATCTAAAGCATCTCTTCCCTTTTTTATGCACCTGTCAAAATAAAATCAAATATAAGTGAAAATGTTATATATTTTTTAACAGTGAAAAACATTAGTATTAAAAAAATTTACCTCTCGCAGCTTCAAGTTATAACAAACAAATACTAAATCATTCAAATGTTTATGCACTAATTTATTTCTCTTCTTCGAATGAATAAAATCAAATGTGCTCTAGTTTCTCTCACATCCAGTTGCACTACGACATTGACTTAGTACTCGAACGGCAAACCTTTGAAGCATTGGAACCTTGCAACCAAATTGGGTCTACCATGCAACTATAACAATAGTGCAATTATAAATTATTAATTAAATGTAAGTAAAAATAAAATAAGATAAAATTTAAAGTACAAAGCCACACTATTTAACAAATGATATTGATAAATAATAATAAATGGATTAATCTTATCACGCTGGCGGATTGCTAAATAATGTCCAAACTCACCTACTGCATTCTTATACAAGTCAAGTTTTGTAATGATATTGTCTTGATTATCAAGATCAAGTTCCATCTTCATAACACAGCTGTTGAAGCCTTTTATAACATCATTTTTTATTTTTAAAGCTGGGGCTATAGTAAATTCCAGGGTTAAGAAAACAACCCGCCGCATGTAATGGACTGTGAATCTGCTTATCCCATCAAGAATCAATGATCCTGGTGAATGGATTGAATACACTAATTTTGTTATTGCATCTTGCTTTTATGTTCTCTTTGGTTCTTTCCATTGCATCATACAAGTATCCTATTGCACGCTTTTCATCCCCGTCAACAAGTCGTAGAACACAAACCAAAAACTTACTAACTTTAACAATAAATTGACATTGAGCCTAAAACTCTTTATCTTCTAAAAAAATCACAGCTATCTTCTTCTCTATGTTGCTCTTAGGATGACTTGATGCAATCCATTTATCATAAGTAAACATTTGTCTAAGTTATTTCTTAAACAAGAGAAAGCATTGGATATTTAAAAAATTTGTCGCAAACCTTGTAATTGCAGGACAACACAAATCATGACCTTAAGTGAAGTATTTTCTTATCAATGCCAAAACCCAACCATGATTATAGATGAACTTTGTTATCTTTTTTTATTTTTTTATAGTATCATCAATAAGGGGAAAATGTCTTGGATCAGAAAAATTCTCCAATATCAAGTCTATGCAATGAGCTGCGCAAGGGGACCAATAGAAAGAGTCATACTTTTGCTGTAACTTTTTCCCTACAGCTTTATAACTTGCAACATTGTTCGTTATGAACTGCACAAGATTCTCAGCTCCAATTTCTTGAACAACCTCATCAAAGATATTAAACAATATTTCAGCATCATTTCTAAAGCCAGATGCATCAACAGACTTCAAGAACATTGTACATTTCGGACAATTAACTAAAAAGTTGATTATTGATTGTTGCTTCTGGTTTGTTCAACCATCTACCATTAGTGAACAACCAGTCTCATTCCAAACCTTCTTAATTTCTTGCAAATAATCTCGAACCTCATTCACAGTCATCTTTAACAAATTTCCTCTCAACTCATATAAAGAATGGCACTTGATTCCTAACCTGATGGTAGTCATGGCATCGATAACTGGTTGATAAAACTTGAATTGAGCCGCATTGAAAGGCAGATTAGCATCATACCACCAGCGTGCTACAACCATCTTTGCATTTACAATCATCTCATTCGAACACATAGAACTCTTAATTGAAAGTTGGGCCCCTGGAGTTGTTCTTAGAGCAAAAAATCTACTTAATCCCCCCACTGACTTTTCAGTTCCAGATTCTTACGACTTCCGCTTACATTTTGAAAGCTGAGACTGTCCCTCCATACTATTACTATCATCAATATCATCTTATGTTAAATCTATATCGCCTCCAATCTCTGAGCTTATTTTTCTTTTCTTCTCATTGCTTTTTTTCATTTCATCAAGCAACTCTTTCATTTGCCATTTTATATCTTCAGAGACCTTTTTACATACTTCTATATTGCCAGGAATCTCATCTAGATGATACTTCAACCGAGTGATCCCGCCATCTCTAATCACTTTATTATAATATAAACATTCAGTATTATTTCTTACCCCTGGCACTACACGTGAATGGGTTCATGCTGGATCTTCTGATCTTACAGGAGCAAGTGTTGAAGTTGAAGTCATACTCATACCACCAATTGATTGACAACTAGACATTTTTAGCTATTAAAGTATAAAAAAATTAACACTTAATAAGTAAGCAAAAGCTATAGATACAATGTAGAACTTAAAAACAAACAAACTCTATAAAAATATGATCTAAAAGATATTAATGATTAACGAAAAAATCAAATTAATAAAAAAATTACTTAAATGTTTAGTAAAACTGGCTTTATTTAATATTATTGAAAGATGTAAAAATATAATATGCCTTACATTAACAAAAATGATACATACAAATGAAATATAATAAATAATTTTTAATCATGAGATGATAGGTAATCGATCAAAACCGCTACAGTTTTCATTATAGGAATCTTTCAAATTTTATATAATTGTCTCACTAGATCTTACTCTTACTCATTGCCTGACAATTCTTTTGTTTTCTTGTATTTTTTTTTTCTTTTTGTATTTTGTAACCTTTAATAATGATATTAACCCTATCCATCCAACCCCTGTCATATTCACTAACACCGCAATAGCAATTTGGCATTAAAACCAATTAGAATTCAACATGTTTTACAAAAATGCACTTCAACAACTTTAACAAAAAGTAATAACAAAATAAGACAAAACTATTCAATGTTTATTTTTCTTTTTTAAAGAAAAGAAGACGGTAGTTCAATTTTATTAATAACCCCTATTTATAATGGGTGGAGAATTTCATATTACAAACAAAGCTAAGGATTACAAAATCCCTAACCAAGGTTTCAAAGAAATCATAAACTAAGCTTCACAATAAGTGGGTAATGAATTAAAGCAGTAACTATTTACAAAAATTAGACTGTATGATACTAAAATATTGGAAGTTTCTATTTCTATCTAAAATATGGCAAACTAGACTTATCAGTTACAGATGTTATAAAGTTGCTGAGGTGGTTGTGAAGTAAAAGAAAGTAATACAGCTTGTTGCTCCAAGATTAGCTAAACAATCTGCCATTCTCTCTATATGAATATCAAAAAGTCAGAAACTCCTCATATTTACCCATTTTGTGCAGAGGCTCAAATTAACTAATACAAAAACAAAATTATGTTCAAGAAAAGGAGTTCAAAAGTTTCAATCATGCATCCATCTTCAATTAACGTTCTTTCTCTCTCTACAAAACATAAATCTATTTAATTCCTTGGTGAGTATATTATTCGTAGTATACGGTATACCTATTACCAATGTTTCCCTGCGATGGAGATTGGAGACTTGGAGTTCGGAGATGCGAGTCACAACTGCGAGACTAGTTGACAGAGACTACGACGAGACCACGGAGACATGCAACGAGATGACGGCGACGTGCAACAAGACGAACGGCGCAAGCTGACGGAGGGATGAAATTTCAGAGGTCTAGGGTGTCGCGGCTGCAGTGAAATAGAATTGGAAATTTGGGGAAAAAAAAAAAGTAAAAACAAAACCCTAAGTTTGTACATGTTAGCATGAAAGTCTGAAATAGCCCCTAGATGTTTAATTAAATTGCGAAAATACCATCCAAACAGGCTGAAGAATATGTGCTAGGCGAAATACTTGTTTTGACCAAGAAAGCAAATACTGGCCAGTAAAGGTTGGTACCGGCCGGTACACCTGGTATTTGGAGCGGTATAAAATGAAGGTATTACCTGTACCGGCCACTGATTTGGTAGGGTAAATACCAACTGGTACGGTACGGTATCAAAAACACTAGTCTAAACCCCTAATTCATATATACATAAAGGCAATTAAAAGGGCAGGTTCAGCTAGAGACATTCCTTCTGAAACAATGCTTGCAAATACCACTACTAATACTACCTCAAATACCTATTTCTCTTTTGTAACAAATACCATACAACCTAAGAGCATTGATAGTGGCTTCTTCATCTTCATTTTTATCTTTAAATTTGAAAAATATGTCTCTAAATTCATCCACTTTGGCTTAGGCATCTTTAAATTTTTGCATAGCTATAAATAATTTGAAGAAGCACTTTTCATTCTTCAAACATTATTTTACTATTTTTTTTTCTCTCTGATACACATTAAAATTAATTTTGTAAAATTTCTATTAAAATAAATTTTATTAAGTTGATAATATAAAGTGGATACTAATTGTAAAATATATATAAAAAATAATTTTAGAAAACAAATAAAAAATAAAAATATTTTATTATTATTTATTTCAAATATGCATAAATCAATGTGGGAATTATTCTTCAAATATAAAATTATTCTTTAAAATAGATAATTTTACATATAAAAATAAAGAAACCACTACCAATGCTCTAAGCATGCATGCCTGCTAATAAGAATGTTATACATTTTGCACCTTTATCTTACTAGAGAAACTTGGCCAGTCTTGGTCGTCTTTCTTGTTGGCATAATCATAATGTCCACATGTGCCTTACACACTTTACATCTTTAATTTCCTGAGCGTTTTAACATTTTGACTTCAAATTATCAAAACTAACACATTGCAATAGTCAAATTTTTCTGAACAAAAAGGGAGAAACTATGCAGTAGTAGCGATAATAAATATTCAGGAAAACATGATCTATTTAACGCATTACTCAAATTAAGCCTTAGTTTGGATTGAGAGATGAATTGAAATTGAGAGATCATTTCAACTCATCAAACAACAATTAATTCATTTTCAGAGATGTTTTCACATAGATTCACTAATGACAAAAGGGGTGTTATGTTTTTTACTTTTCAGATTTCATTTTTGCAGATAAAAGAGAAAACTCATCTCTAGATAAATTAGAAAGGCTCCATGCGTGATCACAGTGTCGATTTCGCTAAATAAAAATTTGATATAAAATCAAATTAAAGTTAAATAAAAATATTAATATTTTTTATTATTAACTCAAGATTTTATAAAAAATTGATATAAATATTTTGAGTTAATAATATTTTTTTATAATTTTATTTTTATTTTAAAATTTTGAGTTAATAATATTTATTATATAATTTGATTTTATAAAAATATTGTCTTCTTATAATATTATTATGAATTATATTATAAAAAAAAATGGGTATGTAATCTAAGAAATTATTATTACTTATTTATAAATATATTTATAAATAAAACAAAATTATTATAAATACTATGCAATCATTTGTGGGACCCGCATCTATCTCCTCTCAAACAACTTAAAATATCTCATCTCACTTCCAATCCAAACATACAAAATTTCCAAAAATCATCTCAACTCACAAATCTCACTACTATTCACAAATCATCTCAAGTCATCTAATCTCTCAATCCAAACAGGACTTATTCATGAAAACCATATATATATTGGGTTGTTTAGAAGATGGGATGAGATTATCTCATTTCATCTCATTGTATTTCTTTATCAAATATCTCTCAAATATAAATATTTTTCAATTTTAAATATTCAACTTTTTCATCTACTTATTATTTAATCATTACAACTTTTTCAAATCTAAAAACAAAATATTTTAACTCAAATCATTTTATTACTATTCACATATTTCTCATCTCATCTCATTCTCCAAGCATCTTCCCAAAGCATCCCCTAAGTGTTGTCTAATCCTAATAGAGATGGAAAAAAAATAGGTGACATGATACAATCTTGACGGTCAAATTTGAATGAGCGATGTAAATTTCAACTTTTGGATAGTTTCAGTGGATAATGTGTCACTTTTGATAGTTTAAAGTGAAAATGGACGATGCAAAATATAGATTCCCCATTTTATAAAAAACAATATGTACTATAGAATACCGAGGGGGTTGATGCAGACCACCGAATCCACCAAAGATAGACCGTCCGTGCAATGAAGGAAATCTATTATTCTACCCTATGGGCCACCATCACAAGATGGGGGGGACTGCTTGCCTCGAGCACTTGCTCTTAGTTGCCTCAAACAAAGTATATTTCTCGATAGTGGACAAAATCTCCCCCCATAAAGGTGGAGATGCCTTCTCGTCCACATGAAAAGCTCCCACCACACCATCAATGTCGATGGTAGAGTGGAGATCTCCCACCACCCATGACATGTGGAACCGGGTTTTTAAAATTTTGTTTATGTTTTCCTTTTTCTTTCTATGGTTTGCTTTTTTGATGTTTTCCTTTCTTGTCTTTTTTCCTTCTCTCAAACGTCCACGAAAGAAAAACTGGATAATTGTGCCAATTGTGGTGTTAAAACAACGCATATATAAATATCTTCATGCAACTGGATATTATTTTTACAGAAACTGGAGCATTGCTAATTTCACATTTCCGTTGATGAAAGTGATGGCCACTAAATTTTTGGCAATACAAAAGAACAAAGCATTGCGGCTTTTAATGTACATCCACAAACCTTGGTCACAATGCCACCAACCCAGAAAATTTTCTTGGATTTTGTAAGTTGCAAAGACCAAGAAAATACAACAGAACCAGCCTCATTCCACTTCAACTGAAATCACAAAATTTCAGGGTTTGGCCTCTCATCAGAGAATCTAGGAAGTTGTACAATCGAGTTCACGCGGGTGACCCCTTCCAAACCTGACCAATTCTGATCTTCAGCTGCTACTGCTTCCTCATTTCCTTCGGCCTCGACAGGTAGTCGTCCATAGGTATCATTTTCTTCTGATGATCTGACTGTGAAGTTCCTTTGCAAAGATGGCTCAGACTTCTGCCCATCATCAGATTCAATGGCATTACCGGAATGATTGCTCTGAAGAGTTGCAGAAGAAAAGTTTTGCTCATCATAATCAGATTCAGCATCCATTTTCCCATCCAAAAATAAGCAAACCACTGCACAGTCATCCATCTTCGAAGTTGGGTATTTTAGTTTCCATTCGCGTGCGGCTGAGTCCACCAGGATCCTTGCAGCTGATGACCGGGTCGGAGCCATCGATACTATCTCGACCACCTCTTCATTGCTCAAGACATCCCATACCTATAATAAAACCAAATTAGAACGTTCAACAGAAAAAAGGAACAAAGAACACGAAACAAAAAAACAAACAAGCGCATTGATTTCAACGGTTAAAACAACACCCAACATTTATGTGATACAAAGCCTAAAAGATGAGAAACATAAAAATATTCACATCGTCGTGCATGTTTTTCCTCCAATAACCAACTTCAAATTTATGTAATTTGGAAAACTGGCTTAAATCCTCTTTGGTTCGACTTTATGCTGGTACATCTATCTATCCTGGCAACCTATCCTTGTGCATACCATATTTCACTTTAAGGAGTCATCCAAGCATTAAATCCTTACCTCTACCATAGGGTATTCATAAGATTTTCTTGATAAATGAAAGGGTGACAAAGAATTTAAGCAGATTACACAATGGAGCATGAAGAGCATTTGAGAACTTATTTTCCCAAGACTACAAATCAAGGAAATGCAAAGAAATGATCCAAAAGTTAATCATAAGAGAAATGCTAAAGCTACCAAGAAATATATAAAAAGAAAGTTTACAAACTCACAAAACTTAATGTGATACATCAGATCTACCATACAATAAAGCGTATTACAACTAGGCTTACCGCATCAAGCCACGTCAATTTGCAATGTAGTTTTTTGTAATTATCTTTCTAAGCCTAGCAGTTCTCTAGTCATAACAGTGAACTCTCAATCAAGGGTACCGTGGTAAACGGCACATTCCACAATTACATACCAGATCAAACCTGTTTGGGTACACAAACTAGGATACGAAAGTAAGGACTATCACTTAAAAGGTAGGTTTAGATCTCCTTTATTAAGATACCCCCACTAAGTTTAAACCTACATTTTAAGTGATAGTCCTTGCTTTCATGTGGGGATTGTAATCATCTTAGCAAGCAGCATCCATTAATACATGCAGGGTCGTATGGCTTTCATGAGGGAGATTGGATTTATCCCCAAATGTGACAATGTTAACTTTGGAGCTCTGTTTTTTCTTTTTTTCTTTTCTTGTGACTGTTGATGAAGAAATTGAAAGATGCTTTTCAACGCTTGAATAATGCATATTTACAAGATGAAGAAGAATGAAGTTCTGGTGCATAAAATCAAAAACACAAATCAATCAACCGACAAAGTACTACTAGTACAGCTAGTAGAGTAGAGGATGGGAGGGCATTGAGGATGGCCCAGTTCAAGAAACATTTGGAGTCTGCAAATTCTTTGAAAAGCAAAACAAAATTAAATAGATACCAAGCTGCAAATTGTAAGGAAGATCATAAGAAGTTTGGCATATTGGCTTGGTGAAAGATTAACAGTTAGATATCACGTGCTTTCAAAGGTTGCATGAGATGCTCTTGCAATTCCAGGATCTATGTTTGCCACTGAATTTGCATTTAGTATGGCAGGCCAGGCTCTTGATCCTTTTCATAGTAGTTTGTCTCCAGTTTTAAAAGACTCAAAATATGCATGTCAAGTTTTGTATATAAAACTTGTGGAAGAAGTTGCGAGTTCCTCACAACCCCTGCAGACACTATTGACGATGATTGAGGTGAGCATGCATACATTATATATTTTGACAAGCCAATTGATTCAAGAGAAATGAAGTTCTTCATCCAGAATTTTGTTATCCTTAGCCCTCCCTGCGTTTGGGCTTTGCCTATTTTTGTGAATAAAATTCTTGATCACCAATAAAAATTTTGTTATCCTTAGCCACATTAGCTGATGTTAAGTGGCTCTTAATTTAAGTGGTTAACCTATGGAATCACTTAATGCATCACATCATTTGGTGTGACTAACGATGATAAAATCAAGGATTAAGAGCCGTATTTTTCTTGTTTGAAATGTCTATGAACATATCTTAGATGGACTTCAAGAAGTGAATTTGGAGATCCTAATATCAAAATTTCAGGTGAAGCTTCCTCTTTCGTTGTTGCATGCCAATATCAGGAGTAACTTATACTCTGCTGTAGAGGTTTTGTTTTGGAACTTAAATTGGTGAAATTTGGTATGTATCAGACATAGTCTGTATATATGTAAGGATGGATATTCATTGGGATTCTTCTTCTTCTTCTTCTTCTTTTTTCCTTTTTTGCTTGTTAGCAACATGTTGACTACATCAAAGTGGGAGTTGTGCATGGATGACTCAAGGATTGTTGAGGGGATTGTGATTTGTGAAGGCAAAGTATACCATAGTCTTGTGCTTTCTTTTTGGTTTTATACTTTTGTTATGCTATAAACTTTCTGTTTGACTTATATTTTATTATTTTACTTTTGGTTGACTTCAAAATCTCTGTTGGGGTTGTAAAATTTTAATCTTACACTTTCTGTTGGGTACTTGGGTTTGCACTCCCTGAGTTGGTTCTAATCTTGTAATATCTCTCTTTTTTATAGCTGAGTTTGTGCATTTATGATTTATCTATAAATGGGGGTGCAATCAGTTTTATGGTTTTTTATTACAGCCCTTATGTCTACTTGAGTTCCTAATGGTTTTTGCTTCTTTTTATTTAATTGAGTTCTGTACCTTTTCTGTATTGGAAACTTTAATTGGAGAATAGAATTTGCCTATTGGGCCTTGAATTGGAAATAGGCTTTTACTTTAATTTTTATTTTTCCGATTGGGCCCAAAAATTAAAACCATCTAAAGCCCAAAGTAACTAATCCCCAAAAACCAAACTGCACTGCACAAACCGATTTGAACTGGTTTGTATGTTTTTTTCAGGACCAAACCAGACTGACTACACCCACACACTCAACCACGTTAGCCTACCCATTCATAATACTAAAATAAATGGGTATGCTGCTTCTTTTGAGGTCATAACTGATAACAAAAATGTGTCCAGCTCGATGATAATATGTTATAGCTCAGATCCTTGTCAACTATGGTAACAGACACTATCTATTACGAAAAATTTACATCTGAAATCAATATGTATTATGAGCAAAGACGTACATAAATTAAGTTTGAACATGACACTTTATGAAGCCATCCAACAGATCTAGAGCATCAAACTACTCATTTTCAGATCACAGTCACTCAGGTCGCAAAAGCCATACATAAAATAAGGGTAAAGGAATATAGTATATAAGCATCAAAGAAGGGAACTAGTCGTACAATATGACCTGGTCAACCTGATAGTTATTTCCCAATGTGGTCAGTTCATTACCCCAGAATTTGTCCATCCAACTATTCATGTTTGGTGAAATGTCACAGAAGGAATCTTTCTATTGCAGTTGCTTGAATGTTGATTTCTGGAAACCATTTCACACGCCTAACAAAAATCTCTAATTTCCATCAGATTATTAGTACAAAGAGTCATTATTAATGTTTTATTTTTTATTTTTTATGAATTGACATTGTAGGACGGGGTTCCCAGACATTGCTAAAGGGTGCTAGCACTTCCTAGTTTCCACCATATAAAGGACTTAAGAAATGGAAAATTATATATAGGTTTACCCTTGCCCAAGGATTTTGCAAACTGGACAGCAATTGAATTAAGATTAAGAAATTTGGTAAAAGAACATAAAAGAAAAAGAGAAAGGAAAGAACAAATGCACGGAACAGAGAATGAAGAATTTACCCCATCTGACGCAAGAACAATGAACTGATCTCTATCGGTGAGTATCCGGTGAGAGAATTCAGGAATAGAGATCACCCCATATTCCTTCAAACAGAAATCCCCAAATGCTCGGGCCATTGCTAATCCAGGTGCATCATCAAATGGCAACCATACCCTAGGCACTTCAGGTTCATCTTGCAAAGCAAAGACCCTACCCTTGCACCGTTTAATCCTTTCTGCCTCCCCTATAGGAATTTGACTCACACCAAAGAAGAATTAGGCACACAACAACCACGTACTTGAGAAAAGTAACAAAATAGAATAACATGGGGCATACTTGGTAAATCAGGCTTTAAATCAACAGTCAACTGGACTGCCACCAAGGAATCATTGCTGTCCTTAGATCCCATAATTGCTCGAGAATCCCCAATATATCCCATAAAAAGATTTGACCCCTATGAATAGAAGCAAATAAGAAGAGTAAACACTAGTGGAATAAGGACCAGCATGGGTAAGTGGACAGTGATTTCAGGTGTACCTGTTTCACTAAAGTGACAGCAGTACTACCACTACAAAAGCAGTCCAAATTTGGATGAGACCTCAGCTCTTTGTCCATAGCCTTGTATGACTTTAAGAAAGTTTCTCTCCATGTGGAAATCAATTTATCCTCCGGTGAGCAATCCTTCTCTGAATCTCCAGCATCTGATCTCTTGAGATTCCCTTTGAAACAAGTTGTATTTGACCCATTCTGTCTCGACTGACAAGAATGCAAGAACGATAATAGCTTTAGCGGCAGTGCATCCCTCACTTTGCGTGCAACAAGATGGCCATGCGGACCATGTCCATCAAAGACACCACAAAATATCGCATCTTCCGAGATGAAATCCTGCAGAAACTCAAATCCAGAATAAGAAACCAACCCACCAAGAATTATTAGATATCATTAACATTTGAAGGAGTAAAACTCACTTCCCATACAATCATGGCATCCTGGTTTATACCCTTGCGGCCCTGCTGCGTGAATATGCAAGACGTGCGGCTCTTTCCATTCATAAAAATCCGGCTTGGTATGGATGGTAAATGCTGCAGGCCAACAACATGATCAGAGAACGTTCTCCTCGTTCTCTTTTGCCCGCAAAAACAAGAGGGTGAGACTGTCTCTCCATTGCTCCTGCTACTGCAAGTACTTCGACTACTAGTTGAAACACAACCCCCCATTTCCTCAACTCCAGAAAGATGGCGTTACATCAGATGTAATAAGCGGACAAGATTTGCTTTGCCAGAACAGATCTCACATGGAATTCTGAGATCATTAAGAATAGTCAAACAAGAGATAACGACCAGCGAAACTCCAAAAGATTCCCACACGTCAAAACAAGCCACTTTAAACCTCCTATGTTCAAAACCGGCCTCATTTTATCCTAGTCAAACGTGTAATTCGTTGAACGTTATGAGTATCTCGATGTTGAAACCAACTGAACAAAACGAGAAAATATTAGTTTATTGAATAGTTTAATCAAGAGTGTCACAAAACCAAGCAACGGCTGCAACATGGAAAACTCAACTAACTCAAACAAATGGTATTAAAAAGCCTTCCATCCATGTGAATTACGAAAAACGAATATATACTTAAAAGGCTGTCCTCATCGTTTGTGCTCCACTAGGATTAAATATTAATACCAGACAAGTTGCCATAATTCATAGCAGTTTAATCCACAAACTCACTCCGTATCACAGGTATTAAGGCCATCGAAAATAGCAAACGAAGAACACACGATATATATATATGGCCCACTTTATAAAACAGCTTCTTATCCTTTCATTAATAAGGAATCAAGGCCAATGGAATCTCATAAGACAACAAAAACGCACAATCAAGAAGCCACTAGAGACTCCTTATCGTGAGAGTCAAGGAACAATTATCAACCTCTCTCACATAGGCACATGAAGTAAAATGCGTTTGCTATACTAGTATCGCTTCCGAATAACTAAGAACAAAAACAAGAAAAGTGATTATCCAGGCGATTCTCAAGAAATTCTACCTTTGCTGCTCAAAATATTAATAGCACCGACCCAGATCCGCACAAAGAACAACTTTGCCGTTCCATGAAAACATTTCACAATAAATTCATATTTAAACTCCAATTCTCCGTTTAGCCGTTAATAAAATATAGGAAAGTACTTTTAAGTATATAATTTTTAATTACATGGTTTTTTTTTTCAAAACAAAAGTGATGGGTATACGGGCAAATTTCAAAAAGAGAAAACCCATAAAAAAATAAAAAATAAAAACTCACAATACAAGTTTTTCTTTTTTCTTTTTTCTCAGCAACCAAAGCGCAGTGGACTGGTCAGTGGAGACTTTTTTAACAGAGAGCGAGAGAGAGAGTGAGCAAAAGCAAATTTTGAAATCCACTGGAGAGAGAACCCGAAAGAGATAAAGGCAAAGACCGAAAAGCAGAAAAGGACGAAACAAAGGTATAATTTTGTCAAAATAGTAACAAAGAACAAAACCAAAAAAGAGCATAAGAGATCTAAGTAAATGTTTCTTAATTGTACCATTAAAAGAAATTATAAACAAAACTAGATACACAGTGCTAGTGTGCCGTTTGTTTACCCAGAAAATGCTCAAGAAAACCCGGAAACAGAGAGTGAGAGATCAAGCTAATATCGCGTTAATTATTTTTAAAAGAATAACAAAATAAACAGAGTAACCAAAGATTACTGCTTTCCTGTTTTTGTACTGAGAAAATGTGAGGTACAAAAAAACAAAGCAATTCAAAACCTTAAAGTTTCTCCTAGAACCCGACTGCCTGAGCCAAAGCTTCACATTCGGTAAACTACAGCAGGAGAAAACATGAAATCCAAGACATTACTGATTTTGTGTTATTTTCCTCAGTTATTTTTCCCCCTCCACCAAACTACAACCCAAAACGAAAATGAAAGAAACATAGAAGCAGTTGCTTGCCCACGCAGATCTCTCATTACAAATGCCACTAAATAACCTTATAGGTAGAAAACCTCAAGCAATAAAATTAAGCAATCACACATACGAATAATGGAAAGTACCTAAATATCAAAAAACATCGAAAGAGAAATAAATCAAGGAAAGAGGAAACGAAGAGTGGAATGGCAAGAAGATGCATGCAAACTTTGAAAGAAAGAGGGATCTGGAAGAGAAAGATCGAGGGTAGTGCTAAAGTAGAACTGAAAAGTAGGAGTTTGGGCACTAGCAGCCGCAGGTTGGTTACCTGTGGGTTTTGACAAGTTGAAACATAGGGATCAGACTGGCAGGGAGAGAGAGAGGAAAGAAGAGATGTGGGTTTGATTAGAAATTATACGGGGCAGCTGGGGGTGGTGGAGGTAGTGGAGTGGAGCATTAATGGGAAAAGCAGGGCAGAAAGTGAAATACAGAGAGAGGGAAAGAGATTTGCCCAGCAGTTACTGTGGGCAGGAACAGCCGTGCACTCCCGGTAGAAATCAATGATATAATATCCACCGAAGGAACCTACCCACTGCCCTCTTCAAGGCGCGTTCATCCAACACTTGGGTGCTTGTTAACTATTTTATTTGATAAACAAAAATTTCTTTCATCAAATGGTTGGCTGAGAGATGAAATATAATAAATAATTTTTTTATTATTTAAAATCACGTAATCAAATATTTAAAAACAATAATAAAATAGATTATAAATAGTATTGGATATGAAATGGACAAAAGCTCATTGTCAAGAATAAAAGGAAGAGGTTGATTGACATAAAATAAATAAATAAATAATGTGAAAATAACATAAAGTAAGAGTTGTTTGAATTGGAAGAAGAGTTGAGATGAGTTGAGATGGTTTGTGAATAATAGAATAAGATATTTTATGAATATTATTTTTTAATATTATTATTATTTTAAGATTTGAAAAAGTTGATTGTTTATTATTTTTTGTATGAAAATTTGAAAAGAAAATTAAATTGTTTATTATATTTTGGTGTGAGAATTTGAAAAAATTCTTTTAGGATTTGAAAAAAAATATTATTATATTTTATGTAAGAATTTAGAAAAGTTATAATGATGAAAATGAGATGAATTGAAATAAATTAATAAGAGTTTTGAAAACAAACATCTCCTAAATATGAGTTAGTTACTCTAAAGAATGAAAGAGATAATATGATACTACTACAAACATGGAATGATCTAACAATTTGTAAGTAAAGTATTGAAAACACGTGAATCTTTTAAAAAATAAATCATATGGCTTGGGATAGCCCACACAACCCCTTTAGTTTATATAGAAATTTATTTTCTTTTTCAATTTTAAACTTTTTTACTTTTTTTAGTTTTTAAATATTCTGAGTGTTTATTTTTTTTATTACTTTATGCTTTTAAATTTTCATATCCGATACTTATATATGCTTCCTTAAATATATTTGTTAATTTATTCTCATAATAGTTTATGTCTTTGAAATTTTTTATTTTTTAATCTTTGCATTTGTATAGTATGTTTTTAAAACGATTTTAGCCCTTTTATTCTAATTTTTTTAACTTGTTTATATATTTTTATTTGTTTAGAAATGTGGCATTTTAATATCCTTTTGGGTTTGATACCATGCTAATATTTTCCTAGCTAATTTTAGAGTATAAAACCCAAAAAGGATAAAAACTAATTTTATAGTTGTCTCTACCAAAATTATATTGAAAATCTTGAAGTATGCTCATCGAGAGGGAGTGTTAGCTAGGGGCGTAAAAAAGAAATTAGAAAATCGGTTGAATCGGATCAGACCAAACTATTGAGTTCGGTTAAGTTTTTAAGTGGTTTGGTGAGATATAAGTTCTTAAAATTCAAAACCGATCCTAAACCAATGCAATACCAATTTTTATATTTTAAAAATCGGTTTAAACCGAATTGGATCGGTATATATAGTTCTAATTTTTTTATATTATATTATATGTATTATGTGATAAATTATTAATTAATATAAGATGAAATTCTAATCTTTTTATTTAAGTCTATTAATCTTTTAACATAAAATTAATATAACATGTGATATAACATAAAATTAATCTTATAATTTTTAAAATAACATTTGATATAACATATAAATTTGAATCTTATAATATAAAATTAATATAACATAAAATATCTTAAACATAAACAATAATATTAAGTATTAATATAAACTTATTTTTGACATATATATTTATATATATCAAGGATAAATATATTTTTGACATAATAAATTATAATATTTTTTTTTTGTAAATACATTTTTTATACATTGATCATAATACATTCACATAAAAGGTCTAGAGCTTCTAGACTATAGTTAAATTTAATACTATATTAATATGTATTAATTATTATAAAATAATATATTTATACTATAATACAAATAAACTAATAATTTATTATATGTAAATATTATATTATTACTAACATAGATAATTCATAAAATCGAAAAAATTAGATCAGACTGGATCAAAATTAGAAAAATTAAAAATTTTGATTTTGATAATAAATTTATCTACTCTTAAATTTTTTAAATTGATATATATCAATTCGGTTTTAAAAAAAATATAAAAATGCGATCGAACTAAATTGATTACACTCTGGCGTCGCCATCTAATCTGCAGGCACGCACTGCCACCAGCGAGTGGGAATGGCACAACTGGAGATTCAAAAGACAGAAAAGCACGCCAAACTGACACATGCTTCGGGTAACGTGACGTGGCGCTCTTAGCTGAATTAATTTAATTAATTAACTAATTAAATGTTTTTTTTCTTTTCATTTATATAAATAAATATGTGAGCCATGTTGAGCCTCTCAAACATGCCTCTTGCAATAATCATTGATCCCCATGCACTCTCTACTTATTTTATTAAATGCAATCATTTCTATTTTCTACTCCTTCGGTTAATTTTAAAAAATTATTTTTAATGGGTAGAGTGCAGAATATCTTTCAATTTTTTTTAAAAGTTTAAATAAATATGAGATTTTTTTTTAATTAATTTTTTAATAATAAATTTTACTTTTTTAAAAAAATTATCTGAATATTCTACAATTGTATTTAATATTATTCAATATTATTTATCGTTTATCTACTTTATGGAATCCAAGGGTATAATACCATCTTCTTCAATGAGAAGAACTCCCCTCAATTCCTATTCAAAGAAATTACAGAGAATTTCAGAGGCAGGCAGTGTGGTGAATCCTATTTTCGGAGAATGTTTTTGTTTCCAACATTTTTAGTACTATGAACTCAATCAACTGGCGCACTTCAAAATATGTATACCAATTAAGGAGTAGAGTTGTGAAAATAACAAGTCTTACGAGACCTTCATTGCCATATTATATTAGTACTTATTGTGTTGTCTATAAAGGAATATTCCAACCTACACCAACTTTAATTTAAGGGAAATAATATTACCGACAAAGTCTACCAATTTTGTTTTTGTTTTTAACTTAATAATTAATGAAATATACGGATTTCCCATGAAAATATGTCGATTTAGCTGAAACTATTAGAGGGTTTCAATTGATCCTTTTCGGAGAATTAGACGATCTTCCTTAATAAACTTTTTATGTAGTTAGTAACATTGATGAAACTATTGTGAAGGCTACAAACTTAACTTAGAAATTGAGAGTAAATTGAATAAATGACCTTAAATCTTTGTGTATTGACCCTGAATCAAATTTCTTCAGGCAATTGAACCCGCTGGGATCCCATCTAGACAAATAGAAGTAGGGCGGTGAGCAATGACACGAAATGTGCGCTGCGGTGGAAAAATATGAGTACGTATATTTTCAGACAAATCAGTTACAGTAAGACCTGCATAAACGCGTATGGGTTCAGGGAAAGGATCTCTGAGAAATGAGTTTGTAATTTTTTTTAAATTTTTAAAATTTTTTAAAAATAATTGAAAAAAATACAATTTACGTTATTGATACAATAAGGGAGTCACCGACTCACCTTCCTCGGTACGCCTAGCATTTTTCTTAAATTTAATGCCCAACGCCAACTCAGGTCATAAAATTAATTAATTGGGAAATGGGTCGCTGTTGCTTCGTAATTTTAGCACTTTGTATTCTCACGTGAAGGGAAGTTCATGGGCATGTATGGAATTCTGTTAGGAAATTTCCAGTGATAATATTATATCAGTTTAAACATTTAATATGGGCATAGGGTTGAAGTTTCCCAGAACCACACAGATGATGTGATTTAAGCGGTAGCCTTTCCTCTGATTTCTTATAATATATATATTTATATATATGTTATTATTCGTAGGAAATATTTTGGTCCGGCTATTAAAAAAAAAAAAAAACTATAGAATCAACAAAAATTCTACTCAACCTCCTACTATTCACACCACACTCCACACTCCATCTTTTTTTTAATTTTTTTTTTAATTTTTTTTATCAAATATATTTTTATATGAATAGTGAATAAAAAATTATAAATAGTTTAAAAAAAATAAATTCAAAAAAAAATATTAAAAAATATTAAAAAATGTGGAGTGTGGAGTGTGGGGAGGATGAATAGCAAAACCCTAGAATCAAATAGTAGTTTTGATTTTGTTTGAATATAAGAAGTGTTTCATCTAATCTCATCATTATTAGAGGAGTTAATATTGGTTGGCCCAAACTAGGAGCCCAAGGCTCATCATCCATAAATGATAGCTACTCAAAGAAGTCGTGTAATTTAATGCAGACCTTAGCCACCATGATTATTATGAAGAGATAAACCTCATATTATGAATATGGATAACATGGTAATTAGATAACTCTGATACATCTGGGATAAGTCTTCTAATGGTTAAGCATTATGCAAAGTTAACCAGTTTATAGTACTCATCCAATATTCTACATACCTATATATAGGGAAAACATTTAACTTTCGAATGATTTGATTGAGCATTCTTAAGTTATTATTCCGCACTTATTGCTGACTTAAACATCAGAGGTGTCACAAGCATATTGTGTCGCCCACTTAATGATTTGCTGGTTAACGATCACGATCGATGGTGGAACACGACCTTTACAATGGCGCTATTTGTAGAATTTTGTAATCTTTGATTTCGATTTTTCATTGGACTTCAACGTGGTTCCCTCATGTCGACCGTGACACGTTCTAAAGCAACTCGTAAACTGGAAGCAACACAGACATGGAAACACGATTAGCAGTAACTAAAGAAAAGTTGAAGATGACGTTCGACACCATGGAAAACTTAAGGAAAGAGAATGAAGAATTGAAGCGCCACAACATCGAGCTTAGTGATGCTACCATGCCCGACCATGGCAAATAGGGAGAAGGAGAAGCACATAGCAATGGGGGAGTGAATGCAAAGGATGTAGAAAAGAATAAGTTACATGACGAGCTACGTAGCCTCGCTGACAAGTATGAGGAGATAGCGAAAAAGATGGAAGGATCTTCCTTGGTGGAACAACTGTTGAACCGCACGGAATTGCCTTATAGCATGAAAGTAATGGTCATGTCGCTGAAGTTTAAAGTGCCACAAATAGAGATGTATGATGGGTCCAAGGACCCAATAGATCACTTGGAGAAATTCAAGGCACATATCACACTCCATGGTTTCCCAGGAGAAATCGTTTGCCGATCTTTTCCCTAACTTTGAAGGGAATGGCGAGAGGATGGCTTGGAACGCTCTAGCCGGGATCGGTTGATAGCTTTGAAAAGCTAGCCAGACAATTCTTAACACAATTAATTTCCAACAGGAGGCGTAGGCGCTCAATGGCGTACCTCCTGATCGTTAAACAGAGGGAGGAGGAGAGCCTAGAGGCATACCTCACCTGCTTTAATAAAGAAAGATTGTCGACAAATGACCAAGACAAGAAGATTACTCTAGCCACCATGCTAGGCTGGCTCTGGCCACGCAGCCCGTTCATGGCTGAGTTGGCTAGAAAGACCTCTTCTACCCTGAGAGAGTTCATGGATAAGATGAATGATTTTGTCAATGTTGAAGATACATTACAGGCTCTTGTAGAACCAAGGAAAGGGGAGCCAAAGGCAGAACGCAAAAGCACTTCAGGGGAAAAGAAAGCTGCACCAAACCACCAAGATAAGAGGCATGAAAGGCGACACAAGTATAATACTTGGCTCATCCACAATAATTTGAATGTGCAAGAAAAGGAAGAGTCAGAAAGAGAATACCGTCAGCCCAAAACGAGTAGGCGCTACTGTAAATATCATCAAACGAGCTCACACTGGATAGAGGACTACATGACCATGAAGAACAAAGTGACTAAGCTGGTAGGCACTGGAGAGCTTCAGCAAATGGTTGTGGAGCGAGCAAAACCCGAATGTCGATTTAAGAAAGGACATAACCCCCGTAGGAGCAGCAGCCCGGATAAGTGGTGCCCATCAAGGGAAGACACCCATAATAATGACAGGAACAGGGCGCCTCAGAATAACGATAGGGACATGGTCCCCCTAGGCGAAATCAGGAGAATAGCAAGCAAATTCGCTAGGGGTGGTGCATCCCGTGTAGCAGAAGGGCGCATGCCCCAAGGGGAAGACACAAAAAAATTTATATAGCGAACAAGTCGCCTAAGCACAAAAAACTTGATGCCTCAGTAGCTATCTCTTTTGGGGAAAAAGATTGTGAAGGAGTATGTACCCTCATGATGATGCGTTAGTAGTAACCCTCTTGATTGCTAATTACACTACCAGGCGCATCCTCATTGACAATGGGAACTCAGTAGACATATTATTTTGGAAGGCTTTTGAAAAGATAGGCATAGCCGCCACTAAGCTGAGACCCTCTCCGACACCCCTGAAGGGCTTCTTTAGAGATTTGATCCAACCGATAGATGGCATTACCCTCTCAGTCACGGCGGGAAAAGGGATGCGTATCAGGACCACCATGACTGATTTTTTAGTCGTGAAGGCGCCCTCCTAGTATAATGTTATACAAGGGTGACCAAAATTAAATAATCTCAAGGCAGTTACGTCCACATACTACCTCAAGATGAAGTTCCCAACTGAGGGCAAAGTGGGAGAAGCAAGAGACGAGCAAGCCTTAGCACGAGAATGTTATGTGCAGGAAATGAGAAGCAAAAGGGAAGAAGTATACACTATCGAAGGCGACAACCAGGCCGCCCAAGAGGATTGTTAGAGCACATTGCCCCCACCCCCAAGAGGATTCTAGACAGGGGCGTAGAGGTGAGGGACGAGCAAAACCTACAGCAAGTAGAAGCAAATGAACCCTTGGAGATCACAACATTATACCCAGATCTCCCTAATGCAACAATGCGGATTGGGACTAAAATTTCCTAGAAGATCGAGAGACCTTAAAGCAATTGTTAGTGGAGCACTGGGATGTATTAGCCTAGAGTCATGAAGATATGCCCAAGATTGACAACAACGTTATTGAGCATCGATTGTGCATGGACCCCATGCACAAGAAGAAGGTGTGTCAAAAGAGAAGATTGTTTAGTAAGGAGAAATACACACCCATCACCGAGGAAGTAGAAGGCCTACTCGCTACAGGGGTTCATTAAAGAAGCCCATTGCATCGAATGGCTATCCAATATTGTTCTAGTGAAAAAAACAAATGAGAAGTGGAGAATGTGCATGGATTTCACCGACCTAAATAAATCCTGCCTAAAAGATAACTTCCCCTACCACGAATCGATGTCATCGTAGATGCCACTGCAACGTACAACATGTTGAGCTTTATGGACACACAACATGTTGAGCTTTATGGACACCTATTCAAGCTATAACCAAATCCGAATGTACCCAGCAGACGAAGAGAAGACCTCATTTATCACAGACTGTGGGTTGTATTGCTACCAAGTCATGTCATTTAGCCTAAAAATTGCAGGGGCAACCTACCAGAGGCTAGTCAACCGAATGTTTAAGAATGAAATAGGGCGGCCCATAGAAGTTTACGTGAATGACTTGTTAGTTAAATGCAAAAAGCCCGCCCAACATCTGGCTGACCTAAGAGACGCGTTCACAGTACTATGGCAGTATAAGATGAAGTTGAACACATCAAAGTGCGCATTTG
Organism: Cyclocarya paliurus; assembly: GCA_029856935.1. Lineage (NCBI taxonomy): Eukaryota > Viridiplantae > Streptophyta > Magnoliopsida > Fagales > Juglandaceae > Cyclocarya > Cyclocarya paliurus. The sequence continues at coordinate 22,246,724 of CM056946.1, read as the reverse complement.
GAATAGGGTCGGGTAAGTTTCTGGGGTTCATTGTATTAGAAAGAGGAATTGAAGCCTCCCAAGAAAAAAATGAAGCAATTATGAACATAAAGCTACCAAAGAGCCTAAACGACACTTAACGACTGGTGGGAAGAATAGCAGCCTTGAACAGGTTCGTATCCAGATCCAAGGACAAATGCCTCCCCTTCTTTAGGGTATTGCAGAAGGTACACCCTTAGAACGAGAAGTGCGACGTAGCTTTCCAAAAACTAAAGCAGCATTTGACCAGTCTGCCACTCTTGAGGCAACCTATAGAAAGAGATACACTCTATATGTATCTAGCGGTATCCCCCATGCCATTTAAGCCATCCTTGTCAAGGAAAAAGGGGCAGCGAAACTATCCTTGTACTACAAAAGTCCTTGCCCTAAGGGGAGCAGAAGTCAGATATTCACGAGTAGAGATGTTCGTGTTGGCCATGATGACAACGGCCAGAAGGTTACACCCATACTTCCAGACCCACTCAATCAAAGTGCTCACAGAAAGGCCACTCAATCAAAGTGCTCATAGAAAGCTTGCTGGCAAAGGTGTTGTAGAGGCCAAGCAGAAAAAGGTGTTGCAGAGGCCAGACAGCTCCAGAAGATTAGTCGGGTGGTCCATCAAGTTCAGCGAGTTTGACATCGAGTACTTGCCAAGGAAGGGTGGGAAATGGTAGGCGTTGGAGGACTTTATTACTGAATTCTCAGGATTCCCACCATAAATGGTCACCGCCCTGACAAGAAACCCTTGGATCCTCTTTGCGGATGGCTCATCTTATCATGCTGGAGGGGGGGTAGGAGTCAACATAATCAGCAGCGAAGGGCAAGTGCATTGCTACATGGCAAGGCTCATGTTCAAAGCCACCAACAATGAAGCGAAATATGAGGCACTCGTAGCAAGGCTCTTAATGGTCGAACCATTAAGGGCGACCGAGGTAGAGGTGAAGTCAGACTCATAAGTGGCAGTCAACCAAGTGTTGGGAACATACGCCACCAAGGGAGAAAACTGAAGAAATACCTGAGTTGAGTCAGGGAGGCGCGTGACCGATTCTCTTATTTTAGCATAGCACAGGTGCCTAGAGAAAACAGCGTAGTGGTGGATAGGTAGGCGCGTACAGCTTCGGGGATGGATGACTCTCCCTCCCCTAAAAAGTTGAGAGAAGGGTAATAGAAGTCCCAGCGATAGGACCATAAGTCTACACAGTAGGAGGTAACAAGCCCGAGTGGGCAGGCGGCATCATCAAGTATCTGGATGAGGGAGAGCTCCTCGAGGGGAAAAAGGAGGCAAGAAAAGTAAGAAGAAGGGCGGCTAGGTTCGTTAAGGTGGATGATATCCTCTATAGGAGTGGTTTCTCCGCCCCCTACTACAATGTATCTCACTACAAGAAGCACATCATATTTTAGTTGAGATACATGAAGGGATATGCGGAAACTACTCTGGAGGAAAGGCATTGGCCAGGAAGGTGGTAAAGGTTGGATACTACTAGCGCAATACACTTAGGGACGTTAAAGAATTTGCAAACAAGTGCATCAAATGTTAGGCGTACTCATCAGTATCACACACCCCTCTAACTTCCATGCTACCCCCTGACCATTCGCCCAGTAGGGGGTTGACCTAGTTGGACCCTTCCCACCCAGAAAAGGTAGAGTCAAGTTCATGATCATAGCAGTAGACTATTTTAAGAAGTGGGTGGAAGCAGAACCTCTGGTGACCATCATGACCAAAGCCATAATGAAGTTCTTGTGGAAGAATATCATTTGTAAGTACAGAATTCCGTAAAGCATAGTCTCAAATAATGGGCGACAGTTTAATTCAGAGCACTACCGGGAGTGGTGCGTCGAGCTAAAGATATAAGTTAAATATTCATCCCCAAGACACCCACAGGCGAATGGACATGTAGAGGCTACGAACAAAGTATTACTAGGAATCAAAAGAAGAAACTCGAGGGCAAGAAAGGGGAATGGGAGGAGGAACACTAGGAGTGTTGTGGGCCTACAGGACCACAATAAAGACCCAAGGGAAACCCTATTCACCTTGGCATACGGGAGTAAAGCAATATCACCCATGGAAGCCAGTCTGCCAAGTTACTGAACCCGCCATTTTTTGGTACCCAAAAATGATGAAGTATGGAAGAGCACCTCGACCTCTAGACGAAGAGAGAGAAGAGGTGAAAGTCAGGATGATACTTGACAAGAAAAAGGCATAACACTATTTTAGCAAGAGAGTTAGACCCCAAGATATTCAAGATAGGAGATCTGGGGCTGAGGGAAAATGGGGTCACCACCAAGGAAGAGGGCAAGCTCAGACCCTGATGGGAAGGACCATCTGTGGTAGTGGCTAACCACATGCCCCGTGTTGTACTGCTTGAAAGATTGCCAATGCAAAGAGCTGCAACACCCTTGGAATGTAGAACATTTGAAGAAATTCTGCCCCTAATTATGTTAATTTCTTGATTTGTCAGAACTCTACTATTGAATTCTTTATTTTTCGTAGTAAATAAAGCGTCCATTCCAGGCCAGTGTCAACTTACCACAAGGAAAAAGGGCACAGAGGTCAATAAAATCACGTGACCCTTAAACACCAATGATGAGTACAAAGACTTGCGGTGCCAAGAAAGAAGTGCGCGGAGATTAGTAGACTACGTGAACTTTAGACACTAATGACAAGTACAAAGACTTATGGTGCCAAGGAAAAAGGGATTGGTGGTGAACAGACAACACAATCCTTAAACACCAATGACTAGTCCAAAGACTCGCAGTACCAAGAAAAAGAGAGCCGAGGTCAACAGACCATGTGACCTTTAAACACCAATGAAGAGTCCAAAGACTCCCGGTGCCAAGGAAAAAGGGCGCGAAGGTCAATAGATCATGCGACCCTTAAACACCAATGACGAGTCCAAAGACGCAACGTGCCAAGGAAAAAAAAGGCCTAGAGGTCAATAGACCACGCGACCCTTAAAACACCAATGACTAGTTCAAAGACTCGCGGTGGCAAGGAAAAAGGGCGCGGGGGTCAGCATATCACGCAACCCTTAAATACCAATGATGAATCCAAAGATGTGCAGTGAAAAGGAAAAAGGGCACGTAGGCCAACAGACCACTTGACCCTAAAACACAATTGACGAGTCCAAAAACTCGCGATGCCAAGAAAAAGGGCGTGAAGGCCAACAGACCATGTGACCTTTAAACATCAATGATGAGTCCAAAGACTCGAGGTGCCAAGAAAAAAGGATGAAGAGGTCAGTAGACCATGTGACTCTTAAACACCAATGATGAATACAAAGACTCGCGGGGTCAAAGAAAAAAGGCACGGAGGTCAGCAGACCACGTGACCCTTAAACACCAATGAAGAGTCCAAAGACTCGTGGTGCCAAGAAAAAAGGGCACGAAGGTCAACAAATCACGCGAGTCTTAAACACCAATGACGAATACAAAGACTTGCGGTGTCAAAGTAAAAAGGCGCGGAGGTCAGCAGACCATGCAACGCTTAAACTCCAATGATGAGTAGAAAGACTCTCGGTGCCAAGGAAAAATGACACGTAGGCCAACAGACCATGTGACCTTTAAACACCAATGACAAGTCCAAAGACGCAAGGTGCCAAGGAAAAAAAAGGCATGGAGGTCAATAGACCACGCGACCCTTAAACACCAATGACGAGTACAAAGACTAGCGGTGGCTAGGAAAAAGGGCGCGGAAGTTAGCAAACCACGTGACCCTTAAATGCCAAAGACTCGTGGTTCAAAGGAAAGTGGCGTGGAAGACAACAACGACAAGTACAAAAAAGAAAACCACTCACAGAGTAAAAAGAAAGAGCCTCGTGAAATCAAAGCAAAGTGTAGCATGATAAAAAGCCAAATCTGGCTAAGTGTTCCCAACATGCACAAGTACAAAATGCAAGTATAAAAGTGTTTGTATTGTTTACAAAAAGCCATTACAAATATAGCAATGGGAGAGAACTATTTACAAAAGGCTAAGTACTAGGACTGCTGGAAGGTGGAGGTGGACATGGACTGTCAAAGGCATCAGGCATGGTGTCCCGACCAAAGGCGTCAACAAACTGACACGAGGCTGCATCAGGTTTAAACATCTCCAAATCTATACGCCTCAAGTCAATACGGGGATTGGCCAACAAGTGTGACTTAAGCCACAGCACGCCGGCCCCATACCTATAACCAAAAGCACGATCCTTAATGCCACGCGTCGACGCTAACTAAGGATAAAGGCGGACAAGTTCCTCTCTCACAACCACTAAGTTAGACTCCAACGTCTTCACCTATTAGGTCATTTCTTTCAATCGGGCATCCTTATAAAGAAGCGTTTAATTAAGCTTCCTCTGTTGTTTGTCTGTGTCGGTGTTGATCGGTGCAAAACTGCAAGTGCACAGTTTTATAGTAAAGTAATAAGAAAATTATCGTTCTCAGAGATTGGTATTTCAGTTTGGCAAGTATCGAAATTATACTAACCTCGATTTTATTTAGAAAAGTCACTAAGATTTTTGTAATTGCAATTTGAATAAAATCAATTCAAAGAAAATATTCAAAGGAAAGGAAATCTGTTGTTTAATGATTGAATCAATGAGAAAAAGAACTTCTAGGAAACTAATTTCACCTAATATCTCACTATACTTTTCTCATCTAACTAATTGAATTTAATTCTCTCTGTTTGTTAGCAAAATCTCCAAACCCATCCAAAAGCCTCTGTTGATAGTCAGTTGAATTTATTCTTGATCATCATTTTATACAAGAGTATGCAAATTAATGAAGCAAGAAAGCATTAAAATCAGCGATTTTAAGACTACATAGGTTCATATAGGTCTTTCGATTTCTATATTTACCGATGTTGAAATATCTAACATCTATTCTATAATTTCCTCTTTCGAAAGCAAATCATAAGATCAAAATCATCTAATCAATAGCCAGTCAATTATAAGCAATAAGTTCAGAATAAATCAGACAAATATAACACAAAATTACTTCAAATTAACATAGAAAAGTAAGCATAATTTGAAACTAGATTACATTGTTTTTCTAGAATGAAGGAAATTTTATTCATGCTAAAAATTAAATTCAACATAAACGAATTCACCATAATTTTTCTGAGAGGAATAATGAAAAAAATACTATTTGTCGTCTTCGTCCTCTTCAACTTCTTCGTAGTCGACCTCTTCAGATTCTTCGTCCAACCTCTTTTTTGGTCCTTAAGTCCCATGGTAGGTAGATATCCATTATGGGGTGGCACTATAGCCACCACTGGGAGCTATCGTTAGTAATAGGAATTTTTTTTTTCTTTCTTTTTTCATATATGTATTTTTTAACACTTTTAAATATTTAAAAAAAATAAAAAAATCACAATATTATTAAAAAAAACTTACTTAATCACTAAGTAAAAAAAATTAAAAAAAAATCACAGCAGTAAAATGGAGCGGTGCGAGTAGTTTTTCCATCCATCATGACCTCATTTTCCTTTTTTCCAACGTAATCTCCTTCTTTCTTTCTTTCTTTTTTTCCTTTTGAATTTCAAACGCATTCCTCTTCATTTTTTTTTTCAAACCTTTTTAGTCGTTCAACCTCAGTTCCTTTCTTTTTCCTTTTGCCTTCTACATCCTCCGATTTTACATCTTTTTCTTTTCAACGTCTATCTTTTTTCCGTTTTGCCATCAACGTCTTTTGATTTTTTTCAAAAGTCTCTGTTATTCCATATCACCCGCATATTTACTTCAAAATTTCTTCTCTCTCCACTTCAAGATTCTACCTTATCATCTACTTTAAAAAATTGTCATATCCTCCTTGAAATTCATGCTGTTCTTTTCTCTTCTAAAAAAAATCTACTATTCTTTAATTTCATTCAAAAATCTGCTTCTATCTTTAGCATCTCCAAAAATTCAACTTGGTCTTTATAACCAAAACAACATCAATGACCAGCTTTTCCATGAGGATAAATCTTCATTTAAATGAGAAAGAGTCCCTAGACGATAGGCTACTAAAATTTGGATTTTCCTTTTTTTCAAGTTTGCAATAAAATTTAAATGATAACAATGAAGCTTAAAATCGACAAAAATAAATAAAATTGGACTAAAATTTAAAGTTAATAAGTGATCAAATATAAGAAATTATGCAAGGCATCAAGTGCGAACTTTCTTGTATTCCTTGTGCCGTTTGGTCAACTCTTCTAAAGTGCTGCGTGCCTCAGAGAGGTTAAGATTAACTTGCCGCTTGCTTTCTTCCGAGGCCACCAACACCTCCCTGAGTTCAGTGAAGTGCCGCTGAGAACTAGACAACTCCTGGCGGACATAGTTTAGCTCCTCCTTAAGGGTGGAGAGCTCAGACAAGCACAACCCCGCTCTGACTCTAACTCCTCATGGGTAAGAGAAAGTCGAGCACTAGCAGAATCATGCTCTAACTCTGTAGTCCCAACAAGAAGTTGTCCCAGGCCTTCACTGTAAGAGTTTTATTTAAACTCTATGTCCCACACACCGATCTTGATAGAGTCTGGAATAGCTCAAAATTTATCAGTTACTAGATGAGTTATAATAGGATAAGGAAACTTCTAAGAGATAAGATTAACTTTATATCTTTAATCACAGTCAAACACAAAGTTTTAGATTTCTTGATGGCCATAAGTCTATAAATAGTACTGAGGGGTTAAAGGGTTCTCATCTACAATATTAGAGTGCTTCTAGCCATCAGGAGACACTTGTAAGGCTAAGTTGCTAGGGTGATCCTTCTCTCATAGTCAGATTAATTTCTTAATCAAACAGATGGAGAAAGATATGTTTTTAATTATCATTGTTTTATTATTGTGGATAATAGAAAATCAAAGATCCAATTATTAATGTTCATTTTAAAATATTTAACATTCACCTCCCCGATGCGACGGAGTTCATTACCAAGGTGGAAAACCTCGTCGGGAAGAATGTCAAAGTCACCTACCAGAGAGTGTATGTAGCCATCTGCTTGCTCGAGTAGGATTTCCAACTCCGTCCTCTCGACTTTCCATCTCTCAAATTCCCTGTTGGCGTGGAAAGAAAAGACATGCCTAGAGCGAACTTCCTCCTCCAAGTCAACATGATCCGCCATGATCCAGGTTGCCAAATCATCGACACCCTACAAAGATAAAACTGAAAAAAGTTAAACAACATTTTGAAAAAATGGCAAAGAGAAGTGAGGGAGGCAGAGTCGGAGGTACCCCAGAGAGGAATTTCCTAAGTCGATTAGCCGAACTGCTTACAGCCTTATCTCTAACAGGACTAGAGGAGGCGGAAGCACCTCCCCATCATACCTTACCTCAAGCCCATAGGGAGGATTGAGGGGGAAAGCCTCAAGAGATGCCACCGCTGAACCCACTCCAATCCTAGGGACCATACCTAAATCTCCCACCGGGTGAACATCGTCGGTGTAAACAAGTTCAACATCCTCTAAACTAATGTCCTCACTTGCAAGACTGCCCAAAGGAACACTCTCCTCTAAGGGAGAGGACTTAGTGTCATCCCCAAAGGAGGAGGGAAAAGAAGAGGGGATAAAAACATGGTCGCTGCCAGCCCCCAGGTCAAGTGGAAGAGTCTTTCCCCTAGAGCTGGTTGTGGGTAGAAAGTGGGGAGTTGAAATTTTACCTTCACTCCCTTATTCATGTTCTTCAAAAATATGAGTGTCACCACCCTTCTCTCTGCCCTAAACACCACGGTCACCTAGGGCACTATCTTCACTGCTCTGATTTCTCTCTTTGGCCGCTCGGTCGTCAAGGCTTAATGAAAAGGCAGCATCCACATCCACGTTGACCTTGCCACTTTCCCTTGGAAAATCAGAAGCTTCGAATGTAGGAAATTTGAATGTGGGGCTAGACGCCGAATCAAGCTGTTGAGAAGGAAGATCAAAGTCAAAAGCAGTCGCCATGTCAGAAAGGGCTTGACCCATCAAGCCCTTGATATCATCAAGACCTAGAGAAGACATGCATGCTGGTGAGCGATTGGGGGTAGAAGGCGGGGTACCTTGAGGTCGGTTAACCACGGGGGAGGCGCCAACACCTGTGCTACTCAGAGGAAGGCATAGTTGAGGGAGACGCCACAACCTTGTTTAGGAAGAGGCAACCCTTGACCTTCAAATGGTTAGGCATTACCAAGAAATGATCAATATTGGCAGGTGTTAAGAGATCCTCTGTCCAAAGGTCATCCCCATGCTCACTTGCCTAGGCGGCAACCATGTCAACATGGGTTTGCTCCCGTTCAGAGAGAGGTTCCAAAGACGCCATCAAACCTTTATTGTCAGGAATTTTACTCTAGGAAGCTCTAATTGGGAATTCCCGACACATAGCCTCTGAATGAAAAATTCCCAACCTATGCTAGAGGTAAAGAAAAACTTCATCGTCCATTGTTTGACGTTTGAATGACAGCTCTCAAAATGGGCCAACCGTTGCTTCCTAATTCGAAAGCTGCAAATGTTGTCCGGAGAGCTCTCCAAAGAATAAAATGCTAGGAACTCTCGGGCGGTTGAATCTGGGTATTCTTCCCTAGCGGGTTCCAAAACCAAACCAAACACAATGCAAGAACAAAGAAGAACACGCCACGCATGAGAATGAAGCCACAAAGGGGCTAGCCTAAAAGATTAAGAACTTTGGACTGAGCGATAGAAAGGAAATCGCAAACTGTGGGTTAGGGCACAGATGGGAAGAGCAACCCTTTCGATGAACCCTTCTTTATCGACAAGGGAGTTCCAGGAGTATTGAGTCTGAGATCCAGTAGGTGTTGCGTAGATTCATCAAGTCCCTGGCAGTGAGGGTGGAGCGCCACCCAAAACCTTTGAAGTATGGGATGTCTTTAACAAAAGAAGACTCCGGGACAGTAGGAGTTTGGGATGTGTTTTGTTGGGCCATGAGGATGACATATAATCAGAGGGAAAGGAAGAAATGGGGGAGATTAGGGTCGCAGATAAAGAAATCGAGATAGTGGGGTCTTAAGAACGTAAAGAAGAAAAGAAAAAATCAGGAAGAAGATGAAAAATGAGAAGGAGTAGGAAAATGAATAGCAGATGATAACTGCAAATCATCATTACTTGACTAAATGACGCAACTGAAGGAGAACGTGGCGACAATTTCCCATAATGTATGCACGTTTCCCAAGTTTAAAATTCCCGCCTCTTGATAAGCGAAAATGACAAGTAAAGTAATAAATGGGCCAACAGGAATAGTCCATAGGTCTAAAATCCCTGGCGGGGTAGTCTAGGGTCTCAAATGTCCTCGACTAAGTAAAGCAAGATATTTACAATTCCTTTATTGGTGAATTCCTCACACTTACATGCGAGAGAAATTAGTAGAGTAACTGAAGGAGTTAATATTAGTCTGGCCCAAACTAGGGGCCCAATGCCCATCATCTTTAAAAGATAGATGCTCAAATGAGTTATGTAACTTAACACAGACCCTAGCCACCCTGATTATTAAAGAGGGATAAATCTCGTATTATGAATATGGATAACGTGGTGATTAGATAAGTCCGATAGATCAAGGATAAGCCTTCCAATGGCTACCATTGTGCAAAGTTAATCAGTTTATACTTTATAGTACTCATCTAATATTCTTCATGCCTATATATAAGTGTAACAAGTAACGTTCGAATGATCTGATTGAGTATTTTTAAATTATTATCTCTCACTTGTTGCTGATTTAAGCATCGGAGGTGTAACATGCACATAGTGCCACCCATTTAACAATTTGCAGGTTAGCGATCACGACCGGTGGTGGGACATGTCCTTTACAATTATAATTTTTTTAAATTTTTATACAAAATATAATAAATAATTTAACTTTTCAAATTTCAGAATAATAATGATATTAAAAAATAATATTCTAACAATATTTTATTCAACTTTTATCTCAACTCATAATCAAAACCTCCCAACAATAAAGCAATGATGTTTTGTAAATGGAATTAATACGTTTGATTTTAACATTGATCCTTGAGAATTGAATTTTACAAAGAGAGAAAACATGATTGCAATTTTGAGAGAAGTGCGCCTTTAATTTGGAAGTGAGAAAAACAAAATGGGATTTTGGATTGAGTTTGGCATGTTTGGGCTGGTTTGGATTGGGAGAGTGTTTCATTCCATCCCATCTCATCTTATCTCATCACATCATGATATTTAGTTAAAAGATATCCTCTTCAAATTTATTTATTTATTTTTGTTTAATTTTTAATTAGGACTCATTACATTAAAATAGGGATAGAAGAGAATGGGATTGGATGGCCATACAATAATCCCATTACAATAATGTAGTGTTTGGGGGAGATAGACAAAATAAAAAAGAAAATGGTAATCAACCGTAAGTTCAAGCCCATATTCCTCGGTCAGTCAAGGAAAGGACTGCCAAAGGCGGTTTGCATCGATCCAACAAGTGGATATATTGGTTGTGGCTCCAAAAAATAACTGTTAGAAAGATGCTGCTATTAATATTCTTGTGCATTTTGTAGAAAAACTTCGCTTCAACTACTTTCATCTTCTCGTTCAAGGAAATCAGGCACATAGTTTGATAACTATAGTTCAAAAAATACAATCGTCGGAGGCACTAAATGAGTACCGGCCACTGTACTGGCACGTGGGACTCGTGTGCCGCGGGAATGAAGTGAGATTGGCCACATTTTGAAAGATCCAAGGTCAAGGAATCCAATGGTCCTGCATCTATAGGCGTCGGAGTCGCAGGGCGCGTGAGACACACCGTTGGTTGGATGGCGGAAGTTCTTTACTCATTTCTTAGATTGACACCTAGTGATTGCGACAGCACTGTGCCTATATGAATTTAGACGACGCATCAAACATTTTATGACCTAATAAAGATAAAAAAGTAAAAAAAGAAAACATGTCTATAAATATAGAGAAAAAGGGCGATCGAAAGTAGAGGTGAAGGACCTCCCTCAAGCTGGATGGAGTAGTTTTGGGCTCTAAGGAGAAAAAAAATTTAAAAGAGAAAGAAAGGGGACCAATCTTTCAAACATCCATATTCAACGAGTTCTACAAGCATCTCAAACTGTCTGCAAGATTTTCCTTTCGCTAACCAAAATCTCTCCTAGGGTTGGTTGGAATTTATATTTAGAATATCTCAATATATTTTTTAATATTAGTGAAATATTTTTAGTTAAGATATTTAATTGTATTTTAAAAAATAAAAGAGAAAATTGAATAAAAATATTATAAAGTTAATAAATTGTTTGAATATAATTTCTATTTTAAAATTTAAAAAATTAGTATTTTTTGTGTGTTTTGTTTAGGAGTTTGAAAATTTTGTAATGATTAGATAAAAAAAATTAAAAATTGAAAATTGAAAATTAAAAATTAAAAAATATTTATGTTTCAATATAAATAATGTTTGAAAATAAAATGTCTAAGAATATATAAAAATACTTAAAAACAGTTGTGTTTGAACCTTAAAATCTCTCTAAAACCCAACCCGTATCTACTAAAAAGCAAGCTCTAACACCACCATATTTATCCTCTTCCTTTTTAACCTTTCATTTTACGCTTATATTTCTTCTTCTTTTCAAACCTTTTGCTTTTATTCCATTAGAGGTTGGATAAAGACTAATCTACTAAGGTTGGGTTTGGATAGTAGATTCAAATGACATTTGAAAGTTGAATATAATATTATTAAAATATTTATTATTATTATTATTATTTTAAAATTTAAAGAAATTGAATTATTTATTATATTTTATGTAAAAATTTAAAAAAATTATAATTATTAGATGAGATGAGTTGATTTGAGAATAGTAATATTTTAAAATTTTCATCAAAATGTGTTTGAATGCATAAAATAGTTTAAAATATATATTTGAATATATAAAATAAGTTGAAATATACTTAACTTTTTATAGAAAGTTAGAAAGTTTTAGATTTCATTAATGATTTGTTTAAAATAGATTAAAATGAATTTTATCATTTTAACATCTAAACATATCTTAATTATTTTTTTTTTATTTTTTAATTTTCAGTCAACGTAATTCTCTACCTACGACGCAGAAATGTGGAGTCTTTTTTCTTTGTCCTCTATTTTATGAATTTCCCGATACAAGTTATGGAAGCGCATCCCTTTCTCTCGCGGTATCCTATCGTGTAGAGTATTTTCATCTGGTTCTTTAAATCTTTTCTTAAATTTTAGTTAAAAAAGATGCTTCTTATAATTTTATTTTAAATTTTATTAATTTTTAAAAAATCTTCTACATTTCATTTTCTATCATTTTTCTATTCTATTAAAATAATATTTTTCTATTATTTCTTTATTATTTTTTTCTCTCACTTCTATTTATATATTTAACTACTCAGTATTTTTTCTTATATTTTGAATTATTACTCTAGTAAATATTTTAAATAAAAATTTAAATTATTTTATATTTTTTAAAATTATTATATTTTTTATATTTTCATAGTTATTTAAATTATTTTTAAAACTATTATTTAAAACTATAACAAATATGAATATGAGAGAAAATGTATATGACTGGAAGAAGAATTAATTTAATTAGAATAAAATATTGATAAAAGTTATTAGGGGATGAATAATGGTTCTTTATATTTAGAGAACCACTGTTTATCCCCTAAATTTTTTTTTCTAAAATAGAGATCCAAATGAAGGGAGGTTTTGAGAGCATTCCCTAAAATTTTCCTCAAATTATAAGAACAAAAGAGGTTATAAGGTGTAATGGACCCAAATTGACTATTCAAGAAGTCACTCTCCAGAATTAGCGAAGAAGAAGAAGAAATGTAGTTGATAGAGAAGAGATAATCTGTAAGTGAATGAATTATCCGTTGGAGGCTTTCCCTCCAAGTTCTCTATTTATAGTAATTGTTTGAACAAAATGGCAATGTTTTGACAAACACTTATTATAGTTTCAGTAAGTAAAACAATTGTGTTTACAATTAAGAAGAAGAAAAAGGCATCAAACGACATCGTTCTATTAAAGGAAAGAAACTAATTCTGTATAACACGACGCTGTTTCCAGCTACTCCTTCACAACTAACTGTCAACAACTACCTTCCACTTCTGAGCCTAGAACACAACACAGAAGCTCTGATCCTTCCCATCTTGCCCACTTCTATCTCACCATACCAAGACTGCAATCCTTCCACTCCAGCACTTCTTCAACCCATAACCCAGGATCAAGTGGAGGAGATGGCTGTCATAGCTCAGAAAATCTGGCAGAGGAGGAACAACTTTGTCTTCAAAGGGGAGTTTACTCAACCATCTGAGTTGATGAGGCAAAGCCTAAAAGCAGTGGAGGATTTCAAAGAAGCTGCTGTCATGGAAGTTACTCCTCAACCAGATATCCCAATCTGCATCGAGAGATGGACATCCCCTCCTGAAGGACTCTATAAGGTGAATTGGGATAGTGCTTTGTGCAAAAGCAAAAACTTGGTTGGAATTGGCATCATAATTAGGGACCATGAGAAGCAAGTCATTGCGGCTAGAAGGATGAGAAGATTTCTCACGCAGGATCCACACATTGCAGAAGCCTATGGTGCATGCCAAGCTGTTGGCTTTGCTTTAGAGATTGGAATCAGAAGAATTATACTGGAAGGAGACTCTCTAACAGTGATCAACAACATAAATGGGAGTGAGGAAAGTTGCAATATTACAAGGCCTATTATATGGGACACCAGAGTTTTGTTGGCTCATTTGGAATGTTGGGAAGCAGTTCACATGAAGAGAGGGGCCAATTCTGTTGCAGATTGTTTAGCAAAAAATGCTCTTGGAGCTAGTGAGGATATTATTGAATTTGAAGTGTGGCCATCATGTATTACTTCTCTCGATTGAGAGTATGAATGAAATGATCTTTTCAAAAAAAAAAAAAAAGACACCGAATGTGAATGCTTTTAAAGAAATAAAAGTGGTCCATGAAAATTTAGACTGCTTTGTCAATAGGGTGGCTCTACAATTCTTGGGGCTCCGGCTAATTCATTTAAATTTAACAATATTCTTAAAAAATATTTATTTAATCATTAAATTAAAAAAATAAAAACCTTCGAGCCCTCAACAAAAAGAGTAGCATTTTCCTTATAAATAACCTCCGGTTGGCCCTTTTATTTACACCTAAGCAACCAAGAAAGTTCGAGACCGCGGCATTTTGGCACTATTTTCAAAATTATCCTTTTGCCTTGCACAATGATAGCTATTGAGTAGTGATTTTCTCAGTCAACATTCTCCATTCTTTTATTTGTCATTGTTCTTTTTTTTTTTTTAATTTTTTTTATACATTTTATTTGTCATTGTTAATAGTCATTGAGAGACAGTGTAAAGCCTAAAGAGATTCAAATAACATTAATATATATCAATTACTTACAAACAAACGATTACGCCAATTAAAAAAAAAAGGTTATTTATGTTGTTAATGGCCCTATAATTCAAAAAGTAATAATTTTTTTCAAACTTGATTGGAATCCGTCCATCAAGGTAAAAATATTTATGGTAATTAATTTGATTGATGTATTTGTCTAATTGTGATCGATGCATGAGCTAATTATTATATAGTAACTTAATATAATTGGTACCATTTTCTTTTATAATAATGTTTGTTTTATAAAAATAAACGTTACTCGTAAATAAGTGGGTACCTCAGAGCTTGGATATTTCCAACGGAAAAATTGGAGTAAAGTTTCGAGAGTTTGGGAGTTGGAATTAAAGAGCGAGATAGGTTGCTTTTATCTTTTCCTGCCAAATCCCAACAGACGAAAGCTTTTAATAAGGTGGTCAAGACTTGCACCAAAATTTAGGTGGCAGTTGAATGGCGTGCCCAATTTTATTGCTCTCTTCACAAGTTATTTGCTTCTTTCAGTACCCATATCTGTACCTCAAAACCTCTTTAATTACCAGAAATTTTGGTACCAACTTCCTTGCACAGCTGGAATATCCTTCTTTTTTAATCATAAAATAAACACAAACTAACCTCCTCCGTACGATCCGTGGTGGCAGTAGGGCAGAACCTCTCCAATAGAAGAGTAATTTTGAATATAATCGTGATTGTATAGGCGCTGTGTATTTATTTTAAAAATTGGTAGAGTTTATTATTAAAATTTAAGTTTTTTATGTAGTTTTTATATTCATTCACTTTTTTTAAAAAAGAGTGCTTGATATTTATGCACTTAATGATTTGTAAATATTATTTCTCTTAAATTTATTTTTCTCTATTAATTGAAGTTTTTGAATTTGAAAATTCAAATTCTATACTTTTTTAATTAAATATTTAATATATGTTTCATAAGCTCATTAACTACATTTGTATTTCATATAATTAAAACATATAAAAAAATTATATTCGTACCAACATATTTTTTAAATAAAAATCTAAATAGAAAAATTTACATGGATAATTTTATATCTTAATAGTAAATCGGAAAATAAAGTGATTAACATTGGGGAGAATTTCATGTGAAAGAATTTCATGAAACAATGTCATTTTGTCGAACGCTTGCTATTAGATATAGTGCAAGTCAGGGAATGTTTGGAGAATAAGATAATATGAGATGAGATGAGAATTTTATAAATAATAATAAGATGGTTTGTGAATAGTAGTGAAATGATTTGAGTTAAGTATTTATTGGGTTTTGAAAAATGAGAAAGAAAAAATTAAATAAAAAAATTATAAAGTTAAAATATTTTAGTATTTTTTTTTATTTTGAAATTTGAAAAAGTTGAATTATTTTTTATTTTTATTTGAAAGTTTAGGAAAGTTATAGTAATTAGTTTGAAAAAATTGTAATGATAAATTTAAAAGTATTTGTATTTAAATGATGTTTGAGATGTAAATGAGATGAGATGAAAACTTTTTCTAAACATCTCAATCTCATAACATAAAATATAATTTCCAAGGAGATGCTGTGCTGTCTAAAGTTTATTTTATTAAAGAAAAAGGAATAACATTTGCGTATTAGATTGTGCAAGTTTCTCACATACCCTTCGATAAAAGTATGTAAATCTATGACTCACATAAAAAAAATTTATTTTTTTAATAATATACTCTAATTTTTCTTTAAAAAAAAGTACATAACTTGCACACTTTATAACTGTATTTAACATTATTCTAAAATAAAAATTGTGAAATAAGAGAGCATGTGATAGATAGGAAGGCATCAACGGTGGTGCCTACTGCGTTTGGTTCCTCGATCGACTTGAGTTCGTTTCAAATTTAGATTTCTAACATCTAAATACCAAACTCTTCATTAAATTCATCTCAACTCAAAACTTCTTTACACGTGGGACCTACAATCTTATTCAACTCAATATTTTTTTATACGCGAGATCTACAATCTTTTTTAACTTCTTATAAATATATCTGAACTCATCTTAACATCCAAATACATCTAAACTCATCTTAGCTGGGCTCTACAAAACTCACTCCATCATCTCAACTCATTATTATTCATAGAGAACTCAGCATTAATGATTTTTCAATTATTCTAAAGTAGTTTGATATGTATTAAATTCGGGATTCGAATATGAATATGATATATAGACTCACTTTATAGTATATATACATTTTTTAAAAGGCAAGATAGCTATATTGTATTAAACTAAAGAACGAGAATTCTTGGTAGACAAAGCTACCTTAGCTATACTTGGTAGCTATATAGACTCACTTTATAGTATATACTACTAATATTAGCTGCTTAAGAATTTATTAAATTTTTTTAAGAAGTTGAGGTCTAATTATGGCTACAATCCTCCTTGAAAGAGCGATTTAAAACTTTCTTCTGCTCTCATTCAGTCCAATTTTCAGCTAATATGATACGAGAAATGCTAATGGTTTGATTGTTTATGTTTTTTTTTTTTAAAAAATGCTTAATAATTAAAGAAGTGATTATTAGTGAATATATATTTTTAAAAAATATCTAAAATGTTTAAAAAAAAGATTAAAAAAATAAAAAAATAAAAACCAAAAATATACTTGCTATGCTACCGATTATCGTTACCAGTAGAAGGACTCGTGAGGTATTCCTATGTTATGATTGGTAAAGTTATGTCTAATCGCGCAATCTTAACCGTTTGCTCATTACTTCGAAAATAAATAAAAAGGACAAAGGAAGAAGATAAGGAGATGTGACACAGAGAGACATACATATATGTCTCATAAAGACAGCATCAACATTTGTACCAAGAAAGTTAAAGGGAGTCAGAGAATTGATAGGAGCATTTTCTTTCCGGCCAAAAAAAAGCGTTAGATCAATTCAATCAAATTTAAATTTCATATGGATCCTAAACAATATGACTCGTTAGATAGGCTCATTCTCTTTTTCTTAAAAGAGAAGCTCTGACTTCTCTTAAAAAAAAAAAAAACTCATCTTTCCGTTCAATTTTACCGGAGCGGCTCCACCTTCCTTACCATCACATTTTTATTTTTCTTTTCATTTTCATTACCTATATGTGAATATGCTTATAAGGTAGTTTTTTTTTTTTGCCTGTTCGAATTTTTTCAGATTTGCTGCACTCCTGCCATAGAAAGTCGACACGTGCCCTACCATGACGTTCCCCTGCTGCTGATATGCTGGGATGATGTAGAATCGCGCCTAAAATGTCGGCGTGTGGCCCTCACGCGTGGCTTGTTTATGACCGTGATCTTCATGCGCCGCACCAGCAGATTCTCCACCCTCCAATAAAACCAGTAGATACCCCTCTGATACTTCAAATCGGCCCGACCCCACCTCCATACCATTGGCGCGTGGCTTTCATGCTCCACTCCAGAGGTGCGGGTTGACTGTCCCTCCGCCGCAGATTTGCTCTTCCGATACTAGTCTATTTGAATAATTATTTTCCCTAACTGGTGATCTTGTTAAAGGGAATAATGATATCTCCAAAAAATATCTCAAGACAACAGACTGCAATGCACCTGCTTACACCGTTTCTAGAGGTGGCTTACCTTCTGAACGTCTCTTAAGATGGTATCCTTTCTGTAGGGCTTGGGTAGTGACCAAGAAATTGATTTCAAAACTTTTTTTATTTTATTTTTATCAACACTTTTGCACTGCGGTTGTTGTATTGGGGTATTTGTTAAGGAACCCCATCCCCTAACACCCTAACATGTATCATCTTTTATTTTAATGAATTTTGCTTGCTTAGAAAAAAACAAAAACAATATGACTAGTTCGGTTTAACTCCTATAAATTTAAATAATTTTGTATTTATTATTTTTTAAAATTTTCTCTACATCTATAATGAAAATATTTTAAATCATTAGAGAAAATCAAACTCTTAATAGTAAACATATTACCTAAACCTTTATGAATATAATCATTTATATATATATAAACTTTATAAAAACTGTTAAGGCGTGTTTCGCACCACTGCCGGCGAACTCACACAACTTGCATTGAAAGAAGTGTGAGGGCTCAATGGATAAGTAATACCTTCGATACCTAAGTCATTGTTTGTGATGGTCAACTATGAAATCAAAGAGGTTGTAAAGAGTTACCTCAAATAATTAGTTGGAGTCCATTATATAGGGCACTGACTCGATTGATAAGTATGGTGTAACTGCATGATTTGACCCCATGATCTTGAAAGTGATGTGTATCACATTTTGGATGGCAATAATCTTATAAGGACACATCGTTATTGGCAAATATCTTGGATATTTATCCTTATTAGGAAAGCCCAGAATTCCCTTAACGATTATATCCTAAATAGGACTTGAATATCTTGGCAGCATCTTTTCAGGGCTGCACTTCATGATACTCCTTACTTCTCGTTCACTGGGTTTATAGTACTTGGTTCTTGGACCCTTCCGAGGTAGTTCCGGCCCAGCCTGATTAGGGAAATATCTATCCCTCCAAAAATATCGGTAAAAAGTTAAACTTTGTTTGTAAAATTTTGTTGATAAAATTATTAAATACAATAAAATAATTTTTCTTATCTAAATGAAGCAGGTTGTGAAAAAACTTGAGTACATTCAAATTTAGGCCGTGTTTAAATAAAATTCAAAAAAGAAAATGGAGTCTTTTTTATACCCATGGGATACGGTGCCATGATGAGAACTTGTGTAGTTTTCGGTCTTATACCATGTATCGGGTAACCTGCTTGGAACTCCAGTTCTCTTGCGTTAAGGACTGGTTTAAAAGGTTCTTTTTTGTGTCGGTCGTGGTTGGGAGTTTCTTGCTCGTGAGGCCACCTGTCAAGAATTTTGGTTCGAGCCATGTGGGGGATTGTTCCAGACGACAAAAAGTTTTCCTTGAATCTGTCCAACCGAGAGTAGACTCACCTAATGAAGGTATACTCCTAGGTTGAGGGGCACCATGATGAGGTTTGTACTGATGTTCTTTTGACAGGAGTCACCATCGACTAGTTCTTGGTGATGCCAGGCTGATTATGTGTTAGTGGTCGTCACTTCTTGAGGGAGTTATGGGAGTTATTCGCCTCTCGTGGCCAGAAGAGGCCTTCTAGCACTCTAAGGATGGGAAGGGGAAAAGACCTCGCACTGAGGCCTAGGTGGTCCATGAGTCGACGAGAGTTAGCAGTAGCTTGAGATCTGAGTAGGAAGTTCCCATTCCATTTAGTGGCTCTGGCCACTTTTTGCGAGCTCCATCATCATCGAGGGCTGGTGGATTGACCCGGCATGAACCACCTAGCCCGGACAGTATTGATTATATCTTGGAATAGGCAAAGGTCAATTTTGGGATGGCGATGGGTTTTGACTGTCCTTCACCCGTTCTGTGCTTTACTCCGTCACCCTCATTGGTTCTGCACTCTACCTCGCCAAGTAATCAGGGGTTGGTTGTGGCCTCTAGTCGGGATGAGGAAGAATTTGAGATGGCCTTTTTCTCGGCCTTCCTCAAACCTGTTTTGCGGGGTTCTCACGTACCTGTTTTGGATGTTCCCTTTGAGGAAGTTGTGGAGTTGCCCACTTCCCTAAATGATGACATCAGGCCATGCAAGACCACCTTTGGGGTGTTCCCTGGCCTGACTACTTTGCTGGGTGGTTTTGTTCGTGGTGTCCACACTCGTCACTCTATTCCCAGCACAATTTTTGGTGGTGAGACGCCGACTCTTCCCTTTGACCCAAGGGGTTTGTCGTAAGAAAATCTTTTGGTCGTGGATCCGAGTGAGGATAGGGTCTTAGTACCTTCCTCCCCCTTCAGCACTTCCTCGGAGCTGGAGGTTACTTCGCTGGTGGCAAAGAAGAAAACCGTGCTATCAACTCCTCCTGTGGGTGATGCAGAAGCTCCAGGTATGCAGATGACCTATGCGCCCGGAGGGCATGGATCTTTCGCCCCGGGTTCCTTCTCCCTTCCTTTCTACTAGCTTGGGCAGCTGGGAGGCTTGAGGCTAGCCTTATCAGGACGAA
Source organism: Cyclocarya paliurus (assembly GCA_029856935.1). Taxonomy (NCBI): domain Eukaryota; kingdom Viridiplantae; phylum Streptophyta; class Magnoliopsida; order Fagales; family Juglandaceae; genus Cyclocarya; species Cyclocarya paliurus. The sequence continues at coordinate 22,226,400 of CM056946.1, read as the reverse complement.
GGCGTGGCTCCTCAAGATTGCCTGGACCCTTCGGATCCCATCCTTCTCGATCTCATCTTTCTGGGTCTGGTTGGAGCATTAATAATGTTAGGACTGAGTCTGTTTGTGACATAGCTGACAGGCTTAAAAGATTGACCTCGGTAAGCTTTCTTGCTGCTTGTCTTCGGCCTATTTTCTTTTATCATCCCTTTATTAATTGACTTGCGTTGGTATGTTAGGGAGTTACTCATTGGCTGCTTGTATTGTTGGATTGGAGTGCCGAGCTGGAAGAAAGGTTCGAGCATAGCGGTCTTTCTAGATTCAAGCCCACTGGTCCACCTTGCCATTGGACATCGAAATACTGCTGTTCTGTCGATATTTTGGAGGCCATACTCATTTAAATAAAATATCTCTTACTCTTTATTCATTCCCACCGGGAGAAGTAAAGCAAACAGACGGACAGTCAGTCACGGATATCCATCCACTCTGCCTTTTTTTTCTTTATGTCGTTTAGCTTTTCCTTTTCACAACATCTTTCTTCCAATCTTCTCTTTCCTTCTTTTTCATGTTTGTTTTAAGTCCGAGGGATTGATGGGAACAACCAATCTCTTTTTCAAACAATAAAAAGACCTTTTTCTCATTGCTTTACAAGTTTACAACAAGTTATCTAAAATTGTAGGCCCTTTTTCTTCCACTTTGCTTTGGAGTCTTTCTTCTTTCTCTTTCCCCCTCATCATCTGCTGCCATTAACGGGAAATGATTATCTGTGAATAATTATTATTGATCATAATGATATGGATTTGACAGAATCCTCTTTTGCTGCAAGGAATGGTCAAAATTATGCATTAAAATTACTTAAAATTCAAATCCAAATTATATTATCTTAAAATTCTCATCTCATTTAATCTCATCTCTTTCTTAAATATAATTTAAATACAAATATTTTCAAACTAATCATTACAACATTTTCAAACTTTCAAATAAAAAATAAAAAATAATTTAAAATTTTTAAATAAAAATAATATTATAAAACTATATTATAACAATATTTTAATTTTATAATATTTTCTATTCAATTTTTTCTTTCTCATTTTTCAAAATCTAAAAGATACTCAACTCAAATTATCTTATTACTATTTACAAAATTTTCATTTTATCTTATTTTTCAAATAAGTCCTAAGTTTGGACATTAATTAGGTCCAAGGGGATTCAAAGTGGCGTATCCAATGGAAGAAGTTTTCAGCTAGGTTCGTTTCGTATTGGTCAAAGACCTGTAAAAAATATTTTTAGAGAAAAATTGTGATTTTTATATTTGTGTGCACGAAAGTAGTGGGATTTAAACTTGAGACTCACTTGGATCTCAAAAGAGAGGGAGAATATCATTAAAGGAACTGGACCATTGACAACCCTAGGTGGTTGAGTAAGCCCATGAAGAGCTCTATCATGGCCCATGTTTTAGGTGTTCTCTCGCTATAATAGGCTTTCTTATCCCAAGGAACTTAACTTAGTCCACTTGATAATCTAAGGCTTGCCCATAAAGGTACATCCAAGTCCAACAATGGCTCGATCTCAGCCAAAAATTGGAATTTCCTTCGGCGTTTCTTTTATTCCAGTCTCTTCTTTTGTAAGCTCAGTTTAATATTATAACGATAATATTTATCATAAAAATAAATAAATAAATAAAACCCTGAAGCTTTTTAGCTTAAAGGCCGAAAGGTGCATTTTGTTGGGTTATAATTATGAGCTTTGGACAAGTAATGATATGGAGTTTCGATCGAGCTGGTCATAAAGACTACTGAACCAAACAATAGACTGAGCCAAACATTAAGCAATGTCTAGACTTTGGGGGGGAATTCAGTGAAATTTGGTGAGCGTAAGACTTGAACTGACATGAAAGCCCTAGCTAGCTGTGACTAGATGCATATTTTATGACGTTGTTGAAAAATAGAGAAAACTGTAAGAGACAACATTAACGTCGAGATAAGCAGCGAGTGCGAGCATCAGGAGACAATTCCAAAGCTGCAATTTGAAAGAAACCAAATACCATGATGGTTGGGTTGTCACTACTAGAGATTTTCTGAAGCTTTTATTTTGCTAATAATGGAGCTGTGTACGTATACGAGTCATGTGATGTGGGTAGGGGTCAGAATTGAAATCAAGCTCGCATCTTTAATTTGCATCCACTTGATGTTGTGGGGAACAGACACCTCCAAATTCTTCCACCTATATATATGACCCAATGGACACAAAATATTATGCCGACTCCAGCAAATATGTCTCGATTTCTTGGGCTAGGTCCAATTAAAATCTTATAGCTAGTAGCTACCTAGCATCTTAACCATATCCATGTACGTACGTACTGTCAAAGCCCCCAAGTTCGTTTGAAAATAATAAGAAATGATAGACCCACCCAAAAATTGTACACATATTTTGTATCGACCTTTTTTTTAATTTTACTTCATAGTAAAGAAAGAAAGTATTTTTTTTAATGATTTTGTATTTTTTTTATTTTAAAAAATGCTTAAAAGGGTTTAAAAAGTAGTTGAAGTAAAAAAAAATAAAAGGAAAATAATTTACACCATTTGGTACCGAATTTCCTGTAAGAGTAGCAGTACTCTTAAAAAAAAAAAAAAGTCAATCAAGCAATCTCACTGCTGAAGGTAATTTTAAAAAAAATTAGATTCATTAGAATAAGAGTATAAAAATTAAACGGCCGCAAAACCGGCCTGGAACTGTTTCCTTAGTTTCAAAATCGGTTGGTATTAGTCTGTTCTGGTTCTATGATTTTTAGGACTGGATTAGATCAGTTCACTATATTATATATTTTAAATTAATATTTTAATATTATATATAATATTTTTTATATATAAAATATACAATAATATAAATTATAATTATATATAAGATAATGTTATTATAATTTATAACATAAAATTTTAATTTTAAATATGAAAATTTATTTGATCATATGCTTTAAACATAAAATATATATATTAATAACATTTTATGGCTTAATAAATTTTAAACATATTCCTTTTGATAAATACATAATACATTAGTACATTAATTAAATTTTGCTTTAGTTAATTAGTATACTTTTTTTTTGATAAGTTAGTATACATTAGTATACTAATGTGTATTAGTATATTAATTATATTTTATGCCTTAATACTAATACTATTAAAATGTAAACTCGAAGGTACCGGTTTAGAAGAGTAATCAATGCGTAATCGATTTTCAAAAATGTAAAACTAGTACATACGGGTTCAGCCTTAAATTTTGTCCAAAACGATACTGGACCAAACTAATTATATCCCTATATTAGAGTTCTTGTTCGAACTCTAAGTTCACAGTAAAAGAGAAATAAACATATAAAATAGATCTCATCATATTATTTATTTAGTCTTTAAATATTGTCCAAAGAATTTATTCCGATAATAATAAATATTATAAAATTTACTTTCTATCTCTCGATATGAACAAAAATACCAAAGAGATTCAGATATTTTTAATTACTCGAAGGCCTTAATAGATATAATTTGATGCTCAAAGATTGGACTTAGGAAGTGTCTCTATGCCACTAAGCACGATGAGAAATCATTGCCGACAAGCATGCTGACAGAGAATAAAAATCTTGGCATGTTTTTTGTAGGAAATTCGGGCAAGAAAAAGCAATCAGGAAGAAAAATCCGTATGTATTTCCCACTCTAAATTCTTGATGATCTCATCTAATTATAAGTTGACCTTTCAACATCGAACAGTAAAAATTCATTTGTCTCTTCTCTTAATTATCTCTTTTTTTTTTTTTTTAAAAAAAATGGACTTCTTTCATTAATAACCTCAATTGAAGAAGATTGTGAATGCAAGGAGGGTAATCCTTTACAAAAATGCTCTCCTCAAAGAGGATTGAAGCCTTCTTAGCTAGGCAATGTGCCACTGCATTGCTATTTCTAGGAATATGGCAAACAGACTTTGAATGCAAGCTAAAAGTTTCTTAATGTCTCTAACTAGTAGACCCGCTGAGCTCCAGAAGCTTTCAGCACCATTGATGGCTTGGACCACTTTTTATTGTTGGTCAAAAGGAGGGCGGCACCGACCGGCACTTTATTAAAGAAACCTCACTTGTGGCGGAGGGAAACCGTGGTTACAATAACAATCAACTTATTAAAACCAATCAATCCAATTCCCAATCCCCATCTAAACATGCCTATGACATAACAGCAAAACCAGTACAGCAGAAACATTCCATACTCCAACCGACTAAAGAATCACTATGTACAGAAAGAAAAAAAAAGACAAGGCCACTTTAGAACTATAAATCAAATCTTCCTTAAGTAAGGCAAGCCGAATTTGTTTGTTCTAAGAATACCTTTGAGTTGTAAAGGCATCTGTTCAGCCGAAAACCACTCATTGTTGCTTCCATTTCCTCCTAAACCAGCCAAGAAATCCGCTACAGCATTTGCCTCCCTGAAGACATGCTGAAACCAAATGGTTACACCTTGCAGAAGACACATTATTTTCTCCCAAAAATCCTCCATATTCTATAAACTACATCTCTCTTCCCTCAGCCACTTGATCACAAGACTTGAGTCCATCTCAACAATTACATTATCACAACCTAGCTCCTTGCAGCCCAATCAATAAAGCCATCAATTCAACCCTATTATTAGCTCCAATGCCAATATTAGTTGCAAAAGCAAATTTCAACATACCTTCCTCATTTCTCAATACACCACCTGCACCCAATTCTCTTGGGTTCCCCTTACTACTACCATCAACATTTAATTTTAACCATCCAACACTTGTCTTTTTCCATGAGATTGCAATGACTCTTCTCAGCTTTGGCCTCATAACTGGTACCTGTAGCAAGTTCAAGATTAGCTCATCTCTTTTCAATAATTTAGATGCAGCCTTAAGCCTAATCCCCACCTAGCTTATCCAATACTTCACCGACCTCCACAAAATGGCAACAGACTCCCTCTTCCCTTTCATTCTTGCTGAACATCTCCAACACCAAAGCCGCCATGTAATAATGACTGGTATTAAACCAATTAAATTTCGCACTTGTGAAGAGCTTTTGGCACGCTTGAACCATGCCTCAACAACCTCCCTCCATGACTCCACACTTAGGGAGTCACCTTCTATTATAATGTTGGAGAGCTTCAAGTTGGAGCAGAAAATGACAGCTTTCAAGGCTGCAAAGTCTTCACCTAGCTATGGTTCAGGGACAAGATTATGAGAAGACATTAAAGTGGCAACAAATTTGCCATACCAGTCTCTTATTACCACACCAACGCCCACTTTACACCTAATTTTGTCAATGGCAGCATCCCAGTTGGCCTTAAAATGATTAAAAGGAGGCACACACCACTGCATTAGGGTTGGGACAGAGTAGAGTTTCTGTTTTTGTTGAACACTACACAGGTTAATGTCAATTAGGTTCATTGAGACTAAGTTCGAGACTTGCTAAGGGGAAGAGAATTTAGATTAAAAAACCCAAGTGTTCCTACATTGCCATATGTATTTTGTTGTCATGGCAATCTCAGTTAATTCCTCCTTAGACATAATGGAGAAAAGATGGTCTAGCACTTCCTTAAATGGTCCATTATGTTGCACTTTTGAATTCTCCTCGAGCTTAGACTCCATACAACTTGGGCAGATTTACACCACCACAGGGCATGAGCAACAGTTTCAGGATGGCATAAACATATGAGATAGGTGGGGGTTTGAACCACTTTCCTCTTGTGAAGATTGAGTTTTGTTGGAAGGATTTCCTTGGCTGCTTTCCAAATGAACATCTTGATAGAGTTAGGGTCTTTTAGTTTCCAAATGCTATGGTCCTGGAGGATTGACCCAACTTGCTTTCTAAAATTGATCCTTGAAGATGTTAGGCAGATTTCACTGTAAATTTTCCATTAGAGGTGCCCCTCCAAGTCAACATATCTGAGCTTCTACAAGAACTGATTGGGATTTTAGTTTTGATTTCTGCTTCAAATTCACTAAAAATTTATTGGACCAAATTTACTTTCCATTGCAGCGTGCCTTGATCTATCAGCTTAGCCAGTTTAGCTCCATCCTCAAGAATTTTTGGAGTGGATTGGATCCTGTAAGAGCTGGGGGAAGGAATCCACTTGTCCTTCCAGATTTTCACCTTTTCCCCATTCTCTATCTTCCATATTAATCCTTCAATCAAGAAAGGTCTAGCTGAGTTGATACTTCTCCAAACAAATGAGTCATTGCTTTTCACCTTGGCAGAATAAAAATCAGTTTTGGGGTAATACTTGGCTTGTAGGACTCGAGCAACCAAAGATGAAGGGCTTTGGAGTACCCTCCAACCTTGTTTAGCTAATAAGGCTAGATTAAAGTGTTCACAGTCCCTGAATCCTAGACCCCCCTCCTTCTTGGACTTACCCAATTCTTTCTACTTCATCCAGTGCAGCTTAGCTTTGTTCTCCCCTTGACCCCACCAGAAAGTTTGCATCAACTTATTAATGCCCTTGAGAATGCTCTTAGGGATCTTGAAAACCCATACTGAAGGTGGGAATAGATTGAACCACTGACTTAAGGAGAATCCCTTTGCCTGCTTGGGATAGCAGGTTGGTTTTCCAGCTTCCTAATGTTATCTTAATTTTGTCCAGTATTGAGTTGAAGGCCCTTACTTTATGTCTACCAACATAAGATGGAAGTCCCAGGTACTTTTCAAACGGACTCGAGGCCTTAATGCCTGCTATATTTAGAATGTTGTGTTGAGTAACCTGCTTTGCATTCTTGCTAAAGAAGATTGAGGTTTTATCAAGGTTAAGTCTCTAACTAGATGCCTTTTCAAAAGCTGCAAGAATAAAATACAAGCTGGTCCATTTAGATGGGAGTGCCTTACAGACGATGAGGCCGTCATCTGTAAAAAAGAAATGATTTATCTTAAGGGAATTTTGAGCTATAGGAATGCCTGATATGAGCCCTTGTTGTTCTGCTTTGTTAAGTGAGAAACTGAGGATCTCTGAGCACAAAATAAATAGGTAGGGGATAGAGGATCCCCCTGCCTAATACCCCTTGAAGGAAGGAAAGTCTCTTGAGGAATAACAATTACAAGAAGGGAGTAGGAGACTGTAGTCACACATTGTATAACCAGTTCAATCCAATCACCATCAAAGCCCATTTTTACCATCACAGCTCTTAGGAAAGGCCACTCCACCCTATCATAGGCTTTACTCATATCAATCTTAAGGGCCATGAAGCCTTCCTTCCTCCCCCTCATCCTGTTTTATCTAGGATGACTAGACAAACCACCAAGAAACTTCTAGCTACCTGGAAAAGAAGGGATAGGAGTGGGGAAACATCATTAGCTGTGGGGTCCGGTGAGATACACATGTTGGTGGATGATTCATGTTGTCTCATGAAATGAGTGGGTGGGGTGGGAGATGAGACCAACTTACCCCTCAAAAAGACTAAAATTTTTGTAGTGGCAGAGGCTATGGTACAACCTTACCAATCCTCATGAAAATCATCTGTTGGAATTGTCGAGGGCTTGGGAACCTTGGACAGTTTGAGAGCTCCACCTTTTGGTGAGAGAAAAGGACCCGGATGTGGTTTTCCTATGTGAAACCAAATGTAAAAGAGATAGACTTGAAAACATCAGAAATAAAATTGGCTTCGATTACAGCTTTATAGTTGACTACATTGGTCGAAGTGGGGGACCAGCAGCCTTCTGGAAAAAAGACTTGAATGTAGAGTTGCAATCTTATTCACTCAGCCACATCTCCCTTCATGTTTACTAAGAATCCTTAAACAAGAAGTGGCTGGTAACTAGTTTCTATGGTCAACTTGCTGTGAGTAGAAGAAGAGAAAGTTGGAGCTTATTGAGGTTATTGAAACCTGTCCCTGGGATACCATGGCTTTACATGGGGGACTTTAATGAAATTGTGTCACAAGATGAGAAGTGTGGTGCTTCCTACAGGCCCTACAAACAGATGGAGGAATTAGACAAGCCATTATGGACTGTGATCTAAAGGATCTTGGATATGAGGGATCTAAATTTACTTGGTGTAATAATCTTTAAAGGACTGGATTTTATCAAAGAAAGACTGGATACAACACTTGTTAACTGTGATTGGCACCTTCTATTTGATAGTAACCTGGTCTCTGTCCTGCCTATCCAATGCTCTGATCACAACCTCTTTGTAATTAATTGTCATAATCATGAACCTGAATTCACTTCTAATAGAAGAAGCAGCTTCAGCTAAGAATCAAACTAGACCAAAAAAGATGGCTGTGAGGCAGTTGTTAGGAGAGCATGGAATGGTGCATTCAGATATGGGACCAAAGCAGAAACTACCAACAGAGGCCTCAAGAGATGTAAATTTCAATTAAGGGAATGGCATAGATCAACTCAAAGTCACCAGAAACTCATTGTCTCCCAGAAAAGAATCTTGCTCAAAACCTTGCAAGAGTCCAATTGAGGCCACCTAAATGATCAAGTTAAACTTTTGCAGAAAGATATTGATGAAGTCCTTGAAGAAGAGGATATGAAATGGTGCTAAAGAGCCAAACTAAAATGGCTGCAGGAAGGTGACATAAATATCAAATTCTTCCATAAGTGTGCTACTCATAGAAAACAAAGGAATTTTATTAAGAAAATACATACTGAGAATGGCACCCCCATGTCTGGTCAAGAAGAGGTGGGAAGACTGTTTCAAGAATTTTTTCAAAACTTATTCTCATCCTCAAATCCTGAGGGTATTACCGAAACTCTAGAAAATTTTGAGGCTATTGTTACAAATGACATGAACATGACTCTTAAGAGGGCCTACTCTAGGGAGGAAATATAGAGTAATTTTTGAGATGAATCCACTAGGGTCTCCTGGTCCTGATTGACTCCCTATAGTTTTCTATCAAGATCACTAGCTTGTTGTCGGTACTGATATTATTGCTGCTTTGCTGGAACTACCCAACTCTAAGCAAGGTTTTTAAGTAATAAACCATACTTATATCACACTTGTACCTAAGAAGAAGTCTCCCATCCTTGTTATAGATTTCAGACCCATTAGCCTTTGTAATGTATTTTACAGGTAGTCTGGACAGAGCTGTGTTCTTAACAAAAGTGTCTGCAGCATTGGATGGGGTCTCGAAGTTAGAGGACATCTCCATTAAGCAAGACATTCTCTCCTTTATTCCCTCATTTTGCATTATTACCAAAGGTGATAACATTCATTTGGTCACGTGGTGAAGTTTCGAGGTCACTAGCCTCTAATCCCAACTTTTCTACTGGAAGTGGGCCAAGCTTTTCCTCGCTAGAACCAGACCCCTTTTCATCAAAATTGTTGTGTTTGAACTCACATGAATCCTCCATCTCTTCTCTTTTGTTTGACTAGATATGATCATATTTCACCTGAGGATTGGCTCTAAGCCAAGCTCCATATTGGGATTAAGGTTCTACATGTGATCTTCCATCCCATGCAAACTTAGAACATCTCAGCTTAGTATGCTGGATAGAACCACATTGGCAATAGAAACTGGATAGTCTCTCATACTTGAAGGAGATCTAAACTTGATTATCCCCCATTGAGAGGAATCGACCTCTAGCAAGCGGCTTGGTAATGTCTACCAAAATTTTGACTCTCAAGAATTGGCCCCATCCCATTCCCTCCCTGTCAATATCAACTAACAAGACTCAACCAATGGTTGCACCCAATTTATCACCCATGTTCTTATTCATACTTGCAAAAGGCATGTTGTGGAATTGTATCCAGAAGGGTTCCAATGTGAAACTGATGTCTTTTGGATTCATGCTACCAACGCATTCTTGTAAGTAGACAAAGCTTCCTATCAAATGACCACGGATGACCCAATATTACCCTATGCTTCTCTTCTGGCCCTTGGGATTCTACCAAGAATTTGTTCTTACCAATGTCCTTGAAGGATATTGACCCTTTTGCTCTACATATTTTGGAAATGGTGGTTTTGAAAGCACCCTTGTTGATAATCTTCTTGGAAACTACTTGAGCCACCAAACACTTATTACTTTTTTCCTTTGAAATCTGCATATCCTTATCTGATAGCCTCACTGATTGTTGTTCATCTTTAGTCAGACGTAGACCTTCATACAAGTTAGAAAGTCCCTTCTCCATAGTAAACTATGGCAGAGTTATGGATGCTAATGACTGTTCAAAAGAAACTTCCAAGAGACTAATATTCTATACTCTAAAGGAGACAGAGAGAAAAACCCCCCGCTTTCCTAGAGAGAGAAGGGACCTTTTAAGAGACTAATATCTATGCTCTATGCCAGAAGTAAGACTGGTTGAATTATCTCCTTTCTCTACAGATCTAATTTGGAATGTCTGACCTTGATGGAAGCAACATAAGAAGCAAGCGACCACTAGGATACAAGGAAGGATCTCTCTTTTCTCTAATCTGATTGTTAGAATTTATGTAAATATACAAAGTGGAAGAAATACCTCAAATATGTGTAGTTGTTTCACAAGTGAATCCAGTATTCTCTTTCACCTAGTGTGTGAGTGTGCTACGTAGATAAATCTAGAGATACGTAGCACACTCACACATAGATTTAAAACCATAGAATAGAGAAACTCCAAGATGCAAAGATGAGGTCTGCCAGAGATGGAGGAATGATTTAAAACAAGTATTCCGTATGGTAACCGTTGGCTGGCCTTTAAGACCAGCTAACCTCATGGGTTAACTCTAGGCATAATGCTTGGAGTAATGCGAGGCGTTATGCCTAGCATCCCAATAAGGGAAATTCCCAACAAGGGAACTGGTAGGGGCATGCCCACTAAGGGCGCCCCCTGCTTTATTACGTCTCCCACTTGCACATAGTGGGCATTTATCTCTTATTGTGTTCTCTATCTTGTCCAAACAATAAATAGGCTGTGAGACCACCGAGTACACTTGAAAAAAAATTTGTGTGGGAGCACTATACTAAATCTCTCTTAAAGAATACTAGCATAGCAACATCCCTAAAGTGTATCGTATGCCCTAGCCTTATTCAATCACATATAATCAAGCATATTCGATCCCTCTTGATTTTTTTTTTTAAACTTAGAACTATGCTTTAATTTCTTCTAAGTTATTGCTATGTGTTCACAAAATTTGTCACTACCGATTTGTAGCACCAAAGTTTGACGTCAACAAACACAACCGAAAAAATGCGTTGTCGAATATTCTTCCCTTCGCCCTTATGTCACATAATTTTAGGCTAACTGCTTTTCTAGCTATACCTCTTTAGACCGTGTCAAAGATGATCATAGGTAGCATACTAGAGTAGCAAGCACAAGAACCTTCATCTTATGACATTGTCAAAAGTCAAGAAAGACATTTAAAATAAAATATAAGACTCACACAATGAAGAAACAGGGAACCATTCATTCACTTTCACATTTGGTTGTAAGAGCACATATAGTATAAAATATATGTTATGGTAGATCTCTCTTTCTCAAAGAGCGTAAGTCTATATCAAACACCGTACAAATCTTAGTTTAGACACAATTTTTGCATCTAACTGGAGTTTCTCCATTTGCTCACCGCAAAGGTGCCAAAGAGAATCTCACATCTGCCTTACTACAGGCTATATGGATTGTGGGGGTGTCCATGCATGGTTCTCTTAAATATAATGAACCTCATCTTAGTTCTTACTAAGGCAACATATCCTTTTGTGTCATACTTATCCATCTCGAGACAAGTATTTAAGTGACACAATGTCTCATATTTGCTCGCTACCTCTTCGTAGTGACAAAGGCAATCGCTAGTGTGAGTGAGCCAATTTAAACATGTTAACATACCTTTTCTGTGTACAATTCATGTAATATTATAAAGGCAAATTGAAAAAAAAAATCATATTGCATTAATATCTCCAAGGACAGTTTACATTTTGTGTCAACTAAATTATAATCATAATCTACACAGTCCTAAACTCCTAACATGAGCCATAAAAGCGTCTTTCACTATGAGTTTTGTCAAGGGATCAACAACCATGTAACTCGTAGATAGATGTTTCAGGATCATTTTCTTTTATGCCACCATATCTCTTATGTAGTGATATCGGATATCAATGTATTTGGTTCTTCCATGATACTTTGGATCCTTAGCATAAGCGAGAGCAACAATGCTGTCACAAAAAATGGTGGATCAGAATAATCCGCGTCGATATCTAGGTACTAAATGAACCTCCTTAACCAAACAACCTCTTGAACTGCTATTGAACATGCTATGTACTCTGCCTCCATGGTAGATAAAGCTATACAAATTTTTTTCTTGTTACTCTATGTAATGACGCCATTGTTAAGCAAGAAATTATATCCAGTTGTCGACTTGAGCTCGTCTAGGTCGCTGCCCCAATCAGCATCACTGTAACCATTTAGTTGCAAATCTAAAGCTTGATAGCATAACGAATAGTTTGGAGTTCCCTTGAGATATCCGAAAATCCTTTTGACTGCTTTCCGATGAGTTAATCCAGGATTAGATTGGAATCTACAGACTAAGCCAACTGCATAGCATATATCTGGTGGAGTACACATCATTGCGTACATTAAGCTACCAATAGCGCTAGCATAAGGAACACGAGTCATCTTCTCTATCTCTCTTGGAGTTTTAGGACACATTTCTTGGCATAAGGTCTCGCCTTTACCAATGGGGATGGGTTTACAATTACTCATTTGGAAGCGCTTAAGAACCTTCTTTATGTAAGTTTGTTGAGACAAACATAGAAGTCTCTTTGAACGATCTCTATAAATCTTAACTCTCAAAATATATTCTGCCTCACCCATGTGCTTTATCTCAAAATTGAGGGATTACCACTCCTTAGTGGTGACAATCATCCCCTTATCATTTTCAGCCATCAAAAGGTCATCAATGTATATGATAACAACACAAAACTCATTTTGGACCGTTTTATATAAACAGAGTGGTCTTCTGTAATCATCGTAAACTCATTCGAGAGAATGCCTTGATGGAATCGGAGATACTATTGTCTAGATGATTGCTTTAGGTCATATATAGATTGTTTGAGCTTGCACACTTTGCGGTTTTGACCTTTGACCACAAAACCAGTGAGTTGATCCATAAAGATCTCTTCATCTAGTTCTCCATTGAGAAAAGCTATCTTAATGTCCATTTGATAAAGTTTCAAATCCAGATGTGCTACAATGGCTAGAATCAGGCGAATAGAGGTAAACCTTACTACTAGAGAAAAGGTTTCCTCATAGTCTTCACCTTCTTGTTGGGTATATTCTTTCACCACGAGGCGAGCTTTATACATTTTTATTGGCCTGTCTGCTTTATGTTTGACCATTAGAACCATTTGTTGTCAATGGCCTTTCGCCCTGATGGTAGGTCTACCAGATCCCAGACCTAATTAGTCCTTATAGACTCCATCTAATCGTTTAGTGCTTTCATCCATTCATCTTTAGTAGAAGGTGAGAGAGCCTTTTAAATGGTTCTAGGCTCATCATCATCTTGTAGCTCCACATGAAAATTTCCTCTTCAATTCCAAATCGATGAAAGGGAACATTTCCATGTCAGACCCTATGTGGTTGAACAAGTGGTATGTTATTACTTGGAGCTAAATCACTCCCACTGTCCCTAGGAGCTTGAGAAATTTCATCATTCTCAACTAGGATGCTTGGAGTGGCTTCCTCTTGATCCACAAGTTCTTGGAGTTCCAAACTCCTATCAACCTTGCCTCTAATTGGAAATTCATCCTCCTTAGTCAATTTTAGATACTATTCCATCAGATTGTTCACTAATTAATACATATCCCTTAGAGTGATCAGGGTATCTTATAAATAAACACTTGTCCCTCTAGGACCCAGCTTTCCATATTTATGAAAAGAATTGTGAACAAAGCCAGCTGAATCCCATGGACGCAAGTTATTCAAGTTGGGTTTCTCGCCGGTCTAAAGTTCGTACGGAGTAGACAACATTGATTTGGAGGGCACTCGGTTAAGGATGTAGGTTGTAGTCAAAAGTACATCCCCCAATATTATATTGGTAGGTTTGCTTGCACCATCAGTGATCTAACCATTTCAAGCAGTGTTCAATCTCTCCTTTCCGCCACGCCATTTTGTTGTGGCATTTGTGGCATCGTCAACTACCTTTTAAGTCTTTTATTTTATTTTATTTTTTATCACAGAACCTTTTAAATTACTCAGACAAATATTCACGTCCATGGTCAGTTCTTAGAACCTTTATACTCTTGTCTAATTGATTCTCTACCAAACTCATGTATTGTCTAAAGCAATCTAATGCTTTAAACTTATGGGAGATGAAATCAACATGACCATATTGTGAAAGATCGTCTATGAATGTGATGAAATATACAGCCCTGTGTCTCGCCCTCACATTCATTGGGCCACAAATATCTAAGTCGATAAGGAGATTCTCTTGGTGCTTTTCCAAACGGTATTCTTTTTGATTTTCCCATCAAATAATATTCATAAGTGGGCAATGTGACTTTAGCGAGATTGCCTATAAGGCCTTCTCTTGCTAATCGTGTCATCCTCTCTTGCGCAATATGGCCAAGCCTAGCATTTGAATCTAAATTATCAGATTCAGTGAAAAAATAATAGATTCATTCAAATTAGAATAATCCAAATCCATTATCATAAAACCATCTGAAAGAAAAGCAGAACCATAAAAAACATTGCCTAAGAATATAGAAACACCATTGTTTTCAAATAAAATGTGGGAACCAAGTCTTATTAAAGTAACTATGGAAAGTAAATCTCGTCGTATTCTGGGAGCGTATAACACATGATGGAATAATAGGATGCAACCACCTCGCGAGACTAGCTTGTAGGTATCAACTCCTAGCACCTCCACACTAGCTCCATTCCCCACCTTGATATCACGACTCCCAATAGGAATTCAACAATACTCCACAAATCCAACTCTATCTCTTGCTACGTGCTCAGTGGCTCTTGAATCAATAGTCTACATAGGACAGGAATGAGCAACTATTACATGACTAGTTATATAAATAGAAAGAGAATAGTCAGATTGTACCTTCTTTGGCTTGGAGTAGTCATGAGTGAAGTGGCTTTTCTTTCCATAGTTAAAGCAATCCTATTTGGATTTGTTCTTCCCGCGTTTGCCTCTCTTGTTGCGCTTGAAAGTTCCTGACTCTTTTTGCACACGTCCTTTAGTGACCCCTAGCTTATTATTCTTGCGCTTGGCCTAACTGCCTTTCGCAAGCCAGATTCAGCTACATAGGATGAATGCTTAGGTTTAATAGCGTCTCGGAGTTCGGCCTCAAGTTCCAAATGACGTGACACATTATCAAAGGTTTTGATGTTCTCAATGTGCGTCAAATTCTGGCTCATTGCTTTCCAAGAATTGGGTAGAGAGTGTATCACCGCTTGGACTTGTTGCTCATCACTCAAATTTTTTCCAGCCACTCTGAGTTCACAGATCATTGATGACATTGTTCTAGAATGCTGCTTTATTGTGTGTTTTAAGCGCATCTTATAAGAGTCAAACTTCATAGTCAATCCACGCAACCTAGTGGCAGAAGTTTCCCTGAACTTCACTTTCAGTACTTGTCACATACTCTGAGCAGTGTTGTACTCCTTGAACTCACCAATGAGATCATTGTGCATGATGCTTAACATAGTAAAGCATGCACATTGATCCTTCTTGAGCAATTCTCAAAGGCCACATGATCTTCTCGATGTTGTTCTGAGTTCCCTTTTTTAGGTTTAGTTTGGGAGTGAGTTAAGGTCTCCAAGAAATCTTGCTCATTCAAGACATATTAAATCTTATGGTGCCAAATGTCATAACTCTCCCCGTCCACTTTTTCTCATTTGTTCAAATCGACAACAATACCTTTCGATGCCATTTCACTACAAAAAATGCACAAATTAGTTATTACACACACTTCAAAAAAATGTTGCATTAATCAAACTTAAAGAGAAAAATAATTTAGACATATCGCAAGATTGAAAATTCACTAGGCTTCCTAATCTTCTCTTGCACCACAATGCTTAATTATTAACTTTCAACTTAATTTTTATGCAATTTTGTATATTGTATGGGAGGCTAAAAAAAAATTTAATTTCAACCAAACTCTCACTAATCTAGTGATAATTTCATAAACCAATCATATATATGAAGAAATACTAATGCCAAAATTAAATAAAAAAATAGAAATTTTTTTTATCGGCACAATTAGTATAAAAATAAAATAAAAACCCACCTATCACCAAAAGGAAGCAGAAGCCTAGTGGTGCGCCTACCCCTCGGATCCCTCTAGGACATGGGTTCAAAACACATGAAAAGCACTTGTTTTTCCATTTTCACAATACATCTCATGGGTTGGGCCAAGAAAATAAAACAAAGTTCATACGCGCAAATAAAAAAATTTTAGATGGCCTTGTTAAAAAAAAAACTCTCAGGTTGGGTTGAAAATAAGCCCAGACCCAACCTTTTTAATATGATTATTATTAACACTAATTTGAAAAAAAACATAAAAAAGGTGGAAGACAAAAGACATTTTCTTAAAGGCTATCCAAAACAGTTTAAATTACAAACAGTGCCATCGTCTTCAACCTCTAGATTTTGGCCACTACTCATGTGAACAGTACCAAAAAAACAGCAACCTTTTGCTGCCTTGTTAGGGAGCTACAGTTGCTCGACTTTACTTATGGGAAGGTAGAGCAATCGTTGGCTAGCTCTGGACTTCTCGGAGTGCAACTACCATGGTAGGCTACGCCTGTGGTAGACACAGCACAACTACGATGCGCCCAGCACCACACGGTGCGTGTTGCACCACATGGTGCTGCCAGTTGCTCACAAAAAAATATATCTGCAAGTGCACAAAATTGTAACAAGTAGTAAAGTGTTTTAAAGAAAATGGTTATCGAACCTACATGGAATAATTATGCTATTGAGTATTGAAATTGACTAAATTAATTACTATTTGAAAAACTAAAATCTGAAGAATGATTTATTAAACTGAAAGAGAAGAACATTAAAATTAAGATTTTAAAAATAATAAGAATAGATCTAGAGCATTTGATTTCATTTAGCAAATCCCACATAGTTTATTCTTCCTTGTTATAGAATTCCAATTATCTCAAGTTGATGATAAAAATCCCTTAACTATTCAATATTTTCTCTTGAACAAAACAAAAAATATCTCCAACTAATAACTTTATATCTCTAGATGAATTTAACTAATTGGAGACTCATTAAGTTCTTTGAATTTTTCTTGAAAATCACACTAGTTGCGATAAAGTATCTCTGCTTTTGCTCAACTAATGGTGTTTAATCCTAGAGCTTTAATCACAAATCATCTCTCGGTCTCATTGCAATCCAAATGATCATAAAATAGTTAGCTAGAAAATTGTAAGCATTAAGAATAAGGAATAAACACTCAATCATGGAAATGTTGAAAATAAAATAACTTGGAATATAAACTGTGTTCAATGCTAGGCTACATTAAAGCTCTAGAAAATAGAATTAGTTCATAATGAAATTGAAAAGAAAAAGAATAAAACTGGTGCTCTTCGTTGAAGTCGGTTGATGAAGCATGCGGCTCTCCTTTGCTCTCCAGTTACACCTTTTCGAAAGAACACTTAAAGAACTCAGCCTCAGACTCTAAAACATAAAAACTCTCGACTGCGATTCAGAACTCCCCTATTCATCCCACAAATCGAGATTAAATATATGTCAAAATTCAAATCTAGAAACAAGATAACTGCCACTACAATTTAGTCTAAAGATCTAGGACATAGTTTCTAAAGATAAATGTTAACATAAAATGAATTATTCCAAAAATAACGGAATTACCTAAAATGGAAGATTCAGTAATATGCGGTTTGAATTTGGGGTTTGGGAGAATTTAGTTGCCAACAGATTGATTGCGGAACTCGGATTTGGTGGTCAGCAACAGATTGATCTCGGTCGGGAGAAATTATGCCACCAAGTAGATGCCGTATACGCTGAATATCACTGGTGTAAAGGTTACAAATGAAAGGGCGTGGAGATCACAAAGACCACACGGCCCTCTCATCGTCTACCTAGTGGAAAGACTCCTGACCAGGATGAAAGACTCCTCTTGCATTTTCTAGTTGTTGTCCACGATGTCGTTTAAGTTGGTATTTTATGTTGGTCATTTAGACTAGTCATCTAGTCTAACCACCTAGAGCCTTGTCTCCAAGTTTTCGCGCCTTTTGGTAGCGAGTTTCATTGCCTACCGAGAGGTAAATCTTCTTGCCTTTGGGCGAGAAAAATCTCTTTGCTGCTCATGGGACAAGGCTCCTTACCCAAATTGCATCGGGTTTCTTCAGATCTTACTGCCTTTCATTGGTCTGGATCCGTAGTCTCTTGTTTTGTACAAAAATGCTCTCCTTTTGCACTAAAATTTCTCGTTTATTAAAATAAATAAAATATGTAGAAATAGAATAAAATCGATAGTATTGATGGAAAAATGACACTTTTCATAAATAAAAGAGTTATAAAAATCACATAAAAATAATAGTTATCACTAGGAACAACAAACATATGCTCTGATATCATTGTTAGAATTTATGTAAATACACACAACGGAAGAAGTACCTCAATGATTATATGTGTAGTTGTTCCTCAAGTTAATCCAGTGCTTTCCTTCACCTAGTGTGTGAGTGTGCTAAGTAGATAAATCTAGAGACACACTCAATATGCTCACAGCCTAAGTATTTCACTCATAGAATAGAGAAACTCGAAGATGCAAAGATGAGGTCTGTTATGGATGGAGTGCTAATTTAAAACCAATCCTCCGTATGGTAATTGTTGGCTACCACATCACAGCTTAACTCCAGGCATAATGCTTGGAGTAATTCCAGGCATTATGCCTAGCATCCCAATAAAGGAAGCTCCCAACAAGGGAACTGGCAGGTTCATGCCCACTAAGGGCGCCCCTGCTTTATTACATTGTTCTTGCAATGTTGCCATAAAAACCCCACCCTTTAAAGCTCATGATTAATTTAGTAGATGAGGATGTTCTAATTGCTACATAATTCAGACCAATATCTCTTGGAAAAGATAGACATAGGATTCGTGAAGGGGATAAAAATAGTCTAGATCAAATATGACATCTATGGCCCAGTCTATTGGGTGGACTTTATCACAAAAAAAAAAAAGAAAGAGAAAAATGAGATGAGGGAACAAAGATTGGGGAAATGAGGGCAAGATGTCAGAAGCAAATGACAGAAATGAAAGGAAAAGAGAGAGAAGGGGGCCAGGCACAAAAAAGTGGATAGTGAAGTGACATAAAGTCTAATTCTTCTCCAACCACTTATAAGGGTTCAATAAAAGGGATTAGATCGATTGAAAGGGGGATCTTCTAGACTTCTTTTGGGCAACTTCATGAGAGAGCTTCTTCAACCACTAGACGAGAAACTGTAGCTTTATCATTTGTATAGTGAGATACGAGAAACTGTAAAGTGCTCTCATTATAGTAGATTTTCCCTCAAAACGATCCGTGGACGTAGGCTTTGTGCCGAACAATATAAATTTGTGTGTCTCATTTTCCATTTATATTTTTGTATTTATTTTTTATTTACTGAAATGGATGTATGTATGGGGACTGTATTACTCTTCCAAATTGCCATTGTGGGCTCCAAATGACATTGACCAAGGCTCGAGTCACCTCTATGGGCTGGAATGACTCTTTCTCCATTTTTAGCCAGCTAGTTACAAAACACACCTTAACAATTGGATTCATCTGTGGTATTCAATTATTCTCTACACTAGAAGCAGAGAATGATGATTTTCTAGCATACAAAATCGTCTTCAAACAGGCAGATAAAATTTCTCTCAGATAATAATTCTCAACTTTACATCTTTTATTTTTAGAAATATTGCTGTTGCAAAATCAAGGTATACCATGCATAGTGTGTGGGTAGAGTGTACTAGGAATGTACTGTGCACTTAAAGTGTATTGTGTATAGTGCATGGGTACAGTTAGGGCATTCACTATGCATTTAACAGCATTGTGCACTTAAAGTGCACAATGCGTGTGAGAGCATCCCAACCGTGCATGACATGCATGGTACGGCATGCATAGTGCCATGCATGGCATGCATCACAGTTGCAATACGGATGCATGTCATTGTGCACCCAAGGAGCATCGTGGGCCAGCACATACATCGGTAGCCACCACATGGACCACTGGTGTCTCCTGTCTCCACCAAAGTAGTCCCTAACCACGGAGGTGGTGCCGGATGAGTGCATGAAAGTGTACTCTAAACATTGATTTTACGAGTTTAATTGCATTATAGGTATTATTTGGGCATTTGGATTATGTTTTTCCAATTTAAATGTTAATTCCACAGTGCCCAAGTTTTAATTCAGTGTCGAATGATTTTATTGCAGGAATGAATCTAAAAATGATTAAGCTAAAGTCTGGCTAATAAGGAAGAAAAGAACAATCAATGGATAATTTCATACATCTAAAGTTGAGAGATTCGCGTCATAAACAAGGAAGGAGAGAGCAATTAATGAAAAATATTCAGAATCCACAACTTCTCTGAGTATCTATCAGTATTATGGCCATATCATCCCTGTTCGATTTTAGATTGAGGTGATTCAAGATTCTTTGGAAATCAAAATCAATGGGTTACATTTGTTCCAGAAATAGAAATTCTCTAATTTGGCCATTTACTAAGTGAAAAAGGGCCCAAAATTTGCATGTTGAAATCTGGAGTATTACCTACCTGATTTTGCATGCGATTTTCTTTCCATATTGGGATGGCTAGTGAAAAAGTGAGGAAAATAGAGAGCCAGGCGGCAGAAAAGTAGAATCCCTTCTTGTTTTGGTAGATAGGGTGCTAGGGTTTGGAGAAATTCATTTTCCAGAAAAAGAATTATTGTTTCAAATGGAGAGCTAATTCTTTAGAAAAGGTAGGGATGAACTCGCTTGAATGATGATGATTTCAATTCTATTGGATTCATGAATGAAACTTTCTTGCTTATACAATTCTTGTTTATCATCTCTTATTAGTCTTTCTTGTATTTGGATAATTTTATAGCCAATGCTTTTCATAGATTCAGTCATGCTTTCTCTATGGGATTGTTGAGATGTTTATGTTCCAGGCTTGATTGTCAGTTTTATTGGTGTGATTCTCTACTCCAATATTGCTATTGAGTATATTGTCGTCTTTGAATCTAAGTCTATCAGGATAGCAATCCGTGCTTTCAAAAGAAGAGTGGTTTTCAAGAACTACATTTGAACAAATTGTTTAAAGATATATTTTCCGATTAGAGAGTTTGGTGCTATGATCTCTAATCGAGTATCCAATGAATCTGCTATGAATAGAATTATCAAGTTCAAGTAAGGGATTCCCGATGTTTTGCTGCTATTAATTCTGTCAAACATTTTCATTATTACGTTTTGGCTTTTCAATTTATTTCTTTTCAGAAAGGATTCATCTTACATTGCTACTTTGAGTTTTGTTCTCTTAATTTTTTAGTCTCTTTTAGTGCTTCTACCATCTCGTTGTGGAATCAACACCCTAATCTATATTGCAACAACCGCATTATTCTTTGGGCATAATCAGATTTTGGCGCCGTTGCTGGGGAGATGGTTCAAAGAATAGGTGTGCTGAATTTGACACACTGAAGGCAGTAAACTTGTTCCTTCCTTTTGCTTTCTTTTAATTTTAGATTTAGTTTTTTTTTTCCTTTCTCTTTCAATGTTGCATGAATAGATATAGAGACGAGTTAGGTAGATTTGTAAGGAGATCTGAAGTAGACACTAATGCTCTCTTTGATAATTTGTTTGGCATGCCATCTAATTTTGATACACATTATATTTCAACATTTTCTTCATCTAACATGAGTGTGCACGAAGATCAACCTAGGACTCTACATGAGTACCTTCACTCTACACGTATAGCAACACCATCATGCATTATATTTCCACCTAATATTCCCCAAATGGATTTCATACCAGGTATCATACAGCTTCTCCCTACTTTTTAAGGTTTAGAGAGTGAAAATCCATATTTGCATATTAGGGAGTTTGAAGAGGTTGTTGCTACATTTCATGGTCAACCTGGCATTGTAGATGCTATTTGACTTAAGTACTTTCCTTTTTTACTAAAGGATAAGGCAAAAATTTGGATGTATTCATTGAGACCACGAACGATCGGGTCATGGGCTGAGATGACCCAAATTCTTTTCGATAAATACTTTCCTCATCATAAGACTAATGCTTTGAAAAAGAAAATTTTAAATTTTACACAAAAGGATAGTGAGACTTTGTATCAAGCATGAGAACGTTTTAAAGAGTTAATTAGCTTGTGTCCCCATCACGGTTATGAAAGATGGTGTCTAGTTAGCTATTTTTATGAAGGCCTTACTCCTAGAGAGTGTCAATTTGTTGAAATGATGTGTAATGGTGAGTTTTTGCAGATGGATCTCGATGAGGCAATAGAGTATTTGAATGAACTTGTAGGAAAAACTCACACTTGGATAGGACCAAATGCTTTTGACAGTACCCATTGAGCACGCTCCAATCAAACTCATTCTAGTGGAGGCATCTATCATCTCAGAGAAGAAGATAACTTGAAGGCAAAGATGGAGGGCCTAACTAGAGAGTTAGAGGCATTGAAGATGAAGGAAACTCTGGCAGCTCGTATTATTCCCAAAGCTGATGGCCTTAAACTTTGTTTTGTTTGTCAGAGAGTAGATCATCTTGCACAGGATTGCCCTACACTTGTTGAGATGAGAGGAGTGTATGAGGAACATTGCAATTCTCTTGGCATGTATAAAAAGCCATTTTCACCCTATTCAAGTACATACAATCCTGGTTAGAGAAATCACCCAAACTTCAGTTGAACGTCTGACACTCACAACCTTGCACAATCACAACCATCAAGGAATTACTCTATACCATATCATGCATCTCCTCTTCTAGGAACCCCTTAGAAGATACTTTGAATGCTTTTATTAAGGCACAGGGCAAAGCTAATCAAAAGTTTGAGTCTTTGATTGAGCAGGTTGTTGAGAAAAATAAGAAGATAAAGAGTCATGTATCCAAGTTGATGACTTTGTTGAGTGTGAATGAGCACGGAAAGTTCCCTTCTTGAGCTCAACCCACGCCCCAAGGTCAACATGCTCAAGGAAATTTGAAGGAGATCAATGCCATTGTGACACGAAGTGGTAAATCCTTACACATTCCAACAACTAATAAGCCAGAGGATGTTGAAGAGGAACAAAGCAATGATAGTGCCGAGTTGCCCAAGGAAGCTGAGGTAATCAAGAGCCAGTTAAGGTACCATTTCCTCAAGGAAGCTGAGGTATGCGAACTTTGGATTCTAGCAATGAAATCTTGGAGAACCTCAAGCAGGTAAAGATCAATCTTCTTCTTTTGCATGTTATAAAACAAGTTCCTACTTATGCGAAAGTTCTCAAAACTTTGTGTACAGTTAAGAGGAAGCACCATGTTAAGAAGACAACATTTTTTACAGAGCAAGTTAGTGCTCTAATCGAGCAACGAATTCCTCATAAGTACAAGGATCCTAGTTGTCCAACCATTGCATGCAATATTGGGAATCATGAGTTTGGGCATGCCTTGCTAGATTTAGGAGCCAGTGTAAATTTGATGCCTTATTCAATTTATTTGCAGTTAGGGTTGGGAGAAATTAAACCCACTCCTATGGTATTGCAACTAGCTAACCGTTCAGTCAAAATGTCACGGGGTGTGGTGGAGAATGTTTTGATTCAAATTGATAAATTTTATTATCCTGCTGATTTCTTAATTCTTGACACCAGTTCTGTTGTTAATTCTAATTCTAAAATTCCCTTGATCTTTGGTAGACCTTTCCTTGCTACTACTAATGCTCTTATTAATTATAGGAACGTGTCTGATTCTCAAGGTGAGCATATGTCAGCTATAGGTTGGAGCATTGCTGATATCAAAGGTGTTAACCTCTTAGTTTGTTTTCATATAATTAATTTAGAGGAATGAGCTAACCCTCGAAGAGACCCACATCACATATTTAATCCCACCATGAAAGAGGTGGTAAAGAATGAAATGTTAAAATTGTTAGATGCAAGGATTATATATATTGTTGTTGACAGTAAATGAGTTAGTCCTATGCAGGCTGTCCCCAAGAAGTTAGGCATTACTGTGGTGAAGAATGAAATGAGAGAGCTAGTACCTACAAAGCTTGTGACTGGGTGTCAAATGTGTATTGATTATAGAAAATTGAATGCTGCCACCCGAAAGGACCATTTACCCCTCCCTTTAATTGGTCAAATCTTTGAGCGAGTTGTTGGTCACCCTTTTTACTTTTTTTGGATGGTTACTTTGGTTACTATCAAATTGAGATTGCATTAGAATATCAGGATAAAACCACTTTCACTTGCTCTTTTGGTATGTATGCTTTCTATAGAATGCCAGTTGAATTGTGTAGTGCACTTGCTACTTTTCAACGCTGTATGACGAGCATATTTAGTGACATGGTTGAAGATTATATGGAAGTTTTTATGGATGATTTAGCTATTTTTGGTGACTCCTTTGACACTTATTTGATAAATCTGAAGAGAGTGTTGGTTCACCATGAAGAGAACCAGCTTGTGTTCAATTGGGAAAAGTGCCATTTCATGGTATCCTTAGGTATTGTATTAGGTCATGTTGTTTCTTTTAAGGGTATAGAGGTTGACCAATTCAAGATTGAGTTAATCTTAAAGCTACCAACTCCATAAACTATTAAAGAGGTAAGAACCTTCCTTGGTCATGCTTGTTTTTATAGAAGGTTTATACAAAATTTTTCTATAATCTCACGATCTTTGTGTAGCCTTCTTGTTAAGGATTCCCCATTTGAGTGGACAGATGCTTGTCAATACGCGTTTAAAATGCTAATTGATAGATTAACATCCACACCTGTTGTGCAACCACCTGATTGAAGTCTTCCTTTTAAAATCATGTGTGACGCAAGTGATTATGTAGTGGGAGCGGTACTTAGAAAGTGGAAGGAGAGAAAACCTTATGTTATTTACTAAGCTAGTAGAACTCTGAACACCGCTCAAATGAATTACTCTACCATTGAGAAAGAGTTGCTAGCTATAGTACTTGCATTAGATAAATTCTGTGCATATTTGATTGGATCACCTATCATTGTATTTACAGATCATGCTGCTCTTAAGTACCTTCTCTCTAAGAAGGATGCTAAGGCGCAACTAATCCAGTGGATTTTTATTTTGCAGGAATTCAATCTCACAATTAAGGACAAGAAGGGTGTCAAGAATGTGGTGACTGACCACCTTTCTAGGATGATGTTCAAAGATACCAACACTACTCCACCTATTCAGGATGACTTTCTAGATGAACAATTATATGCTGTCATTCACCTACCATGGTTTGCCCATATTGTGAACTATTTAGTTGTAGAAGAGATTCCTTCCATTTGGAGTGCACAGGACAAACATAAGTTTTTGGTTGAGGTATGTAATTTTTATTGGGATGATCCTTACTTATTTAAATATTGCCCTAACCAAATTATGAGAAGCTGTATTCCTGATGATGAGATTGTAAGTGTTCTTAACTTCTGTCATTCACATGCATGTGGAGGTCACCTTTCTATCAAAAAGACTGCTGCAAAAATTTTGTAATTTGGATTTTATTGGCCTACCTTGTTTAGGGACACTAACAATTTTTTTCGTTCATGTGAGAGATGCCAAAAGCTAGGTGCCTTGTCTTGTGCCTTGTCTCGTTGTAATATGATGCCTCTAAACCCAATCTTGACTATTGAAGTATTTGATTGTTGGGGTGTAGATTTGATGGGACCATTCCCTTCTTTTCTTGGCTACCTTTATATTCTTTTGGCTGTTGACTATGTGTCTAAGTGGGCTGAAGCTATACCATGCAGGAGCAATGATCATGCTATAGTGGTAAAATTTTTGAAATAAAATATTCGGTTTGGTACACCACGGGTGATCATTAAAGATCAAGGTACCAACTTTTGTAACCGATCTTTTGAGGTTTTGATGCGTAGGTACGGTGTGGTACACAAGGTTTCTACAACATACAACCCACAGACCAATGGACAAGCAGAGAGTGTAAACAGGGAAATTAAGCAGATTTTAGAGAAAACAGTTAACCCTGATCGCAAGGATTGGTCCTTATGCCTATCCGATGCACTTTGGGCATAGCATACAACTTTTAAATTTCCCCTTGAAATGTCCACTGATCGACTTGTTTTTGACAAACCTTGTCATTTACCTGTAGAACAAGAACTTAAGACTTACTGGGCTATCAAGGAATTTAACTTTGATTTAAGTGCTACAGGTAAGGAAAAAAAAACTTTAATTGATAGAGTTGGAAGAGTTGAGGAACGATGCCTATGACAACTTTAGAATCTATAAGGAGAAGATGAAAACTTTTCATGATAGACGTATTGTGAGAAAACAGTTTGAGCCTCATCAGCGTGTCAACTTATATGATTCTAGGCTGCATCTCCATCTAGGTAAGCTACAGTCTAGGTGGACCGGTCCTTTTATTGTGAAACATATTTTTGAGAATGGAGTTGTAGAGGTTGAAGATCCAAAGGATGGGCATGTATTTAAGGTCAATGGACAGCGTTTGAAAGCCACTTGTGGAGCGTTTGAATCTTGCAGTGGAGAACACTCTTCTTGTCGACCTTGTTTATGAGACTTATGCCTCATTTGTTTTCGGAGATGAGATGAGATGAGTTGAAATGAAAGTTAAAAAGTTAAATAAAGTATTGTTAGAATATATATTTTAATATTATTTTTATTTTGTGATTTGAAAAATTTGAATTGTTTATTTTATTTTATATTGAAATTTAGAAAAGTTGTAATGATTAGATGGGATGAGATGAGATGGATTTGAAAAAGTTGAATTGTTTATTTTATTTTTATTGGAATTTGAAAAAGTTGTAATGATTAGATAAGATGAGATGAGATGTTTTCTGAAAACAAACGAGGTCTTAGTACCATTGCATGCACCTTTGTAGTTAGTTAGCTTCTTTAGGTTTCTTTATTTTTATTTTTGTTCTATTTTTGTTTCTATTTTTGTAGTAATGAGCTCCTTGAGTTTTTTTCAAAATTGTCCTTCACTTCCCAGGTGATACCTTTCTCCCTTCATCTTTATGCCCTTGTGCTTCCTGTGTTTGTCATTGAGGGCAATGTTAGCTTTTGGTTGGGGGTGGAACATACCCAAGTGCATAATGTTTGCATGACTAAAGCTTTGACATCTGAACTAGATTTCTATGTATGTCTTTTGAGTCTATTCTTCTATTTTAGTTCTCTATTAAGATACTCTCTTAATTCTCTTTGAGCACAAACTAAGCCTTTGTGGTATGATGGATGTTAAACACGTACAATTAGCGGACACCCTTGAACATTAGTTGCAACTTCCACATGAGTGACTATCAGAGATATTCCTTGAGCAAAGTTTATTGACTTATAGCATATTCTCTCTTTTGACTTGTTTAATTAGTGAGGATGTCATTACATGGTTTGTGACATGTTGGTTGATTATACTTAAGTGATGATGAAGGTCAATTTAGGATGAACGTTTGAGCTTTTCAAGCTATCCCATGTTGTATCCATTAGAAACCATTTTGAGCCCAAATAAAAACTAAAAATTAGCCTTTCTTTTGTAAACTCATGTTTCTCTCACCCTTCCATATTGGAGTTGAGCCTAAATTATTATCTCTTTCATACTTTTTACCTTTAAAGTATCTGTTAGGGATGTTAAATGTTGATCTTAAAAACGAAAGGAAGTCAAGGAAATGAATGTACTGTGGTGGTTTCTTATTGGTGCTGGCAGGTTCATTAAAAGGGATTCCATGATTAAAAAAGAAAAGTTACAATAAGTTGAAGGAGTTGTGCTTAATGTATTATCGTGTGAAGACCTCCGGCATGTATTTATAAGCTCTTGTGAATTCTTTTATCTTCCCATGTTTTCTTCAACCTGACCTTAGCCTCATACAAGTTTTGATTGTTGACCATTTTGATTCTAAGTGGATTTGTAGTAAGAGTTGTTGAATTCTGAATAATTAACATTTCAATTGTGGAGATCTATGTCTGTTTGTCATTTTGCCAATATGCACTTATACCTCCTATACACTTGAGTGAGCAGCCTTATTCTGTTGTCGAATATGAGAGTTGTTTTACATTTTGAGACTAGGAATAAGTTGGTTGGGGGGGTGTGATGAGTGCACAAAAGTGTACTCTGAACATTTCTTTTACAAGTTTAATTGCTAGATTATATGTGTTATTTGGGCATTTTGATTATGTTTTTCCAATTTAGACATTAATTCCATAGTGCCCAAGTTTTGATTTAGTGTCTAATAATTTTATTGCAAGAATGAATCTAAATATGATTAAGATGAAGTTTGGCTAGTAAGGAAGAAAAGAACAATCAATGAAGAATTTCATACGTCCAAAGTCAAAGAGATTTGTGTCATAAACAAGGAAGGAAAGAGCAATTAATGAAAAATATTTGGAATCCGCAGCTTCTCCAAGTATCCATCAGTATTATGGTCATATCTTTCCCGTCCGATTTCTGATTGAGGCGACTCAAGATGTACTGGAAAGAAAACTCAATGGGTTAGATTTGTTTCAAAATAGCAATTTTCTAATTCGGCTATTTACTAAGCGAAAAAGGGCCCAAAATTGGCACATGGAAATCTGGAGTATTACCTACCAGAGTTTGCACGCACTTTTCTTTCCATATTGGGATGACTCGTGAAAAAGTGAGGAAAATAGAGAACCAGGGTCAGAAAAGTAGAATCCCTTCTTGTTTTGGTAGAGAGGTGCTAGGGTTTGGGGAAATTCATATTCTAGAAAAAGAATCCTTATTTCGAATGGAGAGCTAATTCCTTGGTGAAACTTGCTTGATTGATGATGATTTCAATTCTATTGGAGTCATGTATTAAAATTTCTTGTGGATACAATTCTTGTTTATCATCTCTTATTAGTCTTTCTTGTATTTGGATAATTTTATAGCTAATGCTTTTCATAAATTCAGTCATGCTTTCTCTATGGGATTGTTAAGGTGTTTATGTTCCAGGTTTGGTTGTCAATCTTATTGGTGTGATTCTCTACTCCAATATTGCTATTGAGTATATTGTCGTGTTTGAATCTAAGTCTCATAGGATAGCAATCCGTGCTTTCAAAAGAAGAGTGCTTTCAAGAACTACATTTGAACAAATTGGTTATAAAGAAGAGTGGTATTCAGATTAGAGAATCTGGTGTTATGATCTCTAATTGGGTCCTCTAGCCAACTGTTTCATATGTGTCATGTGTGTCTTCATACATTTACTGGAGTTTGATGTGGACGTGGATGAGAGACAATTTTCTTTTCTTTTTCTTTATTTCTAATGATTTATTGAAAAACTAATTAATTAAATTTTCTTTGTATGTAAGCAAAAACCACCACCGGGAAGTCATTAGTAAAGAAAGTAAAAAGATTTTAAATACATAGCTTTGCTCTAAATGGATAAATTATATACATGGTATCTAAGGTTGGACCCGAGTGATGTTTAATTAAGCCACCATGTGGCATGTCACCGGTCAATTATGGGCGGCAAACATGCTCAGGAGGACCAATAACTTGGAAAATGTTACTGGGTTTTTATAGCTAGCTAGCTTAATTTTCACACGCATGCACAGAAAGAAGAGATTCATGACATACTTTTGTAGACGTTGCTAATTCTTGACCTGATTAGACGGAAATTTAGAAGATGTATGTGGCCTTGGATTTGGCATCATTCATGGATAATTACCGAAAGTACATGTCGTCGACCTGATCCTCTTCTCACTGGTTTTTCTTGACTTTTTCGGATTAATAGCAATAACTAGTTAGCAAGCTTTTAATTGCATTGAATCATTGGTCATCATGATCAGTCTTTGGTGCATGCAGGATCATCGACGTCGATGATCGAGAACTTTTAGTATTCATTCCTTATGGTCAAAGTAAACACCAAAATTAGAATAAAATATTTAATAGACACGAAATTAAGTCAAATTTGAAATCTGGTGGAACTTATAGAGTACTGTGCTGCCAAACTCATGAGATATATCCTCATGATGATCTTTCAATACTTTTGCAAATAGTAACTTTATTTGGAAGACATGGGTCCTTTTTCGATCGATATATGCAAAACGCGCGTTCAGAAAGATTTTCACCAGCTTAAGTTAACAAAAATATTTTTGGTGTTGATCATCTTTTATTACCTGCAGCTTACGGTGGAGAAGACCACGTACGTACAAGAGGTTTGACAATTAGGAGGTGGCGACATTATGCATATTAATTGCACGTGGTGCATGCATTAATTTTGTCAACAATTAATTCATTATTCAATATTGGAATATGCCCCAAGCATGTGTATATATATATTTCCCTAGTTTCACGAAGCATGTTCTATGGACAAAAAAAAAAAAAAAAAAAAAAAAATTTGTGAGACCTAGTTTACGCTTTCCTCTCATATGAATTTGCTAGATCTAATGCGGGAATATTTTAATCTACACACACACACACACACACACACACACACATATATATATATATATATATATATTGCTTTAAGATTAAGCGAGAAAATTGTTTATATTTTTTGGGTACTAATATATTTGTATATAAAAAAGAAAATAACAAAAAAAATAAAAAATAAAAATGATAAAAACAGTTTGGTTTGATGAATAAAAAGCCTATGATTGAAATTAATTATAATTTTTAGAAAAAATTTTCATTGCTCAAGTCGAGTTGTTAATTCTTTACTTGATCTTACTTAATTTGATATTTTCTATGTTCAATGAATGCTTCTTATGATCATTAATTGTTTTGAGTACCTAGAGAAATTTTATGTGAATTTTGTGAATTTTAATGGTCTCAACTTACTCTAGAACTTGTTTGATTACACTCGAGGCGAAATCCTAGACAGAATATCATTGGAGAAATGATTAAGGCATTCTTTGGACCAATTGAGCCTTTCAAGCACTACAACAAATTATATTTTTTAGAACGAAAAATTTTGTCCCAAAATATTGTCATTTCGTCCCAAAATATTTTTTGGAACGAAAAAAAATTGTCGCAAGGTCGTCCCTATAAAACTGTCCCAAAAGATATTTTGGGACGAAAATTAGAATTTCGTCCCAAAAAATATCTTTTGGGACGAAATTAACTGTGACCGTTCGAAATCGTTCGAACGGATGTTTTTTTGGGACGAATTAAAATTCGTCTTGGAATACCGTTCGAACATATAAAATAACGTTCGAACATATGTGACTGTTCGAACGGTCAGAGTAAATAACGTTCGAACGGGTAATTCATGAAGAAACG
Source organism: Cyclocarya paliurus (assembly GCA_029856935.1). NCBI lineage: Eukaryota > Viridiplantae > Streptophyta > Magnoliopsida > Fagales > Juglandaceae > Cyclocarya > Cyclocarya paliurus. The sequence continues at coordinate 22,195,118 of CM056946.1, read as the reverse complement.
TTCGAATGGAGAAATTGAAGATCGAACGCAGATAGTGAATTTTCTGTTTGAACGGCAAGCAACTTTTTTAGTTTGAACGATAATGTATTATGTTCGAACGGTTATGTCTGATTTGAATACGTTCGAACGGTTTATGAGTGTTCGAACGGTTATTATTTTTATGGACAATCAATACTAATTTAGAACTAAATAGATATTTATAATTTAAAATTACAATACAAATTGTTCAATAAAATACTAATAATACTAATAAAATTCTCAGTACATGATATATAATTGTTCAATATGCAAACTACTTCTAATGAAAATTAATTGCTTGGAGACCTGAATTGTTGCATAAGTACTGCATTTGAAGCTTCATCTCTCTTTGTTCATCTTCTTGTTGTTTCATGCGCATCTCCATCTCTGCTTGTTTTGTCAATTGAGCCTCTAACTCATGCTGTTTTGTAAGCAATTCTTGAATCGTAGAATTTGCATTTTCTAACGCAATAGCAGTAGTGCTTGACATTGATGAAGAGCTTGAAGGTTTTATACAGCGACCCAAACCCCTCAAATATCCTGAACGTGACCCTAGAACTTGTGTAAAAATTTCAACATCATTTGTTGATGAATTATGATCTGAAGCAGCTTCAGCACGTATGGCAAGCATTTTATCCTTCACAAAACACATACGTTTAATATTGACACAATAATTTAAATATGTTTAATTAAAAAATTTACTAATAAGATATTAATGTCATTACCCGTTGTTCGAACCATTTCGGGAACTCCTGTTCATGTCTCAGGTCTATAGCATTTACTCCCAATTCTTTGAGCATGTTAATATGATCACTAAAATTAAAAATTACCAATAATAAGTATGTTTATATAAATGTTTAATAAGTAAATTCAATGATTAATTAACAATTAATTTAAACTTACTTCAAGTGGCTCTCTATCTCTGGGCAATTATTGTCTGATGGAAGTGCCTCTCCAAACAGCTCCAGCAACATATTGACAGCCTTAATGGATATTTGGCACATGGATTTTATATGAAGTAGTCTAACTGTAAAAGATAATTTACTATGTCTTCTACACCCTGGATATAACTCACGTTGTGAATCATTCCATAAGCGGGTAAATTTGCTATGGCACAGATCATTTGAATAATATGGATCTGTTCCACTTTCATCCATACACACTCCCATACTAATGTCGCCCAACATTTGCTCCATGTCTTCTGATGGATCGTCACCAACATCATCTACATGTACATCTTCATCGATGTTTTCGAATGATGTTGGAAACGGTTCTCCATGTAAGACCCAATCAGTATAACCTTGGTCAATAACTTTAACAAACAAATGCTCTTTCACCAACTCTATCTTATGAGAACGTAAATTCTTGCAATTTCGGCATGGACATCTAATACGACCATCACTCCCAATTGTACATGATGCAAACTCCAAAAATTTCTAGGGTGGTCCATACATAAAATAAACATACAATCCATACATATATCAAAACGTAAATCAAGCAAATCCAGGGTGGTCCATACATAAAATAAACATACAATCCATACATATATCAAAACGTAAATCAAGCAAATCCAGGGTGGTCCATACATATATCAAAATATAAATCAAGCAAATTCAGGGTGGTCCATACATATATCAAAACATAAATCAAGCAAATTCAGGGTGGTCCATACATATATCAAAACATAAATCAAGCAAATTCAGGGTGGTCCATACATATATCAAAACATAAATCAAGCAAATTCAGGGTGGTCCAAGCAATAGTTGAGGAGGGCTGATCACAATGTCCTCAGGGTTGGGGACATTCCCTGCATATTCCTTCTCCAGCTCTGCTACTTTTGAACCATCTATTTGTTTTCGCATACTCTCCAGCTCTGCTACTGATGGCATCAGGATTTGTTTTCGCATACTCTCCAGCTCTGCTACTGATGGCATCTCTATTTGTTTTCGCATACTCTCCAGCTCTGCTACTGATGGTTCATCTATTTGTTTTCGCATACTCTCCAGCACTGCTACTTTTGGTTCCAAACAATTCGCATACAAATCCATGGATATCTTTAACCTCTTATTTTCTCTTTTTAATATTTGTTTTTTTTTCCGTTTTTTTGCAAGCTTACTCTCCAATTCACTTACTTGTTTTTTAAGCATCTCTATCTCACTTACCCTGAGGAGTAACCTTCGGCTCATGGTAGTTACAATAGTTGCATATTGAGATGTCATCACTTTCGCTCCATTCACGACCTCAGCATCGCTCTTGTGTAAGAAATAGTTATCTGTCGCTATCATGGCATTGATAGCGTCCGGAGTGAAGATTAATGTTTGTGGAAAATATGGTGCTCGATTCAAATCAGGTAAAATATTAGAAGGACGATAGCCAGCCATTTCAATTGAAGAGAAATGTGAGTTGAGAGACTTAAGACTGTTGAGAGAAATGTGAGTTGAGAGCAATTGGTGGTGAGTTGAGAGAAATGTGAGTTGAGAGCAATCGGTGTTGAGTTGAGAGAAATGTGAGTTGAGAGCAATTGGTGGTGAGTTGAGAGAAATGTCCGTTGAAGAGAAATGTTGGTAGGCTCGAGGCAGAATTTACGGATATCTTCATCATTTCTTTTGGTGGGCTCGAGGCCAAATTTATGCCTCAAATTTATGCCCGGGTTTTATGGTGTGTTTTCCACCAATCAGTCTCATCAAAGGTCTTCATTGACCAAGGTCTGCCTTCATCGATACCATCCGTTCAACAAACATTTGTCTCGAACGGATGGTATCTTTTATCCATCAATTCTTTTGGTGGGCTTGAGGCAAAATTTATGCCTCAATTTTATGCCCGGATTTTATGGTGTGTTTTCCACCAATCAGTCTCATCAAAGGTCTTCATTGACCAAGATCTGCCTTCATCGATACCATCCGTTCAACAAACATTTGTCTCGAACGGATGGTATCTTTTATCCATCAATTCTTTTGGTGGGCTTGAGGCAAAACTTATGCCTCAAATTTATGCCTGGGTTTTATGGTGTGTTTTCCACCAATCAGTCTCATCAAAGGTTTTCATTGATGGTGTGTTTTGGTGGGCTCGAGACAAATGCTATCTGAGGCAAATGTTTTCCTATCAATAATTCTCGCCAAATGCTATCTGAGGCATCCGTTTATATACATTAAACCCCAAATGCTTGGTGAGCACCAATCACTCCCAATTGTACATCATGCCCAGGGTTTCTCAATCTCCTTGTGAAGCATGCAAATTTCTTAGAAGAAAATGTACACGTGATTTATGTATTTTTTTTCCTTATTTCAGTGGTCCACTCGGATATATCCAATTTGGTGCCGTTCATAAGATTTTCGGAGCAGGTAATGCAGCGAGGATTCTTACTCGCATCCCGGTCAATAAGCGTTATGAAGCGTCTACCACACTTATATATGAAGCGCAAGCTAGACTTGAAGATCCTATCAATGGCATTTTCTCAGTTATTTTTGCTCTTCAACAGCAGGTTCTCTTATGACATTTTACTTTGTTTTCTACTTTGTTTACTCTGTCTCTTATGACATTCTACTTTGTTTTCTACAGGTTGTAAATCTACAAACTCAACTAGCAACTTCAATGAAGGAGACAGAACCAAGTTGTCTATCATATCCTTCTGTCAATACAAATCCAACTCATGATGTCCAAAGTCAGTTTCCTGCAAGGGATATCGTAGAGATGACGAAAAGTTCACTACCAAATTCTGGAAGTTCACTACTCAAGCCTGAGGAAAATGCAAGAATTAATGCTTTATTTGAAGAGTTAGTTGCGGTTGGATTTATTTCTAAATAAATCCTATGACTTTATATATTTCTATGCATTCCTATGGTTTCTATGGTTTGTATTATATTCCTATGACTTTTGAACCATTTCTATGCATTCCTATGGTTTCTATGGTTTTTATGCATTCCTATGATTTGTTGCTGTTGGTTTGTGTATTAATTATGACTTTTGAACCATGCCGTTCGAACGTAAAACATAACCCGTTCGAACGTAAGGTTTAAAATCCCTACTACAAAGCAACTCCACAAAAAGTAATAGAAATAATAGTTTTAGTTTGAGTGTAGTTGGGATTGGATTGAGTTACTTGCATGGAATGAGGGTCTTCAATTTCAATGATAAGTTTCAAATCGGAAAAAGGAAATAAAAGAGAGCTCCATGTGATTTTGATTATAAGAATATCAACAAGAAGTCATTAACCTCTTGACTCTTCACCGAACACTCCAAAATCTAACCAAAATATGACCTTAGCCGACCAAGCGTCTCAAATTTTTCTCAGATTACTAGGGTGGACGGCCTATCTTTTGCAGTTAATATTTTTCTCAGTTTGATTGTATTTTGGTTTGTTTGTGTATTGTGTTTTGGTTTGGGTTGTTTGTGTATTAAAAACTGTATTATTACGTTCGAACGTAAAATCAAACCGTTCGAACGTAATATGCGTTCGAACGGAAAGTCTGAAACGTTCGAACGTGTTCCTTCCAGATTTCCAATCTCCTTCAACTACGGAGAACAGATGAACTATGAACAATTTTTCAAAATAATTCTAATATAGTAGTAACAACATAGTAACAATACAACAATATCAAGCAAATTCTAATATAATAGTAACAATACAGAAACAACATAATATAATATCAAAGAATTCCAATAACAATATCAAAGAATTTTAACAAATTTTCAACAAAGTAAGGATGTATGAGAAAGTAAAAATATTAAAAAAAAGGTACCTATAATGTGTTGAGACTAGATTAAGAGAGAATGACGCAACTTTCCGCGGTAGAGAATGAGAGTGGGAGAAGGGGAGGAGATTCTAATTTCTGAGATCTGTAATCAACATTTGAATAAAGTTTCCCGTTCGAACGGTTACTTACAAACCGTTCGAACTGGAAACCCTGAAGCGGGAAAAAGTCCCTCCTAAGTTTCCCGTTCGAACACGGTTTAATAACCGTTCGAACGAAACGTCTGAAACGTTCGAACGTGTTTGTTCCAGATTTCCAATCTCCTTCAACTACGGAGAACAGATGAACTACGAAAAATAGATGAACAATTTTCCAAAAGAATTCCAATATAGTAGTAACAACATAGTAACAATACAACAATATCAAAGAATTCTAATATAGTAGTAACAACACTGTAACAATATAATAATATCAAAGAATTCTAATAACAATATTAAAGAATTTTAACAAATTTTCAACAAAGTAAGGATGTATGAGAAAGTAAAAATATTAAAAAAAACATACCTATAATTTGTTGAGACTAGATTGAGAGAGAATGACGAAACTTTATTTGTGAGAGAATGAGAGTGGGAGAAGGGGAAGATTCTAATTTCTGAGATCTGTAATCAACATTTGAATAAAGTTTCCCGTTCGAACGGTTACTTACAAACCGTTCGAACTGAAAACCATGAAGCGGGAAAAATTCCCTCCTAAAGTTTACCGTTCGAACTTTACTTACAAACCGTTCGAACGTATAACCAATTAGCGGGAAATTTCCCTCCTAAAGTTTCCCGTTCGAACGTAATAGACATAACGTTCGAACGTGGAATGATTCATATCAAACCGTTCGAACCCTAATTATTTACAGTTCGAACTATTGCTAAATTTTTATGAATATTAATCATCAACATTATACTATTACACAAAATAATAGTTCTAATATATATAGACATATTAGAATATAATATAGTTTACGAACACAGTAATATCATATTCAATCATATTCAATAATTACTATATTCAACAATCACTAGTATCATTTAATTAGATTACTAACATACTAATATAGTTACTTATATGAATATATAGTACTAATTAAATTTATTAATTATAGTATATATATTTCAATATATATATGACACATATTAGTATATATATTATAATATATATGATACATATTAGTAATACATTAAAGTAATACTATATTAGTACTTTATTATAATGTTAGTACTATTTATAGTAATACATGAATATATAGTACTATTTATATTTATTAATTATGGACATCATATATTTATATATATATAAATATATATATACAGCAATCACTAGTGTTATATATAATAATATATATTACAATAAATCTATAATAAGATAAATTCTAAAATATAAAAATATATATAATATATGACGAACAACGTTCGAACGCTTAAACATAAACGTTCGAACCCATAAACAATAAGTTCGAACGGATAAACTAACCGTTCGAACGATACTGTATATTTAACTCCTCCCCGTCGGTCATTTCCATCGCACAATCGAATCAAAACTTAAAACCGTCCCTAAAAACCGCCATCTCCGCCGTTTAACGACGTCGTTGCCGTCGTGAATAGTGCCCACTCGAAGCCTCCAACCCCCGTTCACCGGTATGTTGATTTTCTAACTATTTTACCGTTTAAATTTAAGTTTTTATGGATTATTTGTTTAAATTAGGATAAATCAATTTATCCATCAATACTCACCGTAGATTTGTTTAAATCTATACTAGGAAGGTTTATTTTGTTTAGTTTAGTTTTGTTTGTTGAGAAATCCAAAGAATCGAAGGATTCCATGGATTTCAATGGCTGAGTCGACTCAGTACCGTTCGAACGACTTGTATGGTCGTTCGAACGGTACTAGCCAAACAGCAATTCCATTTAACTCGTTCGAACGTCTTTTATTTAGTTCGAATGGTTATATCCAAACAGGCTAATCCGTTCGAACGTTTATTAAGAGTTCGAACGGTTTTAGCCAAACGTGAATTACATTTAGCCCGTTCGAACCTTTTTGGTAGTTCGAACGGTACTAGCAAAAAAGGTTAATCCGTTCGAACGTGGTTAAAGAGTTCGAACGGTTTCTGCCAAACAGAAAATATATTTGTCACGTTCGAACGTATTTTTTCACGTTCGAACGATAATGGTCTATACCGTTCGAACGTGGTTTTGTTCGTTCGAACTGTACTTGCCAAACAAATTAGTTACACTTAATTTAGCCAAACATGCTAAGGTATTAGCCAAACATGCATTTCACACGTTCACACGGTATAAATTATATGTATTTTTATTCACTATTGTTGTTCTATTATTTCTTAGCAAGAATATGTCTTATTTTATAATTAAATTAATATAGCATTTAATAACATTTTATTAAATATTTTTATTATTAATATTGTATTGATGAGTTAATAATTAATTGTAAATTTCAGGTTCATTATTATGTCTTCTTCTAGGACGGGACGTAAGCGACGTAGCCAGGCAGAGACTAGCACTAGTACTCCTGCTAGGGAGAGGACTGTTTCACTTGAGCGACAGGTGAAACTTTCTGACTTTGAGAGTCTTGTCTGGGAGGGTCATTCTCTGCCGTCAGTTTTCAGAGATCGTGGTTGGGGACCTATCTTAGATAGTCCAGATGACTCATTTGAGACTATCGCTTATATCGACATTGTTTCTGAGTTCTATAGAGAGCTCGGTAGTGGCAGCCCAGATGATGGAGGGGCATATAGCATGTCTGTCCGAGGAGTTCCGATTGTATTTTCACGGGATCGACTATCTGAGCATCTTCATATTCCTAGGCTGCCAGATGCATATCCGAACATGGTGCCTAGAGAGTCTGATCCTTCAGTTGAGGATGAGACAGCTGAGGAGGATGCATCGTTCCATTATACAGATGAGATCGACCTCATTGCTGATCATGAGGTGAGGGATTTGGTTGTTGGTCCAGATGCTCCCCTGTATGACGGGACGAAGAGCATCAAGCAGGCAGATCTATCCTCGTTCTTCAAGATCCTGAATTTGATAATCGCCAACAACATCGACCCTCGGCAGCACAAAACAGAGGTTGGCATTGAGCGGACAAAATTTATGATACGGGTTGCTCGTGGCATTCCTATTGATTTGGTGGGATATATATTTGATAGGATTCGATCAGAGTCCCGGTACATTTCTACAGATATACTACCATTCGGGATCCTGATCACCCGATATCTATTATTTGCTGGTGTTGTGCCTGATATTGCCGAGCGTAAACGGCAGCCGATGGGACCGATCAACAGCACTACCCTCTCACGCAGTACAGGACACTCGAGACTGCGTCTTCGTGGGCAGCATCCAGACCCAGTTGATCCTCAGAGAGATGCACAGCCAGGAGATCATGGACCACAGGTCGAGGCATCAGTACATAGCGCTACACGTGAGGACATGGCTGAGATCGTGCGTGCAGCGATCAGCGGACAGACATCAGCGCTGATTGATGCAGTGCGTACTGAGGTCCGTTCTGCTATGTCTGATTTTCGTACTGAGATTATTGGTAGCATCTCTGAGTTACGTACGAGGGTTGATGCCATGTCTGCGACTCAGATCACCATTAGTACTCGACTGACACAGATAGAGGAACGTTTAGATGCAGTCGAGGATCTGTGCAAAGAGTTGGGATCTTAGTATTTTCTATATTTTATTTATTTTTTCTTTTATTTTTAGAATGGACAATATTTAATATTTTGTAAATTCACTATTTATTTATGAAATAGTTTTATTTTATATTTCCTGAATTAATCATTGATTTATATTATTCATATTATTTAATCAATATATTTATTATAATTACTAGTTAATATAAATATAATTCTCTTTTTTAAAAAAAAAAAAATGCTCACCGTTCGAACGATCCAAAGTTACGTTCGAACGGTGAGTTATACGTTCGAACGCTTAATCGTCACTGTTCGAACGTTTCCATTTTTAGGGACGCAATCTTTCGTCCCTAAATATAACGTTCGAACGATTTTATTATGAGTTCAAACGGAAAACTTTTTTTGGGACGAAAATTAAAATTCGTCCCTAAATCTCACTTTTTGGGACGATTTTTATTCCGTCCCAAAATAAAATCGTCCCAAAATGTTATTTTTGTTGTAGTGAAGCTTACATATTTTATTTCTTTATCCCTAGTCACCCCTTTGAGTTTTATTGAATTATATTTTGGCCTTATATTTTTCTTTCTTGTAACCCTCGTATTCCCTACCTTATTTGAGTTTAAACACTTATTTCCTTACCTTTCAAGAAAACTAAGTTTACACAAAATCATAGAATCACAAGAGCATGAAAGACAAGAGCGGTAGAAGGTCTACAAGTTAATTATAGCAATATCATCAAAGTCATAAGCTTGGAGGTGTGAAAAGTCAACTCGTCTATTGTGTGGCTAACAAGAAAAGGCCAATGAGATTTATCCACAAAGGTAGTCGAAAAGGTATGGAATATTTTCATGATAAAAAAAAAAGAAAAAAACAAAGAAAATATTTCGACTTGCCGAATAGGGGGGGTTAAGAGAGAGATACTTGAATGTGCAATAAATAGAGGCATGTTGAGAGATTTACAATGATTGAGAAGAGATGTTTGAAGTGAGAATGCTCTATTTATTCTGTTGATGTTCAAACTTAAGTTCTCTTGCTTTGTTTGAAACCTACTTTTTCTTTGTAGCTCTCACCCTAGCCTTACATTACAAGCTTAATAAAGACCTATTAATCCCTGGTGATAGTTTTTGTTCTACATTAATGGAGAGTGATTTGAAAAGCAAGCCTATAGAGTGATTAGAGATCCATTGTTTATTTACTTGTTTGCATAAAACTATTTAGAGAGTTAATGATGAAATGAGAATGATGGGTATGCATGAATGTGGGGATGGATAATGCAGTGGAATTGAGTCTTGAATTAACTTTTGAACTTGAATGATCTTGAATGATTTCTTTGGATTATAGACTTTAGACAATATTTGAGGCAATAAATTTTATGAATCAAACCAATACTTGTGTTAATTGTCTTTCTTTTCTTCTTTGCTTGAGGGCGACCAAAGCTTAAGTTTGGGGGTATTTGATAAGTGTTATTTTTGTGTGATTTTTATCACTATTTTATTTATGAAAAGTGTCAGTTTTCCTTCATTACTATTGATCTTATTTTATTTCTATATATTTTTCTTTATTTTCTTGGATTTGAAGGAATGAGAAGCTTTAGTACAAAAGGAGGCATTTTGATACAAAATAAGAGACTATGGATCTAGACAGACGAGAGGTAACGAGATCTGAAGAGAGCCGAGGAGATTTAGGTGAGGAGGTGACCAGACTTGGTGCGAAGACCTGGGTGCGAAGACTTGGCATGAAGACTAGGCAAAAGTCTCCTGGCAGTTAGATTAAGCGACTAGTCTAAACGACCAACTTAAAAGACCAACCTAAACAACATCTTGGGCAACAACGAGACAAAAGGCGAGGAACTTTACCACTCAGTAGGTTGGCAAGAGGGTTCTATCATCCCACTTGGTAGTCCTTTCCAATTGGTAGGCAAGGAGACAGTTTTATTCAGCGCACACGACATCTATCTAGTGGGATCCTTCTGAATTTCGCAATCAATCTGTTGGCGACCAAGACCTCCCGAGCCACATTTTAGATAATCTCGTAATTCTTGGAATAATTACTTGTATGTTAACATTTATATTTAGAAACTATTTTTCAGATCTTTAGGCTAGATTGTAACTGCATTTATCTTGTTTTCAGATTTGAATTTTGACATCTATTTAATCTCGACTTGTGGGATGAATAGAAAGGGGAGTATGAGTAGGAAGTCTAAGTTTTAGGTTTCGATAGTTTAGAGTTTATTATTTAAATTTCTTTCAAGGAAGCTGATCTGGGAGAGCAGAGGCGAGAGGCGCATGCTTCATCAACTGACTCTAAAGAAGAACACTAGTTTTATTGTTTTTTTTTTCAATTCCATTATGAATTAATTTTATTTTCTAGAGTTTTGATGTAGTCTAGCATTGAACATACAATTTATATTCTAAGTTATCGTATTTTCAATATTTCCATGATTGATTGTTTATTCCTTATTCTTAATACTTGCAATATTCTAACTAACTATTGTTTGATCTATTGAATCAATGAGGTAATGCAAATATTGGTGCAATCCACTTGGGACGAGTCTAGCAAGAGCCCAACATTCAAGATGAGCTTGAAGGATAAAGATCCAGTTTTAATTCATTTGATATAAGCTATGGAAGAGGGCAACATCCGGACTTAAAGGCTTTAGGCACTTAAAAGCTTTCAACTTGTTTAATTCATTTAAATGACTTATTTTATTAGTTTAGAATAATTGGATTTATTATGAGAAGGACTTAAGGGGGTTGCCTATTCAAGGGCATGTTGGGAAAGTTATTATTTTGTTGAAATAGGGTTTCAAGAAGTTACTACAACCGAGTGCTGAAGCCGTGACACTATGCACTCATGGGTATTTTTGGAAGATGGGAGATTTATTTTGGTTAGGGTTTTAATTAGGTTTTGGTTTAAATACTCTTTGTACCCTCATTTTAATGAGTTTATGAAATTTGATGAATCTATTCATTGTGAATTCAGTTTATCTCCTCTTATTCTTGAATTAACTTTTGAACTTATCAAAAGCAAATCACAATTTTTGTGGCGTTCTTCCTTATAATTTAGGTGTTTGAGACAGACTCTTTAATGGATCTAGATTTTCATATAATCTAGGCTCTTAAAACGAGTTTCTCAACAGGTCTAAATTTTTCATTGGCTTGATTTTGGCTTTCTTAAGTGAGTTTTTAAATTGATTGTGGGTTCAAGGGATTCCGATCCCAAAGGTTCATATAATCTTCCTCGTCCAATTTTTGATTGCGGCGATTCAAGATGTGCTGGAAAAAGAACTCAATGGGTTACATTTGTTCCTGAAATAGCCATTTTTCTAATTCAACCATTTACTAAGAAAAAAAGGGCCCACAATCTGCACGTGAAAATCTGGAGTATTACCTACCCGAGTTTGCACGCGATTTTCTTTCCATATTGGGATGACTCATGAAAAAGTGAGGAAAATAGAGAGCCCGGGGGTAGAAACGTAGAATCCCATCTTGGTTTGGTAGATAGGGTGGTAGGGTTTGGGGAAAGTCATCTTTGAGAAAAAGAATCCTTGTTTTGAATAGAAAGCTAATATCTTGGTGAAGTTAGGGGTGAACTTGCTTGAATGATGATGATTTAAATTCTATTGGATTCATGTCTTAAACTTTCTTGTTGATACAATTCTTGTTTATCATCTCTTATTAGTCTTTCTTGTATTTGGTTAATTTTAATGCCAATGCTTTTCATAGATTCAGTCATACTTTCTCTATGGGATTGTTGAGGAGTTTATGTTCCAGGTTTGGTTGTCAATCTTATTTGTGTGATTTTCTCCAATATTGCTATTGAGTATATTGTTGTCTTTGAATCTAAGTCTAATAGGATAGCAATCGATGCTTTCAAAAGAAGAGTGGTTTTCAAGAACTACATTTGAACAAATTGGTTATAAAGATATATTTTTTTATTAGAGATTCTGGTTCTATGATCTCTAATTAAGTATCTAATGAATCTACTATGAATAGAATTATCAAGTTCAAGTAAGGGATTCCCGATGCTTTGCTGCTATTAGTTCTGGCCAAACCTTTTCATTATTATGTTTTGGCTCTTCAATTTATTTATTTTCAGAAATGATTTATCTTACATTGCTACTCTGATTTTTATTCTCTTAAATTTTTAGTCTCTTTTAGTGTTTCTACCATCTCCTAGTGGAATCGACACCCCAATCTATATTGCGACAACCGCGTTATTCTTTGGTCGTAATCAACGTTCGCCACAACAACCGTGTGCATGTTACCACAAGGTTGAAGCCTTCTCGCCCACCAACTGTGGCTGGCAAAGTTGCTGGTGGCCACCACATGGAGTGCTAGCGTCTTTTGTCTCGGCCATAGTGGTCCCTGGCCATTACCACCATGCATGCCGAGGTCCCAGCCACGAAGGTTGTACATGTAATCTACACTCAGAAGGCTCATGGTGGCTAGCCATGGGCCCAACAAGGATGTTGGCAGTCATCACATTGACCGCTAGCGACCTTTGTCGCCGTGGAGGTGACCCCAATAAGGGTGAGATGCACTAGGAGTGCAATGGGTCCATGTTGATGTACCTGCTAGAGCCTTTCCCTGCAGTGTCCGTGGGTTGACCACCATTTGCCACGAGGAGCAAGTATGAGCTCTGCTGAATGTTGCATGGTCCATGCAATGTGCCTAACAAGTCATACCGAATTGTGTCCACCATGGGATTCCTCATCGTCGTGAGCTCGCTGCCAGTGTGCTTCCTCGCCACGACATGAAACTACCTTGTGCGGTCGAGCTCTATTTCCAAATGGAGTAGTGCAGTTGAGCTCTATCTCCCTTCGTAGCAACTAGTCGAACTCAGTCTCTGGCCCCACCATATTGGTCGAGCTCTGTCTTCTGTCGTAGTAGCACGATTGAGCATTATCTCCAGTCGTAGCAGCGCGGTCGAACTCCATCTCTCACCCCACCGTATCGGTTGAGCTCTATCTCTCGAAACTGCAGCACAGTCGAGCTTTGTCTCCCGATGTAGCTGTGTGGTCGAGCCTTATCAGTTGTCATAGCAACATGGTCGAGCTCTATCTCCTAACACAACAATGTGGTCGAGCACTATCTCCTGTCATAGTGGTGCCGTTGAGTCCGTATCTTGCACCACCAGATCAATCAAGCACTATCTCTCGACGTAGGTGCACGGTTGAGCTCTGTCTCTCGCCTCACCATATCGGTTTAGCTCTATCTCCAGAGGCAACAACGTGGTCAAGCTCTGTCTCTCATTGTAGCGACACGATCAAGCTTTATCTCCTATCATAGCAACATGGTCGAACTCCGCCTTTTACCATAGCAGATCAATCTAGCTCTATCTCTTGATGTAGCAGCGTGGTCAAGCTCTATTTCCCATTGTAGTGGTGCAGTCAAGTTCTATCTCTTGACACAACATCATGGTCAAGGTCTATTTCTTGTTGTAGCAGCGCAGTTGAGCTTTATCTCATGTCATAGTAGAGCAGTCGAGCTTCATCTCCTGACACAGTAGCACAGTCAAGCTTTGTCTTCTGATGAAGCAGCGCGGTCGAGCCCTATCTCCCGTCGTAGCAGTGCAATTGAGCTCTATCTCCCATCGTAATAACATGGTCGAGCTCCGTCTCCCACCCCACTAGACCGGTTTAGCCATGTCTCTCATCGTAGCATTGTAGTCGAGCTTCGTCTCTATCCCCACCAGATCGGTCGAGCTCTTTCTCCCTTCTTAACATCGTTGTCAAGCTCTATCTCCCGTTGTAGCGGCGCAGTCGAGCTCTATCTACCATCAAAGTAGAGCAGTTGAGTCCATCTCTTGCCCCATAAGATTGGTCGAGCTCACTCTCCCATCGTAGCAGTGTGGTCAAGCTTCGTCTCCCGCCCCACCATATCGATCTAGCTCTGTCTCTTGACGAAGTAGCTCGATCAAGCACTATCTCCCGTCATAACGACGTGGTCAAGCTCTGTCTCCAATCGTAGCAGCGTGGTCGAGTTTGACTGCCGCCCCACAAAATCAGTCGAGCTCTGTCTCTCGACGTAACAGCACGGTCGAGCTCCTTCTCTCGTCATAGCAACACGGTTGCGCACTGTCTCCTGTTTTACCCGGGGATTAACGAGAGAACACCTCTCTCAAGTGTCCCAGGCGCTCCTCACCTCAATGTAGTCGAGTCCATCTCCAGCCAATTCGATGCTCCGCGCTCGCACTCAACGATCAATAAGGGAACACCTCTCCCAAGTATCCCAGTCCCTTTTTGCCTCAACCCGATTGAGTCCATCTCCCACCAAAGTTGATGGTCCATGCTCGCACTCGGCAATCAACAGGGAAACACCTCTCTCAAGTGTCCTAGTCATTTATTGCCTCAACCTAGTCGAGTCCATCTCTTGTCAAAGTCGATGCTCTATGCTTGCACCTAGTGATCAACTGGGGAATGTCTCTCCCAAGTGTTCTAGTCCTTCCTCGCCTCAACATAGTCGAGTCCATCTATTGCCAAAGTCGATACTTCGTGCTCGCATTTAGTGATCAATAGGGGAACACCTCTCCCAAGTGTCCTAGTCCCTCTTCGCCTCAACGCGGTCGAGTCAATCTTCTACAAATGTTGATGATTCGTGCTCGCACCCAGTAATCAACAAGGGGAACAACCTCCCAAGTGTCCCACTCCCTCCTTGCCATAAGCTGATGCTCCATGCACGCACCACGATGATCATAAGAGAGAACATTTCTCCCAACTGTCCGAGTCCCTCCTCGCCACCCAATGCGGTTGAGCAAGCCTCCTGCCTGGTTTAGAGTAGAGCTTCACGCTCGCATTTGGATTGCAACGTTGGCATAGCATCTACTCCAGCAAATGCCGAGCGTTAACAATTTTTGAAGCTTATGTTTTCTACAGGTAGCTTGATTTGAAGATTCTCAATGCTCTCTTGTTGAGCAAAATGACCTTAAGAACTGCATGGTAACTAAAAGAGATAAAAATAGACTAGGCCCAATATGATATTCATGGCCCAGTCTATTGGATGGCTTTCATCAGGAAAAAGAGAGAAAAAAAGAGATGAGGGGACAAAGACTGAGGAAAGGAGGGCAAGGTATCAAAAGGAAGTGACAAAGGAAGGAAAAGAGAGAGATTAGGGGTTAGGCATGCAAAATTGGACAGTGAAGTGACATAAAACTAAATTCTTCACCAATCACTGACAGTGGCTCAATAAAAGAGATCAGATGGCTAAAAGAGGTGGGGGGGGGGGATCTTCTGGACTTCTTTTGGGCAATTTTACGAGAGAGATTCTTCAACCTCTGGACGAGAAACTGTAACTTTATCATTTGTACAGTGAGATATGAGAGAATGTAAAATACTTTCATTATAGTGGATTTGCCCTTGAAATGATATGTGGACATAGGCCTTGTGCCAAACTACATAAATTTGTGCTCTCCTGGACCGCTGTCGTGAGCTCCAAACGACACTGACCAAGGCTTGAGTTGCCTTTGTGGATCGGGAATGACTATTTCTCCATTTCTAGTTAGGTAATTACAAAACACACCTTAACAACGTGAGTCTTATGGCATGAAAGATGCCAAACAAACAACAATAAATATTTTTAATTTATATACTGTAAGATCTACACATTATCTAATTGTCTCTCTCAATAGAAAAATAATATATACAAGTCCAAATGCACAAGCCTAATGTCTACACTTTATAAAAAAATGGACCCTAACATGAAAGAATGTGAAAAATGCACTTTTTCTGGATGGTGCCCACATTTTTACAAAAGGCTTGCATAAGAGTATTTGTGCATTTTGGACTTGTACATAATATTACTCATACATACATACATATATATATATATATATATATAAACATTACCGTCTGATGAGGGTAAGTCCGATTGGTCAGGACTCCCGGAATAGCAAGCAAGGTTGAAGGATAAGTGCCAAGACGTACTAATATTCAAACAAGTGGTCTTACATGAATATCGTAGAAGGATGTCGAAAATTTTCTATACAATTGGGTCCACTAGCCAACTGTTTCATAAGTGTGTCCTCATACATTTGCTTGAGTTTGATGTGGACATGGATGGGAGACAGTTTTCTTTTTCTTTATTTCTAATTCTTTATTGACAAACTAATTAATTAAATTTTCTTTGTATGTAAGCAAAAACCACCACCGGGAAGTCATTAGTAAAGAAAGTAAAAAGATTTTAAATACATAGCTTTGCTCTAAATGGATATATATATATATATATATATATATATATATATATATATATATATATATATATTATATGGTATCTAATTAAGGGGTTGGACCCGAGTGATGTTTAATTAAGCCACCATGTGACAAGTCACCGGTCAATTATGGGCGGCAAACTTGCTCAGGAGGACCAATAACTTGGAAAATGTTACTGGGTTTTTATAGCTAGCTAGCTTAATTTTCGGAAATTATGTCAGGAAGAAGATGTCACACGCAAGCACAGAAAGAAGAGATTCATGACATACTTTTGTAGACGTTGCTAATTC
Source organism: Cyclocarya paliurus (assembly GCA_029856935.1). Lineage (NCBI taxonomy): Eukaryota > Viridiplantae > Streptophyta > Magnoliopsida > Fagales > Juglandaceae > Cyclocarya > Cyclocarya paliurus. The sequence continues at coordinate 22,178,207 of CM056946.1, read as the reverse complement.
TTGACCTGATAAGACGGAAATTTAGAAGATCATTTATGTGGCCTTGGATTTGGCATCCATTCATGGATAATTACAGAAAGAACATGTCATCGACCTGATCCTCTTCTCTCAGGTTTTTCTTGACTTTTTCGGATTAATAGCAATAACTAGTTAACTAGCTTTTAATTGCATTGAATCATTGGTCATCATGATCAGTCTTTGGTGCATGCAGGATCGTCGACGTCGATGATCGAGGACTTTTAGTATTCATTCCTTATGGTCAAAGTAAACACCAAAATTAGAATAAAATTAATGCACACGAAATTAAATCAAATGAGAAATCTGGTGGAAATTATAGAGTACTGTGCTGCCAAACTCATGAGATATATCCTCATGATGATCTTTCAGTACTTTGCAAATAGTAACTTTATTTGGAAGACATGGATCCTTTTTCGATCGATAGATGCAGAACGCGCGTTCAGAAAGATTTTCACCAGCTTAAGTTAACAAATATATTTTTGGTGTTGATCATCTTTTATTACCTGCAGCTTACGATGGAGAAGATCACGTACTATGTACAAGAGGTTTGACAATTAGGAGGTAGCGACATTTTGCATATTAATTGCACGTGGTGCATGCATTAATTTTGTCAACAATTAATTCATTATTCAATATTGGAATATGCCCCAAGCATGTGTATATATAATATTTCCGTAGTTTCACGAATCATGTTCTATCGACAAAAAAATAAAAAAATAAAAAATTGTGAGACCTAGTTTACGCTTTCCTCTCGTGTGAATTTGCTTGATCTAATGGGGGAATTTTTTAATCTACACACAAACACACATATATATTGCTTTAAGATTAAGCGAGAAAATTGTTTATATTTTTTGGGTACTAATATATTTCTATATATAAAAAAATAAAAATAAAAATAATGATAAAAACAGTTTGGTTTGATGACTAAAAAGCCTATGATTGAAATTGATTATAATTTTTAGGAAAAATTCTCATTGCTCAAGTCTTGTTGTTAATTCTTTACTTGATCTTACTTAATTTGATATTTTCTATATTCAATGAATGCTTCTTATGATCATTAATTGTTTTGAGTACCTAGAGAAATTTTATGTGAATTTTGTGAATTTTTATGGTCTCAACTTACTCTAGAACTTGTTTGATTACACTCAAGGCGAAATCCTAGACAGATTCTCATTGGGGAAATGATTAAGGGATTCTTTGGACCGATTGAGCCTTTCAAGCTTACATGTTTAATTTCTTTATCCCTAGTCACTCTTTTGAGCTTTATTGAATTATATTTTGGTCTTATATTTTTCTTTTTTGTAACCCTCGTATTCCCTATCATATTTGAGCTTAAACACTTATTTCCTTACCTTTCAAGCGAACTAAGTTTATACAAAGTCATAAACTCACAAGAGTATGAAAGACAAGAGAGGTAGATCGAATGTCTACAAATAAAGTTAATAGTAGCAATATCATCAAAGTCATAAGTTTGGGGATGTGAAAAGTCAACTTGTCTACTGTGTGGCCAACAAGAAAAGGCCGACGAGAGTTATCCACAAAGGTAGTAAAAAAGGTATGGAATATTTCCATGATGAAAAAAAGAAGAAAAAAAGAAAGAAAATATTTCAACCTGCCGAATAGAGGGGTAAAGAGAGAGATATTTGAAAGTGCAATAAAGAGAGGCATGTTGATAGATTTACAATGATTGAGATGAAATGTTAGAAGTGAGAATGCTCTATTTATTCTGTTGATATTCAAACTTAAGTTCCCTTGCTTTATATGAATTCTACTTTTTCTTTGTAGCCCTTACCCTAGCCTTACATTACAAGCTTAATAAGACCTATTAATCCCTGGTGATAGTTTTTGTTCTATATTAATGGAGAGTAATTTGAAAAGCAAGCCTATGGAGTGATTAAAGATCTATTATTTATTTACTTGTTTGCATAAAACTATTTGGAGAGCTAATGATGAAATGAGAATGATGGGTATGCATGAATGTGGGGATGGATAATGCGGTGGAATTGAGTTTTGAATTAACTTTTGAACTTGATTGATCTTGAATGATTCCTTTGGATTATAGACTTTAGACAATATTTGAGACAATAAATTTTATGAATCAAACCAATGTTTGTGTTAATTGTCTTTCTTTTATTCTTTGCTTGAGGGCGAGCAAAACTTAAGTTTGGGGGTATTTGATAAGTGTTATTTTTGTGCGATTTTTATCACTCTTTTATTTATGAAAATTGTCAGTTTTCCTTCAATACTATTAATTTTATTTTATTTCTATATATATTTCTTTATTTTCTTGGATTTGAAGGAATGAGAAAATTTAGTGCAAAAGGAGGCATTTTGATACAAAATAAGAGACTATGGATCCAGATTGACGAGAGGTAATGAGATCTGAAGAAAGCCGAGGAGGCGACCATAATTGGCGCAAAGACCTGGGCGCAAAGACTAGGTGCAAGGCTCCGAGCGGTTAGATTGAGAGACTACTCTAAACGACCAACTTAAAAGACCAACCTGAACAACATCTTGAGCAACAATGAGACAAAAGGTGAGCATATTTACCACTCGGTAGGTTGGCGAGAGGGTTCTATCATCCCGATCGGGAGTCATTTCCAATTGGTAGGCGAGGAGACCGGTTTTATTCAGCGCACACAGCATCTACCCAATGGGTCCTTCTGAATTCTGCAATTAATCTGTTGGCAACCAAATCCTTCCGAACTCCGCAATTCAAGCCGGATATTACTGAGTCTTTCATTTTAGATAATCCCATTATTCTTGAGATAATTTCTTTTATGTTAACATTTATCTTTAGAAACTAATTTTTAGATCTTTAGGCTAGATGTAACTGCATTTATCTTGTTTTCAAATTTGAATTTCGACACCTATTTTTAGATCTTTAAGTTTCTTTCAAGGAGGCTGATCTGGGGGAGTAGAGGCGAGAGGTGCATGCTTCATCAACTAACTCCAACGAAGAACACTAGTTTTATTATTTTTATTTTCAATTCCATTATGAATTAATTTTATTTTCTAGTGTTTTGATTTAGTCTAGCATTGAACACAATTTATATTTTAAGTTATTGTATTTTCAATATTATATTTCATAATTGATTATTTATTCCTTATTCTTAATGCTTGCAATTTTCTAACTAACTATTGTTCGATTTGTTGAATCACAATGAGACCGAGAGGTGATTTGTGATTAAAGCTCTAGGATTAAGCCCCATTAGTTGAGCAAAAGTAGAGATACTTTACCACGACTAGTGTGATTTTCATAAAAAATCCAAAGAACTTAATGAGTTTCGAATTAGTTAAATTCACATAAAGATATGAAGTTATTAGTTGGAAATATTTTTGATATTGCTCGAGAAAAAATATTGAATAGTTAAGGGATTTTTATCATCAATTTGGAATAATTGGAATTCTATAACAATGAAGAATAAATTGTGTAGGATTTTCTAAGTAAAATCAAATGCTCTAAATCTATTCTTATTATTTTTAAAATATTAATTTTAATTTTTTTTTCTTCAATTTAATTTAGATAATCCATTCTTCAAGTTTCAGTTTTCTAAATAATAATCTATTTAGTGAATTTCAGTACTTAATAGCATAATTAATCCCTATGGGTTCACATTCGTTTTCTTTAAAATATTTTACTACCTGTTATGATTCTATGCACATGTAGATATATTTTTAGCACAACATGTACTCTGAACATTGTTTTTACGAGTTTAATATCTAGATTATATTTGTTATTTGGATATTTTGATTATGTTTTTCCAATTTTAACGTTACATCCATAGTGCCCAAGTTTTGATTCAGTGTCTAATGATTTTATTGTAGGAATAAATCTAAAAATGATTAAACTGAATTCTGGCTAATAAGGAAGAAAATAACAATCAATGGAGAATTTCATACGTCCAAAGTCAAAGAGATTCGCGTGATAAACAAGGAAGGAAAGAGCAATTAATGAAAAATATTCAGAATCCACAACTTCTCCGAGCATCCATTAGCATTATTATGGTCATATCTTCTTATGGGCACCAAGATGGATCTAGTCTTAAAGATTCTTTGCAAGTTCTAGATAGGTCAATTACAAGGTCAAAAGCCAAGAAGATCAATGAGGTAATGCAAGGATTGGTACAATCCACTTGGGACGAGTCTAGCAAGAGCCAAACATTCAAGATGGGCTTGAAGAATGAAGATCCAATTTTGATTCATTTGATACAAGCTATAGAAGAGGGCAACAACATGACTTAAAGGCTTTCAGCACTTGAAAGCTTTCAACTTGTCTAATTCATTTAAATGACTTATTTTATTAGTTTAAAATAATTAGGTTTATTATGTTCATACACAAGTCATTTGGAAAATTTATTGGCTCGAACGTATAAAATTTGTTTGAACACTTCCTTCGTTAGAACATGATTAAATATGATTATTAGTTCGAATCAAAATTTCTTATTGTTTGAACGGTACGTGTTGGTTCGAACTGAAATGATTTCATTCGAATGGTTTTTTGAGACAAAATTGGTTCGTCAAAAAAAAAAAAAAAACCCGTTCAAACAGGTTCAATTGCTTTTGTCCAATTTTGTCCCAAAAAATCATTTTTTGAGATAAAATTTTTTTGTCCCCAAAAACAATTTGGGACCAAAATTGGGTTTTTTGAGACAAAATGATTTGTCTCAAAAAATCCAATCTCTTGTAGTAATAGAGAAATAATACATATAAAGTCCAAATGCACAAGCATGTACACTTTATAAAAATAATAATTCTATACACAACCGGGGTGCGTCCCCGCCGCGGCCCCGAGAATGATGTGGCCCATGCCACGTCATTTGACTTATTTAAAAAGAAAAAAGGGAAAGAGAAACAGAATTATTAGTTATTTAATACTCTTTTTATCTGTTGCCGCTCTCTTTTGAAATTGAAAAGTTTTGGTTCTATTCCTCCGTATTTCTTGTGAACAAAGTTCAAAAGAATCGAAACTCCAGACTCCATAACCAAACAACACCACCAAAATGACCGTCCATCTCATCCACTTCGTCGCCGGTTTGGTTCTATTCACCGTTTTACCATTCTTGGTCGCCCAGTCTCCGTCTACGAGTGCCGATTCATGCAACATCGTATACTTTTCCTACACCTACAGTGGCGGAAGGAAGCTCATGCAGAATCGTACATCCGATCCCACCCGGCAGAAGCTTTCGTCGTCGTCTTGCAGAAGCTTTCTTTGTTGTCGTGCACCATTTGTTTGACGTCCTGTAGTTGCGGTAGTCGTTGTCAACTCGTGGAGGGTCTTCCTTGGGTTCAAGCACAATGAGTACTTGGTCTCTGCTTCCAACGTAGTGCTGGCCGACGGGACCAGCCTTCTGGGTAGCATCAGAAATGGCACCGTTTTCTCCGTTTGATTTTTCCTTCTTTCATTATTTCGCAAAACAACATAAACGTATTTGGAAATTATAGGAAGTAGAAAATACGAAAAGTGAAGAAAAAAACCCCAGAAAGCAACAAAAATTTGAATTTTAGTGATACTGGATTGCGTATGCATATTGCTTACATCGTATGAATTTTCTTAATTCAATTGATCATAATGCCAATGACCAATTTTGTTGTGAATATATATATCTTTTTCTAAAATCTAGAAGCTAGAACAAGAAGAAAACACAGAACTGAACTTATTTTCTATTAATTTCATACATTTCTAATAAACGAAATTGAGGGTGATTTTGGTGGAATGTTATCATGAGTTTGTTGGTTTGAGGAGCTTTTTTTTAGTTGTTTGCATACATTTAGATTGTGTATTGTGTTTACTGTAGGGGACTGGAACAACATCTTCCTCTTCATAGAAACAAGTTAGTAATAATGCAAACTCTAATCCAACCTCGAACCACAGCATAAACACACGTCAGAGATCTATGAAGCGTTATAGTGTAAGGACATCCTCTAATGGTGGCCTCCCACCGCAACAGCAAGCACCACTAGGTGCTGTGTTTGATGGGGGTTCAAATAACCCTTCACCTAAAGATCATATGCAAAGGAGCGGGTTTTTCAGTTAGTGTCGAGTCTGTGGTTATATTAATTTTGATCTATATTATGCGATCAGGGTGCTCCAGATTTTTTTGGCCAACTCCCTAACATTCTCCATGGTCGAGTTAGAATCTTATCCTCTATTGTTTCTACATGCGACTACTTCATGAATCCTGTTAGAATTATGTGCTCTTGTATTGTGAATGCTTAAGGTTGTGGCAGTTCAAGTTGAACACTAGAAATATTGGTAGTTTAGTGCCAATTGATAAGATTTCAATTTGCATTTGTAGTATTTAGTACTACTACTTTACGGAGTGCATTTGTAGTACTTGAACTGGTTGTAGTTTGTAGTGCATTTGTAGTTTAGTGCTAACTTGTAATTTTAAACTCCCAAAATTTGCATGTGTAGATTATTTAGTATGACAACCTTTATTGAGTGCATGTGACTGGCATGAATGACATGACAAAATCTGGTATTTGAATGTAGTGACTGTGTCATGAGCTATGATAAAATTATAGAATTATTGAAGTTATACTTTTCTATTTAGTTTATAATTATGGACACAAACGAGCAAACTTCCATGTGATGTGAACTTGGAGCAGCACATCCCTGCAAGTGAGGCAACATGATTTCAACCAAGAAAAATACCATCACCGGAGGTCCTAAATTTGGACTTACTAAGAAAACGTTTCCCACTGCAAGGACAAATTATGGACACAACCTTGCCATAGCTTTTCTTTAAGCTTTCAGTCATTCAACTCTTCAAATTTTAGAACATAGGAGCAGCATGTGAGATGAATTTGAAACTAAACAAAGGCCATACATCAAGATCTAGCAATAACAATCACAAGAGATAGAGGGTAATCACAGAAAACAATCATAGCACTATTAGAATTAGATAAAATGCTTTTCCATTTCCATACTTCTAGAGCACATATTTTGCTCCATTTCTCATAAGATTGGAGTACAACCAAAAACATTCAACAAAGATAATTCAGTACCACTCCTTTCATGATATCCCTTTACATTTCACATTGACTAATTTCTCCTAAATATAAATCAATTCTTCTGAACATGGCAATTTGCACCTCAAGTCCATTATGTGCAAGCAATCACTTTACCAGCACTTTAGAGATCAAATACCAAAACAATTCCTGCAAGTCCCACAAAATAGCTCCTGTGACAAAAAATAGGAATCATTTCCGATGGAGCCTTTCACCAAAACAATTGAACAAAAAATTCCTGTAAGTCCCACAACCCTATACACAACAGAATACCATTATGTTTTTACACTCAGATGTTTGCATGGACTGTACAAAGTTTAACAAAATTTTTTTTCCAAGGCATGTAATATCCATCTCGATCCGGCACATCATGCTCCAATACTTTATAAGAAAACAAATATCCCTTATTTTTTTTTATGAAATCTAACTCTAAAAGATGAAAGTATGAATCAATTATCTAAAATCACATTTTGGTTTTGAAATGCCTCATACAATTTTTATAGAACATATAATCTCATCAGTCACTCCAAAAAAATATAAACTGTTCCTTTCAGGCCAACCAAGTTCTTGCCAGGGACTCTATCATGTGATGTAGTCAACCTCAATGGTTCTACAGAATTTCTATTTTAGAGTATACCGTTATAAAACCAGGGAGACAAGTTATAAAACCAGCATGTTCAAACCAAAATTTCTTTTGCTAAGTAGCTTATTCTTGTTCAAGTGAACACTATGAGTATCTAATGCTAGGATGACTACTTGTATATCTTGCAGGTATAACAGAGTATCCAACATGAATGTATTCTAGTTGTACTTTTCTGTGAGATAATTTATATGATATTTGTGCATGCATTATCGATCCAACCTATCTCAACTCTTCTATTAACAGCTCCTACATTTGAGAATGAAACACTCGGTTGATAGACAACCCATAAGTTGTTATGCTATATCAAAATGGAAAGGTACCAGTGAAAGTTTCCATGGGCATAACACAACTCAATATGGCATGCTATGCAGCTCATAGCCTCATAAAAGATCAAACCTAATAAATTTCACTGAGATGATGGCCTAACCCCGATCCACCCACGAACTCTGCAGTGCTTGTGTCCATGAAACCACCACCTGTTCAATACCATTTCGCATTAAGAAAAGTTTTAAAACTTATTGAAGAAATCTGAAGAATGTCTGAAGAAATTCACCAAGAATGTTCGGAGGACTAGGTTGAAGAACCGACGATACTTCTCACAGTGACCGCAAACCTCTTTCTCACCCACGACACCGCGACTCAGAGATTTGTAGGTTGTGACGATGGCTAAAAGAACAAAGGGACGACAACCCAAAGATGCACGACGGTGACGAAAGATTCCTCAAGCAAGCTCCCTCTCTGGTTTCACTCTGAAGCTTGGTTTCGCTCTACAGCAAGACGACGGCTACCGCAACTATAGGACGTCAAACAAATGGTGCACGACGACGATGAAAGCTTTTGTCGGGTGGGATCGGACGTACGATTCTGCATGAGCTTCCTTCCACCGCTGTAGGTGTAGGAAAAGTATACGCCGTTGCATGAATCGGCACCCGTAGACGGAGACTGTGCGACCAAGAATGGTAAAACGGTGAATAGAACCAAACCGGCGATGAAGTGAACGAAATGGACGGCCATTTTGGTGGTGCTGTTTGGTTATGGAGTCTGGAGTTTTGATTCTTTTGAACTTTGTTCACAAGAAATACGAAGGAATAGAACCATAACTTTTCAATTTCAAAAGAGAGCGGCAATGGATAAAGAGAGTATTAAATAAACTAATAATTCTGTTTCTCCTTTTTTTTTTTTAAATAAGTCAAATGACGTGGCATGAGCCACATCATCCTCTGGGCCGTGGCGGGGACGCACCCCGGTTGCGTATAGAATTATTGTTATAAAAAATTGGACCCTAACATGAAAGAACGTCAAAAATGTACTTTTTTTGGTTGGTGCCCACATTTTAAAAAGAAGCTTGCACAAGAATATTTGTGCATTTAAGACTTGTATATAACATTACTCATATATATATTTATTTGTGAAATTCACTAGCTCCGGAATTGCAGGTAACCTTATCTACAGAAACCATTTTTCAACAATGTTTTAAAAATATGAAATCTTGTGCAGCACAGCAAGCTTTAAACATTACCGGCTGATGAGGGCAAGTCCGATTGGTCAAGACTCTCGGAATAGGTAGCCAGGTTGAAGGATAAGTGCCAAGAGGTACTAATATTGAAACAAGTGGTCTTACATGAATATCGTAGGAGGTTGTCGAAATTTTTCTATACAATTGGGTCCACTAGCCAACTGTTTCATAAGTGTGTCCTCGTACATTTGCTTGAGTTTGATGTGGACATGGATGGGAGACAGTTTTCTTTTCTTTTTCTTTATTTCTAATTCTTTATTGACAAACTAATTAATTAAATTTTCTTTCTATGTAAGCAAAAACCACCACCGGGAAGTCATTAGTAAAGAAAGTAAAAAGATTTTAAATACATTGCTTTGCTCTAAATGGATAAATGATATATATGGTATCTAAGGTTGGACCCGTGTGATATTTAATTAAGCCACCATGTGGCAAGTCACCGGTCAATTATATGGCGGCAAACATGCTCAGGAGGACCAATAACTTGGAAAATGTTACTGGGTTTTTATAGCTATCTAGCTTAATTTTCGGAAATTATGTCAGGAAGAAGATGTCACACGCATGCACAGAAAGAAGAGATTCATGACATACTTTTGTTGACGTTGCTAATTCTTGTCCTGATTAGACGGAAATTTAGAAGATCATGTATGTGGCCTTGGATTTGGCATCCATTCATGGATAATTACAGAAAGTACATGTCATCGACCTGATCCTCTTCACTCTGGTTTTTCTTGACTTTTTCAGATTAATAGCTATAACTAGTTAACTAGCTTTTAATTGCATTGAATCATTGGTCGTCATGATCAGTCTTTGGTGCATGCAGGATCGTCGACGTCGATGATCGAGGACTTTAAGTAAACACCAAAATTAGAATAAAATTAATGCACACGAAATTAAATCAAATGAGAAATCTGGTGGAAATTATAGAGTACTGTGCTGCCAAACTCATGAGATATATCCTCATGATGATCTTTCAGTACTTTTGCAAATAGTAACTTTATTTGGAAGACATGGATCCTTTTTCGATCGATATATGCAGAACGCGCGTTCAGAAAGATTTTCACCAGCTTAAGTTAACAAATATATTTTTGGTGTTGATCATCTTTTATTACCTGCAGCTTACGATGGAGAAGATCACGTACTACGTACAAGAGGTTTGACAATTAGGAGGTAGCGACATTTTGCATATTAATTGCAAGTGGTGCATGCATTAATTTTGTGAACAATTAATTCGTTATTCAATATTGGAATATTCCCCAAGCATATATATATATATATATATATATATATTTCCCTAGTTTCCCGAAGCATGTTCTATAGACAAAAAAAAAAAAAATTGAGACCTAGTTTACGCTTTCCTCTCATGTGAATTTGCTAGATCTAATGGAGGAATATTTTAATCTATATAGACACACACACACACATACATATATATATATATATATTATTTAATATTAATATAAATTGTTTATATTATATATATAATATATTTGTGCTTTGTTTTCTCAGATTCAGTCGTTTTAATGCTATATAAATATATATATAATATATATATGCTTTATATATATAAATATATATATAAATATATATATATATATATATATATATATATATATATATATATATATATAAAATATACTTATTGGTTTGATCGAGGGCTCTTTTTAACAAACCTAATTATTTTATAAAAAATTTTACCATAGAGAGAATAATATTATTAAGAGGCCATACCTTCTTCCTCTAGGGGGCTCTAGGGGACCACCTAATTTGGCTAGCTAGCTAGTTGATGAAGGCCAAAAACTTGATGGGGCTGGCAAAAACTAGTGGTGGGTTGGCGTAATACGCCACTCCCCAATAAAGATATTTTAGAATTTTTAGAGAGCCAGTATGCTATTATTAAACTTGAATTTAAAAAAATTTTCTTTTCAACAACATGCCAGATGCGAAAGATTCTATAAATAAAATAAAATTTATTAAATACTTAAAATCTAAAATAGAGTCTGCGGAAGCACTTATTTAAGAAAATAAGAAAAGTCTCATGTGCTTATTAGAATAATTTATTTAAACTTTAAATCATAAAACTAATTATAGCAAAATCTGTCTAGGCCTCTGCCTTGCCTCATGGGGTCAAGTTCTGTCCTGCAGTCTCATTCTCATAAATGTTATCACTTGACGTGGTTTAAAAATATAAAACAAACCAAAATGAGTCAAATATTCAATAATTAACACATCATACAGTAAACATAATAAATATAAGGTTTCTTGAAAAATGTACATACTCATAAATACATATGTAAATAACATGAATAAGAGCTTATCTTTCACTTGTCATAGGCCAATACCCACTGTTGACCCATGAGTTAGGTTTAGCAAATCTAAATAGATTCTGATTCCGCCTGTGGCCACGAGTTGTAGAATCCATACATAAGGAAGACATATTGCGTGCACTACCAGTATGTACGACCTGGCAATGCAATATGCCCATAACATAGGTACCGTCTTCATATCATAACATAGGCCGTTACGTATTTTATCATTCATATTTCATCATGATTGTACTTGCATACTTGTCATATCATAGACTTCAAAAGAAATCGCATACATTCTTGTCATATCTTGTCATATCATATCATAGATTTTAAATGAAATCGCATTCTTTCATAACATGTTGTGATACATGGCTCCTCACATAAAATCATGATTTCTCATAAATATTTTGATGCATAAATTTTCATATAAAATCATGCATGGCTTTTCATAAATATTTTAATGCATAACTCTCACATACAATCGTGTCTTTTCATAAATATTTTGATGTATAACTCATTTCATAAAATCATGAATTTTTATAAATAATTTAATGCATAATTCTTCTCATAAATTTCATAATTTTATCATGACTTGGGTACGAAAAATGGGCTTCCAATGGAGGGTGTACATGCATAATATTTTTATAAAAGACAAGCAGATTACCATACAAACGTGTAAGGGTATGATCATGCTACTTACCTTGCAGCACGAATACACTATTTTTGGCACGTAATCGGTCACCTATACAATGAGTGTGTAGTTTCCCTAAATATTCCAATCGAACACGTATTTAAATATTTAACCCTGAAACGCTAAAATTAAGCTATTTTAATTCTTTAATACTTAAAATTTTCCTAATTCCTAAAATACCATCATTTCTCTAAACTCATCGACAAATAACTGATATTCACTTACCTTAATTTTAATTCAATACAAGTCTATTTAAGAAACAAGCCTATCCCACTTAAGTAATATAACCGTCGCTCTAATAAAAATATTATCCAGCCCAAAATGATTTAGAATCCAAATACAACCTATTAACAACATGTTTATCTTCATGATAATTTAAAGATAACTCAACTCTAATTAAGATCCTAATACGCTTGCTTAGGCTCATTATATTACAAATTAACTCAAAGGGCAAAATTGTCATATTGGTACGTACATGTTTTCTTTCATTTGAAACCATGCAATTACGTATAGGGAGTGCAAGGCTTACCGAGAGTTAGGCGTGAGGCTGGGTTGCACCTCGACGGCGGCAAGCACGATGGCACTCCGACGTGCTGGGCGTGTACGCAACTGAGAGAGAGAGTGATGAGAGAGAGAGAGAGAGTTAATGTGATGAGAGAGAGATTATGGGAGGGAAGAAACACGGCATGAGAGAGAGAGAGGACCCACTGTGAAGCCGTGAGAGGCTTGCGACTGACTGGGGGTGCCGAACAGCCCTTGGTGGCAGTTTTTGTGGGACTCTTGGTGAGGGTAGAGTGCAGTGGCTCACGTTGGGGATGAACGTGCTCTATTTTTGGGGGCTAAAAATAGGGGACAACCGTATGGGGTTGTCTGCAGCTTAAGGTGGACAATGGAGGATTTGGGTGGTGTTGTGGCTGAGGGATATGGTGGTTGATAAGTGGTTTGGGTTGGCTGGTATGAAGAGAAAGGCTCAGTGGTGTTGTCTACGACGAGGGGCTTGCTGTGAAAATGAGTTTCTTTCTCTGCAGATTTTCTATGTTGTGTTTATTGCTGGAGGGGCTCAGGGTAGTTTTTATAGGCAGGGGCAAGGGAGGTATCGTGGATCATAGGAGGTTGGATAGAGTTTGGAGTTGGGCGTTTGTTTCCATTTGAGAAACTATCAAGTAGGAAACTAAATGGATGACAATAGGAAAACATAGATAGAGAGGATTGAGGCGTGAATGGTAATAGGATCCAATCGGATGAGATTACTAATACTGAATGGGATAATGGTTTTATCTAAGAATCTTATTCAAACTGGAAGTTTGACAATATCGGACTACATGCACGCATGGACTTGGGAAAGAAGTTCAAAAATATAAACATTATCTAGAACCTATCTTAAAACATATCTCAATTTAATAACAAGAAAAAAAAATTAATCCTACTTCATCCATAAAAAAATATTAAATGGAAAAAATAATCCAATTATTGAACCCAATAAAAATATCTATAATTATCCCTAATAATATAGGATTAGGTCGTTACAGTTGGGTTTTAGAGAGCTAGAGAGTTTCAATAGAGCTCTCTTAGCCAAATAATGTTGGAGAATCCTCACAAACCCCAACTCAACTGTGGTCAGATTTTTAAAGGATAAGTATCATAGAAAGACTGAGGTGCTAGAGGCAAAGTTAGGTAGGGGACCCTCCTTGATTTGGCAAAGTTTGTTGGTGTCTATGAAGCTGTTGAAGAAGGGGCTTGTCTAGAGGGTTGGAAATGGGCAAAATGTTCAGATATGGAGGGACAAATGAGTACCAAAGCAGTCTTCTTATATGATCAATCACCAGTTTAGATTCTGAATGAGGAAGCAAAAGTGGCAGAGCTAATTGATGAAGGGCAAAGAAGGTGGAAAGAGGATTTGGTTAAAAAGACTTTTTGTGAAGAAGAAGCTGAGATTGTTTGTAGTATTCCAATCAGTCAGTCAAGTCTGCATGATAAATAGATATGGGCTCCATCAAAGAATGGGATTTCAGTGTAAAATTTGCCTAAGTCCTGAAACTTAGCAGAAAGAGAAATCTGGTTGGGGAAACTTCATATGGATCAGAAGGAATAGAGGGATGGGAAGCTCTATGGAAGTTAACAGTACTAAGGGCAGTGAAAGTCTTCATGTGGAAAGTCCTGAATAATTGCCTCCCTACAAGTATTAACCTGTTTCAAAGAAAAGTGCTTCAAAAGCCATACTGCCCAATATGCAAGAAGGAATAAGAAACTATAAGCCATGCATTGTGGTGTTGTCCAGTTGCTACAGATGTTTGGGTAGAGATAGGAAGCCCTGTACAAAAGTGGAGCTATGGTGAAGAAGACATGGGATTAGTTTGCATCAAGATGATGGAAAGGCTAAGGGAGGAACACTTGGAGCTGATAGTAATTGTCATTAAAACCATCTCGCTAAGGAGGAACAAGTTTGTGTTTGAAAATGTTTTCCTCAATCTAGGGAAGGTATTTAGCCAGGCAAAATCTAGTTTGGGGGAGTACAAACAAGCATAATCTACCTAGCAGGTTTGCCAAGCGAGAGAACAAATAGATAGTGGTCGGGTGAGGTGGATTGCACCTAGGGAAGGAGAAGTGAAGATAAACTGGGATGTAGCTTTTGATCCAAAAAGTAAAAAGATGGGAGCTGGTGTGATAATTCAAGATACAGAAGGGGAAGTCCATGTAGCCTTGAGTATGCCAAGATCAAACATTTCTTCTCTAGTTCTTGCTGAAGTTAATACATTATGGAGAGCTTTGCAGTTGGGAGCTAAGTTAGGAATTGCGCATGCTATTTTCGAAAGGGATGCACTAGGAATAATAAAGGAAGTAAATAGTAAACTAGAGAATTGGGAATGGAATGGCCAAAAGGTGGAGGACATCAAAGCAGTCCTTGCAAATTACATACCCTTTTGGATGATCCAACACACTTATAGGGAAGGAAACGTGGTAGCTGATTTTTTAGCAAAATTTGCTTATACTGTAAATGAAGAAAAGGTTTGGATAGAAGATGGCCCTGAGGGTCTTTACAGCTGTGTATTACAGGATGAGATTTGTAATGACAGAGTATAAATGAAATACAGATACTGAAGTTGTTTTAAAAAAAAAAAGGCTAGCTAGTGGAAAAGCCGACCTTGATCAAGTAGTACTGAGTAAATCATCAATTCAATTAACACTATTTTTTTATTTAAAAAAATCCATTTTTAATATATACTATTAGGGTAATGCTAGGCTACCGCCCAGCAATGACCGCTGGGCATGCCGCCTAGGCAAAACTCAATTTTTTATTTTTTTGCTTTTTTCTTTTCATGTTTTTTAACATCTTTAAACATTTTTAAAAAATAAAAAATATCAATACACTAATAGTTACTTTCTTAATCAGTAAGTAAAAAAAATTAAATACATGAGTAGTCAAAATGAGGGAGCAAAATGAGAGGACAAAGCAACATTAATATTCATACTATTATTGGTTGGAAATATTAATTTTAAGGTGCATTGATGCTTCTAGTAGTAAACTAGTACTTCCAGTCCTAATTAATTGAAATGGAGACTCGACAATATCTTTTGATTGGTGCCTTAAGAGAAATCACTACAGCACAAATAGTCTTTTATGACAGAAGAAACCGTCACAAAAAATAACCAAAATGCCACTAAAGCCATTTGGTGACAGTTTGAAATCATCACCACGGCCGTCACCTAATGTGCGTCACAGAAAATATTTGGTGACACTTTCCTGTTAAACTGTCACTAAAAGTATTTTTACTGACGTTCGTTGATTATTGTTCAAACGTATCATATTTACGTTCGAACGTTTATATGTCTAGACGTTAACTGCATCAAATGTTCAAATTTCTGTTCAAACGTTAAAGGAACAGTACTCGAACATAACGAGTATAACGTTCGGACGTTTATTTGAATGTTAAAGAAGAGGTGTCTAAATGTTTGGAAGCTTTGTTCGTTTGTTCATTTGGGGGTGAGTACGTTCGAACGTTTACAAATACATTCCAACATTAAAACTTTCGAGCATGAAATTATGTTCAAACATTTTTGTTTACATTCAAACGTACAGATCAGAAATACTAATTTCATAAAATTAAAAAACATACTAATTGTATCATATTACACACCATAAATATTTTACAACTAACAATGTCATAAAAAGAATAAAATTGAGAGAATTTATTTCTCTTTTCCTCACCCACCTCATTGTTGTTGTAATGACATAACACGCTTCATTTGCAACATCATCTCCCACTGCACTTACTCTTGGACTTCACTGTGAACTCTTTCCTCTTGGTCTCTCTATTGGTCTTGCAAACACATCTCTAAATGAGACTATTGTTCTAAGAGGGACTCTAACTCTTGCTGTCTCGACCTCATATACCCATTCTCGTGCAATGCAGCTTCTAAATCTTTGGTAAGATTATTAATTTGTGAAGCCAAAGAGGATGAGAAGGATGAATCAGAATGTTTGAAAGCTCGTCCCAAACACTTGTATGAACATGTCTATGTCACTAGGAGAGGATTCCCTAGAAGCTGACTGCATCTCCATCATTTTTTCCTACAATGTCAAAGAAAGCAAACAATAAGTAACGTATTAAAAGAAATATAAATAAAAAATAAATTATTCACATGTTGCATAATTTATTTAACAAAAGTAACAACGCTTACATAATTATCTACAACGGTAGGATCCATCCACTCACTTTACTCATTAGTGTGAGCAGCAGCATAGATATGAAGAAGAGAAAAGTTTTCATGATCATCACGTTTCTAACAAAGCGATATTAGCAATTTTAAAAAGATAATGTTAGTACTTAAATAAAAGAATATCAGAAAAATAAATGAATTCTATAATTTATTAATTACCATTTTATCAGCAAGACGGTGGAATAATCTTGAACCAGCACGATGGTGGACAGTCAAAGCAGATCTATTATGTGCATTCGTAGAACTTAAGCGCTACAAAATTAATTAAGAATGTTAATTGTAATATATATGCCTATAATATATAGTCTAATTATAAATGTAAATAATCATTAGATATAAATCTAAATACCTGATAATCTGGACTTGCGAAAAAATCACAACACCTTTTCCAATCGTCTAACTTCATCTGCTGGAAAAGGGATTGCGCAGCTTCTTCCAATGTCTCAAACTTCTTGAAGTGGTCATGACATCGTCCCTTGTGACGTCGGAATAGTGTAGCCATCAACCCATTTACAGTTCTCAAATCCTTGCTACAGCCAAAGTCGAGGTCGAATTCATCCTAATAAGTAAATTACGTCAAAATTATATTATATTAATCTAGTATACAAAAAATGTATTCTCAACGTAAACTCACTAGCACACGGCTCCGAATATGCTCCTTAATCTCGAGCGGAACATCTCGCCATAATCGCACATAAAATGGAGCATAAGCTCGGACTATTGTACCAATATAGGAGGAAAGCACTGCTGCACTATCATCCACTCCTCCAATGGAATTATCAAGAATTGTGACCTTAAGTTTTCCGTGCCTTCGGCCTTTCTCAAGAGAAATGTCACGTGCATAACCATAACTGCGACGAGCGGATGCATCAACTATTAGATAATAATATAATTATGGTTATATAGTTATTGGGATAAAAGTATTAATATTCTTTTAACTATCAACAACATTTTCTTACTGGTAGGTGTTGACTGGCTATCGTTCTCTTGCATCTGCACTTGATCTTCAGGAGGAAAATATTTGGGTGGGGAGTCTTTAAGAGGTTCGAGACTTGGACTTGACGGAGGAGGCAAATTTCTTCATTGTCGTTTTGACGGCATCCTTGAGGCATGATTAATATGATAAAGAAAATTAATTAGAAGAAATTATGAAAAGTTTAATATTCTATAGTCACCTATATGATTTCTATATTTAGTATTTTTATTCTTTGTCTTCAGATGTATTTTCTATGCTTGTTTCAGAATCTCTCTTAATAATATTTTCGTCGTCGTCATCAACCACTTCTTCGTCCTCCATATGCACTTTCTCACTGGATTTTTCTTCGTCTTCTTCTTATTCTTCTTCCTCACTTACTTGAATTGAATGATCATTTAATACGGACGGGTCGAGAAGGACAGGTGGGACATCATCTCTGCACAATGGGAGCAACTCGAGTGTACAGAGGTCAACAAACAAATTAATACCCTCTCCATCTTCTTGGTAGACCCCTACTATCAGAGTGTCATCTTCATCTCTACTATTCTCGTAATCCGCACTCGTTCCTGCTTCATATATATTTTGAGGGACAAATTTTTGTACTACTTGCCAAGTTATCTCTCAACTATCTTCATCAGCGCTTTTCATTGGAACAATCAACTAATAGACTTGGGTAGCTTGACAAGCCAATATGAATGTATCATCTTCATACCATTTAGATGCAGTATTGACACTAGTAAAGTGATTATCCCTACGTATCGAACGTCGACCACCCCCTACGTCCCACCAATCACATTTAAAGACATATGTTACAGACCCACCCAGATATTTCAATCTGATAATATCACGTACGACACCATAATAGTCAATATCATTTGGTCCATTACTCCCCTTGACCAACACACCATAGTTTTGAGTCT
This sequence comes from Cyclocarya paliurus, assembly GCA_029856935.1. Taxonomy (NCBI): domain Eukaryota; kingdom Viridiplantae; phylum Streptophyta; class Magnoliopsida; order Fagales; family Juglandaceae; genus Cyclocarya; species Cyclocarya paliurus. Next base: position 22,159,401 of record CM056946.1, on the reverse strand, counting down.
TTCTATTACGTTCATGGTCCAGAATATGGACTCTATAACCTTTAACCATGCATGCAGTATATCGAAGTGCTCTATTAGAGAGACCACGAGTCAATGCATACAATTTAGGAGAAACTGATAAGGGATCATGAGCACGTTGTTTCAAAATCTATCAATTGAAATAATATATATGTATTAAGTTACCCAGAGTTAAAAGTTTAAAAATCTAACATATACGTAATTTTAGTTCATACACGTTGTTCAAACCATCCAGAGAGAATCGTGTCGTGTCCCTATATTCTCTACGCCTTTCATCCTAAGTTTGTCCATGTGCTCACTGTATATAAGTGCAAAAGAATATTATTTTGAGCACAAAAGTTATAATTAAATTTTTTTAAATAGAATTTTTCGAAGTATGCAATAACATACCTGAGATAGTCATCAATCTCTTGGCAATTATTTAACACATACCAACGAACTTTACCCAACTCTCCATCAATTAAATCGTAACCCGTTTGTGTACCCAATGGTCGTACATTTTGGAAAAACACTGATAGCTCACGAGAAGACGGAGCAGCAAGATCCCCATTTCACTCTTGACGATTAAATTGTGTCTGAACACCACGAAGATATAGAGAGCAAAATGTTAACCATTCATCTTGTATATACGCCTCTGCTATTGAACCCTCAGCTCTGGCTTTATTCCCAACAGTGCACCTTAGTCAACCCAAATATCTTTCAACTGGCTACATCTAACGGAACTATACCGGTCCACCCAACAATACCTCTCGGGGTAAGTGTATTGCTAAATGGACCATGACATCAAAAAATGATAGTGGAAAGATCTGCTCAAATTTACAGAGTATAGTTGCAATGTCTTCTTCAATCTTCTACAACATATCTCAATTTACTACTCGAGCGCACAAATCTTTAAAAAACATACATAGTTCAGTTATGGCGACATGTACATTAGATGTTAGTTTCCCACGAATTCCCACCGGTAATAACTTCTGCAAAAATACGTGACAGTCATGACTTTTCAATCCACTAATTTTCCAATCAACAGGGCTGACGCATCTACCAATATTTGAAGCATAACCATCTGGCAACTTCACACCTTGCAACCATTTGCAGAAATCCATCCTTTCCTCCCTCGACATCGTAACACATGCATGCGGCATGACCACCCTGTTGCCTTCCACTCGCAAATGTAGATTATGTTTAATTTCCATACTCTCAAGATCTTTCATCGTCTTGATCGTGTCCTTTGTCTTTTTATTAATGCTCATCAATGTACTCAGTATATTATCACAGATATTCTTTTCTATGTACATTACATCCAAACTATGTCGCAACATAATGGACGACCAATATGGCAAGTCAAAAAAAATGCTACACTTTATCCAATTCAATTATAAGACGTCTCGTTTTCTCTTATTCTTACCCCGACCTTTTCCAAAATTGTTCGTTCTAACATGTACTAGTTGTTCCACTATCTCTTCTCCAGACAACTCATTTGGTGCCATTCTGTCCTCTACTTTCCCATCAAACTTCATTCTCTTCTCCATGCATGATTTGCTAGTAGATAACGTCGATGACCCATGAAGCACAACTTCTAAGAATATGTTAACCACTCACTAACAGTTTCTTTATTACACATTGGACATGCTAACTTCCCTTTAGTACTTCAACCGGAAAGATTCACATATGCCGGAAAGTCATTTATGGTCCACATTACTGCAACATGTATCTGAAAAGTTGTCGACGTGGATGCCTCATAAGTTCTGATGCTTGTTTTTCATAAATCTGTCAACTCTTCAATCAACGGCTACATGAATACGTGACTGTCATTCCCAAGTGATCTCGGGCCGGGGATAAGTAAAGTTAATAAAAAATTGTGTGTCTTCATGCACCTCTATAGCGAAAGATTGTACGGAATTAACACTATGGACCAAGTGCTATAACTTGTACTCATATTCCCAAAAGAATTGAATCCATCAATTGCGAGTCCCAAGCGCACTTTCCGAGCTTCTATCCCAAACTCTAGATATTGATCATCGAAAGATCGCCATGCAAGTGAGTCAGTTGGGTGCCTCATGTATGCGTCATCCTTAACTCTTTTCTCCTCATGCCACCTCATATCAGCATCTGTTTTTTTACACATATATAGTCTTTGCAACCTAGGTCTCAAGGAAAAATATCATAACACCTTAACCGGCACATTTTTCTTAGCCTTCCACCTCGACTCTCCGCATATTGGACATGCTTGTTTCCCTTCGTTCTCATTCCAGAACAAAATACAATCATTCTTGCATGCATGTATTGACTTGTACTCAAACCCTAATCCATTTCTCAACTATTTCGCTACATAAAAGTTCTGTGCCAATGCAGATCCATCAGGAAGCACCTCGTTAAATAAGTCTAATACCATGTTTATTACTTTCATCGACATCCCACACAATGACTTAATGTGAAGCAACCGCACAATAAACGACCTTTTGGAATGTTTTGTATAGCCTGGATAAAGCTCGCGCTTTGCATCTTCCCACATTGCAACAAAATTTTGAGAATCAGTCCCTCGACCACCTGAGGTATTGTCGTCTACATCATCCATAAACATCCCAGCTCCAATGTCATACTGCTGACTGTGCATACGGCTAACCATGTAGTACCCATCAGGTATACCCCAGATTCATACCGTTCACAAACATATGACTTTCAGCTTCAGCCAATGATATTGCACACAAATTTTTACACCCTCGACATGGACACTTAATTTAACCACGACTATCAGCAGATGATCGAACAAAATCAATGAAAGTTCTTACTCCACACGCATAGAGTGCGTAATCCTTTCCAAATCTATTGCCTAGCCGCATCCAACTTTTGTCTATTTCTAAAAAGTTCTATCTATTAGTCACACTAAATGTATATAGAAAATTCACATGCATGTCAAGCTCCAATTCTCATTGCTATTTTTATAAGGTAGTTGGTCCTATCGCATTCGAAATTATATTATCCATATTGTACATATTCCATCACTCTACTACTTTCCACGTTACTAGAAATTTCTGCAGCACCTCCCCATAGTTCTCTAAGTATACATGTTCACTCAGAGGGATTGTGACCATACGAACAGTAAACCCGAATAGCAGTAGAGGAAAATATCGAAACTTCATACTAAACGTGTTTAGTAGGAGTAACAAGAATGTGTAATACAGATGATATAATCTCAAACTGTCCACACTGAAAAATTCAGGAATTAGTGAACACTTAAATGTATATTAATTGTTGAACGAGTCTAAGGTTAGTAGAAACCCAAAGAACATATTCTGTCACTCTACTACTTTCCACGTTAGTAGAAATTTCGGCAGCACCTCCCCATAGTTCTCCAAGTATACATGTTCACTCAGAGGGATTGTGACCCTACGAACAGTAAACCCGAAGAGCAGTAGAGGAAGACACCGAAACTTCATACTAAAAGTGTTCAGTAGGAGTAATAAGAATGTGCAATATAGATGATATAATCCCAAACTGTCCCCACTGGACAATTCAGGAATTAATGGACACTTAAATGTACACTAATTGCTGAACGGGTCTAAGGTTAGATATGCAATGTCACACAATATCTATAAAAAACACATGAAATAATATAAGCCCAAAACATTTGAATTAACAATATTCAAGACATAATGGTATATTGTTGAACTAGAGAGAGATGGAAGAATATGTTCACAATTTTCCTATCATTACACAACGATGGGGAATAATTTTGAAAAAATGTCTAAATTTTAGTCAAATTGCTTGACTGTCAAAGTCCTCTGGCCTTGACAACTCTCAAGGCCAGAGAGACTATGACAGTCAAGCAATTTGGCAGACATTTCTTTGAGATAATTCTTCCTTGTTATATAATTTTAATTGTTATTATACTTAAAATTATCATTTTAAATTGTTATCATACAATTTATTTCAACTAATTTATACTTAGTTATTTATTAAGTTGATTTATTTTAATTTGTTATTATACTTAAAATGATCATTTTAAGTTGTTATTATACAATTTATTCCAACTAATTGATACTTAGTTATTTATTAAGTTGATTTATTTTAAGTTGTTATTATACTTAAAATTATCATTTTAAATTGTTATCATACAATTTATTTCAACTAATTTATACTTAGTTATTTATTAAGTTGATTTATTTTAATTTTTTATTTTACTTAAAATGATATTATTTTAATTTGTTATTATACTGAAAATTATCATTTTAAGTTGTTATTATATAATTTATTCCAACTAGTTGATACTTAGTTATTTATTAAGTTGATTTGTTTTAAATTGTTATTATACTTAAAATTATCATTTTAAGTTATTATTATATAATTTATTCCAACTAATTGCTACTTATTTATTTATTAAGTTGATTTATTTTAAATTGTTATTATATTTAAAATTATCATTTTAAGTTGTTCTCATACAATTTATTCCAACTAATTAATACTTAGTTATTTATTAATCTCAATTTATTTTACGTTGTTATTATACTTAAAATTATCATTTTAAGTTGTTATTATACAATTTATTCCAACTAATTAATACTTAGTTATTTATTAAGTTGATTTATTTTAAGTTGTTATTATACTTAATATTCCCACAACAATGTTTCTAAACTTATTAATTCTTCAACAAATACCATAAACTCACAAGATATTCATAAAATTCATAAACAATAATTATGATATTTCAAATCCATATCACAATATTTTCACAATATTTCTACAATAAAGTTATCTAAACATAACAATATTTTCACAACAATGTTTCTAAACATATTAATTCATTAATAAACACCATAAACTCACCAAATATAAATATACTTAATAAACAATAATCTCAATATTTCAAATCCATAACATAACATTTTCACAATATTTTCACAACAAAACTATCTAAATTTAACAATATTCCCATAACAATGTTTCTAAACATATTAATTTATCAATAAACACCATGAACTCACCAAATATAAATATACTTAATAAACAATAATCATAATATTTCAAATCCATATCATAACATTTTCACAATATTTTCACAACAAAATTATCTAAATATAACAATATTCCCATAACAATATTTCTAAACATATTAATTCATTAATTAATACCATAAACTCACCAAATATAAATATACTTAATAAACAATAAATTTAGTTATTTCAACAACATATCACAACATTTTCATAATATTCCCACAACAACGTTTCTAAACATATTAATTCTTCATTAAACACCATAAACTCATCAAATATAAATATACTTAATAAAAAATAATCATAATATTTCAAATCCATATCAAAACATTTTCATAATATTTCCTAGAAAAAAATTATTTAAACATAATAATATTCCCACAACAATATTTCTAAACATATTAATTATGCATTAAACACTATAAATTCACAAAATATTCACAAAATTCATAAACATATATAACTAAAGTTTAGAAATATCCTTAACACTTTTTAATATCCTATTACAAATGAGAAGCTTTCAATTTGTCAAAACAACCACCTCCTTCAAAAAAATAACAATACTAATTTGTTAGAGACATAAATATATATAACACAAGAGAAATATCATGAAATTGTAAATAATGGAAAAAATAAATTTTCCTTACCAAAATAGTTCCAAAATCCTAATCCTCAATAATCACTCTCTCTCACTCTAACCCCTCTTACTCGAACTCTCTCTCTCTCTAACCCACTGCACTATCACCCTCTCTCTCTATTTCATGGACGGGGGAAGCAGAAATGACTCTGCTTTCTCCCGTGCGTGTTTTCATGTAAAAAATATTTCATTTCAATTAACGTTCAAACATTTAATTTTTCACCATTCATGTTCGAACGTTAAGCTTCAACATTCAGACGTGAATGCTCAATGTAGAAGACGATAATCGAGCGATAAATTTTCCCCCAACAATTTTCGTACATTTGAACGTATAGGATTTAATATCTGAACGATACAATTAAGCGGGAAATTTTTCGCCCACATTTTTTCATATTTGAATGTACATAATTCACGTTAGAACGTGAATATAACTAGATTATTAATAGTTAGAAATAAAAAATAATCTAGTATATATATAATATATATTATATAACATATTCATAAATACTATTATACATTATAGTTGCATAATATATTATATACACTGAATAATAGTATATATAATATATCACTACAAGGGGAGGTTCGTTAGAGTTAAAGTCCCACTTATAATATATATATATATATATATATATATATATATATATATTAGAGCATACACTATATATATTAGTATATACACTATATATATAAGTACATACACAATATATATATACAATGATAGCATAATACTTTAAATGGAAATATAATATATAATTATAGACATTTGGCTATAATTAATAAAACTTACAACAACATATATATAGTACCTATATATATATTATATATAGTGTATTATATTATATATATATACAACATAGATATAATAGATAGAAAAATGTAGATAATTCTCATAATAAAAAACAGGGAGATCATTCAACAATAGTTATTAAAGATGGAACAAACAACTTCATTAATATTCTTGATAGAATTAAAAAGAGGAGTCTCGAGGCTAATTATCAATTGAATGAAGGTCGTATAAAGTATTTCACAATAACATATTCTAAACTTATATTATAATATAATATTAGATATAGTATGCTATATATTATAATATATAACATATATTTATAAAATAATATATTATTAATATATTTTAAAAAATCAATCAAGAAACGGTTGAACGATGACTTAGTAGGTTTGAACGTCTTATTTCTCACATTCAAACGTTTCATTCCACGTTGGAACGTTACTAGGAATAATGTTTGAACGTTATATTTCTCACATTACAACGTTTTTTTAAACGTTGGAACGTTACTTGGAATAACGTTCGAATGTTATATGTATATAAGTCCAAAACTGAATGCCCGAAACATCATTTTCTCCATTTTCTTCTAACACCGTTTGCATGCCGCCACTCCTCTATCACCGCCGCTATCAAACTCCGCCACAACAATCACTAAAAGGTAGGAATTTCTTTTTGAAGCATTAGATGTATTTTATACATAGATTTAGGGTAGATTTTGTTTAAAACCGAAACCCATGGTGGCCGAATTTTCAACTCTATTTTTTAGCCACCATGGGTTGCCATTGGCCAAAAAGTCACTATAGAAAAGTTTCTTGAAGTGTATACTTCATTTCTACTGTGGCATTTTGGCATTTAGTTGGTATGTATGATGATTTTGGAGCTTTCGAGAATGGTTGAGTCGACTTAGCCATTCTGTATCGTTACTTTTGAATGTTACACTAATACGTTCAAACTTACGACGTTTCAATTTCATAACAGTTTGTCTTCCACGTCCGGACGTATATTTTCTACGTTCGGACGTTATAGTATTTATGTCCGAATGTATAATTTAATGTTTGAACGTAATGCTTTTAAATTTATTTATCCCTTCAAGAATTTGGCGTTTATCGTTTAAGTTCGCACATAAACACATATGTTCAAATGTATATCCAAAAGTCTGAACTTGTATGTATTACGTTCGAACGTAGAACAATTAAATTTATTATATGTTATACATTTAGACGTTTTATTTTACGTTTGAACAAAATGTTTTTACATGCGAACGTAAAATATATACGTCTGAACGTTTTATCAGAAAGTTAGAACATATGTTTCTCTATGTTCGAGCGTTTATGCAAAACAGTTTAAAATTATAACAAAAGATGCATCAATAGTACTCATAATTTTTTTTTTCCTATTTTCAGGATATGGCTAATCTTTTGCATACCAGGAAACGAGGGAGGGAAGGAGCCACTTAGGACACTGCTCGGATCGGGGCTCGTACTATTATGGTAGAGAGAGAGGCCCTGATCAACGAGTTTGACAAGCTCAGATGGGAGCAAATGAATCTGAGAGATGTATTCCTCAGTAAAGGCTGGGGAAATATCTGCACATTGAGGGGGAAGGTATACCCCTCTATGGTTCAGGAGTTTTATATGGGGACGTGTGACATGCCTTAGGACGCATCCTCTCATACCGTGACCATACGCGGTGTGACGTTTGAGATTTCACCCTATGTCATCGCCGAGCACCTCGGAGTTCGTCGAGGAGTTCGAACATTGACTGAGGCTAACTCTCTAGCCTTGTTTCGCACATCTACATCTGCTCACAACAGACTTGATGTAGATGTAGGCACTTCTGCATCATCTACTGGCCCATTTGATCCATTATTAGCCAGAGATGCAGACCAGTCAGAGGCCGAGGGTGCTGGCCCTTTGGCTAGGGATGATGACCGAGACGAGGATTTCTACATCCTCACCGAGAGAGACGGCATGCAGATCGAGAGGTTGAACGCCTTTTACCAAAACCATTTGCTACCGTTCTTCCACATGTTGCATCTTATTGTTGCAAGAAACGTAGATCCTGTGGCACATAAGACCACATTTAGTCGGCTTCGGGTACAATTTTTTATATGAGTGGCACGTGGAGATCCCATAGATTTTCCACAACACATATTTGAGAGGATCCGTTACGAGGCGAGCATCGTCTTCACAGACAACCTCCCATACGGTGTCCTGATCAACTGACTATTACTTGCTCGGGGAGTGCCAACCTAGCCGGAGAAGCAGGTCAAAGATCAAATGAGTGCTCTCGACATGACTACGCATCGACGTAGCATGGGACAGGCGAGGGGACGTCAGCCACCCCCTGTACAGGATCTAGTTCTTCTGACGCAGCCCGAGCCTGGTGTAAGGAGTAGTGATCAGCAATCGGCGAGTACATCTGTGGGAGATGTGCGGCCTGCTTGGGTTGATGCGGTGATCTCACAGCTGACTGTGTATATCAATCTAAGATCGATCAATCGCTTGGGGCTATAGAAGCGTCTGTCACCGAGATAACCCACCGTGTAGGTATCTCAACAACAAGGTTGATACCTTGATCGAGGAGATATGGGTTACAAATTTTCTGGACAACGCTATCATTTGAGTGTTGTTTACGTTCTTTTATCATATTTTGTATTTTGCTTTTAATATTTATAGGGAACAATATTATTTAATATATCTATGGTTTTTTAATTTCAATTATCAATTTTCTTTAATGTTATATTTTTCAAGTTTAATACTAAATCACTGCACTTCATGTAATGATTTATACCTGAGTCTCTCTATGTACAAGACTCAATGTATCCAAGTTCAAAGAAAAATTACAAGACTTTCTTGTAGTGATTTATTCAAGATAAAAATCATTTTATATACAGAACTTGATAACTGAAAATGATATTGAAAATATATACTGACAGAACTAACCAGATCCAACCAGATTCAACAAGATTCAAAAGAATACCAAATCATGAGACAGATCAAGAAATAGCAAGAACAGAGGTATTAGTAGAATAATAATAAAAGAAATGACAGAAATAAAGGAAGTAAAGAATCAACATAACCGATTTACGTGGTTCGACCATAATGGTGTACGTCCATGGCAGGAATGGCCTCAGAGCTTTATTGATAAAGAATATCCATCATAGAGAAGCCTCAAAACCCCTTCTATTTACATAGCTCTCATCTCACTACAGAAATCACACAGATTTCTTCTTGTAAGTGAAATCCCTTATGCAAATCCTAAGTTCCCCTTCTCTGTTCTCTCTATCTCTCGAAGCCCCTCTCAAAAGCCGAATGAAAACACAAAAATGAATTAGGGTTACACAACTTGGATAGCCAAGTATTTATAGAATGAAACAGATGTCACCATGTGTCATGATCCCGCGGTTCAGACTTATTCCTTCCCTGCTGCAGCTTACATGTCACATGTAGATCATGTGTTCAACCAGCCCAGTTAATAAGCTTCATGGCTTCATAGACAGCCACTTGTTCAACATTCACAAGTCACATAAGCAGGGGTTAAGATAAATATAATCAACCTATGAATGAATTAATAAATGTATTGACATAACATTTACACTTCAAATATACATAAATATATATATATATTTATATATGTATACATAAATATATATTTATATATATAATTATATAATTATATTTTACAAATTGTGTATATATAAATATATACAAGTCAATTTTTTAGACTTGTATACAAATTATGCATTATAAAAATTACATAAATTTAAATTAGAGTCGTATTTAATTTAAATTTACAATTAACGTTCGAACGTTAATTATTAAAATTCAAACATTGGCGTCAAAACATTTCACGTTCGAACGTAAGTAGCTATATGTTCGAATGTATATGTGACTTTCAGACGTTTTTTTTTATACGTTGGAATGTAAAAAAAAATTCATCTACCTTTAATGAAGGTTTCAAAAAAGACTTTTTAATGACGGTAAAACAGTTGCACATACCCTTCGCGTAAACATCTCAACCACGCATGAATAGAAGGATCTTCGATTTTAATACATGAAGACAGAGACATCTCACTTGCTAATGTTCATTTGTTTTGCATATTAATGTTTGATGAATTCTTGTCAAAGCTCGTGCATAAATGCGTACGTACTGACGTTGATAATTATGGCCGGGGTCGACGTTACAGGTGTCGGTGATTGACCTCGACCCACAAAGTCAGACAATTTATGGGTGGTTGATGCAACATGCATGGCAGATGGACAGTGGTGGCACGTGTGTATTAATCAAAGCTCCTGTTCCAAGAAGCTAGATGCATGTGTCACCTGCATGCAGTATGACTGCAAGTTATAATGCACCATGCTCCATGTGAGTTTTCACCTGCCTGCCTGCATGCATGATTGTTTGTATAGGCCGGTACCGGCCTCGTGCTGGGGACAATCGATCTCAGTCACAATCATGGTCAATTAAAATTAAGTGCAGAAATTTTGTTGTTTTTTAGTAATTCCTTTCCCCATTTTCAGACAAGAGGATTTGATCCACATCATCTTTGCCGCGATATCATTAAAACATTTTACGACAAGGAGTAGATCATATAGTTTTCTTTGTTTTTTTTCTTTCCTCCTGGTAATATATAATTACATATTAATATTATCAACAAAGGGTTAGATATATATATAAATATATATATTTATATAATAGGGTAAGAAAACTGATTATTTATTGTTAGTTATTTTCTACGTACTAAAATAATTATTTTTTGTTAAAATAAGTATAGTTTTGTCACAAATAATCATTTTTTTCTTAAATAATTTCTCAAAAGGTTTTTTTTTTTAGTGGCGAAAAAAGGCTAGTTGATGTAAAAGTATAAGAAGGATGTTAAAGAATAAGACATAACATTCACGTCCCAAAGTTTTGGTTGATTAGGTCAAGAAAAAGATAATTACAAGGGCAGTTAATCATCAGCTGTCCAAAATATTGTATTTTGTCCTCTCGTAACGGATGGGCATGCATTTTGTAAGTTGTTTTGGAGATCAACTTACATAAAAATAAAACTTGCAAGTAAATGGACTTTAATATAGAGAGAAGAAAAATTCTATTTATCATTTTCACATATAATAAATAAAAAAATAAAAATAAAAATATAGTATGTGGTGTGTAGAAATGATGAGTAGTTAAACTTTACAGAAAAAGTAGTAATTAGAGAAGTTGGCGCGAGGGCAGGGCGATCGGACCTATTGGAACTTTTAGAATCATGTAAGATCCACGTGCGGCGGTGGAGGGGAATCAAATCTAGAAGATGATCTCGAATAAAAGAAGTCATCGACTTGAGAATAAAAACGGTCATGTACATGTACATAGCATGCACGTGCATCGGCTTGCCTAGAAATTAACAAAGAAAAAAGAAAAGAAAAGAACGTATAATTAAACCTTGGAGAAAATTTGGGAGGGAAAAGGAGGAGAAGCTACGCTTCCCAACTTTGAGGAGCTGGGTTTCGTGAGTAGATATACCTTGAGTTCTTTTTTGCCGGAGCTTTAGCTTGATTTTATAGTCCGTTTGAATAGTAAGATAAGATAAAATAAATTGAGATGATTTGTCATTAATAGTGAAATTATTAGTTAAAATGAAATGAGATCATAACTGATTTCATCTCACATTTGTATTCAAATGGACGGTAGTTATGCTAAAAGAAAATTATTGTTTTTTATAGAAGATTTTACTATTCATCATGACAAAGTATAAACAAGTCATTGCGCTTTGAGACAATTTCAACTATGATACTATCTCAGGAAATATTGAAAAATATAGCAAACACACTCACTCTGGATCATGGGATCAAATCTTGATGTATAACTAAACTAGGAACAGTATAAAATATTTTAATTTTGCGCAATTCGAATATTATATATGGTGGTAAATTTTGAACTATTTAATTTAAATCAATTGATGATTAACATTTATAAAAAATATAAAACTAAAATTGCTTCTTTAAATACTTTTTGAGTCCTGTATCATGTCGATCGTTTCTTGTTGATCTAATGCTTAAAATAGAATACTGCATTCAGTTATAGTGTATTGCTATAAATTGCAAGTGCCAGCAAATCCAATCAAAATTGTTTACTTTCAAAATTACGAAAATAATTTTCTAAGAGTCAACTTGGATTTATTAGCAATGGAGAAAACCTAAAAAAATAACTTCTAATCTCTTCTTAAATATCTGAAAAATCTGTCACCACAAATACTTCTCAGAGATGCACCAGTACTAGTCACAAATCAAGCAAGCCTGTAATCCAAGGTAGAGTTTTCGAAGTACATGTGCATGTGCATATATAGGACAAGAAGGTAGCTAGCCATCGGACAATTGTGACCATGCATGTCTTTCAAAGAATTCGACAATTATTCATAGTGACCATTGGTACATTAATTACTTTCCATGGCCCCTCATCAAGTTTAAGCAATACTAACCATGACATCTAGGTTTTAAATGTTGTATATGACTGACAAATTATATATAAAACTTGAACTCCTCTTTCCCCTTCAACTAATTAGCAAATATTGAAGTTCAAGTTGAATGAAAACAAGGAAATCTATGCACATTTTATTTAATGATTTATGCAAAAAGGAATTTTTTAAGATTTTTTAACTGTAAAAAATTTATGATTTACGATTGAATAGGGATTAAGAAAAACTAATATAACACACACACTTTCTCTCTCCTATTTTAACTCTTTGGATAGAGGTAGAGAGGGGTAGAGGAGGAAGGGACGACCCCACTTCCCGTGAGGTGAGAGGTATTCCTCGACTCGTGATCAAACCAGTCCCATGCATGATAGTCAAAATCGATGGAGGGCAACAATAGAGATAGAGGTGGAGGAAGGGATGACCGCACTTCCCATGAGGTGAAAGGTATTCCTCGACTCGTGATCGAACCGGCCCATAAATGATGGTTGAAATCAATGGAGGGCAACAACCACCCCCATTCCTCCATGGAGATAGGGTTTGTTTTTTGGATTTGTTTGTTTTTTTGTTGTGGTTATTCACACGCCGAAGACATGTTTGTTTGAGTGAGGTCCATACCAATAATTTATGTCAATAATTTGATGAAAAGAATCACAAAAAAACATGATAGATGTCCTACATTTGAGTTGGACCTAAATTGGGGTAAGCACAAAAGGATTTTACTTGATGTTTTTCTATCATTCTCAAATTAATTCATTTCCAACAGTAATGTTAAACAAAGGCCTTAATTAAAAAGCCAGATGGCCCCTTAGATTTTAAGGTCTCTATTAAGCTTTCTGCTTCACTCTTTTTTTTTTTTTTGTGAAGTTCTGCTTCACTCTTGAATGTGCATATATAGACAACAAGTGTGAAATCTAACCATAATTTTCAAAGAATTCGGCAAAACTTTTGTAGTGCAGCACTTGGCAGACAATACATTGATGAGATGGGGTGCAAAGTTTAGTGCTATTTTCTGTTTTATTTTCTTTTTTCTTTTTGTGCTAACAACATTTCACCTTTTTATACTTGCTTTACTTTATCGTGGTAGTTGATTTTCCTTCCAAAGTCATTGAATTTAGGGTAGAGGAGTAGGTCAAATAAATATGGACCCAACGTATAGAACAGATGGGCCCTGCGGAATGGCAAGGTATAGGACAAGTGTCTTGATGGTAGGGCCTCTTATGATCTTATCTTTATTGCAAGAACTTGCCAAAGGAACCCTCATCCAGCTTATCTTAAAACGTGACATTTGTACGTCCGTTGAGTTGTTGTACTCAAGTTGATGTATAAATTTGATTTATAAAATTTAAATTTAAAATTTATTTTTTAAATCAAATTATAGTATATGAATATTTTACTAGATATTAAATATGCATGTACAGTAATTTACACTTTCTTTTAAGAGGACAACATTAAATATTTTAGTTTCCACGTAATGCGTTTACTGCTTCATAGAATTGAATTAGCCAATTCGATTGAATATTTTTTTGGGATGCAGCGATTCAAATCTGTCCAGATCATGCATGCCTTGGAGAAGCAGTTGCAAGGAGATGCTTTGACAATTGTTAATGCAATCAATAGCGCTGAAGAACAATGGAGTCAAGCAACTGCTTATTTAGATGGAGTCTTGGTCTGTTAGACAGGTTTCTATACAAGGTTATATGTTACTTTTTCTTACTATTTAATATTTTATAATTATTTTTTTATTATTTTTTACTACTATTCATTTACAAATATTCTTAAATACTTTCACTATTCAAACGTATCCAAATATATGAGAAAAGTAATCTTGTGAAGGCTTATCCTCCTTGTATTTGATATAAGGTGAATAAAATAGGAAATCTCTTTCTCCACAAAAAAAAAAAAAAAAACCTGGAGGAGACCCGTCTATTCAATTTTGAGACATGAATAACATGATCCACTCCATAGATTTTATACCATTCATGAGTTTCGGAAATTTGATGTGTTGGAAGATGATTAGAAAAATGTTAAGCGTAAATGAAAGATGTACCTTGTTTATCTCTCATTAATATTTAGATGCCCAATGGATCAAAAGATTAAAAAAAAGGGTACGTGTATATTGACGATTTAACAAAAAAAAAAAAAAAAAGGAGAGAAATACAACGTAAAATCTGTTGTTAACATTTGCCACCTAAATTGTGGGACCTTAATTAATTTATAGAACTTGATTCACCCACGATTTGTGTCATTTCGGGGGCTTCTTCTCCAAATGTTAGTGCTCTGCCTGCATGGTATGGATGCCTGTGGGGGTGAGAATTGCAATAGTTCATGAATCATGGCAATTAATTTGAATCCATTAATGTCATATATATCCACTTATAGTTTTTAAAATATTTCCTAGAGTCAGATTCATATAAAATTAGAAAAATATATATATAAAAATATAATCGGTGCACTTTATCTTAGAATACATGATTCAATTTTTATTCTAAGATAATGATGATGTGGCTCTATGTTATTGGCTGATGTAATAGTTAGTTACTTAGTTACATTCAGCTTCTCTTATATAAATAGGTTGTTGTAAAAAGTTGTAAACAACTCAGTTTTATATTACAGAATAAAGCTTCACACATCTCTGCTTTTCTCTTTCATTGCTCATTTTGCTTCAAGATTCCATGCTTAGATTCAGAATTTATCATGGTATCAGATGATTTTCTTTGATTAATCTGATTCTAGGTGGATTCATTGAATCAATTTCACAATTCATTCAAAATGATGGATATGGATTCGCCTCCACCTTGCAATTCAATTCCACCAAATCCGATCTAGGATTCTTACTATTTGCATCATGGAAAAAATCGAGGTTTGATGTTAGTATCACAGTAGCTAAATAGTGACAATTATCCTACATGGCGAGAGCTATGTCCAAAGCACTCAATGCAAAGAATGAGATGAGGTTTGTTAATGGAAACCTAAAGAAACCTGCAAATACTTCAGATCTGAAGTTCTTAGCATGGGAAAGGTGTAATGATACGGTATTATCCTGGTTACTCAATTCGGTCACCAAGAATATAGCCTCAAGCATTCTGTATATTGATGTAGCAGCAGATGTCTGGAAGGATTTACAATAAAGGTTTTCGCAAGGGAATTGAACTCGAATTTTTCAATTAAAGAAAGCCATTAGATCCTTAACTCAAGAGCAACAATTGGTTAGTGATTACTTTACTCAATTAAAAGCATATTGGGATGAATTAGCCAATTATCACCAATTGCCATAATGCACATGTGGAATAATGAAAAATCTTTTAGAATTTCAGCAAGAAGGGTATATTTTACAATTCTTGATGGGATTAAATGATTCATTTACTAGTATAAGAGGACAGATTCTATTGTTGGATCCTTTACCATCCATGAATCGAATTTTTTCCCTTGTTTTACAAGAGGAAAAACAGAGAGAAATAAATATGAATTCTACACCGAGCTTTGACTTCATTGCTGCTGTGACAACTAAGAACACAAAGAATGTTAACACATTCAACAAACAATCTGGATCTCGAAAAGATAGACTGTATGCAGTCATTGTGGATATACGAGTCACACCTTAGACAAATGTTACAGAATCCATGGTTTTCCACCAAGATTTAAATTCAAGAAATCCAATGTTCACTCAGCAAATCAAGTATTCTCTTCTACAGTTCAGGAAAGTAACGAGATTCCACAGTTATCATTCACACAAGAGTAATGTCAGCAAATTCTTGCCTTAATCAATCACTCTCCCAAATCAAATGGTCCTAACTCATCAGTAAACCAAGTCTCCAATTTGGCTGCAGAAATACCTAACTCATATGGTATTCTTCCAATGCCAAATGTCAGATATTCTGAAAACTTTTCAAGTAAAATTCCTTGTATTCTTTCTATCTCTGCCTCTGTCAATTCTCCACACATTCCTTGAATTATTGACATTGGCGCCACAAACCACATGGTCTGCTCTACCAGTTTCTTTTCTTCAATTAATTCTTATGTTTCTTCATCTATTAAATTGCCAAATAACACTCTTGTTTCAGTTACTCATATAGGAACTGTAACTCTGTCCAAAGACTTGGTTTTACACAATGTTCTTTGTGTGCCTTCTTTTTCATTTAACCTTATATCAACAAGTAAATTGACCAAAGATACTCATTGTTATCTTGTTTTCATTTCCAAATTCTGTTTTGTACAAGGCCTATTTACTTGGAAAACGATTGGAGTGGGTGAAGAAAAAGCTATTCTATATCATCTCTTGCAAAAACACTCGGTTGGTTCATCATCTATCACTCTTTCAGTCAATAAAGAATTCGACCTTTGACATTACAGATTAGGCCACCTTTCTTTGTCTAGGTTACAAACTCTAAATAAGTCTGTACCAGATATTAAAATCTCCAATTATTCTCCATGTACTGTATGTCCATTAGCAAAACAAGTGTCTCCCATTTGAACTCAGTAATAACACTTCTTTGATTCCATTTCATCTTGTGCATTGTGATATATGAGGACCTTTTTTAGTTAATTCTTTAGATGGTTCCAAATTCTTTCTAACAATTGTGGATGACTTCTCTAAGTGCACTTGGGTGTATCTTATGAAACACAAATCTCAAACTAGACAATACTTGCAATCCTTCTTTTGTCTTGTTGAAAATCAATTCAGTCTCAAGATTAAATGCATTTAGACTGACAATGGGGTTAAATTCAATATGCATGGATATTATCTAGCTAAAGGTGTAATTCATCAAAGGAGTTGTGTTGAAAAACCAAAACAAAATAGTGTGGTTGAAAGAAAACATCATCATGTGCTGAATGTTGCTAGATCTCTTAGATTTCAGGCCTCATTACCATTAAAGTTTTGGGGTGACTGCATTTTAACAGCAACACATTTAATCAACTTAACTCCTACACCTTTATTAGCTAACAAATCACCATATGAAGTTCTTCATTCTTCTCCTCCTTCTTATACTCATCTAAGAGTATTCAGATGTTTGTATTTTGCATCCACTCTTTCTAGAAACAGATCAAAATTTGATCCTCGAGCCAAAAAGTCATAGGATATCCTTATGCTGTGAAAGACTACAAATTGTATGATCTTGAATCTCATACAACATTTTTATCTTGTGATGTGATATTTCATGAGTCTATTTTTCCTTTTTCATCTATAAATTCAAATCCATCTCATGATATTGATCATTTTTTAGTCTTACCTAATATCATTTTTGAAGCATCAATTACATCTATTGCAGATAATTTTTTATTTACATATTCATTATCTCTTCCTTCTAATACTTCTAATTATGATTCAAACAATTCTTCTTCATTCCCACCTCCTGCTCCTATTTCTTCCAATCAAATTCCTCCAAGACAGTCCACTAGACAAAGAAGACAACCTAGTTATTTGCAAGACTATCATTGTCAACTTGCTTTGACAAACAATAACCACGCTTTTCTTCAGTCTCTTCAATCAGATTTAATGGCAGAAAGTTCTCAAGGTACATGTTATCTTATTTCTAATTTTGTTTCTTATCATAAACTCTCACCTTCTCATAGATGTTTTACATTGTCAATATATTCCCACACTGAACTAAAGTCAATTTCTCAAGCCATAAAAATACCCGAATGGCAAGAAGCCATGAATGCTGAAACCAAAGCTCTTGAACAAAATAAAACTTGGACTCTTACTTCCTTACCTGTAAGAAAGAAATCTATAGGCGGTAAGTGGATCTATCGTATAAAATACATGGCAAATGAAAGCATTGAGAGATATAGAGCCCGAATGGTGGCTAAGGGAAATACACAAGTTGAAGGATTAGATTTTCAGGAAACTTTTTCTCTTGTTGCAAAGCTGACCACAGTGAGGTGTTTGCTAACTTTGGTTGCTGCTAAAAACTAGTATTTACATCCATTAGATGTAAATAATGTTTTTTTTTCATGGTGACCTCAATGAAGAAGTCTACATGGACATACCACCAGGATTTGCAAAACAAGGAGATTCTCGAGTTTGTAGGCTTACCAAGTCACTTTATAGATTGAGACAAGCTTCACGCTAATGGTTTTCCAAACTTTCCTCTGCTATTATTGAATATGGATTCACTAAGTCCAATTCTGATCATTCACTTTTCATCAAAACCACAAATTCTTCTTTCATTGGTTTGTTAGTTTATGTAGATGACATAATACTAGTAAGCAATAACATGGATTCAATCACTACCTTGAAGTCATTCTTAAATGACATATTCAAAATCAAAGATTTGGGGGTATTGAAATACTTCTTGGGTCTAGAAGTGGCCAGATTTGACAAAGGGATCACTTTGTGTCAAAGAAAATACTCATTGGACATCCTACAAGACTCAGGTTTACTAGCTGCAAAACCTATCCAGTTTCCCATGGAACAAAACATCAAATTATCGTTATCTGAAGGTGATTTAATTGAAGATGCTTCCAGCTATCGAAGGTTAATTGGTAGATTAATATACCTTACCATTTCTCGGCCAGACTTGACTTATGCAGTTCAACTTAATAGCCAATACATGGATAAACCATGGCAACCTCACTTAGATGCAGCTCATAGAGTCCTTAGATATTTGAAGGGAACACTTGCACAAGGGTTATTTTTTTCAGCACAATCTGATTTGCATCTCAAGGCTTTTTGTGACTTTGATTGGGCAGGGTGTGTGGACTCTAGAAAATCAATAAAAGGCTTTTGTGTTTTCCTTGGTAATTCACTTATATCTTGAAAATCTAAAAAATAACAAACTGTGTCAAGATCCTCAGCTGAAGCTGAATATAGAGTCATGACATCCACCACTTGTGAATTAACATAGCTACTTGCCTTAATGAAAGATTTTCAGATTGATCATCACCAACCTGCTCTGCTATTTTGTGGTAATAAAGCTACCTTACACATTACATCAAACCCCCTGTATTCCATGAAAGAACAAAATACATCGAAATTGATTGCCACATTATAAGGGAGAAAATGCTGGCCAACATCATCAAACCACTACATGTTGCTTCTGCTCTTAAATTAAGTGACATTTTTACTAAACCCCTTAGCTGTAACCAGTTTCATAGCTTGTTGTCTAAAATGAGAATTTTAGACATCCATTCTCCATCTTAAGGGGGACTCTTAGAATACATGATTCAATTTTCATTCTAAGATAATGATGATGTGACTTAATGTTATTGGCTAATGTAATAGTTAGTTACTTAGTTACATTCAACTTCTCTTGTATAAATAGGTTGTTGTAAACAGCTGTAACCCTCATTTTTATAATACATAAGTAAAACTTCACATGTCTATGCTTTACTCTCTTTTATTGTTCATTTTGCTTCAAGATTCCATGCTTAGATTCAGAATTTATCACTTTATGATCCATTTCTTCGGGTTCACTACTCTAATTCCATGTTGTTGGCTACTTCACTAGATTAGATTTACGCCCATTTCGGTTGTAATTTACATTTCACCTGAAATGTTGAGATTTCCTATCAGCATTTATTTATAGCAATCATCTTGACACCCACGCATAATTTTATTAAATGTATGTGTTTTTTAAATAATATAGAAAAAAACTAGTTTTTTGTTTTTGCATATAGAATAATACTAAATATAATTTTAGAGTTCGTAAGTTCTGTGCAATTCATTAAGAACAAGTAAAATTCAAAAAAAAGAAAAAATTTATATGAATCTCAAGTATGCCTATTTTAAAAAAATATTGTGCTAAAATTATATACCAAAAAGTATATTAGTCATTGAAAAATACTAAGTATTGTATTTAAAAAAAAACTTATAATTTTTTTTTTCTGATATACGGAAAATTATAAAATTAAAAAATATTTAACAAAATAAATATAAAATTGTAAGCAGTGGTCGAAGTCATTATCCAGCGAAAATATGCGACGGGAATTTTCATCTCGTTCTCGAAAGTAGCTGGCTATAATAAGTCACCCACGAGGAAGCAAGCAAACGATTGGTCAAACAAATTAGGGGGATACTTGATTGCGTAAATTATCTTCAAACCCTACAAATCTGCGTGCAATTTGGCTTGCGTTTTCAGAGAGACAGACCGAGGAAGAAACTGTCAAACTCATCTATCTATCTATCTTTACTTCCATGTTTGAAAGAGCAAAGCCAAATGAGATAACACACGTTTTACGCTGTCGTGTTGTCTATTTCCCGGTACTCTCTGTTACGTTCACGCGGTTCGCCATTTGCCAAAACTCCCTTTCCTTGTCCTCACAGCTACAACAGTTTGTGTAATATATTAAAAAAATGCTAATTCAATTTTTAATAAATGGGTCGAGATATCCTATATTATAATTTATTTATTCGCAATTTAAACCTTTAAAAATTATGATTGGAGGGATAAAAGACATTAAATAGTTGTTTAAGAATATATAAAATATATTTATTTTGCTGTGAATATATATTTTCTTTGTGAAGTTTTTATTTGATATTGTTTGTTTGAGACCCAAGTAAATAGACAGGCGTGGATAAGATTTGAATAGTGGGATTACTCGCAGTTGAATTCAAACATCAAACGTGCTACTTTTCGTTCGAGCCATTAAAGCCGTCCATTTTTTATCATAAAAAAACAAAAATAGCAAAAAAGGGCCAGAGGAATTACTGGAAGAATTAAGAGTATATAGCAAAAAAAAAAAAAATAGAATTTTACAAACTACAAAGTATCTTTCAAAGGGGAGACCCCATGAGAGGGACAGCTATAAATGATAAATCTGCTAATCTAATGCCTTTAATTATTGTCGGTTTATCATAGTTTCTCTCTCTGTTCTCTACATAATCGTTCTTTCTAGAACCCAGACCTTCGTTCCGAATTGGATATTTGTGTTCTTTCTTTCCCGGTGCCTTTGTTTTTGGCTCTGCTGCTCTTTCCCGAGAAGGTCGATTCTCTTTTCATTTTCCGTTACAAAACACTTTCGATTCAAGCGTTAGTACTCGGACGACCCACCAATCTTTTCTTCCAGAAAACATGGGTTTGTGTTAGCAGAGATCAACTCAACTTGTCTCCCCCAAACTTCGTCTCATTTTTCCCGTGCTTACTTGGGCTTTCTTTTCCTTCAAAACCTGCCAAATTCAGACATTTTTTTCTTTGAATCCCTGAGCTTTGCTTTCTGGGTTTGATTTAGCTTCAAGAGTTAACGTTGAATCGTCTTGACCTTTAGCCATCAGCTTGTTCCTTGCATTTTGAACAAAGCAGAGCTTGAGTTTTCTTTAAGGTTAGTGAAAAAGATAAAAGCTGATTGAGTGGAAGAGGAAGGGAAAGAACGATTTGTTTCTTACTGTATATCTGTCAGAAAAAGATTTGCTGGAATTTGAGTTCTCCGGTGTACGGAAAGGTCGTGGAATTTGGCAACATTGACAACGAAGCTGTCTGCTGAAGAGAGAGAGGGAGACTCAGAGATTCAGTTCCCGTGAAGTTTGCTGTCAAAACGTCAAAAAATAGTTGTATTTTTAGATAAATTTTGCATTCTCCATTCTCTACAGCTCGCTCGCTCTCTCTCTCTCTCTCTAAAAGGGAAATCAAAATCCGATAAATTCTCTATCCCCCTCTCTCTCATTTCTCTCTCTGTCTCTCCTCAGTTTCTATCTCTGTTTTCTGGGTTTCCACCGTTTGCAGGGTTCGGAGAGAGAAGTGAAACCCTCTCTCTCTCTCTCTCTATTTTTCTTGGTCTCTGTCTCTCTCTAAAGTGCCTCGAAAACCATGATTTGTGATAAAATGTCAATGCAATCAAATCTTGACTGTTTCCTCCAATGCACAACTCCTGTGGTACAATCCCAGTTTCTTCCCAAGGTTTGTACAATTATGTTTTTCTTGGTTAATCATTATTTTCCTTCGACTGCTCAGTTCTGGAGGTCCTCGAATAATCAGATTCATTTCCATTTATAATGTTATATATGTGATCGTTTTTCTCTTGGTTTCAGACTGAGATTAGAAACCTAAATCGCCTATGGCATCCATGGGAGAGAGAAACAGTTGAATATTTCACCTTAGGAGATCTTTGGAATTGTTATGATGAATGGAGTGCATATGGGGCCGGAGTTCCGATCGTGTTGAACAACGGCGAGACCTTAGTTCAGTACTACGTGCCTTACCTCTCTGCAATCCAAATTTTCACAAGCAATTCATCTGTAAACACTTTGAGGTATAAGCTAGATTATCTTTATTTGCAATCTTTGTTTTGTTTTTTTGGTTTTATATCTTCCTAGAGATGGAATTATACGAATTAACTTTGAAAGCCAAGGTCGCCTCATTAGATCGACTGTGATGGAATATGCAAATGTTGGATTTGATTAGGTCTAATGCTCTTTAATGACTTGGAAAATTGAAAACTTGGGAACCCAATATGCAATAATGGTTTTGTTGAATAATTGGGTAGGTAATTGGCGGAAGAAATCTTCCATTAGCTGTAGAGTTGAAATTCTAAAGGACCCATATGGGCTTGTTTTTTGATTTGGTCTTTAATGTGCTTTTTAAATTCTTGCTGGGACAATCTTACCTATGAAGTGCTGCAATTATATTGTTTTAATTGTATTTGTATTTTTAAGTGGCTGTTTTTGACCCAGTAATATATTTCTTTTTGTAATTAGACCAAGTAATGTTAACAATAAGGTTGAATGAGATTTTCAGGGAAGAGACTGAGTCAGGATACTGCGAGACAAGGGATTTCTTCAGTGATTCGTGCAGCGACGAGAGCGAGAGTGAGAAGTTATGGAGATGGGATGGATTCTCCTCAGAGGATGGAGGGTCTGAGCAAGAGAACCTTTGTCATCTGAATGATAGATTGGGCAACCTTTATTTTCAGTATTTTGAGAGATCAACTCCTTATGGCAGAGTTCCTCTAATGGATAAGGTATTCTGTCAGTTAAATGTTACTCTTGTGCAAACCTTACTTTGCCTTTGTATAATGTTCTGTACTTTATTAGCAGAGTTTTTCTATCCTTTTGTTTTTCTTTATGGTTAATAAGACTGTTCAAGCATAGGAATGCTGAGAACATTTGCGAATTTTTGAGAATCATAGGAAATCTAGTCATGATAGGCATCTAATAAAGATAGAATGAAACTTTTGAATTGAATATGAAATAGGATTTTCTTTTCCATGGATAATGTCTTGATTAATACTCTAGTACATTTTTGTGTGTTTGTGTGTTACTACTCTGTCCTCTCTCTCTCTCTCTCTCTCTCTCTCCCCCTCGAGTCTTTTAGAATATTTATCATTCTTCATGAGCATATATACATAACTTTGATCTATTGTTTGTCCTCCTTAATCGTACCATTTGGAAGAAGAATACAAGGTTTGAGTTTTTAAATTTCTGGATGAATATAATTTATGACCATTGAACTCATTAATTCCTTCAGTCTCTTTAACATATGAAAGGATGCAGATTCCTTGAAAACTTATTTGTTCCGAATTTTCAGATTAATGGATTAGCTCAAAGATACCCTGGCTTGATGTCATTGAGAAGTGTGGATCTTTCCCCAGCTAGCTGGATGGCAGTTGCTTGGTCTGTCTCTCTCTCTCTACTGTATATAAACCTTATAATTTTAAAAGAAAAGAAGCGTTAAGAAGTTTTTATATTTTACTTTGGGCAATTACTTTTAAGTCTCAACAGTCTTCAATGGTATTTGTATAGGCTATTACTAGTATGTTAAGAGTACCAATAAATGATTATTTCCACGACCATTAGCTTGGTGGTTTGTTTGATATTAACCCAACATATTAAATGATACAATTTTCTGATATTTATGATTTTCAGGTATCCAATTTATCACATTCCCATGGGAAGAACTATAAAAGATTTGTCCACATGCTTCCTTACTTACCACACGCTTTCATCTTCATTCCAAGGTAGTCTCTACGTCCAACCCAGTTTGTGTGAGGAGTTTGTGCTGTGTCAATGAATTCTAATTGTTGTTAAGAGTTGTTTGAATGAACTTTTGTTTTCACCTTTATTATTTGCATTCTTAGAAAGTTACATAAGCAAACAATCTTTGCTCACAAAAGAAGCATTGGGGATATATATGTGTATGTAGATATGGACCTCGAAGATGACCTTGAGCGTGACGAAAGGAAGAGAAAGGAAGGGGAGGGCATATCTCTTCCTCCATTTGGTTTGGCCACTTACAAGATGCAAGGAAAGGTGTGGGTCTCGGGCAATTGTGGCCTGGACCAGGAGAGACTAGTGTCGCTTTTGAGCGTGGCAGATTCATGGCTAAAGCAATTGAGGGTCCAGCACCATGACTTCAACTACTTTTCAGGGATCAGACATGGCTAAAACCGCTACTTTTTTTTTACATAATCAATCCACTTGGAAGCTGTTGACCATAAAAGATCTTTTCGGATCTTTGGTTTTGTACTGTTGATTTGAGTTACAGGCCTTGAGTGTTAGGATGGTAGATGATATATACTTGTCATCGTTGAGCTTCATGGATAGCTTACTCAGGGGTTGTTGGTCTTCTGTAATATTTCATCGAATGATATAACTTGAGGGTTGAGTTAATAGGCGCTTTGTGTAGAGGAATGAGTGTGGTCTGACTGATCGATGGAGATAGAGGAGTGGCTCTTCATCTATCAACTTTTTATGGATTCTCTATAATATATACTTTTGACCATAATATTGGAGCTAGCCCTTGGAGACATTTTGATTCATTTCCTTCATATCTCATTCGGTACAACCATTAACATTATCACATTATTAGTTTTGGGTTTTTTTATTTTTTTATTGAATGAAGGAAAATGGGTCGTTCTTAAAACTTTCACGTGGAGAGGAAAAAGACAATGGAATGTCAGAAACATATCGATGGCTTAAAATGAAAACTACCCTATTTTTTGGGCAAAGAGATATCGACCACAAACTCACCACACTCTTCTTGTTTAGTGCTATTTCGGAAAGCCATCTATAAACACTTTTGGCCCCTTAAACACGAAACCGAGGGTTGACATTCTGCATGCCATACCAATGGGCGGGCGGGCTGGCTCTTGTTTGAATATCTTGCGCTTGCAAGGCTGCTAGCTACTTTGTAACTTGTTAGGTTTTCATGGACTGGAATTAGGGTTGTTTGGTTAGATAAATAATTCCATATCATCATTACAATTTTATTAAATTTTTATATAAAATATAATAAACAACTCAATTTTTTTAAATTTTAAAATAATAATAATATTAAAAAATAATATTTTAATCAACTCATTTAAAATTATCTCATCCCAAAAATCCTTAATACTTATCCTTTTAATTAGCAGGCCTTTGACGTTAAGTGCATGGTAGAAAAATGCTGGATAGGCCAAAAGATTACACTATAAACTCATCAAAATGCTTTCGGGTCCGGCAAATGTTTCGTGACAGCTTTTCATTTTACTTCATCATCAAGTCAAAGCATCTACAATCTGTTTTGGGATTTTGTATTTGATAAGACAGAAAGTTTGGGAACTAGAGATTGGATTGATGATGCAGCAGGAATTGTGGCAGCTTACTTAGGAAAAACTGCGTGCTAATCATAAAAAGGATTTTAATGTGGGTTAAACACCTCTCTCTCTCTCTCTGGCTGGCTGGCTCTACAGTCACCACTGGAAGTCTTAGTTGATTTTGTTTATTTATTTATTTGTTTGTTTTTATTTGTATTTTTTAAATATTTTTAAATATATATTTTAAAAAATTTTATAATATTATTAAAAAATACTTACTTAATTATTAAGTATATAAAAAAAACAAAAATAAATAGCAATAACCTCCAGAGGGATGAGTAGCTTTATCAATATATATATATAAGAAAATGTAAAATGTACTTAAAAAAATTATAAAAAATTTACTTTTGCATGTGTAGAACTTATTGATATGTTAAAAATTATAAAATTTTAAATTAAAAACTTGAATTTTAAAAAAAATTAATAAAATAAATCTTATAAATAAAAATGTAAGTATATGTAAAATATGTGTATGTGTGTGGGTAGTCCAAATCCTAGGTAAAGTATGGAAAGCTTATCTGAATCGGCAAGACATGATGTGCGCACTCCATGAATGACACACTTTATGAGCCTTAGTTTCCATCATGGCACGTATGCTCATATTTGTTTTCCCACTAATCTCAGTTAGCTTCATTTCAGGGATTTCTCCAACTCTCTCTTTGACAACCAAACTATCGTGTACTAACACAGTAGAAGAGTCGAGCTGTCGATATCCTGATCAAAAGGAACGAACCTAGACAAAATGGTGCCATTTTTCCAATGAATCTGAATCCCAAGGACATTGTAGTTTACTGACAATAGTAAAAGGAAAGAGAAATGCCTGGGATCCTGATAATCGGTCCGACCATTTTTCTTGACAGTTTTTTTTTTTTTTCAGTGATTAAGAAAATAGTTTTTAATAATGTTGTAAATTTTATTCTTTTTTAAAAAATATTTAAGTATATAAAAAATGAATAAAAAGAAATCAGAAAAAAATAGATTTTTTTTCCCTTCTCGAGAGATCCTCGAGCTACATCTCTCACAGGATGTAACACTACTCATAAGGAAAAGAAAAATTTACTCATAATTCTTATACTACACATCACATATAATTTTTATTTTTTTCTCTTATTAAATATATAGTCTATAGATGATGAATAGAATAATTCAATTAGTTTATATATATAAAAAAAGTTATGGTGTGTAATGTGTGTGGATGCTGAGTAATAAAACTCGAAAAGAAAATGATACGAGAGTCTCCATCAATTGTCTTTTTTTTTTTACTTAATAGTTAAGGAAATGTTTTTAATAAATTTTTAATTTAAAAAATATATATATTTCAAGAATTTAATAAAATATTTAAAAAAAAAAAGATTGTCAGTCTCGGCGGAGACTCTCAATGATTGTAGCTGCACCCATAGACTAAGGATATGTTTGGAAAAAGTGTTTTACTTAAAATTCTCATCTTCATCTCATCTCATCTCTACACTTTTTCAAATCTCCATACAAAATATAATAAATAATTCACCTTTTTCAAATTCCAATATAACTTTTTCAAATTCCAATTCAACTTTTTCAAATCTCAAAATTAAAAAATAATATTTTAAACTTTAAAACAAAACACAAAATTCTCATCTCACCCCCAAGCATAACCTAAGTATAAAGCTTAGTCTATGGGCCATAGTATAAAGCTTTGTAATAAAAGCGGTTCTACTATGGAGTCTAAATAGTACTCTTCTAAGTAATCCTTAGGCCAAATTGGTCCTTTCATTCTTTTTCAATTTTTTTATCATTTTAAAAAATTTTAAAAAAATAAAAAAATATCCATACATTAATAGTCACTTACTTAACTATTAGGTAAAGACTTTTTTTTTTTTTTAAAATTAGAATACATAAGATGTCAAAATGAGAGACATTGTTGAGTGAATAAAGTAGTATTTTTCTTGTAATAATGTGCATAAAGAGAGAACAAGTTTTTTTTTTTAAATAATAAATAACAACTGTTTGCTGTCCGCAAAAAAAAAAAAGACTAATCTTGACGTTTTTTATTTTGATTTTGCTTGAGCAATACGAGAATGCCATATTTATTTTAAGGTAGTTGAGCTTTCTCTTACTTTATCAATAGACGTGCCATTTAAAACCAACATATTTATTTAATTCAGATAGGTGGGATACACCATTGTTGAAGACCAAAAAAAAAAAAACGCAATTTTTCGCCAGATAAGTTGTCACATGAAAGTTGTGCTGGAAGAGTAAGAAACACCAATCCCCTCTGTGGGCCACGAATTGGACGTTTACACAATCAATGTGACAGATTAGAACCTAGATATACATAAAGAATCGATAACATGTAATATATTTATATATATATATATATATATATATATATATATATATATTTATATATTTGGGTCCCATGCATGGATGCTCCAAACCTTATCTCCTTTGGATAGCTTTAAATTAAGTTAACAAGCATCGATCAAACACGTGCCATTGGCGTTTGATAATGTAATAATAGCAATGACTTGGGAGACAAAGGGTTTTTGATGAGTGGAACCAAAATATATGGAAATTTGCTGTAAGTCCATATATTGGGAACTCAATTTCACACCATGATATATATCTTATCCAAACACAAACAACATGTTATTTTATTTTGATTTTAAGCTCACAAAAAAGTGCAACCACTAAACTTCTTGGGTGGCCTGCAAAATGAGAAATGCAACCACCTATAAGCATAAATATATATATATATATATATATATATATATAATATATATATATATATATATTTATATATGTTATGCAGTCCCAACTACTACAACAAGCTCATGCAGACATCAGATAGCACTTCAAATTCTGCATGCCCATTAATTTTCTGGGTCTTTAATTAATTTGGTCAATGTGACACTTGGATTTCACTTCATGCTTTACCCATGTTTGCACTACCAAGAAGTCTGGAGCTACTGATCCTCTCTTTTTCGTTTTTAATTTTTTTTCTATATATATTGACGCTTGTAATTAATTCCTATCTAGTTTTATATATTATTTGAGGGGAGTATTTATTTTATCAGATTTACTTTTTAGATTATATGATTTTCTATTTCTTTCTGTACTTGTATAGAAGGCAATTACTGGGGGAAAACAAATTTTATGCGGCATTTTCTGGATGCGAAATCTCGAAGACATCCTGCAGTACTTCAGGAGAAACATGAATATCAGTAAAATTTTAATTAGAAATCTTATAATTTCTCTATTTTCTCTTTATGCATTTCACTCTCTAATTAAATATTTCCCTACTTTTTACATAATCTTTTCAAAACATTCATATTTATTTTTTAATGCCAGTACTGTGTTAACCCATACACAAGCTGGTTGAGCATCCAAAGCAAGCGACCTATGTTTTGATGTCATGCTAAACCATTTATTACTTCAGCAATTTAAAATAATAAAATATTTAAATTTAATAATTTATTTAATACTCCAACCTTTTATGTTTCAAGTTAGAGAAACTTTATTTATCAGCTTTGTTTTTTATACATCAAACACATTGTTACACTTCAGTTAGTAAGAAAAAAAGATTTTTGATTTTTTTATGATATTTTTGAACTTATAATAAGCAGTATGTTTACACATCAGTTTATAAATAGCATAATTCTCAAACTACACTTGTCTTTATTGTACTTGGACACAAGCTTTAAACCATATGTGCATTTGATGCAATAGGCGAGATTAGGGCAGCATGCGACTTACCAAAAATGAACCAGGAAATGTAGCCGTGATCAGAGAAGGTCTTTGACAGCTTTCTAAACGGATCATTGCAGATTTTATTTCCTTTTGATAAAGTTTCCTTAATTGTTATTGTGCTAGCCGTATCTTTCCTTTCCAAATAATTTTTCTTAGTTGGGTTTCTTCTGTATAAGGGGCCGAATATGAGATGGATAGTCAGTTATCATCTTTGAATATTGTAAGCATTGCAGAGTTTGGGAAGACACAGGTCTTCTTGAATTTTCTTATTCTTTGTATGTTTCTCCTACTTCAATTGGTATCAGAGCAAGGTTTCGCCTAGCTCATTGGCAAGAAATGAAGGCAACCAACACAAGAATGAAGACCTTAGTGCGCAAGCCCTTTAGAATTCTATCCAAACCCAGAACCAACAAAACCAGCAGCGGTTTGAGGGGATTGAATGCATGTTACAAGAAATTTAAAGGTCCATCACCAATGTCCATGTGGAGGGGAATGGGGACCAAAACGGAAGGCAAGGAGATGGGGCTCATCCAAGTGGAGGAAGGGAACCCAGACGACCACCACTAAACCGTGGTGGAGACGACTCCTCCAGTGATGAAGAATTCAAAGACTTGGCGGGAGGAGGAAATCAAAGGGGTCGTGATGGCAATACCAACTTCAAAATCAAAATTGATTTGTCATGTTTCAACGGTCATCTTCATGTTGAGAGTTTTCTTGATTGGCTATCGGAAGTGGAAAACTTCTTCAACTACATGCAAATACGAGAAAATCAACAAGTGAAGTTGATACCCTACAAGCTACAGGGTGGAGCATCGGCTTGGTGGCAACAAATGCAGAACAATCAAAGACGACAAGGCAAGCAACCCATCCACGTATGTTCCAAAATGAAGAGGTTGATGAGGGAACGATTCCTTCCCCCAGACTATGAACAACTCTTGTACCAACAATACCATAATTGCAAGCAGGGTGCCAGGACTATCAATGAATATACCGAAGAATTTTATCGATTGAATTCTCGGAACAATCTCTCAGAGACTGAGGGGTAGCAAGTGGTGAGGTACATTAGGGGACTATGCGTTGCCATCTAAGACAAGGTCACCTTGCACACTGTATGGACCCTCTCGAAAGGAGTTAACTTGGCTATGAAAATTGAGTTACAACTTGCCCGCCCCTTACCAGGTCACCAAGCTATGCAACAGCAAACAGAGGCACTTAACCACCAACTCAATCGAATCCACCACACGTCCCTTCCTCCAGTTGTGACCAAAGGACACAAAGCATTCACCAGATTCCCAAATCCAGCGCCACTCCAACTGGGAGCAGGGGAAGCCTCAACCAAAATCCTTATAGCAAGCTTATTAGCGGCAAGTGTTTTCGCTGCAATCAACCAGGACATCACTCGAACGAATGTCCTGCTTGAAGAGTTGTTAACATGGTAGATCATGAGGATTCGACCAAGGAGGATGAAGAGGAGTTAGGCGAAGAAGATGAACTCGTTGAAGGTGACGAGGGTGACCTAGTGAATTGCGTTATTCAGAGGCTCCTCCTGACGCCGAAGCTTGAGGATCTTACCCAGAGGCACGTTATTTTCAAAACCCGCTGCACCATTAATCAAAAGTTTTGCAATCTGATTATTGATAGTGGGAGTTGTGAAAATATTGTGTCAAAGGCGTTGGTTTCTACCTTACAACTGAGCATAGAGAAGCATCCTAGGCCGTACAAGATTAGTTGGATAAAGAAGGGCGCCGAGACTAAGGCAACCACTACTTATTGAGTTCCATTTTCAATTGGCAACTTTATAACAATGTAGTAGACTACGACGTGGTGGAGATGGACGCGTGTCACATGTTGCTCGGAAGGCTATGGAAATTTGATGTGGACGCCACGCCACGTATAAGGGGCGCGACAACACTTATTCGTTTTGGTGGCATGAAAAGAAGGTGGTGTTGTTGCCCATGGGAGAAAAGTCCAATGAAGTAGCAGTGCTTGAGAAGAAGAATAATTTTCTTAGGGTAACCGAAGATCAATTCCTGATGGATGCAAAAGAGAGTGGAGAAATTTTAACATTGGTGGTGAAAGGGAGGACTGAAGAGGCCATTCCTGAATTTCCTCCCCATGTTCAACAACTACTTGAAGAATTTTCAGACATTACTCCTCATGAATTGCCGGCTGGTCTAACCCCCATGTGAGACATAAAACATTGCATTTCATTAGTACCAGGCGCAAGTCTCCCCAACTTGCCACATTACCAAATGAGTCATGAACACAAAATTCTTCAAGATTAGGTTGAGGACCTCATTTGCAAGGGGCTAATCCGTGAGAGCATGAGTCCCTGTGCCAGCCTTGCTCACTCCAAAGAAGGATGGTAGTTGGAGGATGTGCATGGACTGTTGTGCCATCAACAAAATCACAGTAAAATATAAATTTCCTATACCGCGATTAAATGACATGCTAGACATGTTTGCAGGCTCAAGATTTTTTTTGAAACTTGATTTGAGGAGTGGTTATCATCAAATACTAATTCGACCAGGCGACAAGTGGAAAACAGCTTTTCAGACAAAGGAAAGTCTTTACGAGTGGCTGGTCAGGCCATTCGGCTTTTCCAACACACCTAGTACCTTCATAAGGGTCATGCACCAAACTCTCAAGCCTTTCATTAGCAAGTTCATTGTTGTATATTTCAATGATATTCTCTTGTACAACCAAGATGAACAAAAACACATGGTGCATTTGCGCGAAGTGCTCTCAGTTCTAAGGGAGAGCAAGTTGTATGTTAATCTAACAAAGTGCAATTTTATCACCAATAGATTACTATTTCTGGGTTTCGTTGTTGGTGCAAATGGAATTCATGTGGATGAAACAAAGGTTCAGGTTATCCGAGAGTGGCCACACCCATCAAAACACCATTTGAAGTTGTCTAAACTCGGCCACCAAAGCATACTCTATACTTAATTCCACTTCCCAAACTTCCTAGAGTTAGTATTGCTGCAGAAAATTTGGCAGAAAGAATCCAGCAAGTCCACTCTGATGTTCGTGTCAATTTGGAAAAGGCCAACTCACGTTACAAGCAAGCGGCGGACAAGCACAGGCGAGTGAAAATTTTTCAAAAAGGGGATTTGGTAATGGTGCATTTACGAAAGCAGTGTTTCTCAACTAGAACTTACAACAAGCTATAGAATAAGAAGTTTGGACCATGCCAAATTCTGAAGAGAATAAATGATAATGCTTATGTCACTGACCTCTCGATAAAATGTCAATCTCCTCTACTTTCAACGTAGTAGACATTTTCGAGTACCATCCACCAAATGAAGCACTCTATCCTAACCATAGCTCGAGGTTGAGCTTCCTTCCAAGTGGGGAAAAATCTGATGCAACAGGTGAGATTGAGGCAACATACGACTTACTAAAAATGAACTAGGAAATGTAGCGGTGAATAGAGGAGGTCTTTGAGAGCTTTCTAAAAGGATCATTGCAGATTTTATTTCCTTTCACTTCAAATAAAGTAAAAAAGCATATATGCATACTTTGACCCACACGCCAAAGCATTTCTTTGGATTTGTATTCTATGTCCATCTACATAGTTAAATTTAAAAGAATCATAAAACAAAGTTTGAATTAATTTTCGAATGAATGGTCTAAAAGGATGGTAATTTTTTTTTTTTTTAATAAAAAGATATTTTTATTGCTAAAAGACTCTTACAACATCTCAAGAGATACAGCCGATTGAATACATGTGGGAATGTCTTCCATTCCAAAAATATCCTCTTGTAGAGATAAAGCTTCCCGTGCAAGAATGTGAGCAACTTGATTTGCTTCTCTTCTTGTATGGATATCTGACCATGAGGAATAAGAATTGAACAATATCTTTGTATCCTCTATTAACTTACTAGCTTGGCTCCAATTTGATTTCTCCTTTGAAACATTATTCACCACTTGGAGAGCATCACCTTCCAATATGAGTGACCAAATAACCATCTCTTTGCAAAATTTTGCTGCAACCATCACAACATAAGATTTTGCAATACGTGGGCTAACATTTAGATTTCTGGTATCTTTAAGAGATCCTATGATCTAGCCTTTTCCATCTCGAATGATAACACCTATGCCAATTTTTTCCCTCTCTTTATCAAGGGAAGCATCCTAATTGGCCTTGTAAGACTGCCGAGGGGGTTTGTTCCACTTTTAATGAATCTGTACAGAATTATTCTATTGAGGTCTGTTGTGCACTGAAACATTTTTATAAGCCTGCCATTCCTCCCTTGCTTTGTTTATAATGGAGTTAGGGTGTTTGAATTCTTTGCATGAATAAATTCATTTCTTCCCTTCCATATCGTTCTTGCTACTATTGCACATTCCTTGAGTTCCTCTTACTGAAGTTTATTGCATAGCATGCTCCATATGTCCAAGAAAGAGCTAATGTGAAAGGCCTTTATTTGAGTTTTCTTGCTTCCTTGGCACCAATCATCTCTAGAAGCATTACAACTAAGGTTGAACAAAAATCTGAAAATTTGACTCCGAATTCAACTCCACTTAGTCTAAGTTTTTCTCCCCCAAAAAGTCGAAGTTGGAGTCTAAGGTGGAGTTGGATCGATCCACACTTTGCCCTCCGATTCCGACTCTCATATTGTATATATGTTATAAAAATATATGTTTTTTTTTTTTTATATACATTCATCATAAATATTTTATATAACTATAACTTATAAAATTAGTTAAATTCAATAGTATGAGCTAATTATTATAAACATACTTATACTATAATATAAATAGACTAAATTGACTAATAGTAGTTTAGTATATGTAAACATCATACTATTACTACCATGTAACACTAATATATAATAATATGTTATATTAATGTATAAACACTAATAATAACATTTAATACTAATGTATAATAACATGTAATAGTAATGTATAATGTATAATAATATGTAATACTAATGTATAATAACACTAGTATAATAATATATAATATTGAGTTAGTATATAATTAGGTTAGAAATAAGTTAGAAACTAATATAGTAACATGTAATTAAACACTATAGTACAAGTCTATAATAGGAATAAATTAGACATTAGTATAAAATATTATAATGAGTTAATAACATGTAATACTATAGTATAATAATATGTAACGTGCAATTAGACACTAGAAATAATATATCATACTATCGTATTTTAACACGTAATCAGACACTAGAAATAATATAAAATACTACAGTATAATGACATGTAATTAGACATTATAATATAAGCCTAGTATAAAAATAAGTTAGATATTAGTATAGAAATAAGTTTAGAATAATAAGTTAATAACATGTAAATTGTAACACTATAGCATAATAACATTTAATTAGACACTAGTGAATTAGTATTTATTAATAATCAATACAAATAATTAAATTTAGTGTACATTCTAGAGTAATAGGTAAGACTTATATCATGATATACTTATAATTATAATTAAAGTTTTTTCAAAAAAGATTTGTAAGTTAATATGCATTCAGTAAGTATAGTTATTAATTTGATCATTTTTCATAATCTATTAATCATATAGGTACAATTTAAAATCTAATTTTTTTTTTTTTGAAACAAGAAAATCTTCCTGTATTACCTCATAACTGGAACATTACAAGTTTTATCCTGCAAAACAAAAGAGTGAATGCCTGAGGGCCCCCCTTCCATCCAGACAATTTCCTCTAATACATTCAATCCCATTTTTGCTAAAGTGTGAGCTACTCTATTGCACTTTCTATTTGTATATTGAACTGACCAATGCAGTCTGTTGTGTAAAATCAACTTAACGTCTTCAATTAATTGACCATGCCACTCCCAACAGCAACTCTTTCTATTTACAGCATGAATGATTCCCATTGCATCACCTTCAAAAATGACCTTGTTCCACTGCAACTCAGTACACAACTTTAAGGCTCTCCATAGGGCTTGTAACTCTGCAATAGCTGGAATACAAAGACCTGCAATAGAACAACACAGTGATAACAATACCTCCCCACCTTCGTCCCTTACTACAATCCCCACCCCCTTCTTTTCTTTTTAGGATCCAAACTAGCATCCCAATTCACCTTCACAAACCCCCTCATTGGTTTCCTCCATTTCTCCTCTTTTACCTGCATTTCCCCTCCTCTTGTACCCCCATCTACCTCTATTCTTGCCTCTACAAAACCTTTTAGAGTTTGTTGAGCTTGTAGGAATAACTCCGAAGGCCCTTTAAACACATTTTCAAAAACATAAGCATTCCTCCTCCACCACATATTCCTCATCACAGTTGCCACTAAGTCTAAATCTGTCCTTGTTAATTTTTCTGTCAGCTTCACCCACAGGTCTATAAAATCCCCCTCCATGCCATGCCATTTCTGAACTGGGCTCTCTTTTTCTGCCCACACATCAGCTGCTGCACTGCAACTCCATAACACGTGGCATATTGACTCATTTTCCCTTCCATAGATAGGACACAAAGGATTATCTACTACTTTTCGCCTGTTCAGGTTCAGTTTGGTTGGTAGGCTGTTCACAGCAGCTTTCCAGATAAACATTTTCACTACTTCAGGAGTATTGAGCTTCCAGATTTTGTTCCAGACCTCTTTCCCCACTTTTGATTCTGAGGAGCATCCTTTTACTCTACCCTTTCTGGTCCTTTCCAGATGGTAACCACTCTTTACACTATAAAGACCATCCTTAGTAAAGGCCCAAATCCTCTTATCTGGTGCATTGGCTTGACTTACAGGTATACCACAAACTATGTCAGCTTCCTCTTGTGAGAAAGTGTCATGTACCAATCTAAAATTCCACCTTCCATCCAGTAAAAGATCCTTTACTTTTGCCTCTGCCCCCAAGTTCTTTCGAGGTGATTGAATAGAAAACAAAGTAGGTCTAGGTATCCACTTGTCCTCCCATATGTTCACCTGTTCTCCATTACCCACCCTCCACACCAACCCCTCCTTTAGTAAACCAAGAGAACCCCACATACTCCTCCATATCTTTGAAGGCCCATATCCTAGTTTAGCATTCAGCAAGTCAGTATGTTTGAAATACTTGTCTTTTAGTACCCTGGCAGCAACTGAGTATGGCATATTCAAAACTCTCCAACATTATTTTGCAAGAAGGACAGTATTAAAACTTTGTAACTCTCTAAACCCCATCCCCCCTCTGATTTTGCAGTTCCCATCTTCGCCCAACTCTTCCATTGAATCTTTCTTTTTTCATTTTGTTACGAACCCCACCAGAAATTAGCCATTAAAGCAGCTATTTCTTTACACAATTTCACTGGTAGTCTAAACACATTCATATGATAAGTTGGGACTGATTGCACGACAGCCTTTAGCAAAACTTATTTTCCAGAGGGTGAAAGAAAATGATTTTTCCAGTTGCTGATTTTGTTCCACACTCTATCCTTAATACTTCTAAAAGTATTGTATTGAGATTTTCCCACCATCACAGGTAAACCCAAGTATTTCTCACAGCTGTTTTGGATCCCAGCCCCCACATCCAACCTAATCATTCTTCTTATATCTTCCTTAGTATTTGAGCTGAAAAATAATGATGTTTTCTTCCTATTTAAACACTGCCCAGAGGCCTTCTCATAAATCTCTAGCAACTCTTTCATCTTCATCCATTCCTGCCAAGAGGCTTGGCCAAATACCAAACAATCATCCTCAAAAAGCAGGTGCGTTACCCTTAACCCACCTCTAGCAACTGAAACTCCTCTTAACTCCCCCTTACTTTCAACATGGTTAATAAGGGTACTCAACCCCTCTGCACATAACAGGAATAGGTAGGGAGATAGAGGGTCTCCCTGCCTTAGGCCTCGAGTAGGGACAAATGGATTACCAGGTTTTCCATTTACCAAAATGGCATATGAAACTGATTGGACGCACTGCATAATAAGAGCCACCCATTTTTCACCAAATCCCATTTTAATCATGACTGCCTTTAAGAAGCCCCACTCAACTCTGTCGTATGCTTTTGAAATATCAAGTTTCAAGGCCATACTCCCCTTATTTCCCTTCTTCTTCAACTTCATGGAGTGGAGTATCTCGTAGGCTGCAATTATATTGTCTGTGATCAGCCTCTCGGGTATAAAGGCACTCTGACTCAATGAAATCACATGATTCAGCACTCCCTTAAGTCTATTAGCTAGAGTCTTTGCAATGATTTTATATAGAACATTGCAAAGGCTAATAGGCTTGAAATCCCCAACATTAATAGGCTCCTTTATCTTAGGAATCAAAACCACATGAGTATGGTTCAAAGACAACTGGTTTATATTCCCTTTAAGGAAGCTGAACACTGCCTCTATCACCTCTTCCTCTATTACCTTCTAGTAATTTTGATAAAAAGATGCCCCAAATCCATCTGGGCCTGGGGATTTCAAAGGTCCAATCTGCTGCATGGCTGCTTCCACTTCTTCTCTAGTAAATTCTTTTTGTAGAACATCATTCATCTCAGCTATAATACTACTCTTCATTGCACCCAAATAGGATTCGATGGCCTCACTCGATGGGGAAATTGATTGGTATACCTGTTGGTAATGATTGTAAAAAGCTCCCTCAATTTCCTCCTGTTCTTTGCATAGCCTACCATTAGAATCCACCACCTCTTTTATCTGATTTCTTTTCCTTCTTTGAGAGGCACAAGCATGAAAAAACTTGGTGTTTTTAGCACCAAATTTATACCAGTTTTGTTTTTTGCTCTTTGTCTCCATTTCAGGTCTTCTTGAGCTAACAAAATCCCCATCTGTTTTTGAAGCCCCTTAATCCTCTCAACATTGACTGGCCTCTCCTTATCCTGCAGTATTTTTAATTCTTCAGCCAATTCTTATAACTCCTTTCCTCTATTCTTTTCCTTTCCTTTTGCCCACTCCTTTAACCTCCCACAACAATTTTTTAAAAGACCCTGCACTTTACTCAAAGGATCATAGTTAGGTCCCTGTGAACTCCATCCCCTCCTCACCACCTCCTCACACTCCTCATCTCTTGTCCATGAAGCTTCAAAAAAGAAACTTCTTTCCCTCCTTCCTGCCACAAAAGGTGTTTCCCTTGCCTCAAGTACAATAGGTCTATGGTCAGAGCATATAGCATTTAAGCTTTTTACCTTCACCCTTTTGAACATGTCTCTCCATCTGTGATTGGCAACAAATCTGTCCAATCTCTCCTTGGTGAAAGTATGATCCCCATGTTTGTTACTCCAGGTAAAAGGGCAGCCTATATACCCTAAATCAGAAAGTTTTTTCTCTGTTAACACCTCTCTGAATTGACCCATCTCTTTCTCATCCCTCAGCCTACCCCCTTTTTTCTCTTCTTGCCTTAAAATCTCATTAAAATCCCCTCCTATACACCATGCCTCATCATTTTTAGGTCCCAAAGAGGCTAGTAACTCCCATGACAGCTTTCTTTTCAAGGCATCAGGGTGCCCATAGAACCTTGTAAAGTTCCAATTATTCTTGCCCCCCTCTCCTCTAATAAAACTGCTTATATGCCACTTTGAGTAGTGTAAAATTTCCAGATCAATACCTCTACTCCAAAATAATGCTAGTCCACCTTTTTTCCCAACAGGATCCACTACTAAACATCCCTCCATCTCCAACCTTCTTTTCAAAACCTCCACCCTCCCTGCTTTAACCATTACCTCCATTAGAAAAACTATAATGGGCTTATTAACCTTTACAAGGCTGCAAAGGTCTTGAACTGTCCGAGGGTTGCCCAACCCTTGGCAATTCCAGTTTAGGCAATTCATAATGATTGGCGGGGTTGACTAGCAGCCTCCGCCAGAATTTCCACATCAACCAATTCCATTCTTTCCAACCTCTGTATTTTTTCCCTCCCATTCTCCATATCACTGTCCTCCCTTTCTTCATACATTCATTTAGAAAGAATTGGTTTGCTCACCCCCTTGATTCCTTCCCCTCTCGCTCTCCTTTTCCAACTTTTTCCCCCTCCTCTCCCCCTCACCATCTGCCCTCCTTCATTTTCTTTTGTTTCTTGAACCATCATTATTTCCCTCATATCTCCCTCATGATTCAATAGATTCTCACCAGCTATTGGGATATACACATCACTCAGTTGATCAATTCCCTCCCCTTCCTTACTAACTTCCTCTCTTCCCAGGTTAAGCCTCCTTTCTCTTCCCTTTCCTGTCCCCCTTTCCATTTCACTCTGAATTTTCTCAAGCCCCACAGAATGGAACCCTTCACTCTCCTCACTGTTTTCAGGAATGGCAGTCTCCTTTTCCTCCACCTCCACCTCTCTTCTCACCTCCTCTGTACGACCCCTCCCCATCATCTTTGCTCTTAACTAGGGACCAAATTGACCTAGCCCCCCTTTTTCATTCAAGCACCCCCTATCCCGTGTACTATACAGCCACATTTCAGGCATATCCTAGGTAATTTCTCGTACTGGAAAGGAATCCACATTTTCTTCCCTTGTAGGTTAATAGTTCTCCCTCTTCCTAAGCTCCTCCTAATATCCAGTTCTACCTTTACCCTCAAACACTTCCCCCATGCTATCTCCCCATCATAAACTTCCACCTCAATTAGTTTCCCCATGGACTCCCCCAGTTTTTGCCCCATTTTGCGATTCATACAATCCAACGGGAGGTTGGACATTTGAATCCAGAACCCCTGATTAAAGAAATCCATTGAATGTATTTGAGATTTCCCCTCGTATGGCATTAACGCAAACAAATGGTTGTCAAACAACCATGGACACCCCCTCAACACTTTTGCCCTATCTCTACGGTTTGCAAATGTAATCACAAAACAATTATTCCCCAGCTCTCGAAAAGACAGAGGTATACATACCTTCCATATCTTCTCCATTGTGCTTCTGATGACCTCCTTTCCTATTTTTCATTCTGCAAAAATCTTCCCCAGCAGGCTCCTCTCCCCCAAAATCTTCAGATCTTCATTATCATTTGGAGCAATTTCGATAGGCTCGCTTTCCTCATCAACTAACTTTAGCTTCTCCCAAATGTCCTCTAGTCCTTCCATCCTTGACCCTCCGTATACCTCAGTACATAGATACTATCGCAGTCTCCCCACCAAAGTGAAGAAATCCTGACCCACACCACCTAAGCCATTTTTCCCCTAATCGCTTCTAGGAAGACGACGAGAGAGAAAACGGTTAGAGGAGAATTTTCTACTCAATTTAAAATCTAATTAATTAATAACCTATGAGTATATCCTATAAATATGCTTTCTAATCTTAACATATTAACTACGGACCATACAGATCTGTATGATGTAATTTAATTTTTGAGTTATAACGCATGAGCATATGGCCCTAAAAGTGTAGAACATGTTATATACATATTAATTATAATATACTTAGAACTTATTTCATATATTGTTTATACTTTAAATCCTTATCTTGTTTGTTCTACAAGCCCAGCTCCTATATAGTTTGTTTTATAAGCCCAACTAGGGGTGAGCATTTGCCGGTCCGAACCGAGAAAATCGGACCGGACCGGTCATTTTGGACCGAACCGGACCGGACCGGACCGGACCAAGTCCGATCCGGTCCGGTCCAAATTTTTTTGGACCGAATACATTCGGTCCGGTCCGCGGTCCGGAGGTTTTTCGGACCGGACCGGACCGGACCGAATGTACCTAATTTCTATATATTTTTTATATATAATTAATTATATATATAATTATACTATATTATAATTAAGTATAGACTAATAGTCTAATACTTTATATTAATACTAGTATATAGTTATATTAATAGTTATATTAGTTTAGTTATACTATATTATAGTGATTTATTATAACTATATTATATATTAGTATAAGTTATAATGATTTAGTATAGTTATAACTATTAACTATAGACTATAGTTATAGTTATACAATTATACTTATAC
Organism: Cyclocarya paliurus; assembly: GCA_029856935.1. NCBI lineage: Eukaryota > Viridiplantae > Streptophyta > Magnoliopsida > Fagales > Juglandaceae > Cyclocarya > Cyclocarya paliurus. The sequence goes on along the minus strand of CM056946.1, from coordinate 22,117,387 downwards.
TAATATTACTAATATATAGCTATAACATATACTATATTACTAATACTCTAATACTTTATAGTTTATACTAATATTATTATGTAGTTATAATAATAGTTATATTAGTTTAGTTATACAGTATACTAATTTATAGTGATTTATTATAATTATATTATATATTAGTATAAGTTATAATGATTTAATATAGTTAATAAGTTATAACTATTAACTATAGACTATAGTTATACAATTATACTTATACTAATATTACTAATATATAGCTATAGCTATTAGCCTATACTATATTATAATTAAGTATAGACTAATAGTCTAATACTTTATATTAATACTAGTATATAGTTATATTAATAGTTATATTAGTTTAGTTATACTATATTATAGTGATTTATTATAACTATATTATATATTAGTATAAGTTATAATGATTTAGTATAGTTATAACTATTAACTATAGACTATAGTTATACTTATACAATTATACTTATACTAATATTACTAATATATAGCTATAACATATACTATATTACTAATACTCTAATACTTTATAGTTTATACTAATATTATTATGTAGTTATACTAATAGTTATATTAGTTTAGTTATACTAATTTATAGTGATTTATTATAATTATATTATATATTAGTATAAGTTATAATGATTTAATATAGTTAATAAGTTATAACTATTAACTATAGACTATAGTTATACAATTATACTTATACTAATATTACTAATATATAGCTATAGCCTATACTATATAACATTATTACTAATACTCTAATACTTTATAGTTTATACTAATACTATTATGTAGTTATAATAATAGTTATATTAGTTTAGTCATACTATATTATAGTTATTTATTATAATACATTGAATTTGAGTCATTTACATACTATACTAATACTTTATAGTTATACTAATAGTAACAAATTAGCAATTAACATTTAACATTATAACTATAATTATAATTAATTATTTTTTAAATGAGTTAATTAAATAATCCACATTAAATAGTTTATTTAATTTTAGTTTTACTAATTTAAATAAATTTTTAATTCATCTATGTGCCAAAAAGATATAAAAATTATAAAAAAAATATATGGGAGCTGCCTTAACAAAGAACGGCGCCGTTTGATTCAAAATGGGTCCCAAACGACGCCGTTTTAGTCACTGTAGGCCAAGCAAAGAACTGGGTTGCATGAAACGGCGTCGTTTCTCGCAACCCGGTTCTTTTTTTTTTTCAATTTACTTACTTGAAACGGCGCCGTTTGGGTCTAATTCAGAACCAAACGACGCTGTTTGGTTTGACGCCCTGGAGTCGTCTTCCCCCCCCCCTGAATCGATTTCAGTGTTTCACTTTTCCCAAATTCCCCCCAACTCCTCCAGTGAAAACCCTAGGATTCCTCAGCGAAAACCCTCCGTCCCCTCCGTCGCAGCAGGCTCGCCGCCACTCGGTAGTGGTACTCTCTCTCTCTCTCTCTCTCTCTCTCTCTCTCTCTATGTCCGATTTGTTCAAATGCTCGACGAGGATTAACATCAATGTCTATTATAATTTATTTCAATACAAAGCACAACAGCTTCTTCTGCTAGCTAGTGTATCGGCACTTTTTAGTATTTACAAAGAACATAGTTGAGATGGTAAGTACTTTTTATGGAAGAATAATAAGAACATAGTTGATGTTAATCCCCGTCGAGCAGAACATCGAGCGGGATGCTAGCTAGGCCTCTGTCTCGCCTCCCGGGGTCAAGTTCTGTCCTGCAGTCTCATCTTCATAAATTTCATCACCTGGGGTGGTTTAAAAACATGAAAACAAACTAAAAAGAGTCGAATACTCAATAAGCACACATCATACAGTAAACATAATAAACATAAGGTTTTTTGAAAAACGTGCTTACTTATAAATACATATGTAAATAATATGAACATGAACATGAGTTTATCTTTCACTTGTCATAGGCCGTTACCCACTGTTGACCCCCGTGAGTTAGGGTTAGCGAATCTAAATAGATTCCGATTCCGCCCGTGGCCGCAGGTTGTGGAATCCATACATAAGGAAGACATACTGGGTGCACTACCAGCATGTACGACCTGACAATGCAATATGCCCATAACATAGGTACCGTCTTCATATCATAGCATAGGCCGTTACGTATCTTATCATTCTTATTTCATCATAATCATACTTGCATACTTGTCATATCATAGATTTCAAAAGAAATCACATTCATACTTGTCATATCTTGTCATATCATATCATAGATTTCAACTGAAATCGCATTTTTTCATAACATGTCGTGATGCATGACTTCTCACATAAAATCATGATTTTTCATAAATACTTTAATGCATAGATCTTCACATAAAATCATGCATGGCTTTTTATAAACTATTTTAATGCATAACTCTCACATAAATTTGTAACTTTTCATAAATCTTTTTATGTATAACTTCTTTCATAAAATCATGAATTTTCATGCATAATTATTTACAAAAAATCATAAATTTTCCTATTTTTATCATGTCTTGGGTATGTAGAAAGGGGCTTCCAATAAAGGTTATTCATGCATAATATTTTTATAAAAGACATGTCGTTTACCGCACATACGTGTAAGGGTATGATCATGCTACTTACCTTGCATCGCTACTTCCTGAATCTCATTTCGTAACTCGTCACCGAAGGGTACGTGACGGGGGTTGGCTGGACGAGACGACAGTGGCTCTGGGTGGCTAGGAGTGAGGCGACGCGGCTGGTTTACTAGGCTGGGTGGTGCGACGCCGAGAGAGGGAGAGATAGTACCGAGAGAGAGTTCTGTTGCCGAAGGCAACTGAGAGAGAGAGAGAGAGAGAGAGAGAGGAGGCTGGCAGTGGTTGTAGTTTCTTATGTTTTCTTCTAGATGTCTCGGCTAGGGGTGGGTTTTACAGGCAAGGAGAAGGGTATTGTGACCATAAGGAGATGTGATAGGATTTGGAGTTGAGAACTTGGTTTCCTAATAGGATTTGGAGTTGAGAGCTTGGTTTCCTAATAGGATTTAGAGTTATTAATTAGAGGATAAGGATGAGGCTTATGGGTGGAGATAGGGAGAAATAATATTTAAATTCAAATAAAACTCTAGACTATTGTAAAAATCGGGTCATAATAAAATAATAAAAATAAAATGATAATAATCTTATTAAAAGAACAAATGTAAAATTTGATGATGATGATAATAATAATAATAATAATAATAATAATAATAATAATATAGCTATAAGAAAATATATAAAATATATCTATAGCTTAATATTAGGGTCGGGTTGTTACAAACTCCCCTCTTTATAAAAATTCCGTCCTCGGAATTTGCTAGTACCTCAAGCAACCTACATACTTGTCTATCGCATTCTTTCCATGTTTCTATTTTAGATCTTCGATCATTTAGTCGAACCTATTCTTCTTAGACTTTTAATCCTTCGAGATTTATTCTTAAATCTCGCTTATTCTCCAAAATTGTAAACCTCAATAATGGATTCGATTACAACCTAATAATAATAATTCCACAAAAAGTAATTAGAACTCTCTACATAGAATAATAAAACTCTCCACATGCAATAATAACCTCAACAATTCATAACCCAAAACTCTCCAAAGTTTGGATCCTAAATCCTACTACTCGTACTTTGTGATAGAATCATGTTACCTATAGAACATAAGAGTACCACCAATCATCATGAAATACCATACACCCTATAAATTCATTCCTAATCTTTTTACATGTGCACTTACTATCAATAATCACATGCTTTAGAAGTACAATACAAGCCTAAAGTGTATACCTCGACAACAAGATTTATCAAAAACCTATTAATAATATCACTCAAACCATTATCTTTCTCCAAATAGTAGTAAGTAACTGTCTCCACATAAAATAATAAATAAACTTTCCACATAAAATGATGAATGTGCCTGCTCATAAAATATTAAATAACTCTTCCATAAAATGATAAATAAATCTCCTCATAAATTAATAACCTCAGGTAAATAGAAATTCTCCAAGTTCAGAGTCTATAAAATATCACAATTCTAAAATTCTGAAATTCCACAATGATCATGTGCCTATGGTTATGGCCTACATCTCCAATTATAAGTACCTCAATTATTGCAACCTAAATGTTAAAACTTCAAAGTGCATGTCTAATGTACTTAAATCATCTTCTACTCGTAAACCTTAAATTCTCGTACCTCCAAAATATATTAACTCCCCAATTTCTTCTCATAAATCTATTGTTACCTAACTTTCGCGACATATGAGATTTTTACTAAAACTTTTTGTCCACTATTAATGCTAGGCGAGAGAATCATATCCCCTATAATATACCTTCCATCAGACATTGCAAAATACCAAACACCATATATAAATTTCCGCCATAACTCCAAAACCTACTAATTGCATTCCCTAATTTCCTTGAATAAGACTCCATCAAATGTAAGTCATCTCCATCCATTCTCATGAACAAGATACACAATCAAAATTAAAAGTTTCCCAACTTCACCTTCCTTCAATCAATTACACTGTCATAACCAATTTGACACATAACTCTAGTACACAAAATTCTCATAAAATTCTAGATATCCATACTACCTGAAATTCCTAGAGTCAGGTACCATAATCTAAAGTAACCAGTAACTAATATTTTGATATTGACATGAATAATAATAATGTCTGCCATAACTACAATAGTGCTAACTAGTAAGAGCTATAAAATATCCTAACATAATAAAAATACCTCAATAACTCTTGAGCAGGCCAGGAGCATCCTAGGTGACCTTATCCTAAAATTTAAAAAAATACTTTTCTTTACTTTTCCATTTTTTTTTTAAAAAGTCTACAGAATCTCTCAACCTATCTCTGATACCAACTGTAACACCCCGCTCCCCAATAACGACATTTTAGAATTTTTCGGAGAGCCAGTGTGCTACTACTGAACTTGACTAAAACTTTTTCTTTTAAATAACGAGCCAGATGCAAAAGATTCCATAAATAAAATACAATTTAATTAATACTTAAAATCCAACATAGAGTCTGCGGAAGCACTTATTTAAAAAAATATACGGAAGTCTCATGTGCTTATCAAAATAATTTACTTAAATCTTAAACTATAAAAGCTAATCATATCATAATCTGTCTAGGCCTCTGTCTCGCCTCCCAGGGTCAAGTTCTGTCCCGCAGTCTCATCTTCATAAATTTCATCACCTGGGGTGGTTTAAAAACATGAAAACAAACTAAAATGAGTCGAATACTCAATAAGCACACATCATATAGTAAACATAATAAACATAAGGTTTCTTGAAAAACGTGCTTACTTATAAATACATACGTAAATAATATGAACATGAACATGAGTTTATCTTTCACTTGTCATAGGCCGTTACCCACTGTTGACCCCCGTGAGTTAGGGTTAGCGAATCTAAATAGATTCCGATTCCGCCCGTGGCCGCAGGTTGTGGAATCCATACATAAGGAAGACATACTGGGTGCACTACCAGCATGTACGACCTGGCAATGCAATATGCCCATAACATAGGTACCGTCTTCATATCATAGCATAGGCCGTTACGTATCTTATCATTCTTATTTCATCATAATCATACTTGCATACTTGTCATATCATAGATTTCAAAAGAAATCACATTCATACTTGTCATATCTTGTCATATCATATCATAGATTTCAACTGAAATCGCATTCTTTCATAACATGTCGTGATGCATGACTTCTCACATAAAATCATGATTTTTCATAAATACTTTAATGCATAGATCTTCACATAAAATCATGCATGGCTTTTTATAAACTATTTTAATGCATAACTCTCACATAAATTTGTAACTTTTCATAAATCTTTTTATGTATAACTTCTTTCATAAAATCATGAATTTTCATGCATAATTATTTACAAAAAATCATAAATTTTCCTATTTTTATCATGTCTTGGGTATGTAGAAAGGGGCTTCCAATAAAGGTTATTCATGCATAATATTTTTATAAAAGACATGTCGTTTACCGCACATACGTGTAAGGGTATGATCATGCTACTTACCTTGCATCGCTACTTCCTGAATCTCATTTCGTAACTCGTCACCGAAGGGTACGTGACGGGGGTTGGCTGGACGAGACGACAGTGGCTCTGGGTGGCTAGGAGTGAGGCGACGCGGCTGGTTTACTAGGCTGGGTGGTGCGACGCCGAGAGAGGGAGAGATAGTACCGAGAGAGAGTTCTGTTGCCGAAGGCAACTGAGAGAGAGAGAGAGAGAGAGAGAGAGGAGGCTGGCAGTGGTTGTAGTTTCTTATGTTTTCTTCTAGATGTCTCGGCTAGGGGTGGGTTTTACAGGCAAGGAGAAGGGTATTGTGACCATAAGGAGATGTGATAGGATTTGGAGTTGAGAACTTGGTTTCCTAATAGGATTTGGAGTTGAGAGCTTGGTTTCCTAATAGGATTTAGAGTTATTAATTAGAGGATAAGGATGAGGCTTATGGGTGGAGATAGGGAGAAATAATATTTAAATTCAAATAAAACTCTAGACTATTGTAAAAATCGGGTCATAATAAAATAATAAAAATAAAATGATAATAATCTTATTAAAAGAACAAATGTAAAATTTGATGATGATGATAATAATAATAATAATAATAATAATAATAATAATAATATAGCTATAAGAAAATATATAAAATATATCTATAGCTTAATATTAGGGTCGGGTTGTTACAAACTCCCCTCTTTATAAAAATTCCGTCCTCGGAATTTGCTAGTACCTCAAGCAACCTACATACTTGTCTATCGCATTCTTTCCATGTTTCTATTTTAGATCTTCGATCATTTAGTCGAACCTATTCTTCTTAGACTTTTAATCCTTCGAGATTTATTCTTAAATCTCGCTTATTCTCCAAAATTGTAAACCTCAATAATGGATTCGATTACAACCTAATAATAATAATTCCACAAAAAGTAATTAGAACTCTCTACATAGAATAATAAAACTCTCCACATGCAATAATAACCTCAACAATTCATAACCCAAAACTCTCCAAAGTTTGGATCCTAAATCCTACTACTCGTACTTTGTGATAGAATCATGTTACCTATAGAACATAAGAGTACCACCAATCATCATGAAATACCATACACCCTATAAATTCATTCCTAATCTTTTTACATGTGCACTTACTATCAATAATCACATGCTTTAGAAGTACAATACAAGCCTAAAGTGTATACCTCGACAACAAGATTTATCAAAAACCTATTAATAATATCACTCAAACCATTATCTTTCTCCAAATAGTAGTAAGTAACTGTCTCCACATAAAATAATAAATAAACTTTCCACATAAAATGATGAATGTGCCTGCTCATAAAATATTAAATAACTCTTCCATAAAATGATAAATAAATCTCCTCATAAATTAATAACCTCAGGTAAATAGAAATTCTCCAAGTTCAGAGTCTATAAAATATCACAATTCTAAAATTCTGAAATTCCACAATGATCATGTGCCTATGGTTATGGCCTACATCTCCAATTATAAGTACCTCAATTATTGCAACCTAAATGTTAAAACTTCAAAGTGCATGTCTAATGTACTTAAATCATCTTCTACTCGTAAACCTTAAATTCTCGTACCTCCAAAATATATTAACTCCCCAATTTCTTCTCATAAATCTATTGTTACCTAACTTTCGCGACATATGAGATTTTTACTAAAACTTTTTGTCCACTATTAATGCTAGGCGAGAGAATCATATCCCCTATAATATACCTTCCATCAGACATTGCAAAATACCAAACACCATATATAAATTTCCGCCATAACTCCAAAACCTACTAATTGCATTCCCTAATTTCCTTGAATAAGACTCCATCAAATGTAAGTCATCTCCATCCATTCTCATGAACAAGATACACAATCAAAATTAAAAGTTTCCCAACTTCACCTTCCTTCAATCAATTACACTGTCATAACCAATTTGACACATAACTCTAGTACACAAAATTCTCATAAAATTCTAGATATCCATACTACCTGAAATTCCTAGAGTCAGGTACCATAATCTAAAGTAACCAGTAACTAATATTTTGATATTGACATGAATAATAATAATGTCTGCCATAACTACAATAGTGCTAACTAGTAAGAGCTATAAAATATCCTAACATAATAAAAATACCTCAATAACTCTTGAGCAGGCCAGGAGCATCCTAGGTGACCTTATCCTAAAATTTAAAAAAATACTTTTCTTTACTTTTCCATTTTTTTTTTAAAAAGTCTACAGAATCTCTCAACCTATCTCTGATACCAACTGTAACACCCCGCTCCCCAATAACGACATTTTAGAATTTTTCGGAGAGCCAGTGTGCTACTACTGAACTTGACTAAAACTTTTTCTTTTAAATAACGAGCCAGATGCAAAAGATTCCATAAATAAAATACAATTTAATTAATACTTAAAATCCAACATAGAGTCTGCGGAAGCACTTATTTAAAAAAATATACGGAAGTCTCATGTGCTTATCAAAATAATTTACTTAAATCTTAAACTATAAAAGCTAATCATATCATAATCTGTCTAGGCCTCTGTCTCGCCTCCCAGGGTCAAGTTCTGTCCCGCAGTCTCATCTTCATAAATTTCATCACCTGGGGTGGTTTAAAAACATGAAAACAAACTAAAATGAGTCGAATACTCAATAAGCACACATCATATAGTAAACATAATAAACATAAGGTTTCTTGAAAAACGTGCTTACTTATAAATACATACGTAAATAATATGAACATGAACATGAGTTTATCTTTCACTTGTCATAGGCCGTTACCCACTGTTGACCCCCGTGAGTTAGGGTTAGCGAATCTAAATAGATTCCGATTCCGCCCGTGGCCGCAGGTTGTGGAATCCATACATAAGGAAGACATACTGGGTGCACTACCAGCATGTACGACCTGGCAATGCAATATGCCCATAACATAGGTACCGTCTTCATATCATAGCATAGGCCGTTACGTATCTTATCATTCTTATTTCATCATAATCATACTTGCATACTTGTCATATCATAGATTTCAAAAGAAATCACATTCATACTTGTCATATCTTGTCATATCATATCATAGATTTCAACTGAAATCGCATTCTTTCATAACATGTCGTGATGCATGACTTCTCACATAAAATCATGATTTTTCATAAATACTTTAATGCATAGATCTTCACATAAAATCATGCATGGCTTTTCATAAACTATTTTAATGCATAACTCTCACATAAATTTGTAACTTTTCATAAATCTTTTGATGTATAATTTCTTTCATAAAATCATGAATTTTCATGCATAATTATTTACAAAAAATCATAGATTTCCCTATTTTTATCATGTCTTGGGTACGTAAAAAGGGGCTTCAAATAAAGGTTATTCATGCATAATATTTTTATAAAAGACATGTCGTTTACCGCACATACGTGTAAGGGTATGATCATGCTACTTACCTTGCATCGCTACTTCCTGAATCTCATTTCGTAACTCGTCACCGAAGGGTACGTGACGGGGGTTGGCTGGACGAGACGACGGTGGCTCTGGGTGGCTAGGAGTGAGGCGACGCGGCTGGTTTACTAGGCTGGGTGGTGCGACGCCGAGAGAGGGAGAGATAGCACCGAGAGAGAGTTCTGTTGCCGAAGGCAACCGAGAGAGAGAGAGAGAGAGAGAGAGGAGGCTGGCAGTGGTTGTAGTTTCTTATGTTTTCTTTTGGAGGTCTCGGCTAGGGGTGGGTTTTATAGGCAAGGAGAAGGGTATTGTGACCATAAGGAGATGGGATAGGATTTGGAGTTGAGAGCTTGGTTTCCTAATAGGATTTGGAGTTGAGAGCTTGGTTTCCTAATAGGATTTGGAGTTGAGAGTTTGGTTTCCTAATAGGATTTAGAGTTATTAATTAGAGGATAAGGATGAGGATTATGGGTGGAGATAGGGAGAAATAATGTTTAAATTCAAATAAAACTCTAGACTATTGTAAAAATCGGGTCATAATAAAATAATAAAAATAAAATGATAATAATCTTATTAAAAGAACAAATGTAAAATTTGATGATAATAATAATAATAATAATAATAATAATAATAATAATAATAATAATAATAATAATAATAATAATAATAATAATAATAATAATATAGCTATAAGAAAATATATGAAATGTATCTATAACCTAATATTAGGGTCGAGTTGTTACATGATCCAACTAAACCTAGGGCTGCATGTCATTATTGTGGTGCTTTGTATGCATGTGATACGAAGACCAATGGTACGAAAAACATGAAGAATCACATTGAGAATCAATGTAAGAAATCTGGGTTTAAGAAAACGGATAAATCCCAGACGAGTCTAGGTTGGAAGGTGGAGGGAGGAAGTAGTAGTGTTAGTGGGGGACTTGTGTCTATTGCATTTAGTGTTGAGGCTTGTCGACAAGCCTTAGCAGAGATGATTATTCTTGATGAGTTGCCCTTTAGGCATGCTGAAGGAGAGGGTTTCAGGAAGTTTATGCTTGTGGTTCGCCCTAAGTGGGTAGGGATTCCATCCCATATGACGGTTGCCAATGATTGTTTTAATTTGTTTTTGAAAGAGAAACAAAAGTTGAGAAATGCTCTTCGAGGGCAGCGAATTTCCCTCACCAAGGATACGTGGACATCCGTGCAAAACCTAAATTATATGTGCCTCACAGCACATTTTATTGATGATGACTGGAAGTTACACAAGAGGATTCTTTCCTTTTGTTTGGTTGAAAATCATAAGGGTGATACACTTGGTAAGGGTATAGAGATGTGTTTGATTGATTGGGGGTGACCAAAATTTCTTACACTCACTCTTGATAATGCAAGTTCTAATAATGAGGCTGTTTCTTATTTGAAAAAAAATACCAAGTATCGGAGAGACACGATCTTGGAATATGAATTCTTGCATGTTCGATGTTGTGCCCACATTTTGAACTTAATTGTTCGTGAAGGGTTGAAAGAATATGATGAGTCTATTGCGAAGGTGAGGGGTGTTGTGAAGTATGTTAAATCCTCCCCTCAAAGGTGGAGTTTATTTAAAAAATGTGTGGGGTTGGCAGATATTCAATCCAAGGGCCAAGTTTGCCTAGATGTACCAACTAGGTGGAACTCCACCTATCTTATGTTGGAGAGGGCTTCCAAATTTAGAATGGCTTTTGATCGGTTCGAGGAAGAAGATCCGTGTTTCATTGGTTGTTTTGGAGATGAAGAAGATGACGATATCGACAATGAGGATGTGGACCATGTGGCGAATAGGAGAAAGCCAAAGAAGTTAGGGCCTCCCAATGCATCCGATTGGGAGAAGGTAAATGTGTTTGTGAGATTTCTTTAATTATTTCATGATGCAACTTTACGCTTCTCGGGGGGTGAATATGTAACTTGTAATGTTTTTTTTTCCGGAGTTGGTTACTATTAAAGATGCCATTAACATGGAGTGTGAAGAACGAAATCCCGTTGTGGGATTAATGGCCACAAATATGAAGAGAAAGTTTGACAAATATTGGGAGAACTTCGAAAATCAGAATATGTTGCTCTATGTTGGTGTTATTCTTGATCCTCGCTACAAGATGCGATATCTTGATTTTGGGTTGGGACAAATGTATGCACATGATAATGCAAAAAAAATTGATTTTAGTTGGAAGGTGAGAAATGCATTTATCCGCATGTATGAGGCATACAGAGAAAATGAAGAAGGGCATTCTCCTAAGCGCACAAGTTCCCCACATGAAGATGTATCTCCTTCAGCTGACAAGATGGCGAGTAGAAAAGCAAATTTGATGGCCCAATTTAAGCAACAGTTACAGTCAGAAGACAGTTTAGAAAGTAAGTCAGAGGTTGATAGATATCTAGCTGAAAGATGTGAGGATCAAGATGATAGTTTTGACCTTCTAATTTGGTGGAAGGTGAATTCAGCTAGATATCGCGTGCTTTCAAAGGTTGCACGCGATGTACTTGCAATACCGGTATCTACTGTCGCCTCTGAATCTACATTTAGCACTGCGGGTCGTGTACTTGACCCTTTCCGAAGTAGTTTAAATCCAATGAGTGTTGAGGGTCTCATATGTGCACAAAACTGACTTCGTTCTTCTTCTACTCCAATAAGCCTTAGGACTTTAATGGATGAAGTGGAGGAATTTGAGAAGCAGCTGGATATGGGTATGTAATAAATTATCTTCTATAGTTCTATGTGCTGTAATTTTATTTTGTTTTATTTTCTATGTTATGTAATTTTATTTTACTTGTTTTGTTTTAAATTTTTATGGATAGAACTTGTTGGGGACCCGAACGTTGTTGATTCTGTGGAGGCGTCAAATTCAATGCCTACTGGCCCTACACCCAATCTTGATTAAAGGCTAAAGAGGTAAGAAGATTGTTGCTTTACTTGATGTATCACAAAGAGCCATGCTATTTGCCATCAGTTTGAGATTTAATTGTATTTTTTTTAAGAAAAAAAGGAAAGGAAAGAAAAGTAGACTGACCATGTAGAACTTGTAAAAAGCAGCTGCCTTGATTAAAATTTGATTTGATATTATCAAACACATTTTAGTCTTTTAGTTTGTTTAAATTACTATTATTCACTTGTTTTGTTTGTTTATTTTCTTGGCAATGAAGTAGTACTGAAAGCTAATCACGTGGATCAAATTCAGAACAGATGAAAGCTGAAATTTCAAGGTTGAAGATTACGTAATCCCAAGAAGCTGCAATTTTAATTAGTTCTGTTTCTCAATTGCTTAGAAGTTAGGTATATAATATAATTAGACACCAGTACTTGTAATAACTTTTGTATTAATTAGTTTTATTTCACTTCAGTTTATAATTTGTAATTTGTAAGTAACAACTTTTGTATTATTATTTTGAATTTTTTTTTTTGTTTTTCTAGTTTTTTATATAGATTAGTTTTTTTTTATCATTGCATTTTTCAAGATCTGTGTTTCTTTTAGTATCTTTAGCTAAAAACTGTACAAAATTTAAAGTGGGCCGAAAATAATTGAATTTGGGCCCAACAAAAGTCAAATATAGATGGGCTGAATGACCCATTTGGAGCATGTCCAGACCGAATGGACCGACCCTGGACCGGACCGGACCGAATAGGACCGGACCGGACCGGACATGTCTATACTCTGTCCGGTCCAGGGTTGAGAATATCTGGACCGAATAGGTCCGGTCCGGTCCACAAAACAGCCTAAGACCGGACCGGACCGGATCGATATCACCCCTAAGCCCAACCCTTGTATAGTTCTAGACTATGTGGTGCCTACTGCCCTTATATACCCGACGGTGCCGTTTTGCATCTTTGTTCTAAATAAACCCTAAAACATCGCGCTCTCACTTTCTCAATTTCAAGCCTTCGTTCTTTTCTCTTTTATCTCTTATTTCTACTCTGCTTGCCACTGAAAGCCCCTAAAATTATCTAAAGCATCCCCTTGTTGTCGTTTCCTCATTTGTTGAGGACGATAGTCCCTAGATTCCTCAAGCTTGTTGTATCTCAGTTTCTTTATGCTATTCTTGGCACTTCCTTTGGCTTTTCTGGGCACTTCATTCTCAAATGTACCTGAAGAGCAAAGATCGATTTCGAAGGAGCTTCAAGGTTGAGTATAAAGTTTAATGTAAACATTATATCTTCTATTTCGTTTAAATTGTAGATCTGTTCTCTATTTGTGAAAAAATGCAAGTTTTTCCCGATCTATTGCTTCTTATAATTTTTCTTAATTTTGTTTGGATATGATTGGGTTCTGATCTTTTTTTTTTTTTTTTATCATCATCAAAAGTGAGTTATGATGTGTAAATCTGAGTCTGCTCTGATAAATCGAATTTGAAATCGGAGCCCGATTAGAACCTATACAAGTCGAAGCTGGAGTCGGAGTTTGGAGTCAATCTTCGACAAAGTCGGAGTTGGATTTAGGGGATACCAATCCGATTCAGTTGGTGCTCACCCCTAGAACTTACAACTCCATGGGACATGACCCATTGATTCTAAGTTCTTACAGACAGGGCACAAATCATTCTCCGCGTTATTCCTTTTGAATATATTGGAAAGGGTGGGAAGTGGTTCTTGGCAAGCTTTCCAAATGAACATCTTGACTGCATTCATGACATGTAACTTTCAGATTGACTTCCAAAAACCTTCATTTTTGCTATCATTAGAGCAACTCCCATTACTTCTGTGATGCCCCCAGATTTTTGCCCAGAATTTGGTGGAGTCTAAAGCGGAAGGACATACAACACAAGATTATTTATCCCCATTCATGATAGATAAAAATGCAATGCACCTAGCATGCATAAAACATAAACATACTTCATAATGGATAATTTTTTTCTTTGAATAATACTATGTACCAAAAGTAATATATTTTAAAAACACAAACATACTTCATAAAATCTACATAATAGACAACACTCCTTAAGTACTTGCAAAGACTACTACTAGGCTAGTCCTTCGAGTAGTTCGCACAACTTAGTCAAAGAAGCTAAAATACTATTGATAAAACGAAACATCAAAGCGATGAGCTACGCATCGTTGCGTTGCTGCGTAATCAACCTCCTCCAGTCGACCCTTTATCGCGTCTCTTGATCTCGGCACATGATTTAAAATTCTGGAAGAAATGGTAATTAAGATTACCAAGTATTACAAATATCAATAAGTTAACAAATAAATTTAACTAATAGTGTATAGATGCTTACATGACAATAAAAACATAAATGTTAATGTGAACATGCGTAAACATGACGTGACTTGGTAATTCACATGACATTAGTTGACATGACTTTGATTGACAATGGATTGCAACTAAACATGAACAACAACTGATGTGAACTGAACTGAACTTGAATAAACATGATGTGAACTAAAACTATTTGAACTTGAAACCGAACATGAACTTGGAATCTTGTTCCCATAATAACTACTTAATTATAGATGAATTGTGAATGCTATGCAGGTCCCCTTGAGTTGTGTGCCCCCGCCAATACATCACATCAAAAGTATCTGGACTAGGTGTGAGTACATTAACATACGCATCACACCACAGGTATCTGTAGCTGTTGCGTGTACGTAATGTACGCATCTCATTACCAGTATTTGTATATGCACGAGTTCATATAATATGAACATGAACTGTGGTTGGCACCATTGACGTTGGCTCATGACTTCACTCCAACAATCAGTTACTTAGGCCCATTCAAAGCTTGTTGACAGTACTTTATCAACCTATATAATTTCACACCAGTTCAAACTCTCCAATGTGAACAATGGAGTTCTACAAGGAAAGTACCCCAACCTAGTACTTATGGGCATGATAAACATAAAAGATTTAACTGACTTGAAAATACTATTTTTCGTGATCAGCTCCATACTTGTGACATGACGTGGTGTGAAATGAAATAACAGATGACATAGCTTGACATGACATGATGTGTACATGAGACTAGTGATATGATATAACATTATGCATAATAGATAAACATGACATTATCGTGACGTGTAACAATTAAACATGACATAACGTGCAATACATAAATATGTACTGTAAATAAATCATAGCATGACATAACATAACATGTACTTATGTATAAATAACATAAATGATGGTTTATAAAAAAAAAAAATAGAAATGATGGTTTCTCTTACAATTATACACACATAAATATCCTGACAGTAAGTTAGAGACTAACTTGCAGTGATTGAAGTGTGATAAATTTAAACGTGAAATAACAAAAATCGGAAGGAAACATTTATAAAGATTAGAAGTATAAAATTTCTAACTCAAAGTAAAATGACCATTTTACCCATCACGTAAGAATTTCACATCCTAACTCCAAAACTCATCAAAATTTAAATTCTTCATGCAGACTTTGTCCTAAATTCAAATATCTAATTAGAAAATTTTAAAGCACAACTACAAGAACCAAGCATAGGGAATCACACTGGCGAAAATCCTTGATTTTTGTTGCAATTCTTTTAAACTCCAACTTTCTTACTAAAACCGAATCATGCAAAGTAAAAAATCACATCTTATGCTTTAATATCTTGGTAGGACATTAACAAAACACAAGTCACAAAATCAAAATTTCCTTCATGCCAAAATATCAAGTCTTTTGACCGCAAAGAACAACCCTTGATGTTCTCGGTCTATCCTTCTTCAAATCAATTCCAAGAACTCCAAAAGTTCAAAAACATATTCTTAACATGATCATAAATCAATCCTAAGAAATAGCATACTTGAACAAAAAAGTTAAGGACCACAACAAATCTCAAAATATCAACCAATATAATCAGTTTGCACATTTACTCCAAAACCAAGTACTATATGTTATGATTTTTGATCAACCATTAGATCTGAATTTTTCATGAAGTAAATCATCAACAAACAAAATCATTTGCTTCATATTCAAGTCCTAAAATTTATCTAAGCATTAAACTCAAGATCACATGGAAAAAATTGCATAGAAACACAACAGAACCTCTGGGCCTCAAGTTTGTGTTCCAATCGGACCTTAACATGCGTAAAATTCATTCCCTCAAGATCACAATCATAAATGTTCAAAATAACTTCCTAACATGTAGATCAAAGTTTTAAGAACAACATATGTGAATATCAATAGCATAGGAGCATGCTTCCATAAGAAAAGGTCCAACTTACTCAAAACAAAAACTGTTTTTACACTTCTAGTTTTCAACTTTCTTATATCATGCAAAACTCTTAGTAAAAACTCTCGAGGCCTCGTTTGTTTTCGGAAAACTTCTCATCTCATCTCAATTTCATCATTACACTTTTTCAAATTCCAATACAAAATAAAATAAACAATTCAACTTCTTCAAATTTATCTCATCTTCTCTCACCTAATCATTACAACTTTCCCAAATTTTAATATAAAATAAAATAAACAATTTACCTTTTTCAAACTCATCTCATCTTATCTCTGAAAACAAACGAGGCCTCAATATGCAACGAATTTAAATCCAAATTGCATGTTAATAGATGAACTCTAAACCATAAAATGATTGGACCAATATCTTTCCAATAACTTAATAAAAACAAAAAAAATCAAAGAATCATACACTGTCCAGATTATCGCCCAGTAGGACCTTTGCATGCTTAAATAGACATTTTTCTAATCGAAACTTCATGAAAAAATGCACAAAATATACCAACGGAAACTAGATTGAAAAAGGAGTAATTCGAGCTAAAATTCCAGAAAAGCTACTTAACACAGGCTTCAAAAAATTCGAGTTCAATGGTTAAAAAATCTGTTTGACGTTTCTCCTTAAGTTCTGTCCAAGAAAGTGTTTCAAAAGTGACAAAAATTTAAGGGACAAGCCATGGACGACTCATATAGTGCTGGAGGGGTTGAGAAGGGATGTGAGAGTGAATTATTGGTCCAAATCTAATTTTTCTTGATCCAATGAAAATACCCTGGTATAAAATAATGAATAAGGGTGTAATGAAATGAATTGGAATGTTTAATAGCATGTGTAGCTAGCACCTAAGAGACTTGCCTTAATTTGTAGTACTTCAACATGATTAAGAAGATATAGATTTTAAACTTTGGGGGCAATTGACCACAAAATCTCACCCAATATACTCCTTAATGGCCAAACTGTACAAATCCACAACTGCCACTAAGTATTCAATCATCTGAAATCCATCCCAACAATACATGTAACGTCACGTACCCAGAGTGTTAGGGAGTTAGTACATGTCAGCTAAATATAATACTCCTTAACACACACACACACACACACACACACACACACATATATATATATATATATATATATATCCCAAAGGCTCCATAATCCATAAATTCATTATTCAAACTAAATGTATATGTTCCTATGCAAGGACCTCAATATAACCAATTTAAAATCTCCATAAGGACTCGATAAAAGTATTCACATATCAAAATACCCTAAAGCAACAAAAGAATAAGAATTATACTGAATAGGACTATTCAATGATCACTTGTACCCTTTAGTACTTATCCTCCTATGTTCAATAAATCTAGCTCGGGCTCCCTACTCTCAATTCTCAACTAAACCATCAAAATTATTTAAAAATCTTGTGGAGATAAGGGTTGAGTTATCAACAACTCAGTAAGCAGTGGACATATACTAGTGTGTACACGAGCCAGTTACAAAATGTAGAACTAGACAATTCACAAAATAGCATTGATAATTTCATAAACATTCCTTTATCCAATATAAAATATTTACAAAAAGATCTTAGGCACAAGCGTAACTGAACAACATCAAAAATAAAAATAGAGGCCATGTTTACCCTCGTGGTAGGGTTGTGCATGCCTGCGGATAACCAAGTAGAATGTAAATCACTATTTTGTCACCAAAGTGATGCACTCAAAATAGAATCCATGTTTACCCCCATGGTAGGGTTGTGCAATTTGCGAATAGACAAGTAGAAAATAAATCACTAAATTAGTATAGCGATTTGCACTCAGAAATTAGAGGCCACCATGTTTTTACACCCGTGGTGGGGTTAGACATTAGAGGCCAGCTTTTTACACCCGTGGCATGGTCAAACATTGTAAGCCACCATTTCACACCTGTGGTGTGACGACCCAGACTTTATAGGCTTTCTGTGTAAATATTTTTATTTATTTTTAAAACAATCCATGAGAGTTTCGGCCTTCATAAGAAATTAGAATTTGAAGCCCAATAAAATTAGGGCTCACGCCCAACTAAAGTTTTTGCATGCCACTTGTCATCCAATAGAGCTTATGTTTAGGACTTAATGAATCTATGTGGAATTGAGGAAAGAGAAGTGAGAAGGATCTAGGGTTTGGCCTTACATGCCCACTGTAGGAAATCATCCATCTTCCTGCCATGTGTCAAACATGCAGGGAAATTTGCTTGTAGGAAGAAGTCTTGTGATGCTTCTCACTATGGGGAAAAGAGAGATTCTAGAAGAAGATGAGGTTATAGGAAAGTGGAGCCTAGGGAAAGCCAAGAGGCCTTGCACAACAACCATGAAGAAATGGAAGAAAATGGTCTTGCTCTTTGCCATGTGTCATTCATGCAAAAAGGTAACAAAGAATGTTTGCCTTGGGAATGGGCGAAATCCATATGGAAAGGAATGAGCCACACACCTAGGGTTCTAGAAGGAAATCTTGGTAGAAATATTTGAGATGGACGTCTAGAGCAAGGATGTTTGTGCATATTTTGACCAACCACACGCTTGTCCAAAAGTTGGGTGAAAGAAGATCTTCTTGGGAAGAGAATGAAGTTTTGGCAGCCACCATGCACACACACTCCTCACATGCCACTTGGCACACATGTAGAAGATTGAGGAATATCTCTAGCTTGACAAGGACCATTTAACCCATAAAAGGTATGAAGCCGACATCATCCTCCCAACACACACACACATGCACAGTTTTAAAGGGGTGAAGTTTTGGTTCTAGCAAGTACATCTAGAACTCATGCTCAAACACACACACGCTTGAGCTAGAAGAAGTTAGCTCATGTTTTGAGAGGTCTTCCATATAAACCTACGTTTTTATGCACATGGTTAGATTAGGGTTTTTCTTCATGAAAGATGGAGTCAACCCTACTTGTTTTAAGCTCATGAGCATGTTATTTTGATGAAAGAGTGTCATGGACTAAGTGATTATTTTAAGTTAGGATTAGTTGTATAAGATTTGGACTTGAGGATATGGAGGTCCAAATGTTTGGAGTCTTTTCTTGGAAAAAGATGTCTAGAGCACAACACTCAATCACACAGGTTAGGGTTTTTTTTCGAATGATGAACCTAACGATTGCTATATGTATTTTCAGTTTGCTTGTTATCTATTATGGATTTTCTTTGTAAGTGAACTTCTAACTTATACTTGGATATTTTGTGTATATGTCATGTGAACTTCTACTTGGATATTTTATGTAAATGTTGTGATATTGATGTTTCTTCCATATGATATAATCTCTTCTTAGCATGACTATCTAATGTATGAATAGAACAGTCTATGGAATGTATTCATGTTATGAAAAATGGAATAAGAAGCCATTTTAGGGTTTAGATAGCACAATGTTTGTTTTGTATATGAATGTTTGTTGCATGACCGAAACTAGTATGAGATAGAAAATGTTTGTCTATGATCACTAAAGTGCTTCGGCTACCCATGAGTATTCATTGTTAAAGGTTTTGCTTAATACATTAGAAGATTCTTAGTTCATGAAAAATTGATTGTAATACATGTTTCAAGTTTTAAAGTCTCGGCTATCACTATGGACAAGGTATGATTTTTTTGTGATTAAAGTTTAGTGAACTAAGACTGATTATTTGATGTGCTAGGACTTATATGTCTCGGCCACTACATGGAAATTTTTGCATGATTGCTTCTTGATTGATATTGAATGCGCTAGAGTTTATATAAAGGAACATGTTCGTATGTTCTAATATTTTCAAATTGTAATGCAAAATGTATTGGAATTGCATATATGAATGTCATATGGTTATGATGAAGCATTTTGGCATTGCATGTGTCTCATGGAAGTTCTAAGTTTCATTATCATGTCGCATGCATTGAGATTGTGAAAATCTTTTGAAAGGAAAATAGTCTTTTTAAAGTTTTATCACGACCCCAAAGACTAGACGGGGAAATGTCCTAATGGAACTCCTCTATTCTTTCAGGAGTGTTTAAAATGGAGTGGTAACCTTTGGGTCGAAGAAGTACAGTCAATAGATCTCGAATGGTTCTTAAAAGAAAAGGATATCAAAGTAGGATCACACCTAAAGTTAGTGGGTGCATTACGGTGAAGGTGAAAAGTGAACTACCATAATATGAAAGATTTAAAGTAAGACGTAGTCACCTTGGTCAAAGTGACCAATGGCTGATGCGGTAACTAGCGAGGAACACATGGTGGATACGGTAGCCGTGAGATATCCATTCATATAAGTCAAGAAAGGCCTTGAGCTCAAAGCGATGTTATATGATCAAGAACCGAGCTCACAATTATGTTAAATGAATAAGTCTGAAATGAAAAAAGAATGTTTTATGAAAGAAAGGGTTATGAAAGTCATGATTTATACAATGGCTTTTGAAAAGTCAAATGCATAAGTAAAGTCTCATGTCCATGTATTCATTGTTAAGTTTGCTTATATTTGCTTATGATATCTGTTACATGTTATTTGTTTACTTACTGAGATTTTCTGAAATCTCACTGTTGTAATTTTCACTATCATTCCCCTGTTTGGAATGGTATTAGCTATGACAAATTTAGTAAATTTCAATGATGAAGCGCAAGAGGAGGGCACCTCCTTTGGAGGGGATCATGCCTAAAATGGTCTTAAGCTCAATCAAGCCTTCAATTTTGGACTATCTTGAGTCCATTGATCAAGCAATTAATGAGATTCTCCAAGACATTGAGAAGTTTAGGATGCCACAAGCAGGACAAGGACCGGGCTTTGGAAAAGCAAGTGAAGCTCAATTCTCACTCAGGATAAAGACCTATGTTAGGGGACCACTTTTGAAAAATGACTCTTTTGATAATTGGATGTATCGGTCTCGTGGTTTAGGGAGTTCTTCTGGAAACTCTGAACTACTTTTGATGACTTTTTATGAATTTTGAAGTATTGAGATTTATGTTCTTTGGTATCATGACTATTGTTCCATTATTTGACCTAAGTTAACTTTCTGCTGAGATATACTGCATACTGCTAGTTTATTACTAGGTGCATTGCATCTTATCTATCATGTACGAAGAATAGGTAATTTTTGTGTTGCATGTTCTGGTGTTTCAGTTTCTACCAAATCCCAAATGGGGGTTAGGGGGAACAAAATCTTATGCCTTAGGATTTTCATATGCAATGAAATAATAGGAATAGCATACTGATGAAATAATATCATTTAAAGCGGATAACCATATCCAGATTCCATATTCATAGTTTGTGCAGTAGAGAAAACATAGTACAAAAATTACTCCTGTCTATACCAGTCATGATTAAATGTGAGATTTGCAAAGTTCAAAACAGAGACTAGTGCAGAAAATAACCAAGGTTGGTTTCATAACAAAACATGAAAGTTTTTCTTACAATCAACATCAGTCAATTTTTTTGGCAAAGTCTAACATAGGAATATCACTTACCTAGACTTTTTAACTTCTTTGAATTTCCTAACAACAGCGACAAGAGAATATCAATCCTTACATATAAAATAGTCACATAACTTGCATAAATTTTCAATTGAACAGGTACTTCATAATTAAAATCCAAGCTATTTATTTCCCTAAAGTCTAAAATCCTTAACCCTAAAATATTGTCTCTCCAAATAACTGATGTTCATATAACTTCTTGAAATAATTAAATCACCTTAACACTGTAAATTACGCAAGTCTAATTAGAACCAAATAAAAACCTAGATACCGAGTTACGTAGGAGAGGAAAACTTACATAGAGTGTATGTAACACCCGGGCTCAACACCAATTCCAGGCCAAGACGCATTATATAAATTTTATTTTATTTTTTGATGTTTATGTTGGAATGTGATTTTTTTTTTTAAAAGTCGAGCACAACTACTCAACAATTCCATGCACGTTTCTTCCTCCTCTAGGTTTCCAACTTTCTATATTTATGCACACTTTTAATACGCAAACCCACTCTCTACTGACCTCATACATGGACGACCACACCCTTCCTGCATGTTCTGAGCATCAACAACCAAAGTCCCTCCCCACGTATAACATATTTTGTCAACTGCCCAAGCCACTCCCCAGGTTGAATAGTATATTCAACCTTCCCATCACTTTCTCTCCCACATTTTATTTTTGTTCTCACCTAAGGCAGGGGTCTCTCTCTCTCTCTCTCTCTTCTAAGAGTTTCATCGCCCAAGCCCTACCCTAGGCCAACGCCTTTCTCCTCCAGCTCTGCCTTCCACTTTTGTCATGCGCCTCCTGCCAACCAGCTGCCTCTCAATACCTCCAAGCAAGCCACAACATCAAGCCGCTGTCCAGCCCTTCACGTTGCTAACCATACATCCAACAGAGTCGGTTGCGGTGCCACTACCATACGGAGCCTTCGAGTTGCATTGTGTGTGCACCAACATGTTCCTCAAAGTCCAACAGCCAAGCGGAGGACCACCACTGGTTCCCTATCTTCCCCTTCTGTAGGTAGGAACAAAACCACCATAGGAAGCCATGCTGCAACACCTTGAACCACCAAAAACAACCCTTGCCCAGCCTTTACTTTTGCTCCTCAAAACAGAGCAGAGTGCCTTCCAAACCACACGGGTCCTTCGTCCGACGTCGAGCCTAGCCAAATGTGCACCACGAACCAGTTACTGGTGACATGCAACCCGAAAGAGAGAACAAGAATTCAACGAAGCATCGTTGCCTCGCTAACCACGATATCCAACTCCACAGGCCACCAGTCACAGTGCCTCCTTGCGGGAAGATCACAACCACATGTTCCTCCATGATAAACCAAGCCACAGCCACAGTAAACAGCAAACGAAAACACCTGAAACACGGAATAACAACAAGCCGCTACAACATGAGAAGACCCCAATGCTGCAGTCTGTTCCTGACGCTAGAACAATCACACCGTGAGCCTTTGCCTCCACGAATAACCGAAACTACCCAATTCCTCCCAACATCAACACCAACGACATGCCCTGTTTTCCTCAACAAAAACACAACAAGTTGGTGCTGCAACGGCCACCCATGCACATTCCCACAACCGTCACATGGCCATTGTAGACCACGGAGGCAACCAGCCACAGGATTTCACGGCAAAGCCAACCACCATGAAAGCCTTGTCTCTAAGTCTCAGTCTCTCCCTCAAGTTAACAATTTTTTTCTCTCTCTCTCTCCCTCTCTCTCATTGCCATGCCGTAGTGCTCACCACCTTCGACCTCTGCCCTGTTGAGGATCATGTTGAGGATCCTCTGCCTTAATCTAAGGCTTTCCATTTGTATATCCATTGACCCGTAATTATAGTAGTTCATTATTCTTTCCATTCATTTGTAATCTTTCCATACATGTACTTACCATATACAAATATGTAATTACGTCTATATATGAAATGGACTCACTACTGAAACATGTGGTGGTTTTCAAACACTTACATGGTATCAAGAGCCCTTGCAGATTAACCTCCCACGATCCCACCCATGGCTGCCAAACCCTCCTCCACTCTTCTCCCTTTCAACTCTCGCATCCACATGGTTACAATCAAACTTTCCGCCTCCAACTATCTCCTATGGAAAAGCCAATTGCTTCCCCTCTTAGAGAGCCAAGAACTAATCAGTTATATGGATGGAACTCTTGAGCCTCCACCCCGTTTTGCCCCTGCGGATTCTCAAACGCCAAACATCAAACACATGGCATGGAAAAACACAGACCAACGTCTCCTTAGCCTCCTACTATCCTCCCTCACCGAGGTAGCCATGGCTGAAGTCGTGGGTCTCTCCACCTCACGTGAGGTTTGGGTTGCCTTAGAGAACACCTTCAGCCACCGCTCCAAGGCCCGTGAAATCCGTCTTAGAGATGATTTACAACTGATGAAACGCGACACCAAGTCTGTTTCGGAGTATGCCTGCTCTTTCAAAGCCCTCTGCGATCAACTCCATGCCATTGGACACCCTGTTGATGGCACCGAAAAAGTGCATTGGTTTTTCAGAGGTCTTGGCTCAAACTTCTCGAGCTTCTCCACAGCCCAAATGGCCCTAACCCCTTTACCCTGTTTTGCAGATTTGGTGCCCAAAGCAGAGAGCTTTGAGCTCTTCCAAAAATCCTTGGAGCCTGCTGTCCCGACCACTGCGGCATTTGTTACTACTAGCTGTAACTCTACAAAACCGAACCAGAGGAACTCTTCCTCTCGCCATCCTCAAGGCCGTGCTGGTGGCCACTGCAGAGGACAGGGCCGCTCCTCTGGAAGACTTCCTCCACGCTGCCAGATATGCTGTGTGGAGGGTCACTACATGGATAGGTGTAGGCAACGGTATGATCGCCATGTTCATGCCCCTAAAGCTTAGCTTGCCGAAGCTCTTACATCCTCATGTTCTCTTTCTAGAAATGAGGCCTCAGACTGGTATTTAGACACAAGAGCTTTAGCCCACATGACTTCGGCCCAATCCAACTTGGATCAGTCCACTTCCTATACAGGTACGAATTGTGTTATAATAGGGAATGGTGCGTCCCTACCCATTAGTCACACTGGTACAATTTCACCTTCCCCTGATTTTAAATTATTAGATGTTTTAGCTATCCCTCACATCACTAAAAATCTTTTGTCCATTAGTAGATTAACGAATGATTTTTTGGTCTCCGTTACATTTACTAATAATTTTTTTTACTGTTTAGAATTGCCAAACGAGAAGATTGGTGGCAACCAGTAGACGCGATATCGGCTTATATGTGCTAGAATGTGAAAATTCTGCTTTTATTTCTGTCCTAAAAAATAAATCTCTTTATGCTTCGTATGATCTATGGCATGCTCGCTTTGGACATGTGAATCATTCTATTATCTCTTTTTTGAATAAACAAGGACAGCTTCATCTTACCTTTTTATTGCCATCTCCTGTGTTATGTAGTACATGTCAAATTGCAAAGAATCACTGTTTGCCTTATATTCGTAATGAACATCGATCGTCAAAGGTGTTAGATCTTATTCATTGTGATATATGGGGCCCTTCACCTATCGAGTCCAATTTGAGTTATGTTTACTATGCTTTATTTGTTGACAATTATTCCCGTTTCATGTAGCTTTACTGCTTGAAATTGAAATTTGAATTCTAAAATCTTTTTATTCAATTTCAAAAATTCGTGGAAAATCAACATTCTGCTCGTATAAAAATTTTTCAAAGTGACGATGGTACAGAATTCACTAGCAACTGCTTTAAAGCACATCTTCATACCTCTGGCATTCATCATCAACTCTCTTGCCCTTATACACCCGCCCAAAATGGTCGCACAGAAAGAAACATCGTTATGTGACTGAAAGAAGTCTGGCCCTTCTTTTTCATTCTCACATTCCCACTCACTTCTGGGTTGACGCTTTTAGCACTGTAGCTTATATCATCAACCATTTGCCTACACACTTCTCCGAGGTAAGTCTCCTTTTCAGGTTTTGTATGGTTCCTCTCCCAATTATGAAAACTTTCATCCCTTTGGTTGTCATGTTCATCCTTATTTACGTGATTACATGACTAAAAAAATTTTTCCTCGTAGTATCCCTTGCATTTTTATGGGTTACAGTTCCTCTTATAAAGGCTTCTGTTGTCTTGACCCCACCACTTCTAGAATTTACATCACTCGCCATGCTCAATTTGATGAGAACCACTTTCCCTTCCACTGTACTTCCCAGGCTTAACCCATATCCTCCCTTCAAATCTCTAAGTTTGTAGAACCCAGTCTTCTCCATACAGACATGCCCTTGCCCTCTTCTACACCACATCCCTGACACATTTCTCAATCCAGATCCACCTCGTGTATTATTTGTACTGATCCAGTGGATAAGTCTTTGTAGGCAGCTACTTCTCATACAGGTTCATCTCTGCCGCCCTCAGATTCCAGCCCGGCTTCTCCTGAGCCCATCACTGAATTGCCTACCATTGCTCACACTCCTGTTTTAGCTATTCCGTTGGGCTCCCATCTTATGCTCACACGAGCCAAAACCGGTATTTTCAAAACTCACCACCCGACACATCTCGGCCTTGTGGAATCCTCTGGCCTTCTCTCTACTCTTCTTGCATCCACTGAGCCTAAAGGATTCAAATCCGCTGATAAGAATCTTGCCTGGCTTGCTGCCATGGATGAAGAAGTTGAAGCCCTGCAAAGTAATCATACTTGGATTTTGGTTCCGCGCCCCGTCGACACCAACATTGTGAGTTCCAAATGGGCGTTCCGGACTAAATACTTGCCCGATGGCTCTATCGAGCATCTCAAAGCCCGCCTTATTGCCAAGGGCTACACACAGGTACCTGGTCTTGACTACATTGACCCTTTTAGTCCTATCATCAAGGCTACCACTGTCCATGTTGTCCTCTTTCTTGTTGTGACCAACAAATGGCCTCTTTGCCAACTTGATGTCAAAAATGCGTTTCTCAACAGGCATCTCACTGAACATGTTTATATGGAACAACCCCTGGGTATATTGACCCTCGCTTCCCCAATCATGTTTTTCAGTTGAAGAAAGCTCTCTATGGCCTAAAGCAAGCTCATTGCGCCTGGTTTCAGCGTTTCAGCTCTTTCCTCGTTCAACTTGGCTTTTATGGAAGTCATCTCGACACATCCCTTTTTGTTTTTCATAAGTAGTCTGACATGATTTATTTGCTTCTCTATGTTGATGACATCATTATTACAAGCAACAACTCCTCTCTTCTTGACAACTTTACCTCCAAGCTCAATTCCGAGTTCACCACCAAAGATTTGGGTTCACTCAGTTACTTTCTTGGTCTTTAAACTACACCTACCACTGATGGTCTCTTTATCAGTCAGCTAAAATATGCACGGAACATTCTCACACGAGCTCAGTTACTTGACAACAAACCAGTCACACTCCCATTGTTGTTTCCCAAGATCTGTCTGCAGATGATCCTCCATTTTCGGATCCTACGCTTTACAGATCTCTTGTTGGTGCCCTCCAATATTTGACTATCACATGTTCTGATATTGTTCATGTCGTTAACTCTGTCAATCAATTTCTACATGCCCCGACTGAAGACCATTTTCTTGCTGTCAAACGCATTCTTCGCTATGTTAAGGGCACACTGCATTTCGGTCTCACTTTTCATCCATCTGTTGCTCCTGGTGCTTTAGCTGCTTACTCGGATGTAGACTGGGTAGGTTGCCCTGATTCTCATCGTTCTACCTCTGGATATTCTATTTATCTTGGTGACAATTTGGTTTCTTGGAGTGCCAAGAAACAACCTACTGTTTCTCACTCCAGTTGTGAATCTGAGTATCGTGCCTTGGCTCTCACTACTGCTGAACTTCTTTGGCTCACGCATCTCCTTCGTGACCTCAAAGTCTCTCATTCACACCAGCCTCTTCTACTATGTGACAACAAGAGTGCCATCTTCTTGAGCTCTAATCTCATTTCTCACAAACGGGCCAAGCATGTTGAGCTCGACTACCACCTTCTTCGTGAACTTGTTCTTGCTGGCAAACTTTGCACTCAGTATGTGCCTTCTCATTTGCAGATTGCCGACATTTTCACTAAAAGTGTGTCAAGAACTCTCTTTGAATTCTTTCGCTCCAAGCTTCACGTCCATTCCAATCCGAAGCTTAGCTTACGGGGGGTGTTGAGGATCCTCTGCCTTAATCTAACGCTTTCCATTTGTATATCCATTGACCCATAATTATAGTAGTTCATTATTCTTTCCATGCATTTGTTATCTTTCCATACATGTATTTACCATATACAAATATGTAATTACATCTATATATGAAATGGACTCACTACTGAAACATGTGGTGGTTTTCAAACACTTACATGCCCAGCTCACTGTCTCATCGCTCCTCTCATCCTTTCTCGGTGAGTATGCCTCCTTTGTTGCATAGTTTTGGTCTAGGGGTTCTTTTTACTTTTGTCTAACATATCTTCTTTTCCAGTTGTACCATACCCAAAGAGCACATGCATGTCCATGTTTTTATTTTCCAAAATGCCCTTGTCATTTAGATGGTTTCATATTGGATGATTTTTATATTAAACTCATTTTAAGTGGACTTTGTTTGAAATATAAGATTTTACATTTATGGATTCAGATTAAGTTACTAAATATGTTACAACTAATTTTAGTAATAAATAATAAGATTTTAATTTTATTCTAAATGCTTTAAAACCGATTTAAATCTATCTTACTATATGAGCTTTTCGATATTTATATTGTTTAAATTTGATATAATTATTTTATTAAGTTGTAATTTCTAAGTGTAGATTTTCTATTATAATTCGGAAACTATTGGAACATTTTAAATGAGCTGATTTCATATCAACTTGATGTTGAAATTAGATTTGTTGTATTTTTCAAAAAACTATGTTAACGATTTTTAATGAACTTTATTTTCTTGTATTAAGAAACTAATGTATTATTTTAATTTGGGTTGTGTTTAGTATTTCTTAAATTAGGCATGACCTTATTTGGATAAAAATATTAGTCATAAACTTGATTTCATAGAAAATATTTAAAGACTTTAATTATATTACTTAATATTAATTTTACAATTTGATTTTGGTACTAAATTGTAAGTATTTAATCTTTTATTTTAAACACTTTAAGCCTATTATATGAAATAAACATTGTATGGTTTTAAATTAGATATGATTAGTGGTTTGCAGTGATTTTAAAGATAAGTATTATTAAAGATATTTTATGAACTACTATTGTTTAAGAAATTTAGGATTTCCTACTACCTTATATGTTAGCATTCTTAAATTATCATTAGAGAGAGTTTTAAATATGATTGAGTTAATTTTTGAAAGGAATTTTAAGTTGTTTTGCCAAATTTGATAAAATTATATTATAATAAGGTAAGAATATACTTTTAATGACGGTAGTATTTGTTAGATTACTGATAACTAGTAGGAATTCAATTAAATGGAAAGTTTCAGCAAGTCCTTTTAGAAACTTAGTAACGTTTAGTATTCCATATAGGTGACAATTGATATCCATTCAGCATGGTTCTGGAAAGATTCAGAAAAAATAAAAAGTCCAGGTAAGTAGGGTTCCTATACTAGACTTTGCATAAAAAAAAACGAAGTTGATTTTAAAAATATGCATGCTTACTTTGAAAAGAAATCTAAAAACAAACTCAAATATGTGTTCTACATATTCATAAAAGTTGTATATGAAAGTATTTTCTATCATGTATGATGCAGACATGAGCTTAAATTGTTGCATTCCATTTTCTAAATTGTGCAAAAAGAGCGAATATGAAATTTATGAAAACTTGTGCATGTAATGCGAAGATGTTTGAAAGTGTTTTTTGAATATGTGAAATGATCTGATTCTATTCAATACTCTATTTTGATTTGATGTAGCATCTGAAAACATTGGCATGAATTTCTGATTATGTATCTGATTATAATCTGGTTCCGATGTTGCCTCTATCCTGTCTCTATTAAGGCCCTGTCATGGGTATAATCGTGGTATAAGGCATCACCACGGGTATAATGGTGGTTTATAAATCTATCACGGGGGTTAAACATGGTATATGCTTGCACCATGAGTATAATAGTGGCATACGGCCATGCTACGGGTATAATGGTGGTTTATGACCTTACCATAGGGTTAAATATGGTATACGGCCCCGCAATAGGTATAATGGTGGTTTATAACCCTACCACGGAAGTTAAAAGCGGTATCTGTCCCAATGTGATGCTCTAATATGATGAAGATGAGGTCTTAGATTTTGATATGCCAGATGATTTTTGAATAAGAATGTTTTCTGAAAGTTTCACTCTGATATTTTTGGTAACATATTTTGATTTTGTATTCTGAAAGAAAATATTTTTGATTTTGCATTTTGAAAGTAAATATTTTGTTCTGCATTCTGAATTTTAAAAATGCTCATGTTTATATACTAATATATATCATCTGCTTACTGAGTTATTAATAACTCACCCCTTATCTCCACAATATTTTTCAGATAATCTGAATATTTCAACTGATGATCAAGATTATGAAGCATGAGTGAGATGCTTCAAGCATAGAAGGTTTCTATGAGTACTGGCATTTTTTTGTTAAGTTGTTTTGTCGTATTCTGATGACTTGATATTTTGGGAGATTGATTATATTGAGATAGTTAGTTTGAAACAACAATAATTTCTATATGGCATTGAAAATTCGAAGTCATAAATATCTGGTTGAAATGTGAGTTTAAGTGACAGGAAGTAACTCTTAGACTCCATCCGGGACCTGGGCGTTACAGTGGGAGAGGACTTTACGTGGAGAGAGAAAAATAGAGTGTAACGTGAGAGAGAGCCTGACATGCTTCCTAGCGGTGGCTAGGCGGCTATGGTTAAACTGTGGGCTACCGTGGGGGAGGATGGAAGTGGGTATTGCATCGAGGCTTCGGCTGATGCAAGGTGTGGCTCTTGGTTTGGCCATAAAGTCTAGGGCCGGTTTACCTAGTGTCCATGTTGACCAATCTCAAGTTTGGCCATAAACCATGGGTGTTACAGATAATAGGTAAATATATGGTGTTATGGGTTCAAATATACAAATATATGTATAGATCATATGAGTAGAATTGTTATTACAAGTTTAACAAACCGAAAAAAAAACATTACAACGCATATCGGGAAGCATCAAGGGAAGCAAACAGAGATGGAGGGACTGGAATATCCATTGTTCCTTCCAACATCAGGATCACACTCTTCATTGATGGACGCAAAGCAGGGTCTTCTTGAATGCACCATAACCCCACCTTCACCATTCTTTCCAGTGTTTTGAAGTCAACATTTTCATCTTCCACATGAAGCTTATCCAACTCTCCAACCACAAAGCAATTATATACCCAACTAGAAAGACTGATCTCATCTGCCGTTGGGACGTTTACTTCTATACTTCTTCTACAACATACAATCTCCAAAAGCAAGATACCAAAGCTATATGTGTCTGCTTTCGCTGATATCAAGGCATTCTTTTGCCATTCGGGTGCAAAGTAGGAATACCCAGTTGTCTGTTTGCCTCCCATAGTCTTTCTTGATTGATTTGGCAGTAAATATAGCTTCGCCAGCCCAAAATCAGAGATCTTTGCTGTCCATGTGTCGTCCATGAGTATATTCTGTGGCTTTATATTGCAGTGGATGATATGGACTTCACACCCTTCATGCAGATAGAGGATCCCTCTAGCAACATCAAGTGCAATTTTTACTCGTTCTTTCCAAATGGGGCGTATCTCGGCCTTGAAGAGAAGATCTGCGAGTGAGCCATTGCGCATGTATTCGTAAACAAGAAGCTTACTAGAGCCCTCAATACAAAATCCAAGTAATTGAACCAAGTTTCTCTGATGAGTTTGTCCAATTGCAGTCATTTCAGCTCGAAATTCCCTTTGCCCTTCTTCCTCAACTTTGTCTAGCCTTCTAACAGCAATAGTTTTGTTACCTCCATGCATAGTTGCTTTATAAAGAGCTCCAAAAGTACCCCTACCTAACTCTTCCTTAAAGCCATTCGTTGCTTTCTCGAGCTCTTTATAAGAAAATGATCGCAAAGTAAATTCTTCATTTAATCCCAAGTTCACATTTTCTGACAGCAATCTATACGTACGAACTTGATGCCTGTATCTGCAGAAACAACAGACAGCAAAGAGGAAACACAAGCATGAAATGAAACCCAAACTTGTAGCAAGAATCAAAACTAGTCCTCTTTTGCTTTCGAATCTGATATTTTCCCTTGTCACTTTGAAGAAGGCCGTAGTTGGTTTGCTTTGATCACTTGTTGATCTACCATATCGAAGTGGAAGCTTATATTTGGAGCAACTATTATTTCTATACAATACTGCTCGACAGTTACAATCTTACAAGCAAAAGTCGCGGCAATTTCCCTGCTCCACTGATATTACCACAAAGTAAGGATGACCCGTCCACAACACATGATGGACCGGAACGATAATATACAGCATCACTGGATCTTTAGTACCACGCCTGCAATCATTGTTATTGAAGTTCCTGTAGCAACCTAGGAACTTATTGCTGTCGTCAAAGAAACGAAATCCAGGAAAACAAATACAGTCGGCTTTCTCGCCCATGAACGAACAGTAACTGTTGAGGCCACAGAAGCCTTTGACATAACATTGGTTGGGCAAGGCTGACCACTCTATCGATTTACTAGGGCTATTAACTGATCTCTCAAAGTGGTGTGAATACAATCTAAAGATCCCATCTGCATCAAGTGTTTCCCGGTGGATAACAGCTCCATTATTCTTGTCAGGATATGAGCTATTTGCCAAAACACGTTGGGCCAAATCAGTACTAGTTAGCATTGCTAGAACGCATTGACGACTAAGTGAGATCTTTGTAGTACTAGTACTATAAGTATCAGAGGACCAATAAGAGTCATCTGGTTCATACGAGCTGTTAACAGGGTAGGCAACGAGGTTTCCATCTGACTGCATACTAAGAAAATATGGTCCACTCGATTGCTTTGATTTAGACACACTCGAAACTAATTCCTGGCCGATGGACAGATTCTGACATCCTAATATGGTGTCAGTTGGAAAAAGAAAGCTTTCCCAGATTATATAAGAATCACTTTTGTAGAGCACAAAATTACCGGAATCAAGCATAGCAGCTGAAGCTGCACGTTCAGGCACACCAGAAATGAATTTTTTAAAATCGTGTCCAGTTCGAATTACTAGCTTACCATCTATAGTAAATTCGAGTGTAGCATTTGAGGAGGTAGTTGGGTCATCTCGATTTGCCGTCCAGATGATTATCTTTTCGGTTTGATTAATCAGCCATATTCCGATTGCAAAACCGTCACCTTGTGGAAAGAAACCGATCGAATGCAAAAAGGCCCGATGGTGAGACTCATGAAGTACGGTTTGCACTGGGGGAAAGCGAAGAACCCAAGGTATGACGTTGGAGTGGTTTCTTTGGGCATTTCCGTCGAGAGAAAGTACGAGAACAAGCAGCAAGCGTAGATTTGCTTTAGAAGCCATGAGATGAAGATTGGGAGACAGACACGAGGATTAATGAGGCCAATGACTACCAGATAATGTTGACACAGATATAAATATTAGTTAATAAGCAAATTTATCCAAGGCTACTTACTAATTAAAGTGACTCAATATTTCTGAATGCCAAATAGAAGGAAAGAAACTTCATAGCAATTCGGTGAAGTTATTGCAGCCCAAGTTGAGGTGCTGTATTGATAGTGAGTTGAGATTAGATGGGTTATATTTTGTGTAGAAATATAAAAAAATTATAATAATAAGATAAAATGAGATAAACTAGAAACACTTTCACTTACCTTCATCGTTTACTGCTCTTTACCAAACCCAAAACATATGTTTGGTTGTTGCTGTCATGTTCGTAAATACCACATGCTTGGGTTCCCGTTGAGTGTTGGCACCAACGCTCAAGAATGTATCTGACTTCTTTTCCCAACAGACTGGATTAGGTTTGGTAACTAAGTTTAAATATAAAATTTTCATCTTATTATTATAATTTTTTCAAATTCTTATATAAAATATAATAAAGAATTCAACTTTTTCAAATTTCAATTTAATTTTTTCAAATCTTAAAACAATAATAATATTAAAATATAATATTTTAAACTTTCATCTAAAACAAAATATTCTCATCTCGCTCTCCAAACTTGTTATTTTGAGATTTGAAAAAGTTGAATTGTTTATTATATTTTGTGTGGTAGTCTGAAAAAATTGTAATGATGAGATAAGATGAGATGAGATGGTTTTAAGTATCCAAACTGGGCCTAATAGGATTAGAAAAACGTCAGTCTTCACTTAATTTCCATCATGTCTTTCGATTATAGAAGACAAGGATTCAAATTCAATAGGATTAGGAAAACATTATAGTCATGACTTTGTCATAATGTCTTTAATTCGTAGGGCTGGAAATATGTGATACAACATGAATCCAATACGAATACGACACGAAATTAGTAGATTTGAATTTGATATAAACAAATTAAGAAAACGTTAATTTCCATCATGTCTTTCGATTATAGAAGACACGGATTCAAATTCAATAGGATTAGGAAAACGTTATAGTCATGACTTTGTCATAATGTCTTTAATTCGCAGGGGTGAAAATATGTAATACAAACATAAATTCAATATGAATACGATACGAAATTAGCATATTTAAATTTGATATAAATGAATTAGGAAAAATTTTGATTTCCATCATGTCTTTTGACTCTAAAAGGCCCAGACTCAAATTCAATAGGATTAGGAAAATGTTATAGTCATGACTTTTCCATAATGCCTTTAATTGTAGGAGTTTCAATATGTGACACGACGTGAACTTAACACGAATACGATAGGAAATTAGCGAATTTTAGTTTGATATAAATGAGTTCAGATAAAAATGGATTGATCCAATAAGACACGATTAATAAAGTACGGGTCAAACGGGTGCTTAACTAGAAATTAACCGTAATATCCCGTTTAAATTTTATTTAAAAATAAAATTTCATTATTGTTGAGTAGTAATTTTGGTATTACTATATATGCTTATTGTCGAGATTGTAATTCTAAACCTACACTCGTATTTGTTATTGTAGGGTTTATAATATTGGTTTTATTATAGCTTAAAATTTGAAAATATTAATATTTTTTTAGTAGGTAGTCTTATTGTGTTTTTAAGACATTGTGGCTACTAATAAATAAATATTTTAATTTTTATGTGAAATTATGTTAATTAGGTTAAATGGGACGTTATGTGTGTCAGTTCAATCCATTTACATTAAATAAGTTGAAATGAGTCGTGTTGTATCGATCTATTTCTAATTAACTATTAAACAAGTTAAAATTGGTGACACGACATGACCCATAATTTAAATTAGTTAAATTAAAGTTTAAAAGTTTGACACGTTTATCTTAACAGATTGGATTCTGACTGACCTATATAGTTAAATGTCCATTACTTGACACATTACTAACAATGAAACAAGACCTGTAAACACAAATTACCACTTCTAGTCTTTCGACTCTAGAAGATATAGTACTTCAACATGATTGAGAAGATATAGATTTTAAACTTCGGGGGAAAGTTTTTGGATTTTTTTTTCCTTAAAAAAAAAGGAGACTCGAGAGTTTTCAATAAAGTTAGGCTATGTTTGATTCCCAAACTCAGCTGAACTCAACTGAATTCAGTCTAATTTTAAGCTGAATCAAACATCCAAACACCCAACTCTCAAATTACTAAACTCATCTCAACTCAAAACCTTCTTACATGTGGGACCCATAATATTTTTCAACTTAAAACATCTTTATACGTGGGACCCACAATCTTTTTTAACATCCAAACCCACAATTACTAAACTCATCTTAACATCCAAACATATTTTAAATTCAGTTTAGATGGGTCTCATATAATTCCCTCCATTACTCAACTCACTATTATTCATAAAGAACTCAATTTAGCTGAGTTTAGCTCAACATTCAAATGCAACTTTAGAAGAAGAGTGTTTTCATATATTTAAAGATTTTTATGAAGTATTAAAATTTCTAAGAGAGTCGAAAATGCTTTTTCTTGCAAACCCATGCATGGCTTCCATGTCCATTGTTGTATTCCTTCTCATGCTCATTTCCTTTGCAGGTGGAAGAGATCAACCAAATCAAAGTGGACATATAGTACTCCCCGGATCTTTACTCTCCCCGAGATCAGACTCAAGGTCATGGCTTTCTCCTACAGGTCGATTTGCATTTGGGCTCTATCAAAAAGGTAGATCAGATAATGACTTCGCTGTTGGAATTTGGTCGGTCGGTACTGAAGAGAACATAACGGTGTGGACGTCATTTCGTGATGATCCGCCACTCACTTCAAATGCCTTGCTGGATTTTAACAAGGATGGCAAGCTTGTTTTGATGATTGAATGAGTACAACATAAACTCATCAATGAAGCAACAGATCAGTCCGCTTCCTATGCCTCCATGCTCGACACCGGCAATTTCGTGCTCTGTGACGACAAGTCCAATATCATTTGGCAGCGTTTCCGTTATCCTACCGACACCATTTTAGGAGGCCAGAGTCTGTTTAGTGGAAATCAACTCGTCTCCAGTTTAACCAAGACTGACCTCTCAACCGGACGGTTCCTTCTCAAGATGCAGGATGATGGAAACCTTGTTTCTTATCCGGCAAACACTGAAGACTCATCAGGAGATGCTTATCGGAGCTCAGGCACTTACGGTATTTTCAGTCCCAATTTTTCTCTTTATCTCAATAATATTATAACAGGCCTTCTGTTAATCATCAACAACAGCACCGCTACGTTAGACAGAAGTAGTTTAATCATAAGTACGTATGCCCGATCTCCGAGCGGCAACGTCATCAACAACAACAACACCATTTATCGCGCAACTCTTGACTATGATGGGATTCTCCGGTTGTATTCTCACGCCTATGATGAAAGTGGCAGCTTCAACGCAAATAAATTATGGGAATCAGCCCTTCCATGCCAGGTGAACAAATTTTGTGGCTTAAACAGCTATTGCATAGTCGATGTCAATCAATCAATCTGTGTCTGCCTTCCTGGGACCGATTTTTTTCCGAATAACGGGTCTCTTGGCTGTGAGAGAAACTTCTCTGAAGCAGAGTCATGTAGAAATGGGAAAGAAAACAGAGAGTTTTATAGTATGAAAACCATGGAGAATATGATGTGGGGAGATCATTTTATGTTCATGAACCACCAATGTCCAAGGAAGAATGCAAGAAATCTTGCTTGGAAGACTGCAATTGTGGGGCCTCACTCATCTCCAAGAATGGTTCTTGTATGAAACAAAATCTTCCACTGAGATATGTAAGAAAATATACAGGAAAGGAAGAGGGGCTCACGGCATTCTTTAAGGTAGGGATGACAAGCATTAAGAGCGGCAAGAAATCTGATCTTCACCCAAACAAGCCGAAGATAGTCGTGCCCAAAAGCGCAATAGTGCAGATTATTCTTGTGACTTTCGGTTTTACTGTATTTTCAACTGTTTCCCTTGCACTCTCTTGCTTTTTCATTTTCAAAATTCGAATTTTAAAGTACGGAAGGCTGTTAGAGAATGGAGACTTGGGCCCGGTGGAGATCATCACCTTGAGATTGTTTTCATATAATGAGCTCAAAAGAGTAACACATGGGTTCAAAGTAGAGATAGGTAAGGGTTCATTTGGATCTGTTTACAAAGGCTCCCTACAGAAAGGTAAAAGACTTGTTGCAGTAAAGAGACTGGAGAAGTTAATCGAAGAAGGTGAAAGGGAGTTCCGAGCAGAGATGCGAGCAATAGGGAGAACCCGCTATAGGAACTTAGTTCGCTTGCTGGGTTATTGCGCTGAGGGCTCTAAAAGGCCCCTGGTTTACGAGTTCATGAGCAATGGCTCCCTTGCAGATCTTCTTTTTAGATCCCAAAGGCGTCCAGCTTGGACTGAGAGAGTAAGAATTGCACAGGAAGTTGCTAGAGGGATCTTCTATCTACATGAAGAGTGCGGGGGCCCAATTATTCATTGTGATATAAAGCCTCAAAACATCTTAATGGATGAGTTTTGGACCGCCAAAATCTCTGACTTGGGGCTGGCAAAATTCTTAATTCCAGATCAAACGAGGACATTCACAGGGGTGAGAGGGACAAGAGGATACATGGCGCCAGAATGGCACAAGAACATCCCAATATCAGTGAGGGTAGATGTTTACAGTTATGGGGTAGTTCTCTTAGAAATCATATGTTGCAGAAGGAGCATAGAACTTAACGTGTCAAACGATGATGAGATTCTTCTTTGTACTTGGATCTATAAATGCTTTGTTGCTGGAGAGTTGGAGAAGATTGTGAAGTGGGAAGATGTATATAAGACCGCCTTGGAGAATATGGTTAAGGTGGGCCTTTGGTGTATTCAAGATGAACCAGCTCTTCGTCCTTCTATGAAAAGTGTCGTCTCGATGTTAGAAGGGAACATCACTGATATATCTGTTCCTCCATGTCCAACCGCTACATCCATGTAAACTTTCGACTAAAACACAAAATAATTATCTGCTTTCTGGTAGTTTTCATTAATTTGTTCTATGTATTTTCCTCTTTGCATCATGGAAGGGCATATATATCTTCTATATGTTCCTCCATGGCCAGCTGCTACTACATCCATGTAAACTTCTGCCTGCAGCAGCAAAAGTCATTTCTATTTCTGTGTAGTTATTATTTTGTTCCATGTTATATTAGTCGGAAAAATTCTACTCATCATGCTCTACACCACATACTATATAAGATTTTTTTTTTCTTACTAAATGTATGGTGCATAAATGATGAGTAAAAGAATTCATTTAATTTAACAAAAATAATTTTAAAAAAAATGATATATGGTATAAGAATGATAAGTAAAATGACTCTTCTCCTTGCAACATACGGTGGAGATTGGAGGGTATCTTTCCCTTTTACGTGAGCACAACGGTTTGCAAAAGTGGTAAAGGTATAATGGGCCTCTAATAGTTTTGAATGAAAGTGGGTCAATATATTAGCATGTGTGGCTCGCTTAGTTGGGGATAGTATCTTATTACTCATAGGCCCGTCAATTTAGTAAAGGAGGTAGTAAGTATACAAAGTGCGCGCGTGCTTTCGGTGCCCATGGATTTACATTTATTCTATCCGTTTAAAATTATTTACAACTGCTTGGAAAAGACAGCATCACTTTTCATATTTCACCTGGTATTCTGGTAACATCAATTCACTCAATCAAAGTTGTAATTACAACAGCTACATATATATTTCGTTTGGATTTGTGTTCTGTAAATGAGTGGTTTTGACTCTGTACTTCAAATTGTTGCTCTTGGTTTTTAAAAGCTAGGTATTAATCAGTTTGCCTTGGTGTTTCTTGACCTGCTTTTTGTGCTTATATTATGTCACCCAAAAAAATAATGTTGCAAAATTGCAAACCAAGAGGCACTATCAGTTATTCGAGTTAACCATGATACACGTTAATCAATCAGTGTGCCTTGATTTATTTTGGATAAAAGTTGGAAAACAACTTCAAGTCATCTGCAAAACTAACCCTTGAAAACTCTCAGTGACTCAATGTTGTTGTACGTGGCGAGAACATGATTCATGTAACACCCCTAAAATCAACTTCCACAACATAATGTATACACTCCAAATTCTCAATTACATAAAAATTATTGTTCAAATCAACCACCTCAGTATAATTTAGGACTGTTCATCCGGGTTCCGAACCGGAATCCGGATATATCCGGACCGGAACCCGGATTTGAAATCCGGGCCGAAACCCGGACCGGGTCAGTACAGGTCAGACCTGGGCCAAAACCCGGTTGAATCCGGGTTTCTTAAAACCCGGATTCCGGGTTGTGGTTTGAACCCGCTTTTTTTTTTTTTCAAAGAACTCTGTTTTTCACCAGTGACTTGAGAAATTCCATGACCTGCATTTCCAGATAACACCATCGTCAAAAACCTTGAAAGCAACAACATAGAAACCCAATATGTTCATCACTATAAAAATATAATCATCAGTACTGAGTTCCATTGAATTACAAGCATAAAGCTCGCAACTTTGGCCAACTGCAACATGTATGTTCAACTATTACCCACAATCCAAGCACACAAAAGGATTCTCATTTTCCTAAGACATGAAACCCCTTCACCATAAATGCGTTGCTCTTATTTTACACTCCACCCAGAAACACAACTGATTTGTAAAAAAAAAAAATCTAGAAAAATCAAAGATACAAATCTCTCTGCATCAAAATAAAATCATTTGTTTGTTGGTCTAGAGCTTAACGAAACTAGAGTGCCGATTCTTATCAATAAAGTATAGATCGGTTTTGAAAACATCTAAGTACCTCAAAAAGATTTTTTTTTTCCAAAAAAAAAAAAAAAAAAGAGCAGCAGCTTACCCACGATTCACTCCCGAAGTCTTCCTGGCTCAAGCCTTCTGATATGGTGTCAGAAACTCTAACGAGAGAAAATGCCTCAGAAACTCGAAGGTTATGCCTTTGGGGAGAGAGAGAGAGAGAGACTAGAAGATATGGCTAGAGAGAGAGCTAAGGTTTCGGTTTGGACTTTGGGCGAAACACAAAGAGATCGAGGGTTTTAGAGAGAGACATCAAGAGGTTTCGATTTAGGTTTGGACTCTGGGTTTCGATTGGAGAACGAGAAAATGGAGAGAAGGAGGGTTTTGGCTGGAGCAGGGGCAGTGTTTAGACGAGAGAGAGAGAGAAAGGGAAAAACGAATAGAAGCGATAGCTGGGTTTAAGATGAATAAAATGGAATCCTGGTACCGGGTTTAAAATCCAGTACCCGGATTTCAAACCCTACCCCGACCGGATGGTCCGGGTTTTAGCAATCCGGGTTCCGGCCCAGATCAAATCCGGGCCGAAACCCGGAACCGGAATCCGATTTTCCGGGTTCCGGACCGGGCCGGGTTTTTTCCCGGCCCGGATGAACAGTCTTAGTATAATTAATCTAGGATATCACAAAGTCTCAAAATAAACGTCAATTTTTCAAAATACCCAATCAACATAATCAAATTAAACTATAGAATAAAATTCTCCCAAAATCAAAATACCATTTTTGTACTTATTCCGCTATGCTCACATAGTCTTGCCCAAGCTTCCTATTCTTGATCATTATCTGAAAACATCCAAGGCATTTGAAATATTGTGAAGATAAGGGTAAGTTATCAACAACTTAGTAAGTAGCGGACATATAATAGTGTGTAAATATGAGCTAGTTATAAAATGCAGAACTAGACAATTCACTAGAGGTGTAACCAGTCTGATTCGATCTGGTTTTGTACATTTTTTAGAACCGAATCGGTATACACCGATTTTGGAAAACATAAGAACCGATACCAAATTAATTCACTACTCAAATTGAAACTTCTAGTTTTCCCGATTTCGGTTCGGTTTGGTTCGATTTTTTCGATTTTATGAATTATCTATGTTAATAATAATATGATGTTTTCATATACTAAACTATTAATCTATTAATATTATAATATAAGTGCATTATTTTATAATAATTAACACATACTAGTTTAGTATTAAATTTAACTATAATTGTAATGCCCCGGTCTCGGATGAAGTCGGAGAGTTACCTCCTGTTGCCTAAATCCTTTTTCACAATACAAATAAATATTCCAAAGACTCCATAAACATATCCTCATCCATTTTCAAAAACTCCTTAACCATAAATACGACAACTCAAGGCTTAATTAATGTCAACATCCCAATAAATCTAGTCAATGCAATCGATCAATCAACAAAAAAATAACCTTTCCTTAATCTCAGTACTTATTCCCTACACTTAGCAATCTTGTACCCGCTTTCTATTCCCAATCCTCAGTCTAAGCATTTACTTCATCTGAAAGATATTGTGGAAATAAAGGGTGA
Organism: Cyclocarya paliurus; assembly: GCA_029856935.1. Lineage (NCBI taxonomy): Eukaryota > Viridiplantae > Streptophyta > Magnoliopsida > Fagales > Juglandaceae > Cyclocarya > Cyclocarya paliurus. The sequence goes on along the minus strand of CM056946.1, from coordinate 22,075,293 downwards.
GTTATTAACAACTTAGTAATTAGAGAATATATGCTAATATGTAAACATGACCAATTTCATAAAGTTCAGAATGTAGAAACAAAATATTTCAGTTTTAATATGCAAATCTCAAAAATACATATTATTAGAAAATCGAGCGACATTTTAAACTGTTCATATTCAAAAATCAACTTTTCATATTCAAAGACCCATTTAGCACAACATGACTGAACATCTTCATTTTATCATATTATATCAGAACATCATATCAGAACAGAAACTATGTTTAACCCCTGTGGTAGGAGGGTTGTGCATTCTACGAAAAGTTAAGCAGAACATAAATCACCATGTTACCAAAACGATTTCACTCAGAGCAGAAATCACTATTATATCTCGTGATAAGGTTAGAGGTCACTATTATATCCCCCGATAAGGTTAGAGGTCACTATTGTATCCCATGACATGGTCAGAAATCATTATTATATCCCGTGACTGGGCCAGAGGTCACTATTGTATCCTGTAACAATGCTATATGTCACTATTATATCCTGTGACAAGGCCAAATATCAAAGTAAAACAGAATCAGAATCACTATATTAGAATCAGAATCAGAGTCAAAACAGAACCAGAATCAGAGTCAGAATCAGAAAGTTATGTCAAAGGTTTTTCAGATGCCACATCATATCAAAATAGAGTACTGAAATTCAGATCATTTCACATTTTCCAAGACAGATTCAGAATGTTTTCAGGTTGCATGCAAAAATTATCAATTTTTCATATTCACTCATTTTTCTCAGTTCAATAACATAATGCCAAAAATAAGCTAATGTCTACACCAGTCATGCCAAAAAATACTTTATTCTTATACAGAATTTCACGAGTAATGCAGAACAAATAACTGAGGTCGTTTCAAATTTCTTTTTATAACAAAACATGCATATTTTTCCAAAAATAACTTCGACCCATTTTATTTTTATGCAAAATCTAGTATAGGAACCTCACTTATCTGAATTTCTTAGATTTTCAGAATTTTTCCACAGCAATATTGAACGAAAATCAATTATCATCTATAAAATTATCATGTAATTCGAGTAAATTTCTAATTGAACATGTACTACGTAATTGAACTTGAAATACTTGAGTTGGCTATTTTACTTCCTGAAAATTTAAAATTCTCATAACCCTAAAGTAGCATTACTTTCCCAATTCATTGATATTCACTTAATTTCTCCGACTCCGACAATAAACTTTGAATTATTTACTTATGAAATTTAATTATAAAGAATCAATACCAACTAATATAATTTAAAACCTTAAATATTTTTTGTTAAACAACTTTTTGAGCTAAATTAAAATGCGCCGAAGCTCACTTAAAAAAACACAATAGTTATCTGTCGTCAAGCTTAGGCCATCGTAAAATCAACCCAACCGAAATATAAGTTCAAAACACCTTATCATTGGCTTGAAACTTAGAGGATAAAACTGTAATATCATAAAAAAAAACTTCCCCCCGTAAGAAGCTTTACGTAAACTGCATCCGCCACTTTAGTTTGTAAAGAATAACTGTTCACTAGCGAGAGAGAGACCCAGGCCGTGCGACGGAGACTCACCGTGAAAGCAGCTACGGAGCGGCCGCAAAGTGGATGGGGCGGCGGCAGTGCACTGTTGGGGGGGCAAGAGAAAAAGTGATGAGCGGAAGAGAAAGAGAGATGGAGAGAGAGGCAGTGGGGAGGATCGGGAGTGGCTTACCGGGAGCAAAGCGGCTGCTTGGGGTGGCGTGTAGTGTCCGACAGCACTTTCTGCAGAGGTGGCGACGGCATCTTGCTTCCTATGGCAGTGCTCGACGTGAGGAGCTGCTATGGACTGGTGGATGCAGAGTTTCGGTTGCTAAAAGCAGGGGCTGTTGGGTTCTTGGTTTCTGTTTGGCGTTTGCACAGTGGCTGAGCAGAGGAAAGGGGATTGCGACGTGGTGGCTAAAGAAGGAGATGTGGGCTGCTGGACATCACATGAGGTAGGTGCTAGTTGTTACCGTGGCTACGGGTTCTACTGGACGTGGACTTTGGCTGCAATGTGGGGTTGGGCAGACCTTTGCGTGGGAATGTGATGGCTGTGCGGGGTGGTAAAATAGTTGTGGAGGATTTTCACTGAAGGGCTCAAGGCTACGGCAACCCAAGGTTGGAAAAGGAAAGGCAAAGTTTGCATGAAATGCAGAGCGTGGGTATTTATACATGCTCTGACGCCGTGAACCCTAGAGATGACAAACGTGCATGCGCTGGAAGCGGGCACGATGAAGCCATGCATGCAGTGATAGACGGACATGAAACGCGATCTAAACCGTGCATGAAACGGAGTTTGGCAACGCTGTCACAGTTTGGGCTTGTTAGCCCATTCTAAGTATTTGGCCACGTCTAATCTTAAAAGAAAAATATTATTTCATAAACTCTTCGACCCATACCAAGATTTTAACAATATTTAATGATTTTAACTATAAGATAGCAAGCCTAATAAAAATTGGATATTCGCCAAAATAAAAATTTAGGCCCGTACTCACTTCAAAAAAAAAAAAATACTCATAATCCCAAATGGGATTTTCATACCTATAAATTAAAAAATCTTTAAAAAGTATACTCAGGCTAGGCCCGGGTGTTACAATAGTCTATAGAAGTTCTAAATTTTTTATACGAGTATATATGTAAAATGTATTTTAAAAAAGAATATATATATATTACAATTTATTATATCAAAAATGTATTTATCTTTGATATATATTAGAAGTAAGTTTAGATTAATAACTTAATATTAATATTTATGTTTAAGATTAAAATTTTATATTGTATTAATATAATATAAATAATTATATATAATATAAATAATTATAAATATATATACCGATCCGGTTCAACCGATGTTTTTTATTTTTTTACACCCCTACAATTCACAAAAATAACATTGATAATTTCATAAACATTCTTTCATCCATAAAAAAATATTTACAAAAAGACCTTTGGCACAAGTGTAATTGAACAACATCAAAAATACAACGGAGGCCATGTTTACCCCATAGTATGGTTGTGTATGTCTACGGATAATCAAGCAAAACGTTAAGTCTTGTTTTGTTATCAAAGTGATGCACTCAAAACAGAAGCCGTGTTTACCCCTGTGGTAGGGTTGTACAATCTGCGGATAGCCAAGCATTAAATAAATAATTAAGTTAGCAAAGCAATTTGCACTCTAAAATCAGAGGCCACAATTTTACAACCATGGCGAAGTCAGACATTGGAGACCACCATTTTACACCCCTAGCAAGGTCAAACATCAAATAATATCATATGCAATGCAATAATAGGAGTAAAATATATCGATAAAATATTATCATATAATCGAACAAATAATTCAAATTTCATATCCACAATTTATGCAGTAGAAAATCATTATACAGAAATCTGCTCATGTCTACACCACTCATGATAAAATGTCAGATTTGCAAAGTTTCGAACTAAGACTAGTGCAGAAAATAACTGAGGTTGGTTTCATAAAGGAACATGCAAGTCTTTCGTAAAATCAATTTCAGTCAGTTTTTGACAAAGTCTAGCATATGAACGCCGCTTACTAGACTTCTATAGTATACTATCTAAGCTTTGAACTTGAATAAAATCTGTGTGTTCTGACCTAATTAAAAAACAACTAATATATGTTGTAGTATATTATAATATATATTATAATTATATTATAGACTATAGTGATATAAGATTTTACAATTTAATATTATATTAATTAGTAATTTATCATATAATACAAAATTATTTTATATATAATTATATAAAAATTATATACAATATAAAAAATTATAATATATATAAACCGATCCGATTCGATCCGATCTGGTTTTAGAATAATAAAAACCAAAATCGGATTAATTTTGACCAATTTAAAAAAAAAAAAAAAACTGATACGGACCGAAACAAACTCAGACCGAACCAAGGACTGAACGGTTGGGGTTGAATGAATTCCAAGGACCAAACGGTGCGTTTAGTACCTTTTCCCCTCACCCCTCCTTGGGCCTAATAGCTTAAACAGGAGTTGACTTCAAAGCGCTAGGCCTCATGGGCTGGGTGCTACAGTCCGAGGCACCTTGGGGTTGGGCAGTGCAGAACCGGCGACGACGGTGGCTAACCAAAGTCTCCACGAGCTTCCACGCTGTAACTTCGGTTGGACTTTTGGTCCAGCGTTAGGGAGGCCACAAGGACGCACGGTGGGCCTACTGTCCTGCTTGCTCTGTTGCCTTCGGCGATGGCGTCTGCGTCAGCTTATGGTTGGTGGTCTGAACGGTGAAAGTTTTGCTGTATTTTAGTGTATTGGAACAATGGCAAACGTACATGGCTTGTTGGCTGTTCCTATGGTGGAGAGGGGGGGCTTCGGCGGTTGGCAGCACGTCTTGTCGTAGGGGTGGTGGCTGTGGGAACGGAGGGCAGCGTCGGTTGTTTGTGGAGGCTCACGGTGTGGAGGCCGTTGCTCGGTCTTCATTTCTCACAGTGCCGCATAGTGGGGCTTCCTCTGGTGGTTATTCCTAGCTTGGCCGTGCGAAAGGTGGTGCTGCACTGCCTCAGTTGGACTTCTGGTTGGCAACATGAATAGGCTGGAGGGCGGCCTGCTGTACGTGGGGAGTGGCTTGATAGACCTGGCTGGCCGTATATCATGGTGAGGGAGAGGAGGTCTGCGGCTGAGAGGAAATCTTTTGTGAAGGCTGTGTGTGTAGTGCGGCAACCCTAGGCTCAAGATTGAAGATGAGTACTTACGCGAGGGCTTTATATACAAACGGGTTGCTCAATTATTTTTTTTCATGGGTCTTGGGTTAGGTCCATTTCATGTGCCAAGTATTCAATAAACTCCAATGGGCCTCGGCTCAAGTCCAAAGTTCGTCCTATAAATAATTTTGCAATTTCTAAAAAAGATTCTTGGACATAATACCAAAATTAAAATGCGGCCCACTTGATCCGTAAATTTTAAATGGGCTTTAATTCAATTTTTAAGCCAAATTAAAAATTCCAAATCCAACATAAGAATTTTAGACCCATGACCTAATCAAAATTACCCATTAAATCTCAAATAGGTTTAAGCCTTGGGCCACTCGAATAGATTTTGGTCCTTAAGGCTTCCTAAAAACATTTTGCTTGTGGGCTTAACCAAAATTATCCCGGAAATCTCACTTGAGGTTTATCTAGGATATTGGCCCATTAAATGTAATCTAGGCCCAATACGATTTATTCATTTTTCATCTCTAATGTGTTCGAGTCAGGTCGTTACAATTTGGCAATCTAGAATAATGTCACAAATTATAAAAACAATTTTGCTAGGTACAGTCGGTATATACAAGTGGCAGGTAAACATGAGGAATAAAAAAAGTTAAAAAGACAAAAGCAAATCAGACCTTTCTCTTTCTTTTTGCTTCTTCCCCGAAAATATTTCTTTCTTCTTCTTATAAGCCGATGACCCCTCTCTCTACTTTTTCTCTTACATAGATTCTGTTCTCTTATATTTTTCCCAGCAGCCAAACGATGAGGCAAAATTTTGACTAGGTAGAAGTCAGAAAGAAACGCAATCAATGCAATTAACTTTAGCGTTTTTTTATTTTACCAGGAAGCAATCAATGCAAACTTTTCCTAGCAGTCACCATTCCGTGTTTTTCCCTTTGAGATAAAGACTGTCGGGAGTGGAAAGGGGGACCTCTATGGAGTGAGGGTGCTCGAACTGGCCATTCTACATTCTTATTCATTCTTCCCATTATTCTTACTTTTATTTGTAGGATGTTGATTCAGTGTGTATGGTTGTGGGTTAACAACTTAATACCAAAGCTTGAAAAAGAAGAAAGAAAAATAGTAATTGAAATTTGTTTAGAATGGTGGGGGTCTCCAATCCCGTAGAGAACAAGCCATCTGTTGAGAAAAAAGAAGGGGAGAGAAAGAGGGAGGAAGAAAGTGGGAGAAAGAAAAGAAGAGAGTGAGACCCAAGCTGTAAGACGATTGCATTTCGACTGCACACACTGACTTTATATAGAGTTTTTCTTATAAAAAACACCTTCATTGAATTGTAGATTATACATAGATAAGTTTGTTTGAAATAAGGTAGTTCTTTGCTTGACAATCTACATAGTCAGTAAACCACGTCATCCCATCCCATCTATGAGTAGTAGTCCTTAAAAACGTGCAGTGAATACAATATATTAAGAAAGCAGAACATTTATTAAGCAATGGCATCCAGATAGTTGTAACTATAGTTAGAAAGCAACAAAACAGCGATCCACCAATTTCAAGACTTTTGATGGCTATAACCTTCGGGCCATTCCGTACTACCCCTCTATAAACAAGCCCAAAGCCTCCTTTACCAAGCACTTCCTTGAAATCATTAGCTACTTGTTTTCAGGATAACAAGTGTGCAACACCCGGGCCTAGCACGAAGCCTACGTTCCAATTTTTTTTTAGATTAATATGTATGAAAAGTCCACTTGAAATTTAACGAGTAATTTGGAATAGGCTACAAACCCAAAAATTTATTTTGGCAGAATATGGACTTTATTGGACTTGATAATGAGGATAAAAGATTTTAATGGACCAAGTGAGAATTTGCCCAAAAACTTAATGTGACAAGTTGTATTATTTTTAGAATTTGAGTCAAGACCCATTAGTATATCGATAAAATACTCGAACCATAAGAAAAATTACAAACAAGCAAAAGAGATTTTCGAACTATTCTAATGGGCCTGGCCCAGTCCATTGGTTAATTCCATACACTATCCAAGATCTGGGCTCAAATACTTTGCATGGCCTAGACTCCTCAGCCAATGCACATCTCAGTCACTCCTCGACCATGCACGTTGGGTAGAGCTCCTCGGCCATGCATTCTTTCACCAATAATATGGTCTCCTCGACCAAATGCACTAAGCCAACTCCTTGGTGATGCATTCTTTGACCAATGCATGTGGTCTCCTCGACCATGGACGACACGGACAAAAAAATCTTGGCCAACCCATCATAGGCCCCACTGCTCGGCCACATGCATTGCGGACACATGGCCCATTACCTCACTCACTGGGTAACATCTCGATGAATTAACAGCCGGTGTTTGTGCTATGCATGGTGCATGTGATGGACAACAAGGAACTACCTAGTAATCGACTCGCCCATAGTACATGACTCGAGAGAAAATGAATCGATCGGAAAGACAAACGACTTACCCAAGAGTAAGCCGACTCAAAAAGAAAGGGAAGAAGAGCATGGGGAGAAGAAACGACAACTAGTTGTGGGCAATTTCAGTTAAGCAAAAATCGATTTCTTCAACTAAAACTCCCCGGTTTGTCTTTCTCAAAATTTATGTGAATCTTATTTATGATAACAAAAGTGATTCCTATAGCACGGAACACCGGCCGCCCAGCCCAACTCGGGCAGCCCTCGAACACCCAAGATTGTGAATTAATTTCTCAAAATTGACATGCATGCGGGCACCTCAGGAATTGCCTAAAGTGGATATCTTCGAGAACGAGTCGACGGGCTGAGCAACTGCCTAAAGTTGATCCAGGGGGTCGACAGGATCCCTGATCATTTTGCATGGGTGACCACATACAAACTCCCACACTAATAGTAAACTGGAAACATTAATAGTGGCTCACATTGGAAGGGAAAAATCTCACCAACACCATTGAAAACAAAAACGTCGAATGAATATACACTTTTCGACAACGACGGACGAGTCCAGTCTTACGAACCGCTCGATCTCCATCATGCCAAAGAGGCAGGTACAGTCTTTTGGTTGCCCTGTTGGCCACCATTTTCATAACAAGTTAACAGGAGCGAAAAGTCAGGGACTGCCCTGCCTCCCAAGAGCTCAAGTAGGGAGGCAAGTCACTTGATTGCCCGACCACCTTCGTGCGCATATCGTGTGGTTGAGTTCATCTCCTGCCACGTCTGAGCTTCGTGCTCGCATCTTCCTAACCAGAAAGCCGCTCCCGAAGTTTACTTGTCTATGGAATTAGGGGAATCATTTTGATTGCATATTTTATATTTAAATATTTTCAAGGTACTTTTTAGAACAAATGGACCTTAAGAATTGCGAGCAACTGAAAGGGATAAAATATACATGGCCCAAAGTAAGCTTATTAAGCCCAGCCTAAGGGGAGAGGTTCCATCGGTAGAAGACAAAGGAAGAGAGAGGAAGGGGAAATAAGGAGAGGATAAGGGAAAGGAGGGTGGCGAGATAAGAGGGAAATGAAAGAAAATGAAAATGAAAGGAAGATGTTAGACACGCAAGGGAATGCAGTAAATCCTCACTACTCCCTAGGGGCACTTGAAAAGATGGGGCCTATAAAAGGAAACGGCCAGTCGATTACAAGGGACTCTTCGACTTCGACTTTTTTTTTTAGCTTCTTCAACTTTAGGAAAAGAGCCCCAGCGATGAGATTTCCACCAAAAAAATATAGCTCTAATCTCTATTGTACAGATAGTATGAAAGATCATGAGTGACTGTAAATAAGTATATTATAGTAGATTATCCCCTCCCTGAAAACCCCTGTGGATGTAGGCAATATGCCGAACCACGTAAATTTGTGTGTCCATCTCACTATTTATTTTTATTCACTGTCATGGGCATACTCACAGCCACATCGGACCATGCTGAGAGCTCTAGACTACACTGATCGAGGCCCAGATCGTCATAGTGAGCTGGGAGTGATTCTTTCTCCCATTCGGGACTGTTGTTTGATTTTTGGCATTAAAAAAACTAGTTTTTCCAAATCTTTTTCCTTTCATTCTTGATGATATGTAAAAACGTTTTCTTCAATTTTCAACATAAACATGTTTAAAGAGTAATGATACATGTAAATCTTTTTTTACAACCCTTTATATAATTATGTTTTAAAATGAGGGTATTTATGTAAATGGATGTTACTTTACAAAAATGCCCCCCATTTAAAGCATAGTTATATTAAAAGTTGTAAAAATAATTGTACATCTATCATTTTCCATGTTTAAAACCCCAAAATGATATCTTCTACAAAATAAGTTTTTTTTTTTTTTTTGAAATAAAAGGAATCAAAATCATATTACAAAAACCTAAAAAGGCACCTTTAAAAATTTTTCCTTGTAGATATCTTGTCAATGAATCCTACCGTTTTCGCAAACAAAATACTTAAAATACAACTCACATTCTTTACTCAAATTTATTGTTCGTTCCAAACATGCTCTGAGATGGGAACTGGATGAAGGCAGAAAGGAAACTTTTTTAGTTTGGCATAGTGAGAACAAGGACAGGTGTCCTACGTCCACACATGTTGGGCTAAATTGGGTGTAAGGGAGAAAAAACCCCCCAATGAGATGTTTTTGGTGGAATTCTCATCTTTCTTTGGCTGGGGTAATAATACTAGAGCTGAGAGACAAATGCTGTTTTGGATGGTTTGAATTAAAGGGTGGGATGCTCCTGTGTGGTACTATTACTATAGAAGTGAATAGGATTTCTATTGTGAAAAAAGGGGCTGCTGGTGTTACAGAACTGTTGCGGAATCAGTTATAGCTACCTTCATTGGTTAAAGGTTGTACAAGGATGGAAAGGGAAGGCCTTGCAGCTTTCTAATCATGTTGTAAATGATTTTTTGTATGATTAGTACTGATCTCTCTTTTTTACAGGTTTGCTATTCATAATAAGGGAAGCCGGTCATTAAATGAAGTATCCTCGTGCGCTACTGTTTATATTTTGAGCATGTATTTTTTAAAGTCCAAATTAACAAGTGTCATGAGTCATTTCAATAATTAAAAAAAAAAATTGTACTTATCATATGATATTAGATGTATACCTTATAAGGGTATAGAAAAAAAGATGGCAACCTAACTTTCCAGAAAACTTTGGGGTTACGAGCAGCTAACGGTATGAAACAAAATATGGAACACATCTTATCTTATTTCTTGTCATTTATTTTCTCAAAATAAGAAACGAAGGTTAAGAATAAAAGCTTACAATAGGGAAAGTTAATGACCCGTATCTTCTATGTAGAAATCTGTATTATAGATATGCATGTCCGTTTTGAAGGTATCGAAAGGAAAAACGGTAAAACTAATTGTATGCCTATAATATGAGAGTTTTGGGGATGGAAGACACCAAGAACCAGACATGAAATTTATAGAAATAAGAGCACACATGGTCTTTGTAACCCTGTCCTTGTGGGATTTTAAAAAATGATTTTAGAAAATGAGACGAAAATTACAGACCCTTTTTAAACTTTTCTCTCTTTCCTTCCCAATATATGAATGATTCTAAGTTTAAAATTAAAATCTACTCTATAAATATAAGAGAGAGTTTTGTAGCGAAAATTATTAAGTTAAATTTAAAAGTCCTTTTACAAAAATAATCTTTCATACATTACATAAAACTTGTCTAGGCTTCTGTAACATTTCCTTTGAGCCATGTCTGTCTTGACGCTTTTTCCTCTTTTTGTTCCTGAGAGGGAGGACATACATAAAAATTAAAGTGAGTCGAATATTTAGTAAGCATTACTTCATAGTGGAAAACTATACTAACATAGATTTCCATTCATGCATTCATTATTCCTCTATATACTTTACGTAAAATATTCACTTTCTTTGAAAATATTACAAGGTGAAACTTTTTTTTACAAATGTTTTCATTGCTCATAGAACATCCCTCACACCTTGTACATCCTTCATAAAAAGCTAAATGATCATACAACATTCAATTTAACTCTTTTCACTTTTCCTCTAGCAGGTACATACTGTTACGTACTTGTGTGTTGGGATTATCGGTCTTTTGAACTTAGATTCTGCCCGTGGCCATAGGTTGGGAATCCCTTTTAGCCAAAGGGTAGCACTGGATGCACTACCAGTACTACATATCAGGCATTGCAATCTGCCCAGTCTTTTGGTACCATAATTTATTCATCAAGTCATGCCCATTATGTATTTTCATATATTAAAACATCCATTCATTTAAGTCATTTCTTTTTCATTCATTCCTTGCAGTCCTTTCCTTTTCATTTTTTTTTTCAATCATCAGTACATTCATTTCATAAACATCATTTCCAAACATAAGCGTAAACATCATCAGTAAACATCATTTCATAGCATCCATTAAACATTCCTTTCATAGCATCATTTAAACTTTATTTCATGACCTCATTTGAAAATCCTTTCATAGCATCATTTAAATATCATTTCAGAACTTCATTTAAACATCAGGTCATAACTTCATTTAAAAACATTTTCATCGCATCATTTAAACATCATTTCAAAATATCAAGCATAAACCTTAACATTTTATTTCATGAAAATAAGGACAATAACTATTACATATAACATCAATTCACATGCATACAACTATTACTTGGGGTGCATAAACAAGGGCGGCCAAAGAAGGCTTTTATATACATATACCTTTAAACACTTATACTTAGCATATATATTTTTTTTTTATAAGTACTTATACTTAGTATACTTTCATAAGCATCCTTTCATTTCATTTCATAAAGCATCATAAAGAGAAACATTTTTTTTTTTTTATTTCAAATCATTAGAAAACTCTATAAGAGTATGAACATAATACTTACCTAAACTCCATACCATATTCATTTCATGCAGTCCGTTCATGTGCGTGTCAGATGGCAACCTACATGCATACATAACCTTAACATCATTTCCTTCCTTAAGTACCTAAGTAACTAAAAATTAGAAAATACATAAACTATCCTCCACTTGGACTTCCTTCACTTAGACATACTCTTATATCCAAGTTCATCTTCTATGCTTTTCTTTTTCACATTTCCTAAATTCTCAAACCCATAGCTTGGGACCCACTTGAGGTCACCTTTCCAACACATAGCATTCTACTTCAAATTCTTATCCTTTAAAGTGAACCCGATTCACTTTAAGGGTTAAGACATACTATTACCTTCACCACACTCTTCCTACCAAACCATCACTTTCGATGCATAACTCAGACCAACCAAGTTATACGATCCAATCATAGTCAATAAATATATACATCTCTTCCTTCATTCATGTATAACCTAACCAACACTTCACCGTAATCTTATCCATGCATAATACACAACTTTAAGTCAACCTTGAGGCTTAAACGTCGTATACTCATGCTTAATACATATTATCCATTACATATGGCAAATATGTAAGCCACATGTGTCCAACCAATTTACACATGTACCTTACCCCTTTTATCACCTAAGATCAACATATAATCTACTAAAATATATGCTTGTATAAACAAGCTTCATACATTGACACTGACGTCCAACTCAAACACATACAATCACTTCATATGACATCTGACCACTGCACAACTATCCAATCACCCCCAGCTTCTCACAGCACAACTCTACATTTAACCCCTATCACTCCATAGAACACTGCCATAACACCAACTACGTCACACCTACGCAACAAACCCATTACTTCAAACTACTCAGTCACATCACAAACTACTCCACAATACCGTTCACAGTAATCCCAACACTTAACATCACCTATCAACACTGTATAACAACCCCATCACTTCACACTGTACAACTTCACACTTCACAACAACAACACACTTCACGTATAATCCCATCACTTCAAATACACAACTACCATCAACTACTCCATCCATAACTCACAACACAGTACAATCACAATACCATGCACTTCACAACAACAACACAGTCCACAATGCCAATCAAGTTTCACCAAAAAATAACTATCGGGGAAAGGAATAGAAATTATACCATACGTTGGGTTGACTCATTGCAGTTCTTGCTGTCCAGCAAAGTCCATGGCGTCAAAAGCCACTGGTTTGGGTGGTGACTGGCCCTTGGTGGTCACTGTCGTGACCTAAAACAGGGGCTATTTTGGATTGTTTGCAACTAGGGTTAGGTGGGGCTTCGTGATGGCTACAAGAGGTGGGTTTTGGTCTCACCATGGTGCTTGATGGCTGGTGAGTGGTGGCTAGGTTTGGCCATCCATGGAGGAGAGAGGGGAGTGTGCGTGGATCTGTGGAGGGGAAGGGGCTGGGTTGCAATGGTGGGTGTGGGGTGACATCATGGCGGCTCATGGTGGCGCTGGGAGGTTGCGGCAGTGCTGGGATGACGGGCTGAGGCCATGGCTTGAGGAACAAAACAAGAGAGAGAGAGGAGGGCCTCGGGCTAGGAATGGAGGAGCAAGAGAGGCTTCGGTGGAGGGGCTGGTGGCAACCTTACTGTTGTGGGTGGCTACGTTGCTGGCTTGTGGCGTCTCTCGATGGCTGCGATTAAGAGATTTGAGAGAGAGAGGTGATGCTCGGGGAAGAAGAGAAAGGTAGATACATGGAGCTGGGGGCTGCTCACGGTGGTGGTTCGGTGTTGGGATTTGGGCTGGCTGCGGCCCCCCACGGCAATGGAGGAAACCCAAGAGAGAGGAATCCAGGGGCTGAGGCTCGGGAGGAGAGGATCGGGGAAGGAGAGTGGCCGAGGGAGGAGAGATTGTTGCAAATGAGGTGATATGGTGGCGGTGCGGCATGGGCTGCGGCGGGCAACACTGGAGAAGGGAGATCGGGCTGGGGGAGGGCGACGACTGGAGGGAGGGGAGGGGAGAGAGAGAGGAGGGAAAGTGAGGGGAAAAAGTTAGAACTTTTGGAATCTAATCCCAACCATTCATCTAGGGATTTTTAGATTGATCTAACGGTTGAAATTAAATACAGATAATAAATTAACTGAAAATAAGAAAACAAAATAGAAATATAATGAGACTAATTTAAAACCCAACTTAAATTCTAAAAATATAATTTTTTTATAATAAAATAAAAAAATAAAGTTTGTTAAATATTTCTTAGAGAAATAAAATCATTTAAATAAATAGAGTTTTCAACATAAAATGAAATAATAAATATTACATAATACTCTTAAAGAACTAAAATTATTTAAATAAAATGATTTACTAAAACTATATTATTTTTGGGATTCCAAAATATAAAAAGGCTTACTTTCAAAATTGGGCGTGGTTCAATATCACTAAAAATATCTTATTTAAAATAATTTTAGACATTTAAAATATTTTCAAGATTTTAAAATATTGGGCTCCATTGAAAAATCATTTGCAATATTTAAATACAACTTTAAAATTTAAAATGTAAAAATGAGACTTGTGACCAATTGAGAGAAAAATGAGCGATTGGTCACAGCGTTTGTGAAATGTTGATTGTGGGGGGAAAAGTCTTGTAAAGAACACAAGCGTATATAGCCGCTGGTGGAATGATTGTCCTGTTTTTTATATTGTAAGTACTAAAATACTCTTATGCACAATTTGTTATTTCCAATAACACCCGCTTCTCATGGTTAAGAATAAAATCACTTTTAGAAATTTCAGAAAAATCGGAGTGCTACTATTAATCTTGACTTAAAAATTTAATTTTGTTACAGCACCAAAATATTCTTTATAATAAATAACGTCATTTTGTATTAAAATACTGAAATCATAAATGAATGTGTGCGGAAGCATTTATTAAAATTTATTAAACTTTATTACTATCAAAATCATGACTTACATCTTTGTACATGATTTAGGTCTATGTCACACCTCCATAGACCAAGTCTTGTCCTGCAACTCTACTTTCATAAATATTCTAACCTGGGTGATTTAAAAACATAAAAACAACTAAAATGAGTCGATGAATCAATAAGAGACTTATTATAACGTCAACATAATTAACATAAGGTTTTCATAATATTTTATTGAGAATTAAAATCATGACTGTTCATAAATATGATAATGACATTCGTGACTTGAAAATCTTTCTGGTATATTGACTAATATGAATTATCTAACTTCTCTGGATTAACTGACTTGTTTGACTAGCCAATACTTAACCTTGTATGCAAGGTTGTGCACCGGTCACACATCTTGTGACCATAAGAGGAACCACTGATCTGATTTGATACAATACTGTGTTGGACCACTCTTGAGTCTGTGGCTTGCACATCCACCATATCTGCAATGATACCATGCATCTAAATGACCATATAATTAATTTGATCTTTATCTTTCACTTGATCTTATAAAAGCTAACGTGTCTTATGCAACGTGAGATGCATAAGAAGCACAATACATACATAATTATAATATGCAAAATGAAAAATGATCATCAATTATGATGCATGATGTGTTGGCAGATATCATGACATATGTGGTACATAAATATTGGCCTTTCAAAGAATTGGCTTTAGTAATAATATATATAACTAGTTAACGTATACATATCCTAATTTATGATCAAACTACTTACTTGTAGTGTTGCTTCCTAAAGTCTCCGACACGAAATCAATCACGGTGCAATGAAGGGATGACGGTGGTTGTGAGTAAGAGGGAGGAAGAGACGATGGTGGCTTTGTCGTGTTTCAATGTGGGGGAGATGAGGCTGTAACATGCTAAAAGTAAAAAGAGAGCTAAAAACCAAAAAGTCTAGGCTTGTGTACAAACTACATCTTTTGCTATGCAGTTTGAACATCTAAAAAGAATGAGATTGTTTTTTATGTTTCTAGAACAATTTCTAATGTATGTTTGAAGATATCATGCATATTTATTAAAAAAATTATATTATTTGAGAAAAATATTATATATTTTTCAAAGGTCCTATAATTGTTCGAACAAATATTATATAGCATTCATACGAGTACATTTACATTCGAAAGGACATTGTATGCAATTTGCGTTCGAACGCATCCATACCGATCAATCAAAGATACAACCTTAGAACGTAATTAGCATTGTGTTCAAACGTGATAACTATTTGAATGGTTTCTCACACCATCAAACATTACATATATGTTCAACCATTAAATATACTGTTCAAACGTGTCTCCAAATAATATGGTCGAATGTATTAGAATTCAACTGAACATGCAATGCAATGGGTTCAAACATTCTACGGTGTTTGAAGGTGATGAGTTGACTGTTCCAACGTGAATTTGGGATGAAAAAGTTTTCATCTCGGAATCAGATTTACGTTCGAATGCCATCGAACAGTTTCGTTAAATTTGTCCCAGAAAATATGTTTGGGATGAAAAGTTGAATTTCGTCCCAAAACATCTTTTGGGACAGTAATATTGGGATGAATTTTTTTCATTACCAAAACAATTTGGAGACAAAAATGTTACTTTTTGGGATGAAAATTTTTGTTCCAAAAAATCTTTTCTGTTGTAGTAATGTACGACTACAATTGCCTGTCATAAAAACTTGAATGCAACAAAAGGACTTTAAAGGAGCTGCAATTAGTTGGGTTAACTCTGAAATCTTAAAAACTCGAACTCTTTATTACTTTGGTTTTTATTCATTGCTGCAATAGCCTTATTATATAAATTAAGAGACTTTACTAATTCTCTATTAATTTCATGCTGGGTGGGCCACTATAATAGATAGAAAAGCAGGAATCTTGATGATCTTGTGGTGGGGAAATCCTCCTTCTTCGAGCAATTTCTTCCAATCCAGCTCTGTCCTCTCCTTTCCACTCGGGGTTACTGTCATCATTATCAAATCGAATACTAAGCCTGTCTCATCAAATGGTCCATTTCCGTTGGGCTCCAGAACATGTTCCACAATAATAATCTTCCCAGTCTTCTCTGGTATTGCCTTTACACAGTTTTTTAAGATCTTGATGCAATCTTCATCGCTAAAACCGTGCAGTACTCTCTACATGAAGAAAAGAAAAAAGTCAACTGACCATTTAGTGTTAATACAACAAGGCCGCAAGCAATATTCAAATTATTATTTTTCACTCTTTTCAGGATTGTGGACTGTTTTAGCCAGTACTCCGTTTTTAAAATATAAATAGTAATTTCTTGCTACATATATATAGGATAATTTATTTAAGAACGAAAATTAAATATCGTGTATATTTTTTCTTAAAACTACAAGAGGATCGATTTGTATATGAATAAACAATTAGGTTCCCACAAAAATAAGTAAAATCTCTAGCTTGATTTTCATTTTTCAGGGTCCTAGTGGAAGAATAGAGATTTTTCTTTTTATGAGTACAGCCTTTAAACTCGAGTCGAACTTCTGTGGTAAAAATATAGATATGACATGATATTTTGGCTTGCATCTAAATGTCTAATCAAACAAATGGTTGAATTGTCATGTTAAGCTAGCAAATGAACGAACGAGACTAATATTTGTGAATGTCCTCGAACATTGATAAATTGATCTGAAACTGAGGTTTGGGTCGATTTACTACCTTTAATAGAATTGCATCAGCATTAGGAATGGCCTCAAACATGTTACCCTCAACATGGGTGACCCCTTGGTGCATTGGTGCCGTTGTGATAACATGAGGCAGATCGAAGTTGATGGCTTTGATGTGTGGATGTGCTTTCACAATCTTAGCCACCATGTCACCTGTCCCACCTCCCACATCAACCAACGAGCCATTAATGGAGTCGAACCCATCTCTGTATCCCCATAAGATGGGCTCTGCCACGAGCTTGGCCGTGCAAGCCATTGCGTCGTTGAACATTTTATTGAATTTAGGGTTGTTTTGGGCAAAGTCTATGGCCTCACAACCATGGACCTTGCTGAAAGCAGTGCCACCTTCCTTGACACATTGGCTAAGGGAAAACCATGAAGTCATTAGCTCTGGATGGCTTTGCATCAACATGAATGGAACCAGGCTAAATTCAGAGCCTTGCACGAGCCATCTTGACGTGTGAGCTGTCAACCCATAGAGAGTGATCTCCCCACAGTCTGATGGCTGATGATGAGTGGTGAAGATATCTTTGCGCACTAGCAATCTCATGACGCGTGCGAGGTTGTCGATGTTTAGAGAGGGAGAGTCTATACCAGCAGCTATTTGGGATAGAGTGATTGGGCCACCATGGGAGTGTATGATGTCAACAATGCCGAGCTCCAAGGCACATCTCAGTGCCATGGAGTCCGTAAAGGCAAGTATGTTTCCCCAAAGCTTTGCTTGGCCTTGTATCATTGCCTCCATACTTGTGAGTTCCATTTTCTCACTCTCTCTTGTGGAGTATTACTCGTGCGCTTTCAATTGGTATATAAAGAGAAAGAGTAGAGTTTGGTAGCTACATGCCCCTGCCTACGGGGAGGGTATAAGGATTACGCAAGTGATTTGGTAAATATGCTCAATTATATTTTGCATTACAACTTGTCTTAATATAATACAAGACTACGGCTATTTAAGGAATATACAAGAATACAGCTATTTAGGAATATACAGCCAGAAACAGAGTTGCTATACAGAGATATTGATAGAGAGGGAAATCATGGATGAGCATAATTTATAAGGGAATGGATGACATGGGGTCAGAAAACGTTTCTGTTCTCGTGAGAGAAGAACCTCGTGATACCATATAAGGATTACGCAAGTGATTTGGTAAAAATGCTCAATTATATTCTGCATTACAATTTGTCTTAATATAATACAAGACTATGGCTATTTAAAGAATATACAACCATAAACAAGAATGCATCTATTTAAGGAATATACAGCCAGAAACAGAGTTGCTATACATAGATATTGACAGGGAGGGAAATCAAGGATGAGCATGATTTATGCCGATTCCCTTATAGAGGGAAGGTAGAACTTTCGGCCAAAGCCGGTGCATGGATCCTTGGGAGCTATCTTAAACCCCCATAATCAAGATATATAGCCTATGCCCATGCCTATAGGGAGGGAAGGTAGAAATCCCAAAGCCACTACATGGATCCTTGGGAGCTACAAGAAATTATGCTTTTTACTATAGGTGATGTTGTGGCAATTAGTTAATATTCCTCTTGGAATTGACTTTTTCCTGCCACCTCAAGCCCTAGCTGACTCCCCAAAAATCAGTGGCAATATATAGTACTTAAACCTGCGATATTACTTCTCATCAGAATTACTATTATTTCTGGTAGTAGGTGATCGTGAGAAATATACATCTTCTTCGTAGGAAAAAGATTACACCAGAGCACCTTTAGTCCTCAAAAAAAGTTTTTTTCGAACTAAACTACTTGCCGAAAAACTTTTCTTGCCAACTATTTTCGAGGGTAATAGTTTTTTCCTGCATGTAATTGGCAGGAATTAATTACTTGGCACGTATATATTGGGAAGACTTCATTTGCAGCAAAGACAATTGTTGAAAAAAGTCATTTGTTACACTCATTATGGCGGCGAATTCTTTTTTGTCATGTACATACATGCTTAGTAAAAGCATTTTTTTCTATATGCTGAAGAAGCTAGAAAAATTATTTCTGGAAGCACTCACAGCTGCCGAGAATAGTTTTTTATTGGACATATAAACAACTAAATGAGATTGTTTATTAAACTATTCTTCATCATATTCTGAAACTATATTACATATCAATTTCCATCGATTTGAAAAGTCTTTATATCATTGATAAACTTCCTCCATCTTAGAAAGTATAAGAAAAAAACTAAAAGATAGAATATGTTTAGGAATTGTTTCTTGATTAATTATGCCAACTTCTTCAAAGGGCAGAAGAAATTGAGGAGTCTAGAGACATTAATTACGACCACATGAACTCCTTAACCTTAAAGATGTATATTGTTTAGGAAGGTAAGGTTAAGTTCCACCAACCCAAATACCCCAATCAATACTATTATGATGATAAAATTAGATAATAATTCAACCTTCCGAATCAAGTAAGTTTTCCTACCTAATTAGTAATTTGTGGCCTTAAAACTGTCATATATAGAGTTGTAAATGATCAAGTCTATTCAACATTAAGTGGTACTTCAAGATTCATCCGGTTAAATCTGAAATTGGCCGGTTTGATTCGTTTATAATTAAATAACTTCTTCACAAATAGAAAATTATTATCGATTGTTTAATGATACATTTTAATTTGTATAAAATCTGGTTTCACTCGTATAAGCTCAAATAATTTTATAGTTATTATTTTTATATTATTATCTTTAACTTTCTAGTGAAAATTTATGAAGTATTTACAAAAAAAAGGAGAAAAACATGTTCATAATACTATGCATATCACTTGAATCCTTATAAATACAATTATTGGTATATGAATATAAAACTATATAATCATATTCACAATTTTTTTTTTTCAAAATATTTTGATAAAAGTCATGAGATATAATTTAAATAGTTTATTTTATGAAAACTAAATAGTTCGTGAACAAGCTCAGACTTACTCCAATAATAAATCTGTTGTTCGTAAACATGATAAAAAAATGTAACTCGATGATAAACTTGAACTCGATTTGTGTTCGAATAAAACTCAAACAAGTTTTTAGTATCTACTGTTCACTCGATTTCGTATCGTTTATACCACTGTTTCTAGCAAATGGAAAATATCCCTCTTTCTCTCAAGCCACCCCAATCATCTAAAATTTGAATAGAACCAATATGAAACAAAACTCAGTAAGGAAGATATATATATATATATATATATATATATATATGTAAGGCAATAAGGAAAGGTTTTGATTATCTTACAGGCAGTTCTGTAGATCTTTTTTAACCTAAGCTGTAATTAATTTATATGTTATTTCCGCAATTGAACAGTTTATTCAGTTTAACAAAAAAGATTACTAATTAATTAAATTAGAACATTGAACAATATCTCTTTGTTAACCACCCGAACCGTACGTGCAATGCCGGCCAACTTACAAGTATTTATTTAAAATTTGGTAGATCTGGCCTAATACTACTCCTTTAATTGTCAGCAAAAAGTTGAGGCGGCTCACTGAGGTCTGAGGCCATTAATGACACAGCATGAATTCCAACCATAGACTCCACTTTTTAGTTATAGATCATCCATCAATCTTTCCAATATATGGACTGGTCTTAGGGTTGCAAATGATCTAGTTTATCTTAGAGCATTGGCAAAGTCAAATCCAAATTTTAGTTAGAATTTCAAGTTTTGGCTATAGTATTAATTTTCGGTTAGGTGAATTTAAATTAGACTAGTCATCTTAAAGTCAAAATAATAATATAATATTATATATTTTAATAATATTTTACAAAAAAAAATTGTAAGATTTTATAAATACACTTTATAATTAATTAATAATTTAATTTTAATTTCATAATTTAATTATTATTAATGAAATAAAATAAGGTAAAAAATAATGGACTATTTATCAAAATTAAAATTGATAATATAGATTTTAAAATAATTAGATAATATAATGGTTGTTGGAAATGATTAAAATATTACTTTAGTGAGTTAATGGTGTCTAACCAAAGATGACTAGGGAACTTAATTTACTGTAGGTTACATGTTGAGCTTTAATGGTTTGACTAGTCCAATGTAGAAGATTTTACTCATGTCTAGCCAAAGTATGAAAATATATTGACATTTGGCTAATCCAATGATAATGCTCTTAAGGTTGTATACACTCTTGGTTAAATTTATATTGAACTCGACTCGTAAAAGGAAAATACACGCTCATGCAACCAAAAAGCCACCTAATTAGAAAAGGAAATATACCTAATTAAACCCAACTCGATTCTATTAAGGTTTGTTTAGACTTGCTTGTTTATAATTGACTTGACTAGTTAGTTCAACTCGATTAAATTTCATTAAATATATATAATTTCTCCCTATGTAAGAATAATTATGCATATATATTAAAATTAATAATATAAGTACAACAACCTTTATAATCAAATATGTAGCATGTAAACCAGTTACTTAAAACCTAATAACCTAAATTCAAAAAAAAAAAAACCTATGCCTATATATTGAGTATAATCCACGGTTATATGTTAGTTACTTAAATACTTAAGTGATTAAATTATAGTAACAATTTCATAATATGTACCATAGTTAGTAGATAGGATTTAGTAGTTTCATCTACTAGTATGTAGAGACCATATATGAAATGTTTATATATACTATTGTATACTGTTCATAATATCATTCATATAGCATCCACTAACGCTACAAGAAATTTGATTTGTAGGGATGAAATCTTTTAGAGACAACATAAATTTTGTCCCTAAAAGTAGTTATTTGATATGTAAATTATATTTCATCCCAAAACATGGAAGCAGTTTTTTACCCGTTCAAACAAACAAATAGATGTTCAAACTAGAGTTTATGGGACGAAATATAGCGTCTCAAAAAAGAAAACTATTTAAATGGTATGTATTTCACATTCGAATTGTGACAAAACTATTCGAATAATAGTCATGGCACGAAATTATACACAATTGTGGTGGGCGAAAGTTAGAAACCATTCGAACGTGAGATTTTCATTCAAACGGGCTTTAAGACCATTCAAAGGTATGCAATTTTCTATTTGAATGTAGATCCAATCATTTGAATGAATTTTCTATTCACCGATTTAACTTATGACTTAGCAGACACTTGCGACCAACATGCGGCGCAGTAGAAATCGCCGAAAAGGATTAAATCCGGCGATTTTAGGTATTATTTCCAACGACTTTTGCCGCTAAAAAAGACTTTTTTGTTGTAGTGTGGACATATAAACAACTAAATGAGATCGTTTGTTAAACGCTTCTCAATCATATTTTGAAACTATATTATATATCAATTTCTATCGATCTGAAAAGTCTTTATATTAATGGAAAACTTCCTCCATCATAGAAAGTATAAGAAAAGAAAACTAAAGATAGAATATATTTAGGAACTGTCTCTTGATTAATTATGCCAACTTCTTCATAGGGCTAAAGAAATTGAGGAGTCTAGAGACATTAATTAAGATCGCAACTCCTTAGCCTTGAAGATGTATATTGTTTAGGAAGGTAAGGTTAAGCCCCACCAACCCAAATACCCCAATCAATAATATTATGTTGATGGCTAAAAATTAGATAATAATTCAACCTCCCGAATCAGAGTTAGTTTTTCTACCTAATTTGTAATTTGTGGCCTTCAAACTGTCATATATAGAGTTATAAATGAACAAGTCTACTAAGCATTTAGTGGTATTTCAAGATTCGTGAATTAAAATTATATGGAGCGACACAATATAGATGCAAAAACTCATTACCTGAGACATTAACTCGATGGAAATATATTCTGCCGACGATGAATGAAAATCGTTTGAAATACTTATTTTTTACGGTGATTTTAAAATCATTTGCGACGATAAGTACGCGCCAAAAAAAAGTTTTACCAGCGATTTAATTAGATCGTTGGAATAGATTTCTTCATTTGTAGTGATTTATTTAACATTTGTGACGCCCAAAATTTGTTGCAAAAATATTTTCCCAATGATTTAATCGGCAAATTGACTGGGCATTTACGGCGTTTGAGCTAATACTTGCAGCGGAAAGAAATCATCAGAAAAGTAAGTATTTGCGGCCATTTTTGCAGTTTGCTGGTTTAACTTATGACAGAGTAGAAAATTAAGACAAATATTTGGCGCAGTAGAAATCGTTGAGAAAGATCAAATCCGGCGATTTTAGGTGTTATTTTGTAGCAATTTTTGGTGCTGACAAAGACTTTCTTGTTGTAGAGTGGACATATAAACAACTAAATGAAATTGTTTGTTAAATTATTCCGAATCATATTTTGAAACTATATTATATATCAATTTCCATAGATCTGAAAAGTCTTTATATCATTGAGAAAATTCCTCCATCATAGAAAGTATAATAAAAGAAAACTAAAAGATGGAATATTTTTAGGAACTGCCTCTTTATTAATTATGCCAACTTCGTCATAGGGCCAAAGAAATTGAGAATTCGAGAGACATTAATCAAGACCACAACCCCTTAGCCTTTAAGATGTATATTGTTTAGGAAGGTAAGGTTATGCCCCACCAACCCAAATACCCCAATTAATACTATTATGATGATGGCTAAAAATTAGATAATAATTCAACCTCCCGAATCAGAGTAAGTTTTTCTACCTAATTTGTAATTTGTGGCCTTCAAACTATCATATATAGAGTTATAAATGAACAAGTCTACTAAGCATTTGGTGGTACTTCAAGACTCGTGAAGTAAAATTATTTGCGCCGACACAATATTAACGAAAAAACTCATTACCCACGACATTAACAAGTTGGAAATAAATTTTGCCGATGATAAATGAAAATCATTTGAAATACTTATTTTTTATGGCGATTTTAAAAGCACTTGCAACGATAAGTATGTCCCAGAATAAAGTTTTACCAGGAATTTAATTAGATCGTTGGAATAGATTTCTTCATTTGCGATGATTAATTTAATATTTGCAACACCCAAAATTTGCCGCAAATATGTTTTCCCAACAATTTAATTAGCAAACTGAATGGGCATTTACGACATTTGAGTTGATATTTGTGGCAGAAAGAAATCGTCGAAAAAAGTAAGTATTTGCGGCCATTTTTGTAGTTCGCTGGTTTAACTTATGACTGAGTAGAAAATTAAGGCGAATATTTGGCGCAGAAGAAATCACCGAGAAAGATCAAATCCGGCGATTTTAGGTGTTATTTTGCAGCAATTATTGGCACTGACAAAGATTTTTTTGCGGTAGAGTGGACATATAAACAGCTAAATGAGATCGTTTGTTAAATTATTCTGAATCATATTTTGAAACTATATTATATATCAATTTCCATAAATCTGAAAAGTCTTTATATCATTGAGAAACTTCCTCCATCATAGAAAGTATAATAAAAGAAAACTAAAAGATAGAATATCTTTAGGAACTGTCTCTTTATTAATTATGCCAACTTCTTCATAGGGCCGAAGAAATTGAGGATTCGAGAGGCATTAATTAAGACTGCATCCCCTAAGCCTTTAAGATGTATATTGCTTAGGTAGGTAAGGTTAAGCCCCACCAACCCAAATACCACAATCAATACTATTATGATGATGACTTAAAATTAGATAATAATTCAACCTCCCGATTCAGAGTAAGTTTTTCTACCTAATTAGTAATTTGTGGCCTTAAAACTGTTGTATATAGAGTTATAAATGAACAAGTGTACTCAACATTTAGTGGTGCTTCAAGATTCGTAATTGAAATTATTTGCGGCGGCACAATATCAGTGCCAAAACTCATTACTAGTGACAATAACTTGATGGGAATATATTCTGCTGATGATAAATGAGAATCGTTGGAAATACTTATTTTTTTACGACGATTTTAAAAGTATTTGCGACAATATGTGTCGGAAAATTTTTTTACCAACGATTTAATTAGATCGTTGGAATAAATTTCTTCATTTGCGGTGAATTATTTATTATTTGCGACGTCCAAAATTCACCGAAAATATGTTTTTTCAACGATTTAATCGGCAAATTGAATTGGCATTTACTGCGTTTAAGTTGATATTTGCGGAGGGAAAAAGTGCCGAAAAAAGTAAGTATTTGCAGGGATTTTTGCAGTTCACTGGTTTACTTATAACTGAGCAGACAATTGCGATGAACATGCGGCTCAATAGAAATCGCCGAGAAAGATTAAATCCGGCGATTTTAGGTGTTATTTGCGATGACTTTTGAGCTAAAAAAGATTGTTTTTGTTGTAGTGTGGACATATAAACAGCTAAATGAGATCGTTTGTTAAACTATTCTTAATCATATTTTGAAACTATATTATATATCAATTTCCATCGATCTAAAAAGCCTTTATAACATTGAGAAACTTCCGCCATCTTAGAAAGTATAAGGAAAGAAACCTAAAAGATAGAATATATTTAGGAACTGTCTCTTGATTAATTATGCCAACTTCTTCATAGGGTTGAAGAAATTGAGGAGTCTAGAGACATTAATTAAGACCGCAACTCCTTAGCCTTGGAGATGTATATTGTTTAGGAAGGTAAGGTTAAGCCCCACCAACCCAAATACCCCGATCAATAATATTATGTTGATGGCTAAAAATTAGATAATAATTCAACCTCCTTAATTAGAGTTAGTTTTTCTACCTAATTTGTAATTTGTGGCTTTCAAACTGTCATATATGGAGTTATAAATAAATAAGTCTACTAAACATTTAGTGGTACTTCAAGATTCGTGAATTATAATTATTTGCGGCGACACAATATATACACAAAAACTCATTACCAGCGACAATAACCCGATGAGAATATATTATGCCGACGATAAATAAAAATAGCCGGAAATATTTATTTATTTATTTTGATTTTACAAGTATTTGCGACGATAAGTACGCGCCGAAAAAAGGTTTTTCCAGCGATTTAATTAGATCGTTGGAATCGATTTCTTCATTTGCAGTGATTTGTTTAATATTTGCGATGCCCAAGATTCGCCGCAAATTTTTTTTCCCAAAGATTTAATTGGCAAACCAAATGGACATTTGCAACGCAAAAAAATCGAAGAAAAAAGTAAGTATTTGCGGTGATTTTTTTGCTTCGTTTGTTTAACATATGACTGAGTAGACAATTGCAACGAATATGCGGCGAAATAGAAATTGCTGAGAAAGATGAAATCCGGAGATTTTAGGAGTTATTTCTGTCGATTTTTGGCACAGAAAAAGATTTTTTTTGTTGTAGTATGGACATATAAACAGCTAAATGAGATTGTCTGTTAAACTATTCTTAATCATATTTTGAAACTAAATTATATATCAATTTCCCACGATCTGAAAAGTCTTTATAACATTGATGAACTTTCTCCATCATAGAAGGCATAATAAAAGAAAACTAAAAGATAGAATATCTTTAAGAACTGTCTCTTTATTAATTATGCCAACTTCTTCATAGGGCCGAAGAAATTGAGGAATCGAGAGACATTAATCAAGACCGAAACCCCTTAACCTTTAAGATGTATATTTGTAACACCCCGCTCCCCAATAAAGACATTTTAGAATTTTTCGGAGAGCCAGTGTGCTACTACTGAACTTGACTAAAACTTTTACTTTTAAATAACGAGCCAGATACAAAAGATTCTATAAATAAAATATAATTTAATTAATACTTAAAATCTAACATAGAGTCTGCGGAAGCACTTATTTAAAAAAATATGGAAGTCTTATGTGATTATCAAAATAATTTACTTAAATCTTAAACCATAAAAGCTAATCATATCATAATCTGTCTAGGCCTCTGTCTTGCCTCCCGGGGTCAAGTCCTGTCCTGCAGTCTCATCTTCATAAATTTCATCACTTGAGGTGGTTTAAAAACATGAAAATAAACTAAAATGAGTCGAATACTCAATAAGCACACATCATACAGTAAACATAATAAACATAAGATTTCTTGAAAAGCGTGCTTACTTATAAATACATACGTAAATAACATGAACATGAGCTTATCTTTCACTTGTCATAGGCTGTTACCCACTGTTGACCCCCGTGAGTTAGGGTTAGCGAATCTAAATAGTTTCCGATTCCGCCCGTGGCCGCGGGTTGTGGAATCCATACATAAGGAAGACATACTGGGTGCACTACCAGCATGTACGACCTGGCAATGCAATATGCCCATAACATAGATACCGTCTTCATATCATAGCATAGGCCGTTACGTATCTTATCATTCTTATTTCATCATAATCATACTTGCATACTTGTCATATCATAGATTTCAAAAGAAATCACATTCATACTTGTCATATCTTATCATATCATATCATAGATTTCAAATGAAATCGCATTCTCTCATAACATGTCGTGATGCATGACTTCTCACATAAAATCATGATATTTCATAAATACTTTAATGCATAAATATTCACATAAAATCATGCATGGCTTTTCATAAATTAATTTAATGCATAACTCTCACATAAAATCGTAACTTTTCATAAATCTTTTGATGCATAATTCCTTTCATAAAATCAAAATTCTTTACATAAAATCATGGATTTTCATAATTTTATCATATCTTGGGTACATAAAAAGGGACTTCCAATGGAGGGTATTCATGCATAATATTTTTATAAAAAAAAATGTCATTTTACCGTACATACGTGTAAGGGTATGATCATGCTACTTACCTTGCAGCACTATTTCCTGAATCTCACTTCGTAACTCGTCACCGAAGGGTACGTGACGGGGGTTGACGGGGGTGGCTCTGGGTGGCCAGGAGTGAGGCGACGTGGCTGATTCATTGGGCTGGGTGGTGCGACGCCGAGAGAGGGAGAGATAGTACCGAGAGAGAGTGAGAGAGGAGGCTGGCGGTGGTTGTGGTTTCTTATGTTTTCTTCTGGAGAGTGAGAGATAAAATTCTTGTGCTTAAAACAAAAAAATCCTTTCATGATAAAATACTAATAATAATAATAATAATAATAGAAATAATAATAGAAATAACAATAGAAATAACAATAATAATAACAATAACAATAACAATAACAATAACAATAATAATAATAATAATAATAATAATAATAACAATAATAATAATAATAATAACAGCAATAATAACAACAATAATAATAACAATAATAATAACAATAATAATAACAATAATAACAACAATAATAATAACAATAACAACAACAATAACAACAACAATAACAATAACAATAATAACAATAACAATAACAATAACAATAACAATAACAATAACAATAACAATAACAATAACAATAACAATAACAATAATAATTAGAATAATAATAATAATAATAATAATAATAATAATAATAATAATAATAATAATAATAATAATAATAATAATAATAATAATAATAATAATAATAATAATAATAATAATAATAATAATAATAATAATAATAATAATAATAATAATAATAATAATAATAATAATAATAATAATAATAATAATAATAATAATAATAATAATAATAATAATAATAATAATAATAATAATAATAATAATAATAATAATAATAATAATAATAATAATAATAATAATAATAATAATAATAATAATAATAATAATAATAATAATAATAATAATAATAATAATAATAATAATAATAATAATAATAATAATAATAATAATAATAATAATAATAATAATAATAATAATAATAATAATAATAATAATAATAATAATAATAATAATAATAATGGAGGCTTAATTCTAAGTTAAAAAAAAATTAATATGTTTGATAAATTCTTTTATAGGCTTAAACTCATTTATTGAGCCTAATAAAATTATCCATAATTTATTCTTAAAACAATATAGAATTGGGTCGTTACAATATTGTTTAGGTAGGTAAGGTTAAGCCTCACAAACCCAAATACCCAATCAATACTACTATGATGATGGCTTAAAATTGGATAATAATTCAACCTTCCGAATCAGAGTAAGTTTTTCTACCTAATTAGTAATTTGTGGCGTTAAAACTGTCGTATATAGAGTTATAAATGAACAAGTCTACTCAACATTTAGTGGTGCTTCAAGATTCATAATTAAAATCATTTGCGGTTGCACAATATCGACTTAAAAACTCATTACCAGCGTCAATAACTCGATGGGAATATATTTCGGTAACGATAGATGAAAACTGTTGGAAATACATATTTTTTACGGCGATTTCAAAAGCACTTGCGACCATAAGTACACACCAGAAAAAAGTTTTACCAGGGATTTAATTAGATCATTAGAAGAGATTAATTCATTTGCGGCGATTTATTTAATATTTGCGACACCCAAAATTTGTCGCAAATATGTTTTTCCAACGATTTAATCGGAAAAATGAATGGGTATTTACAGCATTTGAGTTGATATTTGAGGTGGAAATAAATCGTTGGAAAAATTAAGTATTTGCGGCTATTTTTGCAGTTCATTGGTTTAACTTATAACTGAGTAGAAAATTGCGACGAATATTTAGCATAGTAGAAATCGCCGAGAAAGATCAAATCCAACAATTTTAGGTGTTATTTTGCAACAATTTTGGGCACAGACAAAGACTGTTTTTGTTCTAGAATGGACATATAAACAGCTAAATGAGATCGTTTGTGAAATTATTCTGAATCATATTTTGAAACTATATTATATATCAATTTCCATAGATCTGAAAAGTCTTTATATCATTGAGAAACTTCCTCCATCATAGAAAGTATAATAAAAGAAAACTAAAAGATATAATATCTTTAGGAACTACCTCTTTATTAATTATGCCAACTTCTTCATAGGGCCGAAGAAATTGAGAATTCGAGAGACATTAATCAAGACCGCAACCCCTTAGCCTTTAAGATGTATATTGTTTAGGAAGGTAAGGTTATGCCCCACCAACCCAAATACCCCAATCAATACTATTATGATGATGGCTTAAAATTAGATAATAAATCAACCTCCCGAATCAGAGTAGGTTTTTCTACCTAATTTGTAATTTGTGGCCTTCAAACTATCATATATTGAGTTATAAATGAACAAGTCTACTAAGCATTTAGTGGTACTTCCAGGTTCGTGAATTAAAATTATTTGTGGTGACACAATATCAACATAAAAACTCATTACCAGCGATAATAACTCAATGGGAAAATATTCTGCAATGGATAAATGAAAATAGTCGGAAATACTTATTTTTTACTACGACTTTACATGTATTTGCGATGATAAGTACGCGCCGAAAAAAAGATTTACCAGCGATTTAATTAGATCATTGGAATATATTTCTTCATTTGCATCGATTTCTTTAATAGTTGCGATGCCCAAAATTTGCCGCAAATATGTTTTCCCAAAGATTTAATCGGCAAACCAAATGGGCATTTGTGGCGGAAAAAAATCGTCAAAAAAAGTAATTATTTGCGGCGGTTTTTGCAGTTCGTTTATTTAACATATGAATGAGTAGAAAATTGTAATGAACATGTGGCACAATAGAAATCACTGAGAAATATCAAATCCGGCTATTTTTAAGAGTTATTTTCGACAATTTTTGGCACGAAAAAAATATTGTTTTCGTTGTAGTTAGGAGCAGTAACTTTATTAATTATGCCAACTTCTTCATTGGGCTGAAGAAATTGAGGATTCGAGACACATTAATTGAGACTGCATCCCTTTAGCCTTTAAGATGTATATTGTTTAGGTAGGTAAGTTTAAGCCCCACCAACCCAAATACCCCAATCAATACTATTATGATGATGGCTTAAAATTAGATAATAATTCAACCTCCCGTATCAGAGTAAGTTTTTATACCTAATTAGTAATTTGTGGCCTTAAAACTATCGTATATAGAGTTATAAATGAACAAGTCTACTCAATATGTAGTGTTAGATCAAGATTCGTAATTAAAATTATTTGCGGCGACACAATATCGCCACAAAAACTCATTCCCTGCAAGAATAACTCGATGGGAATATATTCTGCTGATGATAAATGAGAATCATCAGAAATACTTACTTTTTACGGTGATTTTAAAAGCCTTTGCGACAATAAGTACGCACCGGAAAAAAGTTTTACCAGCAATTTAATTTGATTGGTGGAATAAATTTCTTCATTTGCCATGATTTATTTTTTATTTGCAACGCCCAAAATTCGCTGCAAATATGTTTTCCAACGATTTAATCCGCAAATTGAATGGGCATTTACTACGTTTGAGTTGATATTTGCGGAAGGAAAAAATTGCCGAAAAAAGTAAGTATTTGCAGGGATTTCTGTAGTTTGCTGGTTTAACTTATAACTGAGTAGACAATTGCGACGAACATGCGGCTCAGTAGAAATCGCCGAGAAAGATTAAATCTAGCAATTTTAGGTGTTATTTGGTACGACTTTTGCCACTAAAAAAGACTGTTTTGTTGTAGTGTGGACATATAAACAGCTAAATGAGCTTGTTTGTTAAACTATTCTTAATCATATTTTGAAACTATATTATATATCAATTTCCATCGATATGAAAAGTGTTTATATCAATGACAAAGTTCCTCCATCATAGAAAGTATAATAAAAGAAAACTAAAAGATAGAATATCTTTAGGAACTCTCTCTTGATTAATTTTGCCAACTTCTTCCTAGGGCCGAGGAAATTGAGGAGCCTAGGGACATTAATTAAGACCGCATCCTCTTAGCCTTTAATATGTATATTTTTTAGGTAGGTAAGGTTAGGCCCCACCAATGCAAATACCCCAATCAATACTATTATGATGATGACTTAAAATTAGATAATAATTCAACCTGCCGAATCAGAGTAAGTTTTTCTACCTAATTAGTAATTTGTGGCCTTAAAACTGTCGTATGTGGAGTTATAAATGAACAAGTCTACTCAACATTTAGTGGTACTTCAAGATTCGTACTTAAAATAATTTGCAGCAGCACAATATCATCTTAAAAACTCATTACCAGCGACAATAACTCAATTGGAATATAATTTGCTAATGATAGATGAAAATTGTCGGAAATACTTATTTTTTACTGCGACTTTAAAAGCATTTGCGGTGATAAGTACACGCCAGAAATAAGTTTTACCAGCGATTTAATTAGATCGTTGGAAGGGATTTCTTCATTTGCGGCGATTTATTTAATATTTGCGACGCCTAAAATTCGCCACAAATATGTTTTCCCAACGATTTAATCGGTAAAGTGAATGGGTATTTACGGCGTTTGAGTTGATAGTTGCGGCGGAAATCATTGAAAAAAGTAAGTATTTGCGGCCATTTTTGCAGCTCGCTGGTTTAACTTATGACTGAGTAGAAAATTGCGATGAATATTTGGTGCAGTTGAAATCGCCAAGAAAGATCAAATTCGATAATTTTAGGTGTTATTTTGTAGCAATTTTTGGCGCTGACAAAGACTGTTTTTTTTTGTAGAGTGGACATATAAACAGCTAAATGAGATCGTTTGTTAAATTATTTCGAATCATATTTTGAAACTATATTATATATTAATTTCCATATATGTGAAAAGTCTTTATATCATTGAGAAACTTCCTCCATAATAGAAAGTATAATAAAAGAAAACTAAAAGATAGAATATCTTTAGGAGTTGCCTCTTTATTAATTATGCCAACTTCTACATAGGGCCGAAGAAATTGAGGATTTGAGAGACATTAATCAAGACCGCAACCCCTTAGCCTTTAAGATGTATATTGTTTAGGAAGATAAGGTTTAGCCCCACCAACCCAAATACCCCAATCAATACTATTATGATGATGGCTTAAAATTAGATAATAATTCAACCACCAGAATCAGAGTAAGTTTTTCTAGCTATTTAGTAATTTGTGGCCTTAAAACAGTCATAGATGGAGTTATAAATGAACAAGTCCACTCAACCTTTAGTGGTACTTCAAGATACGTGAATTAAAATTATTTGCGGTGACACAATATCACCGCAAAAACTCATTACCAACGACAATAACTCGATGGAAATATATTCTGCTGATGATAAATGAAAATCGTTGAAAATACTTATTTTTTATGGCAATTTTACAAGTATTTGCGACGATAAGTACTTGTCAGAAAAAAGTTTTACCTGCAATTTAATTAGATTATTGGAATAGATTTCTTCATTTGCAGCGATTTATTAAATATTTGTGACGTCCAAAATTCGCCGCACATATGTTTTCCCAATGATTTAATTGGCAAACCAAATGGTCATTTGCGGTGGAAAAAAATTGCCAGAAAAAGTAGGTATTTGCAGCAATTTTTGCAGTTCGCTAGTTTAATTTATAACTGAGTAGACAATTGCGACGAACATACGGTGCCGTAGAAATTATCGAGAAAGATCAAACCCGGCGATTCTAGGTGTTATTTTCGGCAATTTTTTACACTAAAAAAGACTATTTTTGTTGTAGTGTGGACATATAAACAGCTAAATGAGATCATTTGTTAAACTATTCTTAATCATATTTTGAAACTATATTACATATCAATTTCCATTGATATGAAAAGTCTTTATATCATTGATAAACTTCCTCCATCTTAGAAGGTATAAGAAAAGAAAACTAAAAGATAGAATATATTTAGGAACTGTCTCTTGATTAATTATGCCAACTTCTTCATAGGGCCGAAGAAATTGAGGAGTCTAGAGACATTGACTAAGACCGCAACTCCTTAACCTTTAAGATGTATATTGTTTAGGATGGTAAGGTTAAGCTCCACCAACCCAAATACTCCAATCAATTCTATTATGATGATGACTTAAAATTAGATAAATAATTCAACCTTCCCAATCAGAGTTAGTTTTTCTACCTAATTAGTAATTTGTGGCCTTAAAACTATCATATATAGAGTTATAAATGAACAAGTCTATTCAACATTAAGTGGTACTTCAAGATTCGTCTGGTTAAATCCAAAATTGGTTTGATTTGTTTATTAAATAACTTCTTCGCAAAAAGCAAATTTTTATTGATTGTTTAGTGATACATTTTGTGTAAAATCTGGTTTCACTCGTATAAGCTGAAATAATTTTATAGTTATTATTTTTATAGTATTATCTTTAACTTTCTAGTGAAAATTTATGAAGTTTTTACAAAAAATAGGAGAAAAGCATGTTCATATTATTATGCATATCACTTTTTTTTTTTTTGAAAGAAGTGGATCACCCTTCATTAAAAATGGACTTACAATTCTGACTTGAAAACAAGTCAAGTACATACGTTTAAAAGCACCTCAGAACACATACGTGTCTGACAAAGTCTGGTCCAGATAGTAAATCTCTGAAGACCTAAGTCTTAGAGAAATACTACATCTGTACACAACAGAGGTTACCAAGCCCCATACCCTGACAAAACAGGATAGGGTTCACCAAGCCCCATACCCTGACAAAGCAGGGTAGGGTACACCAACCCCACCATCCGACAGCGCGGAGGGAGGACTTCTTTTTGGATTTTTATTAAAATTAGAAACAACATTACATAAAGAGAAAATACAAACACACAGAAATACAAAAACACTACAATGACACGAGGACTACACAAAACAACTACTGCAAAAACAGTACACAAAAAGAGTCTGCTGTGGCGCGTGTAGCCCACGCGCCAAATAGGGTCGGCACCGGAGATCGATCTTGGAAGTACCGGAGGCGCAGAAGCCAGCTAGGCCGCGCGTGTCGACGTCAAAGGGGGCCTCGGCGGAGCGTGGGAGTCACGCATCCGAGAACGCCGGAAGCTTCTAGCCGCGCGTGCGAGCTCCTCACCGCTCCGTTCGACGCCGCAATTGGTGGGTTGGAAGATCGGCAGCTGGGCAACACCATGGAGCGGCGCGTTCGGGCTGGAGCTCACCGGAACATCCTAGATCGGCAGTTCACCGAAAGCACCCTGAAAAACAAAAGAAAAAACAAAGAAAAGCACAAAGAAGGGAGGAGGGATGATGGAGGGGGAAGGAGCCGAAGCTCCCCCCCCCCCCCCCGATCGGCGGCCAGACGAGAGTTTTCTAGTGAGAGAGGGTCTCGGTGAGTTTTCTAGTGAGAGAGGCTATCAAAGTTTCATCTATTATGCATATCACTTGAATTCTTATAAATACAATTATTGGTATATGAATATAAAACTATATAGTCATATTCCCAAACTATATATGTAAGACAATAAGGAAAGGTTTTGATTATCTTACAGGCTAGGCCATATCTCTAGATCTTTTTTAACCTAAGCTGTATTTAATTTATATGTTATTTCCGCAGTTGAAGAGTTTATTCAGTTTAACAAAAAATATTAATACTAATTAATTAAATTAGAACATTGAACAATATCTCTTTGTTAACCATCCAAACCGTACGTACTGCAATACCAACTTAAAAGTATTTATTTAAAATTTGGTAGGTCTGGCCTAGTACTACTCAATCGGCCTTGTCAGCAAAAAGTTGAGGCGTTAATGTGTATGGACTGTTCTTAGGGTTGCAAATGATCTAGTTTATATTATAGCATTGGCAAAAGTCCAAATTTTAGTTAGAATTTCAAATTTTGGCTATAGCATTAATGTTTAGCTAGGTGAATTCACATTAAACTAGTCAATTTAAAGTTAAAATAATAATATAATATTATATATTTTAACAATATTTTACCAAAATTTTTTATAATATTTTGTAAATATACTTCATATATTAATTCATAATTTAATTATTGTTGATGAAATAGAATAAGATAGAAAATAACGGACTATTTATCAAAATTAAAATGGATAATATAGATTTTAAAATAATTAGATTGGTTATTGGAAATGATTAAAATATTACTTTAGTATTTGAATAGTGTCTAGCCAAAGATGACTAGGGAGTTTAATTTACTTTAACTCATAATTTGAGCTTTAATGGTTTGACTAGTCCAATGTAAAGGATTTTACTCACGCCTAGCCAAAATATGAAGATGCATTGGCATTTGGCTAGTCCAATGTCAATGCTCTTAGGGTTGTATCAAAGCAAGTATACACTCTTGGTTAAATTTAAATTGAACTCGAGTCGTAAAAGGAAAATAAACCCTCATGCAACCAAAAACCCCCCTTAATTAGAAAAGGAAATACACCTAATTAAGCCCAACTCGATTCTATTAAGGTTCGTCAAGTCCTGCTTGTTTATAATTGACTTGACTAGTTAGTTCAACTTGATTAAATTTCATTAAATATATATAATTTCTCCCTATGTAAGAATATTTATATATATATAGATAATTATGCATATATATTAAAATTAATAATATAAGTACAACAACCTTTATAATCAATATGTAGCATGTAAACCAGTTACTTAAAACCTAATAACCTAAATTCAAAATATAAAAAGACCTAATAACCGATGCCTACATATTGAGTATAATCCACGGTTATATGTTAGTTACTTAAATACTTAAGTGATTAAATTATAGTAA
This sequence comes from Cyclocarya paliurus, assembly GCA_029856935.1. Lineage (NCBI taxonomy): Eukaryota > Viridiplantae > Streptophyta > Magnoliopsida > Fagales > Juglandaceae > Cyclocarya > Cyclocarya paliurus. Next base: position 22,038,702 of record CM056946.1, on the reverse strand, counting down.
CAATTTTATAATATGTACCATAGTTAGTAGATAGGATTTAGTAGTTTCATCTACTAGCATGTAGAGACCATAGATGAAATGTTTATATATACTATTGTATAATGTTCGTAATATCATTCATATACCATGCCACTAACACTACAAGAAGTTTCATTTGTAGGGATGAAATCTTTTAGGGACAACAAAAATTTTGTCCCTAATAGTAGTTATTTGATACATAAATTATATTTCATCCCAAAAAATGGAAGTGGCTTTTTACCCATTCAAACAAACAAATATCTGTTCAACCTAAAGTTTATGGGACGAAATATAGCATCTCAAAAAAGAAAACCGTTTGAACAATATGTATTTCACATTCGAATTTGACAAAACTATTCAAATAATAGTCATGGCAGGAAAGCGTACACGATTGTGGTGGGCGAAAGTTAAGAGCCATTCGAACGTGAGATTTTTGTTCAAATGGGTTTTAAGACCATTCGAAGGTATGCAATTTTCTATTCAAGTGTAGATCCAATCATTCGAATGATGTTTTTGGTGTGAAGTTATAAATAAATATGGCAGGGATGGTTGCTATCCCGTTCGAATGTTCATTTTACTTTCGAATAGATTTATAAACCATTTGAATGCTCATAAGATTTGTTCGAACTATGGCATAGACAATTGAAATAAATTTACTTATACAAATTTATTGAAAGACATTTAAATATTTTAAAAATAAATTTTATTTGAGTTTACTAATTATCATTTTCAAAAGATGAAAAATCTACCTATACGGATGAATTATTATTTATGGTAAATTAAAATCCATTATATATGTCGTCCTAGAAAATTTATATAATCAATTTAAAAATTAATTAGCGGTTTTTGTATGATAAATAAGAATTTGCAACTAAAAAACATTTCTTTCGAGGGAATGTCATTTTTTATATTGCCAAATGGTAAGTAAAACAAGTGATTTTTTTATAACAAACAAGCTAGCTATATATAACAAATAAAAATGATATAGTAATTAAAGTGACAACATTCGATACAAAACAAAAATATTGATACAAAATAAAACTATTATGTAAGATTATCCAGGCCCTCCTACATCACAATAATGCATCCCTCAATCTCTTGCAATCAAACCATGATGAGCGCAGTGATCCTCTCCACAATCCTTTCCATATCCTGAATCAAAAGTGCGTGATGCTTCTCGAGTTAGGATCGCATCTCCCTTGTAGTAGTCCTTGTAGCCTCTGTATCAGGACCGACATTAGTAAAAGCTGGATCACGCTCCGTGCCAGTACCTTTTGCGGTTGCAACATTAATATGAGCATTCCACAGGTGACCCTCGCTCTTGTTAAGGGTCTCGATCTGTGGTTGACTTCGCTCTACCATTAGCACATTAACCCCTGGACTACTAGTAGGTTAAAGATCATCAATGCATACAATAGACCACCTTCAATCAAATATCGTGACTCATATTGGATGTGGATGAGGAAGTATAGAGGCAGATCAATCGGCTCTCCTCGTGCTATCCTTAACATAAATCAAGCCCGTTTGATGCCAAAATAAGTCTTGTATTTCCTCGAATCAATATTGTGTGAGATAATCAAATTCTGCATGCAAAAAATGCTCAACAATCAACCTGTTTGATCACCTTGCTACTATCATATGGAGGAACTGAATCATCATGCATCAATAGATGAATCTCATCATGCATTGGACCATCATCTGTTGGAGCCTCTTCCTCGATGGTATCTTCTAGAAAGTTGTAATTACGTTACACTAAGTACTTTTCAAATAGAAAATATGCAGCTCAAACTACCAGGTAGCCTATTTGAACGATGAATAAAACCGTTCAAACAACTATGAGTCCCTATTCGAACGATTTAAATTCATTCGAACAAATAAATATTAGTTCTAACAGCATCATCATATGGCTATGAACCGTGTATGAGATACCATTCAAACTAATTTTTATCTATTCAAACTAGGTCAAATTGATTTGAATGAGTATTTGACTTAGTTCTTTATGTTTGAACTTGTGGTGCCACATTCAAACTGAAAATATTTCAATTCGGTAAAAAACTACTCGAACAACTTTGAAGCCATTTGAACGCACAAACCCATGAAAATCCATGGCAGAGTCGTTTCAAAACCGAATGTAAAAGCCAACGATTCATCAAGAATCATTGGTTTTAAGCATACAAATCCACATGGAGCAAAGCCTAGACTTCACTCCATCATTTTTACCGTTGAATGTTGTGTGTGGCGACTGAAAAACACAAAAAATGGGTCAGATTGGATTCGAAACCTAAACCCCATTTTCAACACACATTTTGCCTAATTTTAAACCTATAAAGACAAGGATGGTGGGCATACCTCTTACATGGAAACCAATGGTCATTCTACGACAGAGAGTAGTGGAAAAAGACGATGGTGGCTTCAAACAGTATTTGTGAAAATGAACCATTTGAATTGAAAACTAGGTCTTATGCCTCGAAACAGTCATGTTCAAACTAGTCTTTTTAAGTTCAAATGGTTTATTTCAATTAATTCAGGTGTTCGAACCGAACTTGACCATTCGAATGAATGTTTCATGTAGCTTGCATAATACGTTACGAACAATCAACATAAGAATGTTAAGGGCCAGGTACATTCGAACTAGATGTTATATCATTCAAACGGGATATAGAAATGTTTTACTTGTTCAAACAAAAATGATCCATTTTGAACCATAGATGCATGAAGTTTTCAAAATAAACTTGGACGATTCATTTCTGTAGGTACGTTTGAACGGGTGTATACAATGTTCGAATGTGTAGCTAATTACATTTGAACAAATTGTGAGCATTCGAATGGTAGAGGAGCTAGATACTTTCGAACAAGTGTATACTTTGTTTGAACAGTTTATACTCTAATTGAACAGATTGTAATTTATAATATAGTATATTTATATTATACTATACTATAATATAATATAATACTTACAATATACTAGTTATAATACATTTAGTATTATCATAAATAATAAGGTAAAGCATAGTTATATTATAGTAATTATATTATACTAGTTATCTATTTAATTATATAAAAGCCAAGTTTTCAATTGCTGACTTGACAGTCATACCATAAAATTCGAAAATGTATAACGTTTTATGAAGTTAAACAACGCTTGTAACTTCCTGGCAAATGGTTCAAGGTGACCGCTACAAAACGGTCAAGGACTTCAATTGATGTTATGATCTTTTGCATTTATAGCACTTCAGTATTAAAATTTGGCAAGTCCTTAAAATTTATATGACTCCGACTTGACATTCTACCTATAAAAGTAGACTATTGTTGGCAATAATTGGAATAAAAAATAGAATCTGAAGTGTTATGTTTATGAAGAGGTAATCTTTTTAAAAGAAATGCTTTATTATGAACTATTATAACTTTTAAGTTTCATTTCTTTTCTTACATATAAAGATATAAACCGATTCAAGACTTCACACAAAGGCATTATTTCAACCTTTATATTGTTTCATCAAATTAATCCACCCTAGAAACCATTTAGATTTTCTCCACTATAAAATCCTATCTTTCTCTAGATCTCTCTCATATATAACATACACAACAATCCGCGCAATGCACAGGTTATAGGCTCATATTATATAATAATAATACTACTTATATAATAATAATACTAATTATATAATATAGTATATTTATATTCGAACTCTAACTACAAATATTATAAATAGTAAGTGGAAATATTCTTTGAGTTATATTTATACTAGTACAGTGTAATTATAACTAGTAAAATATAACTTTATAACCAGTATAAGATGACTAGTTTTAATTATAACTACTAGTATTATATATTATATATTTTTTTATAATAACAGACCACAATCCATTCATAATAGTGGACATACAAATTTGACTTAAAAATAAGTCAATTACAAATATTAATAGCTTCCCAACACACTTCTGTGACTAACATGGTCTAGTCCAAACGGCAGATCTCTAAAGACCTAAGTCTAATAGATCTATCGTGTACAACTCTGTCCACGACAGACTTATTAAAATCCCATAACCCGACTAAGCAGAGTATGGAGCACCAACCCTACCTTAAGCAGAAGAGGGGACCACTTCATTCGGAATAAGGTCCAAAGGCACTATTTTTTGGATTTTTATTTTTCTAAAAAGTAAAGATAGGACACGAAATAAAATACAATGGGGAACACTGTGCAAAACTGCTCTCTACAGTACACGCACCACTCTGGGAGGAAAACCGACAGCTAATCTTGGAAGTCCTAAACTCATAGGCTCTAGAACCATTGTGCGTGGCGTCGGCAGAGGTCTTCCTAGTGGCGCATGAGAGCAACAAGCTGAACGTCTTTGAGAACTTCAACGCTCGCTTGTGGGCTGCTGGCCACTCCATTTTGCACCGTATTTAGTGGTCTTGAAGATCGGTGGCTAGGTAACACCATGGAGGGGCACGTGCTGGTCTGTGGTCGCCTGAAGCTTCCAGATCTGCGATTCTCCCTTATTTGGCTTGAAAAAACATAAAAACCCAAAATGAACCACTACACAAAGGAGGAGCAATGGGGGAGAGAGGGAGGGAGGGGGAAGGGAGCCGAAGCTCCCACCCCGTCTAACTGGATCTGTGGAGAGAGTTTAGAGAGAAGGGAGAAAGTTTTTTCTAGAGAGAGAAGGGAGGGATAAGTTCAATCCAAACCACTCTTGAGTTTATTTGAGAGCAGTGGGTAGACTATTGTGCTTATACTCCTACTAGTATTATATATTAGTAGTTATATACTAGTAGTTATAATACTATGGTATACTATATTATGAAGAAACGTATAATATTACTGTTACTATTATGTTATAATATAATATAACTACATTAATACATATATTATAACTAGTATATAATATAACACGAATATAACAATGACTATACTATTTATACTATACTAGTATAAATATGAGATAACCATACTTTACCAAAATCATTTATAATAGACTCATTCTACTCATCCCCCATATACCGCACAACACATATTATGAGTAGAATTTTTCTAAACTAAAAACAAATAAAAATAAGTAATAAAATAAAAAAAAAGTGTGGTGTTGGTGTAAAGATGATGAATAGAAATTTTCCAAAATAAAATATGTAAACCATAATCCATTCGAACGGGGTTTGTATGGCATTTGAACACACCCGGGAAACTTTCCCGCGCATGAGGACATACGTTTTGGATATACTTATACTATTTCAATTATTTCGTTAGAACAGTATATTAACCGTTCGAATGGTTTCTAGGCTAAAGTAAAGCACTTTTTGAACAGGGAAATGAGTGTTCGAATGCAAAATTTTTAGAATCGAAAAATTTATAAATATATTCGAGCGGAATGCCAAAAATGTTCAAATGGGATATTGAACCATTCGAACGGAATCTTCAAGTTAGTGAGGCGAGATCGCGTAAGCGGGAAAAACTTTTCCAATTTATTTGCCTACATTTAAGGCAATATGTTAGCAATATTCATTTTTTATAGTTTTAATGAATTCATAAAGCATCCAAACAGATAATGGATGAAATAGTTTTAGGGACGAAATTGGGCGAAACCAATTAAACCTGTTAGAACATGGATTTTTTTTAAGACAAAAACTTTTCATCTCAAAAATACATTTGAATGGAAAAATATCATTTCAAACTGACATGTACCATTCAGACGTAAAAAATATTCATTCAAATAAATACCATATTTGATTCTGTTCAAACAGACGGAGTGTTTGAATAGATTTTATGCATTTGAACCAATAAATTTATCGAATGACTTGTGTTCAAACATAAATTATGTTTGTTCAAACAGATTGTTTATCTTTGAAATTCTTTCCATTCGAACAAGGTTTTGGAAATTAATGTTTTTCGAACAAATATTTTATTGTTCAAATGGACGTACGGAGTGTATTTCACGGATGTCGTTCAAATGCGTTATTTGTATTCAAATGGGTCTATTTTTGTTGGAATGGATTTATAAAAGGTAATTGACCATTCAAACATGTTATTTATTGTCCGAATGGTATTAATCATACAATACATAATTTAATTAAAAATAGAATACTAATATTACCGAAATTGTAATTCAAACATCAAAATTGTTCAAATGTTTTGGAACATCATAGTAGACAGACAAGTAAAAAAAATAATTTCAATATTGTGGCAGTGGCATAGAGTTTTGAGACATCACGATTGAATGGAACTGTTCAAACATCTTTTGGTTATTCAACTACAGCCTCTCTTCTAATCTTGCCTCATCGGGTCGGCAACTCTTTTTCCTTAGACCTCAATCATTCTCTCTTAAGTGTTACTTCCTCCAATTCCTTAGTCTTGTCGTTATTCAATCTGGCTCTAGAAGAGGATAATGATGTTGAGGATGGCTTCACGCAACGTCCTAAGTCCTTCAAATTTCTAGAATGTGATCCAAGAACTTGAGAAAGGATTTGAGCATCGTTGACAAATAATTCATCAGATGGATCTGCAGTAGTTTCCTTAAAAGATATCATCTTGTCCTACAAAAACAAAAATGTTATAGTTAGTATAAGTAACAAAAATATTATTAGATAATAGAATTAAAGAAATTTAAACTTACATAATTTGTCTTTGCTTCGAGAATGGTCCAAACACCATCATGATTTTTATCTGCTTTAGCATACAATTGGGTCAGATCATAGTCATCAAGACTTTTTTCTTCCTTCAAAAGGAAAATCTATATTAGAACTTAAATCATAAAAGTGTATTATATGTTAATATTTAATGGGGACTAGAATAATTTACCATTTTTGTTAGACAAACGATGAAAAGATCGAGAATCTACATGATGTTGTTTCATTAAATTTGATCTATTTACTTTGTTCACAGTACTCTGTTGCTAAAACAAATATATATATATAATTATAATTCTTAATAATTCTTATGTTTATTATTTTTAAGTATTAATTTTAATTTTATTATTTTTTAATTATACATTATAGTTTTTAATTAATTATCTTTTAAGCATTAATATGAATTTAAATATTAATAATTCTTATGTTTATTATTATTAAGTATTAATTATAATTTAAATTTATCATTTTTTAAGTTAGTCCTCATAATTTTTAATTAATTATCTTTTAAGCATTAATATGAGTTTAAGAATTAATAATTCGTATGCATATTATTTTTAAGTATTAATTATAATTTTTTTAAGTTAATCCTCATAGTTTTTAATTAATTATCTTTTAAGAATTAATATGAGTTTTTTTTTTTTTTGATAACAAAAACTTCATGAATGATAAAGATTAGAAACATTTATGAAACCATATGGTTTGATAAAGAAAGTCTGGAATACAATCTTCCCAAATCTCACAATCCACAACACTCCAAATATTCCTAGCAAGTTTGTGAGCTACCATATTACCCTCTCTACATACATGAGTAAAAGAGTAAGAAATAAAACAACTCTTTAATCTTCTAACTTCTACAAATAACACCCCTAAAGCTGAATCAAACATATTGTCTTTTTGTAAAGACAACAACAACTAACAAAGAATCATATTCAACTTGCAAATTGGAAATACCCCTGCTAGCACAAAACTAGATGCCTCGAAACACAACCAATAACTCAATAGTTTCATAATTTCAACATCAAACTCTACCCTACTAGCTGCCATAATCAACTCTACCTTAGCATCTCGTAGAAGAAAACCAAGACTTGCTCTTCTTAGATCAGCAAACATGGCCCCATCAATATTTAGCTTTAGAACATCCCTAGGAGGAGGCTTCCATTGGAGGTGTTGCTTCAGCTGAAAAGGAGAAAGCCCTCTAATCTCTTTATAATTCTTTGAAATATTTAGGACAAAATCAGCAACCTGTTTTGGATGTATCACAACCTTATCAAATGCCATCTTGTTCCTCTTGTACCATAGTCCCCAAGCTAGTGAGAAAAATAGAGCCAACATGTCTTGATCTTTCCTCTGACAAATCTGCATAGCCAAATCAACCACCTTTGTATATGCATTAAAACCCAAGCTGGGCAGCAATTGGTTCCATAACTCTTGAAGACACTTGTAGCTGATCACTGCATGATTAAGATCTTCCAGGGGTGAGAACAAAAATCACAATGCACCTCAATAACAACTTGCTTCTTCATTAGGTTCTCTTTTGTCGGGAGTATCTTTGCATGCACACCAAGCAAATATTTTAATCTTGTTAGGTACTGCCAGTTTCCTCTGCATGATTATTCCTCATCTGATCTACAATAAAATGATCATAGGTCTTCACCGAGAACCTTCCATCTCACTCATGTTCCCATATCCATCGATCTGCAACTGTCCCTAGACCAAGCACAATTTTAAACAAATTTGAGATCACATTTGGATTGAAAAGAGATGTAATATTGTCCATGTCCCACCATCCAGTTAACTCATCAACCAAACTAGCCACTACATCATTTCTGTTCATCTCAAAAACTTCAAACCCCTCCTGCTCTAAAGCTCTGTGCCCTGGAATCCATTTCTCAGTCCACAAAAGTGTTGTTTCCCCATTCCAAATCCTCCATCTACACCCCTCTCTCAACTACTTCTTAGCCTCCCAAATAATTCTTATGTATAAGAAGGATTAGGACCGAAGCTTGCTTCAAAAAAACCTTTCTTGGGAAAATATTTTGCTTTAAACAGTTTATAAAGCAAAGAATGTTCATTTTGTAGCAATCTCCAACATTGCTTGGCAAGTAAAGCAAGATTAAAAATCCTAAGGTCCTTAAACCCCAAATCCCCTTTCAATTTCGTCTCACACATTCGATACCAACTCAACCAATGAATCCTTCTTTCTTCTTTTTTCTGACCCCACCAAAATTTAGCTATAAGCCCCTCCAACTTAGTACACAAACCACTAAGTAGTAGAAAACAACTCATACTATAAGTTGGAATAGAAAGTGCAACAGCTTTCAAAAGAACTTCCTTACCCCCTTGAGAAAGTAATTTTTTTCTAGCTTTGAAACTTTTGCTAGACCCTCTCTTTAATAGATTGAAAAGCTCTATTCTTGGACCTACCCACCAAAGGAGGTAATCCAAGATACTTCTCATACTGTAAAATCTCCCCATTTCCCCATAAGAGGCCAATTTCTTCCCTAACTCCCCTTTCCACATTGTTGCTAAAAACCATGGCGATTTTTTCTCTTTTTATTTTCTGGCCAGACACACTCTCATAGCCTACCAACAAATTTTCTAATCTCCTATTCTCCTCCACATCTGCCTTACAAAACACCACACTATCATCTACAAAGAGCAAATTATTTATATTTGGGGCTCCTCTACAAATCTGAATACCATAAATTTGCTTCCTTAATCCTGCTTCCTTCAACAAAGCTATCAAACCCTCTGTACATAGAACATAGGCAATAAGCACATTATCAGTAATCAATTGGCCCGGGACAAAAGAACTTTAGCTTTCCTCAATAACAAAAGGTAACACAGATTTCAGCCTATTGGATACAACCTCAGCAATCAGCTTATAAGCCACATTACATAAGCTAATGGGCCTATAATCAGCAAATTTTTTTGGGGACTTCTTCTTAGGAATAAGATGATATTAGTATGATTAAGGGTAGAGGGAAATGCACCCGAATTCAATGCAGTGCTTCAGTGACTGAGTTACCAACCACATTCCAATATTTTTTATAGAACATAGGTGACATCCCATCTGGTCCAGGGGCTTTACCAAGATGCATTTGTGCCAAAGCTACAGCAACCTAAGCCTCAATGTATGGTTTAGCAAGGTCTTCATTCATAGATGGTGTCATTTTATTAGCAAGAGAACACAAAAAATCAGTAGACCCCATCGGATTTGAACTTGTAAAAAGTTCCTCAAAATAATCCAGAATGACCTTTTTCCTCTACTCACCAAACTGCCAGACCCCACGACCATCTTTAATTTTCTTCAAATTATTCCTTTCCGCCTTTGAGATGCCTTCATATGGAAATATCTGAAATTTTGGTCACCCTCCTTTAACTAAAGCACTTTTGATCTCTGCTTCCACATCAATTCATCCCTCTCCAACCATTTTTGAACATCATCTCGAGCCTTATTAAGAACCTCCATATTGTCCCATAGAGAACCAACATCATGTACCCTTTCCATATGCTTCCTGGCCAATAATAGATTCTTCTGCACATTCCCAAAGTAGTTTTTTTTTTCCATGTGTGTAACTGGTTCCCACTTTCCTTTATGATATCCATTATAGCCCCATTGTTATGACCTTCACCAACCCTCCTCCATACTCTTCTAATAATGTCCTCACAGGACTTCTCACCTACCCACATGGCTTCAAATTTAAACTGTTTTTTCGGTTTGGTGAAACTCCCTACCCCCTCATCATTAACCCATATTGGGACATGATCCGAATATGCAACTAAACCATGGGTAACTACAGCAAAGGGAAATATGTTCAACTAGTGCAAATTCACCAAAACTCTATCCAATCTCTCATAAATGCAATTAAACCCCCCTATGATTACTACAAGTAAACTTTTGCCCTCTAAATCCCAAATCTTTCAAAGCACAATCATCCACCACCTCCCAAAATGCTGAAATTTGCTAGTTAGGCCTAGGATTTCCTCCCCATTTCTCATGATGGTGCAATAACTCATTAAAATCACCCAAAACAAGCCACGGTTCATCATGCTTCCTACAAAGGGTTCTCAGTAATCTCTAGGTTTTGAATCTTTCATTAACCATTGGGCGCCCATAAATTCCAATAAGAAACCATAACCCCTTCGCAAGGTCATCCTCAATAGAAACATCAATATGACAGTGAGAATATCTCAAAATAGATAAACAAACATCCTTTCCCAAGAGTATAGCAATTCCCCCTTTTTGACCAATACAATCAATAGCCAAACAACTTGAAAAACCCAAACGAAATTTACATACCTCAAATTCACGAGCAGTTAATCTTGTTTCCTATAAAAAAATATATCGGGAGCTTCCCTCTTCATAATTGTAGATGGCCCGAATGCCCCATGGGTTTCCAAGCCTACGGGTATTCCAACTTAGGGTTTTCATTGATCCCAACGAGGCTATTCAACAACCTTTGCTGATCGCATAGCTTCAGATTCATGGCTAACAAATCCAACCCCTCTCTTCACTTGTCTTGCAGCAACACCCTCACTTTCAAAAATCCCCTTCCATTTTTGCTTCTGGAACGTTGGAGCTGTTGAGACGAACCCGATTTAGCAATTGTCATTTCATGCAAAAACGACAACCTCTTCCACTTACGGCTATCAAACCCATCAGGTTCCTACTTCAATATGCGGCCCCTAGAATCGACATGGCCTGCATCCGTTGTACATGAAACAAGCCCACCTTATACCAGCCCCTTCTCTGTAGGCCCACCAGAACTCCCTGGTCCAATCAAATGAAACTCATCAGAAAGTCGCTGTGTCTGTTTTTCATTTCCCTTGAGTTTAGTTTCTTGTTGACCTATCAGAATAACCTCTACAATAGTCCCAGAAAGTTTGGTCCCCTACTGTAACTGCTGCCCAGAGGCAACCGGAACATTTCCTTCACGTCGGCCCCCAACTCCTTTACACCTAAAACTGCCTTCGCCCTATTTGCCATGTTTGTAGCCACAGTTTCAACTGATTCTTTAGAATACCCAATTGTAACTACCTTGCCGGGATTTACCAAAAAACCATAGCCTGCCTCCCTAATTGTTTCCTTTGAGTCACTAATGACATTTTTTGCAGTTGTCTATGAGACTCACGATTATCCCAAGACCTCCCAGTTTTGAGTCTGTCACCAAAATTTGGTGCTTGTAGCCAATCACCATGCGTCAATACCCATCCTTCCTCCTCTACCTCCCGTGAACCACAATCCTTCTCACTATGCCCCAAAAGCCCACACTAATAATAGAAATTAGGCAACCATTCATAAGAAAACCAGACCCAGATGGGAATACCCTCCCCCATTGAGAGTTTTGTACGCCTCATAAGAGGCTGAGTAACGTCAAGTGTGACCCTAACTCACAGATAATCTCTCCAAGCCACCTCATCCTTCTCCACATCTACTTCCTCTACTAGCCCAATTTTTCAACCAACCAGATTACCAACATACTTGTTTCTAGCCCTTAGAGGAAGATCATGAAGGCGAATCCAGAATTGAGCCTCTGAAATTTTAATTTGATTAACTTGCAGGCTTCGATCAACTTCCGTCATCAACACCAAGTGTTTATCAAAAGACTAAGGCCCTGCTCAAATCACCCTTTCTTTATCACAAGAATCTTCAAACTCGGTAAAGAAAAGAGTGGAACTGAGATCTCGAAACCGAACACCATGAACTAAATGCCATGCCTTTTTCATCATAATCTTAAAAACCTCACGGTTATAATGTTTGTCTATAAGAAGGGACATCATCAAACACTTTTCGCCACTCCACAATGTATCATCCAGTTTATGCAACTCAACCACCACTTGATCATTCTCTTGCTCCGTTAAAGACATCCACTTGTATAAATCATGTAAATTATCAACCATCCAAACAAATGAAGTGAAAACAGAGATTTCCACTTCAAGAAACCACATGAAGATTGCACTAGGTAGTAGACACCCCTCCACTCGTCGCCGGAGAGAGGAAAAATTCAAAGCCAATATAATTTTCTTTGACAGACGTACGTACGTTGGCATTGAGAATTAATATGAGTTTAAGTATTAATAATTCTTATATTTATTATTTTTAAGTATTAATTATAAAGCTTATTTGTTAATTATACATTATAGCTTTTTAATTAATTATGCTTTAAGTCTTATTTATAACTTAAGTATCATAATTCAGGAGTACAACCTTTTGAATACTTAAGTGTCTGTTCAAACAAGATAAGTTGTTCAAATTCAACATTATAATGTTCGAATGGTTTCAACCCAGAATCCAAACATGAGTCAAAGACAAAACACAATCTCATAAAATATCACAAACTCATATTCAGAAAACACTACAAACATACAACATATATACTTCGAATAACAACTATATACACAAAACATGAAAAACATACAACATATATATTTCGAATAGTAAATCCAATAAACACCTACAAAATACATATAAACTATAAAATCAATAAACACCTATATTTCGAATAGTAATTCCAAAAAAAACCTACATAATATATATATAAACTATAAAAAATAAACATATATATATATAAACTCCAATAAACACCTACACAATATATATAAAATAAAATTAATAATTTATTTGGAAATTAGTTAATATACAAGGTAGATTAACAAAAACCATACCTTTAATTAATACATGTGTGCAACCCTCTTTGTAAGATGATAGAATGAAGGATTGTGTGAAGAAAATAGAGGATTTTGGAGAGAAAACGGAGAATAGAGGAAACGAGAAGAGAGGAAAATGAGGGATTGGCGGCGGTCTTAAATGTTTTAACTTATCATTTACTAGTTGAACGAAAATAATTGGCAGGTGAACACAAAAACATTTCAGCACGCAAGTTTTTCACTGTAAAATTTTTCGTTTAAGCGTTCGAATGGTAATAAAGTACATTCAAACGTTAGTCCACAAGTCATTAATTGGCGGGATACTTTCCCACCACTATTTCAGTGGCTCCAAAAACCCAATAAACCGTTCAAATTTTTTTTCATACGTTCAAACGCAAACGTAGCCTTCGAACTGTGTGTGGATATAGTTCAAACATATGTTCCTTAATGTTTAAATATATTTATTTTTTACATTATACATATTAAATAATATTATACTATAAAGTATCATATATATTATACTATAGTAAAGTATAAAGGAAAATGTAAGATCATATATATAGTAATATATACTATCATAGTATAGTAAAGTATAAAGGAAAATGTAAGATCAGATATATTAGTAGTCTATACTCTCATATATATTATAGTATAGCAAAGTATAGAGAAATTTTTAAGATCATATATATTAGTAATCTATACTCTCATATATATAGTATCATATATATTATAGTATGGTACAGTATAGAGAAATTTGTAAGATCATATATAGTAGTAATATATACTCTCATATATATATTATAGTATAGTAAAGTAGGAATTTATAAGATCATATATATTAGTAATCTATACTCTCATATATATAGTAATATATACTATCATATATATAGTATCATAGCATAGTAAAGTATAATGGAATATATAGTATGAGATATATTAGTTAAGTAACGATGCTACAGAAGAATTTAGAAATTCTTCTCTCTCTTTTCCATTAAAGGAAAGAGAGGTGAAGTGGGTAGCACTATACCCAAGGAAGATTCTAACAGCTTGTGATAGAGCAGGGTGTATGGTGGCACAAGGGTAGTGTACGATGTCATACGAGTAGTGGAAGGTAGTCATCTCGACAGTGTAGGGTGGCAGAAAGCTTTGAAAGAAAGTCCCTGAGTCAGCTCTCGGTGGTTTGAGGGAGGTTTCTGCTGGTGTGTACGTAAGAAAGGTGCTGGAGGAAGTAGAGAATGGAGATGATGGAAAACTTGGAGAAACAATGGGATAAGCTTAGGCTAACCAATGAAGAAAAAATGGATGTAGAGCTAGATGAAGATTTACTTGAGGAAATAAGGAGCAAAGGAGAACGTAGTCTAGTCGGAAAGTTGTGGATGGAAAGGAAGATAAGTGCTGGAGTGTTGGAATCTACGATGGCCAAAGTGTGGAAAATCAGCAGGGTAGCAAAGTTTCTAGAGGTAGGAAAGAATGTATTTGTCATCACATTTGCAAACCATGTAGATAAACAAAGAGTGTGGGAAGGGAAGCCATGGATGTTTGATAATCAGTTGATGGTGCTTAAGATGTTTGATGGATTCATGCCTCAAATGAAGATATGCTTTGATCGTGAAGAGTTATGGGTACATATGTACAACTTGCCTCTGGCTTTCATGACCAAACTTAGAGGAGAAAAGCTGGGAAACACTGTGAGGAAGGTGATGGACATAGATGTGAAGGGAGATGGAAGTGGCTAGGGTAAATATCTAAGGGTTCTTATAGAAATGGATCTCACAAAGCCTCCGGCTAGGGGAAGAACCATCTCAGCTCAGGGCAACAGGTTGTGGATCCGATTTAGGTATGAAAAACTACCATTACATCCCAATAAATCTAGTCAATACAATTGATCAATCTACAAAATAATAACCTTTCAATAATCTCGATCATCAGTCAAAGCATTCACTTCATCTTAAAACTATTGTGGAGATAAGGGGTGAGTTATCAACAACTCAGTAAGTAGAAAACATATGCTAGTATGGAACATGAGCATTTTCATAGAATTCAAAATGCATAAACAAAACATTTTAGTTTCAATATGCAAATCCCAAAAATACATATTATTAGAAAATCAAAGCAACATTTCAAACTGTTCATATTCAAAAACCAATTTTTCATGTTTAAAGACCCCTTTGAAATAATATGACTGAACATTTTCATCTTATCATATCATATTAAAGCATCATATCAAAGCAGAGACCATGTATAACCCTCGTGGTAAGGTAGTGCATTCTGCGGAGAGCCAAACATAACATAAATCACCATATTACCAAAGCGATTGCACTCAGAGTAGAGACCACTATTATATCTCATAGTAGGGCCAGAGATCACTATTATATCTCGTGACAGGGCCTGAGGTCACTATTATATCCCGTGACAAGGTCAGATATCACTATTGTATCCCGCAACAAGGCTAGATATCAGAGCAAAACAGAATCAAAATCACCATATCAGAACTAGAATCAGAGTCAGACTAGAAACAGAAAGTCATGTCAAAGGTTTTTCAAATGCTACATCATATCAAACCAGAATAGTAAAATTCAAATCATTTCACATTTTCAAAAACAGATTCAGAATATCTTCACGTCACATGCAAAAATTATCAAATTTTTATATTTGCTCATTTTTCTCAGTTCAGTAACAGAATACCAAAAATAAGCTCATGTCTACACCAGTCATGCCAGTATGTACTTTATTCTTGTACAGAATTTCATGTGTAATGCAGAATAAATAACTCAGGTCATTTCAAATTTCCTTTCATAACAAAACATGCATATTTTTCAAAATTTAACTCAATCCATTTTATTTTTATGCAAAGTCTTGTATAGGAACTCCGCTTACCTAGACTTCTTAGTTTTTTAGAAATTTTCCTCAATAATGCCTAACAAATATAAATCGTCACCTAAAAAATAATCACGTAATTTTTGTAAATTTATAGTCAAACACGTATTTCAATATTTAAACCTGAAATGCTAAAATTAACCTATTTTAATTCCTCAATACCTAAAATTCTCGTAACCCTCAATACCTATTTCCCAAATCCAGCAATGTCTACTTAATTTCTCCGACTAAGGTATTTAATTCTAACTTATTTACTATTGAAATCAAACTATAAAACTTAATACTTGATAATATAATTATATCGAGATATTATAAATTAAACAAAAAATTTATTTAATAAAAATAAGCTAGATCATATAAGGGTTTAATATAAAATTACACAATTACTATTTACTTCCGAAATTAAATTATAAAAATTAATGATTAACAATATAATTTCGTCGTAAAAATAAAATTTTTAGACTATTTTGAATTAGAACTGAGCGCACTTGAAATTTAAAGTCGTAAACAAAACCCACCCGTGTGAGATCACAACTGGCCCACTAGAGGAAAATAAGCCCAACTTGAAGATACAGAGAGGGTGCCGTTGGCTTACTGTGAGGAAAGCGACGGACCTGGCCGGGTGGCACGACTTGCATTTTCTGGGGCTTTACAGATCGGCACCGCTTTATCTCCTTGCCATGACTAGTGAAACCGAAATGGAGTTGAGGACTAGGCTGTTGTTGCCCTATTTTAGAGGGCTAAAACTGGGGCTTTGTTGTGAGCCACCTGCTCGGATTTTGGTGAGGGAGATGGACGTGCGGCTAGGTGCTAAGGAGAGGAGACGACAGCAATGAGGTGGCTAAAGAAGGTAGCAATGTGGTGGCTAGGAGGATCTCAACGGCAACAGCTTGCTGCTGCAGCTAAGGACGTGCAATTGAGTCGTGGGTTGCCTCATTTTCTCTCGATCCGTCCAAGTGCGGCAACGGAGGGGCTAACGGCAACTTGTGGCTGGTGGTTTGTGGAGGTGCATAAGGAAGAGGTTGGGTAGTGGCTGGTGGTAGGTGGTTTTGTGGAGGTCTCGATTTGGCCTACTGTGATGAGGTGGACGAGCGGCAACATTGTCTAGGGTTAAGGATGATTAAAACATGCATGCATGAGTCCTAGTAACGTGCATATATATATGGTGACACCATGTACCCTAATGGAAGACATGTATGTAGAGGAAAAGGACGCGATGAAGGCAACCTTGGTTTGAAAAAAAAAACTGATGTCCAACTTCTTATCGAGTATCAATCCATTATACGAGCGGTTGCCAAGAAAGTAGTAGAAAAAAAAAAGGTGCTTGGAGCCATGTGAGAATAGGAGTTTGGCACAAGATCTTATGGGCTTGGAATTTTTCATAAAAACAAACCCAAGAAAAATTTGGAAAGCGAGCTTCGCTGGGCCCAGGTATTACAAAACTGTAGGGAATAAGGGTCGCCAACAATATTGGAGAATAAATCTGAACATCATGCAAAGAAAGGAAAGGAAATCGTGGATGCTAAAGAATGAAGTCTGCCTATTCTGTTTTCAGAAATTGTTAGTGTTTCCGTTAGTCATTTGTCCTTTTCCCTTGATGAGTTGTATATAAAGGGTAGTAATGTCTTTTACATAAAATAGGCAGTTAGAATATTCTTTATTCATTGTATATAAATACATGCTTGTAAACCTACTATAATCAATTTGTTCAATACAGAGAGCTTTCTTCTCTTCATTCCAGAATTCTTCTTGCATTTTTATTTCTTATATGGTACCAGAGCTGCCTCGATCCAATGGCAATCAATGTTGAAGTTACCGATTCTAAACCCACCAACAAGAAGGCTTTTGTTGACCGATTCCTAAATTTCTCAGACCCTTTCAACCCATTCCGAATTGAGAATGGTGATAACCCTGCTGGTGCATTGGTTTCTGACCTCTTAACTGTTGATAATTATGTCAGCTAGTCACGTGCTGTTAGCCGAGCTCTTCATGTGAAGAACAAGCTCGGATTCATCAATGGCACGATTCTTAAACCCACTAATTCCTCAGATCCCCTTCTTGAAGCTTGGGAGAGATGCAATGATTTAGTTGTTTCTTGGTTGCAGAATTCTGTAAGTGCCTCTGTGAAATCAAGTCTTGCTTTAGTTGATGATTCCAAAATATTGTGGATGGAACTTAAGGATCATTTTACTCAACAAAATGGTCCTCGTATTTTTCAACTTAAACGTGATTTAGCTGGTTTATCTCAAGGCCAGGATCCTGTCACCATTTATTTTGGTCGTCTTAAAGGTTTGTGGGATGAACTTGCCATATATGACCCCCTTCCAAATTGTGACTGTGGTAAATTAAAGGTTCTTCTTGATCGTTACGATCGTGATTGTGTCATTCAATTCCTCATGGGATTGTCTGAATCTTGCTCAAACACAAGAGACCAGATCATGCTCCTTGATCCGTTACCACCCCTTAACCGAGTTTTCTCTATGGTTCAACAACAAGAATGCCAACATCAGATGATTTCCACCTCTGCCCCTTTTGATCTTATGGCCATGATGGCCAAACCCACCTACAATCCCACCAAAAACCATGCCAAGTCCACCAACTCTAATAGCCAGAAAAACAATCGACCATTTTGCTCCTATTGTAAGATTCAAGGCATTCTCTTGATAATTGCTTTAAGATTGGTAACGCTTCCAGTGTGTACACATTGTCACATGACTGGTCACAATGTTGACAAATGTTACAAATTAAATGACTATCCCCCTGGACACAAGCTCCATGGGAAAACCAAAAGTTTTGCAGCAACTGCCACTCACTCTCGTGCTCTTCCAAAGGATAATCATGAGGATGAACCAACTGAATCTATGGCACTTACCAAGAGCCAATATCAGCAACTACTTGCTCTTTTGCATCCCAAGGATGGCAGCTCACACATGGCTTCTTTTTCTATTGCTCAACCATCTCCCTCTTCATCTTCTAATAATGTCAGCACTTCTCAAGTTTCTAGTATGGCTACTTGTGCTTCCACACACACACAGCAACTTCATCACTCACACACCTCACCTTGGATAATTGACACAGGTGCAACAGATCACATGATCAGTTGTACCTCTCTTTTCACATCCATAACAGCAACTGTTTGTTACCAAGTCAAGTTACCTAATGGAGAAACAGTTCCTGTTACCCATACTGGTGTTGTGAGACTCTCTGAGCACTTAGTGCTACATCATGTATTGTGTGTACCTTCTTTTCATTTTAATTTACTTTCTGCCAAACAACTTGCCCAACATAATTCCTGCTCTCTCATATTTCTGTCCAATTCTTGCTTTCTCCAGGACTTAGCATCTTGGACAACGATTGGGATGGGTGAAGTTAGAGGTGGACTTTATCATATGCTTAGCTCACAGGTGTCACCTTCTGCTCTTACTAATGCTTGGCCTATTTTCATACACAAAGATCACTTCCCTTCTGCTTCTGCTACTCACACAGCTTCTCTTTCTAATTTATGGCATTATCAACCTGGTCACATTTCCCCTTCCAGATTAGTTTTAATTATTGATCCCATTGTAACAAACAATTTGAGATTTCATAATCAAATGCCATGTTCTGTTTGTCCATTAGCTAAACAGCATCGCCTGCCATTTCCACACTCTGAGCATTCATCTTTACATGCTTTTGAAATTGTCCATTGTGATATTTGGGATCCCAACTCCACAATTGCTAATGATGGTTCTCGTTTCTTTCTCACAATTGTTGATGATTTCTCTAAAACAACTTGGGTTTATATGCTTCAAAATAAATCTAAAACCCGGGCTTGCATTGTCACTTTTTGCAATCTAATTGAAACACAATTTCAGAAAAAAATTAAGATCCTTAGGAGTGACAATGGTTTTGAATTCCAAATAAGAGATTTCTATCAAACCAAAGGCATTATACACCAAAGGAGTTGCGTAGAAACACCTCAACAAAACGGGACAGTCGAGAGAAAACATCAACACATCATGAATGTGGCTCATGCCTTAAGATTCCAATCAAACATTCCTCTCAAATTTTGGACTGACTGTGTTCTAACAGCAGTTTACCTTATTAACCGAACCCCCACCCCTTTTCTCAAAAATAAAACCCCTTATGAAACCCTCTTTCATACCCCACCCCATTACCAACATTTGAAAGTTTTTGGATGCCTTGCTTATGCCTGTACATTATCCCATGGGAGGAAGAAATTTGATCCCCGAGGTAGAGAATGTGTCTTCTTAGGCTACCCTTTTGGAGTTAAAGCATATAAATTACTTGATTTACAAACTGAGCAAGTTTTTCTATCTCGAGATGTCCAGCTTCATGAAACCATTTTTCCCTTTCATTCCCACAAACCCAATACAGAATCTTCCTCTCTGTTTTTTCAGCCTCCCTCCCTTATCAATATGCCACATCCCATCCTTTCCTCTAACAACCAACAAAATGATTCCCCTCCATCCATCACTCAACCATTACCTGCTGTAATTCTTCCTGAGGATCTGAACTCCTACTCCCAAAAACTCTTCTCCCTCTCCACTTGTTTCTTCAATTTCCCCTATCCTACCTCGCAGGTCCACAAGAACTCGAATGGCACCCAGCTATTTGCAGGATTTCCATTGTCAACAGACTACTCTTACTACTCCCATCCCAGAGTTGAACAAGAAGCTCATCTCCTCATCAGGTACACCTTTTCCACTGCATCATACACTTTCTTATAATTCTTTCTCACATCCATATCAAGCTTTTTCCTCCATTATTTCCACTCACATTGAACCACAAACTTACAAACAAGCCATTAAGGACCCGGGTTGGTGTCAAGCAATGGACAATGAGCTGGCTGCCTTGGAAGCAAATAACACTTGGGAACTCACTGATTTACCACCTGGAAAAGTACCTATTGCCTGTAAGTACGTCTACAAAATTAAGTATAATTCTGATGGGAGTGTTGAAAGGTTGAAGGCAAGACTAGTAGCTAAAGGCTACACTCAACTTGAGGGGGTTGATTACCAAGAGACATTCTCTCCTGTTGCTAAACTGGTCACAGTGAAATGTCTCTTAGCTATTGCATCAATTAAAGGTTGGCACTTACATCAATTTGATGTAAATAATGCCTTCCTTCATGGGGATTTACATGAAGACATTTATATGAACAGGCCTCCTGGCTACAACAAAGGTTCTCCCCACCAAGTTTGCAAGCTACTCAAAAGCTTGTATGGCCTCAAACAAGCATCAAGACAGTGGTATTCTAAACTCTCAAATGTCTTAATTGAATCTAGTTTCTCTCAATCAAAGACTGATTATAGCCTTTTCACCTGAGACACAAATGGCATCTTTGTTGCTTTACTCGTGTATGTTGATGACATACTTGTAGCAAGTAATGATCTCACTACTGTGACTGATTTAAAGGCCCTTATGCACAACAAGTTTCAAATAAAGGATCTTGGCCCCTTGAGGTACTTTCTTGGCATTGAGATTGCATGATCCTCTAAAGGAATACATTTATGTCAGAGGAAGTATACACTGGACATTTTGGAAGATTCGGGTACCTTGGGCAGCACCCCTACTAAGGTTCCTATGGAACAAAACCTCAAACTCACTAAGTCCACAGGTACTCCATTATCAGATCCTAGTGTTTACAGAAGAATGGTTGGTCGCCTATTGTACCTCACTATCTCTCGACCTAACATATGTTTTAGTGTTCAAACTTTAAGCCAATTTATGGCTAACCCTACTGATACACACCTCCTGGCAGCTCAAAAAGTTCTTAAATACCTCAAAGGTGCTCCTGGCCAAGGTCTTCTTATCCCTAGTTCTTCTTCATTCCAACTTGAGGCCTACTGTGATTCGGACTGGGCTTCCTGTCTAGACACCAGAAGATCCGTAAGTGGCTATTGCATCTTTCTTGGCTCTTCCTTGATTTCTTGGAAGTCCAAGAAACAATTGGTTGTTTCACGTTCATCGGCAGAGGCAGAGTATCGCTCAATGGCTGCTGCCTGCTTTGAGTTAACATGGTTATGATTCATTTTATCCACTCTTCAAGTTCCTCATCCTCAAGTAGCTTTCCTTCACTGTGATAACCAAGCTGCCCTACAAATCGCTGTGAACCCTGTCTTCCACGAAAGAACCAAACATATCGAGCTCGATTGCCACTTAATCCGTGACAAAATCAAAGATGGTAGCATCTGCACTCGTTATGTTCCCAGCTCTCATCAAGTTGTCGACACTATGACAAAAGCTTTGTCTTCCAAAGTTCTCAACACTCACTTATCCAAAATGGGAGTTGTAAATCTTTACGCTCCATCTTGCGGGGGGTATTGGAGAATAAATCTGAATAGCATGCAAAGAAAGGAAAGGAAATCGTGGATGTTGAAGAATGAAGTCTGCCATTTCTGTTTTCAGAAATTGTTAGTGTTTCTGTTAGTCATTTGTCCTTTTCCCTTGCTGAGTTGTATATAAAGGGTAGTAATGTCTTTTACATAAAATAGGCAATTAGAATATTCTTTATTCATTGTATTTAAATACATGCTTGTAAACCTGCTGTAATCAATTCGTTCAATACAGAGAGCTTTCTTCTCTTCATTCCAGAATTCTTCTTCTGCAAATTCTTCTTGCATTTTTATTTCTTACAAACAATCCTTCCAAATGAGTTAGTATCTCCAAATTGATTTGGTTAGTACCTCATTTTTTGATATGCGTGGAAAAGGTGTTACCGCTCGGGTCATTTTTTATGCACCGTTCTAGCTACTAGTGTACTACTGGAAGTTTGTTTTGTAAAATCCGAATTCAAGAGTAAGAATTCTTAAACTCTTGAAAAACTAGGACACGGATGGCAGATAAACTGCAGTAGATCAGCTCCGTGTGCATGATGATTAGCGGTGGTGTGTCCCATGCAAACAAGCCAATCAAAAAGCGATTCTAGTCAAAGACAGTGATGGAGTGAATGTCAAGAACCTTCAAGTGTGTGGCGTGAGAAGCGATGCGTTAGTGCAAGTCTTAAGTGTCAAAGATCCTAAAAAGCAAAGCAAAAATGGATATATAAAAACAAGGAAAATAAGATTATAAAGTATGATCAATAGGTGTAACACCACGAAAAAAATTTGACAGAAAGAATTTTTTTTTAATTAGATATTTAGTATGCCATAAAGACTTGGATGAGATTTCATGGATTAAAGATTAGTTAGGTTTCGATTCGTTAGAGTAGTCGAATTATGATACACTAAGGGAAAAAATGAATTTTAGATTTCTTTGAATAACTTAGGATCATAATTAGACGAAACGGTGGTGCACCATTAGATTCATATTAATTTTTAAGATTTTATGGTATAATAAAAAATTTCATAATTTTCGGGTGCCAAATGGGCCGAACGAAGAGCGCCATGTCACCAACTAACTGTCATGCTGCCATTTAGAAGGTCCAAATCAGCCTAGAGATACTTGGATACCTCTTGGACACATGACATAATCACCACCCTCCATCTGGACCTCACTTTACACATGTCAAGCTTAGTATACATGCGTAAGGAGATTGTGTGTGAGACAAGCAAAAACCCATGCCTTCTTACAAAAGTCTTACACCACTATGTCCTTCCACTTGCCCCTTGTACCTTCTTGACCAAATTTTTTTTTTTTAAATTTCAAACCCCAAAGCCGCCACACATAGAGCCCCTCG
This sequence comes from Cyclocarya paliurus, assembly GCA_029856935.1. Lineage (NCBI taxonomy): Eukaryota > Viridiplantae > Streptophyta > Magnoliopsida > Fagales > Juglandaceae > Cyclocarya > Cyclocarya paliurus. Next base: position 22,014,847 of record CM056946.1, on the reverse strand, counting down.
TGCCCATGGGTTTGCCTCCCTCTCTCACACTTAATTTAATCCCTCTTGCAAGCAACCTTTCACACTCTACTTGTACATCTCTTACACACATCATGCTTCTCTTGTACCCAAAACCCTCCCATCACCTCCATTACATGCCATGGCTAGTTCTAGCTACAACTCCCCTTACTTCCTTTTTTTTTTCTCTCACGTCTACCTTAGTTCCCTCCTCACTTGCACACAAGCAAGCTTTCACACAACATTTTGAGAGAAAAACTGAGAGGGTGAGAGAGACAAGGGAAGCTAGGCATTTCCTCTCCTATTCTTGTGTTACTCTAAGTTAGAAACTTGTTGGTTGGGTGTTTGAATATTTTTCCTTAAGATTAAATGGTAGAATCTTGATGATGTTGGAGTTGATGGATTCGGCTAGCATGAATTGCTTGTCTTGGATTTTTAATTTGAAATGCCATGTAGTCCTAGGGTTCTTTGGATGCTTGCAGTTTCTAACAGAGTATTGACATGTATAGTATATCAACCATTGGTTTGAACTTGTAGCACATAGTGATTTCACTCAAAAGATCGAATGCACTATTAGGTTTAGTAAAAACCGAAAACTAGCATGAAGACCTTTGGATAAATTTGGTTCTTTGGAGTTTTAAAGTCTTGGTTTGGTGATTGGATCCTATAAACGCTTGTTAATGGAAGCTATATATATATATATATATATATATATATAAAGTTTCATCTTGAGTCATTAAACTAGGGTTTGAGTTTAGTCATTGATGAATATGCATGAACACATTATTTTGATGCAAGTTTTGAGGATCTAGCCATGTTACTTGTTTTAATTTTGAAGTGGTGTGTGATATGATTAGAGTGATGCTAAGACCAAACTAAGACTTAACTAAGTTAAGCATGGATGAATTATTTCAAGAAAACTTACATGTTGCCTAAGGATCTAGTCACATTATTCAAGAACAAGAACAAGCACAAGCATGTTTCAGTTTCTTGGTTTTTGTGTGTAGTCCAATTTCCACCCCTTGAACAAAATAAAATTTGTTGCTTAGTGATGTGTGTTATGAATTAGGAAGAGTATTTAGCATTCTAGAAGTTGAGATTTTTGATTCATTGGTGCTCTTCATGCTCATTTGCATGAGAAAGGATAGGGATACATTCTATGGTTTTGGGTTGCATAGTTGTGGTGTCTTGTGTTGGTTGCATTATATGATGAATATTTGACAATGATGATTGTGAATCTTGACCACTCTAGAGTGAATATATGGGGTGGAATCTCCTGAGTTGAAGAAAAACAGTCAATAGACTTTAAATGAGACCAAAAGGTTTCTACCATGAAGTCAAATGGCACCTAACGCTAGTGTGTGTTGCAGTTGCCCATGACTCATGGTAAGAAATTACCATGAGGTAAGACTTTGATGAAGTACTCACAGCTGGTGGATAGACCTGTGTTGTGATGCGGTAACCAATAAGAGTAGGCAGTTTTTGGGGAACCGTCTAGCATCCAATTTATGTAAAAACAAGATTTTGAATGAATCAAAGTCTGTTTATGAAAACAAGCATGTCATGAAGTATGAAAAACTATAATTTCGATAAAATTTAGGTTTTTTGTAAAATCAAGTTCATGTTAGTCATGTATACATGTCATATTTATTACCATGCATACTTTTATAAATTCATGTTAGCTTATACGTATACCTTACTAAGATTGAAAAATCTCACCATGGTAGTTCCAACTACCATTCCAACCCAGAATAGTAGAAGACGTGAGAGGGCCACTTGAAGCACAACATTCTCAGTTGGATGAGGTCGAGTAGGATGGGACTGGGCATGGAGGAGCTTTTGGAGATCATACTCTAGTTTTTTAATGTCATCGTAACTTTGATAGCCGAGTTGTGAGAGTGGCTTGATGTGTAGTTATGATTTGTGTTGTAGTTTGTAATTAAGGAGTTTTTGGTCTAGTACGATGTCTCTTTTGTATTGGAGACATGTTTGGATAGATGTAGAACTTATTTAAGTATTAATGATATGAAATGTATTTTGGGATTTAGCTATTCTGGAACAATTTATGTCTGATAAAAAAAATCCACTATGTTTATTACATACTATCAGAAGCATATTAAGTGCATTGCATGTTATATTTCATAAACTGAAATATGTAACATTATGTTGTATGTCTCGACACTTCAATCTCTGTCAAATCATAAGTAGAGGTTAGGGGCGTCATAACAGGCGAGAAAAGGAGCCTGAAGAACTTGTCATATGAAAGGGGTCGGGGTAGAATGCATGGAGTGGTGGCCAGTGAATTGTGCTTAGTTACACACTCCGAACAACGGGGCACATTAGCCTCACATGCTGGTAGTAACATGACATGGTTAATTGTTATAATATTTTGGGAGGTGAAGATTTCAGTGGTGGTAGGTGTGTAGGATGGTGAGGTACTGACAACAATATATGTGGAGAAGCAGGAGCAAAAATAATGGGGAGCAATAGTAAGAAGAGAGAGGGGGCTGGGAGAAGCCGATCAAGAAGAGATCATAGCATACAACCAGCAGGCTTTATTTGATATATACCTACGCTTGGCATTACATCGATTTTAAATGAGAAGTTGCTCTCAAGATTCCAACTAATAGGAACTACGGCAAAAATTACTTCTGAAAACAAAAGCCAAAAAACAAAGAAGAACAAATAACCATCAAACCTTCATGGGTTGTTGCTAGCCAGAGCTTGAAATTTTAATTTGGGGGAAGCGTTACAAGATGGCTTTATCCGAGAGAAATAAATTTGAAAGAAAGCTTCATAAAAAATTATAGAAAAATGAATTTAAGGTTTTTTTTTTAATTATAAGGTCGAAGCCCCCGAAGCCTACAATACTTGGGTCTACTCTAAGTAATGATCAAGACCATCTACCATGTGGAGGTGAGATGATTCACTTCTCCCTATCCAACCCTTATTCACCAGCACCATGAGATAGAGATGATCGGAAACTTTCCCCACCCTCTCCCATCATGTGAGATGGAGGACATCCTAGGTAAGTGTTAGGAAGATATCCCCTTCCGTCTAGCTATAATGGTGACAAATCCCCCAACCCCTTTTGCCTCATCATGTGTTATTGGAGTTGAGAGAATCCCCAAGTTCACATGGGTTAGGGATCCTTTGCCATGGTAGTATGTTTCCATGAAGGTCCTTGAAATTTTTCTTTAAAAGAAATTTGTTAATCTTAGGTCACAAATAGTAGTGATAGTGGTAGTAATTCGTATTCGTGTAGTGTCAAGTCATGACTAACAAGTATTTAACTCTATGGGGCAATTCGGACACAACCTGCTTAATTAAATGGGTTAAATCCTAAAACATTATAAAGACAAGCAGCCCAGCACAACAAAGTATAAAGAAATTTCATTAGTGATCAAAAATTACATACAAACTGCATGGTGGCAGTGCACAAATATATACATTTATAAAAAGGAAAAGAAAGGGGAACAAGAGCAAAATAAAAAAAATAGTAGTTGCACCAAGAAGCTAGGGCGTAGAGACGTCAGGCACCATGATCGGAGATCAAGATCAGACATGGCTCAAGGACGTTGGGATCAGGATCGCCGGGCTCGGAAGCAACAGGCTCAGACATGGCTAGTAAGATGGGACCCATAAAAGCATCGGGGATCTCTTTCATCCCCAACTTGCGGTTGAACTCAAAAGCTTTTTCGTCAACAACAACCTGGGTAAGGTCAAGGTCTTGCAAATATTTCCCAAGAGTCCGTGAACATAGATGTAGTCTCTCAAGGATGTGGTCCCGCATCGACCTAATGCCCTTAGCACACCCGTGCCCCCACGCGGTATCGCGAGCTCTCACGACCAACTTTATCTGACTATCTAGGTAGGAGGTGACCTCTTGCACTCGAGACAAGTCGCCCCAAAGATCCGTGCAAGATGCTCCATCCGTTGGGCATGTTCCCTCGCCTTCTTCTTAAGCTTCTTCCAACGGTGGTTAAGCTTCTCAATTTTCTTGCCACCCTCCTCCAAGGCAAGCCATGCCTCCCTCAGCTCTTGCTTTAGCCGCTCCTTCTCTTCCCTCTCCACGAGTGCACTAAAAGGTAGTCTGGGTCATCGCGCAAAGGTCCTAGTTTTTCTGCTCAACAACCTCCTAGCTGTCGACAATTAAGGCTACTAGCTGAGAGAAACCCTGACAACAAGATAGGTCGACATGGAACGGTCAGTAAAGGGAATTTAGGAAATAGTGAAAGAAAGGAAAAAGAAGTCATCGAACCTCTTGGAAAAAGCCAAACAAACACTTGGCGACCTAACTAATGGCTTATGTGTGACACCCTCCTTTTTCTAGCCATGCCAAGGGGGGAATAACTTCCACCGAACCCTCTGCATCAGATACTTGTGTGGCTCCCTCAGCTTGACGAGCTCCATCACTAACCTCCATAGTTGCAAGGGCCAGAGGATGACCCTCGATGTTTTCTACGTGAAGAGGGACAACCTCTTCAACAACCGTTCCCCTCTAGACAAGGGGATCTTTGCATGGATCCCCCGAACCTAAGCCGAGTACAACATCCAAAAGGAAACCACCTTTTGCTTGGTGCTCCACCTCTGCGACACGATTACTAGAAGTAACGACTGCCGCCCTCTCAATAATGAGGTCCAAGCCTCCAAGTGACTCGAGCTCCTCCCCACCTACCATAGACACTAGATCCTCCCGTCCCATGGCAGTAGGCCAAGGCATTGTCTCGACCTCGCCTTCTAAGGAGTGACTACTGGCAACTGAACGAGTAGAAGAAGGGGAGGAGATCCCCAGGGGACTCCGTGATTGAGCTGCATTATTGCATATTTTATACATTTAAAACCAATGTATTTTTAATTGATTTATTATTTTATTATTAGTTTTAGATAGAAAAATGGTTAAAAGGCATAAATCCAAGTTGTAATTTAAATTGATTAATAACATAGTTTATACTTAATTTTATAACTTGTGATGTAATTGTGTAATATTTCCTCCATGCACAGACACCTTTAATATTTTATTCTTCATTTTTTTTCTTCTTCTAGTTTTATTTTATTTTATTTTTGTTTTGATTTTATTTATTGATTTTTTGTTGTTGTTGCTTGTCTAGTTTTATTTTTTATGTGTTTTGTTTTACGCCCCCTCCTAAACGACATGTAGTTTTGCCGTTTTGGTCATCTTCAACCTCCAACCACGACCGCCATTGCCAAGCATCACCAACACACAACACCACTTCATGCATGCATTCAAACATGCACGGCCTCCAGCGGCAGCACCACTCCATGCACATAGCCACCATACGCAACACCTCCATACAGGGCCAAAAGCCCAACTTCACCTTCACACTATAGTGCTTCTCTGCACGTCCAACTACCCAGCTGCACCATCACCATGCACGCAGCCTCCACGTCCAACTACCCACCACGCACCATCACAACCATGGTGGCGCTACCATGGTTGTGATTAACAGCACAACCATGGTAGCGCCACCATTCTCTTCCACCCGCAATCACCTGCTGCATCTCACTGTAAGAGTTTTATTTAAACTCTGTGTCTCATACACCCATCTTGATAGAGTTCAGAATAACTCAAAACTTATCAGTTAATAAATAAGTTATAATGGGATAAGAAAACTCATAAAAGATTAGATTAACTCTATATCTCTAATCACAGTCAAACACAAAGTCTTAGATTTCTTGATGGCCAAAAGTCTATAAATCATGCAGAGGGGTTAAAGGGTTCTCACCTACAACATCATTGTGCCTCTAACCATTGGGAGACACTGGAAGGTAAAGTTGTTAGGGTGATCTTTCTCTTATAATCAGATCAAATTCTTCATCAAACAAATGGAGAAAGGTATGTATTTAATTATCATTGTTTTTATTATTATGGATCATAGAAAATCAAAAATTCAATAATTAATGTTCATGTTAAAATATTTAACATGTGGTATCAGAGCTTCAGGTTATAGATTTTTTATGATCTCGATAAAATGTACAGTAAATAAATGTCTATTTGGTTTTATATGTGCTTTCGTGTACCTATGATTCTTTCTCATGTGATAGGCTAAAAATACTGTCCCTTCTATCTGGAAAATTAAATTCATGATGATGTTGCACAACATTTATTCTGTGTTTGTCTTTATGAAAGACCCACACAATAACATTATGCACCTGTATTTTGGTGTTTTTATTTCTCCTTTTTGCTGTATTGTGTCTATGCTGGAGAAAGAGAAAAACTCTCATAATTGTTCACGATTCCAACTCCTTACTTGGGTTTTATTTTACTTTCTTGTGTATTGTTTACATTATTGTGTGTTGTGAAACCATGAGTCGCCGAGTGTTGTGTGGAAGTTTAGATGCTCTGTGTTGGAGAAAAGAGCCTTGTAACAGTGAGCCATAGGGTAGCTGCTGGGTGTGGGCCAGAGCACCGAGTATGGTGGCTGGTAGCTCAACGTGCAGCGCTATAAAGGAGGTGGCCAGCAGCATAGTGGGGCTGTGAAATCCCGAATCAGTGCCACCCCTGCCTATTCATGGTTCTCGTCGGCTATGCATGGTGAGGTCGATGCTGGGAGGAAGAGTGAACCTCCTCGCTGGCATCTCTGTAACGGCGGCAGAGGGCTCTCAAGTCCACTGACTACGGCAGTTTCTGAAGGAGGAAGAAGAAAGAAAAGCTAGGGTTTTCTTCTAGAAGGCTGGCCTTGGGCTGTGGGCTCTGGCCCAGCCTGAGAGAAAGGTGATGGGCCACTGTTGTAGCCCAGCCGGAAGAAGAAAGAAAGGAAACCTCTAGGATTTCTTCTTACTAGTATAGGGCCTAGGCCGTTGGCCTTGGCCTAGTCCATGAGAAAAGAAATGGGCCCTTGTTGTGACCTAGCCCAGAAAAAGAAAAAAAAACAATAAACATATAATCAGGCTTGTACACAGAATTGGGCCAGTACAGTAGACCTGAACCAAGGCCACTTTTGACTAGTGGCATCACTGATGAACTGGGTTTTCGGGCCCGGGTTACTAGATCAGTTTGGTCTAGACCCGAATTGGTCAGAGTATAATATATTATAATATTATTAAAAAAATCTGAAATTTTATTCTTCTTTTATATGCATGTTATTATTGTTAAATACATGTATTAAATTAAATTAAATTTTATATGCATGTTATTATTGTTAAGTACATGTATTAAATTTTCTATACATGTTATTATTGGTACAAACATGTATAAAATTTTATTAAATTTTATTCGCTATACATGTTAATATTGGTATATACATGTATTAAATGCATGTTATTATTGTTAAATACATGTATTAAATCTTATGTACATGTTATTATTAAATACATGTATGAATTGTTTATTTTAGCTCTCATTATCATGCCATGCATATTTGTTTATCTAATATGGGCAAATGATTTACATTAAAATTAAAGAAAAGATTGGTTGCCCAAAAGTACAAGATTTTCTTAATTTTGGTGAAAAATCATTAAACTCTATAGTAAGGTGGATAAAGTTAGAGTGAACAATTTGTGTGTCACTACTCCCAAATGAGGGTCTTGATGACACTACTAGTTCATCCATTAAAGTAAAAGTTAGAGTGAACAATTTGTATGCCAGAGTTTACTCCTAAAGGAGAATTCTGGTAATACAACTAGTTCATCCACATAATTTAAGGTTGGAGTGAAAACTTTGTATGCAAGAGTTTACTCCTAAAGGAGAATTCTAGTGATACAGCTAGTTCATCCATATAATTTAGAGTTGGAGGAAGCACTTTGTATGTCAGAGTTTACTCCCAAAAGAGAATTTTGATGATACAACTAGTTCATCCACAGAATTTAATACTGGCGAGAACTAGGGGTGAGCATCGGGCGGTCTGGACCGAGAAAACCGGACCGGACCGGTCAATTTGGACCGAACTGGACCAGACCAGTCTTGGTCCGGTCCAATTTTTTTTGGACCGAACTCATTCAGTCCGGTCCACGGTCCAGCTATTTTTCAGACCGGACCAAAATGTAAATAATTTCTATATATTTTTTATATATAATTATACTATATTATAATTAAGTATAGACTATTAATACTATTATATATTTATCTAGTTATACTAATGGTTATATTAGTTATTATATTAGTTTAGTTATACTATATTATAGTGATTTATTATAAGTTATAAGTTTATAAGAAATTATAACTATATTATATATTAGTATAAGTTATAATGATTTAGTATAGTTATAAGTATAGACTATAGACTATAGTTATACTTATACAATTATACTTATACTAAATTACTAATGTTACTAATATATAGCTATAGCCTATAGCCTATACTATATTACTAATAGTCTAATACTTTATACTAATACTATTATATAGTTATACTAATAGTTATATTAGTTTAGTTATACTATATTATGAGCTAAAAGAGGAACTCGGTGTCCTTCTAGAGAGAGATTCTCTTACTTCTCTCTAAAAACTCCAAATACCCGAGACTAGCTTGAGGGGGCTGAGGGGAGGAGCCAACGCTCCTACCCCCTCACCCCCTCCCTGTTCGCGTTTCTCTTTGTTTTAGTTTTCATCTTCTGTGCTCTAGTAGGGCTATTTTAAGAGGAACATTTTTTGGGGTCCCAGCATATTTTTTCGTTGTTTCTCCTTTCCTTTCGGCTTGATTCGGTTCCTTCTTCAACAACCCACATAGGCCTTGACCCTTACTCTCTGGTAATCCTCGCATGGAATCGCCGCGGTGCGGCTAGGAGGTGCGTCTGCGCGAGGCATTTGTGTCGTGCGGTGCGTCTGTGCCATGCGAAAGTGCAAGGAAGCCACTTCCTGCTTGTGGTCGGTGTGGTCGTAGTTCGTGCGTGGGTGGGCGAAGTCGGGGATGGGTGAGAGGGACGGTGGAGGAGCTAAGTTTTTGAAGCCCAGGTGGAGTCTACCATAGCTCGTGTGGATGGGCGGCGGATGGAGGAAGAACTTTGGGCTACGAAGGTAGAAGAAAAGAAAGGGAAATAAGGATAAAAAGGAAATGGAAAAGGGCGGCGGCAGTGAGCATAGAGATGAAACCCTAAGGGTTGTCCTCACTTGCATTTGGGCTGATTTGATTAGGCTGGGCCATATGTTTCTTTAGTTCATGTGTTGTTTATTTAGAGTTCGTGTGTTTTTTTCATGTTTTGCATTTTACTTTTTAGAAAGTAATAACTCAAAAAAAAAGTGCCTTCGGACCTTAGTCTAAATGGAGTTGTCCCCCCATCCGCTGTGGCGGTGTTTATGGTGGGGTTGGTGCACCTTACTCCTCTTTGTCGGGTATGGTGTTTTGTTTTCCGGTTACTGTGAACTCTGTCGTGGATAGAGTTGTGCTATCTCTTAGACTTAGGTCTTTAGAGATCTACCGTCTGGACTAGACCATGTCAGTCATGAAAGTGTACTGAAGAGCTATTAACGTTTGTATTTGGCTTGTTTTTAAGTCAACATTGTATGTCCTCCTTTATAAATGGAAATTAGTCTGTTATTATCAAAAAAAAAAAGTTATACTATATTATAGTAATTTATTATAACTATATTATATATTAGTATAATTTATAATGATTTAGTATAGTTATAACTATTAACTATAGACTATAGTTATACTTATACTAATATTACTAATATATAGCTATAGCCTATACTATATTACTAATAGTCTAATAGTCTAATACTTTATACTAATACTATTATATAGTTATACACTTATACTAATAGTTATATTTATTTAGTTATACTATATTATAGTGATTTATTATAACTATATTATATATTAGTATAAGTTATAATGATTTAGTATAGTTATAACTATTAACTATAGACTATAGTTATACTTATACAATTATACTTATACTAATATTACTAATATATAGCTATAGCCTATACTATATTACTAATTTAGTCACTTAGTTTAATTTAGTATTGTAAATAATTTTTTTTATTAATTGATTTTTAAAAAAAAAGGCCAGACCGAATGGACCGAACCGGACCGATAGCTACTGGTCTGGTCTGGTCCGGTCCTCTTGGGTGTTCGGTCCGGTCCAATTGATGGATCTAAAACCTTCGGTCCATTGTCGGACCGGACCATGTGCACCCCTAACGAGAACACTTTGTGTATCAAGATCTACTCCCAAATGAGGGTCTTGATGACACTACTATTCATCCATAATTGTTTAAATTCTGATTATTGTTTGTGAGTGCCGAACTCAAAGCATTAATGTGATTAAGACCTCGTTTGTTTTCAGAGATGAGATGAGATGAGTTGAGATTAAAATTAAAAAGTAAAATAAAGTATTATTAGAATATATTTTTTAATATTATTTTTGTTTTGGGATTTGAAAAAGTTGAATTGTTTATTTTATTTTGTATTGAAAGTTAGGAAAGTCGTAATGATTAGGTGAGATAAGATGAGATGAATTTGAAAAGGTTGAATTGTTTATTTTATTTTGTATTGAAATTTGAGAAAGTATAATGATGAAATTGAGATGAGATGAGATGTTTTTTGAAAACAAACGAGGCCTAAAATGCTTTTCTTGCAGTAAGTATGTGAATATTTCTTCAAGGTTTTCTATACGGAATGGACTCTTTTTTTTTTTTTTTTTGATAAAAGTGGATCTTGTTCTATTCATGAAAAAGAACATACAAAGTTGACTTAAAAAATAAGTCAATTACAAACATTAATAGCTTCCCAGCATACTACCGTGACTGGCATAGTCTAGTCCAGAGGCAATCTCTATAGACCGAAGTCTAAGAGAATGCACCCCTCTATCTACGATAGAGGTAATAGTACCCGACACAACAAACCTCCATACCCGACTAATCGGGATATGGAGTTAGAAACCCCACCAATCCTGCCTACGCAGAGAGGGGACACAAACTCCACTCAGACTAAGTCCGAGTGGCATTATATTTTTGGTTTTTATTTTCTAAAAAGATAAATGCAAGACATAAAGTAAATACATAAAGTAAATTACAATGTGAAAACACTGTAAAGCGAAAAAATAGTGCACAAAAAGGCATTTGGAGGGAAAACTGATGTTCGAGCTTGGAAGTCCAAAGGTGCGGGTTCGGGAACAGCCGCGCATTGCAGCGGCAGAGGGTTCTGTTAGACCCCCATGTAAAATCACCTCTAAAGTTGCACCTTGGCCATACGCACACATATCGCTCGAGCGGAGTGTCGAGCGAACACTGGCTCGAGCGGACTGTCGAGCGAGTTTCGAGCGGAACTCTCTGGTTGTTTTCGCTCGAGCGGAGTCGAGCGAACATTGGCTCGAGCCAGGGTCGAGCCACAGTCAAGCCAACCCTCGAAAATGGCATTTTCATTATGAGAACAAGCGAAAGTTCGACCCCCATGCACCATCTTAGCCGAACCATTGGCTCATGCATGCCACGGCCATGTGGTCCATGCCACTATCCTTATTTATGTTATTTATTTATTTTATTTATTTCTTTTATTTCTTTTATTGCAAAGGGACCTTTTGGGAGTTTTCAACTTGTTTTGCTTATAAATAGGACATCTTTTTCTTGCTTTAGGATCTTTTGGCAAAAACCCTAGAGGGAGAACTATTGTTTGAGAGATCACCATCGGTGCTTAGCACTTGGACTTTTTGGGTGCAATTCGTGAATCCCAAAAAGAGGATCATTCCATGCAATTCGTGAATTGGAGTGATTCAACTATCTTGTCTTACAACTTGGTGCAATTCGTGAATCCAAGTTGTATTTATCTTTATTCTTGTTACTTTTATCAATATATGAGGTTTATTCATCATTTGTGCAATTCATGAATCATTTGTTGAATTTATTTCATTGTTCACTCGAGTTCATCATTTTTGTTCTTGAGTGTTCATCTTGTGTTCTTGGAGATCATTATATTTTTGGCTCATTCAATCCATTCTAGTCTCAATTTCGACCACCCACCTTGTTTGTCAACTTTTCATAATTAATCCCCTTCTTCCACCTAGCCCTAGCTAAACTCCCACTTCCATTTGAATTTGAATTCAAATTTTGGCACTCTTGCCTTATTTGAATTAACCCTAGCCGACCACCTCACTTCCCATATTAGTGTTTCCATAATTTGAAAACCCTAGTTGAGTCCTTCCACACTCTTGGTCGGCCACCTTTCTATCCCAAATCATATCCCTAATTTTTAGGGAACATTCCTAAAGACTCCCACTAACCACACTCGACAATCCCTAGCCAACCCTAAAATACTTTCCATCTTCACACTCCCACCAACCCTAGCCGAAACCCTAGTCGATATAATACCTTTACCTTGTTGGCATCTTTGACCTCTTCCAAATCAAATCCCTTGATTTAAGGAATTGTCAATCACATTCAATTCCTTAAATCTATCTTTCCTAAAACAACTCAAGTCAACCTTTGACTTGCCTAAACAAGCCAAAACCGAAATCTCCTTCTTCCATAAGGATTCCTACCACTTAGGAATCTTTCCTAAAATATCTCCCTCTCCCACATTTCGGCCAAGCCCTAGCCACCCACCTTCAAACCCTAAACCTATATTCCATCTCCTAAACCTTAAACCATCAACCAAACCCTAAACCTAAACCCTCAAGTGGCGCCAACCCTAAGTCACCTTAGTGCCGTGCACCACTTTTCACCTAGCCACCCCAACCTTTAGCCAATTTTCCCATCACTCCATACCCTTCATCTAGCCTAAACACTTAACCTCACCATACCAAAGTTGCCATCATCACCATTGTTGCGCCATATCCAAGCAAGAGAGGACTTGGGCACTCGGTCAATACAAGGAGGACATAGGCGAGGAGATCATAGTGTTTAGGGACTTGACCGGGGTCCCTAACAGGTTCCTTGGTGGCACGTGAGAGTCACGCGTAGGCAAGCTCCGAAGTATGTAATTTGGAATAGCTCAAAACTTATCAGTTAGTAAATGAGTTATCATGGGATAAGAAAATTCCTAAAAGATAATATTAACTCTATATCTCTAATCACAGTCAAATACAAAGTCTTAGATTTCTTGATGACTATAAGTCTATAAATAGTGATGAGGGGTTAAAGGGTTCTCACCTACAATATCATTGTGCCTCTAGCCATTGGGAGACACTCAGAGGTAAAATTGTTAGGGTGATCATTCTCTCATAGTCAGATCAAATTTTTCATCAAACAAATAGAGAAAAAGGTACATATTTAATTATCATTATTTTATTAATGTGGATCATAGAAAATCAAAGGTTCAATTATCAATATTCATGTTAAAATATTTAACACTCACACGCAATTTAATGGAAGAAACCACCACGACTGTGCTTCCGTGAACCGTAGCTACCTTGCTGACTCGTTCGAAAATGAGCAGCCCAAAGGCTATCCCAAGTGCAGGAGCGTGTCGCGTAGTAATTAGGAATAAATTCCTAGATCGTCTCCACAAGGAAAGTGCTTAAAAATCAAACTCGTGTAAAATGGTGGAAATAGTTACAATGAGATAATAAAAATAAAAATGATGATATGTGCAATGAATGTGAGAGTGCAATGGAAATGAAAATTTACTAGTCATGGACTAGATTCATGTTTGTTGATTTTGAGTGTATGATGAAAAGTAAAAAAAATTAAAATACAAGACAATAAATTAAAATTGCTAGAAATTAAATAACTGAAATGTAAATGGACAATAAAATTTAAATGACATAAAAGTAAATTGCAAAAATTAAAGGTGCAGGAAAATTAAATGACGGTAATTTAAATTGCAAGAAATTAAAATTGCGAGAAATGTAAATAACAGTAATTTAAATTGCAGGAAATTAAATGTGCGAGAAAATTAAATGACATAAATTTAAATTGTAGGAAATTAAAAGTGCGAGGAAATTAAATGACATAAATTTAAATTGCAGGAAACTAAAAGTGCGAGAAAATTAAATGACAGTAATTCGAAATTAAATAAAAACAAAAATTGTACGGAATAAACTCGATATTTGGAAATGGAGACTGTGTTCTCCAACCCAAAAATTTGAACTTCCAATTAATATAACCTCTCAAAAATAAAATGGACTCTCAACATTTATAAAAAAACACTGAAATTTTACTCACTAAACAAACTCAAAACTGAAAATAAAGACTTACAAAAATAAAATTTACTGAGCCATACATTAAAACTAACTGATGAATAAATCACATGAAACTAAAAATTGAACTCAGAAAAAAAATAAAAACTGACTTCAAAAATTCACTCACTATTTTTTTGAATTTTAACTCTAAATTCACACTAAAAATATTCTAACATCTGACAACTCAATGACACTCTAACTCTAAACTCACTGACACTCTAACTCTCTAACATCTGCTGGCTCCCAACTTCGTCTAATTATAAGCCTTATATAGGCCTCAAAAGTCACTGTACTGTGCTTGTTCGTCCGTGATGCCAGCTGCAGCTTGTCCCCTACCTCATTACTTTTGCCGTGCGTCTGTGATACGAGAATAATTTTTGCTTTTCGTTTACACCCGCTGCATGCATTTTTTTTTCTTTCTTTTTCTTTTTCATCCACTCGGTTCACTGCTCTCTCTTTCTCTCCTCTTTATTTTTTTTTCTTCTTCCGGTTTCCTTTATTTTTTCTGCTGCCGAGTCCACCTCCTGCTCCGTTTCTTTTCTTCTTCTCTGCCGCACCGAAACACTCTCATCACATGCTTATTATTTTTTTTCTTTCTTTTCTTATTCCAGCCGAAGCTTGCACTGCACACATGCATGTTTATTTTCTGTATTTTCTTTCACTGTTTTCTTTCTGCACCGAGGCTAACCAAGTCATTCTCTTCTTCTTCTTCTTCTTTTCTTCTTCTTTTCTGTTGCAGCATGCGTGCATGAGCTCGAGCAGAGGCTTCGGTGATGGAGGAGGAGAGCTTCAGTCATGGCGCTGGGCTTCACTGGGGGGCGAAGCCTTGGTCTCCGGCATTTTCTGTTGACCACTGGCGGTCATTGGAGGTGCATGGTGGCGTGGAGGAGTGGCCGTGGCGTTGGATAGTTCTTGGCCGTGCATGGGGTGGAGGAATGATCGCCGGCGTCGTCTGGTGTTGCTGGTGGCTTCATGCGGGCGGAGGACGGCTCACGGTGGCAGCTCGAAGCTGCTGTGCACGGTGGCACTGTAGCTTCGAGACGCAGAATCGGGAGGTAGACGACGATCAAAACGACGTCGTTTGGCTTGCAGAGGAAACGGCACGTCGTTCAGCTCAGACGACAGCCGGCTCCTCGAGTCAAACGACATGTCGTTTGGCTTACAGGCCAAACGACATGTCGTTTAGCCTGCGCAGTAAATAAAAAATAAAAAATAAAAATAAAGTAAAATAAAATAAAATAAAATAAAATATAAAATAAATAAAATAAAATAAACTATATCAAATAGAATAATAAAATAAAATAAAATTAGAAAAATAAAATAATTAATTAATTAAAAATTAAACAAAAAAAACTAAACTAGAATATTAAAAAATGTGTTGTGCATGTGAGACAATAAAATCAAATTAAATCACAAGTTATAAAATATAAGCATAATTTATGCTTTTAATCAATTTAATTCATAACTTGGATTTATTGTCTCTTGATTATTTTTTCATCTAAAATCAACGATAAAATAATAAAAGAATTAAGAATACATTGATTTTAAATGTATAAAATATGCAATAATGCAGCTCAATCACTTGCGGTGCCCAGTCATCGTGGGCCTTAAACCAATCCAATGGCAGCCACCGTATAAAGCTCCATGCGGAGCCACCACGTTCCAACCACCTCAACCCACTGCCTTTGCACAACCCACATGCACAACCGTCCACACAGTGGAGGAGTATGAAGCAATGCTGCACTTGAGACGGTGATAAATGCATTTGATGGTGTGAACTCAAACGCTGTGCAGAAATAAGTGATAACTCGCAGATTGAGTTTAACAACTACGACGCAAGAAGGGACGATGCAAGATGAAAAGAAAGAAAAATAAAAGTTCGGCTGGAACACAAGCACTTGGGCTGAAAGGCAACCAGCCAAAAATCAAAAATATTTTCGGTCTGAACACACTCAAGACTCACGCATGCGGAAAACTGGGCAAAAGGAAACAACACATGCAAAAACTTTCGGCTCTAATATTATTGTGAGTGGGAGACAAAGGACGCAAAAAAAAAAAAAAAAAAAAAAAAACTGGATGAAGACACGATGCATTTTCACTTGGTTCTTGCTATTCACAGTGGCTTTTGAAGCCTATAAAAGGGCTTGAAACAGATGAAGAAAACTGGTTAGAATTTAGGAGTAGGAGTAGAGTATAATAGAGTAGAGTAGAGGAGCGGAGATTTTTGGTATGTTTTTATTTTTCAGTTTTTTTTTAATAAAGCTTAGGTGAAGAGAGGAGTGCGGTATTGCACTTGAGAGTCTAATGGATCAATTGTTGTGGCCGAGTTTTCCTCCTTCACCTGTAGCATCCATTTTCAGTTTTATTTTTATTTTATTTCAGTTTAAAGTTTATGATGAGTTATTCCTTACACTTTTAATTTCCATTTAAATTTATGTCATTTAATTTCTTGCACTTTAAATTACTGTTCATTTAAATAAATGTCATTTACTTTTACTTTTCCTGCACTTTTAATTTTCTGTAATTTAAATTAATGTCATTTAATTTTCCTGCACCTTTAATTTCTATAATTTACTTTTATGTCATTTAATTTTCTTACTCTATTAAATTTCAGTTATTTAATTTCTAAAAATTTTAATTTACTGTCTTGCATCTCAAACACTCAAATCCAACAAAATGAATCTGGTTCACGACCAATAATCTTTTTCATTTTTTATTGCACTCTTTCATCCATTGTACATATCACCACTTTTGATTTTTATTTTCTCATTGTAAATATTTTCACCATTTTACACGAGTTTTATTTTTAAGTATTTTTCCTGAGGAGACGATCTAGGAATTTATTCCTAATTATTATGCAGCAATTTCCTGCACTTGGGATAGCCTTTTTACTACTCATTTTTTAATGAGTCACTCCCCCCCCCCAACAACAACTCGCCGAGGAATCCTGACCGCCAAGACTCCCTAGAGTAGGGCGCCGAGGTCATCGATTTCTGAAAACACGTCATAGACATCAGTCAGTGCATACAACATCACAGGAACCTCAGCCGAGGGGTCTCTCGTAGATGGGTCCAAGGGCTTCAAAGGGAAAGATTTCGTTCACACCTCCACGTCAGCAGCACAGCGGGATGCTTTCGTTGGCGTCACCAGGATAATGGGACAATGGGCCTCAGGCATAGCATATACCCTACCCTTCAGAAATGGGCACTCCAGAAAGGGGCCCGCTATCGACCCTAGCCTCGCCAAGCGAGGTTTCTTCCCCTTGCTTGATGGAGAAGGATCCAAATGGCGCTTTTAGTCAAGAGTGACCCGACACTAGGCAAGAGTCACCCTGTCATCAAAAAGAACGTGACTAAGGGGAGGCAAAGAAACCTTAGTCTCTCTTTAGCAATAAGGGCTTTTAAGAAGACCCTGTTGGGGTTCTTCTTCATCCACTCCCTAACGGTGGTCGTCGGACTCACCGCCTTATCCTCAGTAACCCTTCTCCAATCACTTCAAATCGAGAATTCGCGACGGTTCACCTGACCAACCAAGAACTCCTATTCGCAACCAGACATGAAAAAGAACTTCGATGACCACTCCTTCAGCTTGCAGTATCGCGATTCCAGATCAACAAGGGTGTGCATTGCCTTGAAACTGCAAATATTCCCCTTTTGCCACAGCACTTTGTGAGTGGGAAGAAATTCACGGCCGGTGAGGTTAGCCTGCTCTGAGTTCGACTCTGGCAAGGCACGTCACCAGATGATACTGTAGCAAATCGGAAGCCTCTAAGCATTCGGGTGAAGTTGAGACGGGGCGAAGAAAAGGAAGTCTCAAGCCACACGAAGAGTCACCCTTGGTGTCGATGGCACCCTCGTGTGGACCAGGGACCTCGAAGATCCCTGATTCCGGCACTTGGTAAGTAAGGGCCAGAGATGTTAGCATTGCCGCTTGGACGTTTGAGCACCATGCGCTGCCCCAAAAAGATGGCACGACATTATCAACCTCTGGAGCGTCTCCCTCACTGGAAGCTGTGAGTTGGGTAGATTTCTTAGAGGCCATTGAAGAAGAAGTAGAATGTAGTAGAAAAAAGAAAAAGGAGTATAAGTGAAAATGAGGAAAAGTTAGGAAAATACGGAAGACAAGAGGATTACAGTGCGGTTAAAGGAGATAAGACCATAAGCCCATCGCATTTACAAAGAAGGAAGGCATTGGTTAATCTCTCATGCCCTGTGGCAGAAGGAAGAGGTGCGGGAAGCTTCGAAACCCAAAAAGTATGCACCACGAAGCGACGTAATCCCGAAAAGTACACCCTCGATACTGATACAACTAAAAAGACGCCATCAAATTTATCGAGAAACATGCCAACAAATGTGGGAAGGGAAATGGTATCAAGATAGCCAAGCGATGAGGAATCATCCCAAACTTCGAAGTCACGCACACGTCAGTAGAGGGATCCCAGCCTTGACGTCAAGGTGGATTTAAGATTAAAAATAATTGCCACCATTGAGTCCGATGAGAATTAGTAGGATAACTGTAAGGGGTTTTTTTCCCTTTGTCTTAGAGGGCCTGAGAAGGGCAACTGAGGAAACAAGAAACGATGGCCTAGGCTAGAATAAGTGGACTCTTTGGCCCGGCCCACAGGTAGTCTCCCTTAGATGCAACCTCCATGAAGGAGCGTATTACAGGGAGATGGAACTCGCCGACCTGGAGATCCCTCAAACAGTGTCCAGCCCTTCAGTACCTGTCCACGTATACGAGCGAGAAGTAAGAGGCACCCTCGATCCTCTAACATGGAGACATTGATGAACCACTAAGGACGCCAACAGGGTGAGGTAAATCAGGGAACCATGCCGCATTAATGGCATCGCTACCTGAGCTACATGCAACATTAATGACACCATCACAGAGCCATGCCGTATTAAATGACTCTGACAAAAGGAACAGTATGAAAGACACGAGCTCCATAGGGGCAGACATGATCTGTCACCCCCAGACTCCCAATATAAATACAACTCTCGGGTACGAGAAATGGCTCTTTCTGATCCCTAGGTTGTCTCATTTATTTACAAACTTCCAAGAGATTTTACTGACTTTGGCATCGGAAACTCCCCGACCCGAAGGCCACCCTCTCCTAGTTGCCTTCTTCTATATTTTTGCAAGCCCAATTCTAAAGACCTGAGTTGCTAGAACCTTACCCAAAGGTGTACAAAACACGACATTAACACCTATTATTCATGTATAATAATAATTTAAAATATATAATTAATACAACATTTGATGTAACATTATCATTAGAAATTTTAATTTTATAACATAAATTTTTAATCTTAAACATGAACATTTGATCATATGTTATTAACATAAACTATATATATATATTATGGACAAAAATGCTTTATAGCATAATAATTATAATATATTTTCTTTTTGATAAATACATTTCTCTACATTTGATAATATACACTCATATAAAAAGTGTATATAACCATCATATTATCACTAACATATATGATCAAATATATAAATAAGTTAGACATTAACATATTATCATTAGCATATTAATACTAACATACATAATCAAATACTATATTACTATATGATACTATTATTGTAACGACCCCGCCCCGCTAAGGGTGGAATCGCTACGTACATACATATTCTTAGCATATTTTTCTTTTCATTTTCCTTCCTTTCTTTTTCCTTACTGACAGGGAAGACACTAAGCGTCTGCCTCTCTCTCTGTAGTAATGCCTTGCTCCTTAACCTTTTCGTCTTTTCCTAGACGTTTAAAACATTTAAAACAAAAGTGAGTCTAATACTCAGTAAGTAGTACACCATGCAGTGAACATACTAGGCATCTATTCTTTTCCTTTTGAAAACATGCATACATAAACATTTGCATTTCATTCCATGCATAAACATTCTTAGAAATAATTAGGCTTTCATGCATAAACATTCTTTCATGCTTTTCATCTTTCATGCATAAACATTCTTTACATGCATAACATGTTTTTTATACATTACATCTTTTCACTTTCATAGGTCATTGCACACTATTACGCCCCGCGTGCTAGGGTTAGCGGCCCTATGGCCAATGGATTTGCCAGTGGCCACAGGTTGGAATCTCATTCCGTCAGGGTGCAACACCGGGTGCACTACCAGATACTACTATCCGACATTGCAATCTGCCCATTCATTCATTGGGTACCCCTTTCCTTTCATGTGGCCGTTACATATTGTCATTCATTGAAACTTTCATTTCCTTTCATACGTTCATTCATTTCAGTCCTTTTCATTTAATAGTTCATTCATAGGAAAGGAACGTCACTTAAAAGCATGAGTTTAAACATCATTTAAAGCTTTCACATCATCTTAAGGCATGAGCTTAAACATCATTTAAAGGCATGAGCTTAAATACCATTAAAAACATGGCTTAAACATCATTTAAAACCATAGGCTTAAATATCACTTAAAAACATAGGCTTAAACATCACTTAAAAGCATAAGCTTAACATCGTTTAAAATGCACGAGCATAAACATCATTTAAAAAGAAAGAGCTTAAACACCATTAAAAGGCACGAGCTTAAACATCATTAAAAAGAAAGAGCTTAAACATCATCTTTCAAGACATCCTTTAAAGCGTCAATTCTCAGAGACATTTTAAAACGTCAGTTCTCAGGGACATTAAAGCATCAATTCATAGGGATATTTTAAAACTCCTTTAAAGCATCACTTGAAGCATAAAACATGAGACGTTCCTTTCCTTTCATTTCTTTTGCATTTAAACCTTTTTATCATCTTTTTTAGTTTAATACATATGCATGTTCATGAACAAGATACATTTTCATGCTATACTACATATAGGAATAATCATAAATTTCTTGAGAGAGCATGCATTAAAATCTCATGACTTAGAATCCACATGCATGCATTACTTTATACATGTACACCCAATTATAATCGATAGGATACTTAACAGGGGCTATCAAGAAAGGGTTGTACATACTATATTCATTTACTTAGAGAAACATTTGCAATGAGAGAGATATTCTTTCATAAATAAAGCATGGTGTAAGAAGCAGGGTCATAGCTACTTACCTGCGAGCTTTACTAGCGAGCTCCTTTGAATTTGAAAATAGACTCCTATTCAATAAAATGGGATAGACATATTAACATCCACCTTACTTTGAGCCTTACTAATCGATACGCTCACATGTTCACTTAAATTCCAAATTGGAATTAAACGTTTCCTTAACTCATTCGTCTACCCACCAAGCATGGCACTAAGCCAAAACATTAAAATCTTTATTCCAAACATTTTAAAGAAACTTATGAAAATAAATAACATACCAGCTACCTCTTCTAAAGGCTAATGTTTTCCACATGAAGGATAGATGGAAAATCATAGATTAAAATGCATAAATGGTAGGGATTATTTAAAAAGGAAAGAACAAGACGTTTGCTTCAAATCTGGAAATTTTCACCAAGAAAGGCATTGATAGTTTTGCAACATCATTTGGAAGGTAAATTCCAACAAAGGGCCAATGTTTGCAAAAGGGTTAATTTTTGTCACTTCTATTCAAGGGTTTTTCATGCTAAAATCCATCTTTAATTGAGCTAAGCAAAGCTTTGAACAAAGAGATGAATTGGACTGATTTAGGTTCCCACAAAAGCATAGCAGAAAATTTTTGGAAACCCTTGGACAGCCAATAGCCTTATCACCTTCATGCTTTTAAACATCTCTCCCTTAACCAAGAATCTTAACCATATAATCAAACAATACTAGAGTTATAAAAACTTAAGGAAAGCATCACATTTTTCTGAAAATACAGCCCACAAACAATGGATAGAACACTCGGCAAAACTCAAGTTTCCCAAGGCAAGCTTTCTATTTTAATGTGAGAAATTCCTAGTGGCTTACTTAGGCCATAGATCTTGAAAAAGCATGCTTAAAATCACAACTTCAACTTCATTAATATAACACTTAAAGGCATGATAAAATCAAAACATAGCTTAGGCTTAACAAATCAAGAAGAACTCAACAAGACAGCTCCTAATCACATTCGGCTGGAACCCAGAAAACATGCACTCGGCTGGAACCAACATGATATTACACGGCTAGACCCAACAGGGCATACACACGGCTGGAACACACACCAAAACAGAGTATATGTACAGCTAGTACACAGAAAAACAGAGCATGGTTCCTTCCATTTGATTATCAACTAGCTAGAGCATAAATTAGGAGGAACAAATGAGGAAATAGAATCAAAAAATCACTACACAGCAGTCGGCCAGCACAGGAAATCTGAAACTCCCAATACATGGCATAACTCACTCGGCAGTCCCATAATCACAAGAAGAATTAGAAGAACAGAGCATTACCTGGTTTAGCAAGCCACGAACGGAAGAGGAGAAGGAAAATCCGAAGATCCAAGCAACAATTTCATCCTCCTTGAAGGTGCTTCAGCCGAACTCTAAGCTTAAGAGAAGTTAAGAATCGATTTAAGGGAAGGGGAAGGGGTCGTTCGGTGTAGAGAGAATTGAGAGGGTCTTCGTGTGGGTGGAGAAGCTTACCCTTAAAGGCTTGAAGGGAATTACCCTTGGCTTATCCAGCAAGATTGAAGTTATCGTGTAGGAGAAGAAGAGAGGAGACCGAATGGCTTGATGGAGAAGTCGGTTGCCAAAGAGAGGAGTAAATCAAAGCTTCTCTTGGAAGCTAAAGGGATGGGTGTGGATTAGTCCATGGAAAATATTTTCTTCTTAGATGCTTATCCTACGGTGGAAAATATTTGGGCCACTCTTCAATTAAATAAAAAGGTAAGGGCTTTAGAAAATATATTTTGAAGATCTACAAATATACTCTTAAGTTATTTTAATGACCCTCATAAAAATAAAAGCACACATATCTTAAAATAAAATAATAAAATATTAAAATCATAAAAATCTTTACCTTAAAAATATTTGACTTAAGAGATTAAATTAAAAGAATGACGTAAGAACCTACGTAGTAGGATTCGGGTATTACAATTATATATATTTATCTATATAAAATGGCTATCTAACGGAAATTCTTGTTTTAACTTTTTTTTTTTCCGTTAAAGTTAAAGCCAAGTATTTAAGCCCTGTTTTTCCCATTAACTTCTGACCCAACACCACAGTTCTTCACTTGCACACTTGCACGCACGTCCTCAACTTGTAGTCTCACAGAGAAGACCATAGCGATAAGAGATAGAAAGCAAGAATTCCTCACAAAGATAAATAGATATCACTACAACAAATATGCCCTTTCCCCGGGAGCTACTTTGTCCAAATTGGCTATCTTTTCTGCCAGAAATACTTATTTGCGGCATATTTAACTCGCGGCAAGCTCTGCATAAATAACTGGCCGAACATACCACTATTTCCAAGGATTTCATGGATTTTCTGAAATAGTGACTTTTTCTTGGGAGACCGAATCGTTGGAAATAGTATACTTCCTGCCAGAAATACGTGCACATACATGAACCATGTTTGCCAGAATAGAGTAATACTGATATGTAATTGCACTGAAAAATTTATTTGCGGTGAACTTTAATTGCAGGAAATGCTGTTTTAGAAAATAAAATAAAAAATCACAAAACAGAATACATGTATTATTATATTTTTTCTATACATAATACACATCCAAATTATATTAACTATGAAATTTCTGGATGGCCACACAAAGCTCAAGCTAATTGCAACTTAACATGTATATCAAACAATAATTAAGAACTACTAAATAAAAAAAAACCCAAACAAGAAAGAGAGTGAAAGGGAGAATAAAAAGTACCTTAATTTAATATCCATAGTACTGCTTTGCCGCTGCAAACCTACAATGTGCCTGTAGTAATACCCTCAACTAGAGTTAGAAACTTAAATTAGCTGCAGTCTTAAGAATACAGAAACTTAACAAATAAAACATGGAGATTCTCTTCTCCCAACAATATATATAAATTCATTATTCCACAGCCATGTTCTTAGCACAACCTTAATTAACTAGGTTCTTTCCTACAAACAAAATATAGTACCTTGGCTAAATGCTGCATGCTAAACAACTACCTCAGACATTGGATAAAGGACACTTGCAAGTTATATTCTAGTGTAATCTAGTGTATATATTTATTATCTTGATCATGCTCCAGTAAACAAGTAGATAAAAATCTGCACATGCTTTCATAGACAAGAATAAATATCTAGATATATCCAACTGGTTATGTATTAATTGGCTTACCATTTTATGGCAACGTTCTTCAAACATCTCAAGAAATCCAGAAATACACAGATCAGCATTCTCCACCCACTCATTGCAATGCATTTTAACGGTTTGAATCTAAAATAAAGATGCAGAAACATACATCCATCAAAATTCTATTCAATGAGTGGTGGAAAAGAAGAGCAAAAATTAGTTGCAACCCCAACTATTTTCGAATGCACTGCCCAAAATCATCGATCACATGTAAATGTTCCAGCAAGAATGAAACTAAACAATCAATAAGCAGAAAGTTAGGGTGAAAATTTGATAAGAACAAATTTACTATGTCAACAATAATGTAGAAGAGACATTGCTTCACATAGGATCAATATTAAATTTCAACTTCTTCTCATATTAAGCAAAAAGCTATATACGTACTTTAGCCAACTCCAAAAGAGAATTCATGAGTAGAGACTAGATAGCTTAAAGCATTGATGGAATACAGAAGCCTTTTTGAAGTAGTTCTTGATAAAGCACTCTACCAAGCACAATTATACATATCAATCAAATCATTTAAATTCGCAAACTAGGTACCTCGTGAGCTGTTCATGAAGAGTGTACATTCAGTCTTTTATTTTCAATCTTTGAGTTTCCATTGATAAGTAAATATTAAGAATCTAAGGCAGGGGATAAGCATGCACCAATATACTCTAACATGTAGTAATGTTCAAAAAGATAATTATTGCCCAGCCAACTAAAGCACAAAAATAACATTGCACAAAATTTTTTTAACATTTATTTAAAAAAATTAGCTATCATTTGCAGCCAAAAAATTGCACATCGGTAAACCATCTCTCTCTCTCTCTCTCTCTCACACACACACACACACACACACACACACACAAACACATTCCTCCTATGCAGAAATTCCTGAAGCAAATGTATTAGTACAACTTAAGTTTCAATTAAGTTGTACTAATACTAGGCATATATGTAGATATATAGATTTGCAGAGTCTTTCTCTCATTGATGATCATATATAGTGATATTGGAAAAGTTATAAAATCTTATTTTTGTAAGTTTATTTCAAGAGTACTCAAATATAAACAATAGCCATTTCCAAACTCAGTGCAAAAATAAAACTTAACATTAGAAGACAAATCATGTAATTTTCAAACTCAGTTCAAATACAAAACTTAATTACCCTATAAAGGTCTTGGTGTATCAAATTTCTTGCTGGATGTGTATCGATGCCTTGTACCCTATAATTGAGATCTCCTAACCAAACAGTAATTGAGTTTTTAGGGAACAATAAAGCAAATCCCAAAGAACAATACAACTAATTTACTAAAACTTCATAAATATTGTTTGTGTATGACTCTCTAGTAGCATTAATCAAATGCTTAATAAATGTAGGATGCATACACTTTGTTTATCTGTCTTCAAATCTATACCCTAAGATCAAATTGGAAAAACCCTAATTATTAATTTAAGATTCACATTCACCCATAATCTATTATTATTCCAAAGCAAATAATTTAACAACAAATTAAGCTGCTTACCAGAGAGATGGCATGAAATCAACACCATTCGGATTGCTAAAATAAGGAACTGTGAGGTGGCGTATGGAGGAGAGAAGAGAGAGAGAGAGAAACAGAGGGTGACAGAAGCTTTGGGGGTTTTGGGCTACTGTTCACAGTGGCTGGTGGCTGAGCTTCCATCATACATGGCTGAGACGAAGAGAAGCAGTGAGAGAGAAGAGGGAGATCTAGAGAAAGAGAGGGGTTCGAGAGGAAGGGAGAGGCATCCTAGGTTGGCTTGCCGATTTACTGTGCTTGGAGGAGGGAGGCGGCATGTTCGTCGAAGCTAGAGATGGCAACGTCCGCGAGGGGAAAAGAAATCGAAGAGGGAAAGGGAGGCAGCGTTGGGAGGAAGATACCAAGAGAGACAGACGACGATTGAGGGGCTGAGAGAGGGAAGAGAGGTGGTCTCCGGCAAGGTGCGGCGGTGGAGGTGGCGATGTCGACGGCTACGTCGCTGGCTTGCTGGGGGGTTAAGGGTAGGGGAGACAATGCAGGTGACCCACCGGGGGGGGGAGAGGAGGAAAGAAAAAGACTGGATAAAGAGGAAAGAAAGAACAGAAAGGGTATCGGGCTAGGAAAGAAAAAGGGGGGAAAAGGTGACTATTAAAAGGCTATTGCGGCACTTTTTATTCGCCGCGAATAAACAAATCACCGCAAATTAATTTTATGGCGATAATATTCACCTCAAGAAATACTTATTGTAGCGATTTACATATTCGACGCAAATAAGATGCCGCTACAGTTTCTGTATTTTCTTATGACGACAAAAATCGCTGCAATACGTCAAAAAAGTCGCTGCAATAAATTATCTCCTCAACTATTCCCAGTTTCTCGAAAAAAACCAGCGGCGACTTGAAAATCGCCGCAAATAGTGGATATTTGCGGCGATTTTATTTGCAACCATCCTAAAATTGCCGAAAAAAACCTATTTTCTTGTAGTATATAGATATAGACTTTCAGATTACAAAAAATGGCGTTGAACTAAACGCTACTATCCCCAGTACCACCATTATCATATTCATCCACGATCACTAGAACATCAGCTACAACGAACTTCATTTGCATAATATCCAAAACCCAATTCGCCAACCTCAGTGTACCCTCTTTGCTCCCATCTTCATCCACAAATCAATGCTTGTGCATGAGATGCTTGATGGATTACCACGACCAGTAGCAGTACAATTACAGCACCCAGATGGCATTCCCTAGGCCGACGGAGATCCCGTGGAGTAAGGAGCACAGTAACATAGTGCACCCCAAGTTGAGATCAAGCACTTAGCCTCTGGCAAAGCCCTCGGTGGATTAAACTTGAAGTTTTGGGATGACCTAGAGCATATTGCATTTTAGCATGTGGAGAAAAGGCCAACAAACATGCATATCTGGTTGCCTAGTGTCAGCAAATATTTAGAGTCTGTAGATCATCCATGGCATAAACCGTAGTTGAGGCCGAAGTCAAAGAAGATGAGGATCAGGATTTCGGAAGAAAGACGAAACCAAAGAAGAAGAAGAAGAAGAAGAAGAAGCAGCAGATGGGGCGCAGGAGGAAAAGAAATAAAGCCCTAAGGGCTATGGCCAAAATAGCACCATTTAGAGAGAAAGGGAGGACTAGGCTGCAAGCTATGGGCTTGGCTTTCAATTCGAATGGGCTGGGCCCAAAAGAGAATAAAATACACTAAAATAATCCCAGTTCAAAAAAGAAGGGTCCAATAAAATAAAATAAAAAGCACATTAAAATAAGAAAATAAATTTTACAACTTAGTAATCATAAGTACCAGAATTTTATAAACAGAACCACAACAGTGAAATATCCTCAATGAGGTTATACAATTATCCAGTAAAATATAATACAAAGCCAAAATATATAGGAAAAAGGAGAAATAAATCCCATTTGGCCCAAAACACGCCATTAAATACCATCATCTTGATGATGCAAACTCAATCATCTTGTTAAAGTACTGATCATCGTAGTTAATTTGTTTGTTAAAGTTCCTTTGTAATATTCTATTAATTATATTACTTGTATAAAAGTTGAAGCAATGTCTTCTAAGCTATATATGCCATCAACTATTTTTACAAATTTTGTAAAAAAACATATTAGTTTTGTAAAACAACTGTTTGATCTAACTAGGCAAACGTGCTTTGACCTAGTATATATATATACTATACTATACTAATACTAATACTAATACTAATACTAATACTATTAATAATCCACTATATATAAATAACTATATAAATTATTATAGTATTAGTAGTTATATTAATACTATATCACTATATGATAGTAAAGTATTAGTATTTATACTACATTATCACTAACACATTGATGTGGGGGAATTCGAGTCCGAATCCGAGGCAGATGAGGCTTAGCTGACAGATGCGACGTTAAAAGCACTGTACTACTTTGAGAAGGTAGACCAATGCAAAACTAGCTGGAAGAGATAAGGATTTGGACAAGAAGCGGTAGATTTAGGTGAGGAGACTTATCTCTTGGTTGGGCGAGGAGAAATGAGCGACATCCATAGTTTAACTATAACTTTACAAGTATTAGAATAACGCATCAATTCGAAAAACTCTCTTTGCCTGGTGGGCCCTTTGACCCCAAAATTAGTTGTTTTTACCTCTGAAGCGTCAATTATAGTTAACTTTTTCATTTTTGATTAATTTTATTTTATGATAATGTTTATCTTTAGCAATGATTTTATTCTGGATTCTTAGGCTAGATTTTAGTCATAGTTACCTTATTCAGTATTCTATTGTTTGGCCTTAATTACAATTTTGTCATTTTTCGTTAGCTATTTAAGCCCGACTTGTGGGCTTCAGGAGGGAATGATTGATTTATTTTTAAAGTAAAACCCTAATTTCAGAGTTTATCTCTGTTTGCGATTTTTCTCAATCTCAATCTCTAGTTTTCGTTGTTTAACTAGCCATCAGAATAACTTACTATTCTGGTTTGGCATCACACATAGTATTAGTAGATAACTATATACATATTATTATATTATTATATCACTATATAGTATATATATAGGAGTATAGTATACTAATACTATATATAATGGGCGTGGATTACTAATAGTATACTTAGTATTAATACTAATATATACTATTAGTAATCCACTATATAAAAATAACAATATATTATCACTATAGTCTATAATATAATTATAATATATATTATAATATACTACAATATATCACAAGATTATTACATACCATAATATATAGTATATTATTATTATATATACTATATATATATATTGTATCGCCCTGGTCCCGATGGTCCAGAGAGTTAGGGTGCGTTTGAATGTTGAAGTGAGTTGAATTGAGTTGAGTTGAGTTTAGATGATAAAATATTGTTAGAATATTATTTTTTAATATTATTATTGTTTTGAAATTTGAAAAAGTTGAATTGTTTATTATATTTTGTGTTGAAATTTGAAAAAATTGTAATGATAAGTGAGATGATATGAGTTTGGTTTGGGAACCAAACAAACTTAGCTCCTGTAACCTAAAATCATCTCTAATAACACATTTATAAATAACCAAGAAATTTCATAAAATATTAATTTATTTGTTCAACACAAATGTTCATGTTCCTCCATATGGACAAAAGAAATACCTCAATAAAATAAATTAAAATCTCCATAAAGACTCGAAAATATCTATAGCTCAAAATACCAAAACAATATAAAATAATAACACTACAAAATAAGACTCTCTAATAAGTCCTTGTACCCTATGACACTTATTATTCTATGATCATCGAAACTTGCTAGTACTCCCTATTCTTGACTTCCAGCTAGTGCATCAAAATTATCTGAAAAATGTTATGGAGATAAATGGTGAGTTATCAACAACTCAATAAGCAGCGAATATTTACTAGTATGTAAGCATGAGTATTTACAAAGTTCAGAATACATAACAAAATATTTATATTTTCAGAATACAGAATCATAACATATTATCAAAAATATCAGAGCAAAAGTTCAAAAATATTCTTATTCAGAATTCTTTTGGCATAGCATAATTGAAGTATCACATCATAACAGACTTCGATATTTAACTCCCGTGATAGGGTTATGCAAACCCCAGTCGCCAACTAAGTAGAAACAGAATGTAAAATCTTCCTCTTATTATTATCGAAGCTTCGAGTGTGCATATAATAAAGACCATGCAGAAAACCACTTTGGCTTTCAAAGTAAGTGCATTGGAAACATAAAAGTTGATACCAACCCAAATAGAGCTCATAATTTTACACCCGTGGTAAGGTCAGAACGAAACAAAAACAAAATGTCATGCCATAGGTTTCAGAAATCACATCATGTCATACTAGAGTATAGAACATCTTCATAACATAACATAATCAGATCACAAAAATATAATTTATTCCAGATTTTCATATTCGCTTTCTTTTGCACAGTTCGGAAACAAAATGCTAAAATACCTCATGTTTACACCAATTATGATAGAAAATACTTTTTTCTAAAATACAGCATCGGAAATTTAAAGATTAGTTATATTAATCTTAGTTAATTAGGATAATTTTAAAATTGAAAATTTTGGTTTAAAATGAAGAAAAGCGCTTGAGACATGTATATGTGATTGCGTCTAAATGCTATGATAGGTATTGGCAGAGGTGTAAGAAAAAATTGAAAAATCGGTTGGAATTGAAATCGGATCAGTATATATATATTTTTAATTTTTTTAAATTATGTATAATTTTTATATTATTATTATATATTATATGCTACATTTCTAATTAATATAACATAAAATTCTCATCTTATTATTCAAGTAATTAATCTTATAACATAAAATTAATATACTACCATAATTAGACACTAATTATACTATTTTAATCTTATTATCAAGTTTATTAATCTCACTAATAATATAGACACTACTTATATTATACTACTATAATTAAACATTAAAGAATTAATAATTGTTAATAATAAGTGCTAAATTCTCACAATTAAGTTTAGTATTAAAAAATTATAATATTAAACATATATAATGTCACACGTGTAAATGGTAAACCGGAAACCAGACCGAAACAGAAAAATTGAAAGTTTCAGTTTTGGTGATAAATCGGTCGGTATCAGTTCTCAAAATTTCAAAACTACCGGTTTAGTTCTAAAATTTCTTTAAAACGGATTGAACCAGACCAGTTACACCTCTAGATATTTAACCAATTCGACTGTTTTCCCGGTAGTAGTTTGTAAATGCAAACTATTATATCATTAGCGTCGACATATTAAATGATTTTAAGAAAGTTTCAAATTGATTAGACTCTTGTGGTTATGATGCATATGTTATAGAGCTTTTTTCCCAGATTTTACATCCCAATTCCACGTGAGATCAATCTCAATAATTCATACAGAGTGGTTAAATTATAATGGCAGCCATGGTAAATCTTACATTAACTACTAATAAAAAAAAATTGTATTACCTACTTACTAGCTACTATACTTAAATTCTAGGGAAAATTACTCTAAATAAATTAAGAAAAATTGAACAAAAATAAATAAATAACAGAAATCGAATTATTCTATTAACAGCCTTACATCGTAAATTTATTAAAAAACATAAAAAGAAGTATAAATATAAATGTGGGGTATAAAATCACTTAATCATAATTTAAATATAAATGTGTGGCTTAATCATAATTTTCAGACTCAGATGCAAGTCATCGTATCTATATTACGGTAATAATATTAAATATTATGGATGACAAATCGTGTTTTCGAGTCGTGTTAAATTATGAATATTTGACTATATAAATTAACCTGATCCAATCCGTTATGTTAAACGTGTCAAACTTTGAAACTCTAACTCAATTTATTTAGATTATGGATCATGTCGTGTCATCTGTTTTGACCTGTTTAATAATTAATTAGAAATTTTTTAAAATTAATTAGAAATTATTAATTAAAAAAATAATAATTAATTAGAAATATGTCAACACGATATAACTCATTTAAATCCATTTCATGTAAATTAATTGAACGTTACATAACCCATTTGATCTCATTAACATAATTTAACGTAAAATTTAAAATCTATATTTTAACAAAAAAATCAATATTTTTAAAATTTTAACATATAATAAAACTAGTCAAATCCTATAATAACAAATATAAGTATAAGTATAAAATTATAATCTCAATAATAAAAATATAAATATATTGAGAAATATCAATATTACAACTTAACAATAATAAAATTTTAATTTTAAAATAAAATATAAATGAATTGATTTATATTAAACAGATTGACTCATTATTGACTTGTTTATAAATCGTATCTTGATAGATTAATCATTTTAATCCGAATTCATTAACATCAAATTCAAATCTATTAATTTCGTACCGTGTTGGAATTGGTTTCGGTCGTAACTTATCACATATTACCGCACCACTAATGATATGTTGAAAACATTACACGCAAATGGCCACGGAAGAAAAAAGAAACATCCCCGAGCGGCGAGCGCTGCCGTTCAGCCTGGTTTATGGGAAATTGGCTGGTAGCCTGGTTGTCAAGGCCATAGACACAGAGAGACAGAACATGCCCTCAGCATTCTTTTCAAATTCGACCCCCATCTTAGCGGTTGTGTTTGTTTTGAGTGCTAAAATCCCTTCGGAGAAGAAGAAAAATGCCACTTCACTCTCTCCTCTGTTCTTCTTGTTTCCTGTACCAGTTTTGGTCCCACCATTTTTTCCAAGGGGACCCACCTCATCACCATAGCACCACCACCATTTTTCCTCAGATGCCATAACCGGTACTTTTTCTGTATGACTTTATGTCCAGCATTGCATTCTTTCTCTCTCTAACTTTCTTCGTGTGTGTGATTATGGGGATGTTAGTTTTGTCTTGTATGCATATTGATGTTATGTAGCGCATAGACATCCATCTCTACTTTTCTGAACTTTACAGTCTTCTTTACGAACTTTTTGCAATATCAAAGCAATGTAAAAGGAGCCTTTTAATTGCTCTTTTAGTTTTTACCTTTAAAGCACAAAAAAATTAATCTTTACGACTTCATGCCTGTATCTAGGCCATTGGCCCATTACTCAATTTTATGAGTATCTCTCTCTTGTGATGGGTGGAGGGGAAGAACGAGGGAGAAAGAGAGGGAACTGAAATGATGGGAGTTGAAAAATAGGATGAGAGCATGATTTGGGTGCAATGATAGGTCACCCATTTATTCAAAAACATATTTGTCTTTATTCATTTTGCTTTCGGTTAAAATGGGTGAAAGAATTTCATTGTTAGTTTTGGTCCCCTCATGAGATTAAGGAGGCGTAGACAATGCTTTCCTTCTTGCTCTTCTCTCCACAGAGTAAATCTCATCCTTCCACTTTCGCTCTCTCCATCCCTCCCCCCTCCCTCTCCTCCCATGTTTAAGTTTTAGAAGTCTCTTAGAGTGATCATTTTCCTTAAATAAGCCTTTGTTACTAATTTCACCAAGTAATCCTCTTGTGCTCTCTTATTAAAATGAGTCTAAATTACAATAATCAGCTTTGCAATTGTTTGTTTCTTGCATTTCTTCTTATAATACAAATGGGGTTTTCTTGCTTATAATACGTTTTTCATTTAGAGTTTTTTAGGAATCCCTTACTGCACACAATCTCTGTTTTGCCAATTTAACTTATCTTTCCTTGTGATGAAAGGATTGATATTGATGGAAAGTGGTATTCCCTTCTGTTGTTGCTTATTTTTCCTGCCTCTAATAACAATTCGGTTTTTCTCATTTTGCATCTACTTCATCTTGGAATTTACTTTTTAGTTTTCTTGTTTCTTTTCATTGGTAGTTTGGAGTTGCGTTTTTTTTCATGAAGTAAATTTAAGACTCTAAATTTATATGTTTCTAAACCTTTCCATAAGAAAATTACAATTTTACTCTTCATACTATTTGGCTAATAATTGTTAAATTTTGGCAAATTTAATGATGAAATCTCAACTCACTGTACAAGAGCTGTCTGTAAGTTGAGCAGCTCACTCTTTTGTGTCTAGTATTACGTATATACCTTACACTAAAGGTGCTTTCACAATTCGAATGTAGGTTGACGAGGATGAAATTTACTGGAGACAGAAGAAGGGTGATGAAGAGTTGGAATGGCCGCATAGTTCTGCTCATATAATATCTCAGCTGACTCAATGTTTTGGTGAGTGGGGATTCCAGCACTCTTCCTGTTGTTGTTCTATAGAAGTCAATGTATTAGTATCTATAATTTGCTTCAATCCAATGTCATGGAAGTTAGGCATTTAATGATGCCTACTTTTTATTTACGGTACATGGTCAACTCGAATATGGAAAGGTTTAAATCACCAAGAAGTACGCAACTTTAAAGTGATTCTTTCCTGGTAGTGCGTATGGTGGCTTGATATCTTGACCTCATGCATTGTGAGCTCTTGGAATGGGATGCCATTAGACAAGCAGGCTTTTGGCATTCAATGTGAAGTTAAGTCAAAGATGATAATATTTCTTTGAAAATACTAATTGAGCAACATAGTAATGGTAGCCCAATTAACTTTTGCCAGAATAGTCCTTGATTGGTAATCAAATTTGTCAGAGAAAAACACATGGGTTCCTTTTAGCTTTTGTCTATCAACTTCAAAGCCCAAAAATTAGGATATCTCTATTTTAAATTTCTGCCAAGAATGTGTTTAACATAACCTCTGTCATCCCATTCAATTTATCTCTCCTTCATGGAAAACCTATTTCTTGATTGTATCAAGCAGTATAACTATGGCTTATTAAGTTTCAGGAATGTTATTGATGATCTAACTTGTAGAAATAGTTTCAGGGTGTTCTTGATAATTCAACACTCATAATATGGATGCAATTGTAGGCATGATTGGGTCTAAATTGTTTCACAAATGTTCTTGGCAAACCAATTTCAGTTTTAGGTGGCACGAAAACTAAACTTAGTTTCTTTTTATGACTCTTTTGTTATACCTGCCTGTTGTTTGGTGGGCTTATGGGTCGGGGTTACCTCTGTTGTGTACCTGCTTCTCCTAGGGGCTTATTTTCTACTTTAGCAAGCCACTTGCTCTTTTTTTCATAGTTTTCTTGCATAGTTAAATTTAATACACTGCATATCTGTTCTTCTGCACCCTGTCTTATAGTTTATAGCTTGGAATTATTGCATGTAAAGTTATTAATTTTAGGGCTCTGTCACCACATTTTTATTGAATTATTAACATTATAGTACGTGATATTGATCTATATCATTCCATTTGACAATAATTCTCTTCTTTTACTGATCAGCATTTGATGGTTGTAGCTAATGCTATGGTTGGACCACGATCATGGGTGGGAGGACTCTTTAACCGCTCCAGCAACAAACGTAATGAGAAGTTTCTTGACTACCCGTTGTGTCCTCTTCAGGTAAATGGGAGGGTTACTGGATTACTTCATTGCGTTCTGTGAGTAGGCAGCCTTTGCTTCTAATCTTGAGTATTAACAAAGAAGACACTCCCATCTATCTCACCCTTGACCCTGCCTTGGTGAGGTTTGACGTTTCAAAAAATGTGTCTCATCTCTTGATATGGAATTGCATATTATTTTGGCATTTCTTTCATGATTTCTGTCTCTACTTCTTGACTTTTGCTGCCCTTTTGTGACTGCTTTAATATGAAGAAATCACTTTGAAAGAACTGCTGAATTGGTTTAACTTCGCTAGACTTACTGTATTCCTGCCCCCCATTTTTAAATTGTACCAGGAACAAAGACTTCAGAGGCTCCAGGAACGATTACAAGTACCATTTGAGGAGACTCGGCCTGATCATCAAGTATTTCCTTCATGCTGGGGCTGTTTCTGTTTCTTGTTAACACTCTCTCTTCTTCTTCTTCTTCTGTTTATATCAGGTCAATGAATGTGAGCTACAAGTGGCTCAGTTGAATGAGATTGTTACCATTTGCTTTTGTCATATTCCTCTCTGGTCCGGCAACTATTTTTTTTAAGAGGAAGAGACCCCATAAATTTTATTAATAAATCATGGCGGAGGAAGGTCTGCCGATTAGAAACTTAACTTTCGTAGCCAAAGCTCCTCCCTTCCCCTCGTTTTCTTGATTTACTGTTTCAAGAACTAGTTTTACAATGCAATCACAGAGGACATAAAATTAGCAAATCAATATCTTGTTTGTATAATTCTAGCTAAACTCACTTCACATTCCCATATCTGCATATTCTGTCTTCTCACTTTGAAGTTTTATCTGATGTTTTTAACACTGTCCAACGCTACTTCGATGATCTCATTGTTCTTTCTTATGACAGAAACCCATCAGAGCACTGTGGCATGCTGCCTTTTTATCATCTTTTGTTTTTATCACTGTTCAAATCTACTTCAACGATCTCATTATTCCTTCTCATAACAGGAAGCCCTCAGAGCATTGTGGCATGCTGCCTTTCCAAATATTGCTTTCAAAGGTTTAATTTCTGAGCAATGGAAAGAGATGGGGTGGCAAGGTCCTAATCCATCAACTGACTTTAGGTAGGGTTATTTCACTTTAGATAGTAGGTTGTATTTCATTTAGCTGGTCATTTTTCCATCCGTTACTGATAAAGAAACTGTTAAGCTCATAAAGTGCAGAGTCATGAAAGAAGGAATGAAATGCTATTATTTATGTTTAGAATAGCTGGTATCTTACATAGCATGAATGCCTACATTAAAATTGGTCAACTCTATTGTGTTTCTAAGTAGCACTGAAAAGAGTACATTCAATTACTTGCTGCTGTTGGGACGTTTGATTGAAATTTATCTCCTTTTTTTTAGGACTTTAAGCCACAATATGTTTTGCATCTTCTACTATGAACAACAGTATTGCCTTTAAAATCCATGTGGTTTTGCTGGAGACATAAAAAACATCTTGATATGTAGATCTAGGTTGTATAAATGTCAGATAAGAACTTATCCAAAAAAAAAAAAATGATGAGTACTATAAGAGATGGAGTAAATATATGAAACAATATGAAAATGTTGCTGGTGCCCTGTGGTGTCTTTTAACTGTATATATTCAGTTTAGATGAATTGATAAATATATGTATAAGAAATATATGACAGTAGCTCTCGGTTTTTTCCTTGTTCTTAATGTTCTTTTGGCTCATAGTGACGTGCTCTCCTTAGGGGTTGCGGTTTTATTTCCCTTGAGAATTTGCTGTTTTTTTCCAGGACTTATCCGGTATGCCTCCTATTCTATTATTTCCATTGAAAATTATACTAAGTTCTACCTGTTGTTTCTCTCCTCTTGTGCATTCTCTCTGTTTCATTTTAGTTTCTAAAGTCTTTTTTTGCACTAAATATGAGTTATCGCTAATCATACAAAACATCCAAATGAAGGCATCTTTTCATAGGTTATTGTTCAAGCAAGGAGGGAAGCGAGCTGCTTGGGAATACCCATTTGCTGTTGCTGGCATCAATGTATCATTTATGCTAATTCAGATGTTGGATCTAAGCTCAGGTTTGTAGGAAAATGTGATCATCATTTGATATCATTCTGTCATTTTGTCCATTAAAACTGCGCCCATATGGATACGACATGAAAGCAAAAAAAAAAAAAAAAATCTATATTCTTTCATTCATTTTAATTGATGATGATATTTTCCCTCACATTCAGTCTAATGATATAGATTTAGGACATTCATATATGAATCATGATCATTATTCACCATCACTTTTTTATTTTTATTTTTTGTCTTGAGTTCATTATATGAATTTGTATGTTCTGTTGTTTGGGTGAAGAACTTGTGTGTCAGTGACACTAGCAATTTAAAATCAATATTATGCAAATGTTTGATTAATCTCTTCACAAGTATTCATATCATAGTTTTAAATTCCGTTATGTTCTGGCTGAAATTTTCCGTTTCAGTGTAGTACCCAGTATACTATAATTCTCATTCCATTTCGTTCCAAATTTCCCGCCTACTCCTGCCATTCAGGTCTGAATTTGCATTTTGGACTACATTCCATTCTGGACTGTTTAATGGCTATTTTGTAATTTTCTTGAGTTTAGATGGCATTTTTGTAAATTTCAAATATAGATGACATTCATGTAATTTTAAAATCTCAAAGGAATTTATGTCATTTTAATTTCTTGTAACTTTAAATATGTTCTCTCATTCTCTTTTTTTAAATCTCATTATTTTTAATAATTTATCAATTATTTTATTTTTTTCTTTGTTTTTTTTTGTCTCAACTCAAGATTGTGATTTTTTAAATATTATCTTTTAACACCAATATCTCTACCTTTTCTGTTTAATATTTTCAACTCATATTCATTTTATAAATCTTTAATTATTCCATATACACACACACAAACATGACACACACTTACATATACAAGTATTTGTTTTATTAATTATCAGTTTATATATATACATATATTTATATATAGCGAATCCCGAAACGGTGCGCCAAAACGCACAGGTACCAAAATATTACATTCTAGTCCTTAAATTGGAATGATCACCGGAATGGAATTTAAAAAATTAATTCATATAACCATTGGACCAAAAAAGTATTTATCAAAATTTTCAATTATGATGGCATCCAAAACTGAATCAGTATTTTAACTTCATGCTTCCTTTAATGGCAATCTATAGCTGCATCATGTTTGAGTGCAGCTTCAAAATGGGACAGGAAGTTAAGGTGATTAACATGTTCTGTTAATTCTGATTCAAAAGAAGGAAGTGCTAGTTGTGATAGATCCAAGGGTAGGGGGACCAATCTAATTTTATGAAGCCAAAAATCCTATCTTGGAAAGTTCGGGGGCTGAATGATCTTAACAAATGTCTTTCTATAAAGAATTTGTTAAGAGTGTGGAAGGCTGATATTGTATGTTTTCAGGAAACTAAGTTGTGTTGCGTGGATAGAAGTCTTACCAGAAGTTTTGTGGGGGCTGTTTGTATGTGGGATGGGCTTTTCTTGCTTCGAATGGAGCATTGGGTGGTGTGTTGGTGATGTGGGATAGGAGGGAAGTGGAGAATTTGGAGGAATGTATAGGTGGGTTTTCGGTAGCCTGTCATTTTGGAAATGTAGATGATGGTTTTGAATGGGCTTTTGCTGAAATTTACGGCACAGCAGTAGAAGACTGTTGTGGGAAGAGCTTGCTGCTTTTATTAGTTGGTGGGATGTGCCTTGGTGTGTTGGAGGGGATTTCAACGTCACTCGTTTTCTGAGTGAGAGATCTTCAGATTCTGGTTTTATCTTGGCAACGAGGGAGTTTTCTGAATTCATTTTTGAGGCTGATTTTGTTGACTTAACTCTTGCAGGGGTGCCTTTATGTGGTTTAATAATAGGACTTGGCCCCGTTTGGATAGGTTTTTGGTATCTCCTTTGTGGGGATCTCATTTCCCCGAGGTGTGCCAGAAGCGTTTGTCTAGAATTTGTTCGAACCATTTCCCTATGCTTTTGGATTGTGGTGGTATTCACGGAAGTCGTAGATATATTAAGTTTGAAAATATGTGGCTGTTGACTAATGCTTTCAAAGATATGGTGAAAAATGGTAAATTTCCTATCAATTGTTTGGTACCCTAGTTTCATATTGGCTGGTAAGTTAAAGGCTTTGAAAAGGGATTTGAAGGACTGGAATGAACAAGTCTTTGGGAATGTGGATAGACATATGGAGTCTCTTATTGAGGAATTGTAGGGGTTGGAGAGTCGGGTAGAGGGTAGTATTATTTCGGATGATGAGATTTTGAGGAAGAGGTTTATTGGGTCTGAATTAGAGAAGGTGATTCTGTTGGAGGAGACTTCATGGATGCAGAAATCAAGGGCCCTAAGTTTAAAGAAGGGGATAAATGTACAAAGTGTTTTCATAGGGTGGCAAACTCCCATTGGAGAAACAATGCTATTGAATTGATTGAGGTTGATGGTGCTGTTTTTTCTGATCAATCTGACATTAAGGAGCATATTTGCCTTTTCCATGAGAATCTTCTTCCGGAGCAGCATGATTGGAGGCCAAAACTGGATAGTTTAGAGTTTGATACTATTGACCCTCTGAGCACCCAATGGCTTGAGCGACCTTTTGAAGAGAACGAGGTTCTTACTGTGGTAAGAGGGATGGTCAGAGTTAAGACTCCTGGTCCAGATGGTTTTACTATGGCTTTCTTTTAGGATTGTTGGGACATTGTGCAGGAGGATGTGATGAAAGTGTTTCATGAATTATTCTCTTTTGGTAAGTTGGAAAAGAGTCTAAATTTTACTTTTATTGCACTTATCCCAAAAAGGACGGGAGCTTCTGATGTGAAGAATTTTCTTCCCATTAGTCTAGTTAATGGGGTCTACAAAATAATTTCTAAAGTGTTGGTCAATCGATTGAGTAATGTCAAGGAGATGATTATTTTGAAATTGCAGAATGTGTTTGTTAGAGTGAGTCGTATTCTAGATTCTGTATTAATTGCAAATGAATGTCTGGATAGTAGAATTAAATCGGGTGAGCCAGGTATTTTATGTAAGCTTGATATGGAGAAGGCTAATGATCATGTCAATTGGAATTTTCTGTTTTCTCTTTTGGGGAAATTGGTTTTGGGGGGAGGTGGTGTGGTTGGATCAAACATTGTGTTTTGACAGCTCGTTTCTTAGTTTTAGTGAATGGTTCTCCTGAGGTGGTTTTTAATAGTTCCCGTGGTTTGAGACAAGGGTACTCGTTGTCTCCTTTTCTTTTTTTCATCGTGATGGATGCTCTTCTTTGTATGTTGGGGTTGTGGTTGGCAATGGTTTGTTGTCAGGTTTCATGGTAGGAGGGTCTCAAGAAGGCCAGATTAGGCCTTAAGGTAAATCTAGAAAAGTCCAAGCTGGTACCAATGGGCTAGGTGAGAAATATGAGTAGGTTGGCAAGTATTCTGGATTGTCAGGTTTCCTCTTTGCTGATTATTTACCTTGGGCTTCCTTTGGGGCTACATTCAAGGCTAGTACGGTTTGGGATGGGGTGTTGGAGAAGGTAGAGAGAAGGTTGGTAGGTTGGAAGAGGTTGTATTTGTCAAAAAGGGAAAAAATCACCCTTATCAAAAGTACATTGTCTAACCAACATTATATTTTCGATCTTTATTTCTCATTCCAATTGGTGTGGATAAAAGATTGGAGAAGTTATTTCGAAACTTTTTGCAGGAGGTATAAGGGAAGAAGCTAAGTTTCATTTGGTTAGTTGGTATAAGATTTGTGCTCCTTTGTCATTTGGTGGGTTGGGGTTTCAGAAGTTGAGTCTCTTTAATAAAGCATTATTAGGGAAGTTGTGGAGGTTGTCACTAAGATAGGACTTAATTAGACTCTAACACTAGCTGTTGTAAATAGTCATAACACTAGCTATTGTAAATACGTATAAAGCCAGGAAACCTGGAAACATGGAACCAGGAAACACGCTAGTAAATCTGGCCAGAAAATATGGTAGAAAATTTGGCACAAATCTAAACTCTTCTCTATATATTAAGGTACAAACCCTATGGAAAAGGGCATTCAGACAAATTGACATGGTACCAGAGCTACTATTATGATATTCGTGGTCTTGATCATTCGTGTGTGTGTGATGGGAATAATTTTCTCTCTATTTTGCAAGATTTTTTGCTTCAGGGGTTTCTTTGTGGGATTCTTGAGGTGTTCCAACGTGTGGATTTGTGTGGTTATCGGCGTTACCTGGT
The DNA here is from genome assembly GCA_029856935.1 of Cyclocarya paliurus. Taxonomy (NCBI): domain Eukaryota; kingdom Viridiplantae; phylum Streptophyta; class Magnoliopsida; order Fagales; family Juglandaceae; genus Cyclocarya; species Cyclocarya paliurus. The sequence goes on along the minus strand of CM056946.1, from coordinate 21,973,339 downwards.
GGTGGAGTGTTCTCCGAGTGGGCAACAAGAGAAACTCGGGGGCTTCTTGTGGTGGCTGCGTACTTCTGAGGCTGTCGGTAGTGTCTGGTGGTGAATGGGTGTTGGTTGACCATTTCTGTAGTGGCTGACGACGGCGTTGGGTTAGGCATCTGGTGTGTGCCAATTTTTCTTGGTGCTCGCGTAGTGGTGGCGGCTCTCTCTGTGGTTGTTGGTGCTCTCTGTGGGTGGTGGTGTAGTCGTCGGGGTCCTCTGTGAGTGGCTAGTGGCTAGCTCATTTCTTCTACGCACTTCCACTTTCCTACGTCTTCATCGTCTCCGATTGGATCCTGCAACAGTTGCTATCCTATTCCAAGATCAATATTGAGTGAAAGAGAGAAAAGATGGTGGGGATTATTAATCGGAAAATTTGTGCTGGAGGCTCTTCTCTTCTGACTTCTGACAGTCCTTGCAGTGGACTCGTTCCTCCGCGTCGGCATTGAGAAGCTACTCATCTGCAGCAAAAGAGATGACAGTGAGAGACGCTCTAAACTCTGCACTTGATGAGGAAATGTCTGCTGATCCCAAAGTGTTCTTGATGGGTGAAGAGGTTGGGGAATATCAGGGTGCATACAAGATAACCAAGGGGCTGTTGGAAAAGTATGGTCCCAAGAGGGTTCTTGATACGCCAACAGAGGCTGGGTTTACAGGGATTGGAGTTGGTGCTGCTTACCATGGACTGCGGCCTATTATAGAGTTTATGACATTTAACTTCTCTATGCAGGCAATTGACCACATTGTTAATTTTGCCACAAAATCAAACTATATGTCTGTTGCTGGAGTTGGTGCCCATAGTTTTCCGAGGGCCTAATGGTGCTGCTATTGGAGTTGGTGCCCAACACTCTCAATATTATGCTGCATGGTTTGGATCCTGCCTTGGGTTGAAAGTGTTGACCCCATACTCATTTGAAGATGCTCGTGGACTACTAAAGGCTACCATAAGGGATCCTGATCCTGTCGTTTTCCTTGAAAATGCACGCAAAATTTATCAAAACATGCATGCGGAGGCTGTTTCAATCCATAAACCTCTAAGGAAGGTGTAGCAAACATGCCGGGAGGTGGAGACATAGATTTCTTCCTTTAGATCCCCATATAGAAAAGCATTCTTCACATCCATCTATCGGAGAGACCACCCTTGTGACGCAGCAATTTCCAAATAGTCCTTACAATAGTCATTTTGGCAACAAGTGCAAATGTCTCTTCATAATGAATACCATACTCCTGCCTGTTTCCAAGGGCCACGAGATGGGCCTTATATCTGTCCAGTGAGCCATCAGATCGAAACTTGACTGAGTACACCCATTTACAACCAATAGGTTTGACACCAGAGGGACAAGTCACGAGATCCCAAGTGTGATTGTCTTGAAGGGCTTGTATTTCTTCTTGCATGGCCTGCTGCCAACATGCTTGGGTGGTTGCCTAGGTATAAGAGTGAGGAACAAAAATGGTATCGAGAGTGGTAGTAAGCAAGGTATGAGGAAAACCATACCTATACGATATCTGAAGGGCACCTCTACATGCGGGTTGTTCTTTCCTAAAGAATCTTCCTTATAGTTGGCGGGTTATAGTGATGTTGATTGGCCTAGATGTGCAAATACTCGTCGTTCTATTATTGGGCGGTGCATGTTCTTAGGTAGTGTACTCATTTCTTAGAAGAGTAAGAAACAAGACAGAGTTTCCAAGTCCTCCACTGAGTCTGAATATTGTGCTATGTCTTCCGCTTGCTCTAAGATCACATGGTTTCGTGGGTTATTAGGAGAACTTGGCTTTCTTTAGCTTCATTCCACTCCTCTCCATGCTGATAATACCAGTGCTATCCAGATTGCTGCTAATCCTATTTTCCATGAGTGCACGAAACACATCGAAGTTGATTGTCATTCAATCCGTGAAGCTTTCGACAAGCATGTGATCACTTTTCCTCACATTTCCACCACACTTCAAACTGCTGACATCTTCACTAAAGCTCTTCCTCGACATCGACATCAATTCTTGATTGACAAATTGATACTTCTAGATCTCCCAGCATCAATTTGAGGGGGGATGTCACTAAGATAGGACTTAATTAGACTCTAACACTAGCTATTGTAAATAGTCATAACACTAGCTATTGTAAATAGGTATAAGCTAGGAAACCTGGAAACACGCTAGTAAATCTGGCCAGAAAATATGGCACTTATGTAAACTCTTCTCTATATATTAAGGTACAAACCCTATGGAAAAGGGCATTCAGACAAATTGACAATGTGATTGTTTGTGGAGGGCTGCGATTGATTCTAAATAGGGGAGTGGTGTTCTTGGGAGGTATGAGGTACTTATGGTGTGTGAGTGTGGAAAAATATTAGGAGAGTTTGGTATGCTTTTGTAAAACATGTGATCTTTGTGGTTGGGGAAGGCTACAGAGTTCGTTTTAGGCATGATCCATGATGTGGTGGTAGGGCTCTTTTTGCTATTTTTCCTGATCTTTTTCGTATTTCTCAGTATCTGGATGCTTCTATGGCTGAGTTTTCTTATTGTTCTAGTGGCTCTTCTCATTGGAATGCTCTTTTTTCTAGAGCTGTGAATGATTGGGAAATGGGGGCTGTTTCTGAACTGTCTGGTTTATTGTATGCTACTCAGCATGGGTGGGGTATGAGGGATAAGATGGTATGGATGCATACTGGTAACAAGTTTTCAGTTCGTTCTTGGTATGAGATGCCGTCTAGGCCAAATGGGGTTCATTCTTTTCCTTGGAAGAGTATTTGGAAGAGTAAGGTGCCTTAAAAGGTTGCAGCCTTTGGCTGGCCTGCTTCTTTAGGGAAGATTTTGACATTTGGATAATCTCAGGAAGTGTGGATTAATTGTTTTGGACACCAACTAGTGTGTATGATTTTCTTATTTCTTTTTCGAGTTCCTGACTTGTAATAGGTTCAGTTTTTGTATACTTCTTGTGTACTTGGCTTTGCCTTCTTACTTGTCTCAATAAATTTTCTTACTCGTAAAAAAAAAAAGTTTCAGTGCACTCATTTTTTAATGACTACAAGATCTTGGGAAATTAAGATGCAAATGTTATTTACGCATAAAAAAAAGATGCAAGTGTTATTTAATGATCATCTTCTGGTCTCTTGTGCAGTAAAACCACGATGTCTTCCAGGAATTAATTTCATTAAATTATTAGGAGGTAATCTACTACAGCTCAGTTTAGGTGAATTCAAAGGTCTTACAAAATGGAAAAAGTCTGCATTCAAGTTTTTAACTCCGACGTTTTGTCTTTTTGTATTTTATTTTTCCAAATGAGTTACACTCATGACTTACTTGCATGTCCTTTATTACAGACAATGAAGAAGCCTTTGATGAATTATATTGTATCGCATTTGAAATGATGGATGCTCAATGGCTCGCAATGAATGCTTCCTACATGGACTTCAATGTATAATCTCTCCCTCTCTCTCAAAGTCATGGAAAACAGTTTAAAATACTTCTCTCCTTAGATTTCCAGAAAAGATAGAATAAGAATTCCCAAGTGCTCTTTTCTTTCATGTGTTTTATTGGGGTACTAAAAGCACAAGGTCCTACTACTTTGTTACGATCCCACATCGACTAAGTATGGGATTGATTGATGGTTGATAAGTCTCTAGGCACTCTTGCCTTGTAAGCTAGTTTTCAAGGGTGAGTTTTACCTAGTAGGTTCATAACAAATGGTATTAGAGCCACCCCACATCTAAGGCCATGTTGTGACGGCTGCAATCGTGTGGCACGGGGGGTGATGCTAGCATGGTAGTGTTCGCAGGGAGCTAGGAAAAGACCTAGCGCACAGCCAGCCTGTGTGAGCGCCGAGACTACCGTGGACGTTGGCTGCAGAGCGTGGTGGTTGTTACGATCTCACATCGACTAAGTATGGGATTGATTCATGGTTTATAAGTCCCTAGGCACCCTTCCCTTATAAGCTAGTTTTCAATGGTGAGTTCTACCTAGTAGGTTCATAACATACTTTTTTTTTTATTCATTTCAATTTGCACCCCCAAATTTCACCCGTTTTTCAAATGGCACCTAAAACTATGGAAACAAACAATTGGATACCATAAACTACCAAATTATTTCAATTTGCACCCTCCATCCAACCAACCCGTTAGTTCTAACGAAACCTAGACATGTGACTTGCACATGCATAGGGTTCTGTTCCTTGTGAAAGTCTAGAGTACTTTTGGTAGAGATGCTTTTGCTATTAATAGAAAGAACTTAAACAAAAATTACATTGTTTCCCATGCTACTTCATTGCAGAAATGACATACCTTGGGATCTAAAACTCTGAAATAGAAGAATGAAACCATTTTCTGCCAAGTTATGAATTTCTTTGTGTTTGCCCCTTTTTAACTCATTGAAACTGGAACCAAGCAGCTTTGATCTCTGCTGTGGCAGTATAGTTGGTTTCTTTCTCGACCAATGATTGATAATGAGAAGAGATTTGGAAGTCCTATGGCTTTTTCTAGCAGCCTCTCCACATAGGGTATCTTGGGCCTTTTTCAGACGGAACCCTAGACACGTGTGCATCATGTATTTATGGGTCAGTCAAAGCTAACAAATCAGTTGGATGGAGTGTGCAATTTAAAAGAAATTGATAGTTTGGGTTACTCATTGTTTGTTTTGATAAATAGGATGCAATTTGAAAAAGAGTGATAGTTTGGGTGTGCAACGTGAAATTAGCCGTTTTTTTTTCATATTGCTCTGGGAACCACAAATGTAGTTGCCTGTTGCTTACTAAGATGGCCCATTTCCTACCGTGAAAAATGCTATTCATCATCATCTTATCATTTGTTGACATAGCCTTGAATCATTGGTAGATAAGTGAAAAATAACCAATAGTTTTCCAATCATTTGATGTCTCATCAAGGGATGATGACAGGATTATGGATGAATATAATTTTTCTTCTTGCTCTATAGAAACACAGCTTCCTTGTCTATACAACATTATGCAAGAGGGTTTGATAACATCACCTAGAGCATGCATCTCCAGAGGTACAGTTAAAGGAAAATAAAGGAGAAAAGGGATAAGTAGGTGAACATATGGATTGTTGTAGAATCATGTCCACCACAAGATTGGTATCCCCCTCATTGCTTGTACACTTACATAAATTTCACAATGAAAGTGATGCCTCTACTCTTGCTTTGCTTTTTCCTGGTAACTTGCTTCTGAGGATTCTTCTATGCCCTGTTTTGCCAATGAATTAATAAGTCCCAAATAGTTATACTCAATGACTCGTCCGGGAACACTGACTCGTTTCGGTTTTTTTTTTTTTGTTGTTTCCACTTCTTTAGGAGGTATTACAAGTAACAAGGACCCAGTTGGAAAGAGAGCTGTCTTTAGAAGACATTAACAGTATACAAGATCTTCCAGCGTTCAATTTGCTGTACCAGTGACAATGCGTCTCAGCTCATCAAAAGAAACAAAAGCATTGTGTAAACATGGACGTACAGGTTTCTTACCAATGCAGATATCAGCAAGACGGGGGGACAATCTAGCGGTTTTTCTGTGAGTTTGCAGTAATACATGTCACTTTTGGAGGTCCCACAGCAGACATTTGTATACTAAATGGACTTCAAATGAGCTGGTAGTTGAGGCTAGATTTATAATGAACTTTCTAACTCTGTAAACTATAGCATTTTTTTCTTTCTTTTTCTAGAAAGAAAATGCCAGAAAAATAGGGTGGCAAGATGCGGAAATTGACACAGAATGAGAGAGTCAACCTATTTTATTAACGAACTTGGCCTTTGTGATTGCTAAATTTTATAGGCTATCAATGCACAAGAGATGATCCTCTAACTTACCGTCTCAGGAGAGTAGTACTTTACATTGGCGCTGCTCCATTATGCGTAGCAGTTCCATACCCACCTAAGGGAGGACAAACTGGATTTGTAGGTTATGGTTTGACGTTTGCCAACTTAAATAGAAAGTTAAGATGCTCAGATGCTAGAATGGATATAACCAAACCATCTTGAGGGTAATTCGAGACACAAAAAATTTTTGTTTTCTTTCAGTACGTATGGTTTTCATCTGATATTGGTAAGTTTGCATGTTTGTCATATATGGTAAAAGATTGAAAGCCAAGTTGTCAACGTTTAAGATTTTGGTTGAAAAGATTGAATCCCACCTTCAAGTGATTCTTCATCTTCATATATTATTTCATGAATCTGAAACAAGTGGACTATTATTATTGTTTTGAAGGCAAGATTTGCTCTGATATGGATCAACCAGAGTACAAAAGTAAGGGTAGAGCCCCACGATCATCCCTGAAAAATAAACTATTAAAAAAATTATTGGTCTGCAACTTAACTACAATTTCATTTAAAAAATTATTATTTTTACTTCAAATCAGAAATATTGTCCTTGTAACGATTCAAAGTACATAAAAAATAATTTTTTGATGCTTAACTGTAATTGGTTTCCACATTGTTGGGCCTAGGTTGGTTTAATAGGTAAGGAAATGGCCGCAGGCGACTAAAGACGTGGTCATGAGAGATCTACATGCATTAAGGCAACTAAGGGATAAAGCTTAATAGAACGCACCATACGATGGCAAGAATGGAACTCCATAATCATGCTCGATCCGAAATCATCACCGGACAATCTTCCTATAATCAACTGTCACAAAGGTAAATCTAGGTGAGATACTCGCACCAAATTGACCCTATTAACACCTGAATCATACTCCAAAAGGAATCATATATACTTGCACAGGATCAACCCTCATTCTATATAAATACGTCATCAAGTACGCTTTTAACAATGCGCATGTGATTGGGGTTAACATTCGCATAAATGGTCGGCGACTAAGGTTAGCATACACACATGGGACTGGGGCTAGCCTCTGTTTGAATTGTGGTCAAGAGAATCTACCCCTTATCAAACTCGCCTCTTGGGAGAAAAATAGAACGTTAACAATGCGCATGCGATCGGAGTTAACATTCACGCCAATAGTTGGCGTCTAATGCTAGCATAAACGCATGTGATGTGGCTTAGGCTCAGCCTGAATAGCGGTCGAGAGAATCTCTTGTTCATCTAACTCGCCCCTTAAGGCGAGCAATCGGATATTAACAATGCACATGCAATCGAGATTAACATTGGTACCAATGATTGGTAACTAAGGCACGCAGGTGGACGGGGTATGATTTCGTTTGAATAGGGGTCAAAAGAATCTCCCGCTCCCTTAATGCATCTCTTGGCGACCAACACATATCTAAAAATGAGGCCTAGTTGGAAGCATGGTCGACAGTGACTAGCAAACACAGCGTTAGTGGACAACACCTATCTGAAAAACAAGAACTAGCCTAGCACAAGTTAAACCTTGGCGCTCAGAGCTAATACCCTTCTTAGCAACCATTACAGTCAAAGAAGTAGTGCGGTAAAGACATCAGAAAATGAAGAGAACAAAGTGAAGTCTATGGCGAACATAAAATACAATCCATAACCAAACGCCTTAACAACATTTAAATTAAGGTATGTCCCTTACAGAATAAGTCTATTACAAAACATAATGAATAACACTATAACCAATGCAAACAAATGGAGGAATCACCATCGGCCTAGAAGGACAGGCCACCATCAAGAAGAGGACACAACCGATCAAAGAACGCTTCTAGCATAACATGGGCACCCAAGGAATATAATATGGTCATCACTGCCTTAACAAGAAGAATGCTGCACAAGCTCAAATTCCTTAGGTCAGTCATAGGGTTAGTCAGCAAGAACCTCTTAAGCATCTGGAGACCAAGTTGTACCCAATTCCCTACGCTCCATTAGCCTTGGCCTCTTGGAGGGCCGTGTCGAGTTAGCTAACTTTCCCTAAGACCCTAGCCAAGTTCTTTCGCAAGGCCCCATTAGATTCAACAACCCGCGTATAACTACTCTTAGTCTTGTTGTGCTCGTCTCAAATGCTATTGTATTGGGTAGCGATTTCTTTTAGCTAACCTTGAGCATTTTCAAATTCATTGCGGAGTTTTCGACACGATTTTTGGCTTGCTGTGAACATTTCCGAGTACCTCATGCTATGATCTTTCTTTACCCGAGTGGTCTTAGATGCCTACTCCAACCTAGCTCGGAGTTACTGGTTATTGAGTAGACCACTCTCACCTCCAGCAAAAAGGCAACTTCTCCATCAATTTTCAACTCAGCAGCCAAGCTTCCAGAAGGTTCAGGAGTAACGTAGATTACTAGGTTGGCTGTGTGTTGATTCTGTTATGATGAATATATTGTGTAGTGCTCTGGCAAGGTGTCTGTTGTAACAAACTCTACAATATTCTCTGTATAGTGCGTACCAGCCGCTTGCTATTTTGTCTACAACAATTATGTTATTCTAGTTTGTATTTAAACACCACTTGTATTCTTTTGTAAATCAATGAGAATAAAATATTCATCCCCTCAAAACTCTATCATGGTGCCAGAGCTGAGATATGACTAACGTCCTCCATGGGTGCCTCCGAAAAAAATTCTTCTCCCACCCTCCTTCATCCCAGCAACTTCTCTTATCTTGTTTCTGTCAAGTTAAGCTCAGACAGCTACCTCCTTTGGCGAGCCCAAATCATCCCCTATCTCCATGGCCAAGAACTCTATCATTTCAACGATGGCTCCTCTCCCCGTCCTCCTCCGGTACTTCCAACTTCTTCTCACTCTTCGTCACTTTCTTCCCCACCCCAGCCAAACCCAGCGTACCTCCAGTGGCATCGCACAGATCAGATGCTCCTCAGTGCCCTTCTTTCATCTCTCACCGAACCTATTCTTGCCCAAACCATTGCATCTTGCACATCCCGTGAACTTTGGATCAATCTTGACACCATGTTCACTTCTCAATCTCAGGCCAAAGTTTTTCAAATATGCCATCAACTAACCAACCTCAAAAAAGGTTATCTCTTAGTCATTGATTACTATAAAAAAGTGCTTCTCCTTTCTGATACCATGACTGCTACCAGTGAACCACTAAGAGATTCTGAAGTGGTTTCCTACATTCTAAATGGTCTAAATTCGAAGTTTGAACCCTTTGTCATTTCTGTTAGTACTCATTCAACTCCTATCACATTCGCCTCAACCTTCTCCTTACTTTTGAAAGTCGAGTTTCCCTCAACTCTATCCAGCAAGGTCTTCTTCCTCAGTCATTTACAAACATTACCAATGTCTCTTCCCAACGTGGTGGTCGAAGTACTATCGAGGTGGCCATCAAGGTTATCGAGGTGGCCGTTCCTTTCAATCTTTCCAGCAATCTCCCCAATCCTCTAACAAACCCACTTGTCAGGTGTGCAACAAAGTTGGACATGTTGCATTGCAATGCTATCACAGGTTCGATCAAGCATATCAGTTTAAACCTCCCAAATCTCTCTCTGCCCACTATACCAGTGCACAATCACAATGGTAGCCTGATTCTGCGACTACAAATCATCTCACTTCCAACATGCAAAATCTCAAAATATTTGCCGAGCCTTACATAGGTGATGAATAGATTAAAGTTGGCGATGGTAATGCTCTTTCCGTGACTCATTTTGCTGATTCTCAGTTCTTGACTTCTACATCCAAATTTCTTCTTTGAAATTTGCTTCATGTTCCTCTAATTACAAAAAACCTTATCTCTGTGAGTCAATTTTGCTGTGACAACTCAGTATTTTTTTAGTTTCATGACTCTTTTTTCCTTGTGAAGGACAAGCGGATGGGAACTCCTCTTCTCAAAGGCCCAACACATAATGATCTCTATGTTTTTCCATCTCCAACTCCTCTCAAGTTTGAACCTGTTGCTCTTGTTGGAGAAAGGACTACTGTAGCTCACTGGCATCACCATCTTGGTCATCCCTCCCTTCGGCTTGTTTCACATATTTTGCAGACCAAGTACTTGCCATTTCTCCCTTCTCAATCTAACTTTTTTTGTACTAGTTGTCCTCTTGCCAAGTGTCAGCAATTATCTTTTAAAAATTCTGTTCATAGGTCTATAAGACCTTTGCATTTAATTTATGTAGATGTTTGGGGACCATCCCCTTATATATGAAGAGATGGTTTTTGGTATTACATTTCTTGTGTTGATGATTATAGTCGTTTTACGTGATTTTATCTAGTTGCTTCTAAAGGTGACGCTACTTCCACTTTCCTCCTTTTTCAAAAATACGTTGAACGTCTTCTAGACACTAAAATCAAAATTGTTCAAAGTGATTGGGGTGGCGAATTTCGTCCTCTAACCCGTGCACTCAATTCTCAAGGAATCATGCATCATCTATCATGTCCTCATACTTACCAACAAAATGGTGTCGTTGAGAGGAAACATCGTTACATCGTTGAAACTGGTCTTGCACTCCTAGCAACGACATCCTTACTTTACAAATTTTGGACGGATGCTTTTCAAACCGCTGCCTATCTAATTAATTTTCTTCCCCCCCCCCCCCCAATCTTAAAAATAAATCACCTCATCTCCTTCTTCACAATCATGACCCAGATTATTCTTCCCTCAAAATTTTCGACTCAGAGTGCTGAACCAACCTTCGGCCATATAACACTCATAAAATTCATTTTCAATCAACTCGATGTCTTTTCCTCGGCTAAAGTCCTATGCACAAAGGATATAAATGCCTAGACCTCTCATCAGATCATATGTACATCTCACAGGATGTCATTTTCAACAAAAATTCATTCCTTTTTTCTTCTCAGTCCCCTTCGGCCCACACTCACCCCTCACAGAACACCTCACAGTCACCTACTTACTTACCATCAATTCTTGGCCCACGACCCTCTTTTTTTTCTCCAAGCCCAACTCCCTCTTCACTAAGTCCAGCCCTCCCACTAAGTCTAGCTTCATCACCGTCACCCTCACCCACCAATTCCCCTAACTTATCCTCCTCTGACTTATCTTCCTTGACAAACAATTCTCCCGAAACTTCCTCTGCATCTTCCCTTCCTCCACCGAGATCACCCATTATTACCAGATCCAAAACCGACTCCTCCAGACCCAAAATCTTCACAGATGACCTTATACCTTACCCACCCACTCGTCAATGCCTTAGCACCTCTCTTGAAATCCCAGAAGAACCAACTTCATACACTGTTGCTGCCTGTTTTCCAGACTGGTGTAATGCCATGTCCACTGAATTTCAGGCACTTATTCAAAGTCATACTTGGACTCTTGTTCCCCCTCCCCCCTCCTTTAACATCGTTGGTTGCAGGTGGGTATTCCGCACTAAGCACAGAGCCGACAGCACCATAGAATGATGGAAGGCATGACTTGTTGCTAAAGGGTTTCACCAATAGGAAGGTATTGATTATTTTGAAACTTTTAGTCCTATTGTAAAACCCACAACCATACGGCTTGTACTGTCCCTAGTTGTCTCCCATGGTTGGCCACTCCGTCAACTAGACATCCAAAATGCCTTTCTTCATGGAGACTTCATTGAAACAGTGTATATGGCTCAATCCGTGGGTTTCATTCACCTAGACCACCCAGATTATGTTTGTTGCTTACGGAAGGCCCTTTATGGCCTTAAGCAAGCTCCTAGAGCTTGGTTTGCACAGCTTAGTTCATGTTTGTGTCAATATGGTTTTACTCCATCAAAATCAGACCCATTTTGTTTGTTTATTTCTCTCAGTCCATTACAATTTTTGTTTTAATCTATGTTGATGACATAGTTGTTACCAGCTCTCATCCATCACAAATTGATCATCTCATTACTTTTCTTGCTTTGGTTTTTCCCATTAAAGACATAGGAAAATTGTCTTATTTCCTTGGAGTTGAAATCACTTACCTATCTGATGGGATTCATCTATCACAAAGGAAATATATTCGTGATATGTTATCCAGGACTAACATGCTCACTGCCAACCGGGTGACTTCTCCAATGGCAGCTTCAAGTCATCTTTCCCTTTTCGATACACCTTCTTTCTCTGATCCAACACTTTATAGAAGTGTTGTTGGAGGTCTCCAATACCTCTCTTTGACTCGTCCTAATATTGCTTTCTCGGTCAACAAAATTTGTCAATTCATGCACAATCTGAAGCACTCTCATTGGCAAGCTGTCAAACGACTTCTCAGATATCTCAAGCAAACCATAAATTTTGGACTCCTCATTCACAAATCCTCAACCCTCCAGCTTCAAGCCTTTTCTGACGCAGATTGGACAGGTTGACCAGATGATCGCCTCTCTATCGGTGGTTATTGTATTTTTCTTGGTTGAAATTTAATTTCTTGGAGCTCTCGCAAGCAATGCACTATCACTCGCTCAAGTACCGAGGCTGAATATAAATCTCTTGCAAACACAACAACCGAACTGATTTGGATTCAATCTCTCCTCAAAGAGCTTCATGTTTTTCTTCCTAAACCTCCATTACTTTGGTGTGATAATCTTGGTGCAACGTATCTCTCTGTTAATCTTATACTTCATTCTCGCACTAAACACATGGAAATATATTTCCATTTTGTTCGTGATCGTGTAGCTGCAAAAAGCCTCTAGGTTGCATTTCTTCCATCAAAGGAGTAATTAGCGGACATTCTCACAAAGCCAATAGTCTCATCTCGATTTCATCTGTTAAGGATGAGCCTCATAGTTGTTCACACACCAATCGGCTCACGGGGGCGTATTGAGCAGACCACTCTCACCTCCAGCTTAAAGGCAACTCCTCCATCAATGTCCAACTCAGCAACCAAGCTTCCAGAAGGTCTAGGAGTAATGTAGATTACTAGGTTGGCTGTGTGCTGATTCTATTATGATGAATATATTGTGTAGTGCTCTAGCAAGGTGTCTGTTGTAACAAACTCTGCAATATTCTCTGTACAGTAGCGTGAATACCAGCTGCTTGCTATTTTGTCTACAACAATTCTGTTATTCTAGTCTATATTTAAACACCACTTGTATTCTTTTGTAAATCAATGAGAATTAAATATTCATCTACTCAAAACTCTATCACTCGTTGACTTGGTAGTCAATAGTCAATTCATCCTTCAAGAATGTTGCGATTTGAATAGCCTTCCCTTTCCTCTCTAGGGCTTGCTCCAAATTCTCTAGAGTCCACACCAGTGAAGACCTTTTAGAGGCTAAAGTCTATGCAGATTAGACATCTCGGCCTTTAGTATAGTGACCTCAGCCTCTTGCATCTGCGATTGGTTGCCCAAATAGAGATAGGCCACTTCCCACCATTTATTTTCCTCAACCACCTCGGATATAGCCTAAAAGGCATCTTCCATATACAATTGGGAGGATTGAACCTTTTTCTCTAACTTGCATTGGCGTTGGCCAATTAACCAAGCCAGAGAAGATAGTCCCTACGAAGAATGCCCGATCTAGGACTGAGCAAAAATTCCGTAACTCCGACTTCATCCGACATCGGCACTCACTCCGATTTTTTCATAGTAAAAAAAAAGGAGTTCAAAGTTGGAGTCAGGTTGAAATTGGTGTGTTAAAAAAACTCTCTCCAATGCTTCGTGACTCTGACTATTTTAAAAAAAAAAAAAATTGTAAAACGATGTTGTTTTACATCTAATGTACCGCATAATGAATTTTATATTGAATGAAATGACTTCAATCCATTTAAAGTGGAATGACATCGTTTAAGTATAAAACAAGGTCCAAAACGACGAACCTCGCTCTCCCCCTCACTTCCCCTTCTCAGTCTTCTCTCTTCTCAATCCCAAGTCTCGTGTTCTCTCTGTCACCATCTTGCTACCTGCCTAGCCTTATCGTGAAACATTGCTCTTCACTATGACACCCTTCTCAATGTACTCTCTGTTGTCCTAAACTTAATTCACTTTATTTATTGACTTGATTAGATGTGAATTAAAAGCTGCTTTGGGTTTGATAGTTTGTTTGATTTTTAAGGTTTGCAAAAATTGAAGATTTTTCAGGTTTTATGGTTATTTGTGATTCGTGAACATTTTGTGGTTATTTTTTAAATGATAAGCAATTTTTATGGTGTGTATACTGTATAGGGAAAATGATTCAGTTTCTCCCGCTTGAGGGTGTTGTTGATTGCCAAATAGCATTTCATGGCTAAAAGTTTCGCTTAAATTTGGAAATCGAAATCTCATGATCGAGAGGAGTAAAGAAAAGGCAATATGGCATGTTAAAAGCTATATATGTGGTTTTTGTTTAAGATAAGAGATCCTTGACTTAGATTGTACAGCATACCAATTTCCCAAAGCTCTTGACACCATTTTAGTGGTATTGAATACACATGCCTATTGGGAGGAAGAAACTAAGCTACTCATCCAAGATATATAGTTTGTGTTATCTAATTTAATGGGTACTGAGTACGCAAAGTTAGGAAAAAAATTTATTAATATTTTCTCTCATACAAAATTGCATTGCTTTATTCTATTCTACTCATTGCTAGAGCCAAGTTTCTTTTCTTTGAGATTTGATTAGTGGAATAACTTTATCATAAGTGCCGTTCAAATAGGAACTAATGATAGAGATCAAGTATATCTTATCCACTTGGACATGGGTCATTTTTTAAATAAGAAATTAACATAAAGTTTTAAAGCAAAAAATCACAATCTAACTTTTTCTTTTGTTCAGAACTTCTTGCTGTTTTGAATATGGCTTCTTCTTTTTGCTGTTTGGCTTGCTATTTACATTTTGAATATGGCTTGCTAGTTTGGCTTCCTATGTATAATTATTCTTTTTTTTTTCTTTCTTTTTTCTCAAGTGGATATGGAAGTTACACCTACTTCAGACAATCTTCCTAATGTGAATGCTTCAGGGCCTACACCTACACCTACCTCGACAATAGGGACATTCAACCCTAGACACACATCTGCAGCTACTTCTTGTACAAGTAGTTGAATACCTTAAGGTCTCGGACCTAGTGTGGAAGGGAGGTTCTCATTTCTCACTAGGTTGGACCTGACTCGCCCACGAGAGGCCCAACAACGAAAGTGTAACCAGCCTACCAAACGGGATAAGAAGGAAGGTCAGGGCCAAAGGGGGAAGAGGTACAACGCAGGAAGATGGGACAACATTTGCTTTGACACAACTTTGCACACGTAAACTACAGTAGAGCCATGCCACATTAAAGTGTTAGATACAAAATGCAGGCTGGGATCCTGGAAGGAGCCTCTATCCCTGACAAAGTGCGCAAGTGATGGCCGTACTCACCAACTTGGCACATAGGATGTGACCCGGAGGGGCCACGCCACATTAAAGCCGACGACATAGTACCCAATATGGAGGATGGGCACCCTGGACACAGGAAACGGGAACCCCACCTCATCAAAAAGTATAAAATTTGAATTCCAGATTAGAATTATTTCTCACATACTCTTACATACATAAATTCTCTCTAAGGATCAAAAACTTAACTTAGGCATCAGAGGTGACTCACCACCCCCCAAGCCCTCACATTTCTCATGTTGCATGAGTATTGAGCCTAGTGACTAGTGTGGAAAACATGTCACTAATATTGATGCTGTCTGTGGCATGTCCTTTGCATTCCAGCAACAACGCGCTCTCAAATAACCCGCTAATAGGAAGCATCCTTGAGAAACATGGAAGTAAGGTTCGTAGAACCTCCAACGAGAGAATGAAGTCCTAAAGAGAAGGAACTGTGGGTCGTGAGAGGAGGCCGAGCCAAGTCAAAATGAACATGTTGAATCACGGAGCATAGAAGAAACAGACACCAACAAAGAAGAAAGGAGAAAGATACACCAAGAATTACATAGTCTCATGAAAAAGTATGAGGAGATGGCCAAAAAGATGGGTGCATCGTTGTCAGTTGGCCAATTACTCACTAGCACAGACTTACCTTACAGTGCAGAAATAATGGCAGTGCCATTACTGCCAAATTCAAAGTTCCCCAGATGGAGATGTACGATGGATCAAAGAACCCCATCAAACATCTAGAGACCATTAAAGCCCATATGAGTCTTCATAGGGTCCCTAGAGAAGCAACTTGTAGAGCCTTCCCACTGAAGTTGAAAGGTGTGGCAAGAAAGTGGTTCAAAGCGTTACCTCCAGGCTCAATTGATGACTTTGGAAAGTTAGGCCGACTATTTTTGACACAATTTATGTCTAGTAGAAGAAGGAGACACCCTCTTGCGTATCTCCTAATTGTAAAAAAACAGAGGATGAAAGCCTCAAGGCATATTTGGCCCAATTCAACAAAGAGCATATGATGACGGATGATCCTACAGGACAAGAAAATCATGCTAACGGCATTCTTCAAAGGCATTTGGCCTCAGAACCCATTTAGACAAAATTATCAAGAAAGACTCCCATTACATTGCGAGTGTTCATGGATAGGCAGAACAATTTCATCAATGCCAAGGACACTCTTAGGTTCCTAATAGCCCCAAGAAACAAGAAATTAGAACAAGTGGATAGAAGAACCAACATATCGGGCTAGATGAAAGCCATAGAGAAATCTAAAAAAGGGTAGCTTGACAGAAGACCATAATGGACATGTCATCACCTATAGGCAAGCCTTAGCAGGTCTTCGTTGGTCGCTTGTCCTGCCATGCTGGAGGGGGGAGTAGTGGTGCAGGCCTCCAGTAGCTGAGTCATTAGGCACCACAAAAGTGGAAGTAAGAACTGACTTCAAAGTAGTTGTCAACCAAGTCTTGGGAGAGTTTGTCTCGAAGTGTGAGAAACTGAAGAAATATTTGCAGTTAGTATGGGAAAAATGCATTTGTTTCTAGTATTTTTGTATCCAATAAGTGCCAAGGGGAGAGAATCAGAAGCTTGATAAGCTAGTGTGAGCCACCTTGGGATAGGATTCTGCCTTACCAGAATAGACAATCATTAGAACAATTGATGTACTCGCCATGGGGATCGAAATCTCAAAGGTAAGGTCTGGAGCATAGGAATGGGCGCTAGACGTGATAAATTACTGAGATCCAGTGGAGCTCCGTGTTGAAAAATGGGAGGGAGGGAAGGTAGAAAAAACCAAGCAACATGCTTCACTTTGATAGATGGAGTTTTGTATAGCTGAGGCTTCTCCGCACCCCTCCTACAATGTGTCTCACTGGAAGAGGTGCAATACATACTAGTTGAAATACACAAAAAGGTATGGGGGAATCATTTTGATAAAAGAGCATTAGCCAGAAATGTGGTAAGAGCAGGGTACTATTGGCCGTATGCTTTCAAAGTTGCATAAGAATTCGTCAGGAAATGCGTGAAATGCTAGTTGTACGCCATGATATCGCATTACCCACTAGAGGAATTGATGTCAATTGTGTCGCCTTAGCCATTCATACAGTGGGGAATCAATTTAGCCTGACCCTTGCCCTCAAGTAAGGGGTGGTGTAAGGTTCGTGGTCATCGTTGTAGGTTATTTCACCAAGTGGGTGGAGGCAGAAGCCCTAGCAACCTTCATGGAAAACAATACCACCTGGTTCTTGTGGAAGGCCATTGTTTCTAGATTTGGCATGCCCTATAGCATAATCTCAGACAACGAGCGTTAGTTCAATTCAGGTCACTATCGCGATTGGTGTGTGGAATTGGGAATCAAGTTCAAATACTCTTCTCCCCGGGTCCCAACAGGCCAATGGACAAGTCAAGGCCAGCAAGACGTTGTGTGGAATCCTAAAGAAGAAGCTAACTGATAAGATGGGGATTTGGGCGGAGGAGCTCCCATGGGTCGTATGGGCATACTAGACTACCGCTAGAACACCAACGAGAGAAATCCCTTCCTCACTCACCAACAGAAGCGAAGCGGTGGTACCTGTGGAAGTAGGGATGCCTACCTATAGGGTCTAGCGTTTCAACCAAAGCTCCAACGATGAGAAATTGGAAGAATAGCTAGACCTGTTGGAAGAAAAAAGATAGGAAGCTAAGATATGGACGAAAATCAACAAAAGAAAGCCTGAACACTACTTCAACAGGAGAGTCAGGCCTAGTACCTTCAAAGTGAAAGATTTGGTTTTGAGACAAGTAGGAGTAACCACACAAGAGGAGGGGAAGTTGGGGCCATGATTTGAGGATCATTTATCATCATTGCCAACAACAAACCTAGCTCTTATCGGCTTAAGGATGCCTAGTGAAATGAACTATCGTACCTGTGGAATGTAGAGCACTTGTGGAGATATGGTTTTGAGATAAACGGGTGGAGATAGTCCCTTTGACTACTCGACCCTCGTGCAAATAAAAGTCCACTCACTGGACTCATTGCAAACCAACGAGCGGTGTCAGTCACTATACAGGCCGACCCTCACGCAAATAAAAGCTAAGTCACTGGACTCATTGTTGAGAAATGGGTGGAGACAGTCCCTTGACTGTGCAGCCCTCATGCAAATAAAAGCAGAGTCACTGGACTCGCCATGAAGAAACTAGCACAAACAATCCCTTGATTGTCTGGCCCTCGCACAAATAAAAGCTAAGTCACTAGATTCGCCACGAACCAATGGGTGGAGACAATCCCTTGACTACCCAGCCCTTGTGCAAATAAAATTTGAGACACTGGACTCGTTGAGGACAAACAGGCATAGACAGTCCCTTCATTGCCCCTCGTGCAAATAAAAGTCGAGTCATTGGACTCACCACAAACACTGGGTGAAGACAGGCTCTAGATTGCCTGACCCTTGCTCAAATAAAAGAGCCACTAGACTCACCGCAAACACACAGGTGGAGACAGTCCTTTGATGGCCCAACTCTCATACAATTAAAAGTTGAGTCCCTTGATTGTTTGGCCCTATCACAATTACAAAAATGACTCACTGGATTCATGGCGAGCAAACGAGCAGAGACAATCCCTTCATTGCCTTAACTGACCTGCCTTCGTACAAATAAAAGTAAAGTCACTAGACCCACCGCAAACCAACAGGCGGTGACAGTCCCTTGACTACCCAACCCTTGGGAAAATCAAACTTGAGTCACTGGTTAGCCACAAACAAATGGGGGAAGACAATCCCTTGACTACCCTTCCCTCGTGTAAATAAAGGTCGAGTCACTGGATTTGCAGTGAATCAAAGAGCGGTGACAGTCCATTGATTACCCGGCCTTCACTCAAATAAAAGTAAAAAGTAAGTGAACACAATAGAACTGCGAAAAGGGAAAGAACATAACAGAATGAAAAAAGGAGGAAAAGCCTAAACTAGTGAAGATCAACAGAAGTTTCATAAGAGGTAAATTCATTTCCATTATAAAAATAAACAATCGTAACCATTACAAGTGAAGGGCCTAAAACTGTGTCCAGAAAAGCATCCGCATCAGATCTTTGCCCAATGAATTGGAGAATCAAAGCTCCTAGTAGTCAGGTTGGAGGGAGATGAGGTCAAAGGCCCTCAGGTCGGTTTGAGGGTTCTCCAATAGGTGATCCTTCAACCTGTCCAGGATTTCTTTGTAGTCATAACCCCAAAATCTTGGTTGTCGACCTTCTTCATTGTCGACATTTGTGCAGAATGACGGGCCAGGGCCCCCTTTGAGTCCACTAGCTTGGACCTCAAGGCTTCAACTTCCAGGTCCTGAGAGGTTAGCTCCTTTTGGGAAGTGGCCAACCCAAACTCCATAACCTCTATTTACAAGTCGCCTCTGTCAGAAGAAATTTTAGACTCAAAATTCTTGACTTGCCTGTCTAAAGATTTGAGGAGCTCAACCTTTCACTTCTAGGACTTCGTAAGGTTCTGGTGCATCTTCTACAACCAGTTGTATGACCTTACGTTAGAATTATGCTATTTAACTAGCATATCCTTCTCACCCTTGAGGTCGTGGAATGATTTCATAAGCTCCTCCAACTCCGCTTCCTGACAAGCCATTTTTTCTCGCAAAGTGTCCAGCTCTTCCTCCAAAAGCTTGGCTGTGAGCGACCTTTTTTTGAGACTTAGCCAAGTCGTTTCAAAGGAAGGTCTTCTACTGGCAAAGCCTAGCAATCTTTTTCTTCTTGCGCTGACGGTTGGAGTACACATGGATGAAGGCCTCCATCACATCGTCCCTCTCTCCATTTGCCTTGCAGACCTTCAGGCGAGTTAGGATGGCAAGGGCCTGCAATGCTCATACCTCCTCTTCCAACTAGCACCTTTCTTCCATGATCAAAGAGCCCAATAGGTTAACTCCCTGGCAACTCGAACATATTTAGATGAAGCAAAACGAAAGCATAAATGAAGAAGTATGACAAAGAGGAAAAAAATATCCTACCAAGGAGAATAAATCCTTGTGTTTGATGGCTTCTCGGCTAACAACCTCGATGTGAGCTCTATCGAAACTTGGCCCGGTCCTAGAAGTGCCGTCCCCACCAGCTCAAGATGTTTACCCCAAGCCTCCCAGCTGCTAGAGGGCCAAGGGAGGAGTTCAAGATTAAGTGCCTTCCCCCCTGTTAGGCACTAACTTGGGCTGGGTCTCATGGCTGCCTTCGACTTCAACCACCAGAACATGCCTCAATGTTCTCGAGGTGTCCGTATTAAACACCAGCTATTATTCAGGCATCCAATCAGCACCCTCTCCAACCACAATCTCCTACTTGTGCATCATTGAGGAGCCCTCGTCAACTACCAGCCCTTGCCCAGAAGTCCTGGAGGCGTCCACATAAACCACTAGCTCCAATAGAGGCTTCCCCTCAGCATCCCCATTAGCTATTTGCTCCTGCTCAGGAGACCCCAAGGAACTCCCATCAGTCACTGGCTCCTGGAATCGTCGCCTAGTTGACTTAGGTGGCCGCAACAATGGCCTCGGTTTATTGCTCACCTAGTGCACCTGTATCACCTAAATGAGCGATCACCGCGACAGGCTCCTCTAAGGTCGTTGATGAAACAACCTTAGGATAGGGTGATTTGTTGAAGGACGAGGAAGGTATGGAAACCATTTCCTCGCTGAGGTCAACGAATAATGGATGGCCCGGGGACAACCCCATGGAGTGGTCAGAGTGTGGAGAATGGGCACCGATGGGAACCTCAACACCTTAGTATCAATTGTCGTCTCTGGAGCGATGACGCGTACCTCAGCATCGTCATTTAGGAAGGTGAGTATCTCTAAGACATCCTCAAATTGTAGGATGGGAACACGAGACACCCTGAAAACAGGGGCAAGTAAGGAAAACAAGAAGACCATCTCAAGCTCTTCTTCATCATGGCTAGAGACCCCAATTGGCCCTTGATCACCCAACGGGGTAGAAGATGGGGGCATTGGTTGGGATAAAGCAAGGGGTTGGTCAGATAGGAGGGCATCCAAACTACCTGGGGTAGGCCGCTGACCTCAAGTCGGCTCTACGACCCCCAATGAGGATGAGTCCCGTGAAGACTGGCCGGGGGGAGGCAATCCAGGAGATTTAGAGCTGTTGCTACTGGGCCCTAATGGCTCACGAGCACCTCGTCCATAATATGAGGCTTCTTCCCTTTCCCTTCCACCAAAGGACTGGGAAGACTTTTCTGGTCTCGGGGAGCATACAGCTGCCTCGGGATACGATGATCCCCAAAACGAGATTGGTATGGAGACAACAGAAGTCAGTTGATGTTGGCTCTGATTAGCAAGGCGTCAATCCAAACTTCTTCCTAATGTGTCTCCACTTAGGCGTAGATCACTGCCAAACGATCATACTTTTGATCAGTTAAAACCAGGCAAATCTCCTTGTCCTTCGGAACAACCCCCCAAACGGCATGAACGAGAAATCACAACGGATTGCCTCTTTAGCAGGAAATTCTTAACCTTGACCCGATATAAATAGAATCGCTTAAACTAGTCCCTGACACGGAAAAAAAAAGGGGATCCTAGGCAGGTAACCCTATATCCCCTCAAGAACGGAAACTACACATATTAAGCAAGCAAATTAACATTCAAATAGTTTCCCAGTACCAGACATTAAGGCTTAAAGAGATTATTTTCCTGCAATTTCACCATTATAGTTGAGTCTTCACGAAGATGGCACCATCCTGCAAGAACTCGATTGATGCATGCCCCCATAAAGTTATGACTTGTTTCAATCACTATTCCATGCATGGGTCTTGATCACGCAGTTAATTTTCATAGTTCTTTGAATCTGATCCCTGAAGTACTAAATAATAGTTATGAAGGATTAAAGAACCTCATCATCAACCAGCAGTTTTAAGACGGGTCCTTCTCTCTCAGGAGTAAGGAAATTCTCTCTGCCAGTGACAGAGAGTTTATTCTCCCTACGTGCTAGTGGAGTACTGCATGGCAGACACAGATCTGTCCACCCTCTGGGAGGGACTGAACCTTACAGAGAATGAAGACCAAGATGTTGTTCTATCTGATAAATCCTTAGAAGCTGCAGCATTAAAGGGTAAACATTGCCTCTTGGTGTTGATTATAGCTGACCGAAGTTTCAACAAAGAAGCATTCCGAGCTACAATGCTACGAGTCTGGAGATCAATAGGTTGGATTCACTTTACTAAAGCAGGAGAGAATAAATTTCTTGTGGAATTTCAAAATCTTTCAGATCTTGGAAAAGTCCTCAAAGGCAGACCATGGTCCTTTGATAAGTCTATGATAGCCATCCACGAAGTCAATGGAAGCATTCCCATCTCTGCAATAACCTTTTCCCATGAACCATTCTGGGTGCAGCTACACAACATTCCTCTGGCAAGTATGAATAAATTTTATGGAGAACAAGTTGCATTTGGTATAGGACAGATCCTGGAAGTAGAAGTCGATGACAATGTCGAGTTGGAGTCACTTTCTAAAAGTCCTTGTTGATATTAACAAACCTCTGGCTCGAGGGAGATGGGTTAGAGTACTTCACCAGAAAACTTGGATTGCCTTTAAATATGAACGTCTACAAAACTTCTATTTTATGTGTGGTGTAATTAAACACAGAGGAAGAGGATGCCACCTTTCCAAACAGGATGATCAATCGCAGCAGCAATATGGCCCTTGGTTAAAGACTGGACCTGCCAAATTCACTGTTAAGGATTCCAAGAGATATGGTAATAAGCCTGAGACAAGTCAACATAGAGAAGATTCCAGTCATCAGCCAACAACGGCCGAGGAAGATACCAATAGCAGTGGTAAAGCTACTTTGGTGGAGGAGCAACCCCCAGATCAGAATCTTCCTTCTTCAGTTTCAGAGTCTGGTCCCACTCTACTTGAGAACCATCCTCACACTAGGACCCTTTTGACTCCTTTCACGAACCCCACCACCTCCAAATGTCCCTCGACTCCCACTTGTGCCACCTCAAAAAGTCAGTATCCTTCCACTCCCTTGAATACTTCTATTCCACCTATCTCCTTGGGCAAAGAGCAGATAACATCTCCTTCTGTAAAGGAAACTGCACTACCAAAAGTCCTTAGTGTAGTGGACCCACACTCAAAGTATGTCTCTCCATCTCTAGTGGATGAGATGGTTCACGACCAAATCCATCTAAGTCTTCATTCTACTACACCAATAAATCCAAAGAAAACAAAATGGAAGAGACTGGCTCGTGGAACCCCACCCATAACTCCCAGCTTGGGACTTATCACAAGAGGAGGAACCAACAGATTGGCCTCTCAAACCTCTCTGGATCCTAGCTCCCAACCTTCCAATTTCAAGAAATCCAAGATCCTACACTATGATGAGGTTCAAACCTCTTCGGCTAATCAGGTGGTGACTGCTAGGCAGCCCCACCAATCACAATGAAATGTCTCAGCTGGAACTGCCGAGGGCTTGGGAACCCTCGGACAGTTCGGGAACTACACCACCTGGTGTGTCAAAAGAGCCCACTCTTTGTTTTCCTCATGGAAACAAAGTGCCACATAAATAAGGTGGATCGAATTAGTAAGCAATGTGGATTTTCCAACTGTTTTGCAATTGACAGCAAAGGACTTAGTGGTGGTATAGCCTTGATGTGGAAAGAGAACCTTGATGTCAACCTGATTTCCTATACTAGATATCACATCTCAGTAGAGGTCCTCATCTCTGAGTGTCATCAGGCTATTATCCTCATAGGCTTCTATGGTCACCCTGAGGCTCACAAAAGAACAAGTAGTTGGGACCTAATGCGAGCACTGAAACCTTACTCAAACCAAGCCTGGATTTGTCTTGGTGATTTTAATGAAATATGTTTCCAGTTTGAAAAAAAGGGTGCTGCTTAAAGATCATACAGATTGATGGAGAATTTCAGAGCTGCAATCGAGGAATGTGACCTGAATGAGATTCCTTTTGACAATGATTACTTTACCTGGAATAATGGAAGGGAGGGAGATCAGTTTACCAAAGTTAAGTTGGATAGAGCACTAGGGAATTTAACATGGTTTAACCTTTTCCCAAATAGCAATGTAACTTCTTTAACTGCTCAATGCTCAGACCACTGTCCCATCTTATTATCAACTGATTCAAGCCTACAAGCTGAGGTCAATCACACTAGGCCTTTCAGATTTGAAGCTCAATGGATCTCCCGAATAGAATGCAGAGAACTGATAGCTAAGGCCTGGGATGATACTCCCAACCAAAACTCAAAAATGATGGAACTCTCAGCTAGCCTCAGTAGATGCAAGGAGTATCTTCAACTATGGAGCAAGAACCTTTTCAAAAAACAAAAGCAGCAAATTAACTCCAAGCTCTTACAAATCAAAAGGCTTCAAGAGGTTAATACAGGAAGAGGAAATGAGGAGATAAACATTCTCAGGGTTGAAGTAGACGGGTTACTTGAAGAAGAGGATATTAAATGGAAACAACGAGCTAAGCAAACATGGCTTAAGGAAGGAGATAGAAACACCAAATTCTACCACATGTGTGCAAATCAAAGGAAAAAACAGAATGCCATCATCAAAATCTCAAATGATTCCGGCTTTACTGCAACCAACCCAGAAGAAGCAAGTGAATTGTTTAACTTCTTCTTTAAAGATCTCTTTACTACTTCCCAGCCAAACCTCATTGATGAATGTCTAGAAGATTTGGAATTAGCAGTCTCGGATGATATGAATATCTCCCTCACTAAACAAGTCACCCTGGCAGAAGTTAAACATACTATTTTTAGCATGAATGGCCTAGGATCCCCAGGACCCGATGGCTTCCCAGCCATTTTCTACCAAAAATATTGGGATATTGTAGGCCACCGAACCTACTCAGCTGTACTTGAAGCTTTCAACTCCAATGACTGGCCAAGGAACTTCAATGATACTTATATTGCTTTAATCCCAAAAAAGAAGGTTCCCCTCTTAGTTTCAGAATTTAGACCTATTGCTCTTTGCAATGTCAATTATAAGATTTTGGCAAAAGTCCTTGCAAATAGACTGAAACCTCATCTCTCTAAGCTCATTTCTCCATCCCAAAGTGCCTTTGTCCCAGGCAGATTAATAACAGATAATGCTATCATAGCCTTTGAAACAATGCACACAATGAGTAATCTGTTGAAGGGTAAAGAGGGACATATGGCACTCAAGTTGGATATGAGTAAAGCCTATGACAGGATCGAATGGCCTTTCCTTGCAGCTGTGATGACTAAGTTGGGATTTGCTTCTAAATGGATCAATACCATCATGAACTGTGTTAATTCTGTATCATACTCAATTCTTCTAAATGGTGTTCCACAAACTCCATTCTCTCCTTCTAGAGGCATCAGACAAGGTGACTCTTTATCCCCATACTTATTCATTCTATGCGCTGAGAGTCTAAGTAAACTAATCCAAACAGCAGAAATCAAAGGAGCCATTACAGGAGTTCCTATTGGCAGATCTGGCATGCATGTTAGTCACTTATTCTTTGCAGATGATTGTCTTTTATTTTGCAAGGCAAATCCTCTAGAATGGAGTAGACTTCTCTACCTACTAGAGAAATATGAACAAGGTTCAGGCCAAAGACTCAACAAAGACAAAACTTCCATCTTTTTCAGCAAGAACACAAGAAAGGAAGCAAAAGATCTCATCATAGCAGTTGCTGGTATACAATCCTCTCAACCTTATGATAGGTATCTAGGTCTACCAACTCAGATTGGGAGAGACAAGCTAAAAAGCTTCAAAAGCATTATTGACCAAGTGAGAGGCAAAATAAGCAACTAGAAAATGAAGCACCTGAGTCAAGCTGGAAAAGAGATTCTCATCAAAGCAGTTCTCCAATCCATCCCAACATATAGCATGGGAGTCTTTAAATTACCTAAAGGTATAGTTGAGGAACTAAATAGACTCATCAGACAATATTGGTCGAGCAATCATGAGAACAGAGGCAAAATCAATTGGTGCTCTTGGGAACTAATGAGATGCTCAAAAATGGTTGGTGGTTTAGGCTTCAGGGATCTGGAATTCTGATAATGAAGCAAAAGCAATTATGTTAATATCTATCTGTGGTAGTCCTGACAAACTAAGGTGGCAAGGAACCAAGGATGGCATATTTTCTATTAGCAGTGCCTACAACCTGCAACTAACTCTTCACCATTCAACTCAAGGTCAATCTTCCCTTTCTACTACTACCACAGAAAAATGGGGAAGATTATGGAAGCTTCCTCTTACCAATACTGAAAAACTCTTCCTATGGAAGGCTTGCCATAATGCTTTACCTACCAAAGCTAACCTAAAAAGGAGAAGACTAATGGAAAACTCCAACTGCCCCATTTGCAATAGGCTGAAGAAACAGTGGAGCATGCTCTTTGGGAGTGTCCTGCAGCCAATTATGTATGGAACTACTACTCAAAACAATTTCAGAAGCAGGGAGTATACTTCCCATCTTTCAAAAAGATGGCCCTCAATATGTTAGCTGAAATGAAGGAATCTCTCTTAGTCGAATTTGCAGTGGTAATATGGAAGATTTGGAAGTAAAGAAATGAGTTCATCTTCAAACAGACCCTCATTAATCCACTTACTCTATCCTTTCAATCAAAACAAAAAATAGAAGAACTACAAATTCTGGCCATCCATTTACCAAATTCTTCTCAAATGGCAAGTAATCCAGTAGTTCATTGGGAGGCCCCTCCTCAAGATCTCTATAAGGTAAACCGGGCAGCAAATTTACCAAAATTATCCTGCATATGTGGTATTGGTGTGACTATCAGAGATTGGCAAGGGAAATTCATAGCAACAATGAGAATGAAGCAACCATTATTTCCTGATACCTGGCATGCAGAAGCTTATGTTGCTCAACAAGCTATTCTCTTAGCCTCAAATATTGGTCTACGAAATATCATCCTTGAAGGAAATGCACAGCAGATAGTGAAAAATCTTAATGAAAATATTGTCAACTGGTCTTCAACTGGAATGATTTTGATGGAAATTAGGATCTTATTAAACCAATTTGATTCATGGTCTATTCAATATGTACCAAGAGCTTCCAACGTGATAGCTCAAGATTTAGCAAAAAATGCTCATGTTATTGAAAATGTACTCATTGAACTTGAGGACACTCCATAATGTATTGACCATTTGGTCTCTACTTAATGAATATATTATTCCTTTCAAAAAAAAAATAATAATAGTTATGAAAAAGATGAATTAGTTGTTAATTAGTTTCAAGAATATTTGAGAAAAAAAAAAAACAAAAAATCTTCACAACCTTCTACTATTCATTCACACTCCACACTCTACATTTTTAATTTTTTTTTTAATTTTTTTTATCAAATAATTTTTATATGAATAGTGAATAAAAAATTTGAAATAATTTTTAAAAAAATATATTAAAAAATATTTAAAAATATGAAAATGTAAAGTGTGGATGAATAGTAAGAAGTTGTGTAGAAAAAAAAAAAAAAAAAAAAAGAAAAGAAAAGAAAAGAGATTAGCAAAACCTCGTGTCTGTGACGTATTGGGAATGGTATGTTGTACCTTGTCCAGGGTAGGACGTCAATGTCATAGGGAACCTTTATCACTGTACAATATCCCGCATGGCAGCTCAAATGCCCAGAAACGACGGCAACCTTTCTCAACTTTTATCTAATCAAAAGTCAAAAATTATATAACGTATTCAATAGGGAAATGATAGTTTCAATAGTAATATCGCTAATTATATAAAAATAAATAAATAAATAAAATATTCACGTAAAAAAAAATTATGTTTTAAAATATTTTTTTTTTTGTTTAAATGACTACATAATACTTAAACACTTCACTCTTATATCACTGGCTGTAAAAAGTAAGAGGTACCATTAAAATAATACAAGAATGAAGAAACTGATACACTGTTCTTTCTATTGCATTGTTTACCCTTTGCACACTGCAAGTGCAACATTTCAGTCAACAGCTAGGATTATCTCATCCAAAATGCACTGTTTTAAAGACCCCTTAACTAGGGGTGTAATCTATAGGATTTTGTATTTTTTTTAAAATCGAATCAATATATATTAATTTTAAAATTTTAAGAATCGATATCGAACTAATTTATTATCAAAATTGAAACTTTCAACTTTTCTTATTTCGGTTTGGTCTGGTCTTTTTTTTTTTTTTTAATTTTACAAATGATCTATGTTAGTAATAATATGATGTTTACATATATTAAACTATTAGTTTATTTATATTATAGTATAAATACATTATTTTATAATAATTAATACATACTTGTATAGTATTGAATTTAACTATATTCTAAATAAGTCCTAGACTTTTTATATAAGTATAAATAATCAAATGTGTTAAAATATATTTACAAAAAGAATATATATATATATATATATATTATAATTTATTATGTCAAAAATGTATCCTTGATATATATATATATCCAAAGTAAATTTATATTAATAACTTAATATTAATGTTTATGTTTAAGATTAGAATTTTATGTTATATTAAAAATTTTAAGATTATGTTTATGTTATATCACATATTATATTAATTTTATGTTATAAAATTAATAGAATTGAATAATAAGATTAGAATTTTATGTTAATTTAGCATAAAAAATTATAAATATATATACCAGTCTGATTCAATTTGAACCAGTTTTCAAAATATGAAAACCGGTATCACACTAGTTTAGGACCGGTTTTTAATTTTTAAAAATTGACACCATACCGAACTACTTAAAAATAAGACCGAACTCATAGGTTCGGTCCAGTCCAGTCCGGTTCAACTGGTTTTTCGGTTTTTTTTTTACACCCCTACCTTTATAGTTGTATCCCAATGAAAAAGGCTCAAAACCACACTCCCCTGCTATCTATTCAGCATCTGCAAGGAACAAGACAGAGTTATTCAATATGGAATTTGATCATGCTGGCCGTAGTAATAATAATGGTAGCAGTATTCTAAAAGGTAATGATATCTTTACACTTCTTTTATTATTATTTTATTACCTAACTGTTTTTTTTTCCTTTTGCTCTTTAAATCTTAATTAAAAATCTCAGAACGTTATCTTCTTGCATAATCTAAAAAAATTCAATCAGCTAACATTATCATATTATTTAATTAAAAATAAATTAAATTTTATAAAAATTAACATTCTTTTGCTCTTTGAGTCAATTTTTATAAAATTGAATTTATTTTGAATTAATTTACATGATTACGTTGGTTGATTGAATTTTTTTTTCTAGATAATACAAGAAGGTCATATTCTAAAATTTTTAATCCAGATTCAAATAGCAAAAAGAAAAAAATAACTAGATCATAAAGCAGTAATCAAGAAGATGTAAGGGTATTAATACCCGTATTCTAAATCAGTAGTCTCATGTTAGCTATAGATTAGAATAAAAGCAACCAATCCAATGATCCACATTAATATTTTATATATTGCAGGATTAAATTAAAATTAATGATATATATGATTATTAGATGTGCAAGTACTGCCTACTCTATTTGAAAAAAAAGATGAACCACTCTTGAAAACTTAATTTTTTTTATATCAATGTCGGCTTGGCCTACTTTTTTAAAAAAAAAGAATTAATGCACGAGATCAGTTGCACACCATAAAAGTGTAGCAATAATTCGATGATATTATTTTGAAGGGTCCTACTATAGGGACCGAGGCATTTGCACTCCAATAATGATCGATAGTGCATTTGCGTGTTTTTTAATAAAAATAAAACATCCCATATATATTAGCCAAATAATTATTTTTTCTTTGCTTATTCCAATGCTATTAATGCTATATATACCAATTAACAACCCTCACCGACGTTTTTTTCCTTTAAATAGAGACCTTAGTTCCAGGCTTTCATTGCACTAACTCACCATCGACTTCATTTCCAGGAGAAAAAAATGGAACGAAAAGAAGAAGTGGCATTGTTGAAAGGCCAAGCCGAAATTTGGCAACATTTATTTGCTTTTGCAGACTCTATGGCATTGAAATGTGCAGTGGAGCTCCGTCTTGCTGACATCATACACTCTCATAGTGTTCCCATTACTTTGTCCCAAATAGCCTCTGCCATTGACTCCCCTTCTCCTGATATCCCTTACCTTTCAAGAATAATGAGATCTCTGGTCTACAAAAAGATATTCACCGAACATCATCTATCGGACGGTGGAGATACAGTACTCTATGGACCTACCCACACGTCAAGATGGCTTTTGCATGATGCTGAGCTAACCCTAGCGCCATTGGTGTTAATGGAGAACAACCAGTGGCAACTGGCGCCGTGGCATTTCGATCCTGAGCCAATGCGTCAAGGAAGGTGGCATTGCATTCAAGAAGGCGCACGGCTTTGAGATGTGGGACTTTGCAGCAAGAAATCCTGAATTCAACAAGATTTTCAACGATGCCATGGCATGTACGACCAAGATCATGATGGGGGTGCTCCTGGCAGAATACAAGGACGGATTCGGTTCCATCGGATCATTGGTGGATGTAGGTGGTGGGACGGGAGAGATGATAGCTGAGATTATCAAGCAACATCCCCATATCAAAGGTATTAACTTCGATCTCCCACATGTTGTGGTAACAGCACCGGTGCACGAGGGGGTCTCCCATGTTGGAGGGAACATGTTTGAAGCCATTCCTAATGCTAATGCAATTCTCTTGAAGGTATTGTTCGGTGATCCAATATTAGGTTACACTTTTATATGTTTCTTTCAATAGTTTTCCTTTCCTTATATCCTTTTGGGGATCATATAATCCATGCAAACCCTATCATTACAAATTAATGTTGGTGCAGTGTGTACTACACGATTGGAGCGACGAACATTGCATCAAGATTCTGAGAAATTGCAAAGAAACAGTACCACAAAGGACTGGAAAGGTTATAATTGTTGATATTGTTATTGAGAAAGATAATGATGACTTATTTCAAGAGACGCGCATGGTGTACGACTTGTTGATGATGGCACACACCACTGGTGGGAAGGAGAGGAGTGAGCTTGAATGGAAGCAATTGCTGAAGGAAGGAGG
Organism: Cyclocarya paliurus; assembly: GCA_029856935.1. Classification (NCBI taxonomy): domain Eukaryota; kingdom Viridiplantae; phylum Streptophyta; class Magnoliopsida; order Fagales; family Juglandaceae; genus Cyclocarya; species Cyclocarya paliurus. The sequence goes on along the minus strand of CM056946.1, from coordinate 21,942,210 downwards.
CTTCCCTCGTTATAAAATCATCAAGCTCCCAGCTATAACATCTATAATTGAGGCCTATCCAGAGTGATATAATTATTAACTAATAAGACAACGTTAAGGTTGATTATTAATGAATAATTTGCGATTTAGTTTCTATATATAGGGACGTTGGATCTCAACTAAACCGAATTCAGTTTTCCTATTGTGTTTTTCCCTCTAATTTCATTCTGTAATTTGGCCACTACACTTAATTTCTTGATGGTCATGATGTCGATCTTTGGCAATATGTTGCAAGGAATTGTTGATTTTTAAGTACGTTATGCTTCATTACAAGGTATAATATATTAATTGAAGCATACAATTAGCACTATTATGCTACACTCGTTGGCACCCTAGCTAGCTCTTTTAACTTATAAATTGAGATGATCTGGTACAAACGAGCACTTCCATCGTCACCAATTAATCACACAAGATATTCGTCATTAGCACATCCCATATATATATATATATATGGTGCTGGCTGGCTGTTCCAGCTGCTGAATTACTATATATATATATGCATCATGAGTACGTATATATAACCTCTTATTTTGACCGAAGTCATGCTCATGGCTAAGGCCCTAGATAGAACTAGTACTTGGCCATGATTATTGAACGGACGAGTACTAGTTTGTCGAAACCAATGTCTGAGATATTTCGTCCAATCAAAATATTCAAACATAGTTATGGGATGCACGTACGTACGTACACAGGTGATGATCTGTGAGCATCCAGACCCAATGTCACGGCTGTGTGTCCAAAGCAATATGCATGACACTAGATATAAATAGAATTAATCTAACAACATATTAGCTAAACGGAAGCTTAATAATTGAAGCAATAAAGGAACTTCAAGAAGATCATGATCAGACAGAACTACGTACGTACTACTACAAATATTAGAGCAAAAAACTTATACATGCCGTGAGAGAGAAAGATGAGTAATACTACATACAATCGTATAGTATATAAGTATTGTATAGTCGCTTTGAAAAAAAGTGAGATCTTCAATTAAAAAATTAATTTCTTTTCATATAAGTCTCGTATTTATTTATTTTTTTCAAAATAATTACATGGCACTTGCACACTTACGATTATAACTATCATTTCTCTAATTGCTAAAAGAAAAATGTAAATATGGAAATTATTACACAGTTAAAAGGTTCCAATTATTGCATTAATCAAAATACATATTAAAATAGGAAATCGAGACTAAATGACAAAAGGGCTTTTTGTGACCAATTCTTTTGCGACAACTCCAATTTGATCGATCATTAATTCACTACAAGAGAAACCACCTTTTGCAAGCAAAGTTTGTTGTCACAAAAAATCTGCATAAAAAAAATAAATCTTTAAAAGAGTTAACTTTATCTTTGGTCTTCCCTTCTATTGACATACACTATAACACAATTGATTTTTAGTGACGGGTGGGAAATTGTGACAGTCCCAAGCTGTCACTAAAAAGTATTTTCTATAACGGTTTCTGGAAACTGTCACTAAAGATTGATGAGATTTTTTTTTTCTTTACGTTCGAACTTATGGAAAATTTACGTTCAAACGGCACATATACGTTTGGACATTGTGGCTACTTACATGCGAACGTGAAATATTTTGGCACCAACATTCAAACGCTATTAATTAACATTCGAACGTTAATTGTAAATTTAAATTAAATATGACTCTAATTTAAAAATTATGTGATTTTTATAGTGTATAATTTGTGAACAAGTCTAAAAAATTGACTTGTATATATTTATATATACATAATTTGTAAAATATAATTATATATATATAAATATATATATATATATATTTATATATACATATATTAAATAATATTGCTCCTTACATATATTAAAAGTAAAATACAAAATATGATAGAATTTCATAAACAACACTTAGATAAACGTATTGTTCACGAAATTCGTACTCTATATTTCCTCAGTCAAGCTATCAACCTTCTCGTTAAGGATACCTACACGACGGGCTCAATCTATACCCTATGAGCATGGAGTAAGAAACTTCATTGATTTTGCTCGGGCCTCTTCTGATAGTCGTGGTTACATTAAGTGTCCATATCAAAGGTATAAAAATTTGTGTGCGATAGGGTTGGCTAAAGTTGAAAGTCATATATTTATGAACGGTATGGATATGGGGTATACCCGATTGGTACTGCATGGTGAACTGTATGCACAGTCAGCGGATGCATTGTTTAGTCATTCGAATTATTTGCGACACATGGATGATGAGTATGAGCAGGATAAGATGGAGGAGATGTTGGATGACATTGGAGTTGAGATGTTTGTGGATGGCGTAGATGACAATCTTCCACCGTGTGGTCGAGGGATTGATTCTGAAAATTTCGCTGCAATGTGGGAAGATGCAAAGCGTGAGCTTTATCCAGGCCATACAAAACATTCCAAAATGTCATTTATTGTGCAGTTGCTTCACATTAAGTCATTGTGTGGGATGTTAACGAAAGCAATAAACATGATATTGGACTAATTTAATGAGGTGCTTCCCGAAGGGTCTGCATTGTCAAAGAACTTTTATGAAGCGAAACAGTTGAAAAATAGATTAGGGTTTGAGTACAAGTCCATACATGCATGTAAGAATGATTGTGTTTTGTTCTAGAAGGAGAAAGAGGAGAAACAAGCATGTCTGTATGCGAAGAGTCGAGATGGAAGACTAAGAAAAACGTGCTGATTAAGGTGTTGTGATATTTTCCCTTCAGACATAGGTTGCAAAGACAATATATGTCTAAGAAAACAACTGCTGATATGAGGTGGCACGAGGAGAGAAGAGTTAAGGATGACACATATATGAGGCACCAAGCTGACTCACTTGCTTGACAATCTTTCGATGATCAATACCCAGAGTTTGGGATAGAAGCTTGGAACGTGCGCCTAGGACTCACACCGATGGATTCAACCCTTTTGGGAATATGAATACAAGTTATAGCACTTGGCTTGTTGTGTTGATTCTGTACAATCTTCCACCATAAAGATGCATGAAGGCGCCTAACTTTTTGTTAACTTTACTAATCCCCGGCCCAGGATCACGTGGGAATAACATTGACGTATTCATGCAGCCATTGATTGAAGAGCTGAAAGAGTTATGGGAAACAGGCGTCAGAACTTATAATGCATCCACATCGACATCTTTTCAGATGCATGTTGCAGTAATGTAGATGATAAATGACTTTCTGGCATATGGGAATCTTTCCGGTTGGAGTATTAAAAGGAAGTTAGCGTGTCCGATGTGTAAAAAAAAAAATTGCTAGTGAGTGGTTAAAATATTCTCAAAAGTTGTGTTTCATGGGTCATCGACGTTATCTACCAGCAAATCATGAATGGAGAAAAGACTATGCTAAGTTCAATAGGAGAGTAGAGGATAAAATCGCACCAAATGAGTTGTATGGAGAAAAGATAGTGGAACAACTAGTACATGTTAGAGTGAACAATTTTAGCAAAGGTCGGGATAAGAACAAGAGAAAAAGAGGTGCAATAGAATTGAATTGGACGAAGTGTATTATTTTTTTTGACTTGCCGTATTGGTCGTCCTGCATATTGCGACATAGTTTGGATGTAATGCACAAAGAGAAGATTATATGTGATAATATACTGGGTACATTGATGAACATTAACAAAAAGACAAAGGACACGATTAAGACGAGAAAAGATCATGAGAGAATGAGAATTAAATATAATCTACATTTACGGGTGGAAGAAAATAGGGTGGTCATGCCGCATGCATATTTTACGATAATGAGGAAAGAGAGAATGGACTTCTACAAATGGTTGCAAGGTGTGAAGTTGTTAGATGGTTATACTTCAAATCTCGGTAGATGCGTAGGCCCTAATGACTAGAAAATTAGTGGATTGAAAAGTCATGATTGTCACGTATTTTTGCAGAAGTTATTACCTGTGGGAATTCATGGAAATCTGACATCTAATATACTTGTCGCCATAGCCGAACTCTATATGTTTTTTAAAAATTTGTGCGCTCGGGTAGTAAATCGAGTTATGTTGTGAAAGCTAGAAGAAGACATTGCTACTATACTCTGTAGATTCGAGCAGATCTTTTCACCATCATTTTTTGATGTCATGGTCCATTTAGCAATACATTTGCCCCGGGAGGTACTTTTGGGTGGATCGGTGCAGTTCCATTGGATGTATCCAGTTGAAAGATACTTGGGTCGACTAAAGTGCACTATTGGGAATAAAGCAGAGACCTATATACACGATGAATGGTTAACGTTTTGCTCTCTATATCTTTGTGGTGTTGAGACACGATTTAATCGTCAAAAGCGAAATGATGATCTTACTGCTCCGCCTCCTCGTGGGCTATCAGTGTTTTCCTAGAATGTACAACCCTTAGGTGCACAAATAGGTTACTATTTAATTGATGAAGAGTTGGGTAAAGTTCGGTAGTACGTGCTAAATAATTGCCAAAAAATTGATAACTATCTCAGGTATATTGTTACATGTTTCGAATAATTCTAGTTAAAAAAGTTTAACTATAACTTTTGTGCTTAAAATATTATTCTTTTACACTTATATATAGTGATTCCATGGACAAACTTAGGACCGAAGACATTAAGAATATAGAGGCAAGACACGAAAAAGAATTTTCCAGATAGTTTGAATAATGTGTATGAACTAAAATTGCATATATGTTAGATTTTTAAACTTTTAACTCTGGGTAACTTTTAATAAGTATTTACTATTTCAATTGATAGATTTTGAAACAACGTGCTTATGATCCTGGATCAGTTTCTCTTGAATTGTATTAATTGGTCTGTGGTCTCTCAAATAGAGCACTTCGATACATTGTATGCACGGTTCGAGATTATAGATTCCATACTCTAGACCATGAATGTAATAAAAAGACTCAAAACTATGGTGTGTTGGTTAAGAGGAGTCATGGAACAGATGATATTGACTATTATGGTGCCATACATGATATTATCAAATTAAAATATCTGGGTTGGTCTGTAACATATGTCTTTAAAAGTGATTGGTGAAATCTAGGTGGTGGTCGGGTTTCAATACATAGGGATAATCACTTTACAAGTGTCAATACTGCATCTAAATGGTACGAAGATGATCCATTTGTATTGGCTTGTCAAGCTACCCAAGTCTATTACTTGATTGATCCAATGAAAAGCGCTAATAAAGATAATAGAGAGATAACTTGGCGAGTCGTACAAAATTTTTTCCTTCGAAATATATATGAAGCGGGAAAAAGTGTGGATTATGAGAATAATAGAGATGAGATGACACTCCAATTGTAGAGGCCTACCAAGAAGATGGAGAGGGTATTAACTTGTTTGTTGACCTTGGTGCACTCGAGTTGCTCCCGTTGTGTAGAGATGACGTCCCACCCATCTTTCTCGACTCGTCTGTATTAAATAATCATTCTATTCAAGTAAGTGAGAAAGAAGAAGAAGAATCCGGGGAGGAAGTGGATAAGGAGAACGAATAAGAGGTTGATGATGATGACTAAGATGTTATTGAGGAAAATTCTAAAACAAGCATGGAAAATACATCCGAAGATAAAAATAAAAGTACCAAATATTTTATTTATATAGGTGACTATAGAATATGATACTTTTCATAATTTTTTCTAATTAATTTTCTTTATCATATTAATCATGCCCCAAGGATGCCGTCAAAATGATGACGAAGAAATGTGTCTCCTCCGCCAAGTTCAAGTCCCGAACCAGTTGAGGACTCCCCACCCGAGTGTTTTGCTCTTGAAGATCAAGTTAACACGTAAGAGAATGACAGCTAGTCAACACCTACTAGTAAGAAAATGTTGTTGATAGTTAATTATATATTAATACTTTTATCTCAATAACTATATAACTATAATTATATTATTATCTATTAGTTGATGCATCCGCTTGTCGTGGTTGTGGCTATACACATGGCATTTCTCTTGAAAAAAATAGAAGGTACGAAAAACTCAAGGTCACCATTCTTGATAATTCCACTGGAGGAGTGAGTGCAGCAGCGCTTTCCTCCTATCGTGGCGAGATGTTCCGCTCAAGATTAAGGAGTACATTCGGACTCCTGTGCTAGTGAGTTTACCTTGAGAGTACATTTTTTTCACCTAGTTTATTATATCATATTTTTGATGTAATTCATATATTAGGATGAATTTGACTTCGACTTTGGCTGTAGCGAGAATTTGAAAATTGTGAATAAGTTGATGGCTACACTATTCCGACGTCACAAGGGACGATGTCATGATCACTTCAAGAAATTTGAGACGTTGGAAGGGGTTGCACAATCCCCTTTCCAGCAGATGGAGTTAGACGATTGGAGAAAGTGTTGTGATCTTTTCGCAACTCCAGATTATCAGGTGTTCTAGATTTTTATCCTTTAATTATTTACATTTATATTTGGGCAATATATTATATGCATATATATTACAATTAACATTCTTAATTAATTTTGTAGCACTTAAGTTCTATGAATGCACATAACAGATCTGCTCTGGTTATCCACCATCGTGTCAGTTCAAGGTCATTCCACCATCTTGCTAACAAAATAGTAATTAATAAATTATAGAATTCATTTATTTTTCTGATATTCTTTTATTTAAATACTAATATTATCTTTTTAAAATTACTAATGTCACTTTGTTAGAAACGTGATGATCCTGAAAACTTTTCCCTCATTCATGTTTATACTACTACTGCTCACACTAATGAGCATAGTGAGTGGATGGATCCTGCCACTGCAGATAATTATGTAAGCGGTGTTATTTTTGTTAAATAAATTTTGCAACATGTGAATAATTTATTTTTTATTTGTATTTCTTTTAATATGTTACTTATTGTGTGTTTTCTTTCAAATTACAGGAAAAATATGGAGATGTAGTCAACTTCTGGGGAATCCTCTCCGAGTGACATAGACATATTCATGCAAGTGCTCAGTCCCAAGTCTAGTATGGCAAGAGGTTTGAGACAATCTTTCAAGCATTTTGGTTCATCCTTCTCATCCTCATCGACTTCACAAATTAATAATCTTAGCAAAAATTTAGAAGCTGCACTGCGCGGGAATGAGTAGATGAGGTCGAGACAGCAAGAGTTGGAGTCCCTCTTAAAGCGACAGTCTCATTTAGAGACGCATTTATAGGACCAATAGAGAAATCAGGAGGAAAGAATACACAGTGAAGTCCAAGAGCAGATGTAGCGGGAGATGATGGTGCAAATAGAGCATGTTATGTCATTGCAACAGAATTGCAGTGGGTGAGGAAAGAAGAAGGAATGAATTTTATCAGTGTATATAACTTTTAATATCTAATTTTAAAACTTTATAAGACATTATTAGTTGTTAAATGATGGTGTGTAATATGATACAATTGGTATGTTTTTTGATTTTATGAAATTAGTCTTTTTGATCTGTACGTTTGAATGTAAATAAAAAAAATGTTCAAACATTAGTTCACATTCGAACAAACGTTCAAACGTAATTATACAAAATTAAACATAATATTGGAATGTACTTGTAAATGTTCGAACATACTCGCCCTCAAACGAACCAAACATCAAAATGTTTAAATGATTAATGTTTGAAGAAACCTCCGAACGTACCATGTGCATTTGAACTCTTTGTTAACATTCGAACAAGCGTCTGAACATTATACCCATTACGTTCGAGCATTGGTCCATTAACGTTTGAATGTAAATTTGAACATTTATTGCAATTAACGTCCAAATGTATAAACGTCCTAACATAAATATGATATGTTCAAACTATAATCAACGAACATCAACTTTTATCATTCGAATGTCAATCGGTCGAGTTGACATTCGAACGTTATATTTGACATCTGAACGTTACTTTCTGTGATAGATCTCAACTGTGACAAAAAAGGAATGATCAAACGTTATTTCAAATGGAACACCTCCAACCATCACTAAAAATATTTTTAGTGACGGTTTAATAGAAAACCGTCATCAATTGTTTTCTGTGATGCACATTAGGTGACGGTTGTCGTGACGATTTCAAACCGTAACTAAATGTCTTTAGTGACGTTTTGGTTATTTTTTGTGACGGGTTCCTCTCTCACAAAAGATAAATTGTGTTGTAGTGATAAGAGTGTCTCATATATTCTCATAGATATTTTCTTCAATGTATATAACATCTAGATTATGGCATAATATCAAGGTAGACCAGTATGACAACTTAAAGAATGTGCATTTTTGTATCCAATTCAACTCCACTGCTTGTTTTTTCCTCTTCTGAGCTCTTACGTCCTTGCCATATCTGTTTTCTAAGACATCTATCAACTAAATGATAATATCTTGACTAGACAACTTTGATGGTGGTGACCAGTGCTCAACATTTCCATCAAATATCGCTCAATTTGAACGTCATCTATGATCATGGAGTAAATATCAACGATGTCCCAAGAAACATAATTTTCTATCATTTGTCAACCATTGAGATTGAATATCTTTATTACATACAGCACAAACCATTTTATCTTTTGTGCTCTACCCAAACAAGTTTCTGTATATTGGGAAATCGCTATAAGAGTATAAAGTCAAATACTTATATATAATAACATGATGTACTTAATTTTCATGATTGACTAAGTGAGATTGACTTAGTATAGTATATACATGCTCTTACCAAATATGCTGATATATATTAAGTTTATGGAAAATGATAGGTACACCGGCAAAGTATGCCTATCATTTGTACCGATTAGGTTTTTTGATTTATATTTTTTAGGATTTTTGCTTGTTTACTTTTTAATACTATATTTTTATTAATTTTATTCCATGCACAAGCTATTCAAACATACTACACACTTGTTCGAATGAACATTGTTTCTTCGAGCTTTTAAAATTACACTTTTTCCTTTCTAACTTTCAAAAAACTAGTTCGAACTTATTGTACACATGTTCGAACGTACCTGAGTTCTTGACAGAAATATATAAATCCTCATGACTTTTCTAGAAGCTTCATGACTCAACCGTTCGAACAGACATCTGTTGTTCAAATAGAAATAAATAAATCCTATTTAAACCATTTAGCGTACAAAATACCTTTCAAATTGAACCAATTTGGGCCAAATCTATAACCAGAAGCATCAAAACATTCATTACTTCAATCTTCCCATTCGAAACCACCGTTCGCTGCTAATCCCTGTCGCAAATTGACCTAATGCTGCCATTTAACAGGTAACAATCCTAATCCCTTCATTATACGTACTAAATAGGCTTGACAAACGTAGGTTGTGTGTTGAAAATGGGGTTCAAAATTCCGAATGCCGTCCAACCCATTTGTTGTGTTCTTTGGCTACTACACATAGTGTTTGGCCATTTAAATGATGAAGTAAGTGTGAGCTCCCTCCCTTTGAAGTTTTCCTGACCAAAACCAACGATTCTTAACAAATTTCTGGTGGGTTATTTGCTTCTATGTCGACTTAGCCATGGATATTTAGGGCTGAGGTTTGTTCGTTCTAACGGCTTTTACGCTGCTTAAATGCTTTTTGCCAAATAGCACATATTAGACAATTCGAACGTGCCTCACCCCATTTGAACTATTTGAGGTTTGTACATTCAAACGTATTCAAAGCTGTTAGAATGTCCAAATAGCTATTATTTGCATTCAAATATGTGACCACAGTTTCGAATGCTCTGAGGTCTGTGGGTTGGAACATATATGAATCTTTTAGAATGGTTTCTGCCAAATGAAACTTCTTTCAGTTCAAACCAAACACAATTCCTTCAAACGATCTAACATTTGTTAGTTTGAATAGATTAAAAGCTATTCGAACTGTCTTAGGTTTGTTCGTTAGAATGGATTTCAACATATTCAAATGCTTTTTGCCAAGTAGCAAATCTTTCAATCCAAACATAAAATACCCATTTGAACTGCAAAAACTAACCCATCATTAGATGACTATTTGAACATAAATGTAACCTATTCTAACATATTAGACTCTGTTCAAATGGTTTTACTTAGTTCGAACAGATAAAAGTATAGTTTGAATTACCATGGAAACTACCATAGGATAATGTTGTTTAAACTATATATCTATCTGTTTGAATGGACTCATCTCATTCAAACGTTATTCCTTTACGTTCGAATAGGTTAAATTTATATTCGAACATTATTTGTTTCTATTCGAACACAGCTTTGTATAACATAATTATATTGTTCAATTATTGGTTCTATTTATAATTGATTATTGGTTTTTTCTAAATAGTGAATTCATGGAATATGTTGAAAGAAAGCGTGGAAGGGAGGGGCAACCTAGCAAGAAGGCTAGTAATACGAGAAGGCTTATATTGGTTGAGCGAGAGATCATATTAGATGACTTTCACGATTTTGTTTGGGAGGGAAGAATAAGTCTGTCATCCATCATCCACTATAGCAAATGGGGTTCGATCTGTGAGCAGAAGGGGGTGGCCTATCTAGATATGATTGGTGAGTTCTATCAGGCTATATTAGAAATGGGGGCTAATGACGAGTCATTCACTTTTTCTATTGAGGGACTCAGTATTACGTTCTCACCAGACCGTATCGCTAAGTTTCTCAGCATTCCTCGTGAGGTAACTGCATACCATGCTATGGTGATGATTTTGAGGATAAGGCTCTAGCAAATAATGAGGTTCATCGGTTGATGCTGGATGATTCTGCTTCTCCATATGATGGCAGTAAGGTCATCAAATAGGTAGATTGTTGAGCTTTCTTTCGCATGTTAAATTTGATTGTCTCACACAATATCAATCCAAGAAAGCATAAGACAAATTTCGGTATTGAACGGACTCGACTAATGTTATGAATAGCATGAGGAGAGCCAATTGATCTGCCTCTATACTTCCTCATCCGCAACCGATCTAAATCATGGTATTTGACTAGAGGTAGTCTACTATATGCATTGATGATCTCCAACCTCCTAGTTAAATTGGGGGTGGATGTGCTTTTGACAGAACTGATGCACCCAAAGATCAGCCCGCTTAATAAGATGACTTTCAACAAAAACAAGAGCCACTTGTGGAAGACTTGCATAAATGTTGCGGCGGCAGTGAGAGTGATCCAACTACTAATGGATGTCAGAGTTGCTACAAATGCTATAGGGACTAGTATCAGGGAGATGCGATCTCTGTTAGAGGAGCATTGCATGCTTTTGATCCAGAACATGGAGAGGATCACTACATCCATCATTACTCGACTGAAAGAACTTGACTCATGCATTATTGTGATGCAAGTGGACATCGAGAATCTATCCAAGTAGTTTTATTTTGTAGCGAATATTTATTTTGTCTTGAACATTGTCACTTTTGAATAATTTTTATTTTGTGATATATAGCTTTTTGTGCATTAAATATTTTTTTTTCTTATCATTTAGTGATATCAAAAATCAGTTTCGTGGTTAATTAAAAGTTTTATTTTCAAATTGTCTTTTACCATAAAAATCTAATAATTTATATTTTCAATTAATTATATTACTTTTCGAGAAAGACATAAATGATCTATTTTAATTAACCATTGAAAATAATAAACCTTTATAGGTAGATTTTTTTTCCTTTTAGAAATGAAGATTAATAAAACTCAAATAATGATTTTTTTTTTTTAAATTTGGATGCCTTTAAAAAAAATTCTATAACAATGGTTATTTCAATTTCGTAAATCACAATTTGAACCAATATATGGAGCTTATGAATGGCTTATAACTCTGTACAAACATAAAATTTACGTTCGAATGAGATTTCACACATTTCTGCCAGAATTGAATATAACTTCCAGACCAAAATATCGTTTGAATTATCATCGCAAGATTCGAATGGAAAATATCATACTGTTGAACGGTTTCAAACTCAGTTCAAACTAAAAATTTCTGTTCAAACTAGATGCAACCCTCCCCTCCCACAATGGTATAAAACTTCCCATCACAAATATTGCTCGAACGCTTATTGTAATAATCGGCCTTAAGGCCTAGCCCAAGCCCACGGCAATTCATCAATTGAAGCCCCAGACGCAGACGCTGTCGTTTTGGTGAGTGACTTTCCCCTCTTTTCTTTTCTTTTCTTTTCTTCTTCTCCCTGTAACTGCCATTTTCTCCATGCCTCTGCAGTTTTTTTTTTTTCGTTCCTTCCTCATTTCCAAACCTCCCAACTGACCATCCCTCTATTTCTCTCTAAAGTGTAGACCTCTCGTATCCTCTCTTTCTTGCGACTTTCAGTATTTTTGGTGCACCCAGATTTCGATTTCTGGAGTAAATAAAGGTTAGCTTCTCCCGCTCTCTCTTTCTCTTTGCCTCTCCAACAGTTTCATGATTTTTTCTTCTTTGGGTGATTGCTCTATACAGAGGACTCGTGGGGCTCAATATTTTAGTGTTGCCATCAAGCCTTGCATCGGTAGTGCTAGTTTTGGTAAAAATCTCTTCTCCCATCTTCCAACTTCAGTCTCATTATTTTTATTTTTATCCTCTGTTTATTTCCACGCACTCCCCACAACAATTCAAATCCATTTCCTTTTCACACGCAAACACTCTATTTTTTTTACCTAGTCACGCACACACTTTAACCACACACATTTTATTTTCACAATGTATTTTTCCCCTTCATCGAGCGGTGCCTCCCTCGTGTTTGTCATTTTTCATCAAAGAGCCCAACGCCTGTAAGCTCACGTTACTCTCTTCTTCTCTTTTGTTCATCGTTTAGTAAAAGGGAAATTTCTATGTGATTTTAAGTTTAGTTATTTTAATTATTTATGTTAAAGTGTAGTGTTTTGGGTTGATGTGTGGTGAATGGAAGTGATTGATGGCTGCTCAAGGTGTTTATTGACTGTGTGCAATGTGTGTAAGCTGGTTGTGTTGGGTGTGTTATGAGTGGCGTAGATGCCCAAGATTTGAAGTGTTGGATGATTAAAAATATATGGTGGTTGTACTAAAGTTTTATATTGAAGGTTGGAGTTGACATGGTTGTTTGTGTTATGTTTTAAACGTAGGATTTGTCGTTGTTGGCTTTGGAGATGTTTTTATTTTGGTTTGGTGTTGGTAAGAGGTAGCTGTATGGGCTGAGTTTGGCTGTTGGGGGGAGATGTTAGTGGCTGTTTGGGGTTTAAATGCTAATGGTTTGAGGAGGGGATTATTTGGATTTATTTTTATGATAGACTTTGAGTTAAAAAGAGGCTGTTTTGGGATTATTACTCAATAAATAGTAGCTTATTGGATTGGTTTATTAAATGTTGGGTATATATTTTGTTTAGGTAGTGTTACTACTAGAGTTCCGACTCAAGGCGTAGATAATACACAGAAGTCAGGTAAGCGGGGTTCCTATACTAGCTTTGCACAAAAGAAATGAAATGAGGTCTAATTTAAAAATATGCATGTTTATCTTTGAAAGGAAATCTAAAAACGACCTCTAATGTTTGTTCTGCATATGCATAAATTCTATGTAAAGAAATTATTTTTGTCATGACTGGAGTAAACATGAGTTAATTTTAACATTCTATTTCTGAACTGTGAAAAAGAGCGAATATAAGATCCCAAAAATTTTACTTTGATTAAATGAAAAAGAGTTGGGTATTATTTTTGGATATGTGAAAGGTTCTAAAAGTGTTCAGTATTCTGTTTTTGATATGATGTGTTATCTGAAAATCTTGGCATGACTTATGATTCTATGTCTGAATATGATCCAATTCTGATGATATTCTATTCTGTGTCTGTTAAGACCCAACCACGGGTATAATGGTGGTTTATAACCCTACGACGGGGGTGAAACATGGTATAAGGCCCATCCACGGGTAGAATGGTGGTTTATAACCCTACCACGGGGGTGAAACATGGTATACAGCCTAGCCACGGGTATAATGGTGGTTTATATAACCCTACCACAGAGGTCAAACATGGTATATGGCCCAACTACGGGTATAATGGTGGTTTATAACCCTACCACAGGGGTCAAACATGGTATTTGTCCCGATGTGATACTCTGATACGCTATAAAGATGAGGTTTCAGTCTGTGATATGTCAAGGGATATTTTTTGAAATAAGAAAGTTTTTATGAAAGTTTCGCTCTAACTTTTTGATAATGTGTTTTAGTTTATGCATTCTGAAAGTAAATATGATTATGTTTTCTGAAAGTAAATGTTTTGTTATGCATACCGAACTTTATAAATGCTCATGTTTACATACTAGTATATGTGTTCTTCTTACTGAGTTGTTGATAACTCACCCCCTTATCTCCATAATATTTTTCAGATGACTTTGATGGTTTAGTTGAGGATCAGTAATAGAGGTTGTGGGCAAGATGAGCTATGGATAGTAGTTTGCTACCTCAGGGTACTAGTGCCGTTAGTGGATTTATTTATTTAGTAGTTTGATTTCAGTATGTTTAGACGGTTTATGGAGACTTATGTAGATTCTATTTCATTCTATTATGTTGTTTAAGACATGTAGTGAAGTTGATCTATTTTATTTGGGGTACTGAATTGAGGATCTAATATATGAGTATGTATGGTTTATTAAATTTGAAGTATTTTATGTTTGATTTGGAGCTTTTGAAAGTAGATATTTTTTATTTTGGATATATATTAGCATTGTTGGAGTTGATTATCAGGTGATAGGAGTTAACTCCCTGGACTTCCGGGGTCAAGGCGTTACACTTATCGCAACATTGAAATGTAAAATACATTATTGTTTGAACCGATTACCTTAAGTTTGAGTTCGTTTCTCTTTTGGGATGCTGTGTTTCGTCCTAGAAATTATAGTTCAAACAAATACTTATCAGTTCGAACGGACATAAAACCGCTTCCATATTTTGGGATGAAATTTAATTCATCCCTAAAGAGTTTTGTCCCTAAAAATTAAATTTCTTGTAGTGTTCAGAAATTGATTGATTAAAGCTCGAAATATTAATGCTTACCAAGCAAATAAATTAGTGTCACAGAAACTCTGAATCTAACAGCTCAACATCAATAATGTATCCTTTTGCATCAGTGCACAAATGGTGCAAATCTATCAGGGGAAGAATCAAAGGGGAACAAAAGAATCTGAATGCGGCAGAAAATTAGCTAAGGAACAGAAACACTAACATGTGATAGCTACCTAACGACTACAAACTTTTTGATTCAATATTGATTCTTTCGCCAAAAGGATCACTCACTAGTGTAAAAGAGTACAGCACAAAGGCACTCTCTCTCTCTCTCTCTCTCTCTCTCTTCTCCTCATCTCTCAAAACAGCAGGCATATGCATATATAGTGCCACAAAATAATAGAACCGATAATTGCTGAACGACCTCATGAACGCTGTACCTGCCCTATTATACTATATATATATATATATAAAATATAATAAAAACAATAGTTGTTCATTACCTCATGATGAACGCGCTACCTTATTTTCTTTTAGGCGCAGTATCATAGCAAACATTGTTTAGGGCGGAAAGCGATTATTTAAAAACAAATACTAATGTTGAGGGTGTGAGTCTTGACATGATAATATTATTATAACAAGTAACATTATAAGTTATATTTTATTAAAAAAAAAAAAACATTATAAGTTATATTATTAAAGGATATACATGCACATGCACATGCACACAGGCATACGCATTTCTTTCGACATTTGCCGGCCTGCCTAACGCTCAGCTACACTCCTTCCTTTCTTTTTCATGGAGGTAAGGCATTTTTTTACCTTTACCGCCTAATTCCTTTTTTCTTTTGTCTCCATTCATCTTACCCTTTCTAATTTAACTTTTCTCATAGTTGGTAACAGCTTTAAGCTATCAAAGCCAAAAACACTTCCTTTTCCTGTCTCACCATCACCATGACTGCCACAGATGAAGTTACACTGGTCGTCTTGCATATAAAATAACTTGTACATAAACACATGATGATCTATGTATTTTTGGGTGAAGAAAAATATTAATTAATTAATATGCACAGCCGAATCCATCCTAATTAATTAAATGCATAGAAGTTGATCAAGAAGTGTGTGTGTATATATATATATTTAGGATCATTTGTAGTCTGCGTGGGATCATAGTGATCATAGTGATCATATCGGACAATGAAGAATATAAATCATAATATGTTTACAATTTTTTTACAATCGATTAATATAATAAGAGAAATACTTCAGCCACAAAGGGATTATACAAAAGCAATCCAACAAACTGATGTGATTTAATGTGGCTCGTCAAATTATAAAATTACTTTTATTATAAAGTAGATCTAAATGATCAAATGAATCCACGTCAATTTGTAGAGTTACTTTTGTATAATTTCTTAATGGATGTAGCACTCCTCTTTCAGCCTAGTAACATTATTCCACCACACAAGTACTCATCACATAGACATTTGCCATACAGGTAGGTATTCCCCACACAGGCCTCTCACACAAAGAAACTTGTTGCATAGGGGATACCACTCTACTCAGCCAACCAACTCAAGGACCACTACAACAAAAATAACATTTTGGGACGATTTTATTTTGGGACGGAATAAAAATCGTCCCAAAAAGTGAGATTTAGGGACGAATTTTAATTTTCGTCCCAAAAAAAGTTTTCCGTTCGAACGCATAATAAAATCGTTCGAACGTTACATTTAGGGACGAAAAATTGCGTTCCTAAAAATGGAAACGTTCGAACAGTGACGATTCAGCATTCGAACGTATATATTATCGATCGAACGTAACTTTTGACCGTTCGAACGGTGAGCATTTTTTTTTTAAAAAGAGAATTATATTTATATTAACTAGTAATTATAATAAATATATTGATTAAATAATATGAATAATATAAATCAATGATTAGTTCAGGAAATATAAAATAAGACTATTTCATAAATAAATAGTGAATTTACAAAATATTAAATATTGTCCATTCTAAAAATAAAAGAAAAAATAAATAAAATATAGAAAATACTAAGATCCCAACTCTTTGCACAGATCCTCGACTGCATCTAAACGTTCCTCTATCTGTGTCAGTCGAGTACTAATGGTGATCTGAGTCACAGACATGGCATCAACCCTCGTACGTAACTCAGAGATGCTACCAATAATCTCAGTACGAAAATCAGACATAGCAGAACGGACCTTAGTACGCACTACATCAATCAGCGCTGATGTCTGTCTGCTGATCGCTGCACGCACGATCTCAGCCATGTCCTCACGTGTAGCGCTATGTACTGATGCCTTGACCTGTGGTCCATGATCTCCTGGCTGTGCATCTCTCTGAGGATCAACTGGGTCTGGATGCTGCCCACGAAGACGCAGTCTCGAGTGTCCTGTACTGCGTGAGAGGGTAGTGCTGTTGATCGGTCCCATCGGCTGCCGTTTACGCTCGGCAATATCAGGCACAACACCAGCAAATAATAGATATCGGGTGATCAGGATCCCGAATGGTAGTATATCTGTAGAAATGTACCGGGACTCTGATCGAATCCTATCAAATATATATCCCACCAAATCAATAGGAATGCCACGAGCAACCCGTATCATAAATTTTGTCCGCTCAATGCCAACCTCTGTTTTGTGCTGCCGAGGGTCGATGTTGTTGGCGATTATCAAATTCAGGATCTTGAAGAATGAGGATAGATCTGCCTGCTTGATGCTCTTCGTCCCGTCATACAGGGGAGCATCTGGACCAACAACCAAATCCCTCACCTCATGATCAGCAATGATATTGACCTCATCTGTATAATGGAACGATGCATCCTCCTCAGCTGTCTCATCCTCAACTGAAGGATCAGACTCTCTAGGCACCATGTTCGGATATGCATCTGGCAGCCTAGGAATATGAAGATGCTCAGATAGTCGATCCCGTGAAAATACAATCGGAACTCCTCGGACAGACATGCTATATGCCCTTCCATCATCTGGGCTGGCACTACCGAGCTCTCTATAGAACTCAGAAACAATGTCGATATAAGCGATAGTCTCAAATGAGTCATCTGGACTATCTAAGATAGGTCCCCAACCACGATCTCTGAAAACTGACGGCAGGGAATGACCCTCCCAGACAAGACTCTCAAAGTCAGAAAGCTTCACCTGTCGCTCAAGTGAAACAGTCCTCTCCCTAGCAGGAGTACTGCTAGTCTCTGCCTGACTACGTCGCTTACGTCCCGTCCTAGAAGAAGACATAATAATGAACCTAAAATTTACAATTAATTATTAACTCATCAATACAATATTAATAATAAAAATATTTAATAAAATGTTATTAAATGCTATATTAATTTAATTATAAAATAAGACATATTCTTGCTAAGAAATAATGGAACAACAATAGTGAATAAAAATACACATAATTTATATCGTGTGAACGTGTGAAATGCATGTTTGGCTAATACCTTAGCATGTTTGGCCAAATTAAATGTAATTAATTTGTTTGGCAAGTACAGTTCGAACGAACAAAACCACGTTCGAACGGTATAGACCATTACCGTTCGAACGTGGAAAAATACGTTCGAACGTGATAAATGTAATTCCTGTTTGGCAGAAACCGTTCGAACTCTTTAACCACGTTCGAACGGATTAACCTTTTTTGCTAGTACCGTTCGAACTACCAAAAAAGTTCGAACGGGCTAAATGTAATTCACGTTTGGCTAAAACCGTTCGAACTCTAAATAAACGTTCGAACGGATTAGCCTGTTTGGATATAACCGTTCGAACTAAATAAAAAACGTTCGAACGAGTTAAATGGAATTGCTGTTTGGCTAGTACCGTTCGAACGACCATACAAGTCGTTCGAACGGTACTGAGTCGACTCAGCCATTGAAATCCATGGAATCCTTCAATTCTTTGGATTTCTCAACAAACAAAACTAAACTAAACAAAATAAACCTTCCTAGTATAGATTTAAACAAATCTATGGTGAGTATTGATGGATAAATTGATTTATTCTAATTTAAACAAATAATCCATAAAAACTTAAATTTAAACGGTAAAATAGTTAGAAAATCAACATACCGGTGAACGGGGGTTGGAGGCTTCGAGTGGGCACTATTCACGACGGCAACGACGTCGTTAAACGGCGGAGATGGAGGTTTTTAGGGACGGTTTTAAGTTTTGATTCGATTGTTTCAGTTGAAATGAACGACGGGGAGGAGTTAAATATACAGTATCGTTCGAACGGTTAGTTTATCCGTTCGAACCTATTGTTTATGGGTTCGAACGTTTATGTTTAAGCGTTCGAACGTTGTTCGTCATATATTATATATATTTTTATATTTTAGAATTTATCTTATTATAGATTTATTGTAATATATATTATTATATATAAAACTAGTGATTGCTGTATATATATTTATATATATATATATATGATGTCCATAATTAATAAATATAAATAGTACTATATATTCATGTATTACTATAAATAGTACTAACATTATAATAAAGTACTAATATAGAATTACTTTAATGTATCACTAATATGTATCATATATATTATAATATATCTACTAATATGTGTCATATATATATTGTAATATATATACTATAATTAATAAATTTAATTAGTACTATATATTCATATAAGTAATTATATTAGTATGTTAGTAATCTAATTAAATGACACTAGTGATTGCTGAATTAGAGACTAACTCTACGGAACAAGGTAAATAGCTACTACTCATTTTTTCAATTAAGATATATGCTAATTGATACGGGGTAAATAACTAATATTATTTTATAGAGATAACAGTACAGTCTCATCATGGACGAGGCATTACTAGAGGTGTGACATTGGAGAAATATCGTAAAGTAGGTAAGATTAAGGTTAACATTCTTGATGAACATACCGGAGGCCAGGGACAGCAGGCAGCTTGGCTTGCATCACATGTGGGTGCTCTTATACGGACTTATGCACCTTTGGCTACGAGTTCATGGCATAAAGTTCCCAAATAGGCAAAAGAGGTTATAAAAAAGCGTTGTTTGGTACGTAATATTTAAATAATAAATTTATATGGATATTATTTAATATTCTAAATGATAATGTCTTGTATATATACTCTTTTAAGGATGACTTTGAACTAAATTATGGTCGGAGAGAGGAGCTTAAGACTGTTGAAGAGTTGATGTGTAATGCATTCCGCAAGTATAAGGCGAGGTGTCATGAGCATTACAAGAAGTACGAGAACAAGGAAGAAGCACGTGAGCATCCTTTTCAGGATGTCCGACCTGAAGAATGGAAAAAATTTTGTGACATGTTTGATGATCCATCATATAAGGTAAAATAAATTAATTATTTATGTATCATATTTATAATTTTCACTTACTAACTTTTACAATTTCTATGCAGGAACGAAGTTCTATAAACAAAATGAATAGATCAAAGTTGAAGATTCATCATCGCGCAGGCTCAAGATCTTTCCATCGCCTTTCTAAGAAATTGGTAATGTATTTTTTTTCTTTTTTTATTCTATATAGTTTGTTTTTAATATTAACTTTATATCTTAACAATTTCTCTTGTAGGAAGCGTCAGACACCAATTATGATCTAACAAAATTATATGCTGCATCACATACTAATAGTAATGGAGAGTGGACTCATCCCGATGCTCGTGAAAATTATGTAAGTATTATAATTTTTCTTAATTAAACATATTTAAATTATTGTGTCAATATTAAACGTATGTGTTTTGTGAAGGATAAAATGATTGCCATACGTGCTGAAGCTGCTTTAGATCATAATTCATCAACAAATGATGTTGAAATTTTTACACAAGTTCTAGGGCAACGTTCAGGATATTTGAGGGGTTTGGGTCGCTGTATAAAACCTTCAAGCTCTTCATCAATGTCAAGCACTACTGCTATTGCGTTAGAAAATGCAAATTCTACGATTCAAGAATTGCTTACAAAACAGCATGAGTTAGAGGCTCAATTGACAAAACAAGCAGAGATGGAGATTACAAAACAACATGAGTTAGAGGCTCAATTGACAAAGCAAGCAGAGATGGAGATGCGCATGAAACAACAAGAAGATGAACAAAGAGAGATGAAGCTTCAAATGCATATACTTATGCAACAATTCAGGTCTCCAAGCAATTAATTTTCATTAGAAGTGGTTTGCATATTGAACAATTATATATCATGTACTGAGAATTTTATTAGTATTATTAGTATTTTATTGAACAATTTGTATTGTATTTTTAAATTATAAATATCTATTTAGTTCTAAATTAGTATTGATTGTCCATAAAAATAATAACCGTTCGAACACTCATAAACCGTTCGAACGTATTCAAATCGGACATAACCGTTCGAACATAATACATTATCGTTCGAACTGAAAAAGTTGCTTGCCGTTCGAACAGAAAATTCACTATCTGCGTTCGATCTTCAATTTCTCCGTTCGAACGTTTCTTCATGAATTACCCGTTCGAACGTTATTTACTCCGACCGTTCGAACAGTCACATATGTTTGAACGTTATTTTATATGTTCGAACGGTATTCCAAGACGAATTTTAATTCGTCCCAAAAAAACATCCGTTCAAACGATTTCGAACGATCACAGTTAATTTCGTCCCAAAAGATATTTTTTGGGACGAATTTATAATTTTCGTCCCAAAATATCTTTTGAGACAGTTTTATAGGGACGACCTTGCGACAATTTTTTTTCGTTCCAAAAAATATTTTGGGACGAAATTTTTCGTTCCAAAAAATATAATTTGTTGTAGTGGACACCACCATGTGATATGCTGGAAGATCCCACATCTTGACTATCAAGTGGGGCCAAATCAACACCATTTCACCCCACTCCCCACGAAGCATTCTTCTTCTTGTGTGATGTACATGGTAACATTTTGCGGGATGGTTCAGAGAATCCTCTATCCCGTCTTATGAATATAGATTCACACTAAAGACTTCTCACACAGAGACAAACATACTCAAACCAAGATTAAGGGTTACCACATAGGGTTTCAACATCAGATATGGAAAACAGTTAAAAGAATGAAAACATTGGAAGAATTGAAAATCAATGAGTAAATCTAGCTATAAACATAATGATTGAAAGAAATTACAAAAAATTAACTCTACAAACTGACATGGATTAATCTGATCAATTAAATTTATTTTATAATAAAAGTAATTTTATAATCTGACAAACTATATTAAGTCACATTAATTTGTGGGATTGTTTTTATGTAATTTTTTTGTAGATAAAATATTTTTCTATAAGAATATATATGTAATGTCTCTTATACACAACATTCACACTCGCATTACTCAACACTCTCTTAGAATTTAACCAAAAAAAAATCTCAATCCCTCGTTATCATTCTCTCTTTGGTGCCCATGATCCTGCATGTCCAAGGGAAACCACGAAAAATATCGAAGAAAAGCCTAGGCCAATTAGCTACTTATAGACCATGATTGCGCATGCAACGGTCCTGATGAAATCTGGCCCAGTACTGTCCCTCTTTTAGGACATTACATTATTGCTGATTATAATACGGCTATTCAAAATTTAGTAGAGTGCGTAGCCCACCCTGCTTGGGCCAGCTGGTTAGTTAGGCATGCATATCATCACGCAAACAGTACTGCCTAAGCCCTAACTCCGGTACTACGTAATTGCCACTGCACTATTACTATTGCCTGGCTAACTTCCCCATGCTTTATTAATTCAGACAATCAGTCAGAAATTTATGTTCGGTGACCAAGTCAGATAATTTTTTTTACTATATAGACAAAATATGATATAAGAATTTAAAATATAAATAAAATCTTTTTAATATAATGTTATGTATATCATAAAAGGTAATATAAGTGGAAGTTCATTGATCATATGTGTCCAGACTGATGTATCATTGAGATAATATGTAGACACTCATTAACCATACAAAAGGAAACCAAAAAATGAAAAATAAAAGGATACAGATTGTACTCTAGAATAAGAAGTTACGGTTTTTAAAGAAAAAATGTTATCAAGTATTAAATCTGAATTAAACTTATGAGCAATTTCGGGTTTTAAATTTAGCATTTTGTGGGAGTTTACGAAGTGTCTTTATTAATTATTCAGTCATAAAAATATCTTAATAGGGAATGTTGCTTTTAGCATTGTTTGTTTTTAAAGAACGTTGATGAGCTAAATTCTTTTTAAAAAAATAAAAAAGAGCAGCAAAGGAGCTCATGAATTGTTTGATAATTAAGCTTAGACATACATGTCAATTGATTAATAGAGCCCAAAAAATAAACAAAAAATAAAAATAAAAATCTTTTATCTGTTCCTTTTGTAGGGTATGTGAAAAGTTGTGTAACTCAAGCCATTTTCTCTTTAATATTGTAATCTGATTCTTTAATAAAATTCGACTTAAGACTTTATATATAGTTGGACTAGATCGTTTTAATTGTGAAAAAAAATATGGGGCCATTACTTATGAAATTAATCTGTCATCTCTCCTCTCAAAATATAAAAAACTACAGAAAATAATTTTTTAGATTTTTTTTGGGGGGCATGTGTCCGGCAAAGCAAACAATTAATTTTAAAACCGATTAATGTGATAGAATCATTTTTAAAAATATTAGTTTTTTTTTAAACTCCATAATTGTACATAACCCTATCTATTTAAAAGAGTTTATATAAAAAGAGATTATAAATCTATCATTATTCTTTATTTTTGTATATACTTTATCTTGTATCGATCCAAACGTCATTCCTTTTGTTTAAATTTGAAAGCTTTACTATTTTTTTTTTTAATACATGGGAGGGGATTCAATAATTAGTTCTCTTAGTGAGAAATTAAAGTGTTGTCAATTGATCCAAAAGATCTTACTCATAATTATATTTTGTCTATATAGTAAAAACTTATATTATACCTCAATTTCATTCATTATCCTTGCTTTTTGATGAGAAATATTGTATACATGGAAACTTTTACGACTTAACTTTTTGTGTCATTCTTATTTTTTTATGGTCTATATATGTTTTTCCAAAACTAGTAAAGCTTTCTGACAACTACCGAGAGATGCGCACGGCACAAAATACTAAATTTAAAACCTGAAAGTACTCATAATTAAGTTCAATTTAGATTTAATACTTGCTGATATTTTTTCTTTAAAAACCGTAACTTCTTATTCTAGGGTACAATATGTATCCTTTTATAAAAACATATCTACAGCTTTCCGGCAACTACCAAGAGACATGCACGGCACAAGCAGATTCACAGGTTGAAAATCGTTCGGATGAAGATAGTGGTTTTGCAAAAATCACCGTGCGTGCTTCTCACACATCGTCCACATCTGTGCGTGGTCCTCACATGCCATCCTTTCTGGCAACTCTTCTCAACACTCGCGTCAAATCACCGAACTCACCACCACCATACCTTTCAAATCTGACATTTGTGGATGAAAATAGACAAGTGTGCTGCTTTCATGGGCCGTCACAAATTTCAAAATCTACTAGAGTTATTCCAAATTGTAATCCGTCATTTTTTGCATCTATTTTTCTACTTTCCTTTTTAGTTTCCTTATTATTAATTAAAATAAAATAAAAATATTTCGCCTCTTAGACGTTTGTCTGTAGCGATTATGTCATCTCTTTCTAAAAAGGGTGAGGTTGAGTTTTTATTTAGACAGAGAGTGTTATCTCTTGGATGTTTGTCTCTAGAGAATATTAGCAATAGTGAAGGCCAAACTAAAAAGTGTTTAATGTCATGTCATGTCATGTCATCTCAAATCATTTCATCATTATAACTTTATCAAATTTTCATACAAAATATAATAAACAATTCAATTTTTTCAAATCTCAATTCAAGCTTTTCAAATTTCAAAACAATAATAATATTAAAAAATAATGTTCTAACAATATTTTTTTCAACTTTTATCTTTCATCTAAAATCATCTCATCTCATCTTTTAACCCAAATCAGCCCTTAAGCACACGTGCTGTGATACCTCGTATTTTATTATATTTTAATTGAGAATGGATTATTTTAATTAATTTAAATATTAGTTTTCTTGTTTTAAAATTATTGGATTTCTCGTTAATTTATTTTTATGATTTTTAAGTTACGAAATTTATATTGATATACTTTCTCAATATTAATTATTGTGAATGAAAACTGAGTTTTCATGTGAGAGATGATTTTGAGTATGTTTGAAATGATTAGATTGATCAGTTTAAGAGAGGAAAAGAGACTATAGAGATGGTGGTAAGCAGGGATGGTGATATAGTCCAGCCTGTGATTCCCACCTACGGTGCATACGGTAGGGATGGTGGTAAGCAGAGATAGTGGTAGAGTCCTGCCTGTGATTCCCATCTACAGTGCTCTAATAGGTACCCCTTGTATGGAAAGGAACTGTAGGATGGTGCTAAGCAAGAATGGTGGTAAGATCCGGCCTGTGATTACAGCCTGTGATTCCCGCCTACATGCATGCGGTAGGGATGGTGGTAAGTAGGGACGGTGGTATAGTCCTGCCTGTGATTCCCGCCTACAGTGCTCTGATAGGTACCCCTTGTGTGCAAATGAACTTTAGGGATGGTGGTAAGCAGGGATTGCGGTATAGTCCCGCCTACGATGCACACAATAAGGATGGTCGTAAGCAAAGATGGTGGTAGTCCCGCATGTAATTCTCACCTACAGTGCGAGCTGTAGGGATGGTGGTAAGCAAAAATAGTGGTAGTCCCGCCTGTAATTCTTGCGTACAGTGTCCGATAAATAATTATATTGGGTCATTTTCTGGGAAATGACGGATATTATTCATGATATGTTTTGGTTCAAGTGGGATTTTTGGCGTGCATTGAAAAATAATTATTTTCAGAGAAAATGAGATTTTTGGATCACATTCGTGTTTTGTCATGTGCATATATGTTTATTGGTTGCATTAATGCATTTTTATCTCTTGGGTTGCTTGGTTGATTACTTACTGAGATTCATAATCTCATGGTATTCGATACCCTGTGATACCGTTTTATGGTACTATAGATTTTGATGCAGATGAGAATGAAGAGCCTTAGGATTCAACCTCGCCGGAGAAGTGATTTGAGATCATTTGCTCGTACATTGAGATTTGTCTCCCACTTTTTGGCTATGTGTTTGGTTTGTATTATATTTATATTGGATAATTGTATAACTTTTTAAAGACATTTTATTTTGAAAATCTGTATTTAAATTTCTGCTACTTAGTTGGCTAATTTTTAATTAATCGTTGCGACTTTTGTTATGCACTTTTTGCATATTGCACACACTTGAGCACTTATTTTTGGGATGTGTGACCTGTGTTGTCATCATCCCGACGTCACGATTCTTGCATTTTCGTACATGAGAGTCGAGGCGTCACACGTGCCCGTTATCACACATGATGGGAGTAAGAATAGTTTGTGGTCCCACTCACAAAACTCACCATTAAGGTAAATAACCTCATGAAGCCCACTTCTTAGAAAAGGGTCAACAAAATGAAGACCACGACAATAAGTCCCTTATCACTTTTTATTTTATAATTTAAATTTTAAAGTGGCGAGCAAAAGGCATGGTGGGCAGTCAATCCACGTGCAAATGCACTGTCAAGGTTGAGCATTAAAGCTCACCCTGCACAGCAATTGTATCGAGCACTTACCCCCCAAGCTCTTGCTCTGTAATCGTAAGTAGTTTGTTGATCAAACAGGCCCTACTCGGTAATTCCAAACAAGAGAATACTTTCTTCTACTGATTATGGTCTTATGAAGACAACCTTGCTCGATAATCCTGAGTAAGAGCATACTTTATTCCTGTTCGGTGATCCTGAGTAGTGTCCTTCAAGGATTAGCCTTACCTGGGATTACCAAGCAGGGCTAGTCGGTTCAACACACTGCACACAATTACAGAGTAGAAGAAAATCCCCCTTGCTTAGGATACCGAGTAAGGCTTGTATGGTTAACACACTGCTTACAATTACAGAGTAGAAGAAAATCAAACCTTGCTCAGGATTACTGAGCAAGACTAGTTTGGTCAACACACTCTCATGATTACAGAGCAAAAGAGAATCCGCCCTTGCTCGGGATTATGGAGCAAGGCCATTGTCTACAAGACCACCTAGAGATAACCGATGAGGAAAGAAACAAAGCCCTTTCTTGGGAGCACCGAGTAAGGCCAATTTCTAGCTCACGGTTATTAAGGTGGAAAAAATAAGTCATTGCTCAGGATTAACGAGTAAGGACGATCTCTACAAGACCTTGTGATTATCGAGGATGAAAGGAACTAGGCTCTTGCTCAGGATCATTGAGCGAGGCCCATTCATACAAGACACTACTCGTGATTACCTCATAGGAAGAAAACAAGCTCTTGTGCAGGATTATCAAGCGAGGCAATCTCAACAAAACCTCTTGATTACTAAGGATGAAAGAAACTAAGCCATTACTCTAACTCAACGAACAAGGCCAATTTTTACAACACTATTTGTGATTACTAAGCACAAAAAATAAGCTATTTCTTAGGAACCGAGCAAAGCTGATATCTACAATACAATTACTGAGGAAGAAAGGAACAAACTCCTTGCTTGAGATCACCAAGTCAGTCCAATTTACAAGACACTAGTTGCAATTACCAAGCTGGAAAAAATAACTCTTGCTCATGGTTACCAAGCAAGGTTGAACTTTACGAGATCTCCTCGCGATTACTAAGTAGGAAAGAAACTAAGTCTTGCTCGAAATCACCAAGCAAGGCTAATCTCTACAAGACTATTTTGCGATTACCAAAGAGGAAAGAAGACAACCTACACTAAAGCACCAAAAAAGACCTCTTTGAAGACATCAAAAGTGCTAACATGAAGGCAACATAAAGACCTCATTCAAGGAACTAAAAAAGACCTCATTCAAGATCAATGAGCAAGAACAACGAATTAGGATAAAATCCTCTATTAAGTTTCAGAATTGTTTGATATCGAATGACTTGAAAACTTACTGAGCCATGAGCTCGGGGGGTTTAGCCTTGGATATGCATTGGACACTTCGATTAAGTTACTAACACATTACCCACAATAGTGAACAGTAGAAGTTACCATGGTTAAAAGAACATACATTATTCCCCAACAAATCCCAACAAATTGCATTGCTTGAGAATAGAAACTAGCTCAGTAATGACTTCTAGGGAGCTATAAGAGTTGGTCGAACTTGTTTCCATGAGAGGTCTTTGATCGGGCAACATTATTAAAGTGGAAATTAATAATTTTAATTTTCAATATTTTCTTTGAAGTGAGGTTCTTGTTGACACAAGCTACTAATAAAAACAAAGTGAATAATATTTTAGAATATCACATTGGTAATATTGGAATTAAGATTCCTTCAAGTTATTATAAGAATTTGAGCACCTTCAAGCTATGTTTGGTTGTTAAAGTGACCTCAACCTATTTCAAATTAATCATTGATGAGACCACTACTTTTTTAACTTTTAATAAAAAAGTTAAATATATCTCAACCTACTTCATACATTCAAACACATTCTCAAACTATTTATGTTCAAACATATCTCAATAGGACCCACAAAATATTACTATTCACAAATCAACCTAAATCATATGAGATCACCTCAACATCCAAATGAGGCAAGCATTGGACAGAATAGAGATGGACAAATCAAGTTGGTTGTATAACATTTACTGCTCATCAAGTTTTGTCTGTATATTTCAAGTAGTATTAAATACTGTAGGCCCACTTGAAGAATCTTTGCCTTACTATTCATATTCAAGATTTCAAATTAATCAACACATCTAAATTGCAAACAAGAGCATACTTTCTTCTACTCAACATGGTCTTGTGAAGATGACCTTGCTTAATAATCTTGAGCAATACTTTATTTCTGCTCGGTGATCCTGAGTATTGTCCTAGAAGGATTAGCCTTGCATGGGATTACCAAGCAGTGCCAGTCTGTTCAACACACTACTCACGATTACAGAGCAGAAGAAAATCCGCCCTTGCTCAAGATTATCAAGTAAGGCCAGTATGGTTAACTCACTGCTTAAAATTACAGAGTAGAAGAAAATCAAACTTTGATTAAGATTACTTAGCAAGGCCAGTATGGTCAACACACTCTCACCATCTCACAATTACAGAGCAAAAGATAATTTGCCCTTACTCAAGATTACGGAGCAAGGCCACTCTCTACAAGACCACCTAGTGATACGGGAGGAGTAAAGAAACTAAGCCTTTTCTTGGAAGCATCGAGCAAGGCCAATTTCTAGCTCGCGATTAACTAAGAGGAAAAAATAAGTCATTGCTTGGGACTATCGAACAAAACCGATCTCTACAAGTTTTTCCGATTATCAAGGAGGATAGGAACGAGGCTCTTGCTCAGGATGATGAACAAGGCCCATTTATATAAGACACTACTCGCAATTATCGAGTAGGAAGAAAATAAGCTCTTGCTCAGAATTATCATCAAATGAAATCTCTACAAAACCTCCTCGAAATTACTGAGGATGAAAGAAACTAAGCCCTTACTCTAGATCACCAAGAAAGGCCAACATTTACAAGACACTAATTGCAATTACTAAGCACAAAGAAAATAAGCTCTTTCTTAGGATTATCGAGCAAAGTCTATCTCTACAAAACCTCGTCACAATTATTAAGGAGGAAAGGAACTAAGTTCTTGCTCGAGATCACTAAGCAAGTCCAATTTACAAGACACTAGTTGCAATTACCAAGGTGTAAAAAATAACTCTTGCTCATGATTACTAAGCAAGGTTGATCTTTACAAGATCTCCTCATGATTACCGAGCAAGATAGAAACTAAGGGGATGTTTGGATTAAAAAATACGCTCATCTCATTTTATCTAATTATTTCAACTTTTTCAAACTTTTAATTGAAGTATAATAAATAATTTAATGTTTTTAAATCCCAAAATAAAAATTATATTCTAACAATATTTTATACAACTAATTATCCAAACCTCCCCTAAGTCTTATCAGAATCACTGAGCAAGGCTGATCTCTACAAGATTGTTTTTCATTTACTAAAGGGAAAGAATACAACCTACACCAAAGCACTAAAAAAGACCTCTACTAAGACATCAAAAGGACTTCCTTGAAGTTTGTGGAAGAAGCTTTGCTCATTGCAAACCACTAATGTTGTCAAGATGCTTCTATGGTGCGCATGTACTAATGCCTTGCCTACTAGAGTCAATTTATACTATAGACATGTGATTACTAACTCTATATGCCCTCTTTACTTGACTAAAGATGAGATCCCAGGTCATATTTTATGGGCATGCCCCTCAGTAAGGGATGTTTGGCTTCTAGGTTCACGAGTTGTCCAAAAGCTACCATCACAATAACTGATTTTTGTAGTGTGTTTGAACAGATGTTTGATGGATTGGTAGAGTAGGATCTGGTGCTTTTTGCTGTCCTAGCTCGATTTGTATGGTTTAGAAGGAATACTTTCATTCATGATGGCTGTTTTCAATGACCTTCTAATTATAGGCAAGTTTTCCAAGCATTTGGGGATTTTAGGGATGCACTGCATCACCAACATGTGGCTAGACTTATGACACAACTTGTTGCTTTACATTGGGAAACTCTTCCTCCTACGTAAATTAAAGTGAATTTGGATGTTGTAATCAAAGATGACTATAACAAAATTGAAGTTGGAGTGATTTTTAGTGATTTTTCTATTTCTGTTCTTGCAAGTTTGATAAAGCCAATGTTTTATTGTGTAGATCCAACAATTGCTGAAGCCAGGGGACTACTTGCTATTGTTTTATTTTGTCAAGATCTTCGCTTAGATTACCTAATATTTGAAGGTGATTCTAGACAGATTGTTCAAGTAGGTTCATCAATGGAGGCCAATGCAGGAAAGCTTAGCTATCTTTGTTTAGACGTACAAACTCTACTTGTTAATTCTAATTGGCAAATTCAGCATGTGAAGAGGGAGTTCAATGGTGCTGCTCACCAACTAGCAAGGAAAGCTATGCTTTTAGAGAATGAATTAATAGACATAGATTGTGTTGTTGATTGTATTCAATCTATTGTAATAGCTAATGGCTAGGACTGTGATTAATATCAAGTATGCATTTTTTGATTAAAAAAAAATACCTCCCATAAAAAAGTTAAACTAATCTCCACATACTTAATATATTTAAACGCTTATCTCAACCTATTTATATTTAAATACATCTTAATGAGACCCATAAAATATTATTATTCACAGATCAACTAAGATTATTTGATATCACCTCAGCATCCAAATACAGCCTAAGTATTGGAATAGAGATTGACACATCAAATGGACTCTACAACATTTTGTGCTGATCAAGTTTTGTTTGTATATTTCTAGTAGTATTAAATATTTTAGGCCCACTTGAGGAATCTTTTCCTTACAATTCATATTCAACGTTTCAAATTAATCAACACATGTAAATTGCAAAGAAGTAATCGCTAACCATTCTTAATATATATGTAAGTGCAACTCAAGAAAATGAAGTTGACGAGCAAGATTTCTTGAATAAAGTAGATAATACCACTCTCTAGCTAGGAACTTTCTCATTACTAGCTCGTACATCCGAATGGGAAAATTTACAATATTGTCTAGAATACCAAGAAAATCCCGGAAAAGTTTTGGAGGCCCTCCTATAAAGGGATGAGAGAAAAAAAATGTAGACAGGAAAAAGAAAAGATGAAAGAGAGGAGGATCGATGCATGAAATCTTATGATCTCTGAGCTAGCTGGCTAGCTTCAAGGAACAGGATAAGACTTGTTATTACACATACATTTGTAAGCCATAGGGCATGTCTCGGCCTCTGCAAGAGATGCACAAACGAAGCTCACCATGACTAGTCGACATGGCGAGCAGGAGCCACATGCGTGAGAGCAGTCGGGCAAGCTTGACCCTGCAATTTGGACTGTATCGTGTCCATTTCTCTTAAACGTTTTCCTTTCCTTATAGATATCCGGTTTTTCCATATTCAGCCCATCTTTTGGTTTAGACTTTGTACTGGAATGTGCATGGCCATGGCCTCCATGACCTGTTTAATTAACATGAGATCCATTATAAGTATAAATAACAAACATATTGTAATGCCCAAATTAATGGGCCTAACTTAAAAAATAGGAAGACCAGAGACTCGAACGTACGTGAGCGTGACCAGCCATTGTGCCTCGCGGACATAACTTCTGGAACAAGAAGGATAACAATGACAAGTACAACAGAAACACAACAAACAAAACCCTTCATGTCTTTGAGCTTGTCTTTTCCCTTCTAATTTCTTTCTCTTGAGTAATTGATCAGCTTGGTAAGCAAGGAAAAGTTTTGGATGGTGGCCGTGGGTGTGAAATGAGAAGGAAAAGTTAGCTATGTATTTAAAGGCGCTAGGGTGGGGTGCTCGAACGCAGATGGTATTGAAGCAAATCACAGGCAACAGTGTGGGAGAGTGGAATGTGATCAGAGTTCAGAGGAGGTCACATGAAAGAGTGTGCAGAAGAATATATTGCTCACGGTTTTTCACAGGACTCAAGCTCTTGTATTTCCAGGGAAGACGGAAGATGGAAGGATATATAAATTATGGTACATATATTGGAAGAATTTACTGAATTGTAAGAGCTTCTTTTACGTGACCTCTGTCCAGAACTGGGGCCATACATAGCCATAAATGCATATTGCGTTTGTAAAATTTACTGCAATTTGAAGCCAATAAATTAGATATGTGGGTCTGATGTGACTGCAATTAATATCAGTTATATATTCCTGCATATAACGGACTTATTTATAAAGCTGCTGCGGCTAGCTTATTGTTCAATCATGCAACTGGCCACTGTCGTACATTAGGACGACACGTAAGAGTAAAACCTGAGAAAAAATAAAACAAACAATAAATCTTCCTAACCTTCCAACACTACACACTTCATCTTTTTAAAATTTTTTTTAATTTTTTTTATTAAATAATTTTTATATGAATAGTGAATAAAAAATTTGAAATAATTTAAAAAAAAAATTCAAAAAAATTTTTTTTTAAAAATATTAAAAAATATTAAAAAATGTGGAATATGGAGTATAGATGAATAGTAGGAGGTTGTGTAGCAAAACCCTAAAACAAATAAGAGAGCTAAAAAACACAAATCGTTGTTTGTTTATATCTTATTTATCTTGTCTAATCTTATTTTATATTATCTTATTATTATAATTTTTTTAAATTTATATATAAAAAAATAAATAATTCAATTATTTTAAATTTTAAAACAAAAATAACATTAAAAATATATATTTTAATAATAGTTTATTTAATTTTTAATTTTAATCTCAATTCAATTCATCTCATCTTATTTGTAGAAATAAACTAAACCTTAACCTTTTTAATGTTTGCACAAAATCCACTGACCAATTTATCGCAAAGTGGCTCATGAGTTGTCGAACTTTCTTTAATTTGTTTTATCCTTTTTTCGGCTCGATTGTGGTAATTGTACACTTAATGTGCAATGTTGAAATATGTAAGTTTTCTCGTTTTTCTGGCTCGATTAATTGTGTTTGTGGACCTTCTATAGTTATAGCATATGATCAGTGTTGAAATCTGTAATGTTTTTCGTTTCTCGGCTCGATTGTACTAGCTAGTAATATTTGACCTTCTGAATTACGCTCTATTAATTTCTATCGTATGCTGCCCTGTTTCTGCTAAAGTAATGCTTGCAATAGGCTTGAAAATTGGCGATCATGATCTTTTCCGTGATTGGTTTAACTTGATACGGCTTGTATTGCATGCAAATCTTGGCTGAATTTTTGCATTCAGAGAACTTTGAAGTGATCTTTAACATGGTAAGTTATAAGGATGTTCTTTGGGAATGGGTGAAAGTCTCTTCAAAATTTTATCCCATTCTAAGTTCTAACAGTTTTAAATGTGAGAAAAATGGGCATAAAAAATAAGTTGTACAATATTTATTTCAACCCGTATAAGTGTTTTGGTCGATAACCTTAAATGTGTAATAAATGTCATAATATTCATT
Organism: Cyclocarya paliurus; assembly: GCA_029856935.1. Taxonomy (NCBI): domain Eukaryota; kingdom Viridiplantae; phylum Streptophyta; class Magnoliopsida; order Fagales; family Juglandaceae; genus Cyclocarya; species Cyclocarya paliurus. The sequence goes on along the minus strand of CM056946.1, from coordinate 21,908,308 downwards.
TTATGTATCTATCTCTCTTACTTGAAGTCTTCAAATCTGAACAAGAACTTGCAATGATCATTTTTTTTCCCAATAGGAATGATTCTGATGACGCAAATGCGTGCACCATATTGATAGTTTAGAAAGGACAAAATATTTCGGTATAGTTTGGAGGGAAATTTTATGCAATTAGAAATGCATGAAATTATCAAAATTATTGGGTAATTAGCTAATAATATGGGCTGAAGTTTCAAAACAAATGACTTTACATGAAAAAAAATGCATAGTATTAAAGGTAAAACATTGATATGTACATCAAGAATGCAATAATTAGAGATGCTTAATTATAATGCATGACAAGGGGTGTAAATAGGAAGGAGAGGAATTTTAAAGAATATGAATATCATTAGCTCCAAGGTTAGCATCTTCTCTTCTGTTAAGCATTCTGAACTACGGTTCCGAGGGTATTGTTTCCATGTGTCATTCTTTGCATCTCAATTACTTAATTTAAAAAAAAATTATAAAGTTAGTATATATTTAATCAAATCAAGATTTATAACTTGGGATTATCAACATATTACTGAGAATATTAAAGATATTCTTGATGATCATGAATATTTACTTTTAAGATTTAATATTATTGAGGGTCTTGATAGTTTCTATATATATAATAAATATTTTTAACTAAATAATTAAAAAATTAGAAATATGATGACTAAAAGAAATGAGCAATAGTACGTATAGTCTTCATTTGGAGACTGTAATGCAAGTCAAGATAATTTTATTTTTAAAATTTTTTAAAATTATAAAATTATCCCTCTTAAAATGATATTTTTTCTTATTTAATAAAATATCTATATATACAATCTCGAGATTACAAATAAAATTTCTCAAAAGAAATCTATTAAAAAAGTTGAATCACTATAAGGCCGTATGTTGTCTCGAATGAGTAATTATTTGATAGTCCCAGAGTACGTGGCCGGTATGACTCATCATCCTATGAAGATAACATATTAATAAAAAGTAGTGGTTATATATGTAATTTAATAGATAAGAGTACGTGCCACGCCCTTCATGACTGCCTAATAATCTTCTATCCTCTTATAGATATATGGACAGGTGAAGTACTCCTGTTCTATTACAAGATGACATGCAATTAAAAATTAGAGTAATATTAGATAGAGTTTAAAAATATATAATTTTTTTTTATAAGAGTAATAATTTTTTCACTCTATATTTAAATTTATCTATTTTTTTTTAAAAATATATACAGTGTGTCAGTACTTGCATATCTTATAAGAAAAAAGCTAGAGATTCCACTGGGAGCTCCAGCTCAAATTTTTGTTTTTCAGTTTTTTTTAGTTATTGATTAAGAAAATATTGTTTAATAATATTGTAATTTTTTTTTTTATAAAAATGTTAAAAAATTATGTGAAAAAAAAATTTTAAATGGACTAGCAAGATTCTCCAGCGGTGCGTGTAGACCCACCCTAATTTAAATGATATAAAATCAGAATGTGGAGAGAATGTATTAAATAGACTGGAGAAATATTCGTGGGATTGTTCTGTATGTATACTTGGAATAATTTTTACTTGGACAGCTCAGAACATAAAACAACAGCACGTACAGGCCTGGAAAAATAAATTGTCTTTACATTGAAGATCGAAACAGTTCTATTTGCCGCAAAACGATAAATACCAGCCGCAGTGTACATTTAATTGTTCGTCGATATGGAGACGGAAACGAAGACACATCTAAATGCATGCTTGCACTTGCAGACAAAGAATTATATATATATATATATCCTGCTTGGACTATCAATCCGTACGACAGTGGGCACTGGACATATTACATAAATGCAGAAAGGAATTATTGTCTCATAAAAAATTAAGCACTACGGGACAGTGTTTTCATTTCTTTTTACTGTCTTTTTTTTTTTTTAAATAAAAAATATTTTTTTTATGTAGTTACAAACTTTTTTTCCCATGAAATGTTAAACTTCACTCGATCCTGTTCAATTTAATTAAAAAAAAAAAAGAAATTGAATGCATATGACGTGGAGATCCATCGTGTATATAATAATAATAAGAATAATAATAATACATACAATATATTTTTTACTTTACTATTATATATCTTATTACGATGATATTGCATTAGTCATAATTAAGTTTTTAATTTTATAAAATAAAAGTAGATTTAATACGGGGTGAATGGATTAGTAATACCATAATATATATAATATAATATATATATATATATACACACACACACATACATATATATATATATATATATCAATACATATATATGTTATAGCATGAGTCATGATAGCTGGCCTTTTCATGATCCTTATCTTTAATTTTTGGCATCAAATGGTTTGTTAAGTTTATAAAGATAGTACTAAATGTCATGAGTCAAGATCATGAAGGATGATAATAACCGCAAGTGATCCCAAGTTTGTTCGGAATAGGAATAGGCACTACAATATATCTGCAGTTTATCTAACGACCTTAATTAAAATCATGTGAGGTGGGTATAACTACGTACATCCCACATTTTAATGTCTCTCACACAGACAAGGGTTGTCTCTTTCTTTTCTTCACTCTGTTTCACGCCGTTTTCTATTCCTGAAACTCTCTCAAAGCATATATATAACACTCATATATAGCAAGCGGTAGAAACCCTAAGAAAAAATAGATTTTGGGTTATTTGACAGGATAACATCCCATATTCACGCCTTGATCAATCTCTCCCATTCTCTGCACTAAATGGCTGGATTTGTTTCCTTTATTCCCTCCCGTATTCTCTCTCAATTGTATTTATGTTAGTTTATGTTAGTTTCTACTTTTACGTTAGTTTCCATTACAGTTGTATATTCCTTAGATGTTTATTCTTTCATTTATTGTATATTGTAATCTGTAAGGTTTATATATATGGCAATACACAAGCCTAGCAATCTGTGTGGACATTTCAGATTTTACGTTATTCACTCGAGTAAGGTGTCAAGTGAGTCTCGAACAAACTCTCTATTTGAGCTTTGCTCTAGTGACCTACTGCGCGACTGTCGACCGAATTCTCTATCTAGCACATTTGTAGCTCACAAACCAGGTTCTACAAATCTAACAATCTCCCACTTGGAGATTGTTTCAGCCACATGTATATCAACCACCTCTCTCTAGCACATGCACTTTACCTTTACAATTCAAGGCTCCTGTCTTCAAGCTAGAATACCAACTTATGAAGTTGTGCTAAGCTTCAGTTCCTCACGTGCAGTTTCTTCAGTCAATGCATCTGCAAGGCAACTCTCAACTCTTATTGCATTGTGAATACTTAGTCTCTTGTCAACCCTGACACACATCAGAGAACCAATAGTTGAGGCCCCTTCTCTAACTTGGGTGACTAATCTCTTCTCCTGCTGCCATCATATTCAATATTCAGTCAGCATGCCCACATTTTATCCTGTGCCTGCTTCTTCCCTGGAAGTTCAGTCACCTTCTTCATAGCTGACTCCCACTTGTTGAAACTTTAATCTCGTAAGATTTCAATGTAATTTGGCAGTTCAACACCTTCAGTTAGTAGGATATAGTTCAATATAGGTGAATACACCTACGGAGGTCTTGTCGTTTTGGAAGCCTTGCGATAGGTGTATAAGACCCTGGATCACTACATGGGTTCTCCCCGTCTCTTAAACCTCTACTCTACACTATGGTCTCAATAAATTTCTCCATGCTTATTTTGATTCATGAAGAATTGCAAAACTAACTCTTTTTTTCTTTCCCAACCTCATATTCAGAAGTGTCTTTCCCTTATGATTTTGTAATTAATCATGTTGTGTCATAACTTTGTATTATCCATTTTTCCTGTCCAACAATCACATTACTAGATTCGGATGACAAATACAAAGTGTTTGATCTCTGACCATGAGCCAAGACCATCGAACCCTTCGTGACCTTCCACGCACCTCTCAAAATATTACTGAATGACCACTATCATTAAGTTGTCCCATAAAGATCATATTTTTTTCAACTCCGAAGTCTTTTTGACTTTCTGCAAAGTCTACACATTCTTGTTAGAGAGGATGATGCGCACATCTCTCACTCCTACTATATTCAGTGCTTCTTTATCAACCATGTGCGCTTTATCAAAATCACTAGAAACATAGTTATGTATGATCTCTCAGTGTGAAGTAGTATGGAACGAAGCTCCTAAATCCATTACCAAATCATCATTCGAACTTTGCACTGTAAGAAATAAAGTATCCTATATTTCTTCAATCACTATGTTTATAGCATCATCCTTTGTCTTCTTCGTATTATGGTAGTCTCTTTTGATGTGGTCCACCTTGCCATAATTCCAGCAAGTCATTTGCTTCACAAACCTTGACTTGCTCTTGCTCCTATTCTTAGACTCTAACCTATCATGTCCCCTGCCCTAAGTGTCAATATTAGGGCAGAATCCGAACCCAAGATCTCACCAGAATCACTTCTGCGCATCTCCTCAAAGCACAAGATCTCGGTTGTTATCATATTTCAACTTCATCTTTCCGATAGAATTACTCACAATCATTCTCATGACCTCTCAACTATTTGACAATAATGCTAACAAGATCAATGCCCGAATCTCATCATTAAACTCAATCTCAACAGACGACACTTGATTTGTGATAGTGTTAATCTCATTTAGATGTTGGGCATTAGACGTACCTTCTACCATCTTCAGATTGAATAGTTATTTCATCAGATGCACCTTGTTACTTTTCGATGGCTTTTTATACATACCAGACAAAGCCACCATGAGATTCGTTGTGGTCTTCTCTTTGATAATGTTATGTGCAACTAATCTCGACAGGGTTAACCGTATAACTCCAAGGACCTGTTGATCTAACATGTTTCAATCAGCATCCTTCATGTTGTCCATCTTCTTTCCTTGTAAAGGAAGATGGAGCCTCTTCCTGTAGAGATAATCTTTGATCTACAATATCCTTCAATACCAAAAGTTTGTCGTCAAACTTCTCAATTCAAACCTTCATATGACGCCCTGACTCCCACGTATGAAAATGCGAGAATCGTGACGTCGATATGATGAGAACACATGTCACGCATCCCAACGATAAGTGCTGAAGTGTGTACAACACGCAAAAAGTGCACAACAAAAATGCAGTGGATAATATAAATAATTCAACTAATTACCAGAATTGTTTAATAAAAATATCCAAAAGCAAAAGCGTTTTAAAAACAATATTAATGTCCCATAAAAATAATACAAGGGCTGAAAAAATATAAATACGAGTGATCCCAAATCACTCATTCAGAGGAGCCAAATCTTTAGGCTCATCATCTGCATCATCAATATCAAAATCTGTGATATTATAAAATGGTACCGCAGGTAAGTAATAATCAAACGACCACGAGATAAAAATACATTAATGCGACCAACTATCATGCATGCATATGATGAAATATGCATTAAATCCAAAATATCAATTTTTTTCCTAAAATGAATATTTTCTAACACACGCCAAAATCCCATTTTGGCCCAAAACATTTCCATTAAAACATTTTCCACCATTTTTCCTAAAAATGGCCCAAAACAATAATCCATCATTTTCCTAGAAAATGACTCACACAAAATTCTTTATCCAACACACGTCATTTTTTCAGAAAATAGCCATTAATCCATTTTTATCCGTATGCACCATGATCTCCTCTAGGGACCATCCTTACACCCTGGCTCCCTTCATCATATCACGGGTAACGACCATGCATGTGATTTCGTAACGAGCGATACTCAGTTTTGCACCCAATATGTTCGTAGCCAAGTATTCTCTAGCCCCCGCCAGCAGAGGGGCCACGGAGCCGATATGAGAGCGTTACTATCCTGTCCAATTCTGTTGTCACCCGGCGACAATGCAGGGGACATCACTCAGTATATTCCGCTCCCGAGTGACCATAGGAGCTCTACCGAGATAATACCTCATCTTAGCTTGGGGTCGTAATACACACACACCCAAAAATTTTTCCACACATGAAAACTCAGTTTTCAAATATACATATGAACATAAATGCAATTATGCGAAAATACAGTTTTCAATTTACAAACATGAACATGCGTGTAAATATGCAATATACAAGACATGACATCAATATCCAACAACCAACACATCCCAACATAAACCAATCACATGAAAAACTCTATCCTCCAATCCATCCGACCCCCTTACTCCTTTAACCCAGTCTGGCACAACCAATCAGTTCACAGTAAATAAAAAGTTAGTGTAAAAATACATTTAAATCTCAAATATTATTTGAAAAAATACTTACAGTGCTATAAAATAATTTCTAAAAGATCACGAAGTGCTAAAAGTGGCGGCACAGCAACGGAATAGTGCAAAATGCACTATGGCCGTGGGTCTCAAAAACCCATTTTCGAACGAGAACAAACTAAAACTTGAGATTACTAGAATAGAGTTTAGAGATGTCGATGAAACTAATGGTAGTAGTGGTTAGCCGTGGGTGGCGGCGTGAGTGGCGATTTAAGGCCAAAATGTACAAATAAAAGATGGGGTTGGTTGGGCTTCACCGGTGATGGATCGGAGCTGTGGATGGCTGCTTTAGATTACTGGGAGGTCGAGGATGATGTGGTGAAGAAATGATGGCCGGACATGGCGTGACGGTCGTGCTGGAGAACAAGAGGTGTCGTGGCTTGGAGCCTTGCTTGAGGGTCAATGGCGGCTTGGGAGGGGAAGATGTTGGGGTGGGCGGTGTCGACCATGGCGGCATGCAGGGGTGCCGACTAGGTAGGAGGAATCGGCCGAAGGAGAGAAAGAGAGAGGGGGCTCGCACGGGAGGAGGAGAAAAGTGGAGGAAAAGAAAGAAAGAAAAGAAAAATAAAAGAGGAAAAGAAAAAGATGGGGAAAGAAATGAGATCCAATCCTCACAACTTAGGTCACAAAATTGATCCAATGAAAAGAATTTCAAAACAGTAAATTAAATAAAATAATTCAAACGAAATGAAAAGTTTAAATAAAATAATAATAAAATCCATCAACAATAATAATTTTAAAACCCATAAACATACTAATTTAAATTAAAATTCAATTTAAATGCAAAATAGTAATTAATATTAAGAAAGCATATTAAAAATAATTTTCACAACTTAAAAATATTATAAAATAATATATCAAAACTCTCATAATTTTAAAACAAGAGAACCAATATTTAAATTAATTAAAATAATCATTTAATTAAAATACACTAAAATACGGGGTGTTACATTCACTTCGTCTCCTGCCATCGTTCTCTCTTTAGACCCAAATCTTGGCGCTCTGATACCAATTGTTTGGGAAACGATAAGGAAAAATACTAAAGAAAAAATAGAAATCAATCATACAATCATACTACACAAGGTTTATGTGGTTCGACAACGTGCCAATGTTTATGGAGCTGCAAAGGATTTTATTTAAAAGAAAGTAAGAAAACCGTTGAGCAATACAAAATCACTCCCTCACTTGCTCTCTCTCTCTCTCTCTCACACACACACAAGGGTTGTCTCTTTCTTTTCTTCTCTTTGTTTCATGCCATTCTCTCTCTATTCCTCACACTCTCAAAACATATATAACACACACATATATAGCAAGCAGTGAAAACCCTAAGAAAAAGGGTTTTAGATCATTCACTCTAATGAGTCTCGAACGAACTCTTTGTCTGATGTTCACTCGAACGAGTCTCGAGTGAACTCTCTGTCTGAGTTTTATTCAAGCAACCTATTGCATGATTGTCGAGCGAATTCTCTATCTAACGCTTTCCTAGCTCACAAACCAGGATCCACAAATCCCAATAGTTTCAACTACCCTGAGTAGTGGCTAAAGAATCCAACAGTGCCAATACTGACAACCAAAAAATTTTGTGGCATGGGTATGGTTGAATTTGTCTCGATCCAGCACCGGATTAACTAGATCAAGTTAGGGGTTAGGGATTTGGGAAGGTAGAGACTTGAGTAGCTTATGAAGTATTGGGTGGGTAGACACAGAAGGACAATAAGAAAATTTCACATGTTTTCGCACATATAAATGTCATGTGGTGTACAACTCGCATGAAGTTGGTATGTCCAGCACGAAGTGTTAATTCTAAAAAAACTGCACAGGTCTAGATTAAAGTAGGGTTTAGCATAGAAAGTGTAAGTCACAATTCCAAAAAGATAATTGATTGTTATTCATTGTCATCATTTCCTTTTTCTTTTATTGATTGAGTTGCAGAATATGATTAATTACAAGAAATCATCTGTAAGTGACATCAATACATTTACTCAAATCCTCGGGACGATATGTTTGGAAAAAGTGTTTTACTTAAAATTCTCATCTTCATCTCATCTCATCTCTACATTTTTTCAAATCCCCATACAAAATATAATAAATAATTCAACTTTTTCAAATTCCAATATAACTTTTTCAAATTCAAATTCAACTTTTTCAAATCTCAAAATTAAAAAATAATATTTTAAACTTTAAAACAAAACACAAAATTCTCATCTCACCCCAAGCATAACCTAAGTCTTGCTATGGGACAGGACCAAGATGTTCTTTTATGTGTGCTGTGATCTCCAGCTATTTCTATGGCATTGATTTTTGGAGTAAAAACCTTTAAAGAGACTTGGACGCTATGCACCAAGAGATTAACCACATGAAGGAGGAAACAATAATTGGTGATCTTATATCTCGTCAATTTGATATAATTCAATTGTGAGAGTTGCAAAAGGAGAAAGAGGAAATGATATATATGTCTGGAAGTATAAACATAAATTCATAGAGATGACTGAGCGTAGATGGAACATATAATGTCATTGTAACATAAACTGCCTCGGAGAAAAAGAAATGATGTTTTATCCTTTATTAATTATTTCAATTTGAAAACAATTATTACTATCATCTTCATAATTTTATGGAAAGACTTGGGTGACAATTTGGACTATAATATTTTTTTGTACATTTTTGTTAATAAAAAATATTGAAATTCATGTTCAAACATAAATTAAATACATTCAAACATAAATTAATTTAGAGCTTTACTTCGTACAACTGCCCATACGGAACTAATGCGTAATCGGGTGATGTGGTAATTTGTCACGTCAGCTTTTGACATAAAATATAATAAAAAAATTGAAAATTGATAAACCGAGAAGACCATCGGACTGGAACCCATAAAGAAGGAAGAAGTATTGAAACCCAGAAGGAAGAAAGAAGGACTACGTGACTTTATGCATCGGACTGAAACCCAGAAGGAAGGCCGGCCTGCATGACTTGGTTCATCGGACTGAAACCCAGAAGTCTAAAAAACGCCAAATCCATTTTGACACTAGCTTGAATTGGTTCATTGGACTTAAATAGAGTGAAAGGAAGCATTTCGATGGACTGAAGATCATTAGGACTAAATAACGCTACGTTCTGAAGCATTTGAATTTTTGTTCGCCCAAACCTATGTTCTCCAAACCCAATAAATCCTACATAAAGGACAACAAATTCTGTGTGGTAAGGCTTAATTTTTGAGTGGAATATATCATTTTGGCATTTTACGTTCCTTCTTTGCATTTCTGATTAGTTTATACTTTCTTGCAAAGACATCTACATATTTTTGCATTTCTTGTCCTGTACACGAAATTAAGATTGAGAAATACCAATGAGAAAGTAGAGGAAAGAATTACGGCCAGAATTCAACATAGAAAAGTGCACACAAATTCTGTGGTAAGGCTTAATTTTTGAGTGGTAGATATCGGTGTGTTTTTTAGGGATAAGGGGACGCATGGAAGGAATTAAAAGCTTGGGGAAGGAAGAAAGGAAAAAAAACTTAGAAGGAAAAGGGAGAAGACCATCGGATGGAAGGAGAAGAGACTAAAAATAGTGTGTTTTGACTTTAAATGAAACACATTGTTTCATTAAAGGAGAAGCCTAGCTATCACGTGGTTCATCTCATCGCCTGCTGCAAGCTTCAATAAACACACCATTATATTTAAATTAATAATGTGGAGATCATTACCCGGCGGTTGCACCGGCTGGTTGAACAAAGCTTTTTTCTAAATTTTATATTCAATCAAGCCAATATTGTTTACATCCAAATAACAAATAGAAGTTCAAAACCGCCCCTGAATACATTTGAACTGCTAAACGCTTGAACTAAAAAAGCAAACAATATTTGAATATGTGGTGCAATACGTTTGAACATTATTGTGACCATTTGAATGACATTAACTTAATTACGCTCGAACATTGTCTTAATTTATGCTCGAATCTAAGAAGCACTAGCGTTTTAACATCAACTCCCCAACGTCATAAAGTTTCATACACTTTTGTGATATTGTTCAAAGTACAATAAATCAGATCATGTAATTTTTTTACGTTCAAACATATATAGTACGTACGACACCACACGCATTTGAGTTTCAACTTTTGGATTGCAGTATTTTAGATTTGAATGTAGATTTGGTGACAGAAATCAATCATCACAAAACTAGGTTTGTCCTGTTCGAACATTCAATAGATCAACGTCGAGTAACAAGCCATTACAAAAAATAATTTTTGGGGCGAATATTAAATCATCACAAAATCTAATGCCACGCAAATATTACTATGATGGCTTATAAATCATAGTTTTTTCCAGTAACAAAAGATGATGATTCGTGACAGTTTTCAATTGTTGTGATGGTTTAATCATCCGTCACGAAAGATGTAACATTCTAATATAGTGGAAATTGGAATGAGCTACTTAATTAAGCGTTGTAGTTGTCCTATGTCCTTGTGCGCTTCCTCTCCAATGCCATGCACTAGATATAATTCATTGCAAATGCCCTAGGAAAGTTTCTTTCGCTAGGAGATTTTTGGTTATTATTCTCTATATATTATGATTTCAATTTAATCATTTTTACTTGCAAATACATTAATGCCATTTAGGAAATGCTTCTCCTATAAAATATATATATGTGATTTATGAAATGTGGTTACTAATTAGTTCCGTTGCTTGGCACATGACATTTTCTAACTTCCCTCGTGTCATATTAGTTGTCATATTAGTTTTCAACATTTTTGACAATATATGAATACTGAAAATTAGGTCCATACTCAAAAGCTTAGGAAAATAATGAAGGAGTCAAAGTTATCGGTTAAAAAAAAAACCATCCAAAGAGATAAAACTGATTGGTTCAGGCAAATCAACGATCTAGTAACTATTATATAAATATATAAAAATATATATATATATATATATTTATACCAGCCAAAATTGATTTGTTTTTGCCTAAATTTAGAAAAAACAATATATAAGCATATTGACATGTAGCAACAATATAGGCCAAATAAGGAAACAAAGAAGTGGCATGCACTAGAAATTAGATCAAAATCAGTTTGGGCATCCCAAAACCCCGTCCGAAGAACAACCAGGCTAGTACTCTATGTCCACATGTATGTAACAGTATGCCTTTAGCCGGTTGAAACCATTCCCTCAAAAGAAAACAGTTTCCCTCTTGCTCGATCTCCAACCCAACACATTTCTTTTTATGATCCCACCAAAATAATATTCCATTAGTTTGAGTTTGTATCGTTTGATCTCCATAATTTATATCATTCCGATCCTCTACCATGGAGTCCAACAGTTTTCAAAATCCACCACCAAACGATGTCCTAGTACTCCCAGAGAACCAAGCTGGCGCCAACATCCGGCCGCCTCCAGCTTATCGGCATAATATCAATCCCCGACCCATGAAGTCCAAAAGGTTAAGTCGAAGTTGTTGTTGTCGGTGCTTGTGGTGCTGCTATTGTTTCATATTCTTCTGCACTGCCCTCTACTTTTCTATCGTTTACATTCTCTACGCCAAGTTTGCACCAAAGATTCCATTGTATGAGGTTGATAACCTGAGTGTACACGCTTTCAACATCCAGTCTGATAGTAGCCTCTTCAGCGAACTTGCTGTGACTATACAAGCTAAGAACCCAAATAAGTTCGTAGGCCTTATGAATGGAGGAGGTGGCGGCCGCGTTATTATATCCTACTCGGATTCAGAGCTTTGTTCTGGAAAATTCAACTCTTTTTATCAACCTGGAAAGAATACAACCGTGAGAAATGTTGTCTTAAAAGGGAACAGGCCATTTGGCTTAGAGCTGCAAAAAGCCCTCGTGGAAAACAAGCATGCGGGCAAAATTCCTTTGCTATTTAGACTGGAGGCACCAGTTAGTTTTGTGCTCGGAGACTTTCCTTTGAAGACGGTTGATGTTTTTGTAAACTGCTCGGTGGTCGTCGATAACCTGTCCCCCAATAAGAAAGTTAGGATCTTAACTACCCAATACACGTATGACTTGAAGTTCAATTGGTATTAAATCGTTGTGTTTTATTTGTGGGAGTTTTAATTTCAATAATAACACTGATGGAACTCGAGAACAACGAAAGCATTCGGCGGCATTGGCTTCCTAATTTTCTTGGGTTCATAGTCAGAGTCCTTCCTTGATGTTCCTCATGTTATAATTATAATGCTCTATAATTGCATTTCAAGGGAATTTATGTGGAAATAGAGGTATTTTTCGGGTTTTATCATGTGTAATATAACCTTTCATTTATTGGATTTGAATCATGTTAGCTCGCGGAAAGCTTTAGGCCATGTTTGGTTATGAAATACTTTAAGAAAATATGAGAATTCTCTTCTTCTTCTTTTTTAGAAGAAGAAGAAGAAGATTGGGTTTTGTGAAAAGAGAGAAAGCCTTGAATAAAATATTTTTTTATATAAGTATTATATTGAAGTTTGTAAAAGTGAATAGGTAGATCGCGCTCATCAAAAGTTATTTGTACATGATCTTTTAAGAGTATTTTTATTTTAGAGTTTGTAAAAATTATGTTGATTTTTATATTTAAATAATGAATATGTAATGACCCGACGAGAGCAATAAAAAGGTTGAGATTTAAAAAAGGTTTTAATAATGAATTGAGCTGAACTGAGGTGAGATGAAATAATTAAAGTTGAAACTTAAATAAAATTTTGTTAGAATATAAATTTTATTTTAGGATTTGAAGAAGTTAAATTACTTATTATATTTTATTTGAAAGTTTGATAAAGTTGTAATGATTATATGAGATAAGTTAAGATTATTTTAACAATTTTTTTCCAATTTAAACCTTGAACACAGATCAACTTAATATTAATGACATTGATTAACAAATTATAAGTATTAATATAAAAATGTGATGAACAAAGAAAGAGCCCATCATGCGTCTAACCTGGCCCCCAGCCGCTAACACTACAAGAAAAATAGGCTTTTGCGACTAATTTATTACAACTAACAGACTGTTCGCAACTAAAATACAGACTATTTGCAATCAATTCAGTCTGTTGGTTGCAATAAATTGATCGCAAAAGCCCATTTTTCTTGTAGTGGAATATTGAATATTGTCCAGAAACTTTAAAACTCCTCTGAATCGAAATATTTCCATGCATGCACCAATGTGATTTATGTGCTACTTGGATAGTGAGTGTTTGGACAGTGAGTTTAAATAAAATAAATTAAAATAAAAATTAAAAATTAAATAAAATATTGTAAGAATATTATCTTTTAATATTATTATTATTATTTTAGAATTTGAAATAATTTAATTATTTATCATATTTTGTAGGACAATTTAGAAAAATTGTAATAATGAGATAAGATAAGTTGAGATGAAACACCTTTACTAATCAAATGATTCGCTAACTAATACATACGATGCAATAGCCTCATTTGTTTTCAGAAAATATCTCATCTCAACTCATCTCATCTTAATTTCATCATTACACTTTCTCAAATTCTAATACAAAATAAAATAAACAATTCAATTTTTTTAAATTTATCTCATCTAATCTGATCTAATCATTACAATTTTTTCAAATTTCAATACAAAATAAAATAAACAATTCAATTTTTTCAAATCCCAAAGCAAAAATAATATTAAAAAATATATTCTAACAATACTTTATTTAACTTTTTAACTTTAATATCAACTCATTTCATTTCATCTCATCTCATCTCTGAAAACAAACAAGGCCATATGAGATCATCGATATGCTAACTTTTCTTCCATCCACCAATTTTCAATTAGATGTGATTATCTAACTTCAATAATTCCAAGTCTACCTTAATATCTATAAATATATATATATATATAAATATATATATATATATATATATATATTGTGACACCCCGTATTTTAGTGTATTTTTAATTGAAGAGGTATTTTAATTAATTTAAATATTGGTTTTCTTATTTTTAAAATTATTGGATTTCTCATTGGTTATTTTCGATTTTTAAGTTATGAAATTTATTTTAATATGCTTTCTTAATAGTAATTATTGTTTTGCATTTAAATTGCTCTTTAATTTAAATTTACTTTCTTGAAATCCTTTTCATTAGATCAGTTTCGAGACCCTGAATTGAAAAGACTGGATCTCATCTTTTTCTCTTCCCTTTTCTTTTTTCTCTTTTTCCTTTTTCCCTTCTCTTTTTTCTTCTTTCTTTTTCTTTTTCTCCCTTGCTCTTCTTACCCGCGCGACCAGCCCCTCCTTTCCTCTCTCTCCCGTTCGTTCCTTCCTCAGCCCCCAGTGCTGCCGTGCGCCACCACCAGGCCTCACCGCCCAGCCCATGACCACCCCCACACTCTGACGACCTCCCCAACCCCGATCTCCGTTCCCCACGCTCTCTCTCTCTTCCCGCTGGCCATGTACAACCCATTCGGGTTGTGCATTTTCTTCACCGCCGTATGCAGCCCAATGGCGCCACCACCACCACCACTGCTTCCCCTCCCACCGACCATCATCCCCCACCAAGCTCAGCCCCTAACTCGCCGTCGTTTGCTTCCACGAAACCCATCAAACCCCACGGCTTTTCCTCCATTTCAGCCGCCGTTAGCCATCGCCTGGCCACCGCACCACCACCATTAGCTTCCTCTCTCCCCGGCGAGTCTCCCCTGGCCTCCCCACCTCTAGAGGTGGCTCCACCTTCCCACACCTTCCCTCACTCTCCCACGGCCTCATTTACTCCAAGTGGGCCGATCTCCTCCGTGTGTCGCCACGCACGGCCACCAGCCACCAGCATCAACTCCACTGACATCCATGAGCCCTTCCATGACCAACCCAAGCCTCCCGTAGCTCCCATTCGAAAGTGGATTTTTTGATACCCATGGCCTAGTGCTTTTTGCACTGTTTGGTTGATGTGCCGCCACCTCTTGCACCTTCTTGATCATCCGAAAATTATGTTATAGTGCTATAAGTATTTTTTCAAATGACTTTTAAGATTTAAATATATTTTTGCACTAACTCATATTTTATTGTGTACTGGTTGATTCTGCCGGACTGAGTCCGAGGAGTAGGGGGTCGGATGGATTGGAGGATGGAGTTATTTGTGTGATTGGTTTATTTTTGGATTGGTTGGTTGTTGGATATTGATGTTGAGTTTGGTACATTGCATGTGCACCCATGTTCATATTTGTAAATTGAAAACTGGATTTTCATCTAATTGCATTCATGTTCATGTGGATATTTGAAAATTAGGTTTTCATGTGGAAAGGATTTTGGGTACGTGTGTATCACAACCCCAAGTTGAGATGGGGTATTATCTCAGTGGAACTCCTCGGTGGAAAGGATTTTGGGTACGTGTGACGTCCCCTGGGTTGTCGCTGGGCGACAACGAGATCGGACGAGATGGTAACGCTCTTGTGCCGACTCCGTGGCCCCTCTTCTGGCAGGGGTTAGAGGATGTTTGGCCACGAACGCACTGGGTGCGGAACTGGGCATCGTTCGTTACAAAATCACATGCACGGTCGTTACCTGTGGTATGACAAAGGGAGCCAGGGTGTGCAGATTATCCCTAAGGGAGATCATGGTGCATAATGATAAAATGGATTAATAACTTTTTTTTGGGAAAATGGCGTGTGTTGGATAAAAGATTTTGTGTGAGTCATTTTCTGGAAAAATGATAGATTATTGTTTAGCCCATTTTTTTGAAAAAATGGTGAAAAATGTTTTAATGGAAATGTTTTGGGTCAAAATGGGATTTTGACGTGTGTTGAAAAATATTCATTTTCGAGAAAAATGATATTTTGGATATAGTGCATATTTCATCATATGTATGCATAATTGTTGGTCGCATTAATGTATTTTTATCTCGTAGTTGTTTGGATTAGTACTTACCTGCTGTACCATTTTATGGTACCGTAAATTTTGATGCAGATGAAGATGTGGAGTCTGAGGATGTGACTCCACCGGAGGAGTGACGTGCGGTTGCTTCGTTTGGATTATGGGATTTGTTTCCCTCTTCTTGAAATATTGTATTTGTCATTATTATGTTTATGGGATAATTATATTATTCTTTGAACACCTTGTTTTAAGTGGATTTATATAAAACAATTCTGGTACTTAGTTGACTTATTTAATTTATCCGATGTGACTTTTATGGTGCTCTTGTTGCACATTGCACACACTTGAGCACTTATCGTTGAGATGCGTGGCCCGTGTTGTCATCATCCCTACGTCACGATTCCCGCGTTTCCGTACACGGGAGTCGGGATGTCACATAGATATATATTTATTTATATAAGTGGATATATGTCATATGTATATACAGTAAACATTTAACAATTTTTTAAAAAAAATGCATGGTTAGTATCAATAGTAAAAATTAGGAAAAAATAAACAACATCAGTACATTGGAACAGAAGATTCTAAATACAATAAAGTTAATAAATTCAAAAAATACTAAATAAAAAAATTCAAAAATTTAATAAAATAACATTCATGTTTTAAGAAAACATAAAATTAAAAAATTCAATAAAATAATTTTGAAAAAAAAAATAGATGCATGAAGTATTTTGTACTTTTATAAATATTTAAGACTAAATAATCAGTGAAAGTTTAGTCATGGGCTTGTTTGGATAGTGAGATGAGATGAGATAATTTTAGATGAATTGAATAAAATATTATTAAAATATTATTTTTTAATAATATTATTATTTTGAGATTTAAAAAAATTAAATTATTTATTATATTTTATGTGAAAATTTAAAAAAATTATAATACTAAGATAAGATGAAATGATATGGTTTCTCTATCAAACCACTCTAAAAAAAAATTTTTAATATGAGAAGGGTGTATTAATAAGAGTGGTGCTACTATGCCGTCTGAGTAGCACCGCTCGTTTGTATTGCTAGTTACTTTTTATGTTTTTTTTTTTACTTTTCTTTTCACATTTTTTAATATATTTAAATATTTAAAAAAAACACCAATACACTTAAAATCTTTTAAAAAAAAATATACTAATACACATAAAATCACTTCCTTAATTATTAAATAAAAATAAAATAAAAAAATTCAGAGCTGCACACAATAGCAGTCAACTATAGTTGGCATACAAACTTTTTCTCATTAAATAAACAGTAGGTCAATGGGTCAATTTGCGGGTTACATTGATTTAATGACATGATTATTGATTCAGGTCTAGTTAATATCTTTTGTTGCTATCATTAAAGATGGTGGTTCCCAGTTTCCTCTATGAGGCACTCGGTCTGAGTAAAGGTTCTACTACTGCCAAAGTGCAGTTTTCTTTCTAATTAGGCTTACGACTTATTCTAGGATGAAAGACGGGATGGCTGAAAATTTTGGAACGGGTATGGCAACGGCTATCATTGATTGACCAAGAGGAGACGAAAGTGATCGTGGACTCCAATAGACTGGAAGAGAGTTTCACTATGTGTCGGAAAGGGTTTACTTATGACCCCGCTAACTGGAAAACATTACAACCGAGAGTTTCTCAAGTTGAAAATGAAGCGTGCATGGTGCCTAGTGCATGCGGTTTGGTTTCACAATCTCAATGCTACATTGAGCCTGGTTGAGTTCGATGATTTGTGGGACAAGGAAAAGGTGCAGCATGAGGGCCTTTGGTCATTCAACAAGCAACTTGTGATGTTGCAGGAAGTAGATGGCAGCAAATAGGTCCAACAAATTACAATTTATGAAGCTACATTCTAAATACGCATTCATGATCTACCTTTGAGAGCCAGAAATGCGTATGTTGGGGCCTTAATAGGAAGGAAAATTGGGCGGCTTGAGGAAGTGGACTTGGAGCAGGGAGAGTTGGCGTGGGGAGATTTTCTGTTCGTACGGGTGTCGATTGATGTTAGAAAGCCTTTGTTACGAGGGACTAAATTTTCCTACGAGGGAATGGATCCTCATTTTGGGTTAGATTTTCCTACGAGAGACTATCTAATTTCTACTACTAGTGTGGTTGTTTGGGGCATGGTGATAAGGATTGTGGTCTACGAAAGAAAGTTACATAGGTAGACGATGAAGAAGATTTCCCGTATAGTGCTTGGTTGAGGGCAATCAGTTATGGAGATCAATTCCATGATGGTCGTGTGTGGGAAAGTAGGGACACTCAGAGGATGGCACGTCGAGGTCCTTCAGTGGATAATCCAAGCTCAGGGGAAGCTGTGATGGTGGACAACAATGGAGATCCAGTGGTGTCAACAGAACCAACAACTGAGGTATGACTTGTGGTAGCTAACCCAGAATATTATGATGCTGGGACGAAGGCAACTAGTGATGGTAATCCACCCTGAGATGAGCATTTAGTTGATGAGTTTGGTTCTACGGGAGTAGTGAGAGCAGAGTACGATGGGGCCCAGGTCCCTGTTAATCTGATGCAATCAAAGGGAAATGAGTCAACAGATCCTACAAGTTGGGAACACAGGGTGAAGGAAAACACCGAACATTTTGTTTTGGGCGAGAGAAGAGATCCTGGAAAGGTAGTAGATGATTGCACAACGAAAGGAATAAACGTTGAAAAACAAAAGACTTCGGAGCTTTGTGGAAATAGAAAAGTAGCGGCAACGGGGGACATTCCATATGCAGAAGATGAGCCATCGAATAAGGAGTTTGAATTCCAAAAAAACACAGATGAGGATATTATGGAAGCTTTACAGGAATTTGCTGTCAAAAGTAGACCCAACTTGGAACAATCTGAGGAAGTTGAAGGCGCAATTTCAGGGATGGTGGAAGTTGAAATGACAATGGGGTGGGAAGTTGACCAAACTCTTCTCCAAGAAGCAACCGCAATGCGGACATTTCATGAGTAAGAAAAAGTTCCCTTCCACCAGCAACAGACACGTGCCTCCAAAATGGGCCTAGTAACAAAATTAAGGCTTGATGGTTTTACAAGTAGAACATGGAAATGCATGGCCCTCCTCGCACCAAAGACTGATATAGGGATCTCTCTAACGGACAAAAGTAAAAACAAAAAACGAAGAGGAGTAAATGGAGAAGAAGATGATGAGGGTCGACATGCAAAGAGAAGTGATTTAGAAAAGCAAGGCGACGACTCATAAATTCCGACCAACAAAAACAATGATAGATCGATGGTGGCTGTTGTGTTGGGACCTCATCAAAAACCGCCCTAGGACAAGGTCCTAGACATGCATGGACAACAAAGATCGGGTTACTTCCAAGATCAAGACTAGCCAAGGTCAACCAAGGGCCAAGACATATCACAAGCCACATTGGCCATGCAAGACCATATCATTTATTTATTCTTATTTATTTTTAATTATATTTCAAGGGACCTATTGGGGTTTCTACTTTGTAATCTCTATAAATAGGACCCTTAGGCATTTCATTTTACATCTTTGATCATTTGACATTTTTCCTTTGTGGAACGGTTTGGGTGTGTTCTTGAAGAACACTTTTCGGTGCTTAGCACTTGGGCTACTTGGGTGAAATTCGTGAATCCCTAGTAGAGGATCATCACCTTGCAATTCGTGAATAGGTGGTGATTCAATCTATCCTATTTCATCATTGTGCAATTCGTGAATCAATGGTGATTTATCTATCTTTCTTTTGAGTATTGTTATATTCCATTCCATTGTCTACCTTTGTTCTTATGTTTTCCATCTTATTCATCATTATTTTCATGCAAATTAGAGATATCATAAGTCTCAATCTTAGTATTCTTTGGTTTCACAAAATATCCATAAAAACCACAAAGAGAGTCTTCATATTCAATTGTTGAGTCCATTCATCCCTTGTTCATAACTTTTCCATTGTTCATACATAGTCTTGCATCCCTACATATCACAAACACCATCCACTCACCCATTTGATCTTTCCCACTCATAAATTTCGGCCATCACATTGTTTGCCCCACTTTCCATATTCATCATCTCCATAAAACCCTAGCCAAAACACTATATCTCTCATAAGCTCCACTTCCCAAAATTAGCCTTCCCTCACCCTCACTTGACCTAGCCGAAACCTCCCTTATTTCCCCATCTTACCATATTAGCCACTTACCAAAACTAGCCTCCATCCATCCAACAAAGCCCTAGCCAAAACCCTTGTCTTCCACAAACCCTAGCCACCCTTCAAGAGTCCCACTAGGCAACTTCCTCAAATTAGGGAAAGTTGACTCATTCCAATCAATCCCACAAATCCTACCAATCCCAAAACCATCTCCTAAACTTGAGGAATCCTAACCCTAGCCACCCTTCATCCAACTTAACCCTAGACTCCCACAAGGTAATTCCTACCACTTAGGAATCCTTATCCCCTCTTCCAAATAATCAAAATTCGAAATCCATCCCTTGCCTTAGTCAAACACCAACTTCCCAACAACTCACATGCCTCTTACCATTTAGGATCAACCCTAGCCACCTTACCCATCATCCCAAACGTCTTTTCCAAATCCATATCCCTTGATTTAAGGAATTGCCAACCCATTTTCAATCCCTTAAATCTCTCCATCCCTACAATATCTCTAGCCAACCAAGACTTACCTCAATAGCCAAAACCAATTCTCAATCCCTCCAATCACTCAACTTCCCTAAAATCACTCCATTCCTAGAATCCCTCAAGTCAACCAAAGACTTCCCTCCTCTTGCCATATTCAAATCATACATTCCATATCTTACCATAATCAAATCTTATCTTCCAAATCCAATCCCTCAACCACTTATCCCCTAGAACCATTCAAACCAACCAAAGACTTCCCTCCTCTTGCTATATTCAAATCATACCTTCCATATCTTACCATAATCAAATCTTATCTTCCAAATCCAATCCCTCAACCACTTATCCCCTAGAACCATTCAAACCAACCAAAAGACTATCATCCTATCTTGCCATATTCAAATCCCATCTTACATCTCCAAATCCCTCAACTCAAGGAACAACCCTAGACCCATTCAAACACAACTCATCTTCATCCTTAACCTAATTCCCATCTTTCCCAAAGTGACTCATCAATCAAGGAGTCCTAACCTCATCCAACCACATCCTTCCAACCCTAGCATCTCATCCTACACTCCAACCCTAAGCCAACTCTTCCAAATCTCGAAATTCTCCTTAGCCACCATTCAAACCCTAGCCCAACTTCATCATATCAACCCTAAACATCATCCAAAAGGGCCCAACATCAAGGGCAACCCATAAGCCGTTCCACATTGCATCAAACACGCATATTCGCCACTTAGATCACCCGAACTCATCATCATCATCATCATTTCCATCACTAAACACTATACCTTCATCACCCTAGGAACCCATCATTGCCATTATACGTGCAAGACCAAGCAAGAAGGCTTGACACTCGGTCACCATCATCACCCAGGCAAGCTCGCGGACTTAATGTTTAGGGACAAGACAGAGGTTTATGGTCATCCTAAGGCCCACTTGCATTATAAAATGTGGGATATTATTTGCAGAGTACATAGAAGTAGGGGACGGGCATGGCTGTTGTTGGGTGATTTTAATGAGATTCTAAGCCAGGCTCAGAAATGGGATGGGAGGATGAGACCTGAGAAACAAATCACTGATTTTAGAGATGTGTTAAATGATTGCACTATGAGAGATATGAGCAGTGTTTTTAATTTCGTACCACCGGCCGGTATTTTCCGTATTGGCCATCGGTCCAGTACAAGTATACTATGTGTTTTGTACCGGCCGAAATACCGGTAGTACTAGCCGGTACTAGCCAATATTTCGGCCCGTATCGGCACCGGCCGATATTTCGGCCCTCAGTTTTTTTTTTCATTTTTTTAAACTACAAGCTCATATTTTGATCCTCAATTCAGACTAGGCTATTTATAATTTATATATCTATGTATTTATATATATAATTTATTCATATATCGACTATCCCGAAACGGTATACGAAACGATACCGGTACCGAAATATTTCGTTCTAGTGCCTTGACCGGTACGGTATTTAAAACATTGGATATGAGTTTTAATGGACCTATGTATACTTGGTGCAACCGTAGCGAAGGGACACAATGCATTAGTGAGAGACTAGATAGGTGTCTTGCTAATGTCTTGTGGTGTGCTAACTTCCCATATGCTAGAGCATTTCATGGATCTGCAGCCTATTTAGACCATCTGTCAATATGGCTTGAGATTGACGGGGAGATTTTGAAACAGAAAAGGCCAAAGTTGTTTAGATTTGAGGCAATGTGGATAGGAGAGAAAGGTTGCGTGGATATTGTGAAAGATACTTGGAAGGAAGTTGGTGCCAGAAATGATATGGTTTCAGTTATGAAGAAAATTTCAGAGTGCGGACATAGATTCTAGAGGTGGAATCAGTCCCATTTTGGAAAAGTAAAGCAAAACTTGAGGAAGACCCAAAAAAAATTACAAGACCTGGAAGGATGTGATCCCAGGAGCACTGACAAGAAGACTCTTGATGCTTCTAGAAAGGAGGTCCACTTATGGTTGGAGAGAAATGAGATGATGTGGCGGCAAAGATCCAAAGCCTTGTGGTTAAAAGAAGGTGATCAAAATTCCAAGTTTTCCAATGCTAAAGCTACTAATAGGGAAAAAAAAAAAGGAATCTTATTCTTAAAATTCAAGATGATAATAGAATGTGGAAGAGTGGTGATGAAATGGATCAAGTTATTCAGGATTCCTTTACAAAGCTTTTTACAACTGCTGATCAGAGAAGGTATATGGAATTCTTGGGCAATTTGAATGGAAGAGTTACAAGTCAGATAAATAAGGGGCTAGCTGCAAGTTTTTCCAAGCATAAAGTGATACAAGCACTGAAACAGATGCACCCGTTGAACACTCCAGGCCCCAATGGCATGGCACCACTGTTTTATCAAAAGTTTTGGCCTGAGGTTGGTGGAGCAGTCATTACAGCTGTCTTGAAGGCCCTGAATACATGTGAGTTCCCTTCTGATTTGAATCACACTTTTATAACACTGATCCCTAAGAAAAAATACCCTACAAAAGTAGTTGAATTTCGACCTATTAGCCTCTGCAATGTAGTGTATCTAAAGTCATTGTTATATCAGAATCACAGAATGTTTTTATTCCTGGTCGTTTGTTTACAGACAATATACTTATTACTTATGAGTTGATTCACTTTTTGAAGCATAAAAGAGTAGGAAAAAAAGGCTACATCTCTCTTAAATTAGATATGAGCAAAGCATATGACCAGGTTGAATGTGATTTCTTAGAAGCTATTATGATGCAGCTGGGATTTAAGAGAAAGTTTATGAACTTGATTATGAAATGCATCTCCACAATCTCATATTCAGTGTTAATTAACGGCATTCCTAAGGGCCCTATTATACCTTCTAGAGGATTGAGACAAGGGGACCCTTTATCCCTTATCTCTTCCTCTTGTGCACTAAGGGCTTAACTTCTTTATTGCATAAGGTTGGGACTAAGAAAAAAATTTCTAGTGTTAAGATCTATAGAGGTGCACCTCGGGTAAACAATCTGTTATTTGCTGATGATAGTCTGATTTTTTGTCAAGCTAATGTGGAAGAGAATAGAGGATTGCAAGAATTGTTGAATAATTATGAAAAAGCCTTTGGACAGAAGATTAATAGGGAGAAAACCTTCATGGTCTTTAGCTCCAATGTGACTAATGTAGTGAAAAGAGAGATAATGGATATGTGGGGTATAACAAGTGAACAACATTATGACAAATATTTGGGCTTACCTCCTATTGTTGGTAGATCTAAAACTACAGCATTTTCTGATATTAAGCAGAAAGTATGGCAAAAGTTACAGTGTTGAAAAGAAAAGTTACTTTCTCAAGGGGGTAATGAGGTTTTAATTAAAGTTGTAGCTTTATCTATTCCTACTTATTCCATGAGTTTTTTTATGTTACCTTCTACATTGTGTTCAGAGTTGGAGTCTATGATGGCTAGATTTTGGTGGGGTCAGGAAAAGGGAGAGAGAAAAATCCATTGGGTTAGTTGGGAGAAGATGTGTGAACCAAAAGCAAAAGGGGGATTGGTTTTTAAATCTTTGAAATCCTTCAATTTAGCATTACTTGCTAAGCAGGGGTGGAGAATCCTTAATGCTCAGAATTCTCTCTTACACAAAATTTATAACGCAAGATATTTTTCCAAAAGTAGCTTCTTTGAGTCTAAATTGAGGGGTAATCCTTCCTATGCTTGGAGAGGAATATGGGTAGCAAAACCTTGGCTGCTAAAGGGATTAGATAGAGGATTGTGGATGGGGAGATTGCTAAAGTGTGGAAGGAACCTTGGATTCCTAGATTGAATGATGCTTCCTTGGCTGTTTCACATGTTAATGCACAAATGATGAGGATACAGTGAGCGCCTTACTGAATAGGGATAGCAATTGGTGGGATGTTGCAAGAGTAAGAAGTCTATTCAGTCCTAATGTCTCTTCTGAAATCTTAAAAATCATTATATGCCCTGGAACCCAATCTGACAAATGGATGTGTTCTCTTGAGAAAAGTGACATTTTTAGTGTAAGAAATACCTATAGACTAACTAGGTAGGGAAATACCAATGAGGGGAACTCTATAGGTGAATGCTCTAATGCAAGACAACAACAAGCTTTGTGGAAGGCAATTTGGAAGATGGAAATCCCTAATAAAATCAAAATTTTTGTTTGGTGGACTTGTAAAGATGGCCTACCTACTCAAAATAATATGAAAAAGCAAAAACTCATTAATGAGGAGGTGTGCTATTTTTGCACTGAAAAATGTGAAAATCTAGTGCATGCCTTGATTAGCTACCCCTCCATTCAAAATCAGTGGAATATTTTCTTGCCTATTATGCAAAATGTGGCTATAGCAGGTTCTATTTTTTAGGTGGCTCTGAATTTCTAGGCCACGGGTAACATAGATGCCTTGACTATCTTCTTCTCCATAACTTGGGGCTTTTGGTGCAGACGTAACAAATAGCTATATGACCAAGTGGTAATTGAGCTGAGGCTGGTGGTGGAACATGCTTTTTCTGTTCAAGAGTTGTTCTCTACTACAAAACAATGTCCCAATACAAATGTTAAAAAGTTTTGTAGATGGACTTTGCCTCCTGTTGGTTTCTTGAAATTAAATGTAGATGAAGCGATATTTCGCGACCAACATAAAGCAGGGATTGGTGCCATACTGCGAGATGAGAATGGGAACATTGTTATGGTAGCTAGTAAGGCTGAGCTTGAAGTTTTTGCATCTGAAGATACTGAATTACATGCTGTATTTCGGGGTTTGCAGTATGTATCCCAATGTGTATTAAAAAGGTGGTGATTGAGAATGATTGTTTGTTGATGGTGAGGGAACTTCAAGCTTCAATAGAGTCTTCCTCAAGGCTGGTGCTTTACTGCAACAAACCAAGAAGTTGATATCTTTTTTTTATGACATTCAAATTCAACATGTAAGTAGGGTGGGTAATGAAGCTGTTCATGGCCTAGTCTGACATGCTTGGATTGTTGAGTCTATTGAGATGTGGTACTCTAGTTTTTCAGATTTTATTTCTCAAGCCATTTGGCTTGATAATTGTCTGTAAAATTCTGTTTTATTAATGTTATTCTTCTTATCAAAATAATAATAATAATAATAATAATAATAATAATAATAATAATAATAATAATATCTTTTTGTTGTGTTTGTGTTAAATTTATGGCTCGTACGTGTCAAACATCGGCAACTCTACTAGCTTGTGCCTCTAATATCATCCATACTTTTCACTAA
This sequence comes from Cyclocarya paliurus, assembly GCA_029856935.1. Taxonomy (NCBI): domain Eukaryota; kingdom Viridiplantae; phylum Streptophyta; class Magnoliopsida; order Fagales; family Juglandaceae; genus Cyclocarya; species Cyclocarya paliurus. The sequence continues at coordinate 21,882,325 of CM056946.1, read as the reverse complement.
TAGAGTGGTTGGTCTTGTTTATAAGTTGCTAATTACCCTTTAAACACAACTCAAAATAGTCCAATTCATCATGATTAATTCCTAAATAACCTATTTAATTTGGAAGAATATGCAGGAGAATCAAAGAAAATAGAATACATAATCTAACATATTTAGGATTAATTAAACCCACGATAAAAAATAAAATAAAAAAATAAAAAAAAATAAAAAAAGAAAGGAAAGAAAACCTCTCGACTCAAAGTATATGCATGTTGACCAATACTTAAAAATGATTTCTTTTAGATCTATTTCATTCTTTATTTTTGTTTATACCTAATTAATGCAAATATGTTTTACGCTACGGGAAATTAATGCAAATATGTTTAGTGAATGATGATAAGGACTTCCGTTGAAATGAAACAGTGTGGCTAAAGTATTGAAGCAATGTGGAGACTAAAGAGTTCTACTACCTAGAAATTAGTGGATAAACACACTGTTTATTATGAGACCGATCAATCATATAAAATTTCCAATCACAAAAGTGTTGGTTCAATGGTCCAAACTGTTTGGATAATGGATAAAGAACAGATGGAATTCATGTCACTAAGAATGTAACTGCTGAGGCATAAAATCGTCCAACAGGCATACAATCATCCATGGTGGTGACCCAGGCCTCAATCGGTGTCGTCTGAAGCCCACGATACTGGTTTGGGGTGACGGTATGAAGAGAATGAGACACGTAGATTTACATGATTCGGCATAGGGCCTACATCTACGGATCGTTTGGAGGGCGAATCACTATGACGGGAGTATTTTACAGTCTCTCATATCTCACAATACAATGGGAGTTTGTGACCCCTTTAGCCTAAAGAAGATGAAAAGAATGTGACTTCCCTCCTCACGAGGGTTAAGAGGATCCTTGCCTGAAGTCGCCCCACCCTCCCCCTTTTCATTTGATCAAATTCCTTTATTATGGCCATCCCAATGGTAGGTGAGAAAATCAGTTTTATGTCACTTCCTCCCCCTACATGTTTGACTTGTTTTCCTTCCTCAACTCTTGCTTTAGCTTCCTAATGGCACCTTTTTTATGGATTGGACTTGGTGTGTCTTGGGATGAGCCTGGTATATATATCCCAATAGTATACCCGCAATTATTAAAGTCAAATTGCTTAACAATAAGGCCTTAAGATTCTTCAAGTCAAGCTATGATGGAGATAACTTGCATAAACCTGTAGAAAGATGAATTTCGGGAGCAATCCCTGGTTTTTTGTTTGTTTGTGCAAAGCAATAAAGATCCCCAAGCACGGAGCTCAACTTGGGGGGATAGGCAAGAGATGACTAGAATGCACTAGAAGCAAGCGCTTAGCTCGCTTGGGCAACAACTAGTAAAGGCAAGCAATTTTACCACTTGGTAGGTTGGTGAGAGGGTTCTATCATCCCAGTCGAGAATCTTTCCTTTTAGTAGGAAAATTATATTCAGCGCACACGACATCTATATGGTGGGACTCTTATGAGTTCTGCAATCAATCTGCTGATCACCAAATCCTCCCGAACTCTGTGAATCAAGCTACTTATTACCAAATCTTCCATTTTAGATAATTCCGTTATTCTTGGGATAATCTTCTTTATGTTAACATTTATCTTTAGAAACTATTTTCTAGATCTTTAGGTTAGATTGTAGCCACAATTATCTTGTTTCCGGATTTTAGTTTTGATATCTATTTAATCTCGTCTTGTGGGATGAATAAGATGAGAGTCTGAGTTTTAGAGAGCCTGAGTTTTAGGAGAGTGTGAGTTTAGAGTAAAAATATTCCAGAGTTTGTTCTTTGAGTTTCTTTCGAGGAAGCGGATCTGGAGGGTAGTGGCGAGAGCCGCAGGCTTCATCAACCGACTTCAAAAAAGAACACTAGTTTTATTCTTTTTGTTTTCAATTTCATTATAAACTAATTTTAGTTTCTAGAGTTTTGATATAGTCTAGCATTGAATGCACAATTTATATTCTAAGTTATCGTATTTTCAAAATTTTCATGATTGAATGTTTATTCCTCGTTCTTAATCCTTGCAATTTTCTAACTAAGTATTGTTCGATGTATTGAATCACTATGAGACTAATAGATGATTTGTGATTAAAGCTCTATGATTAAGCATCATTAGTTGAGCGAAAGTAAAGATACTTTACGGTGATTAGTGTGACTTTCAAGAAAAATTCAAAGAACTTAATGAGTCTCCAATTAGTTTTTTAGGAGAGTGTGAAGAGTAAAAATATTCTAGAGTTTATTCTTTGAGTTTCTATCGAGGAGGCGGATCTGGAGGGCAGAGGCGAAAGCCGCATGCTTCATCAACCAACTCCAACAAAAAAACTAGTTTTATTCTTTTTGTTTTCAATTTCATTATAAACTAATTTTATTTTCTAGAACTTTGATATAGTCTAGCATTGAACACAAAATTTATATTCTAGGTTATTTTATGTTCAATATTTTCATGATCGAGTGTCTATTCCTTATTCTTAATGCTTACAATTTTCTAGCTAACTATTGTCCAATCTATTGAAACACAATTAGACCGAGAGGTGATTTGTGATTAGAGCTTTAGGATTAAGTATCATTAGTTGAGCGAAAGTAGAGATACTTTATAGTTAGATTAGTGTGATTTTCTTGTGATTTTTAAGAAAAATCTAAAGAAGTTAATGAGTCTCAAATTAGTTAAATTCACATAGAAATATGAAATTATTAATTGGAGATATTTTTTATTATTATTTAAGAGAAAGTATTGAATAGTTAAGCAATTTTTATCATCAACTTGGGATAATTGAAATTCTATAACAAGGAAGAATAAATTATGTGGGATTTGTTAGATGAAATCAAACGATCTAGATCTATTCTTATTATCTTTAAAATCTTAATTTAATGCTATTTTCTTCAGTTTAATTTAGATAATCTATTTTTCAAATTTTGGTTTTCGAAATAGTAATTAATTTAGTAAATTTTAATACTCAATAGCATAATTATACCCTATGGGTTTGACATCCATTTTCTTTAAAACACTTTACTACTTGTTACGATTCTGTGCACTTACACTTTCAGTACAACAAGTTTTTGGCGTAGTTGCCAGGGATTAATTATTATTGATATTGATAATAGCTAGATTTTTACTACTTTAGATTTTATTTTATTGGTTTAAATTATATCTCAGTTTGGTTTTTGTTTTCAGAAATTAGAAATGCATGCCTCGATCTAAATCATTAGAGCATAAACTTTTCAATCCAGCAAAATCTTGTTGTGCTCATGGCCAATGAGCTGTGGCCGAGAAACCCACTGTAGCCAAGGAACAGACTGGGGTCATGGAGCTCGTGGCCTAGGAATGGACTATGGCCGAGAAACCCACTGCAACCCAAGAATACATGGCTGAGAAACACCTCGTTAGTGGCAGAAGTCACCAGACATCACGGGAAGAGCCTCATTTCGGTGCATGGCAACATGCACCCACTACATGCATTGTGCATGGCATGCACGACCTCTGTGGTCAGGGACTACTTTGGGGATGACATAAAGCATTGGTGGTCCATGTGGTGGCCACTGCCACCCTCACCTAATTCACGGTTGGGTTGAGCTGGTCTCCATGGGCCTCAAGACGTCATATGATGTGATTTTAGGCTAAACAACCTTTGCCAACCCTACCTAACTACTCAAAGGAGTAGCCGGATAACATATGAAACTATTGGCGATGGTGGTGAGTTCCTACCGTCGCAAGCCTCCTGGGTACATGGTTACGTGCACCCATCACACACTGTGCTAGCCATGCACATTTGAGACGCTCTATGTGCATTGTGCACTTTTAGTGCACAATTCATGCCCGTCATGCACCCATCACCCACTGTGTATACAGTGCATAGTTGGGTGTACTTTAAGTGCACAATGCACGACTGGGTACTGGGTTCTGGCCTCTTTTTTTTTTTTTTTTTCCAGCAGCAATATTAATAAAAATAAAATATGGAAAGTTGAGAACACTTATATGAGAGGAAATTTATCTGCTCAATCGGAGATGATTCTGTAAGCCGGAAAATCATCTTTCTCCCATTTCCATGTAGAGGATAAGATGATTCCATGGATGGCGCCAACTGTTGAGGCATAAAATCGCCCAAGAGGCCAGAACGAAAGAAATAGTCATTCACGACCCACTATGGCGACCCAAGCCTTGATCAGTGTCTTGTAAAGTCCGCGATACTGGTTCAAGACGTTAATACGGTATCCACACGTACATCCATAGCAATAAAAAGAAAAGAAGTAGTGGAAATGTAAGTAGAGAATGAGACACACAGATTTATGTGAAAAATAAGTACTGGTAATGATAAAAGTATTTTACAATCTCTCATAGTTTCTCATATCTCACAATACAATGGAAGTCTGTTACCCCTTTAGCCTAAAGAAGGTGAAAAAACTAGCTTCTCGCCTCATAAGGTTGAAGAAGATCCTTACCTGAAGTCACCCTGCCCTCTCCCCTTTTATTCGATCAAATCCCTTTTATTCTGACTCTCCTAGTGATAGGTACGAAAATTAGCTTTATGTCACTTTCTCTTTTTACGTGTCTGAGTTGCTTTCCTTCTTTTAACTTTTGCTTTAGCTTCCTTATGACACCTTTATCCTGGATTGGGCTTGGTATGTCTTGGGCCCAGCTTGATATATTTACCACCAACAAAAAGTACTATACATTTTAACTACGGATAAATTTTGTTGGCGTGGAGAGAAATGGAGGATCTAAGGAGACAAATATCAGTACGCACAACCAAAAACAAAGGGAAAATGGTGGAAGGGGTTTGTGGAATTGCTGTCATAAGTGTTTATTTAGAGCTAGTTTATTTACACAAGTGGCAATCTGTCAACCCTTCAGTTCCGAACTTGTAGGAGCAATGCATTAGCTATATTAGGTCGACCATAAGGCACCAAGAAGCTGGCCGGCTTGCCGGGCAACCGGTACGTACACCTACACGATTTGTCCCTTTAAAGGGAGGAGGTGGAGGCGGAGGCGGCGGAGGGGCAGATGCTATTTCCTCTCTTGGACCTCTGGATTGCAACAAAGTTTCTTGGGACGTTACCTTCTTCTTTTTTTTTTTGGTTTATTTCAAAAATACAAGCCGAAGATCTAGGTGCACCTAGCCTGGTGATCATCAATCTTAACTAGCCATTTCAATTTTTTCTTCCTTTGTTGTTGATCCGTGCTTAGTTCAATTGGTCATCTGTGTTCCTGATCCTTGGAGGCTACCTAGGTGTTAAATGTTTGGGTTATTGAAATTTTCAACATCGTCCTCTGCAACGAAAAAAGTATAGCAGGAGTTGAAGATGGCGACTGGATTCTACGCTCAGGCACCATTTTTCTCCCATTGCAATGCAAGCAGGTTCCTGGTAAGGATCAGTAATAGTTATATAAATATATGAGTTCTCCTACACTCACAATTGGTAACAGTACTAATACAAATCGTACAAATCCAGCGAAAACAGGTGTTTTTGAAAGCAAATGCTGTAAGAATCACGCCTGATACGAATAATTTTTCCATCCTATATATATATGTGTGTGTGTTTGTGTATTAGTTTTGCAAAATATGGACAAAATTGTTAAAAATGCTAATTTGTCCACCACTAATAGATAAAATGATTTCATAGAGTTTTGACAAGTTCAAACATTTCGTTCATTCCATACAAAATATCTAAAGCCTCCTTCAGCGAAAAATCCTTTTTCTGCAAGACAATGGGAAGAGATGTGCTTGAGCACGTCAGAATATGCTTCACTCCATGATCATTGTAGATGACCAAAACATATCTTACCACCAGCGTGTACCCGTTTTCGACTTGTTTATCGGAGATCATGGGTCTAGAGTGTTAAACATTTGAGACAAGTGGTGGTTTTATAAGAAATTAGTCAAATATCTAGAATCACTTTGTTTTCCAAGATCACACAATCTTTGGCTATAAACTGAAGAGTGATCTTGCAATCACTACGCTACTGATTAAGTAACTTTTCTTCAAAAAACTGACTAATAGATTACAAGGAAGTAAGGAAATTTGTCACTGTGAAACTAAATTGCCAGAGCCACATAATAAGCCATGCATTCACGTATACTTCTGTACAAATTAGCATTTCTGACCAAAGAAAAGAACTGTTCCTGCAGACAAGAAGCCCAGATGTATCCAAGATTCCAAAGGATGTGGTGGCAGGCATGATGATAGACAACTCAAATGGTTGGGGAGGAAATTTTGTGCAGATGATAGAGCTTCGCAAGAAGATACTGACCTTTAGAGATGTCATTGACCTTCCTCCTTGTGATGGCTCGAGCCCCATCCATGAGGTATTCATCTATTTGATTACCCAGTAAAGCAAAAGTAGTACATTTGAAATTGCATTTCATTTCTTTATCCTGTTTTATATCTTCTGGCAGTTGGTGATGGGAACTGTAGAGGATCTCCATAATCTGTACCCTAATATTGTTCCGGGAAGTCTGATCTCAGAAATGAAAGGAACTTCAATGAATCAGGTTCACATACCAAAAAAGAGGATGAGAAAAGATGGTTATTTAATTATTAGAACTGATTGCATATATAGATCTATAAATGACTCGAGCATGTTTACTTAGGGATTAGCCCACCTACACAATGCATTGAAATCCATTGGAGATTCATGGGCAAAGAACCACAAGTGGATAAATAATTCTGGAGTTGAGATAGAGGACAACATGGAGAACATCAGTTTGGAGCAACTCGGTAGGGAACCTTTATTTCTGTGAAATCATCACAAAACATTGAAGTACTATCATATTGAAAAAACTGATCAATTTGTTGCATTGAAGGTCGATGTGTACAAGCAAAGCTTGATTACATGACTAACATAGCAAAAGAAATGTTTGATGTGATGGAAGAAGAAGGGGACAATGGGGGAGTGTTACAAGGCTCCACTATTGGGGAGGTTCTAAGCAGATCCTATTCACACAGCAAAACCCTCTGCCCTTCCCCGGATACTCCAACTTCAGTCCCTCCTGAGCTGACATTCGCTATGAGACCTGGTGACTTTGCTGATCTTTCCCCTTCCAGATGTCTTCTTTTTCCTCTCAGACTTCAGGCAGTTGGGAACTTGATGCCCACAGACATGAAATGCCTGTCATTCAACATGTCACCTAATGTATCATCTCAAGGCTCCAGCCCAACAACAGGGAAATACAAGGTTGCTGGTGAGCAAAATGCAATAATGCAAGAAGTTGCTGAAGAATCACCAGATAATGCAAGTCCTGAGAGGCCAAATGAATCTAAAGCCACAATCATTTCGCCAAAGATCTCAAATTTAAGTTCAAATACGATGCATGTAGCACGAGGCTCAGCAGCAGTACCACCCCCACTGTCCACTACGCCACCAACATCAACCATTCCACCTTCTAAAGGATCAGCACCGCTGCCACCACCTCCCATGCCACTGACAAAGGGAAATGCACCACCACCTCCACCTCCACTTGGTGTGGCAAAGGCTCTACGCCCAAAGAAGGCAACTACCAAGCTGAAGAGATCAACCCATATGGGCAACATGTATCGAATCCTGAAAGGAAAGGTTGAAGGCTCTGGTTTAAATGACAAAGTTCGAAGGGGAAGTAGAACTCAGATTGGAGCTTCTGCGAGGGGCCAGCAGGGAATGGCCGATGCACTAGCTGAGATGACAAAAAGGTCTTTTTCTTTTGACAACCTCTTAACAATTAAATCACCAATTACATTAGAACTCAATCATTCATCTAATTTCCTGCCACTAATTTCCTTTTTTGTTTTGTTAGATCAGCATATTTCCAGCAAATTGAAGAAGATGTTCAGAAGCATGCAAAATCAATCATGGATATTAAAACTTCCATTGATTCCTTTCAAACAAAGGACATGGCTGAGCTTATCAAATTTCACAAGCACGTGGAGCTACATTTGGAGCAATTGACTGACGAGACGCAGGTTTTTTCACCCTCTTTTCTCATGTTTCGATTTATTAAACCTGTACAATCTTGGCTCCTTGAAACTACTAACATTAAACTCCTTGAATGCAGGTGCTGGCAAGGTTTGAAGGCTTTCCCACAAAGAAGCTCGAATCATTGAGAACTGCTGCAGCACTGTACTTAAAATTGGAAGGAATATCTACTTCACTGGAGAACTGGAAAGTAACCCCTCCATTGGGGCAGCTCCTTGACAAGGTTGATTCCTACTTCAACAAGGTAAACTTTTAGCCCTTATGGATGGAGGAGTCTAAAGACTAAAATTTCAGAACTCACTTAGCAATTTTAATGCAAATAGATCAAGGGAGAAGTGGATGCATTAGAAAGAACCAAAGATGAAGATTCTAAGAGACTGCAGAGCCACAATATTCATTTCGACTTCAATATTTTGGTGCGTATTAAAGAAACTATGGTAGATGTTTCTTCAAGCTGCATGGAGTTGGCACTTAAGGTAAATTACTGAACTCACTATATACTCAGTATCTCACCAATCTATAAGTTGATACAAAAGTCTGAATACAGTGCTATAATTACTTTGGCCTTTTGCTTTAGGAACGGAGGGACGCAAAGTCAGCTGCCAATGCAGAAACTGGGCCTAAAGCCGAAGACAGTTCGAAGGCGCACATAAAGATGCTCTGGAGGGCTTTTCAGCTTGCATTTCGGGTCTACAGCTTTGCAGGTGGACAAGATGATCGGGCGGACACGTTGACTCGAGAGTTAGCGAACGAAATAGAAGCTGATCCACAGCAGGAGTGATCGATATTAATATAGTTCCCATCAAACAACCATAAAATACGATATATTATCCCTATCCTCTTAGAGCTGCGTGTCGGTTGGGTTATGAAGTGCATGTTGGAAAGTGGTAAGCCACAGACTTGTAGAAGTGTCACTCAAAACCTGATGTACCTATCTATCTTGAAAATAATAATAACAATAATGAAAGATAAAATAGAAGAAAAAAAAAATGTAAGTTGAATCAACCTTGTGATCCAAAACTTCTTGGATTAAAGTTAGTGCATGTTCGAAACCTGAACCCACCTGGTTTTGCTTAATTGGGTGTAGTTTATTAGTTGCTAATTAAGAACTGAACTATTTAGCAAGATAGCCTAAACATGCTTGCATGATGCATCTTGCAGGGCATTGTCATTCTATTTTTCTTTTTCTTTTTCCTACGGGAAAAATAGTTGGACCCAACCAAATGTGGTTTCCGGGCGTGACCATATATAGTAGGTAGGATATGGTCATTTATGTTGGACAAAATGTCTTTGAAGGTGTACAGCATTTAATCTACTACAATGTATAACTTGTGAAGCAGAAAGCGTTGCTCCTATTTAATCATGGCCCACTACCCAATTATCATGTCTTGCTTTAATATACATATATATATATATATATGTATATTAAAGTTGGCGTTTCCATTAACTTGGGGCATGGTACGAACAATGTGGCGAAACTTATGGCTCTTTTTCATGGCTTAAGATATTGTAGAGAGCTCGGAGTATGGAAGGTGGAAGTGGAATTGGATTTTGTTAGTAGTACACTAGCCGGAGAAAAAACGCTGTCGAATATGATATCTTGAGGATAACTGGGAAGAATTCTTCATCCAGACAGTTTGTGGTTCGTCATATTTTTAGGGAATGCAATGCAGGCGCTGATTTTCTTGCTTGCATGATTCCGACTTTGCCTACTACTTGGATGATATATGCTGATATTCCTCATCGGCTTAAGGGTATCTTGAAATTAGACAAGTTAGGCCTTCCTTTTTTGGCATAATATTTTTTTTTAGTCTCTTGTTGATTTGTTTGTTCTTTATTGAGCATTGAGATTGTAATACCACGGTATTCCTCTTTCAAAAATGAGGTTTTCTAATATAGTTTTGGAGGTGCCACCCTCCTTTAAAATATATATATATAAATATATAAATATATATATATATATATATATATATATATTTACAGGCATAGGTTATAGTTATTAAATGAAAATAAGTATATCTAATTAAGATAATAATTTTCATTTAAAATTAGTAGTCTCTAAATTTTGTATTACACATCTTTTTGGTTATCTCAACTCAATGTACTACTTTTTTTCTTTTTTTTTGTAATCAATGGACTCATAAAGGTTTTGAATTATTAAAAAGGTTAAAAGTCTATGAGTTATTACACTTGATGGTCAGAATTACTTTGGCATACTATAAAACAAGTTCTCGGTTTCTCTCATGAACTCAAGCAAATTACTAGTTTGGGAGATTTTTTGCAACTAAAACAGCAAATAATAAAGAAATAGAAGATTAAGGTGGTCAATTAAATTTGGAAATCGATATGATAATGATGAAACTCTTTTAAAAAAAAAAATTTATTTATTGTATATGTAATGGCTCAAATTATGCAAAGGTAATTAAAATCGTAATTTTCATTTAATAAAATTACCATTAATGTTCATGCATTGTGCAAGTTTCTGACTTCTGGAAGCTGGTGAGAGATAATATTTCTAGTTGCATGCGTATGAGATTATGCCTACAATAAACTCCATTGAAGTGCATGGAGGAGTGAATTCATGGTTCTCAAGTGGATGTGTTGAAAAGTTATAATAGGGTGGAATGGCAGTTTCTAGAAGCTATAATGAAAAAACATAGGTTCCATGAAAAATGAAATTACTAATGAAGGTATGGGATGTAGGCCAGGATCAAATCGGTGAATTTTAATGTGAGAAGTGCTTATTCGTAAAATGATTTTGTAAAAATAAACTCACAAACTGATATAATTTTTATGTGATACCTCAGATCTATTTTATAATAAAAGTAATTTTACAATCTGACATACTAATGATTAAGTCACGTTAGTTTGTAATTTCACAAATCCTTATACGGCTAAAGCATTTTCTTTTTAACGAAGCTATGCTTGTCAAGCAAGGGTGGCGTATTGATCTCTTAATTGTTTCCACAGTCCTGATGGCAAGGGTGAAGGAAACCTCTTTGAAAGCCATGTTAGGATGTCATCCTTGTTCGCTCTCAAGTATGGGGCTCTTTTGATAAGTATTGATAGCTATTTCTCTTTCCCTGTCTCTAGAAAATCAGAAATTTTCTTTATTCTAGGAATTAGCCCAATTAGCTTACTTACCATATGTATATGTTTCTATACTTGTCTCTTGTAAATCTATTTATTTGTAATTCTATACATAGACAAAACACAGATTCAATGAAAACAATTCTATTCTCTTAGTTTTAACACAGTATAAGCCTAATCGATCCCTAAACCCTTCCCATATGGGCAGCAACTCCAACCCACCTGTCTCCTCATCCTATCTCCTTCACCCATTAGATTCTCCAAGCCTCATCCTCATCAATGGCAGAAAGCCATGACACAAGCACTGAACGCAAAAAATAAATTAAGCTTTGTTGATGGTACCCTCATCCTGATCCCACTTCACCCGACTATTGTCAATGGAACCAAACCAATGACATGGTTCTTACTTGGATCCTTAACTCCATCAGTCCATCCATCACAAATTCTCTTGAGTACCATATCGATCCTCATGCTATATGGGTCGACTTATCCTTTTGCTTCTGCCATGGCAACAACGCTAGAGTATATCAACTCAAATGAGCCCTTTCTTCTCTGCAACAAACCACCAACTCAGTCCATGATTACTATAACCAAATTAAACAAATTTGGGATGACCTTGGAGTCTTGGACACCTTTAAAGTAACAGCGACCTCAAGGATCTACAACATCAAGCTGACGATGAGAGAATCTTCCAATCTCTTCTTGGTCTCGACAACTCTTTCGCACCTCTCCGCACATAGATCTTAGCAATGGATCATCTTCCCTCCATCAGCAAGGTTTTCCCTATTCTCTTCCAAGAAGAACAACAACGGTTGCTCCACCTTCGCACCACCCCATCTGACAGCCTAGCCATGGTTGTTCGCACCACTGGATGCCCCAATCAGCCTTCAAGTGCACGGTCTGTGGGAAGGAGGGTCACACTCGCGAACACTACTAGGCCGTCGTGGGGTACCCACGTGGTCGCAAACCACGCTCCAAGCCACAGCCTTCGATCCTTGGCCAACCTCCACAGACTACAAACCAAGCCATCATCACCACCTCGACGTCGAGCCCTATTCCTGGTCTCTCACCGAAGCTCTATTAGAAATTAATCTCTTTGCTAGAACCGGCGTCTCCTTCCCCTTCGATTTCCTCTGCTCACTTTGTTGGTAATATTTTTTCCCCTCCTTCATCTGCTTCTTTCCTCCATCGGGATCACCATTGGGTGGTGGACAGTGGTGCAAACCATCACATTTGTCACCAAAAAAATTGTTTCACCGACTTGAGAACGCTTGATTCCAGCCATTGTGTTTAGCTCCCAAATGGAAATGATGTCCCTGTGGAAGGCATTGGGACTTGTATTCTCTCCCTTTTTCTTACACTGTCTAATGTCTATTATGTCCTCACTTTCTCCTTTAATCTTTTATCTATTTCCCAACTCACGTTTCAAAATTCTTGTGTCATTTTATTTTCTTCTAACACTTGTCTATTTCAGGACCCACAATTGATAAAGCCAATTGGAGCGAGTGATCTTTGCAATGGACTCTATGTGTACCGACCTGATCATCCACTTGCTTTCGCTGCACAACCCACTGTTAATAAGACCTTATGGCATGAATGTCTAGGTCATCCTTCCAGTTTTACTATTCCTATTTTTTTTAATTCTCCTTGTATTATTTTTTATTGCAACCCTTGTTCTCATTCGTGCTCGTTCTAAGCAAACTAGATTGTGTTTTTCTCTTTCTACTAATAAAAGTATTTCTCTTTTTAATCATATTTTTTGTGATATTTGGGGTGGCTACCATACTTCTTCTCTATGCAGGGCTTATTATTTTCTCACAATTATTGATGACTTTTCCCGCACTACTTGGATATATTTCATGCGTTTTAAATGCGAAGCTTATACTCATTTAACGCATTTTTTTGCTTTTATCCAAAATCAATTTAACACTACTGTTAAAATCATTCAAACTAATAATTGACAAGAATTTCTCTCCCATCAAATCCAAACTTATCTTCAGGATCACCACATCATTCATAAACGTACCTGTATTGAAACTCCTCAACAAAATGGTGTTGCGGAGCTTAAACACTGGCACCTTCGAAATGTTAATCGCAGTCTCAGATTTCAAGCACACCTACCTTTAAAATTTTATAGCGACTATGTTCTCACTACTGCATATCTCATCAATTGCACTCTCAATCGTCTTCTAAAAAATAAATCTCATTTTGAAAACTTTTTGATAAAACACCCAATTATGATCACCTTTGTGTGTTCGAGTGCCTTTGTTATGCTCAAACCCTTTGTGCTCACCGTGACAAATTTTCTCCTTGTGCTACCAAATGTGTGTTTCTAGGCTACCCAAGAACTCATAAAGCATACAAGTTTACAATATTGAGACTCAGTCCATCTTTTTTTCCCGTGATGTCACATTTCATGAGCAGCAGTTCCCTTTCTGAGATATTTCTGATTCTTCCTCTCCCTCTACCTCTCTCATCCCTCTCCTTATTCTAAAACCCATAATGTCTTCTCCTTCATCCTTTTACTCTCCTACCACTTCATCTCCATAACCTTCTTCACCTCCATGATCTACTTCCCCTCCATACCCCTTGTTTCTCATCCCCACCTCACAATTACTCGACCTACATATCTTCACGACTATATCTGTCTGACCTTACATACGGAGCCCACGACATCCTCACCTGCCCCATTGGCCTCAAGTATTGCTTACCCTTTATCTGTTTTTCTTTCATATTCATGTTTTTCTTCCTCTCATATCTTTTATTTAACTGCTCTCACCACTTGTATTGATCCTTCTTGTTATTCTGAAGCTATCCATCACTCTCATTGGCGTGAGGCCATGTCCTTTGAAATTCATGCCTTAGAGGACAATTCAACTTGGACTCTTGACCATTTCCTTCTAGTAAGAAACCCATTAGTTGCAAATAGGTTTTCAAACTCAAGCTCAAGGCCGACAGTTCCATATAGAGGTACAAAGCTCGACTAGTTGCCAAGGGCTACACACAGGTTGAAGGCCTTGACTATCATGAGACATTTGCTCCGATCGCAAAAATGACCACTGTATGGTACCTGTTACCAGCTGCCACCACCAAACATTGGCTCATTCATCAACTCGATGTTAACAATACATTCTTACAGGCTATCTTGATGAAGAAGTTTACATGACCCCACCACTCGAATATTACACTAAAGGGGAGACCCGTGTCTATCGCCTCAAAAAATTTCTTTATGACCTCAAACAAGCCTCTCGAAACTGGTTTTTTAAACTAACCACTATGCTTCTTGATGCAGGTTTTCATCAATCTCAGACAAATCATTCTTTATTCCCTCTTGCCACCAGCCCCAATATCACCATTTTTTCTTGTTTATGTTGATGATATCTTGGTCATAGGTAACGAAATTTCTCAGATTGAGGTCTTCAAAAGAGTTCTCTCCACCCACTTTAAGACAAAGGATCTTGGTTTTCTGAAGTACTTCCTTGGACTCGAAGTTGCTTGGTCTCCAACCGGCATCTTTCTTAATCTGTGCAAATATGCTCTCAACATCCTCTCTGACAGTGGAAAACCTGGTACCCAAACTATTTCTTTTCCCATGGAGCAACAATTGAAACTCAATAATCAAAATGGTGACCTCCTTCCTGATTCTTGCCTTTACTGTCATCTTGTTGGCCGCCTCATCTATCTGACCATCACAAGACCAAACATTGTTTATGCAGTCAATATCCTGAGTCATTTCATGCATGCTCCTAGGGTTCCTCACATGAATGCGACTACTAGAGTTCTCCATTACATCAAAGGCAGCCCAAGCCAAGGCATCTTCTTTTCTTCCTCTAACAGCATACTCATCACAGCATATACTAATTCTGATTAGGCCAATTGCCCCACCACTCATTGTTCCACTACAAGATACTTCATTCAGTTAGGCACCAGCCGATCTCATGGCGTACAAAGAAACAGACTACCATGGCTTGCTCTTCCGCTAAAGCTAAATATCGGGCTATAGCCATCACTGCTTGTGAGCTCACCTAGCTCAAATAGCTTTTAGTCGATCTTAGCATCTCTTACCCGAACCCTTCACCTTACATTGTGACAATCAAATTGCTCCTTACATTGCACATAATCTTGTGTTTCATGAGCGTACCAAACACATTGAGATTGATTGCCACATTGTTCATGACAAGATCCGATCAGGTCTCCTCAAAGCCATCCATACCTCCACTCATGACTAAGTTGCCAACATCTTCACCAAAGCTTTAAGGCAGGAACTTTTTCTTAATTTTTCAAGCAAGTTGGGTATTACGGATCTACATGTGCCAACTTGAGGGGGAGTATTGACAACTATTTCTCTTTCCATGTATTTAGTCTCCAAAAAATCAACAATTTCCTTTATTCTAGGCATTAGCCCAATTAGCTCCTTGCCATATGTATATGTTTCTATACTTGTCTCTTGTATGTCTATTTATTTTTAATTCTATACATAAAAATAAATAGACAAATTCAATTAAAACAATTCTCTTCTCTTAGTTTTAACAATAAGTGAATGGTGACTTCGATCTATTACTCACAAAATTCAATTAGCTATGAAAATGCTAGATAAGGAAGTCAAAGTAAAGGAACTAATTGACGTTGATAGAGGGTGGTGGAAGCTGATATATTTGGTACATAAATTTTTCTTAAGCATGCAAGAGAGACCATGTGTGGAATGATCCTTACTCCATGTTAAAGTTCCAATAAGCTCACTCCACACTTTTAGATATGAATCTTTTTTTGGGACAAAATTTTATTTGTTCTTAAAAATCACTTTTAGGATTGAAATCCAAATCTCAAAAAAAAGAAAAAAATTGTAATCACCGATTGAACAGTCATTTATCATTGAAATGATAGTATAAATTAGTCCATAAAAGTAATTTTCCATTCAAACTGTGTTAATACCCCTTGAATGGTACCAAACCCATTCAAATAGTAAGAAATCTGTTCCAACCATGATAATGTGCTCGAACAATTACAACTACATTCTAGGATGAGTTGGAAGAGGAATTCCTAATTCTTACACGGATGGGACTGATCAGTGAAAAACTCGTCATTTATTTCCAAAAATTAATCAAAAAGTGCTTCATCGTTATCGAAATCATCTCTCGATTCATAAATTCGGGATCCTAAATCAATTCTTGTTTTATTAGGGAAGCTACCTTATCTCTAAGTTCCCTTATATGAAGGTCAACTAGTTCCACATAATTTAAAACCATGGAAGGGATAGGAGTACTACCTAATTCTTCCAGTTCTCCATGAACGGATGAAGGGCAGCCCCTTACAACATTTGCATTCGAACTATTTTAAATTCATTCAAACGGTATCATATCCGTTTGAAGCTGACATATTTGGTACATAAATTTTTCTTAAGCATGCATGAGAGACCATGTGTGGAATGATCCTTACTCCATGTTAAAGTTCCAATAAGCTCACTCCACACTTTTAGAGATGAATCTTTTTTTGGGATAAAATTTTATTTGTTCTTAAAAGTCACTTTTAGGATTGAAATCCAAATCTCAAAAAAAAAAAAAATCGAATTTTAATCACCATTCGAACAGTCATTTATCATTGAAATGATAGCATAAATTAGTCCATAAAAGTAATTTTCTATTCAAACTATGTTAATACCCTTCGAATGGTACCAAACCCATTTGAATAGTAAGAAATCTGTTCCAACCATGATAATGTGTTCAAACAATTACAACTACATTATGGGACAAGTTGGAAGAGGAATTCCTAATTCTTACATGGATGAGACTAATCAGTGAAAAACTCTTCATTTATTTTTGAAAAATAATCAAAAAGTGCTTCATCGAGATTGAATCATCTATCGATTCATAAATTCGGGATCCTAAATCAATTCTTGTTTTATTAGAGAAGCTACCTGATCTCTAAGTTCCCTTATATGAAGGTCGAGCGGTTCCACATAATTTAAAACCATGAAAGGGATAGGAGTACTACCTAATTCTTCCACTCCTCCATGAATGGATGAAGGGCAGCCCCTTACAGCATTTGCACTCGAACTATTTTAAATTCATTCAAATAGTATCATATCTATTCGAACGCAAATTTCAACCAAGTATTGCTCGAGAAGTAGAGCACGCCATTTTTTTTTCAATTCACAAATGTTGTTGGAACATGAATAGTTTCCGTTCAAATGGAGTTTGGTTATATTCGAACGAGATTAGTTTCCATTCAAAAGGGAATAGTTTTCATTCGAACAATTAAATTTCAGTGAAATTTGACCGCGATCTGGAACGCACTAATTTTTTTAAATTTAACCATTCAAATGTTTTCTAACTTGTTCGAACAATCCACAATGTCCTAAAAAATATAAAGCACCCCAAACTTTAAGAAGTCTAGGAAATTTTACAGCTCAGAAAGAAAGAGTGAGTGAGGGGCTAGCATACCAAAGATAGAAAAATTTTGGGGGGTATTCTTATGAAGTATGGAATGAGAAGAGTTATTCTTTCTTTCAAACAGATGAGATTTTTTTTGTAGTTTGAATATGCATTTTTTCTATGCTCTACTAATGTTTCTCTTTTTTGTTCTTATAGAGGATGCTTGGTGCTCAAAAATCAATTTATTTGGTTTGTATTTGAGGCATACTTAATAGATTTTATTCTTGTTTTTAGTTTTTTTGAAATATATAAAAGCTTGTTGTTTGCCATAAATGTTGTTTTTATTTTTTGGTACCTTACGTTGTTCTTTCTTGTTATAATATTATTTATTACATTTTCTGGACACTTGGTGTAGGCTTGATGTTTATATTTTATAGGTTTTGTTCTTGGAAATATTTTGTAGGCTAATATTATTATGTAGTTTGGAAATAGTATGTTATTCTACTAAAATATGTAAGATGGTGTTTAGATATAATAAAGTTTGAATATTATATTTTGGGAATGAAATATATCATCTCTAAATAAAAAAGAAAATTGCAACTGATTGGGTTGAAATATATGTGCCAAGAGATTCAAGAGTAAGGAGTTGTAGACCCAACAATAATAAATGTTGTTGGGTCTTATGGGAAGTATATTTTTGGTCAATTTTGCTATGGAATAATTTTTTTCAATGATGTTTCAGCTAGAATTAAATGTTATCATTAGATGCTTGAATTGCTAGTTCAAAGAAAAAGTTGGTACTGATTGAATTCTCTGTTCATTAGCATACATCATGTATCTGCTATTTGCACACAAGACTATTTTTTGTATATGCCCATATATCCTACTTAGTTGTAGACGCATATGCACCTATTTTTTTTCACACATGATTTTTTTTTTAATACTATGATTTTATGTATAATTGTAATACCCCATTTATTAAGAATCTTTTTCTACGGTCACTTCAATAGGTAATATCATTATGGGAAGCCGTTTAAAAATAAGAGTGATGCCGGTGTGACCATTGGACGTGCCCATCAATACAAATTATATATATATATATATATATATATATATATATATATATATATTTGTTCTTTTTCTTTTCACATTTTTTAAACATCTTTAAATATTTTTAAAATATATATATAAATATCAATACACTAAAAATCACTTTCTTAATCATTAAGTAAAAATAATTTAAACAACAAATTAAATACATGAGCGATCAAAATAAGGGAGCAATCAAAATTATACCAATATACTAGCATTTTCTTAAAAATAAAACCCCCTTTGTGCCATACAAGATGTTGTCCAAGGTTAACAATTCCTGTTTTCATAGTTTGTCCATGCACTATTCACATTTGGTTTATGACAACTTATTTTTTACTCTTGGTTGTATGTTTTTATGTATTGATTATTGTTATTTTAATTTTGCCCATATGACTTTTTTCTTAACCAGTTTTATTTTTTTTTGAAAAAGAAACAAACATCTTCATTAATATGAGGGTGTCACTCGTTACAATAACAATCCCTCTCTACAATTCTTTGAATACTATCAGGTCTGTCTTCAATCCAAACTAATTCTATCTGTAAATGTAAACTTTCCTTTGCTAGAGTGTGTGCTACTGTATTGTTAGATCTATGTGTGTATTGGACAGACCAATTTAACCTCCCATTTAACAGTTGTTTTATGCCTTCAATTAGGCTACCATAAAAAGAAAAATCTTCATTTGCATTGTTGACAGCTTTAACAACTACTAGTGCATCACCTTCAAAAATAACCTTTTCCAGATTTAAATCCTTGCAAATATCCATAGCCTTCCATAAAGCCTGAGCTTCAACCACAACAGGTTGATCTACATTGTACTTCTGTCCTTCCGCAGCAACTAAAGGTTCCCCATCTTCATCACGGATTACAATCCCTATTCCCACTTTCTCCTCTTCTTATCAAATGCTGCATCCCAGTTAGCTTTGACACAGCCTGATCTTGGTTTTTCCCACCTCAAGGTTCTACTGCAGCTCTCTCCATTTCCTGTATAGCCTGTTACCTTGTTCACCTGTAGGGCCTGCTTGTACTCTGTCAAATCGTTATTGGCCAATCTGATGACTTGAGATAGAGACTTAAACTTGTCCTCAAAGATACTCTCATTTCTTCTCAACCAAAGGCCCCTCATCACCACAGCAGCTTCCTCTAATTCTTGTATATTGAGCTTATCAGTCAATTCTTCCCACAGTGCCAACAGATCATGTCCATCTTGATTCATTTTCTGTATAGCTCTTGATGACTCTAACCACACATCCCCAGCTGCAGGGCAGTGCGAAACCACATGCATGATTGTCTCCTCATCTCGTTTACAAATGGGGCATAGAGGATTATCAGTAACTTTCTTCAAGAAAAGATTTTTCTTGGTAGCCAGGAAGTCATTTACGGCTTTCCAAAGGAAAAGCTTAACTTTCCTTGGAACATCCAACTTCCATATGCTGTCCCAGCCTTTAATCTTCTCCTCATGCCTAGAATTTTCCCCTCTAACAGCCTGCTTTCTTCCCATCTCCAGGTGGTATGCACTCCTAACATAGAAGAGACCTTTTTTTGAAGGACCCCAAACCAGTTTATCCTCCACCTCCATACTGCTTAAAGGGATACTACTGATTTGATCAGCCTCTTCCTTATTAAAGATACATCTAATCAATGGGACATTCCACTCCCCTTTGCCTTGCATCAGTTCACAGACCCTTGCATCCTTATCTAACACAGAGATAGGAGATTGGATAGAGAAAGATGAGGGAGTTGGAAGCCATCTGTTCCCCCATATCTTGATCTTTTCTCCATTCCCCACCTTCCATTTCAGTCCCTCCTTGAGCAAATCAACTGCATTCCACATACTCCTCCACAAAAATGAAGGTCTATAACCCAGGTTGGCTTCAAGTAAAGACTTATTTTTGAAATATTTCTCTCTCATAATCTTGGCAGCAAAGCTTGTCTCATTTTAAAGTATCCTCCATCCCTGTTTGGCTAATAAAGCCAAATTGAAGCTCTCGAGATCCCTGCATCCCAGCCCTCCTTTACTCTTCTGTTTCCCCATCCTTTCCCAGCTACACCAATGCACTCCATTGCCACTGATCTAATTACCCCACCAAAACCTGCCTAGCATAACATTGAGTTCTTTACAGAGTTGTTTTGGGAGCTGAAATACACTCATGGTGTAAGTGGGCACGGCTTGAAGGACAGCTTTGATGAGGATCTCTTTCCCTGCAGCAGACAAGAAAGAATTCTTCCAATTGTTGATTTTTTTTTCAAACTCTCTCCTTTATGCCTCTAAAAGCATTGTATTTTGACCTTTCTACAATAGCAGGAAGCCCCAAGTAATTCTCAAAATTACCTCTCAACACTGCACCACCTCCCACTAAGATCTTCCTCTTATCATCCTCCTTTGTGTTGAAACTGAAAAACACAGCAGTTTTGTTCTTGTTGAGAAACTGGCCTGATGCTTTCTCATAAAGGCTAAGCAAGCCTTGGATCCTATCCCATTCCTCTAACTTGGCTCTACCAAAAAGTA
Organism: Cyclocarya paliurus; assembly: GCA_029856935.1. Lineage (NCBI taxonomy): Eukaryota > Viridiplantae > Streptophyta > Magnoliopsida > Fagales > Juglandaceae > Cyclocarya > Cyclocarya paliurus. The sequence continues at coordinate 21,861,303 of CM056946.1, read as the reverse complement.
TACAATCGTCTGCAAAGAGTAAATGGTTTATTCGAGTCCCCCCTTTAGAAACTGTCACACCCCTTGTCTCTCCTCTGAAATCTGAACAGTTGAACAAAGAACTCAGCCCCTCAGCACACAAGATGAACAAATAGGGGGACAACGGGTCACCTTGCCTCAGTCCTCTCGATGGCTTAATTAAATAACTGGGTTTTCCATTAACTATGACTGAATAAGAGACAGTGGACACACACTTCATGATCAATTCTATCCATTTCCCACAGAAACCCAACCTGACCAATACTGCTCTCAGATAAGCCCACTCAATCCTATCATAAGCTTTTGACATGTCAAGCTTAATGGTCATGCTACCCACTCTACCTTTTTTCCTTACTTTCATGGAGTGCAACATCTCATATGCTACCAGAATGTTGTCTAAGATAAGCCTCCCAGGGATGAAGGCACTTTGGTTAGGGGAAATAATCTCATTGAGGACCCCCTTTAATCTATTAGCCAACACCTTAGCCATTATCTTGTACACTACGTTACAAAGGCTGATAGGTCTGAAGTCACTTGCAATTTTGGATCAGAAATCTTAGGAATGAGAGCAATATAAGTAAAATTTGTAAGAGGAGTTAAAGTGTTACCATTTAGCCACCCTAGTACATTGTTGCTGACCTGCTCACCAATCGAGTTCCAAAATTTCTAGAAGAAACAAGCTCCAAACCCATCGGGTCCTGGAGATTTGAGAGGTGCCATGTGTTTCACAGCAGCTTCTACTTCTTCTCTTGTAAATACTTTTGAGAGCTGGTCATTCATGCTACTAGTCACACAGGGCTTCAAACTTTTTAAACATTCCTCAATGTCACTAACTCCAGGTTCTGAGGAGGCAAAAAGTTTGTTGAAAAAATTCTTAAAAACCCCTTCCAACCCTTCAGGACTCATATGTTCTCTATTCTGTTCATCAAGGATCATCTGAATTTTGTTGTATTTCCTTCTTTGATTTGCACAGCTGTGAAAAAACTAAGTATTCTTATCCCCAGATTGGTACTAGTTGACCTTAGCTCTTTGCTTCCACTTTAAATCTTCTTTCTCAAGCAATACTCCAATCTCCCTTTGTAGTGCCTTGATGACTGCAACATTATAGCTCCCCTCATTCTTTTGTAACTCCTCTAATAAAGCAGTTTTTTTGACCAGAGCTTTTTTTTTATCAGTTGCTGTTTGTTTACTCCATTTCAGCAAGGCATCTCTAGTTGCATTCAGTTTGAGGGTTAACCCCGAGGCAAGCTCCTTACCCCTTTGCCTCTCCTGCCACACTGTGTTGATTACCTCTCCACATCTCTCATCCAAGGACCAGCAGGCTTCAAATCTGAACAGTTTTTTATGGCGCCAAGCCTTGTCAATTTTTTGGTTCATGCACAACAAAATAGGTCTGTGATCAGAGCATCTTGCCACCAAAACTTCCACCCACCCATGAACATGGTCTTCCTTCCATCTAGTATTTGTTACTGCCCTGTCCAGTCTTTCTTTGGTGAAAGTCTCATCCTCATGCTTATTGCTCCAGGTGTATTTATCCCTCTTCCAACCCAAATCAAACAAGCCTCCCTGCTCCAAAACTTCCCTAAATCTAGCCATCTATCTTTCTGTTTTCTGTTTTCCCCCTCTTTTCTCATCATGGGCCAGTATCTCGTTGAAATCACCTACCACACACCACCCCTTGTCAGCTTGTGGCTTTAAAGAACTCAGAAGTCTCCATGTCTCTTCCCTTAAATTGGTATCTGGCTGGCCATAAAAGCCTGTTAACAGCCACTTCTCATTTCCATGTTCTTCTTTTATCCAAGCATTGATATGCCATTTAGAATAGTTCAATACCTCAACTACTAGAGGTTGTTTCCATAACAACATTAAACCACCTTTTTTCCCTATAGGTTCAATGACCAAACATCCATCAAACCTCAGCCTCCTTCTAATTCTCTCTCCATTAACATTTCTCAACTTAGTCTCCATTAAGAACACTACATTGGGCAACTTTTCCTCTACCAAATGGTAAAGGTCTTGAACTGTCCGAGAGTTCCCAAGCCCTTGGCAATTCCAACTCAAGATTTTCATGATGATGGGTGGGGCTGCTGCATAGCCTCCACCTCTACAAGTGAACTTCCTTCAACATTCTCACCCATGCATCCCTCCAACCCTTTAATTTTTTTCCCCACTCTCCCCTTCTCCTCTAAGTCAAACCCTGATCTCAGCAACCTCTTAGGGGGTGATAAGTCAAAGGCCAACTCACATTTTTTTCCTTGTACCCTGGCCCTCCTTTTCCATACCCCTCTAACCTTCCCATTATTGCTGTTTGGGCTCAGCCCCATACTCCCCCCCACCCCCTCATAATTCCCCTTTGTCATCGACCCCTCATCCCTATTTGCATTCTAATCTTCATAAACAACCCACCCCCTAGCTCCTTGGTGCTGCCCACCTCTTCTACCCTTACCTCCACTAACTCCTGGGTGGCAGGAACCACTTCTACTTCTTCCTCCACGTCTCCCTCCCTCTCCTTATCTACCCTTCCCTCTCTCCCTTGAGAGGTATTTCCCTCATTTTCATTATTTTCTTCCTCCGTAGATTTTGTGTTGAACCTCTCAGATCTCCACGGACCTTCCTTATTTTTTGGTCTACTTTCTACTCTCAACCAAGCACCAAATTGGTGCTCCCCATCCATATCTCCCTTGCAACCCTGAGCCCCATGAGCAATACATCCACACTTAAAACACAAATGAGGAAGTTTCTCATACCTTACAGGGACCCATAGGGCCTTCCCCTTCAAGGTGATAGTCCTCCCTCTTGCTAATGGTTTATGAATATCAACCTCAATGAGAACCCTGAGAAATAAACCCCAGCCATTACCATCTTCCTCTGTGTCTACCTCCACTACTTTGCCCAGTGTTCCACCTAGAAACTCCCCTTTTTCCTTGTTCATACAGGTGAGGTGCAAGTTGTGCAACTGGACCCAGAATCTTTCTGTGTTGAACTGCATATTTTGAAGGGGTGTAAGACCATCGAAGTTCATCAACACGAACAACTGGTTATCAAAGAGCCAAGGTCTGCCCTCCAATATTCTCTGCTTGTCTGCAAGATTGGCAAACTCCACCACAAAAATATTCAACCCCACCTCATGGAACCTTGCTCTTCTACTGATTCTCCAGATTTTTGCCATAACAGACTCAATCACCCCTTACTGATTTTCCTCTCTGCCCAAACTTTCCCTACTAAACTCACCTCTTCTTTGTATTTTGACTCTGCTGATCCTACTACATCAATGTCGATGTGCGCTGCCTCCTCCTCAGACAACTTCAAGTTCCCCCACCGGTGCTCGAGCTCGTTCATCTCGTCACCACCAACTAGCCCCACTCACTCTTTTTTGCCACAAGAATCTGTCCCTGCCACCACCTGCACCGTCCTCTGCGTGCAACGGAATGTTCCATGAACAGTACCTCCACTGATTCCATTAGGATCCTGGTGGACCCCACTTCACCTCAGCTTTCCTCCAGAGAGAAAAGTCGAGAGAAGAATATTAGTAGTATCAGTGGACCTCACGAAATATTAACCAGTTTTATTTTAATTTTGTTGTAGGCAACAAATACATGGAAAGAATCAATACGGAGCAAGATTGTAATTAGAAACACAATTAAAAGAATCAAAGTTTCAAAGATGACTGGATGAATTTGGTTAGCATTACAACAAGGTGTCTGTCATTTTTAATTGTGGCTGTCATTTTAATTTAATTGGCCATTCATTAGCACACCAAATTATTTTTAGTTCGTTGTTTGTTCTACTTAGATGTAATATATTTTTATTTCTTACTTGTTTAATTTCTTTTTTGGGTTGAAATGTAATCTGGGTGCGTATTTTTTAATAAATTCTATTTCACCACTATTTTTTAATTTTGCAAATGACTATTTCGCAAATAATTATTTATTTGCAATGATATAAAACGTCGCAAAAATTATATGTGACGAAAATTTGTTGTCAAAAAAATCCTAATTTTTGTCTAAGATACTTTTTGTCGAGAAAATCCTAAGATACTTATTTCCAATGATAGAAAGTGCCGGACAAAAGTATGAGCAAAAATAGGAAAAAACTACTATATCTCTCAAATTGTACCGCTCAAGTTGACCGCTTAACAAAATTTTTTTTTTTTACTTAAGAATTAAAGAAATTTTTAAGTGTATTGAATTTTTTTATTTTTATTTTTTTAAAATATTAAAATATATTAAAATAAAATAGAAAGGTCTTCTGGGCGGCAGAGTAGCAAAAATAATGGCGAAGAAGCGCACTTTTTATGACAGTACTATCCTACTGTTGGTGCTTTTTGCTACAAAATTACTATTTTAGTGGCGAGTAATGATCACCGAAAACAGTAGTTTGTGGCGATTTTTAAGAATTTTTGCAGTTTTTTTTTTAGCCAGAAAAACCGTTAGAACATAGAATGTACTGTTGAAACTGTTACGTACCGTTCAAACGGAATTTATCCTGATTGAACGGGTATTAGGGACAAATGTTTTCATCCCGGAAGATCAAACGCTTTGGAACACGTTCGAACGGTCGACCAAAATTTGGGATGGACTTTCTCAGATGAAATAGCGACAAAACTTTTTCATCTCAACAAGTCTATAAAAACGAAAACTCAGCTTTTTAGGAATGAAACATTCCATCCCAGAAAACTGAATTTCTTGTAGTGCTCTAAGCTTTACTGCAAAATTCTGGGAGCAACAGGTGAAACTCAATCTGTAATACTGGCAGCTGAGAAATAATGTGATTGGGCCTAATCGATCATCACATGCATCTTCTCTTTATATCTGTAGTCTGACTTTAGGTCCTATTTTTAGTCTTATTAAATGAAAAATAATGTTACAATAAGTGAATAGTAAGAAGGTTGACAAGAGCACAACCCCACCACACTACCACCTAAACTGATACTTCATAATTTTTTCCCCACTCAGAACTCAGAAGCACACAGCTTTGGATTATAATGTATATAAATATCGGTGCAATAATGATGATACATCGTCTTGTGTTATTCAAGGAAGAAATCTTATAAAATTCAGGAGTAACCTTTTGCTTCTTTGGTTATCCTCACTGCTGCAGCTTCATTTTACTTTTTAATTATCTGCACACTTCCCTGCATGCATGCCTAAGCGAGGGCCCCATCCCATCCTTCCCACACTTTCGCAAACATCAATCTGCCTCACCATCGATCTGCCTCAGATAATTCCGCCTCAAAGGTCATCAACTCATAGGTTATGTAGATGGTTCAATTCGCATGCCTCCTCCCACCATAGACGGCACCAATAATCCTGAACATATGAAATGGGTCCTCCAAGACCAGCTCATCCTCTCTGCCATAAACTCATCTCTTACAAACACAGTTTTATTCCAAGTTCTTGAGTGTTCTACCTCACACGAGGTCTGGACAACTCGCCATTGTCTTTCTTCTGCCCAAACATTAGCCCACATTATGCAAACCCAGTATTAATTAGCCACCCTCAAGAAAGGATCGAAATCTATCACCGATTACTTTCACAAAGCCAAATCACTGGCAAGCTCTCTTATTGCCACTAGACAGCCACTCCCCTTCAGAATTCACCATCTACCTTCTTGCTGGTCTTGGGTCCGATTACAAATCCTTAGTCACCTCAATCACCACTCGGCCAGATCCCTTTTCCTCTTCCCAAATTTTTAGCTACCTTCTCAATCATGAGTCCAGATTAGCCCATTAAACAACTTCACTTCTCTCAAATACTCCACTTGCCGCTAACACCACTGTTACTAGTCACTCGCATTCCTTCTCTCCATCTTTTAGAGGTCGTGGCCGTGGGTTTAGGCGAGGTAGAGGTTCTGGTCATGCAAATTTTCAATCTCGTCCCAATTTTTTTCCTAATTCATCTTCTTCCCAACCCACTTGTAGGTTTGTCACAAGCCAGGTCACACGGCTTTGTTGTGTTATCATCGTTTTAATCACTCCTATCAGTCCTCAGCCCCACCATCTCTTACAGCTCATTATACTGCCATTCCATCTTCATCTGTCTCTTATACTAACTAGTTTCTGAATACCGCCGCCACAAATCACTTCACCACTTACTTTTCTACTCTTAATTTGGATTCCCGCTTATCAAGGTCCCGATGAAGTGAGAATTGGAGACGGTTTCACACTTTCCATTCAAACTACTAGCTCCGCTCATTTTAACACACCTTCTGGCAAATTTCTTCTCCGCAATTTTTTTTATGTCCCTTTAATTACACGCAATATATGATCCATTCGTCAATTCTGTTTAGGTAATTCTGTATTTTTTGAGTTTAACTCTTCTACTTTTTTTGTGAAGGATCTGCATATTCGGGAGGTACTTCTTCAAGATTCTGTTAGGAACGGCTTGTATGTTTTTTCATCTGATGCTGAGGCCTCAACTATTTCCTCTCCTACACAACCACCATATCAAGCCCTCATTGTGAAAGAACTTCCTCTCAACTATAGCATTATCGCCTAGGCCATCCCTCTCCTCGCACTACTGCCCTTACCATACAAAAATATCAATTACCTGTCCATAACAAATCTGCCCTCTCCTTTTGTGCCGCATGCTCCCAAACCAAGTCTCATGCTCTTCCTCAACCTCCTGTTCACAAACTCCTTATCAACTTTTGTTTCTTGATATTTGGAGATCAGTGCTTATGCTATCGTCTAACAGTTCTCGATTTTATCTCTCTATTGTAGATGACTTTTCAAAATATATATGGTTTTTCCCTTTACATGCTAAGTCTGATGTCTCTACTATATTTCTTGCTTGTGTTCGTTATGTGAATAATACATTTTCATCTAATGTAATTTCCATTCAAACTGATTGGGGAGGAGAGCTTCGAGCACTTCACACTTTACTTGAAAATTTTGGCATCTCACATAGAATCACATGCCCTTACTCACATGCTCAAAATGGTAGCATTGAGTGATGTCACCGTCACATTGTTGAAGCCGATCTTTCTCTCCTCACTCATTCCTTTGGTCCCCATAAATATTGGGTTGAAGCCTTTCAAATAGTAGTTTTTCTCATCAACCGCGTGCCCACACTCGTTTTACACAATATTTCTCCATTCCAAACTTTATTTCATCATCTCCCAGATTACTCTTTTTTGAGAATTTTTTGCTCGGCCTGTTAGCCTAATTTAAGGTACTTTAATAGTTATAACATGGAGTTTCGTTCTCAACTTTGTATCTTTATGAGCTATAGCCCAGACTATAAAGATTACAATTGCCTTCACATTCCAACGGGTCGGACTTGTATTTCTCGTGATGTGCATTTTGATGAACTGTGTTTTCCTTTTGCTGCCGCACCCAGCCCACCAACTCAACCCACCTTGCCATCCATTTCGTTCCAAGTCTCGGTTCCCATACACTAACTACATCTCCTACTGGGCCTGTCCATCCTCAATCGTCCACAGTCCAGCCCATTCACTCAAATACCATCCAGCCCACTCCATCTAACCTACTCGACTCTCACTTATCTTCTTCCTTCCTTGCACTGCAAGACCAAGTCTCCCCAAACCCTCATGATCTCTGCACCTCATCAACTACTTTGGCCTCACCGTCTGCCTCTCCCACACCACTCTTCAATATCCATCCCATGCTCACCTGTTTTTAAACTAAAACTCGTTACCCCATACTCCATTCTAATGTTACCATACCCTGGTCTCCCCAAAAACCATCAGCCTCTCTCACTATCTCAGCACCCCAACCTGTTCCCGAAGAACCTGTCTCCTACATTGAAGCCTCGAAATATCCCGAGTGGTGTGCCGCAATGTCTAGTGAATTCAAAGCCCTCATTCACAACCACACCTGGGACTTAGTTCCCCTTACACCGAATCTTAACATCCTCGGATCCATGTGGGTTCTCAAGACCAAATGGCGAGCTGACGGAACCCTTGAGCGCCGCAAAACTCGTCTTGTGGCCAAGGGCTTCCATCAGCAAGTTGGTCATGACTACACGGAGACCTTCAACCCTGTTGTCAAGCTAGTCACTGTTCGACTTCTCATCTCTATTATCGTTACACATCGATGACCTCTTTATCAGCTGGATGTCCAAATTGCCTTCCTACCCGGCGATCTTGAGGAGGAGATCTTCATGAGTCAACCAACTAGGTTTGTGACTCCTGACTTTCCCCATCATGTTTGTAAATTACGTAAGTCTATCTACGGTTTGAAAAAAGCCCCTAGGGGCTTGGTTTTCAAAGTTAAGCTCAAAATTGCTTTCTTTAGGTTTTCATAGCTCAAGTTTAGATCCGTCCTTGTTAATCTTGTCCACTACGTCTGCTTCCATTTATGTTTTAAATTATGTTGATGATATCATAGTTACAGCTTCTAACCCTGATCTGATTAATGATTTTATCTCTGCTCTTCGATTTGCCTTTCCTGTCAAAGATCTGGATACCCTTCATTATTTTTTAGGTGTTGAGGTTACTCGTAGCTCTACTGGTCTGTTCATGTTACAAACACATTACATTACTGATCTGTTAGCTAGGACAAACATACAAAATTCGAAACTCGTGTCTACCCTCCACTGTTTTAAATACCGTATAGTACTGTACCAGCCAGTACGGCCGGTATTTGTCATACTGGCTACTAGTCCGGTATAGGTATTGTATATATTTCTGCCAGTATTTCGGCCTTTATTTTTTTTTCATTTTTTCAAACTATAAGCTCAGTTTTTTACTCTCAATTCAAACTAGATTATTTATAATTTCTATGTCTATGTGTTTATATATAATTTATTTATATATAGACTATTATTTTGAAATATAATTTATATATATATATATTTCTAGATATAATTTATTCATATATCAACTGTCCCGAAACGGTACCAGTACGAAATATTTCGTTTCAATGCTTTGACCAGTACGTCGTCCGGTACGGTATTCAAAACATTGCTACCATCTGTCCACTTCAACCAAACTCACTACTCTTGATAGATCATCCTTTGAGGACTATCACAGTATTGTAGGTAGCCTCCAATACCTTGCCTTTACTCAACCCAACATCCCATTCACTGTAAATAAAGTTTTTCAATACATGCACTATCCCCGTCTTCCCCATTGGCAAGCTGTCAAGAGGATCTTACATTACATTTGTCTTACTACTTCCTTTGGACTCTACTTCTCTACTGTTTCATCTTTAAAGCTTGCTGCTTTTTTGAAAGCCGATTGGGCTGGCTGCCCCGATGATCAAAAATCCATCAGTGGGTTTTGTGTTTATTTTGGTTCGCATCTTATTTCATAGGGCTCTAAGAAGCAGCCCATTATAGCTCGATCCTCCACAGAGGCAGAATACAAAGTTGTGGCCAACACTACATGTGAAATTCTATAGTTACAATCACTGTTAAAGGAGTTAGGCATTTTTCTCACTGATCCTCCAAACTTGTGGTGTGATAATATAGGTGCCACCTATCTTTCTGTTAACGCAGTTTTATACTCTAGAACTAAACATGTTGATCTTGAATACCATTTTGTGAGGGACCTTGTTGGTGCCAAAACCCTCAAAGTCTCCTTTGTCTCAAGCAAGGATCAAATCGCTGATATTCTCACCAAGCCACTCTCCAAAGCAAGGTTCACTCTTCTCCGCTCAACGCTCACAATTTTTGCAGTGTCGCTTGAGTCGAGGGGGGCTATGTTAGACCCCCACGTAAAATCACCTCTAAAGTTGCACCTTGGCCATATGCACACATATTGCTCGAGCGGAGTGTCGAGCGGGTGTCAAGCGGAGTTCTCGGGTTGCATACTCGCTCGAGCGGACTGTCGAGCGAGTTTCGAGCGGAGCTCTCGGGTTGTAGTCGCTCGAGTGGAGTCGAGCGGAGTGTCGAGCGAAACTTGGCTCGAGCCAAGGTCGAGCCACAGTCAAGCCAACCTCAAAAATGGCATTTTCAGCATGAAATCAAGCCAAAGTTCGACCCCCATGCACCACCTTAGCCGAACCATTGGCTCAAGCATGTCACGGCCATGTGGTCCATGCCACTACCTTTATTTATTTCATTTATTTTAATTATTTTATTTCATTTATTTCAAAGGGACCTATTGGGGGTTTCCAACTTGTTTTGCTTATAAATAGGATATCTTTTTCTTGCTTTAGGATCTTTTGGCAAAAACCCTAGAGGGAGAACTATTGTTTGAGAGATCACCATCGGTGCTTAGCACTTGGGCTTTTTGGGTGAAATTCGTGAATCCCAAACAGAGGATCATTCCATGCAATTCGTGAATTGGAGTGATTCAACTATCTTGTCTTACAACTTGGTGAAATTCGTGAATCCAAGTTGTGTTTATCTTTATTCTTGTTACTTTTATCAATATATGAGGTTTATTCAACATTTGTGCAATTCGTGAATCATTTGTTGAATTTATTTCATTGTTCATTCAAGTTCATCTTTTTGTTCTTGAGTGTTCATCTTGTGTTCTTGGAGATCATTGCATTTTTGGCTCATTCAATCCATTCCATCCTCAATTTCGACCACCATCATTGTTTGTCAACTTTCCATAATTAATTCCCTTCTTCCACCTAGCCCTAGCCGAATTCCCACTTCCATTTGAATTTGAATTCAAATTTTGGCACTCTTGCCTTATTTGAATTAATCCTAGCCGACCACCTCACTTCCTATATTAGTGTTTCCATAATTTGGAAACCCTAGTTGACCACTTCAAACATCACATTCCTACCTTAGCCGAAACACTCTTTCCATATCAATTCAAATTCAAATCTCGGCTACACTAGCCTTATTTGAATTGGTCTTTGCCGCCCACTCCACTTGCCATACTAGGGTTTCAATACTTGGAAACCCTAGTTGACTCATTCCATACTCTTGGCTGGCCATCATTCTATCCCAAATCATATCCTTAGTTTTTAGGAAACATTCCTAAAGATTCCCACTAGCCATACTCGACCAACCCTAGCCGCCCAACACTCTTGCCCTAATTCCAAACCCTAATCCACCTTACAACTCAAACCCTAGCCACCTCATCTAAACCCTAAACCTATCTTCCATCTCCCAAACCCTAATCCAACTCATCCACATCTCTTCCAAACCCTAGCCACTCATCCAAGACTCCAACCCTAGCCCATCACTTCCTAATCTCGAAATTCCCCTTAGCCACCATCCAAACCTTAGCCTATTTTCACCATTCCAACCCTAATCATCATCCAAGTTGTCCCAACATCAAGGGCAACCTTCAAGCCATTCCACATTACATCAAACCTACCAAATTACTTAGAGCACCCGAACTCAACATCTTTTTCATCACTAAACACAACACCTTCATCAACCTAGGAATCCATCATCACCATTATACGTGCAAGGCCAAGCAAGAAGGCTTGACACTCGGTCACCATCACTACCAAGGCGAGCTCGTGGACTTAGTGTTTAGGGACAAGACCGGGGTCCCTAACATTAATTCGCTCGAGCAATATGTGTGCATATGGCCAAGGTGCAACTTTAGAGGTGATTTTACGTGGGGGTCTAACAATCCCCCTCCCTTTAAGACTGTCCTTGCCCTCAAGGATAAAATTTGCAAACTTCCATTCCTTCTCCTCATTCTCCCCCTTGGTCACCTCCATAACAAAACAATGTGCCCCACCTTTGCCCAACTTTTCTAACATGGAGACCTCACCCAACTTGGCTTCCATGGATGCTAAAGTTGCCCATACATTCTTCTTGGATCCAAGCTTGAATTCCATGGTCCTTTTGTTGTAGTCAAGCACTACCCTCCTAAGGCTCTTAAGCCATGGATTGCCCAATACCACATCAAGCTCTACTAGAGGAAGCACATGAAGGTCCACCACTATTCTCACTCCTTGAACATTCATCTTTACTTCCTTTACTAGCCCTTCACATTTCATCTTGTCCCCACTCGCCATCCTCACCTCAAATGGCTCTATAGAAATTGGATTCAACCCAACCTTGGTGACAATGTTGGAGTTGATAAAGTTATGTGTGGAACCACTATCTACCAACAAAGGAACTTCAAAACATCCTATCCATGCCATCACCCTCATGGAGGTATGCTTTTGGGTCTCGGTTATGGTGTTGAGGGACAACTCGACTTTCTCATCCTTTTTACTAACTTTGCCCCCCTCTTGATCGGACTCTTGGCTAGATGATTCCACAAAGTATCCATCATCCTCTTCATTGTTCCTCTCATCAACCAACATGTACACTTGTCCCGATCTACACTTGTGCCCTATGCCCTATTTTTCACCACACTTAAAACAAAGGCCTTTTTTAATTCTTTCTTGGACCTCTTCCCTTGTAAGCTTCTTCACTTCAAGTGGCTTAGTTTTAGAAGCACTCTCCATTTCCTCCTTGCTCTTCCAAGGAACATTGGTTTGCAAGGGTGTAGTAATCTTGCTCCCCATGTCCTTAGATTGGCGTTTCTCCATATTAGTGCTCTCTTCTAGGATTTCCGCCATCCTCATTACCTCTTGAAGCCTTGTAGGTTGCTTCAATTTGATCTCTTTAGCCAACCATGGCTTCAATCCATCTACAAAAGTGCCAATCAATGCCTCATCCGACCATCCTCTTACTAAAGTTTGGAGTTGCCTAAACTCCTCAATGTAAAGGTGCACTTTCCCTTCTTGTTTCAACTTAGCAAGTTGCCCATGGTGATTGATGGTGGGCGACGGGCCAAATTGTAACAAGAATTCCCATGGGCAACTTGCTTGGGAATTCTTGTTACAATTTGGCCCGTCGCCCACCATCAATCACCATGGGCAACTTGCTAAGTTGAAACAAGAAGGGAAAGTGCACCTTTACATTGAGGAGTTTAGGCAACTCCAAACTTTAGTAAGAGGATGGTCGGATGAGGCATTGATTGGCACTTTTGTAGATGGATTGAAGCCATGGTTGGCTAAAGAGATCAAATTGAAGCAACCTACAAGGCTTCAAGAGGTAATGAGGATGGCGGAAATCCTAGAAGAGAGCACTAATATGGAGAAACGCCAATCTAAGGACATGGGGAGCAAGATTACTACACCCTTGCAAACCAATGTTCCTTGGAAGAGCAAGGAGGAAATGGAGAGTGCTTCTAAAACTAAGCCACTTGAAGTGAAGAAGCTTACAAGGGAAGAGGTCCAAGAAAGAATTAAAAAAGGCCTTTGTTTTAAGTGTGGTGAAAAATAGGGCATAGGGCACAAGTGTAGATCGGGACAAGTGTACATGTTGGTTGATGAGAGGAACAATGAAGAGGATGATGGATACTTTGTGGAATCATCTAGCCAAGAGTCCGATCAAGAGGGGGGCAAAGTTAGTAAAAAGGATGAGAAAGTCGAGTTGTCCCTCAACACCATAACCGAGACCCAAAAGCATACCTCCATGAGGGTGATGGCATGGATAGGATGTTTTGAAGTTCCTTTGTTGGTAGATAGTGGTTCCACACATAACTTTATCAACTCCAACATTGTCACCAAGGTTGGGTTGAATCCAATTTCTATAGAGCCATTTGAGGTGAGGATGGCGAGTGGGGACAAGATGAAATGTGAAGGGCTAGTAAAGGAAGTAAAGATGAATGTTCAAGGAGTGAGAATAGTGGTGGACCTTCATGTGCTTCCTCTAGTAGAGCTTGATGTGGTATTGGGCAATCCATGGCTTAAGAGCCTTAGGAGGGTAGTGCTTGACTACAACAAAAGGACCATGGAATTCAAGCTTGGATCCAAGAAGAATGTATGGGCAACTTTAGCATCCATGGAAGCCAAGTTGGGTGAGGTCTCCATGTTAGAAAAGTTGGGCAAAGGTGGGGCACATTGTTTTGTTATGGAGGTGACCAAGGGGAGAATGAGGAGAAGGAATGGAAGTTTGCAAATTTTATCCTTGAGGGCAAGGACAGTCTTAAAGGGAGGGGGATTGTTAGACCCCCACGTAAAATCACCTCTAAAGTTGCACCTTGGCCATATGCACACATATTGCTCGAGCGAATTAATGTTAGGGACCCCGGTCTTGTCCCTAAACACTAAGTCCACGAGCTCGCCTTGGTAGTGATGGTGACCGAGTGTCAAGCCTTCTTGCTTGGCCTTGCACGTATAATGGTGATGATGGATTCCTAGGTTGATGAAGGTGTTGTGTTTAGTGATGAAAAAGATGTTGAGTTCGGGTGCTCTAAGTAATTTGGTAGGTTTGATGTAATGTGGAATGGCTTGAAGGTTGCCCTTGATGTTGGGACAACTTGGATGATGATTAGGGTTGGAATGGTGAAAATAGGCTAAGGTTTGGATGGTGGCTAAGGGGAATTTCGAGATTAGGAAGTGATGGGCTAGGGTTGGAGTCTTGGATGAGTGGCTAGGGTTTGGAAGAGATGTGGATGAGTTGGATTAGGGTTTGGGAGATGGAAGATAGGTTTAGGGTTTAGATGAGGTGGCTAGGGTTTGAGTTGTAAGGTGGATTAGGGTTTGGAATTAGGGCAAGAGTGTTGGGCGGCTAGGGTTGGTCGAGTATGGCTAGTGGGAATCTTTAGGAATGTTTCCTAAAAACTAAGGATATGATTTGGGATAGAATGATGGCCAGCCAAGAGTATGGAATGAGTCAACTAGGGTTTCCAAGTATTGAAACCCTAGTATGGCAAGTGGAGTGGGCGGCAAAGACCAATTCAAATAAGGCTAGTGTAGCCGAGATTTGAATTTGAATTGATATGGGAAGAGTGTTTCGGCTAAGGTAGGAATGTGATGTTTGAAGTGGTCAACTAGGGTTTCCAAATTATGGAAACACTAATATAGGAAGTGAGGTGGTCGGCTAGGATTAATTCAAATAAGGCAAGAGTGCCAAAATTTGAATTCAAATTCAAATGGAAGTGGGAATTCGGCTAGGGCTAGGTGGAAGAAGGGAATTAATTATGGAAAGTTGACAAACAATGATGGTGGTCGAAATTGAGGATGGAATGGATTGAATGAGCCAAAAATGCAATGATCTCCAAGAACACAAGATGAACACTCAAGAACAAAAAGATGAACTTGAATGAACAATGAAATAAATTCAACAAATGATTCACGAATTGCACAAATGTTGAATAAACCTCATATATTGATAAAAGTAACAAAAATAAAGATAAACACAAGTTGGATTCACGAATTTCACCAAGTTGTAAGACAAGATAGTTGAATCACTCCAATTCACGAATTGCATGGAATGATCATCTCTTTGGGATTCACGAATTTCACCCAAAAAATCCAAGTGCTAAGCACTGATGGTGATCTCTCAAACAATAGTTCTCCCTCTAGGGTTTTTGCCAAAAGATCCTAAAGCAAGAAAAAGATGTCCTATTTATAAGCAAAACAAGTTGGAAACCCTCAATAGGTCCCTTTGAAATAAATGAAATAAAATAATTAAAATAAATGAAATAAATAAAGGTAGTGGCATGGACCACATGGCCGTGACATGCTTGAGCCAATGGTTCGGCTAAGGTGGTGCATGGGGGTCGAACTTTGGCTTGATTTCATGCTGAAAATGCCATTTTTGAGGTTGGCTTGACTGTGGCTCGACCTTGGCTCGAGCCAAGTTTCGCTTGACACTCCGCTCGACTCCACTCGAGCGACTACAACCCGAGAGCTCCGCTCGAAACTCGCTCGACAGTCCGCTCGAGCGAGTATGCAACCCGAGAACTCCGCTCGACACCCGCTCGACACTCCGCTCGAGCAATATGTGTGCATATGGCCAAGGTGCAACTTTAGAGGTGATTTTACGTGGGGGTCTAACAGGCTATTAAGGCTCACCATCAATCTGCCTCAGATAATTCCACCTCACAGCAGGATTCTAACAAACGCGACTCCAAGGCAGCAGCTGATCTAACAAACTCTGCATGATGGAATATTACAGATGATTCTAGAAGGCTTGTACAGTGCTGAGGTGTCCACCATGAGTGTGTAATATTGGTTGAGAATTGTCTATAAATATCAAGTATCATTAGACTATTGCATTGAGGGAATGAATTAGACTCTGTGAAGCATTTTTTTTTGCGAACACCTTTCATGCACTTTATTTCAATTATTTTTCACGTGCTATGCATCGGTTGGTCACCCACCAATTAAGAGACACAGTTTTACTCATTCTTGTGTCCTTCATCCAAAACGGTGACTACCACACAGCCATTTGTTTCTGTCTTCGAATACTTCTTGTCAGATTGTTGTTTCTGCATATTTTTCACTTCCATGAGCGCACAGGTTGGTTAACTGTGTCAGTGCGTGTATGTTAAGGATCAGTGTATTGATGTCTACCTCTTCACAATTACCTCGGTGGTGTGCAGCCTATAGAGATGATTGAGTGCAACACTTGATATCCACATCAAGAAATAATCTTTTCAAGTTTAGCTTAACCATTTTCAACCTATCAAACAAATCACTATTAGAAATAGCGAAGGATGGTGTCTATGATTATTGTTGTTCGATTGACTTCGAAATCCCAAAGCGCCCCACCTGCCTTTTAAGCTTTTTGATACATTCTAATCTCCTAATACTAATTGGTCTTTGTGCCTTGTTTTAATTTTTGTTCTTTTTAAGTTTCCTTTATGGGGTTATTTAATCATAAAACACCTAGCTGTCTCATAGATTTCATTCGCATGTTGATCTACTCTGTTTTCAATTGGTTCGTGTTTGGGTTGACATGTGTCCCAAGAACCAGTGTTGTGAAGCAGTTCTCCAAGGGACCTAGAAGCGTCTCGTGCTTCATTCTCTCCCGCCTAAGTATAACGCCCTCCACAAAGTAAACCCAACTGTCATGGCGGTTTACTTGCTCCTGATCTCCTCTTCAACTTTTCCTTCTCTTTGTTTCTCCTCTCTCTCTCTCTCTCTCCTCCACAATCTTGTTTCTTCTTCTGCAAAAATAATTTAGTGGCTTTTGTGAAATTTGAGAGATGTTTGACATCTTGTTCGGATGGCGATAAGCTTCAAAATGGTAAACCAATATGTCCAAGAAATCGAGGTTGATCTGTTTACCAATTATTTGTGGCTGCCCATATAAAGTCGTACATGTTTCTTGTTGCAGTAAGAAAGTGATCAACCGGGTTCAGTCCCAGCTAAAGCCACTGAAGAACAAAAGGAATTCGATTGTGAGGCAAAATTACGTGACGACATGGCTCAACTAATTAAAAGTGGTCTTGAACATATTGCTCTTAGTCGGGTATGCTAATTAATTCTGCAGTATCATGAGTATACTGAATAGCTCCCCAGTTATTTCCTCTGCTTTTTCTTTATTGATTATACAATTATTTTTTGTATCAGTTAACTACAGATTTATATGTTGGTTTTCAGGGCTATGGCTTGTCTAGATATTTGGTGAAAAGGACTTCGAATAACTCAAGTTTCCATGAAAACCCTTCTTTGTACTAGCATTTGGCCCTTGTAGTTGTAGAAAAAGGTTGGACACAAGTCTGTCTAATTCTTTGATTTGTTGAGAAGTCCATCGAACATATTGAAGATGAAAGGTCGCAGCTTTAAGGAAGGTTCTGAAGCAAATAATGAACTTTCTGGTTGTTAAATTGTAAGATATGCTTTAAATAATAATCATTTCATGACAGAAAAAGCATTGAATACAAATAAAGATTGAATGAGAGAGGTAGGAAGCAGAAAGTCATAGACAAAACTAGTTGTGGCAATTATGATTGAGTGCAATTTCCTTTCATATATAACACAGTTACAAAACTAAATAGTATCACCGAACTTAAATCTGACTATTAATGCACTTTCAAGGCTTCGTTGGTTTTGAAGAGTTACTGCCGGAAACGTTCTGCCCAAAAAATGCTCAATTTCGCAATTAATCCACGAGGGCTAAAATGCCTCATCTCCTGGGGCTTGGTAGATTTCAAAAGTCACTATCAAAATGAGCTTTCAATTGGCATAAAGAACAATGTTCTGTCCAAATGATATTAGTGAAGCAGTTTCAAGTCTTATATTTGCCCCTGCAAGATGTGGGGATCTACCCGAGGTTCAGGTGATCTGGAAGCTCTTTGGAGAGCGTTATGGTCAGAGATTTGCATTATTAGTTGTTTAACAATCTCCTTAGAATCTTGTGAATTGTGAGGTTAATAATTTATGCCAATTTGAAACATTGATGGTGGTTTTTTCACTAAAGACTGAACAATAGCCAGAAGGAAGGAGGGGCCTGTTTGATATAGGGACAAGCTTTGTTTCTTGAGTTGCAGAGTTCCAGATAACAATATTCAAGTCATAATTATCGTGAACACAAACAAGACCATTGCAAGAACCTGCAATGTGAACCAACAAGACCGTCGCAAGAACCTGCAATGTGAACCTTTCGTTGATGATAGTTCGTATTATATCCTAGAGCTAGACGTTGTGTGCAAAATACCTGGAGAGTTCATAAGAAAGCCTGGAGGCAACAAAATCTAAGGTGGTTCTATCACGCCGATTAACAAGAAGAAGGGCATTCTTGGTCTTGTCGGAAGGGGATCAGTCGTGACGTTAGTGTTTATAGACGAAGTTTTGACCAGAAATGAGAGCGTTCCAAGATTTGGAGACACTTGAATCGCACGAGAGAAATGACTGACAGACGTAGCAGAATCTCTTGCAGCAATCCATCTGGGAGTTTGACCTCCATCATCAAAATGGTTTCTTTATTACATAGTAATAAGAGGAAAAGAAAATGATGGTTACAATGACGCCTACAACAAACAAAATCTAAAACTATAGATAAAAAGAGAAACTCTCCATTAGGTCAGTGGCAGATGATGTGAAGCATAGATTGGTGGATGAAATATCCAGGGAATGCTGCCTGAAACAAGAGGTTTTAGCACTTGAATACTACCCTGAATGGAAAATCCAGCAGGTGATACTATGTGCTTAAATCAATATGTTTTTTTTTCTAAATAAAAAATCATGACGCTCTTACCAATTCCAATTCATGGACTTCTTTTCTTACCATGCACCTACAAGTGAATGAAAATAGTGTCAAATATTTGAAACGGATGCTCAAAGAGTCAAACGGTACAACTTACTCAATAGACAAGATTTTGACAGAACAGTACAACTTAATAAACAAGATTTTGATACATCTACTACTTTTACTGGTTCTTCTAATGTTGAGTCTACTAGTTCTTCAATTCTTCAGCAATCATCCCCCCAAACGTAGTAAAATGTCCTATGCCTGAAAAAACAGAGAAAGTGGAAAAAACATAGCTAAAGTCACATATAAAAATACACAATTCCTGGTTTAGAACACAAGTGAAAACTACTAAAACATCTTCTTCATTGCCTCAGTTTTATGAGGAAGCTGCAGTTTATCTGGATGACATAGAGGAGTTTCACTCCACCAAAAATGATGGAGATTGCCGAGAACAAAGACAATTTAAGTTCAAAGCATCTGTCCCTCCTAGGGGTGGTGAAAAAATGGGAATCAATTGTGATCAAAGTAACATGGGTCATTATGAATCATTGAGTGAGAAGTCAGGCTCGAGCAGATGCAGAAAGACTGAGAATGCACCTGGAAAAAGATTGAGGAGATCAATGTCTCAGGAGAAACAAAGTTCGAACAACATTGAATGTGTAATGTATTGTGACAAGTCGTGCAAGAGTTCAAGTAATCATCCTAGGAAGCATCAGGAGAAGACTCCAGCAGTAAGAAGGCATCAATCATTTTATGATCCGAAGGGACTGGAGAAAACCTGTTGCTTGGACTTGCGTAATAACATCCAATCATGTAGTTGCAGGTGTGATCCCGAGGGATCCGTCTTTAACCTTAAGATGGAAAACAACAGGTTGAGCCATTCATTTTCTTTTTGCTGTTGTGGTGACAAAGACTTGGACGACCATGAGTTTTTAGCATGGAAGCAAAAGGGAGGGATCACAACTTTGGTAGTCTTCCCAACTCATGGTCCTAAACGAGAACTTGTTTCTCATGCATCTTGTCGTCACCAATATTTCTGGAATGGAGATCGTATACTTGCTGGCAGCAACTCACAGCAGCAGCCCAAGGTGCAACGCGGACCAGGGCATGCAACCCAACAAGCCAAAGTGCAAGGCGCTACAACGCATGGGAAAACATAAATCCCCAATGCGTGACTGCAGTGTTTTGAATCGGTACCGACCGGTTCCAGGACAAACAAGAACCATTGGACCAAGTCTAAGTGTTGTGTCTTGTGGCAACAGACACAATATATATACCTATTTAGAACGATTTTCAAAAAAAAAAAAATAATAATTTTTCATTCGCATCCTTTGATCATCTATAAATAGACCCCCTTAGCTTGCCAATTGAGGATCTTAGAAGCCAATTTCGAAATTCTCTCTCTCAAATATTTCATTTCTTTAAAATTTGTTATTAGAATTTGTTAGTCCTCGAGAAAATATATTCCTAATCTCTTGGTTGAATAGTAAAATATGAAGGTATTCAGAGTCTAATTTCGGATATTAGACAAATAGACTTGTTCTAAGTTTCATTGTATTTAGGAGGTAAATTCGCTTGTAACTCGTATGCATACCATTATTGGTGGACGCGAATATTGTTTTAAGAAAAGAGACATGATAAGGTGCCTTGGGGTAAACTATTTTCTCTTTTGCAGCCCCTTTGCACCAACATGTTTAACCCTATTTTTAACGAGCAATGCTATTTTTCCATCATATATTTTGTCATCTCTAGTCACACATAATGATGTGATGCATGTTACTTGATTTCATATATCAACAACATTTCCCATTCTTTTGGTGGTTTTCCAGAAGATTGATTATTTTCCTGACTAAAGTCTGATATCAGAAGTGCCAAATGACTAGATTTGAGGCAAGCATTGATCAGCCAAGGCAGGCTCTGTTTTTTGTATCTAGTGGACACTGATCGAGCCAACACAGAAGTTGGGTCTTTACGAGATTTTGCCTAAATTTGACGCAACATTTAGCTTCCCCTTGGACTTATTGTACTCTTTTTTATGATATATTTAGGTCTT
The DNA here is from genome assembly GCA_029856935.1 of Cyclocarya paliurus. NCBI lineage: Eukaryota > Viridiplantae > Streptophyta > Magnoliopsida > Fagales > Juglandaceae > Cyclocarya > Cyclocarya paliurus. The sequence goes on along the minus strand of CM056946.1, from coordinate 21,840,369 downwards.
CAATGCTAATCATGTGATCCATTATTTCTTTGATTTCTCCAAACATTTCCTAGTCCTTTACAGCTTGATCCCTAATTTCCAACCTAGCTAGTTGAAAAGGTGCATATATGCTTCTTAGGGTTTTGACTTTTTATATATTAATCCACCAAATCTGACTTTACTCCCCCTATTATTGTCTCTTTAAAATTGTGGGAAACTCTCAAACTATTAAAATCAGGTTTCCATTAAAAAATAATGAATATTAATTTAGTAGTAGTAATTGTTTTTGCTTCACCATATTTAATTTCATGCATTCAGCTTGAGCCTAGGTACGTACGTACTACTGTCGATCGATCGCCTTGATATTAGAATTGGGCTTCAGTAATAGCAGGCTGACACATTAACGCAGAAGTACTGCATGCAGGAAATTAATAGGGCAACCACTAATGTTATTTATAGTATATAGTATATGTGAATATTGTGTCAATTATTTTATCATTTGTCTTCTATAATCTAATTGTTGTTTATGCAGCCAATATACTTGTGACACCTGGTGATAGGCAGCAGTACTTATCAACTATGCAGTGAAGGAAACCTGTGCTATGTACGTGAGCATTCGATGGCTTCACTGGAATAAGAGCCGCTGGATGATTACACGTGTTGTAGTCTGCTGGGCATGTATATATATGTAATTATGTTCTAATTAGAGTGGCGATTATTCAGTTTTCATTTGGGTTTGTTGCCGTCTTCGAGAGCTCAGTGTATAAAGAGAGTTTATTCTAGGGTTTTGTTACTGAGGGAGAAAGCAAGAGAGATTGTGGCTTGTTTTGGCTCGGTATTAGTTTAAACGTGTGTATGATATATTGGCTTTGAAGATTACTCAATAAAGAATGATCTCTGAGGCTGTTCCTGCCGTGGATGTAGGCCATTAAGGCCGAACCACGTAATCCCTGTTTGTATCTCTTATCCTTTCTTTCTTTGTTTATTTCTTGCTGATTTATTACTTGTTCTTGTTGATCTTGCTATTTTATCTCCGATACCTGTATATTTCTGGTTTGGATTTCAGATCTGTTTTCTTTAGTCCAAAAGAACTCTAGTTAAAGTTCAAACAGTATATACACGCATGCATGCATATTCATCGTGAAGCTAGGCCCGTCAAGGTTAAACTAGTAATATTCGTACTCAAAACTCTTGACACCCGAGTAGTTGTACTTGTACTTCGATACTACACATAAATTCTTTCTTTTTCCTTTTTTTCTAAGCAATATTCAGAATGAAATTCATTATGCATCAGTCACTATTCACTCTCACGCTTTACATTTATAACTTTTTCATAGAATATGGAGATCTTTTTCATTGAATATAAAAGTATTTTTCATAAAAGGTAAAAGAACAAATAGTGATTGATGAGAAAAAATTTTCATTTAGAATAATGTTACTTACTACATAGGAATTTGGACAGGCCTCCCAAAACTTTTTCTTTTTCATTTTAATTTAGGTTATTCGATTAGATATTCTCTAATTGATCATTATTATAATTCTGACTGCCCCTTCCTATAACGTATAGACATTTTAGATTTCCCTCCACGTAGGAGCTGTTAAAAAAAAAAACAAAAACGGTGGGAGAAACTATGCAGTAGCAGTGATCAGAGATATCCAGGAAAGCGTCTATTTAACGCACTACTCAAATTAATCTTGTAGATATGGGAAGCATGTGGACCATCTTGATCATGGAAACATATATATTTAAAAGACTGGGAATGGAGTTTTTATAATTGCTAGCCGGCCATTGTGAATGGGACAGTGATCGAAGATGCGACCATGTTAAATCAATATGTCAACGCAGACTAGTTTCTCGTGCCAATTAGGGGGTTGACTTTAATATTCATGATCCAGTTTCATAGCTCAATCTACTTCGAGGAAAACTATGTCGATTCAACCAATCGTGCCACAACACGTCATACATACATTCATATATTAAATAGATATATATAGTTGTAGTGTCGTGGTTTGCAGACGTATATACGTGGTGAAGCTAAATTGGAAGCTAGCAAAGTATTGTAAAAGAATAGAATAATTTTACCAGATGGGTTGATATTGTTTGTAATAGGTTTCTTCCACTATATATATATATATATATATATATAATGAAGTATCATGTGATGCAAAGCCAATATTAATTCCGTGTGCTCACCACCAATTAATTCTAGAGTTTAATTATAATATTAATTTATATAGCAATGGTGGTTATACGTAGTGTAAGTGTACGTGTACATAAGTTTTGAATACGATAATGAAACGTGACGACTTAATTTATTAAATAAATATCCTAACATGATATGTATGCATGCATGATTGGTTTAACCAAGATTAATAATTAAAACGAGTCAGACTCTTGTAACTATCCATTTTAGGTCAGTGAATTATTAATGATTTATACGATACATACATGGGAATTAGCTGCTTGCACATGAAATATTGTTTGTCCTTAGTGTGTGTGCGCCATGTCATGTACGCACATTGCGTTGACCTATATGCATTTTATTGCATGTTATATATGGAAAATTCGTAAGAAATATGCGATCGATAGAACTTCTGCCTTTCTATCAGATTCCACTTTGTTTGATATTTCTTTCCGGTTTTGTCGGTTTTGTTGTAAGTTTAGGCAGCCAGGTTAATAATAGATCAATAGCTAATTAAGCACGAAATATTTAAAGATGGAAAATAGGAATGATATATATATATATACACACATGACGCACACACTACGACAGAAGTGGTTTTTTGGGAAGAAAATTTTCATCTCAAAAAATTATGATTTCGTCGCTAAATATTACTTGGGATGAAAAATAATCATCTCAAGGTTGTTCCAGTAACAATGTCCTAAAAGGTATTTTGGAACGAAAATATCAATTTTGTCCCAAAAAAAATCTTTTGGCACGAACTTGAGTAAAACCATTCGATGGCGTTCGAACAGAACATTTTTTTGGGACAATTAAATTTCATCCCAGAATCACATTCGAATGGTACAAACGTGACGTTTGAATGTCAATTATGTTCGAACACATCCTTCGTGAGTGGTCGATCGATACCAGTCTGTTCAAGCAAATAGGCATGTGAAAACATTCAAACAAACAATTTGATGGTTGAACAATAAAATATGTTTGAACATATAAAGTAAAATGTTCGATCGGATCATGATACAATCAAACAATTTGTTATGAGATGACGTTTGAATTTTTATTTCATGTTCAATGTTTTCGTTCGAATAGTTTCAAGTATTGTTCAAACGTTTAATAACGAATATATTCGAATGTTCTGTATCAATATTCAAATGGTTTTACTCATTTTGTTCAAACGGTTTTAGGTCATTCGAATAGTAACTATTTTATTTTACCCAATAATGAAAAACTAAATAGACATACATAATATTTAAAAAAATACATTACAATTTATTTAGAAGCCATAAAAGTAGTCTTATAAGTGTAAACTAAATAAATAAAATAGTAGTACTAGCATTCTTCGTATAGAAATAGATCCAAAAATCTGTACATATAATGTAAATTAGTTGCTTGGAAGCTTGAACTGTTGTATAAGCATCTGTATTTTGAGTTGCATCTCTATCTTGAACTCTTCTTGCTGTTGTTCTTATTGTTTCGTACGCATCTCCATGTCTGCTTATTCCACCAATTGAGTCTCTAACTCATACTGTCTTTGTACTCAATTTCTTGATTTTGGAATTCGCTTTTTCTAACGCTATAGAGGTATTAGAGGTATACCCAGACGATAAGGAAGAGTTAGAAGACCTTACACAGTGACCCAAACTCCTCAAATATCCTGAACGTTAACCTAGAACTTGTATAAAAATTTTAAACATCACTTGTTGAGAAATTTTGATTTGACGTAGATTCAGCACATAGGACAACCTTTTTTTCCTAACACACAAGAGAAAGAATTAATATCATCACAAATTTTTAAATATGTTTAATTAAATAAGATAATAATACTTATATAATTTTTACGGGCATCGAGATGAGTTCACTCTCCATTACGATCAGTATGTGATGCAACATATAATTTTGTCAAATAATAATTGGTATCTAACTTTTGCTACCAGAGACATTTGTTGAGATATAAAGTCATTAGAATACCTCCAACTAACAAACTATATACAATAAAAAAAAAATATTACCAATGTATTAAAGAGGCGATGGAAAGATCTTGAGCCTGAATGACTATGAATTTTTAACTTCGATCTATTTGTTTTATTTATAGAATTTCACTCCAACTAGAAGTTATATACATTTGGAAGTGAAAATTATAAATATATATACTAGTATAGTATAATACTATAGAATATATTATCATAGTATATATTATATATTATAATATATGATAGTATATAAGCATAATTATACATGGATATAGTCATATAAGCATAGTATATATCATATCACTATATATATGATGATGGAGTCATATGAAATAAAAATATATACTATAGTGATGATATCATATATATATATATATATATATATATATATATATATAACAAGTTATATAGTGTATAGTATTATATACAATCATATACTATATATCATGATATATAGATATAGTATATGCATAGTGATATATACTATTTCGTGATACATATATATACTAAATATGATATAAATCAAGGATTTATAGTGATATTATACATGGATATTGTATATATAGTGATGATATCTATGTATATATATAGTATATATCATATCACTATATATATGATGATATAGTCATATGATACAAAAATATATACCATAGTGATGATATAGTATAGATACTATAGATATACTAGAAATATACTATATACTAGAAATATACTATATACTATGATATAGTATACTATATTAGTATATACTATAAATATATAATATATAGTATATAGTATCAGTATACTATAGTATGGTATAGTATTATATACTATAATATATAATATCTAATATCTAATATATTATAGTATTATATACGATAATATTTAATCTTATATATTGTAATATATTTTATAAAGTATATACTATATATAAATAGTATATATACACCGTTCAACCGTTTAATTTTTAACGTTCGAACAATATCATTCGAACGTAAAAAAATGTTCGAATGGTATAATACTATAAAGGACGTATGGCTTCCTCGATCAATCACATTCCCTCTCTCTAAACCCAAACTCCGTTGAACGCTCCTCGAGCCTTTCCATCCCTATTGTCACCGCCGTGTCACCGTTATTGTCACCCCCACCGTCAAATACCACTTCTAGTCAAGAGGTACACAACTCAAGAACGTTTAATGGGTTGATTTCGTATTATTTTCAATGATTTTTAATAGAAAATAAAAAAAAAATCAATACTTTTCATCAAAAGACACCGTAGATGGCCGGAAAACGCAAGGCCAGGATATCTCTATGCATATCCCGGCCTTGTATGTGTATTATTTGTGTATGGATTCCTTTCGTTTCAATGCCCATCAAGTTGACTCAGCCATTGTTGAGCTCGATCTAGAAACCGTTCAAAATTTGGGTAATTCGTTCAAGCATTATGGACTCAAGTCTTGAATGGTGAGAAATTGTTCGAATATCTATTAAAATGTCATTAGAACACAAATGTTTGACGTTCAGTTTAGTCCTCTCAATAGTATTTGAATGATTATGTAACTATTCAGAATACTATTATAATGTTCGAATGCCTAATGATTCGATCGAACGGTATAACATAAAACAGTTTTAAATTATATTAATCAACATATAATTTTGTAAAGGTTTATATATCATATTTTATAACTAATTTTCTTAATTTTATTTTTTAAATTTCAAGTTGACAATATCTTCTCGGGGACGAAAGCGTGGCAAACTAAGGCAACCCTCCAACGAATCATATCGAGAGAGGACTATTTTGTTGGAGCATCAGGTGAAGATCTCTGACTTTCAGGATCTTCTTTGGGAGGGTCGTTCCTTGAAAGTCGTCTTCGTCAAGCATGGTTGGACACCAATCCTCAACTATAAGGATGAAGCATGAGACCTTGTTTCCTATATCGACATCGTCTCTGAGCTTTATAGAGAGCTCGGTGATTCTAGTAGAGATGACAATGAGGCATACACGATCTTCATCCGGTGAGCTTCAGTTACATTTTCAGAGGACAAACTTGCTGATTTCATTGGTATCTAATAATTGCACACTACATATCCAAACATGGTACCCAGAGAGTCTATAGTTAATGGGGAAACAGTTGAGGATGAGGGCTCTGATAGACATGGACTTGATGGCCTCGCTAATCATGAGGTGAGGCAATTGGTTATTAGTCCAGATGATCCTCCCTATGATGGAATGAAGAGCATCAAACAAGCTAATTTATCTGGTTTCTTCAAGATCATGAACTTAATCATCGTCAACAACATTGATCATTGACAGCATAAGACAGAGATTGGCATAGATTGGGCAAAGTTTATAATACGCACCGCTCATGGGGTGCCTATCGACCTAATGGGTTATATATTCACTAGAATCTGATCAGAGGCTTCCTACATTGCAATAGATATATTGCCCTTTGGGATCCTCATTACATGATTTCTGCTACATGTTGGGATCTTGCCAGATATTGCTGAGCGTGTCCGGGAACCGATTGGACCGATCAACTCTTCCATTGTATCACGAAGCACGAGACACTCGAGACTTCATCTTCGTGCTCCTACTCCAAAGCCAGTCGATACTTAGGGAGATGCACACCTGACAGATTGTGGAGTATCGGCCAGTGAGACATCCACGTAGGCAAGGCATCACGCACTGCTACTCGTGATGAGATTACATATATAGGGCATGCAGAGATCTACGCACAGACATCAGAGGTGATTGATGCAGTGCATACAGAAATGTGTAGTGCTATCTCTGACTTATGTACAGAGATTAATGCTAAGTTTCTAACTTATGTACATAGATTAATGCCATATCTCTGACTGAGGTCACGATCAGTACTCGGCTAATACAGCTAGAGACATGCCTAGTTGTAGTTTAGGATATGGTTAGAGAGTTGGGTCAATAGAGACATATTCATCTCTATATCTTTTATGTGTATTTTTTTTATAGACAATATTTTGTGTTTTGTAAAATTAATTTAATTATGAATGATTTTTTGTGAAATTAATTATTGATTTCTATTATATATATTCTTTAAATGAATTTTATAAAATTAATGCCACTGTTCGAACGAAATATATACCATTTGAACGTTTCTCCATTCCCGCCAGATATTTCTACAATAAATTACCGTTCAAACTCTTTATTTTACATTCGAACATTGATTAACCTATTAGTTCGAACAGTACAGTAATTGGTTCAAATTATAACTCAATTTTTTGCTAAATTTAGTGACTTAACCCGTCAATTTTCCACTCGATCATATATAATATCCATTTGAACATTGATTAACCTTAAAATTTGAACGTTGTTGTATGTTGTTCGATCCAATAAATTTTATATGAATTGTTTTTAAATTAAAGATCTATTCAATAGCAACTACATGAAACATATAGCATGAAAAAATTAATTAAAGAAAACAAATTACGATCACGAGACAAAAAAAAAATTGTTGATAAAAAGAAACCTTAATTCAAAGAACTCTTTAAATTAGGTAAAGCTCTCTACATAACCAGATCGAAGAAAACAACTCATTATTTGAAGAAAACTTTTAAGTAGACTAATTACAAAACCTTGGCAACCATCCCCTTCTACAAAGTCTTTGTTAACCAATAATCCCTATTTCCCACCACATAACGTGCATTTTTTCCAATTAGTGCATATTTGGGATTGCTGTGGAAAATAAAACTTATAATTTTTAGGCTTATAGCTTATAACTTAGTAATAAATTCTACTATTAAAATTTTTTTACTGTTTGGTAACCATATATTTAAAGCAGTTTCAAATATGTTACGTTTATTTGGAAACAAATTAGAAAAGTGATTTCTAAGGTAGAAATTATGATTATTTGAATTTTTAAAAATTATGACCATATCCTTAAAAGTTTGAAAATTGTAATTATCTCAAAATTATATGGGTATTTTCATCCATTGACGGTCTTTTTAAAATTTGAATTACATTCCGTATAATCCGAAAAAGCACGTTTGAGGAAAAGCATCATTTAGCATCAAAATGATGTTTTTCCTCAAATGTGTTCTTTAGCTTATTTGAGATTAGAAGTGCTTTAATATATAACACCTAAACAACTTAATTTTTTTCCATTAAAGACCTTTAAACACTTTTTAAGACTCCTACCACAAGCCTAAACAGGCCCATAGTCCAATTAGAAAACCTTTAAACCATCATCCAGTCAACCTTCAATAAAACTTTTATTAAGTGAGAATCCCTACTAGCTGCAACCTCTAATAATTTTCAAACTCCATTTCTTCTACTAGAATCTCCAGTGGTTGTACTTTTCTTAAATCACATCGTTCACCATACTTCTATATTGTGTGGTTTGCCAAAAATTCCAAGAGAAATTTTATGGAGAAAGCTTCAAAATTCTTTTTCTTTCTTGGCACAATTACCTCATGATTCGGCTATGTTTGGAACATGGAAGCAGTTGAACTCATCTGAGTTGAGTTCAAATTTAAGCCTAACCCAACTTTCAAATCACTAAACATCACTCAACTTAAGACCTCTTTACACTTGAGACCCACAATTTTTTTCAACTCAACACCTCTTTACACGCGGGACCCGCAACCTTTTTTAATTTTTCATAAATACATCTAAACTCATCTTAATATTCAAACACATCTAAATTCATTTTAGGTGGGCTCCACAAAACTCACTCAACAATCTCAACTCACTATTATTCATAAAGAACTCAACTCATCTCAATTCAACTCAACATCCAAACGCAATCAAAATGAGTAACTTTAAAGGTCAATTTTGTGCTTTTTGAATAGTCCTTGTGTTGAACAAACTCTTTTTGAATTTCAAAATTGCAATCCCAAAAATCTACAAATAAGCCACAGATTGTTAATAGAACATATCACCTACCAAATCTTAATCACATCTTGTCATCTAGAACAACAAAACTTATCTATTATTTCGAACCTCAATTTGATCAACTCTAAAAATACCTATCATCTTTCACTTATTGCAAATAAGTTAAAGATAACAAATAGTTTTTTAATCATTTGATACTAGATAGAGACGATAAAAATATTATGGTTAAAAGGCTTATGACTAATAATTTCTTATTTCGATAAGAGAAACGCATTAGCCACAAAAATATTCTACAAAAGTAAACTCACAAACTGACATGATTTGATATGATACATTAGATTGTAAAGTTCCTTTTATTATAAAGTAAATCTAATTTATCACATAAAACTCTATCTGTTTGTGGGTTCACTTTCGTGAAATTTCTTTGTGGCTGTAACACTTGTCTTAGATTTAACCTATTGAAACTTCAAACTACCCCTTCTCCAAATTTAATGATGAAGGAATTATAATAATATTCTAAAATTGATATTCTCAATGTTGGGTTATGTATGGAGCCTGGTTTGAGAGCTAAAAAAGCATCAGGCAAATTGTTCATTCAACTGTTGTTCGATCTTGGCTTGAGTGAAGCTCAGGCAAAAAGTTCGCTCAAGGTATTCTCGATAGTTGGCTCGAGCGAAGTTAAGACAGATTTTTCACTCAAGGTTTGGGCGACAGTGGGCTTGAGCGAAGGAAAATCCTAGTATTTGCTCGATGTTCTCTCGACACTCTACTCGAGCGGATATTTGACAAATGGTTCACTCGCGACATGCTTGACACTCCACCTGAGCGAAGAAAATAGATTTTGCTACCTTAGTTTTCTCACACTTGGGCCTATAAATATGAATATTATTTCATATGTTTTGTATCAACAAATCAGATTGTGAAAATATTGAGAGGCAAGAGGCATTAAGCAAGAGAAAGGAAAGAAAAATCCCTAGAGAGAGACTAAGTTGAGATTGAGTTAGTAGAGTGGTGCTCTTGTAACTCACTGTGTATGATTGTAATATCCTCTGGAATAAAATACCCTGTAGCTCTATGGACATAGGCACGTTTATGAACCATACTAAATTCTGTGTCCTGTTTGTGTGCTTGATTCTTGTATTTCAATAGTTATTTCATTGTCTGTCTTGTTATTGTTATGTGTGTAGGTGTGGTTGCTCAGGTGCTTTACCACAACAACTAGTATCAGAGCTCCAAGGTTGGAGTTCAGGGATGAACAATGTCAAGAGAGGATGTAAAGGTTGGAATCGAGAAGTTCAATGATACAGATTTTGGTTATTAGAGGATGTAGATTGAGGATTATCTATATGGGAAGAAGCTACACCTTCCTCTATTGGGACTGAAGCTGAAGAGCATGAACAACACTGAGTGAAGTCTGTTGGATCGACAAGTTCTGGGGGTTATTAAGAAGAGAACCACGACGGATCTCATGGCGGCTTTGTTAGGTATGTATGAAAATGCATTGGCTGATAACAAGGTGCATCTAATGAAAAAATTGTTCAATCTGAGAATGTCAAAAGGTACGCCAGTGGCCTAACATTTGGATGACTTTAATACTATCACAAATCAATTGTCTTTTGTAAAAATTGAGTTTGATGACAAGATTAATGCCTTGAATTTGCTATCATCATTGCCAAATAGTTGGGAGGCCATGAGGATGGCGGTGAGTAACTCAGCTAACAAGATGAAACTGAGTTATGATAACGTATGTGACATGATCCTCGATGAGAAAGTACATATAAAAAGACTCTATGAAGTTTTTTGGTATAAGTATGGCCTTGAGTGTTGACGATCGGGGCTGAGGACCTGACAAGTCCAAGAACAAGGGTAGGAGTAGGACAAGATCTGGGCAGCATATCACTTGATAGATTTGTGGCAAGTTGGGCCAAGTCAAGAGAAATAGAGGACAATCTCTTTCTTGCAGTGCACAGTCCAGTTGATGATTGAGTTATGGGTTCAAGGGCTTTATTTCATAGCACCTCACATTGAGAGATCATGCAAACTATATTACTGGTGATTTTGGAAAGATGTACACAGCTGATGGAGAGGAAATGGATGTAGTGTGAGTGGGCGATGTGCGCATCGCATTTTCGAACCAGAGCATGTGGACTTTGCAGCAAGTCAAACACGTTACAAATCTAAAGAAAAGCCTGAGCCTTTGTGGGACAGCTTGACAACAGAGATCATACAATAGTGTTTTCTAGAGGAGCATGCAAGGTCACAAAGGATGCACTGGTCCTGGAGAGTGGTAAGAAGACTGACGCTTTGTATTTGATATCAGGGTCCAATGATATGCAGGTAAATGCAAAGTTGCACAATTCATATGTGGAAGCAAAAGGGAGTCAATTTTGTTATTCCTCACATAAGCTTGGGGAAATCTTCCAATACCACAATAGGGAGCAAAGGTATGAGAGATGGGAACAAAGCATATGGTGTTCCAGGGACATCTACACCTAGAGTTCATGCTCACAGAGTTGCTACGACAACCAGACCTCCAAGGTGGACACTTACCTTGAATTACATCCTGCTGACAGAAGGTGGTGAGCCACAGAACAACAGGAAAATCTTACGAGACGGGAGATCAAGCAAGTGGAAGTTGGCTGAGAGGAAGCCAACTGTGTTTCCAAGGAGAAAGAAGGGACTGTACAGAAGATGAACACATCGACTGAAGACAGAGCATGTCAGCAGGATGTGGGATCAGTCGCCCAGATTAGAGAAGAGGACATCAACAACAAGTTCTCTAATGTTTTCCAGGGTCAGTTTGAGACCAGATCTTCCTAGTGCAGTGGGAGTTTTAAGTCGCCTAGTAGATGTGTAGACTGAGGGTGATGCTCATGAGAGACTGAAGTCGGGCTCAACTTCAGTGCATCTTCTGGCTTGAAGACGGGATTTATGAGCTGCAAATGTGATAGGGCTGATGCTAGAGATAGTGCCTGGCATGTGGAGAACCAGTCTCCAAGTAGGAGATTGTTAGGTTATATGTGTGGCTTGAAAGCTGAAAAATTCCAGGTAGATTGTTCACGCAACTGTCGCTCGACCTTGACTCGAGCGAAGCTCAAGTAGAGAGTTCACTTGATGTGCGCTCGACAGTTAGCTCGAGCAAAATCCAAATAGATTGTTCGCTCAAGATTCACGTGACAGTGGACTCGAGTGAAGGAAAACCCTTGTGTTTGCTCGACAATCCGCCCGAGTGAATGTTGCACAAACGGTTCACAGCGACACTCTTGACACTCTACTCGAGCAAAGAACCCAAATTTCGTTGCCTTAGAGTTTCTCATGCCTAAGCCTATAAATATGAATTTTATTTCATATGTATTTTTGTATCAAAAAATTAGATTGTGAGAATATTGAGAGGCAAGAGACCTTGAGCAAGAGAGAGAAAAGAATAGGCCCTAGAGAGAGAAAGTTGAGATTGAGTGAGTAGAGTGGTGCTCTTGTAATTCACTATGTGTGATTGTAATCTCCTCTGGAATAAAATCCCCTGCAGCTCTGTGAACGTAAGCATGTTATCAAACCACGTTAAATTTTTTGTGTCATATGTGTGTGCTTGATTCTTATATTTTCGTAGTTATTTCACTGTATGTCTCGTTATCGTTGTGGGTGTGGTTGATCTGGTGCTTTACCACAACACTTAAAAGTTGACCAATCTGAAATTAACTGTGAACTGCATGGCAAAGTTGAGTATCAATTAGGATCGCGAAGCTCGGCCAATCCTGAAATGATAAATATGAATGTTCATATATGTCAGCTCAAATTGTTAACACTATTCATTATATGTCACCACGGGTGTAATGCTATTTGTAACACCATCAGCCTCACACTCATACTAATATCACTAATCATAAAAGGAACTATCTCACACTCTCCTCTTGGCCTCTGTAGAGAGTGCGAAGGTGGAGCCTAAGTCTCGGATTGCTTAGTAAGTGAAAAAGAGGTTCTCGTAGCCTGGTTGCAGGTTGGCGATCAGTGATGGAAGGATTGAAAGAGCGATGGGAACAATTTAAGTTGACGGAGGAGGAAACATAAGCTATTGATCTGGATTCTGAACAATCGGCGAAGATTTTCGAGGAAGGGGAACGAATTTTAGTAGGGAAGATGATATTTAATAGAAAGATAAGTAAGGGCATAATTCAAGCTACATTGATGAAGATCTGGCATACGGAGGGATTTATAGTTTTTCACGAGATTGAGTCAAATCTATATGTCATCAACTTCGAGCATGAGCGGGACAAGGTGAAGGTAATGGAAGGTAAACCTTGGCTGTTCAATAGTTATCTGCTTGTACTGAAGCCATTTGACGGATTAACTCAACCACAATCAATGAAGTTCGATGGTGAAGAAATGTGGGTACAATTATTCAATCTTCTGTTAGCTTGTATGACGGAAGAGATGGGAACTCGCATTGGCTCATCCATTGGTGTGGTGAAAGAAGTAGATGTTTGTGAAAATAGAATTGGTTGGGAAAAATGCTTGAGAGTTAAAATTGAAGTTGATTTAAAGAAGAAGGTGGCACAAGGGAGGATGGCAATGCTGTTAGGGAATAAGATACGGATCCCTCTGAAGTATGAGAAGCTTCCAAAACTGTGCTTCAATTGTGGTGTGATTTTTCATGGGGAGGAGGGATGCAGGGGACTAAAGGAGAATGCAATGCGAGGAAAGGAAGTAGGATCACAATACGGGTCTTGGCTCAGAGCAACCTATATTCCACGTCGAAACCTTAGTGGTAAACAAGGGAGTAGGGGGGAGGGGCGTCGATATGGAGATGAATAGGAGGGAGAGACTGAGGGTGTGGAAGAACAAGGGAGTAGGAGGGAGGGGAATGGAGATGGATCTGAGAGAGAGGGAGGGCTCGAGGGGAAGGGGGATGGATCTGAGAAAGAGGTGGTGACTTCTTTGGTTAGTATTGAGATGGGGAAGGGGGGAAGATACTAGAGGGAGGAGATGCTAGTATTGAGTGTGGAAAGAGGGAAAGTGAGAACAAATGTACTACTGTAAGGGTAGGTAATGAGGAGGTGTTTGATAAAAATTCTAAAAGAAGGGTGGAGGGGGTGGGTACGGTGATACTGGTTGAGAGTAACTGTGAGATTAATGTGTCTGGTATGAAAGGTAACTACACTCCTGATGGTGCTGTTGATGGTGCTCTAGTGAGGGAAACAAGAGGTAGATGGAAAATGGGGGTGAGAGGGGGAGGGATTTATGATTCTGTTGAAACCAAGGGTGCCTGCAAACGTACAGCTGGAATTTTCTCAAGTGAGGTGGATGTTACATGAAAGTATAAGAGGGGAAGGAAAACAGAGGAGGTGATGAATGGGATTGACCTTTCATCTATGGCGGCAGCTGAGTACCAGCCCCGCCAATCATTATGAAAATCCTAAGTTGGAACTGCCGGGGGCTTGGGAACCCCGGACAGTTCAAGCTCTTCATCAGCTGGTGAAGAATAAGAGACTCGAGATTGTATTTTTTATTGAGACTAAACTGGTAGCTAAAAAATTTGAAGGAATAAAGAGAAGAATGGGATGGGATGGCTGCTTTGTAGTGGAGCCAATAGGAAGAAAGGGAGGTCTGGTGTTGTTATGGAGAAAGGAAGTGAGGTTAGAAATTCTGAACTTCTCACAACATCATATTAGTGCATTTGTTGATGGTGAGATTAGATGGTTGTTAACGGGATTCTATGGCCATCCTGAGGTGAGTAAAAGGAGGGAGACTTGGAGATTGATGTCAATGCTCATACCCCAAGAACAGATGCCTTGGTGCATGATAGGAGATTTCAATAAGGTAGTATGTCAACTGGAGAAGAGTGGTGGAAGGCCTCGGCCTGAAGGGCAGATGTGTGAGTTCCGACAAGCATTGGAAGAAAATTCAATTTTTTATCTAGGTTGGAAGGGGTGTAGATACACATGGAGTAATCGGCATGAGGATAACACATTCACTAAGGAAAGGCTTGATAGGGCTGTAGCAAATTGTAGCTGGACAGAGTTTTTTAAATATCATGAGGTGGAGGTTTTAACAGCTCCACAATCTGACCACAAAGCTCTATTGTTGAGCTTAGAGAAAGGATGTATAGGAAGAAGGAGAGGCCAAAGAATCTTCAGATTTGAAACTAAATGGGCAATGGATGAGGAGGGAGGTGATGTTATTGAAGGTGTGTGGTCGAGAAGGGTTGGTGGGCAGGGTTGTCTAAGAGTGGTACAGAACAAGCTCCATAATTGGAAAAGGGAACTGTTATTATGGTGCAAGCTGAAAGGGAAAAGTGATGAGCTCCTCATCAAGGAAAAAACAGAAAGATTGAAAGAAGAGCAAGAGAACGAAGGTCCTCATAATGCAAACATTTTTAAAAGGCTACAAAAGGAGCTAGGTTTGTTACTTGAGCAAGAAGATATGAAATGGAAGCAAAGGGCCAAGAGGAATTGGTATAAGTTGGGAGACAAAAATACAAAATTTTTTCATCCTTGTGCCAACCAGCGAAGATGCAAGAATATGGTGAATGAGATTTTGAATGAGGAAGGGAGGATGGTGACTGGCATGAGGAGATTGAGCAGGTTTTTTATAATCATTTCCAGTAGCAATTTGAATCATCGAGGCCTTCTGAGGAGAATATAGAGCAGTGCTTGAGAGATGTGGTACCAAGGGTTACATGTGACATGAACTTAGAGTTACAAAAGGAGTTCACTAGAGAGGAAATTGAGGTTGCCTTAAAACAGATGGCTCCCTTAAAATCCCTTTGGCCCGATGGGTATGGGGCTTGCTTTTTTCAAGCCTACTGGCATATTGTGGGAGAGAAGGTTAGTGAGGCCTTACTTAAGTTCTTGAATGGTAATGGGGAGCTTAACTGTGCTGTCAACCACACTTACATAGCGCTTATTCCTAAAGTGAAGAACCCTTCGGAAGCTAGTAAATTCCAACCCATTAGTCTATGTAATGTGGTCTATAAGTTGGCCTCAAAGGTTATGGCAAATAGGTTGAAGAAGTTGCTGCCTAGTCTAATTTCCAGCAACCAAAGTACCTTCATTCTGGGGAGGCTTATAACAGACAATGTCATGATAGCGTATGAGACTCTCCATACGATGAAGACAAGGCAAAAAGGAAGGGTGGGGAGTATGGCTTTAAAGCTGGATATGGCTAAAGCATACGATAGGATTGAGTGGAAGTTCTTGGAGGGTATGATGAGAAGATTGGGGTTTGGGGAAAGGTGGATAGGGCTCATTATGCAGTGCCTAAGTTCAGTGTCTTACTCAATTTTATTGAATGGGCAACCGGGAAAAGTCATTAAGCCAACTCGTGGGATTAGACAAGGGGATCCCATATCCCCTTATTTGTTCATTTTATGTGCTGAAGGACTTAGTTCCTTAATTAATATGGCTGAAAGGACCAAGATGATAAGAGGGTTGCAGTGGCTAGGGGTGGAATAAGGGTGAATCACCTGCTCTTTGCAAATGATTGTGTGATTTTTGGGAGGGCACTCATGGCTGAATGGCATAGGATTCATGACCTGTTGGAAGTGTATGGGAAAGCCTCGGGACAACTCCTCAACCTACATAAGTCTACCATTTTTTCAATACAAATACAACATTTGAAGTGAGAAGACAGATCCAAAGGGTGGCAGGGGTTCCTATGTGTGGGAGTTATGAGAAATATCTAGGGCTACCTGCCATGGTGGGTAGGTTTCGGTACAATACCTTTAGATCTATTAAGGAGAAAGTTTGGACCAAGCTAAATAATTGGAAGAATCTATTCCTATCACAGGTAGGGAAAGAAGTTTTTTTGAAGGCTGTTGTGCAAGCCATCCCTACATACTCTATGAGTGTGTTTATGTTACCAAGGAAAATTTGTAAAGAGATATCTTCCCTTATGGAAATGTTTTGGTAGGAGCATAAACAAAATGAGAACAAAATACAGTGGAGGAGCTGGAACAAGTCGGGAGATTCAAAAAGGGATGGAGGATTGGGTTTTAGGGATATTGAATGCCTCAACCAAGCAATGCTTGCAAAATAATGCTAGAGAATGCTTACTTCCCCTTCCTTGTTGTTTGCTCAGATCATGAAGGATAAGTATTTTAGAGGGGTTAGTTTAAATGATTCAAAATTGGGGTTTAATCCTTCATACATATGGCGGAGTTTGTGGTCTGCCATTGATCTTGTCAAAGATGGGATTTTATAGAGGGTTGGGGATGGCAGGAAGATTAGTATCTGGAGTGATAGGTGGATCCCGTGTCCTAGTACTTACAAGGTGCAATCTCCTCAAACTTCTTTGCCTCAAGATGCCAAGGTAAATTTGCTAATTGATGCTGAGAATGGCTGCTGGAAGAACGTGTTTATATCCGAATCCTTCAATGCAATGGATGCTGAGTTGATATGCAAGTTACTGCTTAGTAGGTGGGGTGTGGAGGATAGGATGGCATGGTGGCCAGCAAAGGATGGTAGATTCTCTGTTAAATCTGCATATTTTCTCGAAAAAGAAAGAATTAGGAGGTATATTGGGAAAGGGTCAGGGAAGGATAGGGTGGAGGGGATGTAGAAGCAAATATGGAACTTGAATGTGCAAGGGGCTGTGAAGATGTTCTTGTGGAAGGTGGGGCATGACTTGTTACCTACAAAGGCTAACCTTTTTAAAAGGAAAGTGTCGACTTCTAATCTGTGTCTATTTGTGAGAGGGGGTTTGAAACAGCAGTACATGTGGTATGGGGATGCCCTGCAGCTTCAGATGTATGGGTAGAGGATGAGAGTCCCGTAAGGAAATGGAGCAATGCTGAGATTGATTTTGCATAATTATGGGGTACTATGTTCCTGAAGTTAAATGTGGAAGAGTTGGAGTTAGTGGCTTACACTATGTGGAAGTTATGGCTTAGAAGGAACTTATGTTTATTTGAAGATCAATTTGAGGATCCAAAGAAAGTCCTTAAAGCTGCTAAGGGGGCCTGGGCAAATTTCAAGGAAGCCAACTTGATCCAACAGAGAAGAGTGGGCACTAGTGCTGTGAGGAGAGAAGATGCTAAATGGGAAAAGCCTGAGGTGGGGAGAGTGAAAGCTAATTGGGATATTGCGATGGATGGCTCTAACAGGAAGGTGGGGATTGGGGTTGTGGTGAGGGATGATCAAGGGGAGGTGCTGGCTTGTCTGTGCTTGGCTGTTGAGAATCAAGAAGGGGCTTGTGTTGCAAAAGCTATGACTGCGAGAAGAGCTGCACTGTTATGCCTGGAACTGGGGCTTAACAGAGTAATCTTGGAGGGGGATTCTCAAGTGGTTGTGAAGAATTTGTGCAGCAGTGAGGATGTGCTAACAGATTACAGGGTGTTTATAGAAGATACAAAAAGAATTCTTAAAGAGAAGATTGATTGGTCGACAAGATTTGTGTATAGAGAAGCTAATAAAGTAACTCATATACTTGCAAAACTAGCTTTGACTAGTATAGAAAAGAGGGTGTGGGTAGAAGAAGGACCTAGACAAATTACAAATACCGTACTTAGTGAAAAATATTGTATTGATTGACTTTTGCTTTCTGGTTTTCAATAAAGAGTTACAGTATTATTCAAAAAAAAAATACTAATATCACTAGTGTGACAAGCATGCATGTATAGAAAGTTGTACATGGTTTGTTTTTTAATTTCAATTTTTTTATGGCTGATGCATGTTTGTCATACCAGTACTCATGTTAATCAAGCGGTATTACAAGTAGCATTACTCATGATCTTAAAAAATCACCATCGATATATGGGGTGTTTAGTGTAAATAATATTTAAATTCAAGAACATGCATCAACAAATTATTACTTAAATAAACCAAATAAGTAAAAGTTGTTCAACTATATTATAAATTATTATTCCGTGTATAAATAAGATCATGATATTAATTAATGTACCTCTATTTTTCTAATTTCTCGAATTCATAAAATAGAGCTTTAATTACCAAGTCAAATAATTAAAGTACTCTTAGTGCTGCTATACATGTCAAATTCCATTTTCATGATTTGAAATGATTGGGGAAAAAACAAGTTGTTTCCGCCTGTCAAGGAAAAAATGAAGATGCATATTGAATCAATCGCACAGATAGTCCAATTCAAAGAGTACTCGTATAATTTGTGAGATCGACCAATCATGCATGTTTTCCTACTGCAGAGATCAAACTATATACAGCCACGAACACATGCCAGAGAATCCCAAAACCCTTTCATCATATATATTCATGCGTGTGTTTCCAAAATTTGTGTAGAAAAAGCCAGAAAAAGTTGGTGAATTTTGTGTGTTGCGGGTCAAAGAAAAGGACCCCTCCATTTTTGTCACATGAAGAATGGTTCTAACATTTAGAATTAGATATTTTCCAAAGTTCTAGACAACCACAATAATGCAGGAACAGAGGCCACGTGTCTACCAAATGGGGTCACCTAAACTTCAAAGGAAAGATTTGTATATGCTGCCAATTTATAAGGCGGACTGATATTTCTTCAAACCCAATGAGAAAAGGTTAGGATGAGCTTATCTTATCCTAAGCTTTTAGAAACCTTTTTTTTTTTTTAATATATATTTAGAGGTGGGGGATTTCAAATTCTAGACCTCCATTTTAGAGATTGAGTTATACCAATCAGGTCACAAACTTTTAACATAAGCTTTTAAAACTTTTGATGTCTATATTATCTTCTATATGTAAAATTAACATGCTTCATGATTCAAGAACCCAATCAGTAGTACTATTCCTACATGTTTAAGTTACTTAGAAGATTGTGATCAAAAGGAGGGGAATTCATGATCATCCATGAGGGTGTCCTTATGATAGATAGTGCATGCATGCCCTTGGCCTTGGGAGGCCTGATATTTTGTCATGCACAAAAAGCTAGATAACTTTCTTTTTTCTTTTCTTTATGGTGTCATGTGTTGTTGGACTGACAAATATTAAAGAAAGAACAAAATGATTAGCGTTAAGTATGGACCACCGACACGTGCCGATTTCCACCGACACCCTAATGCTGTTGACTCTTGCAACGACAAACGGGTCTGACCTTTTATGAAACCAGCACCGAAAGTGAAGGCCAGGGAGCCTAATTACGTGGATCACTTGCACCCAATCACACGCAACTCTCTTTATATTATATATATATATATATATATATATATATATATATATATTATATTTGTTAAGCTTTACCCCCAACAAAAAAAAAAAAAAACCTTTTAAATTCTTCAATGATATGACTGTAGTTTACTTAAAAGCTTGCGTTAAAAATATAATTTAAATAATTAAATTTATTTCTTTTTATTAAGTTAAATTTTTGATATAAAAGGTGATTTCACGATTTGAAATGTTTAGAGTGATATTAATAAAACTTAAATTATTAATTAATATGGGAAATAAAGTGATGGAAGTGAATGTTTGGGTGATTTCAAGTATACATAATCCAAGTAAGGGCATTTTCATAAGTTAATTAATTTTTCATTTTAATATAATGTATTGTCTATAAAAGTTTTGCATATATAATAGATAAGAGGAGCCAACCAATCCCGTCGGCTGTACAGCTTCCAAAACCCTCATAGGGTGGGGCCTCAAAGCAATTAATATAATAGGCTAAGGTCGGTTTTGGTTTGACCATTTCCAAATGCATCCAAAAAGGGATTAGTTTGGTCCCCAGAAGATCTACATTTTAATTAGTTGACTACATTATTATTTCGATATTCCAACCCTAATAACTAGTCTCTTCCTAATTCAACATGTTAGGTTTATATAAAGCCATATATATATATATATATATATATATATATATATATATATATATATATATATAAATGAATTAACTTCAGTAAAATTAGACCATATATGTATTCACATCTAAAAAGTTTTTTCTTGGCGCCTAGCTAGCCTTTAACCATGCATTTTGTTTTCTGCCGAGTCTATTTCTAGCACAAATAAGCTGATTTGAAAATAAATTCGGGAATTACACTTTTCACCTATAAATTATCTCTTTTTTTCTTTTTCTTTTTTTATTTACACATCAAATTATTAGAATCCTAATTTGCACACTAAATTATTTATGTTATCAGTTTGCACCATCGATTAAGATATGGCCGTTTAAATGAACGAAAAATTAATTATGCAACACACACTTAACAATCATACCTTAATTATTAAGGATGCGAGTTGAAAACATATGTAAATTAGATCACTGGTAAGGACGTGTTTCACAGCACCAACTATACGGATGACTTGCAACAGATGAGATGGTGGCATAGGATGTCTAGTGTGCTTGACCGCTCCCACATTAGGGGTCATAAATTAAAAGTTGTAACGCCTTCTTCAAAAAAAAGGCCCACTTTCCCGCCTTTTGAAACTCCTTAAAAAGGTCTCCACCGTATTGAGGGTGAGGCACCCGCAACTCGCTCTGTTGAAGATGTTGAGGGCGTTATTGATGTTGTTGGGCCAAAGGTGGTCGTTGATCTGGTGTTAATATGGCTGCGAGGTGCGAGACACCCCCTGCTTCTCCTACACACGTGTTGCCGTCTGCGTCTCCTAGGCTCGGCGACCTTGATAGGCTCTTGGGCCAAGCCATCGCCAACCTGCCCGGCCACGACCTTTGACTTTGATCTTCTCCGCAATGGGTTAGACTCAATGGGTATGCCCTTAAGTACCAAATGAGAAATAGGTGGGTGCTTGTCTTCGAAAATTTTAAACACAAGTAATGATACAGTTATGAGTTGTATAAGTGCCATGCATTTCATTTGAAAAAGTGAGGTCTACTATTAAAAAATTAATTTTTTTATATGGATTTCATATTTACTCACTTTTCTCAAAATGAGTATGAGACGCTTATATACTATGACTGCAAATATCAAAAAAAAAAAAAAAAATTTTGCCTCATTCATATTTAAAATTCCATCACACTTATATTTAACATTTATTCTTATGGTTTTGCAAGCAAGGTACGTAAATATGTATATATTGTAGCAAGCATGCTAGCTAGATACAAGCCTAAAGCATGCAAAAAGTTAAAAAAACAAAAACAAGACCCCCCCCCCCCCATGAAAGAAGAGGATTTATAGATGAGTCCCACTTTATTGCAAAGGTTTGCATGTTCTGGACTTGCACAAGTCATTTTTCATAATGTAATAAGCTTGTGGTTAAGATTGGAGCCGTCGTATCAAAGAAATAGATTGCTTTATAAACATGAGCGCACATGCACACACAGATCATAATATATCCTTGACGATGTCCATTTTATCAATATCTTATTTATATTTTTGTCACATCTCTTCTAATTATATTTTCAAGATCAAATTTGAAGAGCTAAATCAAACAATGAATGTTAATACAAACGTGGGGTCTCTCAAAACTATTTTCATAAGTTCTATCATTTAACAAAGTTCTCTCAATACCAATCTATTCTGTCATGATGACTGGTTAGTAGATAAAATGATGTCATGATTAACATTCCAGTTGGTGTACGTAACATGCATGGTTGGAAGTTGTAAGACGAGCCACTTGAACAAACTTGGAGAACATTAATGACATGGTAAGAAGGATGGGAGGTAATCACACAAAACAAATGGTCAATGTTTCTAGTATTGGGTAAGAAGTTGTAGGGTAATGCCTCATTTGTCATGGAAAATTATTAGGTTGTCCCGGAGTATGAACTACAAGATACTCCCAACCTATCACAACATGTCATGACATTAAAATTGTTTGTATAAACATTAGTTTTTAACTATATGACATCCTATGATAGGTTAAAAATACCACATATCCATACTTTATGGCTACCTAATAATCACACATTTATCTTGTAAATGAGTAATCTATTTGTTCATGGCAATGTATTGATAGGTGGTGGGGCACTGCCCTCTGCCACCCTACCATCCACCTCCCTTGTCTCACTTGGGTGGCGCGGGCAACCCTTGTGCTGGGGTGGAGTTTTTGCCCTCAATCAAGGGCAAGGCCCCTATCCATGTGCTAGGGTGCAAGGGTAGACCACTGGTCCATCCACCCCTCCCCCTCCCCCGTCACGGCTGCCGCCCAACACAACTATCACAACCGAAAAAAATAAACATATTCAAAGAAAATAGAAAACAACCAAGTTACCAACAAACAAGTTAAACAACAAGTCTAGTGGAAAATGAAAAATTGAAATAAAATAATATGGAGTCACAGAACTTGACATCTGAATTCAAGAAAAAAAATAAAAAACTGAAAAATAGGAAAAAGAGATGAAGAGGAGGAGAGAAAGAAGAACTCGCGGAAGGAGGGACAGAAACTGAGAAAGAAGATAGGAGAGCTAGAGAGGAGAAGCAGCGGAGGGAGGGAGAGCGAGAGAGAAGAGAGACAAATGGTTTAGGGTTAGGGTTTTAAGCTTTTATACTTAAGGACCTAAATATAAAATAATGTTATTTTGAAAAAATTGGGTGGGTCCAGAGCGGGGAGAGGTAAATACGGGCAGGCCTGGGCCTAGCCTACCCCCCGTCCCAGCACCATTTTCTTCCTATGGGCGGGGGCAAGACAATGGACACGGGTTGGCAAGGACGGTGCCCAGCCACCCACCCCCAATTGCGAGGGAAGGGTACCGTGCCAGCAAGTTTTAAAGGAGTAGGGGCAAGCTGAGCATTGGCCCGCCAACCCAACCCGCCCAAATTATACATGGACTAGCCTAATAATATAAATATATATATGTATATCACAAATTCCTAAGTATATATATATAAAAAAAAAAACCCTAACACTAATCATTCTCCTCTATTCTCTCTCTCTCCGACGCTCTTCCTCTCCTCTCCTCTCTTCTTTCTCAGTTTCTCTCCTTCTGCAAATTCTTCTCTCTCATCTTCCTCCTTCTCCTCCTCCTCATTTTTCTATTTTTAGTTTTTATTTTTCTTCTCGACAACTCGTTCTTGCAGCGTGGCTATGGAACCACGACCATTTGTGACCTAGTTCATATGCTTAGACCCACAGTCACGTTATGGCCTTGCCGTGTGCCGTGTGCCGTGGCAATATTTTTTTTCGTGTCATGGTGTTTGTATTTTATAATTTCTTGGATTTATTTTTGTATGATAGATTTGTGAATTTTAAATATGGATCTATAAATTTATTGTTTTCTGTAGGTTGTTTTGTATTTTTTGAATTTTATTTTATTTTTTATGCATGGTTGGTGGGCGATGGACGGCAGTAGATGGAAGAACCAGGAGGTCAATCCGCTCTCAACATGCAGACGTGACACCACCCTCAAGTTGCAGTGGTGGATTCGGGGGCAAATCCCACCCGACCCTTTGGGCAGTGGACCATTTGTTTTTAATTGATTTTATTTTTTGTCGAGTAATAAAATAAGAACCTAGTACTACCGAAAGAATATCATACCACAGACCCTTGTGTTTCCACTGTGCGCGGAAGCTTTTAAAAATTTGGCTTCGGGGTCAGAGAAGCACATTGTTTATATATAAATATCAGTGTCCCAAGCCAGTCACTGTCTGCCACGTACGAACCAGCTACCTCTTTTTTTTCCCCCCTTAGATTTTGAAACCCCACGATATTAAGGTACCTTTACCTTGGCGACCACTGATTTTGCTACAGTTGAAGGGGAGAGAGAGGGGGAGAGTATTAAATAGTTTTGAAATAATACGTGTTAATCATGGCCTATCATACAATTTATATAATTCTTTAACAGCAAAATATCAGAAACCTTTCCCATTTCATTTGTAATTCCTTTCTGATTTTGTTTTCTAAGAATTTTCATTAGGAAAATCTACTCTTTTTGCTCGTAGTTTGTTGGAGCTGCCGCTGAATTTATTATTATTATTATTATTTATTTAATAGTTAAGTAAATATTTTATAATAATATTGTAAATTTTAAAAAAAATATTAAAATCATATAAAATAAATTAGCGGAAGTTCCAAACAGAGCTCCCAACAATGATTTTAGAGCCAAACTTTTCATTTTGCCTGCCACGTGATCAATATACGGTGATGTGTCTAGCAAAATTTTTATGTAAAACAATATTAATGACATTTTTTTGCGATAAAATTAAAATACATGTCATGCATATTTTGAGAATTTCACTTTTGAGTAATGCTAAATATAAATCTTAGGTGACTAAGGTTAGATGTGATTAAAAATCTGTGAATACTAATAAAATAATTTATAAATAGTAATGAAATAGTTTGAATTAAGAGATTTTTATTTAATTTTCAAAAATGACAGTGTGAGAGTTGAATAAAAATATTATTCAGTTAAAGAGTACTAATGTTACGTACCAGTACTGTTGTGGATTGCGCAAATTTCATGTAATCATTTTGAAAAAGAGTATTGTCAACTATTGAAAGGGACTCGTGTTTACTCACTTTTTTTAAAAGTATTGTGCGACACTTGCATATTCTATAACTGCAAATACTATTTCTCAAAATTAAAATATTGTTAGAATATTTTTTTATTTTTGTTTTGAAATTTATAAAAGTTGGAATTATTTTTGTGTTTTGTTTGAAAATTTGAGATAATTGTAATTATTAGGTAATCATTACATTAAAAATTAAAGATTTAAAATTAAAAAATATTTATATTTGATTGATATTTAAGAATTTATTTTACACTTTTGTATGTTGGAGTTTATTTTTTTATAAAGTGTTTACACAAGAATTATATATTTAGAATTTATACAAATTATTACTCAATTTTAAAAATGACTTCCGCGATTCATAAATCAAAGTTTGAATATATTATTTCTTCTAGTAAAAAAAGATGATATTCTACTTTTATTATGAATAATGTTATTATGCTTTCTCAATTTTGACCTTTCATGTATTTATTTATTTTTTAATTTTTTTTTAATGATTAAGGAAGTGATCATTAGTGTATTAATATTTTTTTTAAAAATATTTAAATATATTTAAAAAATATTTGAAATAAAAAAAATATAATTTACACTAAAGACATATCAGAGCATTAGCATTGGATTGGCTATTTTATTCTTCAAATTTTGACTAATATGTAACTTTTTCACTTTTAGCTAATCATTCAAAACTTGAAGTCTACATTGGATTAGTCATTCTATTCTCTATAATAATAAAATATTATTATTTTTTATTAATTATATTTTATTAATTATTTTTTATTTTATTTTCATAATCTTCAATAACCTCCAATAATCATATTCATTTTCATTTTCACAATCCAATAATCTATAATATAATAATCTCATATGAATATAGATGATAAAATCTTATAATGAATAAAAATATCATATTTATAATATAATAATCTTAAAAAGCACTTTTAGACTTTCTATAGTTCTTTTCATATTTGAAAAGAAGAATAGATTTACTATTACTCATAGTTTGGATGAAAACAATTTAGCTAATTCAATGTGGAGCAAATATGGATGATATTGGCTAAATTTAAAGATGAAAAAGTATTTGACTAATCCAATGCCAATGCTCTCAAGTGAGTAAATTGAAGAGTTATTGTATCACTATACTTTTATTATAACTATACTATTCACTGGGCAAGTTTAAATATAAATACTTTTTATAATAAAAATAAATAAATAAATCCAAGATTTTTTTTTCTTATGAAATAATTTAATAATATTTCAAAAGAGGAGGAATTGGAGTGGAAGCAACGAAAGTAAAAAGAAATCAAGCCGCGTGGGCCCAAACAGAGGCAACCAACCACAAGACTTGTACATATTCTCTCTCTTTCTCTCTCTATATCTAAACCCAAAAAGGTCTTCATAATCTTTTTCTGCTCTCTTATAAACCCCTCCTTCCCATGTCTCTCTTTACCTCACTCAGAAGAAACCTCTAGCTCCTCTGCTTTCTCCTCCGAATTGTCTCCAATTTACGCCGGAGGAACCCACGCAGACCCTTCAAAAACATCAACACCCGACTGGGATTTCCTCTTTCTTCACAGCGAGCTCGCTCTCTCCTCCGTTTTTCTGCTTCGTGTTTGTAGATTTGGGATGGGTTACTTGCACCTAAACGCTTTTGGTATCCGATTCTGTTTTTGGTTCGGTCGGATTAGTTTTTGAAATCAAAACCAGGTTCCAGAATTCGTTTTCTTTTTCTTTTTTTTTCAAATTCCTTGACCAGATTTTTACCCGGCGACTAAATTTCCGTGCTTTTTGTATTTGGGATATCTATTCTTTCGATTCGAAGAGGAACCTGTTCTGATATCTACTTACTTTGGTGATCCGCTGATCCATCTCGTATTCTCTTCAGTCATTTTATACATAGAATTGTCGCCAGGTTTTCCTTATCGGAGCCTTAAGAGAGCGAGTCAGGAAGAGAGAGCAGAGCATAGCGAATACATATTGGTTTGCGATTTTCATTTGTTTTTGGAATCCAATGGCTTCTAAGAATAGTGGCAAATCCAAGATGGGTGTTGATGAATCACAGAAGATGAACCAAGATTGGGAGATTGACAAAGGCAAGGATCTTGATTTTAGCTCTGAGAGACGGCGATGGAAGCCCCTTTTTGATGATGCTTCCATGTCGAATAGGCCTCTCAAGAAGATCCGAAGTCCGGAACGTCAAGACCCAATTATGTCTTCGGCTTCTTTATCTCACCAACCACCTACCTTTTCAATTCCCAGCTCTCCATCTCCTAGTTCAACTTCCTCCCTCACTGATCTTTGTCCCCCTTCCAGAATTGTGTTTCCTTTTGCTTTTGATGGTTCTCAACCATCTTTTCAATATCCCCACCAATTTAGTGCAACTTTGCCGATGTACCACCGACCACAGCTGCAAGTACCCCAAAATCAGCAGGACATGATTTCTTTCACCTCAAACCAACAACACAACATCGCTTATCCGCCGTTCTTGGGCGGAGACGCGGCGCTGATGCACCCCCAGCAACAGCAGCACCTTCTTCAATATTGGAGTGATGCATTGAATTTAAGCCCCAGAGGAAGGATGATGATGATGAATAGGTTGGGGCCGGACGGTAGGCCGTTGTTTAGGCCTCCGCTGCAGCCCCTAAATACAACCAAGCTCTATAGGGGCGTGAGACAACGACATTGGGGAAAATGGGTCGCTGAAATCCGTCTCCCTCGCAATAGGACTCGCCTTTGGCTCGGCACATTCGACACAGCTGAAGATGCTGCCTTGGCATATGATCGCGAGGCCTTCAAGTTGAGAGGCGAGAATGCTAGGCTCAATTTTCCTGAGCTCTTTCTTAATAAGGATAAAGCAGCGTCAACAGAACCTAGTTCGACTACCTCTTCTCCCTCAACTCCGCGTGCAAGTTCAAGGCCAAGTCGGTACTCGAAGCAACCTGAACAAGCTCCGGAAGGCCATGATTTTCAGGCTTTGAATATGGAGATGATGCCGCCACCACCACCACCTCCACAGCCACCGCTACAGACTCGAGAAGATAATCCAGACAGTGATTCAGGATTGGGATCAAGCGAGGCTGCAGCGAGTGATGAAATCCAGGCTATTGCAGCAGGTGCTGATGTAGGTGAAGGTGTTTCACAGTCACAGGAATTCGTATGGGGAGACATGCAAGAGGCTTGGTTCAATGCAATTGCAGCAGGAGGTTGGGGGCCGGGTAGTCCTGTGTGGGACGATCTGGACACTACCAATAATCTACTGTTGCAGACACAGCTTCCCTTTGCTAATCGGAATCAGCAGGAATTCAATGATTCTGATCTTCAGAGGCAGCAAGAGAACTTAACCTCGGCCTCTTCCTCCTCCTCCTCATCTTGTCCAATGAAACCCTTCTTTTGGAAGGATCATGATTGAAAGTCGTTTATTAGATAATCATCATTAGTGGTCGAAAGCCGTGCACACACCACAACCACAACCTCTCCCACCAAGGCAGAACTTTTTCACTATTGGTACTAAGTTGTGGAAGGAGGATTAGAGAGCCTCGCAATATCCTTCTACTATTTGCAATGCGCATTTTAGGAGAGTTTATTCTTGAGTCCCACCTTTCCCTCTCACTGGTTGCACTTTTTTCACAAAACAACCTGTGATTCCATTTGGAGGTTTCCTATCTTTCATAGGATCTTTGAAGCTTCAAAGTTCAAACCATCTTTGCTTTAACTTCTTCTGCAGTTAATAAGCACTTCCCCACCTAATTATACCTTAGATTCTCCCCCACTCCATCTGCTTCAAAAGGCTGCATATTTTTCCCGGCCTTTCAGCAGTGGCAGTACAGCTCATTCCTTGCGTGCCAAGGCTTTTAATCCTTGTTGTAGTAATCTCATGCGTGTCTGTAGACTGTAGGCATTGTTCAGCAGTGATGTTTTAGCTTTTGTTGTTGTCAAGGACATGCAATAGTTGTAGTTGATCTGGTGCTGGACCGGCACAGGAGACGGTTTTGTGATCTCCTTAGTTGGGCCGTCCATCAAGAGCTTTGTTTTTCAGCTCGGAAGATGGAATCAATCAGTTTGTGATTTTGTACATTGAGTAGTTTGTTTTAATCGTACCATTGTAATGTTAAATTCCCTTTTCTTTTTCAGTAGTAGTTGGATCAACAATTTGCAGCATTCTCATTGTCATTAATGTATGGGGTGATGTTCCACTTTTATTTTACTTCTTGTGCATAGTCTTGTTGATTTTACCTCACATTCAGTACGATTCAGAATGTTCTACGGGGTTCCAAAATATGAAGCTTCGAATTGTTTGGTAACATGTTGTGAACTTGTCCACGGATTCTGCTGGGAGTTCTCTAGCTGGTTTTTCCTCTTATTATTGGCAGGGTTCTAATACCGTGACAGAAGTCAAGATTCATGTATTGGATGGTCTATCAATTTAAATTTCCTTCATATTGAGGCTAATTCTGATTCTGATTGAATGGGGTTGCTAGAGTTCATTGCTGGCTGTTTGGAAGGACATAGTTGCAGCAAAGTCAAGGTTGAGTCTTCAGGTTGGCCATGTGTCTACTGAGGTCAGCCAAGTTGTGGATTTGCTTGCAAAGTAAGGTGGTGAAGGGATTTCAAGACTCGATTTGGATAAGACCTAGATTCCAGAGGTTTACCTCGTTTGGATTCAGAATGTACTTCATCTTATTTCATGTAATCTTATTATTACAATTTTTTAAATTCTTATACAAAATATAATAAACAATTCAATTTTTTCAAATCTCAATTCAATTTTTTCAAATTTTAAAATAATAATAGTATTAAAAAATAATATTTTAATAATAGTTTTTTTAACTTTCGTCTTTCATTTAAAACTATCTCATCTCATCTCTGAATCCGAATCAACTCTTAAGAGTTTATAAACTTTGGAGAGGCTTGGTTTCTCATATTTTGCAATGCAAATGAATATGGTGTTTTGATATTTCCATTCACAGAAGTAAGCGCTCTACTCCTCTGAGTAAGTTTTGAGATTAGAGAATCTAAGGTTGCTGGGTTCTTCGATAGAGAATGATCATTCGTAACAAGAATAGACTCATTTTGACATAATATAATTACTTTTGTAGGAAATAACTGATTATAAATAAGTAATTTTCTACAATAAACTACACACAAACTTCCCAAACTGTACAAAATCAATATCTCACAATACAATATAAACCACCTACGTAACTCATATTCATTCCATGACATTCATGGGGTATTCCCAGTTATTGTAAGAGTTTTGTTGCCCAAAAGAACCAACATCAGCTCCAAATTGGCCAGTTTCTGGACAAAGAAGCTATCCTGATCGGAACTCAGGTAAGCTGGTATTCCAAGGCCAAGAAGGAAGGCCAAAAGATGGAAAAAAGAAACATGCGCTCGTCATAGCATGTTGTGTCACAGAGTTGGTAGGTTTTTCCCGTACCGTCCATCAAGATTAATGTTAGAATATTATCAAATGATTAAAATCTTTTTTTTTTTCCAGTTACTTTATTATAATATTGGCGATCTGAATTTGAACTCCATTCTCAACCATATATTTTAATCAAATATTCTATACTCAATTTCAAAAAACATGTTCACAGCAGTGACAACTAGCCGTTACCGATTACCAAAAGATGTTAATTAAAACCTGCATGGTTTGGTGGAATAGAATCTCATAATTGGGAGAGATGATAAGCCTTCCATTTCCTGCAGTTTTAAGAATTGTTTATCACATCTCCAAACTCCATAAACAAAGAAGTAATCAGGGATCAGCACATACTCTAAGACAAGCTTCCCACATTAATTTTGTGTAATTATATAAACATTTCGAGATAGGCTCATTGACTGTATGGGTAAGGTGGGGCCTGTCGCCGTCCCATGAGATCACTCACATTTCTTATTTGTGACGGCACGATAACGATGAACTTGATCAGAAAAAAACATATTTTAAACTTAATTAGGCCATGATAAGACTTAGAAAATAATGCAGTAAGATTAAAATATAAAACAATCTTGGCTGGGCTTGCATGTTTTTATATTGGGATTTGGTATGGGTAAGTATATAGAATTCAAGATGGATGTGACTACCATAATATATATATTATTCAATGTAATTTGCATTTTTTAATATCATGAAATTCAGCTGCTTCTCCAAGTTCTTAGGGCATCAACTGGACATCCTTCCATTGTTCATTCAAGAACATGAAAAAGACGGCCAGATGAACGTGTAAGAACTTGGACCATGTAAACTTCAAACTAAAAGAGTGAGATGTCAGATATAAATCTTGGGTCAAAAGAGTTCTCGGAGCTTATTAGGTTTTTTTTTTTAATTAATATTGTGGAAGTGATGGATTTCTTTATTCGTCTTCAAACTGATTAATCTCTCTCACGTGGTTCAATTCAAACCTCACTCTTTCTAAAGAGGAAAATATGCCATTTCTATAATCAAATTTATTGCGTTTATTCGCAACATAATGTTGGCTTTTTGTGTAGGAATAATGTTATTATGTCGTTCTATTTTATTCCCTTATTTAAATTGTTCATGTATTTATTTTTTTTTTTATATTTTTTTTTACTTATTTATTAAGAAAGTGACTATTAGTGTATTGATATTTTTTTATATTTTTTAAAAATATTTAAAAATACTAAAAGAATGAATAAGGAAAATTTTGCCTAAGGGGGCACACCCAACAATGACTGTTGGGCGGCACCCTAGCAGCACTCTTTGTGTAGAGGTCGATTTTGTTTTGTGGTCTCCCGATTTGATGACTCAATCCAACAAGAATTTGTTACGATTTTTTTTTATGGGTTTTTAATAAAGCTTGGGCTATGGAGCACAGGCTTAGACCCATTTTTAGCTATTCAACCGACCCGACTACTAATTAGGGATTATCCACTATTAGGGTTTCACTATATATTTATATGTGTTGTATCCTTTCATATGGCTGCCGTACTGCCGCACTATGTATTCAACTTTCATCTGAATAAAATCATTTACACCTCCGTAGATGTGGCACGCTGCCAAGGTACATAAATCTCATGTTCATGTGTAATTAATTTTAGTTTTGCTTTACTTTTTCTCTTTTCATTCTCAACAAATGGTATCAAGAGCCAAGTCCGGATTTAGGTGAGAACGATGTCCAAAATCAAGAAATTTGACGGCATGAATATCAGGTATTGAGGGATGTATATCGAGGATTATCTCTATAGGAAAATACTTGATCTTCCTTTGTTGGGGAAGAAGTTGGACAACATAGAAGATGTAACAACCTGCTAGAAATTCATTGGTGAAATTTCTATAGGGTTTAGAGACCTCATAGAAACATCGTAAGTTTTCACGATTCAACCAATCGCATATGTTTTAGTATGTCAGCATAGCTAGAGTTATCACTCACTATAATGCCAGAAGTGTGATTTTATTTATTTGATGTAGTTAGAAGTGTCAGTTTGAGTTATGATCTACGCCATCAGACTTAGTTGATCATTTAGAATTTTATAGCGCATTAATCTTATTTTCAGTTTTCGGACGAAACCCTTGTTCGAAAATGCATTTTGCTTATTTCGAGATACTTCGGGATTGAATTTCAATAAACGAATTGGACTGTTAGGTTTGTATAAATATTTAGGATTTTATAGTACAAAGTTTATGTTTCACTTTCCCAGAGTGAACAGTAACCTCTATAATAGCATTTAGTGTAATGTTTTCAAAATTACATGTGGGATGTCCAAATTAGATTAACGAAGTTTTATTGGGACACTTGGTAGGATCTTATCCACACTTGGTGAATGGTATTGGACACTTGGCATAAAGAGGAACCATGAGTTGGATTATGAAAGAATTAAGGTGTGAGATTATGCCACCTAAGCGAAATCCTATTCTTTTTTTCATCTGATCAGGCATTTTGTGCCAGACTAAAGAGGGTTTCAACCCTAGGAAAACCCTAAATGGTTGGAATCTAATTGAAACCTCAAAATCTTGGTTGAAACCTAAACCCTAAACGATTTCCCCAAACTTTAAAGTTGACCTCCACTCCCTATTTGATCCAATTTCTAGTATTGTGTTTAGTCACTTAATTAAATCACTTTCACATATTATTAATTCCTGAAATTCATGTTATGACATCATTATTCATCGTTAAACCTTGTAATTTTGATTGGGCCAAGAAAAAATTAGATTTGGGCTTGATAACATCCCAAACCCTAACCAAACCCCAATTGAAGCCCACTTGGTTGAGGCCCACCAAGGCCCACGAATTTTGACAACCTTGGCAAAATTTCTTGAGGAAGTTTCCACCCACCCATGGCTGACCATCCACTGCTTATGATACTCCAAAGTTGTGCATGATATGAAGGGAAAAAGCCACCTCATCACACCCCTTCTAGAAGGCAAGGGCAGCAGCCCACTCCCCCTCCACTATTCTTGTCTTTTTGTGATCTAAGCACCATCTCTCAAGGGTCATTCAAACCCATACCTCACCCTCCAGAAGTTTCGAGGCATGCAAGGCATCCTTCCTTTCATTTCATCACTTCTCATCCCCATTCTTAAAGAGAAACACTTAGTAACTCTCTAGGGAAGTTTTTTGAGTCATTTTGCGTGGCCATTTTCAAGCCTTTGTAAGTATTTTCTCGTAATGAATCCTTCATTAAAGTTGTTCGTAGTTTAGTACAGTTTCCGTAGATATCTTATTTGTTTCATTTCGTGGTGATTTGTTAGTTAAAATTTCTTTTAACCATGGAAAGGTCATTCTAGGCATTAAACTGGAGAGCTTGTTATATTTTAGAGTTTTTGACCAAACTAATGGACATATCTTGGTCAAAAAATTTTATGGAGTGTTGTTAACATGTTTTAATGAATGGTCACTGAAGATTTGTTGCATGACTAAAACTTTTGATGAAATAACTTTTTAAATATACAAAATTAGAAATTGGAAGTGGAAAAGCAGTTTCTGTTTTGAGAAAATTTGAATATTTCATGATTTAATCTTACTTCAAAGGCTTTGATATTTTTATTTGATGATACTAAGCCTCTTATATGAATGTTACGATATTCTTTTAAAGATATTTAGTATTATTTTCAAAGATATTATTTTTCTATGTAAGAGGATTTTGGTTAGGCTTACGATTTGATTTTTTTGGGTTAGATCCATGTTTTATTGATTTTTAGCCATGTAATTTTAAGTTTGATGGTTGGATCTTCTTTAGGACACATTTATAAACCATTTGATTTTTAGTTTGAAGATCTCATCTTTTTAAGTCATGGATCAAGAGATTGATCAAAACTAGTTAAGGAAAAGTTTCTGTTTTTGGACTAAGTGTAGAACCGAAAACTCCAAGTATTGTTTTGTGATTTTTGATATCTTTTGTTTGATGATTTAAAGTATGGTTAATCTTAAGATGATGTTATGAATATGTTATGTGTAATATTTGAATTTTTTCAAATTCTCAGAGATGTTTTTAATAAGGTCAAAACTTAGGTTTAAAGGGTTTGTTTTTGACTAAAAAGTTTGAATCTTTTTACTAATACGTTTGGTGGTGATGATTAGAATTTCTTTTAATGGATGTTTAAGTATGTTTTTAAACTTAGGATAGGAAGATTTTTGTTGCAAAAAGTTGGTTTGATCATGAGTTTTGAAATTGAGAGAATTGCAACAAAAATCAAGGGAAAAAAGCCTATGCATTTTTAGGCCCCTATATAGTTTTCATGGTTGTGTTTAGTTTTTAATTTTTCTAATTTGATATTTGAATTTAGGATAAAATTTGTATGAGGTATGTAAATTTTGATGATTTTTGGAGTTAAGATGCAAAATCCTTAAGTTATGGGTAAAATAGTCATTTTGCTACACGTAGAGAGTAAAATAATAATTTTTGCTCTTAGTTAGTATTTTTTTCATATTTCTAATTGTTAGTGATTAAGTTCTAACTTTTAGAAATCACTACTTTCAGTTCCTCATGATTGCGCTTGAGTTTGCTTAGAAACGCGAAAATCGAGATAAGTTAGCTTTTAACTTACGATAGTGGCCTAAAAATGATGAGTAAAGAAGCTACAGTGTATGTATATATGCTATCATATGTACCATGCTAAGTAATTACATATTCATCTGTTATACAGAATTTATTCTATCACGATTTGTTCATCTATAATGCAAGTTATTCTGTCATGTACTACTATACATTGCAAGTAAGTTATGTTAAGTATGCCATATGTTACATGCATGTCATGTCGTGTAATATTCACTGTTGCAAATTTGTCGTGTTAAATATCTTGTCTGTTACATGTTATGCCATATTACAAAATATTGTCTATTCCATGTTGTCATGTTACGAAATATTTATATCTCAAGTAAGTCATATCTTTTGAGTTTCATTCAAGTCATGTTGTGTTACATCAGAGCTTCTGTCTATTCATATTCTAGTCAAGTTACGTCTCGAATACAGTTTGTGTATTTCGAGAACAGTCATGTCAAGTTATCCATGTAATTCACATTAATGTCATGTTTCAAGTCATGTTATGTTCAAGTTAAATTCATGTTATAAGTTAAGTTGTACTATGGTCAAGGATGATACTCGCTATTTGGTATTGCGGTCAAGACTTATGCACTTTAGAGTACTATGGTGAAGGAGTAAAATCTATTGTACTACAAAAGGGTATATAAGTTAAATTATACTGCGATCAAGGATAATACACACTGCATGATACTGTAGTCAAGGTTATGCGCTGCTATGCACTATGGTGAAGGAGTAAAATCTGCAATACTATAATCATCAAGTTAAATCTAATCAGTTAAAGAACAAAATTTCAAATTCATGTTAAGTCAAGTCTCAGATCAAATTCATGTCAAGTCAAGTCTCAGTTTTTAAGTCCAATTCAATTTAAGTAAGTCAAGTTCAGTTCACGCTTCAATTTAAGTTATGTCTGTTATGTTATGTTGTATGTCAAGTTATGCTTTGATTATTTATAACTTTGATTATGTATTCATGCTTTTACTGTCGTGCATGCAACATTAACTTGTGTTGAGGTTTTCTGTTAACTTGATAAAATTTGTAATCATATCTCATTATGGTAGTCCCAACTACGATTCCCCTAAAGTGGTAAATTTTGTTATAGGACCCGAAGCAGAATCAGGATTCGACCAACTAGATACGGTCGATTGAGCCACAGTGCGACATTAATATTAATATAGTAGTTAACATAAATTACTATTTGTACTATGGAGTTGCAACTCCAGTACTCTTTTGATCATAATCATTTTGGATTAGCGTTATGATCTCAGTTGTTTAGTATATCCTTCAGTATAAAATATGTTTTTAAGTATTTGGTATAATACTGTTTTGCTCCCTACTATTTTACTCTCCGTACGAAACCTAACCCATGTGTGAACAGTCATTTGAGAGAAACACTAAGCTTCCTATCCCGCCGCCACCCCCACCCACCATCAATTAGAGAGGGACACCGCAACCACAAACGAGGCCAACGGGCCCCCGCATCCTCGTTGACGGTCATCGGCGTCTGTTCTTCACCGGCGAACACTTTTTTTTGCCTGTGTTGGTCAGTGTGCACTTTGAATCCGTCACAGAACTAATCGACAGACCTAGGCGTCTCCGTTGTGGGGCCTCCGACGTCGGTCCTTCTCCGGCTACTGGTATTTTTTTGCTGCTCTTCCATGTCCTCCTCCGGTGATCTGCGGTCTAAGCCTTTTCATTAGCCACCACTACAGACTATTTTGACGAACTCTGGTGACCACATTGTGGGCATCCAACGTCATCCTCCGGCGACTAGAAGTTCTCCGTTACCTCAAGGATTTTTTGCAAGAAAATCTGTAAACTCAGGGCCTCCAACAAATCTGTGTTTTACGTTAGGATGAAGTGGGAGCAGTAGGGAGCACTAGGAATAGATTTGCAGTGGGATTTGACAATAACAACGAAGCACAATGCGGTTTCATCCTAGTTGGAAGGTGAAAGGTGGTTGAAAGTGGAATGAAAAACTTTCATTTTTACGAAAGATGGAGGAAATATCTTTCATATTTCTGAACGTAGCAAAAGGATAGCTAAGTTCATGTGTCTAAGGAGGATAACAGCTTCGTGGGTGGCTAAGGAGATTGAGGATTGTTTAGACCTTAATTGCCATGAAGGTTTCTTCAGAGAGTTAAGGATGGGTAATGGAGTTTTTAGCATTCAACATCATTTTAATGCAAGGGGCAGTTTTTTGCAGCTCTTAGAATTCCGTAATGGAAGGAGGAAAGGTTAGTTGGTAATTCCGAAGGACGCAAATGGCATTGGATGGAAAGGCTTTCTATAGTCCATTCTAAGTGTCACTGAATCCAAAATCACTTCTCGAAGTGGAGAGTTTGTTGATGGAAAAATAGTGGGAATGTCTTCCTTAATCAAAAGTGCTTCGTACGCAGCAATGTTGAGATCACTAGCGGGTAGTCAGGTCTAGACCAACTCAATGGTAGAAAGAAAGGGCAAGGCATTTGTAGGAGACAAAAGACCTCAAGTGACTTTGGGAGAGTTGGAAGGGGTCTTGTGAGATGTCAAATTTCAATTGAAGGGAGTTATGGATTATGTATGAGATCTAATGATTAAGGTGGATAAGGGGCTAGACCTAGCCATGGGTACAAGTGTGCCGGAAAGTGTGAAGGCAAAGGGTGTGTCAACGATAGGGTCATTGGATGTTGGCATCTTTGTTCATGCCAGTGTCACTATGACTTCTAAGGGAGCTATAGGGTTTTAGGCACTAGTTACAGATGTAGTTGGTCCTTCTGTCCAGGGTTCATTGGTAGTTAAAGGTGGGTGTCCCTCCAAGGTCTCGAGTATTTTGAAAGAAACAGTCAAGCCTCTTTTAGAAGATGCAAACGAGGTAACAAAAGGTAGTGCTTCCCCTCTTGAGGAAGCAGTAGGGTCAAACAAAGTGGCATGACAAGGATTCTCAAGGGGTGGAGCAAATGTTGATGGAAGGGAGGAACCTGTAATGGTAACAAATGGAGGAGAAAACAACCATATACTTGTCGAGCAACCATTTTGTGAGAAGAAAATTATCGATTTGTCATTGGTGCCTCGTGTGGGCGAAGGTTTAAAATTGTTGTTGGTGCCTTGTGTGGGGGAAAGTTTAGAGTCAAGAATGCAGTCGGGTGCTGTGGCTGGGGATAATGTCGTTCCCCTGGTTTCTCTTCCTCTGATTAACGATATAGTGGGTTCAACAGCGGATTGGATTCTGAATAAAGATAATGGGTTTCGACAAACCCTGGGACTTTCATATGGAGAATAGGGAGAATATAAAGACCCATTTAAAGCACTACTCACTACAATCAAGGCGAGCCACGCTCTTGAAACCAAATCTAAGTTTAAGAAAAGCAGGGAGTTAAAGAATCTTTCTTAGACAATCAACTGTGATACTAAGGAAGCTAGCTCAAGTCAAGGGAAGGCTAAAGGGAGGGTTTTGTGAAGACGATCTTGTAGTGGGATGTTCGGGAAGAGGATTAGCTTTTCGGAATCTAGAGGATGGGGCTGGGGAGATGTATCGATAGTTTTTCAATTCGAGCTTGGCGTATTTTGGGTAGGTTTTCATGGGCTTTTAGGTCATTAGGGACTTTCTTGTATGGGTTAGGTGTTTTTCTTGTATACATCTAGTGTACTCGGTTACCCCTATTGATATATATATATATATATATATATATATATATAATATCATTACTTATCAAAAACAGTATTTGGTATATGTTCAGTTTGGTGCATATTATCGCTAAAGAAAAAAATTATCCGCTGCTAAATATTGCATAATGCTATATGCATGTTAGGAACATTACATTTTTAATTGATATGAATGGTGGCACGTAACCGTGTGTTGCATATCCCGATACTTCAGATGTCCGTTTGATCCCAAACGAAATTTGAGAGCATCACAGAAGATGCTGATTGGAGCTTATTAGATCAACAGGTTCTTGGGGTCATTCAGTTGACCCTATCAAGGTCGGTTGCACACAACATTATCAAGCAAAAGACCACTATAGATCTTATGGCAGCCTTGTCTAGCATGTATGAGAAGCCGTCGGCTAAAAACAAAGTGCATCTAATGAAGAAGCTATTCAATCTAAAAATGGCACAAGGTACATCTGTTGCACAATATCTAAACGAGCTTAACAGTATCACAAATCAATTATCATTTGTTGAGATTGAGTTTGATGATGAGATTCAGGCATTGATTCTCTTTGGCCTCATTGTCAAATAGTTGGGAGGCCATCAGAATTGCTGAGTAATTCTATCTATAAAATGAAACTAATATATGATGATATCTGAGATTTGATTCTTGTTGAAGATGTGTGCATGAGACATTCTGGTGAGACATGTTTGGGTTCTACTCTTAATATTGACACTCGGGGCAGAGTACTTGACAAAAATTCAAATAAAGGTAGGTCAAAATCGAGAAATAGGGGCAGAGCAAGTTAATGTCTGAGTAACAAAGTACTTGCTGGAATTAAAGCAAGATGCGTCACTTCAAGAGATATTACAAAAATATGAAGAAGATTGAAAATGACGTTCCAAACACAGTGAAAGAGGAAGTATAAGATGCTCTATTTCTTATGATTCATAGTCACACTAATGATTGGGTGTTAGATTAGGAGCTTCATTTCACACCACTTCACACTGAGAAATCATGCAAAACTCTATTGTTGATGACTTTGTTAAGGTGTATTTGGCTTGTAGAGAAGCACTAGAAGATGTGTGCATTATACTCCCAAATATAAATGTCTGGACTTTACATAAAGTCTTCTCTTTATAGAATAGCTTGATGATGATGGTCATTCGATAATTTTTTCGGGTGGCATATGGAAGATTACAAAAGAAACAATGGTCTTAGCTCATGGTCAGAAAACTAGCTTCTTTATATGATATCCAGATCAAGAAATATGATTGCTGTCATTGAAGTTGAGAATAATGCTAAACTATGACACTACAGGCTTGGTCATATGAGTTAGAAATGGATGAAGATACATATGCTAAAGAGAAATCTACCATAACTGAATTCAATTCATCTGGATATGTGTGAGAGTTATATTCTGGGGAAGTAAGAAAAGTCAGTTTCTTGAAGGGTGTCAGAGCATTGTGGTCAAGATAGCTAGAACTTGTACACATGGACTTGTGGGGGCCTTCCCCTGTTTTATCTATTGGAGATTTTCTGTACTACCTCACCTTTATCGATGGCTATAGCAAAAAGGTATGGGTCTATTTCATGAAAAATAAATCTAATGTATTTGAAACATTCAATAAATGGAAAGCCATGGTTGAGATTAAAATAGATTTGAAATTGAAATGTTTGAGGTCTGATAATGATGGAGACTACATTGACAGAGGGTTTAAGGAGTACTGTGCAACATATGATATCAAATGGGGAAGACTATTCCTGAGACAT
The DNA here is from genome assembly GCA_029856935.1 of Cyclocarya paliurus. Taxonomy (NCBI): domain Eukaryota; kingdom Viridiplantae; phylum Streptophyta; class Magnoliopsida; order Fagales; family Juglandaceae; genus Cyclocarya; species Cyclocarya paliurus. The sequence continues at coordinate 21,799,658 of CM056946.1, read as the reverse complement.
CATAATAGAATGGTGTCGCTAATCGTATGAATAGGACCATCATTGAACGAGTTATGAGCATGGGGTTGCATGCTAGATTACCACAAACATTGTGGATAGATGCAGCTAATACTGCAATTTATCTGATTAACCGTGGGGCATCAGTTTCTTTAGAGTGTAGATTACCCGAGGAGGTTTAGAGCGGAAAGCAAATGAAACTTTCTCATTTAAAAATTTTTTGTTGTGTTTCCTATGTTCATTAATTCTAATGCTCACAACAAGCTTGATGACAAATCGAGAATGTGTTACATTATTGGCTATAGGAATGAGTCATTTGGCTTCCACTTTTGGGATTATCATAATCGAAAAATCATCAGGAATGGGAATGTGATTGTTTATGAGAAAGCTATGTCCAAGAACAAATCTAGTACAACAGTAGATACCGCAGATACAACTCCTCATGAGTATAAGTTTGTAAGCCTGGATGAACTTCTTGAGATCAAGGTCCAAAGTAGAAGTATGAGTCACGGAGAAAGTGAGCCTAGTGCATCCATTCATATTGTTCCATAGTTAGATCTAGAGCCGTCTATACTTCTAGTTGCTATTTGTATGTCTTTCAAGACTACTAGACCTCCATAGTGATTTTCACCCACTTTGAATTATATTATATTGACTGATAGATGGGAGTCGCAAAGTTATTATTAAACTTTGCAAGATGAGAATTAGAGAATGTGATAGTCAGTAATGATAGATGAGATGGACTCTTTGTTAGGGAATCATAAATGGGGAGCTAACACTTCCAACAGGGAAGAATGCTTTACACAATAAGTTGGTATATCAGTTAAAGACTGAGCATGATGGCAATAAAAGGTATAAAACTAAACTTGTTGTGAAAGAGTTTCAGCAGAAAAGAGGTATAGACTATTCTAAAGTTTCTCTCCAATTGTTAAAATCACAACATTAATCAGGTTGGTATAAGAAATGGTGGCTATAGAGAATTTACACCTTGAGCAACTAGATGTGAAACCAGTATTTCTTTATGGTGATTTGGAAGAATATATCTATATGCATTAGCATATGGGTTCACAGTACAAGGAAAGTCTCATTTGCAAACTGAATAAGAGCTTATATGGACTGAAACAAGCTCTAAGGTAATGGTACAGAAAGTTTGACAACTTCATGTGCAGTGTAGGGTACACCAGGTGTCAGGCAGTCCACTATTGTTATGTTTGGTATTTTGACAATTCCTATATCATTCTATTATTCTGTATTGATGAGATTAACAATCTGAAGAAACATTTGTTGAAAAAGTTTGAAATGAAAGATTTGAGAGCTGTAAAGCAAATTTGTGACATGAGAATTATCAAAGTTAGAGTCAGAGGCGCATCGAGACTTTCACAGGTAGAGTATGTTAAAGATTTCTCAGGAAGTTCAATATGGACAAAGCAAAACCAGTAGGCACACTTTCGGAAAGTCATTTCAAATATAGGAATGATCAGTCACCAAAGATAGAGGAGGAGCATAATTAAATCAGTAAGGTACCCTACGCTTAAGCTATTGGCTCTCTAATGTATGCTATGGTCTATACGAGACCAAACATTACCCATATAGTGGGAATTGGGAGTAGGTACATAAGTGTTTCAGGAAAGCAGTATTGGGAAGCAGTAAAGTGGATTATGAGGTATCTGAGGGTTTCTTCAGATACGTATCTTTGCTTTAATGGACCTGGTTCGAAGTTGCAAGACTGTTGCTATCTACCATAGAAGTAGAGTATGTTGTTGTATCCAAAGCCTCAAAGGAGATAATTTGGTTATAGAATTTTTTGGAGAAGTTGGGTAAGAAGAATGAGAAGGTTACTCTCTACAGTGACAGTTAAAGTCCCATATTCCTTGCCAAGAATCCAACATTTATTACCAAAACCAAACATATTCAAATTAGATATCATTTTACTCAATTTCTTCTTAAGGATGGTCAACTGATACTTGAGAAGATTTGTGGAAGCAAGAAAACTATAAATATGTTAACTAAGGGTGTTACACTTGAGAAACTGAAATTGTGTATAACTTCAATTGGTCTTTTAACCTGGGGACGGGAGCTATGAGCTATAGGGTGGAGGTTTCAAAGCCAGGTGGCTGATAGTTGTGGTTGTACTAGTGTCCAAGTGGGAGAAATGTTGGGCTTTTTGTGTGGAGGTTGCTTGAGTTTTGTGGCAACCCGATTTGATAACCCAACTCGACAAGAATTCATTTTTTTTATTTTTTATTTTTTTTGTGGCTTCTAAATAAGACTTGGGCCATGGAGCGTAGGCTTACACCCGTTCTTGGCTATTCAGCCGACCTGCTAATTAGGGTTTATCCACTAATTAAGGCTTCACTATATATTTATATAGAATATTGCTACAATCATAAAATGATTACACAAAAATAATCCCACAAATTGATATGGTTTCATGTAGTCTGTTAGATCTACTTTATAATAAAAATAACTTTACAATCTGATGAACCACATCATGTCACATCCGTTTATATGATTAGCTTTGTGTAATTCATTTGTAGCTAGAGTATTTTTTATTTATATATTGCATTATTTTGCATGGTCCCCATTATGATGCACTGTGTATTCAACTTTCTTATGGATAAAATCATATGCAACTCCATAAGCGTAAGCACCTTGCTGAACTACATAATCTTGTAATTCTTTATTTTTTTTTCTTATCTTTCCTAACACATAATTGGAGAGTTCTTAGTGTATTTCATTGTTTAATGAAATATTTAAAGCTTGGTCAAACTTGAACTTTGAAGGTTTTTACAGATCAGCAAATTCAAACTACCAATAAATAAATAAGTTTTGTAGAATAGTCCTCGTTCTCTTTTGGTCCTTCAAACTTCTGTTCTTTTCATAAAGCTCTTTGAATAAAAAATCCTTTTAATATGAGTTTGGAAATTTAAAAATTCCTTTTAATAACTTAAAATCTCTTTTGAAGAAAAAATAGTATTTTTGGTAAATTTATAAAGGGTCGGTTTGATATTGCATTAGGAGTCTTAAAAAATATTTAAATAAAATTAAAAACTCTTTAATTATAAAATTATGTTGTTTGTGTGTTACATATTAAAGTACTTTTTAATCTCAAATGAGCTAAAAAGTACATTTGAGGAAAAGTATCAATCTTGATGATTTTCCTCCAACATGCTTTTCCAGATAATGTATAATATAGTTCCAATTTTAAAACAGACTACCAATAGGTAAAAATGCCCATACAACTTTAGATAATTAGAACTTTTAAACTATCAAGAATATAGTCATAATCTTTAAAAAATCAACTAATCTTTTAGCTTTGGTAGCAAAAGTAGGAAAGAAAAAACCTAGCTCTAGTTATCTTTAGCGGCTGTGGGGATTGCTCCCAATGAAGGAATCTTTGTCCTACTTCTATTCCTATTCCCACTATGCCCTACTCCTAATTTGTTGAGTGGATAGCAGCAGGAGAAAGAAAAAAATGTAAAGCAAAAGCTAATAGAAGACCTTATAGCAACAATTAAAGGATATAAGATAGAAGTTCCTTTGGATAGAGCATGTTTAAACACCTTGTTAAGGCATAGTAGAACTCCTAGGGTTGGGTTTGGATACACAATTCAGATGAGATGTTTTGAATAGTATTTGAATAAAATATTGTTAGAATATATTTTTTAGTATTATTTTTATTTTGAAATTTGAAAAAGTTGTATTGTTTATTATATTTTTGTATGAAAATTTGAAAAAGTTGTAATGATTGAAATGATATGAGATAAGGGTTTTGTGTAAGCAAACGGAGCCTAGTCTTAATCATACCACTTACTATTAAACTCATAGCTTATGGGTTACATATTAGAAAGGATTGTTACCCCCCAAAGTCCCCCTCGGGAGATTAGACAACATGAACTACTGCACAAACTGTGTCAATCACTCAAGTGAAGCAAAAAACAATATCATTTCTATCTCAAAAAGTACTTTTAAAACTGTTTCTAAATTGTTTTAAACCTATGATTACCAAACAATAAATCTTTTTTTAATAGTTGAGCTTATTAGTTAAGCTCTAAGTTATAAACCTTAATGCTAAAAGGTATAATACCCACTGCAATCCCAAACATGAACAAAAAGTACCTTTTTAAGCACTAAAAAAAACTGAAAATACACTTTTTTTAAAAAGTAACAAATTGAAACTTTGTTGTAAAGCTACTGTAGAAAATATTACATTTAAAAGAAAAAGTCTAAACACAAGCACCGGGGGGGAGGGGGAGGCCTCGTGGATGGTATCCTTCTTGGAGTAAAATGCCCCGTTTGGATTAAATGAAAACGGTGCGTTTTACTCCAAGACAACTAAAGAAAAACCCCCTGTGAAAATGAAAATGTTGTATTTCATATTTTAGTTTATTATTCTCCATCCGCTCGAGATGAAACCTTCCCTCTCCTACCCTCTCTCTGTGCGACTCTTCCCTCCCCATTACCGATTAAGAAACCTTAACACCCAAATATCGCCCTATCTCTGGTTCGATGCCCATTCCCATCACCAAACCCTAACCCTAATGCCCAAAGATACACTCAAGAATTCCCCTGCCCTCTCTTTGGTTCGACTTTCCTTCCCATCACCGAATCGTAACCTTAACCATAACACAGCTCTTTCTCTATGTGTTGCTTAGATTTTGCTTTCGATTTTTTTCAACAAGTTTTTCTCTTTAGTTTTCGAATTCCTATTGTCAAGTAGTTGTTCTGGTCTTTCTCTTGGAACCTCTATCAACTAGTGGAAAGGCACGTTTGATATTTGCTAGCTGTAGATTACAATTTATTTTTTCTGTTTCAGATAAACCTTAATTTTGTGTGAATCTGAATTTTAGGTGGCAATGAGTGGTTTTCACACAAACATATTATGTTTAGGAGAACAATACATTTTTACATATATTTTGGTATTTGGTCCATGAGATGGTGGGTAAAGAGCTTTTTTAATCTAATTTATCTCTACCATCCAGCCTCTGTTATCTTCAATCAAACTCATTTTTATCCCTTCAAGGGTTGAGTACAATTCCTGTGACACAGTGTGAGAGCCTGTTTTAAACTCAATCTTGAGTATAAAAAGGATGAATGAGTTAGAAATTTGCAGTATTTCATGGATTCTGCAACAATAGTGATGATGAGATCAGAGAGGTCTACATTGAGCAAATCATTGGTTAGTGTTACCTTTGGCCTTGGTATGTAACGCTCAGTACATTAAGTGTTTGGAAAGATTGTGGGGGAGATTGAGAAAGGAAAGTGATGGTTGGGTTTCCTTTCGGGTAGGTGTTCATTTTGAACCCCTAAGTGTTCATGTGATTCTGATACAATTGTTGACTTAAAATGTCATAATCGGTTGCTTCATCATCAATTGTTAATCGTACTTTGATGGACTACCCAATTTGCATCTATGAGAAACAATCTCTACTTAGAATATCAAATATTCCAAGAAATCCAGGGCAACCATTCCTTGGATGTCCATAGTATAATAAAGAGGTCAAGCAGTTAATAGTACTTACTCAAGGCATAATGTTTTATTCAAATTTCTAACATCAAACATACTTTCTGATTTGTATATAATTAGGGAATACCATACTGCAAATATTTCAAGTGGGCAGATAATAATGATGTCAAAGAGAAATCCCTTGTAAAAAGAGAAGCAGAATTATTAAGGAAAGAGGAAGCACTTCAAAGCAGAGAAGAAGAGATTGGGAAAAGGGAGTTCGCACTCCACAATAATGAAGCCCATCTTCAAAAACAAGAAGCTGACATGCGGCATGTACGCATACTACTTCGTGTGTATTGGTTGTTCACCATATTTATTTCATTGTATTTGATACGATCAAATTGATGGGGACTTTTATAATGATGAAGTACTGGTGTTAGGGTCTTAGCGTTTGTAACTTGAGTAAGATACCGCATATGTACTTAAGAATTCTCAAACTTCTTGATAGTAAGAGAGTCATAGACTTAAGATAGCAACCTAATTTTTAGGCCACATTTGTATTGATTATGGGCACCAAGCTTCTCAGGGACCTTTCCCAATATGTGTCATAAGCAATATCTATGACGCGTGTTAGGGAAGACGATGGCGATCGTATTTTCCATTGCATGATCTTAATCTGTAATAATAGTACTTGGTGCTTTTCCATCCATGCAATCGATCCAAGTATTAAAAAACCACACAAATGATTTTGTATGCTCACTTGAAATAAGCCCTACACCTAAAAGGAATACTCAAATAGCGCTTTTGCACCACCTTTCCCCAGTTGCAAGTGTCGTGTCTTATCATTATAGTTACGACAATTTTTTTTTCCAAATGGCACGTTCTCAAACCCACTCGCATTGGTCACAAGAGTTTGGAAACTCTTATTGATCCTATACCAGCCTCATCATTTGTATCCAAAACCCTCCTAACGGACTCATAACTTTTCTATTGCATCTGAAGAACCTAGATTTTCTTGGACTTAACACATGACTATGTGTGTTAAATACCGATGTGACACACAACTTCTCATCCTTCAATAGCACATTCATCCTTGCCTTGCAATCTATCTTACTTGTTGGCCAAGGCTTAGAGACATTTGGCGTCCGATTTCATGCCTTGCAACTACGAGTACATCCCAGAGTGACATATTTGATAGTCTCATCATTTTTCCTTTTACTCTTTTGTGTCATTATCCCAAATCCACATTATTTACCGCACTGTTTATAGTAAGAAATCAACTCATTCTCTTATTCAAAGCACATCCCTGGCCTCAGCTCCTTAGTGATATCACACCCTAAAGTAGGCTTTATAGATAGTGTTCCAGAACTGTCAGCCTCTTTGGTATCAATAGTATTACTCAAAGAGGCATTAGATTGTACTTCAATTTCTATCGAGTCTAGTGTGACGTCACTAATTGCCTCAACATAGTGACTTTGTTGCGCCTTATTTTCTTGCTATTTAGCATAAAATAATTATAATTGATCAATATCTGCTATGAAAAATGCACATACACACATCATGTGGAAAATAAACCCATCATCTCACTGCCACATGAATATGGATTGACATTTGTAGGAGGAACAAATGCTAGTAAAGCGGAGCAAGACCTACTAGCAACACTAGAGCTAGCATTGGTAGTAGAAGTAGACATGTGGAAGTATCCATTGCAGCAGAAGTAGACATCTATGGGTATTGCTGCAATTTACCAAAAAAAAAGAATAACAACAAAAAATCACACTAAGTACATGAAAACTTGAAATCATCACCTAGGTTCTCCATGGGTATGGGTAACCAGTTAGAGGAGGTCCCATCACTGGTATGATGGAACTATACAAGACAGTGGAACTACTCAAGGCATTGGAACTTGACGTGGCAGCGGAAGTAAAGTTCCATGGGTATTGCTGCAATTTTTCAAAAAAAAATAATAATACCCACATAAATAATTAAATGTTATTTAATGTTTTCACATCTCGAAAGCATCACCTGGTTGCTCCATGAAAATGAGTAGGTAGTTGGAAGAGGTCTCATCACTAGTATGGCGGAGCTATATAAGGCAGCGGAATTACTCAAGGCAGTGAAACTTGACATGGTAGTAGAAGTAGAGTTCCATTGGGGTTGCTGCAATTTTCCAAAAATAAAAATAAAAACATAAATAATTAGAACAAAATTCAAGTTCGTAAAATTGGTGCCCATAGAGTACTTTACCATCCGCATCACCTGGTTGCTCAATAAATATGAGTCGACACTTGGAGAAGGCACAAAAGATGCTAACCACACATAAGGCAATGGACCATAGTAACCATGCATGTAGTTTGAAAAATCTGGATAAAATGGTTTCAATATGTCCTAACACAACACACAATAATGTTAATCAACCCAAGTTGGCAGTAACTACACATAAATAAACACACGAGAACTGTTGAAATAATATTACAATACTTGGGTTGATGGATTTGCGATAGGAGATATTATGCGAAATGTGTCTTCTTTCTCTTTGCCCATCTAGACAATTCAAAATAGAATATTGAGATCTTGTATTATAACAAATCTAGAAAAGTGAATAGCCAAAAGAACAAATGTGTAATCAAATCATATCTTTATTAAGATAATTGAAAATACTACTGTGGGGAGAAAATAGCCAACTTCTCTAAACATATATCGCTTGTTATAATTACAATAAAAACATGCTTTTTAAACTAAGCTAGTCAGTCAAGGCCTGCATGTAAACATAAACAAACTGTAGTATTGTGAATCCTCAAGAAAAGCAGCTGTCTTTTTCAGCAGTTCTCTTTCCAAACTTCACAACACCCTAGTTGTTCACTACTCATCCATCGTGAGACTTGAGGCAATATTATATCATAAACTAGTTCATTGACACTTCATCATGTTTTCCCCCACGTGCAACTCAAGTGCATCAAAGTAGTTGTTCTTCAAACATACAGCTATTACTTCTATAAACTAATTTGTTCTTCAAACATACAAATTCAAATCACTTCTACCCCACTATTATTAATATAAAAACCACTTCCCCCACAACCTTGTAAAAATTGCTCTAATCTTCATGAAGTTGTTGACAATATAAATAGTCTAACACTATTATCATTTTTTTTTATTAGTCTGACACTAATATCATTTTCTTTAGGCCAAAATCGAAATAGATATGATGCAGATGCTCTGTAGTAGTTCAAAAGCCAAAATCTCTGCCCACCCCTTTGTTTTATGGATTCCACAACTCACACAATCTTTAATTTTACAACTCACACAAATTTGACACAGACTCAAATCGTGTTGTTGGGATACTTGGATTTCTACGAGCAAAAGGTAGCCCAAAACGAATGTCTTTGGCACTGATATTGACGCTTCCCCACACCCCCCCTCCTTTTCATCATAGATTTCACAAATCCCCCACCCCTTCGTTTGACAAATTTCCCAAGTCACACAGTCACAAACTCAAACACAAATGAACAAAAGAAAAAGCTTTGTCAAAGGATCTTACTTGGTTCGACACCGAGGAGTGGGTAGTAGCCGACGGAGGTTCACCGATTTGAGAAAGACAAAAGGGCGGGAGAGATTTGAGAGAGCATAAATGAAAAAGTGCAGCACCCGACAGTCCTCTTTCATTTTTTGGCTTTATGGTTTTTTTTTTAATATAACGCTGACGTTGCATTTGCCTAGTGGGTGGTGTGCACATATAGGCAAACATTATGCCTGTATGTAGCAGAGTTGTTTAAAAAAATCACCATGAGTAACTTAAAAAACGTTTTAAGTGCATATTTACCAAACAATAAATAATTTTTTAATAGTCGAGATTTTTAATAAAACTCTACATTTAAAAGTGCTATTATGAAAAACTCTATTTCCTATCGAAATTCCAAACAAGCACTAAATTATTAAAATTGTCACTTTACCTCCATATTAACACCCATTTTGTAATGGATCTATTTTTTTTAGTTCCTGCAACTTTAAAAGGCGACAGTTTAAAGGTGCAAAAATTTGTTAATATTTCGTAACCTTCTTTTTTCTTATTTTAAAGCTCAATGAAAGGGTCTGCAAATAGTATACATGATTAGGGCTACAATCCTAATTTTGCATGCAACTGCAAAGGTACAAAGATGAGATGAATTCAAGCAAATGCTTCCTTTTTTTTCTTGACTATAGTTAAAGATACAATATGGGGTGAAAGGTCCTATTAAACCTTCTAAAATATACATTAGAGTGCATGAAAAAGAAAAATTAATAAAAAATTAAAGTAAATGGTTTTGATCTTATATCATATTTTCCAACAATATGATGAGCACTAAAAATTTGTATTAAAGTTGTCACTAGTGATTTCCATTCACACATTCCAAGAAAAAAAACATTTAATATGATGCAAATAAAGAATAATGAGTGAAACTTGGAACCTTAAACATTGGTCATGGTCAGGTCTAAATTTTGGCTAGAATTTCAAATTTTGGCTATAGTATTAATTTTTAGTTAGGTGAATCTATATTGGACTAGTCATCTTAAAGTCAAAATAATAATTTAATATTATATATTTTAATAATATTTTATAAATTATTTTTTTATATTTTGTAAATACACTTTATATATTAATTAAGAATTTAATTTTTACTTAAAATTATTATTTCCCAATTATTTTCTTCTCAACCTAATTATCCAAATAACACATATAAACCAAACTTTCTTTCAGCTTAAAATATAATAAAAATAGTGACCCCAATTCTTAAACGTACTGGGAAATATATAAATAAAGAAATAAGAAGAAAATAAAAATATCCAAAAAGAAAATAGAAGAAGAATGCACAAAAAACACAGAAGTGGAAAACATTTCCTGCAAGGGAAAAAGAGAGGGGTGGTTGGTGGAGAACATTTTTGGCCTTATTTGGAAAGTAAAAGTGTTTAATCTCATGTCATTTTATCATTGTAACTTTATCAAATTTTTACACAAAATATAATAAAGAATTCAACTTTTTTAATTCCCAAAACAATAATAATATTAGAAAATAATATTCTAATAATATTTTATTTTATTTTTCAATTTTTATCTCAACTCATCTCATCTCAATTTACTATCCAAACGACACCTAAAATAATTGTTTGGTCTATAAACAGTAACTCACCAAACATAACTAATTCCCTTGATTTACTGTAACTCATATCTTGAGTTTTAGTAGTTTAGCTAGTTCAATGTAGATAATTTTTCTTATACCTGACCAAACTATGAAGATGCATTGATATTTGACTAATTCAATACCAATATTCTTAGAGATGCGAACAATAGCAAGAAGTGCATGTTTGCTCATTATCTACAAAATGAAATGCTGGACAAAAATCTATTGTTCTTAAAAAGACTACAGCAAAGAGGACGACATACCCACTCCCAATCTATATATGTTATTGGCTAGAGTCCAAGAAGTCCCATGATCAACAATAACTATCTACGTAGGTTAGCCAATGTTTAATCAGGTATTAGAACAGTGTTGGAGTGGCCCACTAACAAAGATATGAATTAGCTTGAGCCCAGTCCATGGGTTTTTGCTAGAAGGCTCTGGATGGATGAAAGCCCCAACAATAATGCTAAACCATGATCCTAGATTTCAAAACATGATTGGAATCTGGATAATGTATGTCCACGTGGCAGGTTAGTCAGCAACACCAAAACCATCATCCCTCTCTCACCAGAAAGAAAGATAAAGGGCAATAATATCAGTTGCCAGTTAAAACATTCCAGTCCTCTCATGGCTCTTCAAGCAGCGCTTTCACTTCCTTCTGCTGTTTCCATCCACAAAGGGGTACACTTCTTCTCAAACGTTTTCCTTTCCTCTGTTGCATATATTGTGGTGTTTTCTTGAGAAAAATGGGCCCTTTCAGGTCTTCTACTATTGTTATGACCCATGCAAAGTAATTTTCTTCTTGTCCTTCTTCACAGGGGAAGTCCAATATTTCTCTCAAGGACTCGGATCTATTTGGAGCTTCAATATCCAACCTTTTAAAAAATGAAATCAAGTGTCCTCTGATTAGGAACCAGGTGCCTTATTTATCACTTGCTTTTTTCTTTTCCTGAAATTATCATTTAATTTTCCTGGTTTTATTCCTAAGAAAATTTAGCTTAAGATTAGGTTTGGAGATAAGATGAGATTTCTCATCTCATCATTATAATTTTTTCAAATTTTCATACAAAATATAATAAACAATTCAACTTTTTCAAATCTCAATTCAACTATTTCAAATCTCAATATTTTAAATTAATATTTTAAACTTTTATCTTAACATTATTCACAAAATTTTTAAAAATTTTTATCTTATCACACCTACCAAGCATAAAAAGCTGTCTATTTCTTATTTGGAACTGGGTATGAGAGAAAACTTGGAAATTCAAACCATTGCCTTGTTTCGAACACTGCCATAAAGTTGAGCAAAAGCGAAAGACTCGGGATTTCATAAAATGGTTTTTGTTCTCATTTTAAATCCAGTATTTTCTTTCCCTTAAACCTCCAATCATGACCTGGAAAATTTGGAATGCAGAATATGTGTTTGAATTCATGTTTCTATGATGTAAATACACTCAACCGTGCAGAAGATGTTATGGAAATATGATTTCAGCTTCGCTTCCTTAAGCCCACAGCTGCTGATAAAATGGTAAAAACCAAAATGCCTCTATGGTATTCAAAGAATTACCGTTGGAATTGCAGGAGTGTACTCATTTTAAATTGTTACGACAACATACACTTTAATTCGAATGTTGGGAACTACATAATAAGATAAATTGTGATCCATGGAAGGCCTTAATCACCCTAAACTTGACAGTGAATTAACAGCAATTTCAAGCTGTTGGTTTTGGGTTTGTGTGGATACAACCAACGGGGCCTCATTTGCAGGAAGTTGGAAAAAGGAAACTTCTTGTTGGGACCATTAGATCCCAAACCGCAACAACAACTCCAGCTATCGACCAGGCTGCACCAGAAGCAAAGAAGACTTTGAGAAAGGGCACTGTGATAATCACTGGAGCCTCCTCTGGACTGGGCCTGGCCACAGCAAAGGATCTAGCTGAAACGGGGAGTTGGCACGTAATTATGGCATGCAGGAATTTCCTCAAGGCTGAGAAAGCTGCCAAATCAGTGGGCATTGCCAAGGAAAACTATACTGTTATGCATCTTGATCTTGCCTCCCTTGACAGCGTTCGGCAATTTGTAGATAACCTCCGTGGTTTGGCCAGGCCAATTGATGTTCTGGTTTGCAATGCTGCTGTTTACCAACCCACAGCTAAGGAGCCGTCTTTCTCGGCTGAGGGGTTTGAATTGAGTGTGGGGACAAACCATCTTGGGCACTTCCTCCTTGCTCGGCTTCTGCTTGACGACATAAAGCAATCAGATTACCCATTCAAGCGTCTCATCATTGTTGGCTCCATTACAGGTAGTAACATGCACACCACAATATGAACTCCACATAAGTTTGATCCAGCATTTCTCAATCAAATATTAATAAGCCAAAGGGAGAGAATTTAAACTTTCTAAGTTAGTCTTCACATCAAAATCTGGTAATACTTTTTAAGATCTTGTAGAAACTCAAATGTAGAAAGCAATGCATATCAGGGAGATATCGCTATTTTATGTGCAAAGGAATATACTAGTGGAATAAACATGATATAAGGATCGTATCTTGAACAAAATGGTCCAGCATAGTCTAGAAATTTGATGGAAACAATTTAAGAAAAATATTCATAATGAAAAGATACACATTTTTAAATGTGAATTCACTATGGATGAAATTCTAGGTAACACAAACACCTTGGCTGGGAATGTACCACCAAAGGCAAACCTTGGAGATCTAAGAGGTCTTGCAAGAGGCTTGAATGGCATAAACAGCTCGCCAATGATAGATGGAGGAGATTTCGATGGTGCCAAGGCCTACAAAGACAGTAAAGTCTGCAACATGCTCACCATGCAAGAATTCCATAGGCGCTACCATGAGGAGACAGGAATCACCTTTGCTTCTCTCTACCCTGGTTGCATTGCTACGACAGGATTGTTTAGGGAGCATATTCCCCTGTTTAGGCTTCTATTCCCACCTTTCCAGAAGTACATTACCAAAGGCTATGTTTCCGAAGAGGAGGCTGGGAAAAGACTTGCACAGGTCACTTGAAATCTACAATATGCAAAGATGAATGCACACATTCATATTTACATACTGATCTGTTTAATTGCATGCATCTGCACCTGAAGAAATGACATGCTAATTTGGACACAGACTAAATGGAACTTTGGTTGTTCAGGTAGTGAGCGATCCAAGCCTGACAAAATCAGGTGTTTACTGGAGCTGGAACAAGAATTCATCCTCATTCGAAAACCAGCTTTCCAAAGAAGCCAGCGATCGAGAGAAAGCACGTAAGCTGTGGGAGATCAGTGAAAAGCTTGTCGGTTTGGAGTAAATGGGCACCAAGAAAAAAGAAATCCTGAATACAGCTGGTCGGTTCTTCAAATATGTATCTTTGCTTTAATGGACCTGGTTTGAAGTTACAGGGTTATGTTGATTCTGATCTATCTGGTAATATTTATAGCCGAAAGAGTACTATAGGTTTTGTATATACTCTGGTGGTACTGTTGTATCTTGGGGTTCAAACTTGCAAAAGACTGTTGCTCTATCTACCGTAGAAGTAGAGTATGTTGTTGCATCCAAAACCTCAAAAGGAAATGATTTGGTTACAGAATTTCTTAGAGGAGTTGGGTAAGAAGAATGAGAAAAATACTCTTTATAGTGATAGTTAGAATGTCATATTTCTTGTCAAGAATCCAACATTTATTTCCAATACCAAACATATTCAAATTAGATATCATTTTATTCGATTTCTTCTTAAGGATGGTCAGGTGATACTTGAGAAGATTTGTGGAAGCAAGAAAATTGCATATATGTTAACTAAGGGTGTTACACTTGAAAAATTAAAATTGTGCACAATTTCAATTGGTCTTCTAGCCTTGAAGGGAGGAGTTATGAGATGTTGTGCTCTTTGTGTGGAGGTTGCTTTAGTTTTGTGGCGGTCCTATTTGATAACCCAACTCGACAAGAATTTGTTGTTGTTGTTGTTGATTTTTTCTTCTTCTTCTTCTTCTTCTTCTTCTTCTTATCTCTCTCTCTCGCTCTCTCTTTTAATGTATTCTAAATAAGACTTGGGCCATGGAGTGCAGGGTTAGACTTGTTCTTCGCTATTCAAACGACCTGCTAATTAGGGTTTATCCACTAAGTAAGGTTTTGCTATATATTTTTATAGAATACTACTACAGTCACAAAAAGATTATATAAAAATAATCCCACAAACTGATATGGTTTCATGTAGTCCATTAGATTTATTTTACAATAAAAATAACTTTACAATCTAATGAACTACATCATGCCAAATCAATTTTTAGGATTATCTTTATGTAATTCATTTGTAATTCGAGTATTTTCCATTTATATATTGTATTATTTCGCACGGCCACTGTACTAATGCATTGTGTATTCAACCTTTTTTCTGAATAAAATCTTCTACAATTTCATGAACATAAACACATTGTTGAACTACATAAATCTTGTATTTCTTTGGACGAGTTCAAAATGGACGTTGGAGAAGCAATTGTGTGTCCTGGTGCACCAACATCCAAATAACAAAACCCAAAACCCAAACAATCATATGAGTTTTAGGATTGGCGTACATGTTAATTACTCATTTTGTCTCATATTCTCTTATTTTTATGAACTCAAATTCGTTAATTCTTTTGTCCAAGACACTAACAATCATACATTCCACCAACATGGTTGGTGCATTATAGGTGTCCCAATTTAGAGTATCGGTGCAGCCAAAGGAATTAATTGAAATATATGTCAGTGTAAAAACTTAAATTTTAGTTTAATATCTATGTTAACGTCATCTTTCGCACACCTTTGGGTCAAACTCCAACAACTCAAGTTTTTGAAAACAAGCCTTACAAAAGGTAGAGAAGACTGCAGCTATGAGAGGGTGGCTTAAGGGCCGGATAACTTCTGCTACCAAATTTAATAAATATTTTTGGGAGTTTGTAAATAAGTGAAGAAGTTTAGGAATTTGAGAGAGCTTTTCAGTACCTGGAATTGGCTATCTATACTGTGGTCTGGGGAAGGTGTCTGCTGTTAGACCTCCACAAAGTCTGTGCCTTTTCTCCTGCGTCTGTTGTTAGACCTCCTTTAATGTGGCGTGGCTCTGAGCCAGTTTCATAAACGTGGCGTGTAACTTAGCAGGAATGCTATTAATGCGACATGATTTCCTAACCCTATCTAAGCCATATGCTCTAGAAATGGTCTGGCACCACCAGATCAAGGTCTCTCTGCATTTTCCATTACGCTCTGTGCAGGTCCCTGGGCTCTGAAGTTGGCCATGGAATATCAGGCTAATCAATGTTGTCGTCCATTTGGCGCCCCTCCTTGGTAGACCCCCTATTCCCTACGCGGGCAAGGATACCCTTGGGCCAGTTTTTATAGGGCCGAAGTCCAATAGGCCTTGCTATGCAGGAAAATTCTCTACAGTTATCCCACCAATTCCTCTCAAACAGGTCCAGGAGGAATTCCACTTTATTCTTTTGACCCCCCATGTTTTGCCAAATTCCCGGCCCTCCTTGTCGTATGTTGAGCAACCACCCACATTTCGCATACATGGCAACATGACATCAGTTACGCTTATGCATTGAATGGCGTCCCTTCAATTTTTGTGTCTTGACTTCGCGTTTCGCAGCCATTAATTTACACATCGTATCAGTAGATACATTCTGCAGCGATTGCATTAATCAAAGGATTCTGGTACTTGAGAGGGACATGTGGAGATATGCGGAGTTTTGACGTCTCGAGAGGGCGAACATCAAGCCCGCCTATATAAGGATTCCCTTTCACATTGAGAAACCCACTATACTCATTCTGCCTTTCTCCTACCATTCTGTTATTCTTGCTCCTTGAGTTAGTAAATTTTTTTCCTTTCCTTCCCTTCCAAAGTTCCTTACCATTTCCTCATGTCCTTTATGGCTCCGAAGAAATCTTCATGTTTTGTTTAATGAACAGGGCTCTCGGGCATTGATTACGCCCAAAACATAACACGGTAGTTGTAGCACAGCTTTAGGGTGTCGATTCCTCAGGGAGACGGATTAAAGAAAACACAACAAATAATAAAAAGAACTAAAGAAAAATATTTAATGATGTATAAGGAAGAACTGGTTTTGAATGCAATTTAACATATAAAATTTACAAGAATAAAAATAGAGATCACTCAAATTATAAATAGTAAAGTATCAGGAATTCCTTGCACAAATCGAATATTTATGTTTATTCTTGATTCAGTGAATTACTCAATTGGGGATTCATCTCCAGAGTCCCCAATTGGAAGATATAGAACTACAAACCATTTTAATCGAAAAATAACTCTTTGGTAAATCATTCACTACTTTTTAAAACTCTGTAAATTATCATCTTTATTGACAAAACCCAGCGACAATAAAATACCCAGGGGCAATACTGCAGCAAAGAATTAAATCAATAAAGACAATGAATTAATCTAAAAATAATCAAGGATCTTAACCATTCTATAGAAAAAACATGACTGAATCTATGAAATGAATCAATTCCAAAATTATTTGGAGATAAGAAAATACTATTGATAATTAGAAAATGATAAATAAGAGTTTGCATTACTAAAGAACAATCACATGAATCAAAAATAAACTAAAAATACCATCAATTGTGCAAGTTCATCCCTAACTTTACTTAAAGACTTAGAGAGTCTCTCTGAACTGTCTGTCTGAAGTTATCTTCTTGAAACTCTCTTCCTCATCCCTTTTATATAGAACTCCATGCCTTCAAGCTATCTCGCTGGCCACTTCGACAATTTTCTCTCTTTATTTTATTCTTCCACCATCTATTACGGAAAGTTAGCAAAAGTCTTTCTTTTATTCTCTTCTTCCACCGAATGGGTTATTGTAGTGCATGTTCTTCAAGTCTTCTTTATTATTTTTTTTTTCTTACAGTGCATCTTCCGGCCCATGTCCCCCACTCATTCACGCCGAAAGCTTTATTTCTTATTCCTTTGTTCTCTTCCTTCCAGCTGAAAGTGAAGAACTCCGCATGTCTTCTTTGTGATTTTTGTTGCTTCCGTAAATCCAAACAAGGCAAACCATGGTTAAGCCCCACAAGTGTTAAAATACAGCAGCGTCCACATCTACCCACTGAAAAACCAGGGTCCTGAAAATGCTGCTTCTTCCGTCAAAACCGAAAGCTAGCTTTTTATTTTTCTTTTTCCACGTGAGACCCGTTCGATGCAAACCGTGCATGGTGAAAATGACCCAAAACCTACTGCCTTGTCTTCCATTGCTGGCCCATGTCTCCCACTTATTTCTTTCACGCCGAAAGTTTCATGTGCATGTGTTTCTCTATTATTCCACCAAGCCATGTCCTCGTTGCCCATGTGTTGTCCCGCATGCATATTTGTATTTATTTCTTTTCTTTCTTTTTCATTATTCTACCCAGCTGTTAACTTTCCAGTATGAGTCCCAGCATGCATATGAGTTTTTATTTATTTTTCCTTCTTTTAGTTGTAATGGAAATGAGAGAGCCTGAGAGTTGGCTAGGCAGACGGGGCTGAATGGTGGTGCTGTCATGGTTGTGCTACTGCGTCGTTGAAGCTGAAGACATGGCTCAAAGTGGTTGGGCACGACAGGGTAGCTACGGTTCGCGGTGGCACCTTACAGTGCTCTGTTTTGGTGTAGAAAAATAGAGGTCTCTCGGTGATGGCGTTGCCGTGTGTGGGTGCTGCTGGATGTGTGCTGGTGTCGTGGAGGAGTTTCGTGTGGTGGATGCAGTTCAACTGCAGCAGGTGGAAGAGGTGTTGTATGGAGTGGTGGTGCCGTGGAAGAGCCTGAATGCATGCATGGAATCTGCGTGCTATAGGTTGAAGATGACGAAAACGACTTGTCGTTTTTTTCTATGGACTAAACGACAAGTCGTTTACCATAGGGGCAGCTTTAATTTGACAGACAAAACAACAAATTATTTTTGTCTGTGGACTAAACGACAAGTCGTTTAGCACATAGCTGAATTCAATCCAATTAGAAACGACGTGTCATTTTGGTTTGTCGACCAAACGTCATGTCGTTTAGCCTGTGCTGAAAAATAAAAATAAAAATAAAATAAAATAAGATAGGCAGAATAAATAATAATAATTAAATAAACAAAAATAAAACTAGAAAAAGAAAATAAATAAATAAATAAAGATAAAATAAAACTAGACTAAAATATTAAAAATGTGTTGTGCATGTGAAGAAACAATATCAAATTAAATCAGAAGTATTAAAAACAAGAATAAATTATGCTATTAATCAAATTAAATTACAACTTGGATTTATGCCTCTTAATCATTTTTTCATCTAAAATCAATAATAAAATAGTAAAACAATTAAAAATATATTGATTTTAACTGTATAAAATATGCAAAATGCAGCTCAATCAGGCATTGTTCATGCTACCGTCGATCGCAACGATTCCCTCCTTGACGGCTTTGCTGGACATTCATAGTGGTTGGTGGTTACCTCCGCCGAATTGGAGGAGTTGAGAGTGGCTTACAGGATTCCCCCAATAGTGGAGCTCGTAGTGCCTTCCTTCATTGACGAAGCGGTGGATTGAGGATTCTGAGGGCTATGGCACTAAAGTGGCAGTGTACCCCGCCATATTCTCCTATGTCCTTATGTTGCCATTTTGCCAACCAGTGCATGAAGTGCTTAGTTTCTTTGATTTGGCACCCGCCCAGCTCCCTCCCATTGCATGGAGCATTATGGTCTCGCGCTGTGTCATCTGGCACCGCACTTTGGAGGAGGCTGGATCAAATTTCCTTGACCTCACAGCCCGTGAGTTCTTCATCACTCATAACCTGGTGCGGAAAGGCCAATACATCTATAGTTTCCAACAAGTTCAGGAACTGGCCCGTGTAGAGGAGTGGCATACGGTCATGAGGGGAGACGCCGGTAGATTCTTCTTCTTGTCAGGTGATGGATGGGAGTACCAAGTCAGGTAGACCTTTAAGAGCCGGTTTTACGTACATGCCAACTGGGGCATCGTAGGTGACGACTCAATCAGCCACCTTGAACTGGGCCTTGATTAGAAGTTGAGACTCAAGATTGTTCGAGCCTGGGTCAAGGCGCATCCAGGTAATGTTTCTTCAGAGGCTCTGTTGACGGAGGGCAGTCTTCCCGCTAACCTGCGCTCTAATGAAGGTATTCCTATGAACCCGATTGTGCCATTTGCTTGTAATCATTCCCCGAGCCTGCCAATTTTGGGAAGGGGAAGAGATCCCTTAGGATTTCGCCCTCTCCTGCAGACTCTGATAATGTCTCCATCCCTCCTGTGGGGCCATCTATCCAGGTGCTTTGATCCCAGTGCCCCTAAGAGTGCCTACAAAGGCGGTACTGACAGCGAGTCCTCCTCGCGCCGTGCCGCCGACTCATAAAGTTGCGGTCGATGCTGCCCTTACAATCAAAGCTATTCCCCCGGCAGTGCCGAGGTGGCGGAAGCTGATGGTCAGGGTGAGGGAGTCACGACACCTGGTGCACCTGACGATGGGGTGGGTGCGGAAGCTGTAGAAGAAGTTTCAGCGGACCTTCAGATGACCACATTGCGGCCGTGCTGACCATCTCCACAAGATGGAGGGGAGAATCCGGGGGCTATTTACAGGGGTAAAACTTTGCATGCCAGTTCCTCATATTTCCTTCTTTCTTTCTTTATTTATTTTTTCTTTTTCTTTTTCTTTTTTGGTCTTGACTAGCTTTTTGCGATAGGGGTTGGAGCGTCAGGTGGCCTTCATTGTGGATACCCAAGCAGAACCGAGGAACGAGAACCGGGACCTTTGTTCACTGGTTCAGGTGGCCTTCAACTGTGTGGCCTTCAAGTGGAAGCAGAAGGAAGCGGCAAAGGAAACCCAAGTCGACCTGATCAAATCCCAGGGGGAGGTTGGCCAACTCCGTATTGAGGCCTCGCAAGAGATGCTGCAACAATCCCTTGACCAATGCCAGTCGGAGCTCGAGCAGTTGTAGGCCGATATTCAGGAACTGCACCAGCAGCGGGACACAGGCAGTCGGTTGGTCAAATGGCTCAAGACCCAAGTTCAAAATCTTAACAAGTTAGTGACGACGTGGAGGAAGACACTGGAGGAGGAAAGGCAATGAAGGAAAGATGCAGAGGCTGCCCTAGAAGCGAATAAGTTGGTCCTCGAAGGCTACGAAGTTATCCTCTGGAGCTTACAGGATTAGCTATCTTTTGTCTGTGGGGTCCACGACAAAGCGTGGAAATTTGGCTATACAGAAGGCTTAGAGTAGATGAAGATTTACATTCTTCAGAACCCTCAATCTGACCTCCTAGCGGCGACGTGACATTCTAGGGAAGAGTCAGATTCCGAGCAGCCTTGGTGATGGCCCTGCAGGGAACGAACCCGCTCGTTAAGGGCGGATTTTCTGGGCAGATCTCCTTGCCAGGCTTCTGCTAACGAGGTCCCGAACCCCTACATTCTTGCCCTTTTGTTTACTGTGTCTCAATCGTTCTTGTCTTTTTACTTACAGGGCTCGACTTCAAAGCCATTCTCCATAGCCAACAGGCTATCTTGGGGGCTTCCCGGATGATGCGATCACCATATAACTCAATTAGTTGCCTCAATTTTTGCGGTAACCTTGGGCATTATTGACACATCATAATGGTGAAGACCTTTGCCCATTGCTCGCATGGAAGAGTGATTCGATCGAGCTTGGTTGTAGTGGTGAACAGCCTTCGTCTGGTAAGCGATTCTTAACGTAGAAATTAACTTTGAGATGTTCTGATTCTTGGTGGTATCTTCGTCATTGTTGGAGATTTTTGGCTTATCTCGTTCTACATTGGTCTGAGAACAGTGTGGTCTTGTGGTCTTTCCAACTTAGTCCTGGCCGTTTTATTGTCTAGGTCTATGGTCAGGCACTGAAACTTGTTTTGTTGAAGATATGAGTTTTACAATGTAATCTTGTTCCTTGTGGTCCTGCGACTTTATGATGTAACTTGTTCCTTATAGTCCTTAGTAATCAATAAAATTATCTTTCATTGATTGTATCTGGCTATATGGTTTCTGCACTCTTCTCACCGCATCTCTTTCTTCCTCCTCTCCTCTTTTTTTTTTTTTTTTATAGGGGACCGGCCTGGGTAGAACTTGGCTATGAGGGTTCGCCTCAAGGCATTTCTTGCGATCCACCCCGTCGCCGCCTGGTTGCAATTGACAACCCCACCTGTTGTTGGTTTTCGACTTGCCTTCTTTCGGTCGACCTTGTTTGTGGCGCGAGAGCTTTTCACATTTTCCTTATCAGATTTTTATTCTTCACGTTGCCGTTGGGAGCCCATGGTAGCCTTATGTCTGGCTCCTCGATACAGGAATTAATGTTGCAAAACTGGGCTCCCTGGCCTATGCTGGATGGTACTTGTTGATGATGTCCATCCTGCGCCACCATTGTTTGTGATGATGATGTTTTTGTTTTTTGCTTCCTTATTCAGAAGAGGTTGGAATGCCTCACGCCAAACCACCTCTTTCACCCCCGGGGAGGTAATTCGGACAATGACGTAGTTGGTCCACTCCTTCGTCATGGTGGGGGTCGGGGTAAGTATTCAGGTAGTCCTAGGACTGGACCCACTCTCCGCTGCCGGAGGGATAAAGTAACCTTTAGGCCCACCTTTCCATATGATATCCCATAGGGAGGTAAGCCGTTCGGATAGTTTGCTACTGAACTCGCTCCTGCCCATTGACACCGTGGGGAAGGGTAACTTTAGGTTAGGTTGGTGCTAATCACACTTCTTGATCCCGCTCTCTTTTATGGGAGGAATAAGGTAGCCTCTAGGCCTTCCCTTCCCTATAGTACCCTGTAAGGAGGTAAGTCGTTTGGGCAGTCTATTACTGAACCCATACCTGCCCGTTGACGCTTACAAAGAAGGTAAAAGTTTTTCTCTTCGGGTAGCTGAGGACTAACCCAAACTCCGTCGTGGGAATGATAAGGCAACCTTTATGCCTACTTTTCCCTTTGTTTCCCCACGAGGAGGTAGTTCAAATTGCAATGTGGCTGATCAGCTCCTTCGCCATGATGGGGGTCGGGGTAAGTTATTCGGGCCGTCTCAAGACTGGTCCCGCAATGATGAAATGTGAAAGGGATAAGGCAACCCTTTGGGCCTACCTTTCCATTTTATCTCACAGGGAGGTAAGTTGTTGGAGTTTTTATGTATTAAAGTTGACTTTGCTGACGAGGTAGACCAATTTGTTCGGGTGAAGGCTCACTTGGTGTATTATGTTATGTACCTGAAATTAGTCATTGAACAAGGCAAAAATATTTTTTATTAAGGCCTGTAGCAGGTGCATGGGGACATACAGTAGTTATGACAAGAAACTAGCTTAGTAGTAATATTTGCGCAGATGCTCGACGTTCCACGGGTGTTGCAGTTCGTTTCCTTGGGAGTCGTTGAGGTGATAGAGCCTGGTCAATTTGTGGCAATGACCACGTAGGGGCCCTTCCACCGGGGGCCTAGCTTTCCTTCGTCTCGCGTTATACTTCTCGATTCCTTGAGTACTAGTTCTCCGACTTTGAATGTCCTAGGCCGCACACGTTTGTTAACTCACCTATCGGCCCTTCTCTATCTAGCTGTGGCCTTTATCTCAGTTTCCAGTCGGACTTCTTCCAACAAGTCTAGTCGTTTGCTATCAGGTTCTTGCTCGAAGTACTGAACTCTGTACGTGGGGAGTCCAATTTCTACCGGCAACATTGCCTCGTGACCATACGTGAGGGTGAAGGGAGTCTCCCCGGTCGGTGTCTTCACCGTGACCCAATACGCCCACAGCACAGCAAGGAGCTCCTCCTCCCACACTCCCTTTATGTCTTTGAGTCACTTTTTGAGCATTCTCATTAGGGTCTTGCTGGTTGTCTTGACTTGTCCATTGGACTGAGGACAAGTATCGGAACTAAACTCTCAATTCTCAGCACCAATTTTGCTAGTGGTTGGAATCGAACTGCCTTCCGTTCTTCGAGATGATGGTGTGTGGGACGCCGAATCTGCAAACCACTGACCTCCATAGGAATCGTGTGATATTGCTAGTAGTGATAGTGGCTAAGGCCTCAGCTTCGACCCATTTGGTGAAGTATTCCACGGCTAGTACCACGAATTTGATTCCTCCTTTGCCCGGGGGAAATGGACCAACCAAATCGACTCCCCATTGGGCAAACAGCCAAGGCAATATGATCAACGTTAACCTCTCTGGTGGGCAATGGAGAATTCAGGCGTATTCTTGGCACTTCTGACACTTCTATGCATAATCCTTGGCGTCTCGCAGGGCTTGAGGCCAGTAATAAGCCGCCCTCATCACCTTCCGCTAGCACCCGTCCTCCCGAATGGTTCCCGCTAACTCCCTCATGTATTTTTGCTAACATGTATTGCACCTCCTCCGAGAAGATGCACCTTAAGAGAGGCGTCGAGTGGACTCCCTCGATCATTACGTAGTGGGCCGCTCTATTCCTGATTTTTCTCACCTCCTACCAATCCTCAAGTACCTAGTTGGTTTTCGAGCACCTGATTATGTCCCTTGCCCGGTCTGTGGTCCTGGGTTGTATTTCCATTACCTTGACTCCGACAGTGGGTACGTTCATTGTTCTAACTACCGTATTTTCTAACAATGGGAGTTTCTTTTGTCCAGATGCTACACGTGCCAGCTTGTCCGCCTTTTGATTCTCCGTCGTTGGCACTTGCTGAATTCAGAAGTATTTGAAGTGAGGGTGCCCAGCTTCTACCAATGCCAGATATCTCCTTAACTTTTCACTATTTATAACAAACTCCTCCCACACTTGATTTACTACCACTTGAAAATCGGCCCAAACTTTGATTTCAATAGCCCTCAGAGCTTTGGCTACCTGTAATCCTGAAAGCAGCGCTTCATACTCTGCTTCATTATTTATTGGTTTGAATACCAACTTAATGATGTAATTGTGTTCTTCTCTTTTGAGTGCCACGATGTACACCCCCACTCCCCCACTAGCCTAACAAGACGCTATCAACGAATACTTGTCAAGGCTAACAGGATGCACACCATTGTCCTCTACTGGGAACCCGATGAACTCACCGACAAAGTCTACTAACACCTGTCCCTAGAGGTGTAACCGGTCCGATTTTGGACAAAATCTTGAACCGAACCTGTATGACCGATTTTGCATTTTTCAAAACCGATTACGCACCGGTTACCCTCCTAAATCGGTACTTCTGGTTTTACCGGTTTCCGGTCCGATCTGATCTGGTTTTCTAATTTTTTTAAAATGTAAATTTGACATTAGTATAATATTAGACTAATAGTATTAATATTAGACTATTAGTATAGCTATATATCAGTATATATTAGTATTAGTTATAAATTATATATTAGTATAGCTATATAATACATGATCAATTACATTTTCATTTTTAAGATTAAACTTTTATTTTATAATAACATTATCTTATATATTATTATATTAAAAATTAGATTAATTATATTTTATATTTTATAACAATTATATTATATATATAAATTTCACATATAATTATAAATTATATATGAAACTTATATATTAATATATAAAAAATATTTTGTATAATTTTAATTTTATATAAAACTTATATATAAAATATTATTTTTTATATATATTTTATCAACTAGTCTGAAAAATCTCAAAACCAGAACCGGACCGGTTCCGGCCGATTTATGAAATATAAGAACCGGTCCCGAATCGGACCGATTCAAAATCGGTCCGGTTTGGACCGATTTTTGGATTTAAATTTACACCCCTACCTATCCCTTTATGGTGTTTTGAGGCGCGTAATCAATATCGAACTCGCTCAACTCTACCACCCAATTCATAAGGTGTCTTGAGGTGTCTAGTCATTGCAATACCCTCCTTCTTCAAAGAAGTCTCTGGGAGGACTCGCATCGGATGAGCTTGAAAGTATGGGTGCGTGGTTACTACTAATGCAAAAGCTAACCACTCTAAGCGTGGGTACAGGGCTTCAACTCCTCTATATGTATGTCTGATGTAGTAGATTGGCTTTTGGATCCCTTCCTCTTCACGTACTAGTGCTAAAGAAGTCGCCTAGGGGGAGATGGCCAAGTACAGGGTAAATGTTTCTCCGCACTAGGGTTGACTAAGGAGCGGCGGGCTCGCGAGGTACTTCTTAAGGGCTTCGAATGCCTGATTGCACTCATCGTCCCATGTCTTCGCTTTCCGCAATATTTTGAAGAGAGGTAGGCATTTGTCGGTTGATCTTGAGACAAATTCTTTGGGGGCGGCCACTCGCACAGCGAGCCTTTGCACTTCGTTTATATTTCATAGTGGGGCCATGCCGAGGATGGCTTCCACTTTCTCAGAATTGACTTCGATACCTCGTTCAGATACCATAAATCCCAAAAAAATTTCTGACCCAACACCGAAATCGCACTTTGCCAGGTTCAACTTCATTTGGTACTGCCACAGTATCACAAAAGCTTCTCTTAAGTCGTTCAAGTGTTGTTGTAAGGTCTTACTCTTGACCAACAAGTCGTCCATATAGACCTCCATATTCCTTCCTATCTAGTCTTTAAACATACGGTTGACCAATCGCTGATTGGTGGCCCCCACATTCTTGAGACCGAAGGGCATCTCCGTGTAGTAGTACAAGCCTTGGTCTACGATGAACGAAGTCTTCTCCTCATGTCTGGGCTTCATACGGATCTGGTTATACTCAAAGTAGGCATCCATGAAGCTGAGCATGCGATGACCCGCCGTCAAGTTGACAATGAGGTCGATGCGAGGAAGCGAGAAGCTGTCCTTTGGACAATTTTTGTTGAGGTCAGTGAAGTCGACGCACATTCTCCATTTTCCACTCGGCTTCTTCACGTGCACTACATTAAACAGCCACTCTTGGTAGTGAGCTTCTCGGATGAACCCCTCCCCCAGCAGTCGGTCTACCACCTAGGCTATGGCAGCATTCTTTTCCACACTGACACTCCGACGCTTCTACCTTACCCCTCTAACTTTTGGATCCACACTCAAGTTGTGCTGTATGATTTCAGGCGCTATCCCAAGCATGTCCCCATGGTTCCATGCGAACAAATTTAGATGTTCAGCGAGGAGTCTTTACATGGCGTCTCAAGCTTCTGACGTCATTTCGCTACTAATCGTCTCTGTAGCTTCTAGACGATTTGGGTGGAGGGTGACAAGTTCCAGTGGTCCAATTGGCTTGGCAAGAGCTCCTGCTCATCTCGAACTTTATTTATAACCTCCGGACAATTTGGGGTTGGCGGCAGAGCACTGGTATCCTCTGCTGTTGGTAGTACTCCATCTGTGTATGCATGGCCTTCTCCCATCGTGGCCTTTCCATTCTTGCGCACCTGGCTCTCTACCTGGCCTATTTCCATATCTTGAATAGCTTTGGCGAATCTTTGAGTTGCCTGGAATGGGTTGCCTTGAGTGCATGAAAGACATGCAAGACCTATTACGATCCCACAGATGGCACCACTGTTAACATCGTATTTCGCACACCTTTGGGCCAAACTCTAACAGCTCAGGTCTTCGAAAACAAGCCTTGCAAAAGGTAGATAAGATTGTGGCTATGAGAAGGCGGTGTAGGGGCCGGGTAACCTCCAATGTCAAAGTTAGTAAATATTCTTGGGAGTTTGTAAGTAAGTGAATGAGTCTAGGGATCCAAGAGAGCTTTTTAGTACCTGAAATTAGCTATTTATACCGTAGTCTAGGAAGGCGTCAATGGTATTTTCCTCCACAAAGTCTATGCCTTTTCTCCTGCATTTGCTGTCAGACCTCCTTTAATGTGACGTGACTTTGCGTCGGTTTCATAAACGTGGCGTGTAACTTAGCAGTAACGCCATTAATGAGACATGGTTTATTGACCCTATCCAAGCCATATGTTTTGTAGATGGTATGGCAACACCAGATCAAGGGCTCTTCACATTTTCCGTTACGCTCTGTGTAGGTCCCTGGGCTCTAAAGTCGGCCATGGAATGTTAGACTGATTAGTTTTGACGTCCATTTGGCGCCCCTCCTTGGTAGACCCCCTATTCCCTACGGGCAAGGATACCCTTGGACCGATTTTTATAGGGCCAAAGTCCAATGGGCCTCGCCTGCAGGAAAATCTCCTTACAATCCCATTCAAAACCAATCCTATAAAAACTAACCAAACTTTTCGAAGCTCTAAAGAGTCAGTCATTGGATTAAATTCAATACTCAGTCTGCCTAGGTTTTTTTATACTCGTACCCAGTGAAAGAGTTTTTCAGTACTGTTTCTTTTGTAAAAAAAATAAACAAAAAGGTGTATTAAATTTTCTTGATGGGGCGGGGATTGATACAATTTGCTATAAAATTGAGGTTTAACTACTTCTTCTCTTTTTTTTCTTTTTTTTTTGATAATTTTAAATTTGAACAGTTTTTTTATTTTTTTTACATTGAATATAACGTCATTTATTTCTTTTATTTTTTTCATATATTTTTTAGTTTTCATTCACTCTTTATTTCATATTTTTAATTATTTGCGCAACTTTGTCATTGTGCCAATACAATGATAAAATATCTTCAGTAAATGATAAATAATAGGGGACCACAGGACAACATGAGATTAATGAGCAGTAAAAGGGAAGGCATCTGACTGTACTGTTGTGTTGAGAATAGAGCCTTAAATAAATAAAGCTATTTCATAAGCTGTTTAAGATTGGTTGAAAAAAATTTAAAACTCTTGATTCACGCAAAATTGTGATTAATTATTAAATAATATAACTTGTATAAAATTTGATTTGACTGCTTTAAACTCAAACGATTCATTGTCTCAAGTGAAGGAAGAAACTGCCAAATATTGTTTGGATTAATAAACGATTTATTTTAACTCATTTAATTATTATAATTTTTTTAAATTTTTATATAAAATATAATATAAAAATTTAATTTTTATAAATTTTATAAATAATATTAATATTAGTAATTAATATTTTAATAATATTTTATTTAATTTTCATCTAAAATTATTTTATCTCATCTTATTATCATTATTTGCTCAATATGATTCGGAGTCTTTCATCAATCAATTAGTAAGAACTAATGGCTTTTTCCCGCTGATAACACTCAACAATGCTCCAAACAGGACAACGAAATTATAAAATATAAGGGTTTTGTTACAAAATCTCTTACTATTTATCTACACTCCACATTCCATATTTTTTTAATATTTTTTAATATTTTTTTTAAATTTTTTTTTGAATTTATTTTTTTTAAACTATTTCAAATTTTTTATTCACTATTCATATAAAAATTATTTAATAAAAAAAATTTTAAAAAGATGGAATATGGAGTGTTGAGAGGTTGGGAAGATTTATTGATATTAATTAGATGTAAATGTGTGGCATAAAACTTTTTCATAATATATATAGGGGCATTGCAGCTGTGAGATGTAAGCAGTACTCCCTGGACCTTAATAGAAAAAAAGATTCCCAAGAGAAGAAGAAGAATCACAGTTCAGTTATTTAAGTCCAGTTCATTCACCCATCTCTCATCCGGCCGTAAGAAGAAATGGAAAAGATCCAGCACAGCCAGGTACAAGTAAGAGGACTAAAGCTTCATGTAGCCGAGATTAATGCAACGGGTACGACCCATATGCTTATTATTTTGTTTTCGCTTCATCCAATTTTTTTAGTTTCTATGATCGACAATCATGAATGGGTTTTGGTATATAGGTGAAAAGGTAGTGGTGTTCTTGCATGGGTTCCCAGAAATATGGTATACATGGAGGCACCAGATGATTGCTGCTGCAGATGCTGGGTACCGAGCAATAGCCATAGATTTCAGGGGCTATGGACTGTCTGAGCAGCCTCCTGAGCCGGATAAAGCCACTTTCAAAGACCTTGTTGATGATGTTCTTGGCCTCCTTGATTCTTTGGGAATCGATAAGGTAATAAATAATCTGCCATTAATAATGAATATTCACAGGGATTAAATCCCATCCATACAGGTGTACTACCATGCAAATCTTCAAAAACAACAATAATCCCAGTCCTCCTAAACTACTTTAGTTTCTTCAAGTTTGAACCATTCCTGAAATCGAAAGCTGCACAGATGAAAAACGTATCATATGAACAGTATATGAATAGGTTCACAATTTACCCCCTTTTTTAATCCTAGACTCTAGCACCTTTTATCCGCAAACCAATCAATTTTTTTTAAATTAATATGTTCATTTTTACGATGATATCTCTTTTAGTAATAAATAAATTTTAAAATGTGTGAATCACACACTCTTTTTAATAAAAGATGAAACCAACCATTAAAAATTGAATTTTTTTATTACATATTTGTAACCTTTTAGTGAGTTTTTTTCCATACAATCAGAATTTAGAGAAATTTTATTCATCAATTATTATTTATTTTTATATTCTAAATTTATAATTTTTTTATAGAATATATGAATATATTTTATAAATTATAAAAAAAATTTATAAGATATAAATGTGAAATAATAAATAATAGTTTATAAAAATAATTTTTATTAAAATTTATAACATAGCCTGATGGCTAGTGAGCTGCAGGCCTCTCAATTTTCAAAGGCGAAAAAAAATCAAATATCGTACATTACGAATTTTCATAAGTCCGGACACACCACATCACACCCATGTTTAGGTTCCTTTTTTTTTCTCAACGCCATGTGTTAGGTTTCATTTTGTCAAATATCGTACATTACCATTCAATGCACACACACCTGTGAACCTGTGAGGTCCACATTGCTGGTGAGATGTGACTGACAATTTGTCCCAATTTAAAAATTAAAGTAACCTTTGCTGCTAAACTTCAGAGTCCCCTCGTATTAGGATAGTTTTAAAATTGGATAAATAGTAATAAAATAGTATTACGAATGGTGATGAAATGATTAAGGTCAGATCTTTTATTGAATTTTGAAAAAGGATAAAGAATAAATTGAATGTAAATATTATAAAATTGTAAAAAAATTTAAATATTATTTTTTTTTATAATTTAAAATTTTATATTAATTTTATATTTTATTTTAAAATTTATAAAAATTATAGTGATTATATAAAAATTAAAAAATATTTTATATTTAAGTGATATTTCGTAAAGACATTTTGAAAAATTTTGAGAAGTTTTCGTCTACCCTCATTATTCTAACGTACCAAGTTTTTCGTTACTCTGATCATTAACATTTAGGTTGCGTTTAATATTATATTATTATTTTTTAATATTATTATTATTTTTAAAATTTTAAAAAATTAAATTTTTTATTATATTTTATATTAAAATTTAAAAAATTATAATAATAAATTAAAATAAGTAAAGAGTTGTTTGAATCCAAACTAATCCTAACCTACCTCCACCATAAACCCTCGTCGGAGGGAGGCTCTCCTCCTCCTCAACCGCTACAAAGTAGCTTTTTCAATTAGTTTCTCCGGTTTGTCTATGGTTTCCTTTTCTAAAATGTTCGATCCGTCGCTTTCTGGCCTTCGGACCACCAAACGCTCCTATCCACTATGGTTGATCTTCAAAACACCAGTGTAGGAGTCGCCGAACGACCTTCGTGTGAACTGCACGCGCCTCTCAGGCCATGCGACTTTTTTATGTTTCGGCACATTTTTCGGTCTCCTACCACCACACATGCAGCACAACTGGATTCCCAACCGTTGAATCCTGATCCTTTTGCCCAGTATCTGCCGACACGTGTAGCTTAGGCGCCGACTCTGCCAAGGATTCCTCCCAAATGCCATGGACAATCTGATTCTAACTATTTGACTATGTTCCAACTTTTTCTAACCGAGAATTTAGGGGAAAATGATATGAAGATCTTCATCAACGATTCCAGAATCAACGATTGCAATGCCTCTTTTGCGGATGCAGATTACAACCGCACTCGACAAATCCACCAGTTGGATTTTAGTAATCCCCTCCTTGACTTGGCAAAAAAACAAGGGGCCATGTCTGATTTTTTTTCTATTATATACACAGCAATTTCAAAAAAAAAAGTTTTTTTTTATCAAGGTCACCTGCTCTCATCTCTTGTATTCTCCCATTTAATTTCAATGCAAGTTTTTTGAAAAAAAAAAAAAAAGGGATAAGATTTAAGAGACAGATTGATTACATCGACTTTGACAGGATTTCGTTACCTAAGAAACATTTTCTCTATTGTTAACTGTATTGCATTTCCGTGCATGAAATGTGGACCTTGGAAATGTAACTTGCAACATGCATCTCGACAACTTTGTGTTTTCTTGGCAGGCTTTTATTGTTGGGAAGGACTTCGGAGCTATGCCGGCATACCTAGTGGCAGTTGTCCACCCAGAAAGGGTGACAGGCGTCATAACACTTGGTGTTCCTTTCATATTACCTGGTCCTTCCGCCGTCCAAAATCATCTCCTTCCTGAAGGCTTCTATATAACGAGGTGGCAGGTATATGTAATAGTTAGACAAACATGGAATTGTCTCCAAGTGAACTGATCTAGTTATCTCATGAATGCTGTGATATTATTATGTAACCAGGAGCCAGGGAGGGCAGAAGCGGACTTTGGCCGGTTTGATGTGAAGACAGTGATAAGAAACATTTACACACTCTTCTCAGGAAGTGAGGTACCTGTAGCAGCCAAGGATCAGGAGATCATGGACTTGTATGACCCATCTACACCTCTGCCACCATGGTTCTCCGAGGAAGATCTCTCAGTCTATGCATCCTTATATGAGAAATCTGGATTCCGTTTTGCATTGCGAGTTCCTTACAGGTAAAGAAAAGTTCCTCCAAGTAGTAGGCATGGTTAAGGCTTTGTTTGTTTCTATTAAATAAGAATGAAAGGAAACCAAAGAAATTTTTTTAAAAAAATATGCTGAAAATGGCTTAAATTCATCTTCTAACTTTTTTTTTTTATTTTTTATTTTGAGAGAGAAATTGAGCATTATTTTCAACCTTCATATGACTAAACTCTGACTAACTTCCTTATATTTCTCTTTTTAAGTACATATATAAGAGTGTTGATACATAAATACCTAAATATTAAGCCGAAAACTATAGAAAAGAGTTTTTTTTTACTTATAAGAGAGTAATTCAATGATATCACAATAAAAAACAAACAACCTATTGATTTTAATGAAACCAACATAGGCATCTACTCGTGATGTATGGGGCCAAAGTGCCAAAAAGCTCCAAAAGTCAAGTTTCCAGAATCATACTTTCAAAAGTATAGTAGAAGATCTTTTTGGTTTGCTAGATGAAGAAGAAATGCTTGAGTTTGCCGTCACATCATGGAAGATTTGGAAGAGAAGAAATGAGTTCGTGCTCAAGGATACTTTCTTTATCCTAATGGCATTGTCCAGCAATCAAAACAGTTATTAGAGGACCTCAAACAGATTCGACAAACCAACAAGAAGGCTTCCACTGGGTTGGTTTCAAATAGATCTTCGGAGGCTCCACCAAGAGGTAAGTTCAAGTTGAACTGGGATGCAGCTTTAGACAAGATTCAGTGTGAGGTGGGGTAGGTGCTGTCATTCGTGATTGGGAAGGGAAGGTGCTGGCTTCATGGAGAATGAAGAGGGATTTATTCCCTGACCCTCTACAAGCTGAAGCATATGCAGCTCTACAGGCCACTATTTTTTGCGAAAATCTGGGATAAAAGAATATAATCTTGGAAAGCGACTCACTGCAAGTGATACAAGATCTCAATTCATCTATTGAGACAGATTCTTACCCAGGACAGCTTATTTAGACACTGGATTGACATTGGCATCTTTTAACTCATCGTCTGTGAAGCATTCTTTACGAGCTAATAACATAGTTGTTCATGCCCTAGGAAGAAATGCTTTAGGCATCAGTGACTCTTATCATTTTACTGGAGGAAATCTTTCAGTGTATTCAATCTCTGCTCCACTTAATAAAGTTTTTTAACTTTTCATCCAAAAAAAAAAACACAGAGGCATCTCCCAAAACTGACATTCAGACATATTTGACTTGTTATTCCTTAATTTGGTGCAGGAGTTTAACAGTGGACTGTGGCATAACTGACCCAAAAGTCAAAGCTCCATCACTGCTAATTATGGGTGAGAAGGACTATATTTTGAAATTTCCAGGAATGGAGGATTATATAAGGAGTGGAGCCGTTAAACAGATTGTACCTGATTTAGAAATCAAATTCATGCCAGAAGGGAACCATTTTGTCCATGAACAGCTTCCAAAGCAGGTGAATGAGCTCATCATCACCTTCCTCGACAAACATATATAGTGTCTGATGAGGATACTATTACTACTACCTGGAAATTAGAGTGCATCCTTGGTGGGAATAAGCACTGAAACCCTCTTTCAAGATGTGCTTGCTTGAATCTTGAAAATGGTTCTAAAACTATTTATATATATATTATATGAACTTGGATTTCCTGCATTTTGGTGTCAATTTGGTTTAGATGTTTAAACTCATGGCTAATAGATGGAAATAATTCAACCAAGTTATCCAACTGTTGATTGCTGGTTGTGAGAGTTTGAAGAGTAGTGTTTGATAAAGGGGTGGCACTACAACCACCGAGAATTACGGAGGAATTCTCCCCACATGTGTATTTTTTTCATGTATTTTTTTAATCATCTTAAACATTTAAAAAAAATCACAACATCATTAAAAATACTTTAATTATTAAATTAAAAAAAATACTCTCGAGATTCATTATTGAAATCCCTATCATTTTCCTTCATAAAGTGTTTGTCCTACCTTACCGTAAATGAGGTTGAGGCTATATATGTATTTATAATAAGTTCCGTTACAAGAATAATAATTTGAATACAAGATCATGAAGGATATGTTACAAATTAAATGAACTTAAGGTGAAAATTGGCACCATTGTAGTTAAATGTGCTGCCAAAACCCTACATTTGCTGTTTCTAGATTTTCCAAGGAATTGGTTATTACGACCAGTCGAGTTGAAGTATTTGGTGATAGTGGAAGGAAAAGCAAAGATAAAATCATATCTGCCCATTATCGTAGCATGTCTAAACCAAATACGAAACAGAGAAAAATTTATCACAAATTATTGCCAGTGGCTTCTTGATCATAAAATAAAATTTCGCAACCATATAGCATAACTTGTAGCCTCATAACAAATCACATACTCTACCTCCATAGTTGAAGAAGTTGTAAGTGTTTGTTTAATACTTTTCAATAAAACAGCTCTTTCTGCCATCATAAAAATATATCTAAATGTGGATCTTCTATTATCTAGACACTCTGCATAATCAGCATCTAAATATCCAACAACATCAAGAATATCGGATCAACAATACGTTAACATATAATATTTAGTACCTTGCAAATACCTCAATGCTTTCTTTGTGACTTTCTAATGACTCAAACCTAGGTTGCTCAGGTTTCTCCCAAGAACACCCACAACATAAACAATATCCAGTCTTGTACCTACCTCAGCATACATCAAACTACCAACAATTGATGCATATGGAACTATTTGGATATGAATTCTCTCATCATCATTCTGAGGACATTGAGGCTTACTAAGTGTATCGCCTTTCACAATAAGTGTTTTTCCAAAAGAGCAGGATTGCATATTAAACATGTGCAAAACACGATCAATGTAGGTCTTTTGATATAATCCAAGAACACCATTATATAATGAAAAATCTGTATGCCCAATCTATATAGGATGCCTAACCAAGATCTTTCGTATCAAAATGAGAAGACAACATATACTTAGTCTCAAGAAAAAGCTCAATATCATTAGCTACAAATAATATATCATCCACGTCAAGCATAAGAAAGATATATTTGCTCCCAATAACCTTCGGATATATGCATTGATCAACCACATTTTTCTTAAAACTACAAGAGGTAACAATCTCATTAAACTTCAAACACCATTGCCTTGACACCCATTTAAACCCATAAATTGATGTCTTTAGTTTGCACACCATATTTTCATTATTATTCACCTGAAAGTTATGGTTGCTTCATATACACTTTTTCAGACAAATGTCCATTAAGAAAAGTCATTTCAACATCTATTTGATGTAGCTCTAAGTCTAATTGAGCTACAAAGTGCCATGATTATCAAAAAGGAAACTTGGTAGACACTGGTGAGAACGTATCAGTATAGTCAATGTTCTCGCTATGGCTAAAGCCTTTAGCAACGAATCTAATCTTGTACTTCTTTACTTGGCCTCTCGAATCATTTTTAGTCTTGAAGACCCATTTGCAATCTATTGGTTTGCAACCATTTGGTAACTCAACCTAATATCATAAATCATTCTGACACATGGACCTCATCTCATCATGCATTGCCTCTATCCAGTGTGAAGGCCGAGGACTATCAATTGCCTCTTGGAAAGCAATTGGATCAATAGATATTCCAACACTACACTCATGCTTTTGAAAATAGACTATATTGTCATTAGAGATTCAAATCTACATGTCCTATGTGATGTCCTCAAATGAACATCATAGTTTCCCCTTCAACGACATTAGGCTCATTGTGAATAATGGGTTCTTGAGTAATGGGAATGGGTTGCTCTATTGGTGAAAGTAAAATGACAGACGGCGAGGTAACAAGCCTCAGGACAACAACATGCTCCTCCTTGAATGTAATCTCTTGTGGCATCAAATGGTCACTATAAATATCATCCTAAAAGTAAATAGCTTGATCCAACTCAATTATTCTAGAAGGAAAATAGAACTTGGAGCCTTTAGAGCCAATACAATAGCCCAAAAAATACCTAGTAGTGGTTTTAAGATCAAGTTTTTTCAACTGTGAATTTACGATCTAACTTCTGCCTTACAACCCCAAACATGAAAATTACGCAAACTAGGTTTCTTTCCTGCCCATAACTCATAAGGAGTTTTAGGGATTGATTTGTTGGGTGCTTGGTTTAAAATGTATGTTGTAGTTCTCAAAGCCTCTCCCTGCAAGAACTCAGATAAGGACGAGTGACTAAGCATACATCGCGCCATATCCATCAAAGTACAATTTCTTCTTTCTGCAATCTTGTTTTGCTTAGGAGTGCCAGGCATAGTATATTGTGCCCTCAATCCCATATGCTTGAAGGAACCTTGCAAATGGTTTTGCATTTTGCCCAATTTTATCATATCTTTATAATACTCACCACCTTTATTAGATCTCTTAGCTCTAATACGTTTGTTTTTCTTATGCACGACAATAGCCTTGAAAGCTTTAAAAGCTCCCAATGATTCAGACTTTTTATGAACGAGCTCAATGTGACCATAACAAAAATGATCATCAATAAAGATTATTGAAGTACTTATAATTCTCCAAAGCAGAAAAGAGTGATGAGACCACATATGTCAGTGTATATCAAATTGAGAATATTATCTTTTCTACCAATCTTTTGCCTTCTCATTTTAGCAATTAGCTATCCTTTAATACAATCAACATAAATGTCAAAATAAAAAAAAAATCAAAATTAAAATGTAACAAGGACACCATCTTTGACCAACCTTTCCATCCTAGGTTTGAAAATGTGATCCAATTGTATGTGTCATTGCATGGAAGATGCTTTCTCAACTCTACTCCATTTGGAGCCAATTGCAACATTTACGATAGATATACTAGAAGAACAATGAGTCAAGATGGGTATAAATTCAATTTTATATATATCATCATGCATAACACCACAACAGAATTATAATGTATAGTAACCTTTCTGTTTGCAAATACAAAAGTGTAACCACATTGGTCCAAAAGAGAAATGAAAATTATTAAAATGGAAGATACAAAAGTAATTTCTTTTAGGTCCAAAATTTTCCCATAGGCCAAAAGAGATGTGATTGTTTCAATGTATTCAACTTTAATTTTCACACCATTTTTCGTATTTAGCATCAACTCCCTATCACTCAGCTTTCTTATGCTTCTTAATTCCTGCAAAGAACTTATAATGCGAATTGTTGCACCAATATCTAACAACAAAGTATCAGAGGGAACATCAATCATATTAGACTCAAAGCACAATAGTGTCATATGCATATCATTCTTATATAACCAAGCTATAAGTTTCTTGCAATTTGCCTTTTTGTGTCCAAATGTGTCCCAAAAGATTTTTCTTTGAAACCTTCCATCTTTGGATTAGAAGAAATACCCAAACTAGCTTATCAAGTGGGCTTTCCAATTTTTTTTACCTTATATGTCTTACCATTGTTTTTGCTTTTAGAAAATTTTTTCTTGAAATTTCTAGAGTCTTGAATTATAACAAATGCAACCTAAGATCTTCCCCTTTTTTTTATTGTCTCTCCCTCTTGAGAGACTATAGTAGTCATCTCACTCAAGTTCCATTCATCTCTTTGAGCTTTGTATGTGGTCTTGAGAGTATCAAATTGAGATGGTAAAAATTCAAGCACTTGACACACCAGAAAACTATCTATCAACTCAACTTTTATTTCTCTCAGCTTGTTAGAGAAATGAGTAAGCTTCATAATGTGTTCATGAACGCCATTAATGTCATCTTAAGTCATAGTAATAAGCAACTTCATGAAGGCTCCTTTATGTGCTTTGTCAAATCTTGTGAACTCCTTTCCAAAAGCATTGAGAAAATCTTTGGCATTATCAGTTTGGCAAATGCTCTCTTGAATAGAATTATCGATGGTGTGCCTCATGGTGAGTTTTTTACACAATAGAGCTTTCATTAGTAGGCTTAATGGATATCTCAACCCTTAAGGCCAGACTAAGATTCATAATTGTCAAGCTAATAGTGAGAGACTTATGCAAATCCTTATAATTAGTCCTCGATAGTGTTTTGATGGCAAACAATTAAAGAGACAATCCAAGATTGCTAAAAGTTGAGGACATCACAAAGGAAAAATATTGTGCATATAAAAATGTAATCTAAATTAGCCCCATTCCTCAAAATAATAAAAGCATTATCTTGAATTTATGCTAATGTCCCAATACATAGACACGTGCAAACGGATCTCATCTCAAATTGATGCTAGGGTTCATAATACACAATGAACCCCTGTGTATGATAAAGCAAAATAATTAAACACGGCTTAAGATGACTAGCTATCAAAAGTATATAACAAAGCCATCAAGTACAAGGTATTTAAAACTTTATTTATCATCCCAAGTATTCTACCAAATAATTATTTACGGAAATGATAGATTAATTACTTGTATGAAATTTAGTAATGTTACCATTTGCAAGTAATGAGCCACCAATTTTTCTTTTAAATGAATCTCTACCAAATCCAATAGTTTATCATTATTAGTCCCAAGATGAGCGTGTACATAACCAATTAAAATTATCGACTTCGTCACATAAGAATATTCTTCATATTGCACAAAGACGCGTTAGTCTTAAAGGAAAGATTTAATCTCAAAAGAATGCATATAAAAAAATTAATAAAAATTATAAATAAATATAGAGAAATCAAGTATACGATGTGCAATCATATCATTATATAACCAAATATATATATATATATATATATATATATATATATATATAAATGCACATGTGCAAGTTCATTTAAGCAATCGTTATATATGGGTTTAACATTAAAACTCTGTTTCTTATTAATGCATGGCCATTGTTGACTGAAATATGGAATGGCTCGACTAGAATACAAAACATTCCCATGTATTTTGTAGTGGCATGCAAGTTCAAAGGTCTAAAGACAACAGGTTTTACTTTACTATAATAACTAAAAATGTCTTTACATCTTTTTAGAATGTTTCGGCATTTGCACTTCCGTAAAGCAATATATATATATATATTCTAGGCTTCTAGCTTTGCAATAGGCTTGGGGCCAGGTATGTCCATCACAAAGGATGGGGGCGGGTGCGAGCTAGGCCTTGGCCCATATGTAAATATAAATGTATTAAATAAAATAAAAAAAACTTAAAATGAAATGGCATCAAACTCTCCAAAATGGTATTGTTTCATCATTCATTTAATCATCCACCAATGTCTTTCTCTCTCTCTCAATCTCTTAACTCTCTAACTCAGTCACGCCGTCACCAAGTTCATTTTCTCTTCATCTCACCTTGTAAGTATCTCGAAGCCCTAAGTTCTTTGAAATTCCAAATCCTACTATTTTATATTTTCAATGGATGATGGGATTGTGTTTTGGATGTTATGGAGTTGGATTGTCTTATTAGCTTAGATTCCGTTGTTTGATTTGGTGGAAATATTTAGTGTTTTAATCTAAGACCCCAATTTAATCTGGGGTTCTAATTTTGAAACCCCAAACTTGATTGAGGTTTCAAAATTGAAACCCCATACTATTTTGGTGTTTCAAGATTGAGACCT
Organism: Cyclocarya paliurus; assembly: GCA_029856935.1. Lineage (NCBI taxonomy): Eukaryota > Viridiplantae > Streptophyta > Magnoliopsida > Fagales > Juglandaceae > Cyclocarya > Cyclocarya paliurus. Next base: position 21,759,829 of record CM056946.1, on the reverse strand, counting down.
CATTCTAGTTTGGGGTTGAAACTTGATTGGGTTTTCAAATTTAGATCCCAAACTAGATTATGTGATTTTTGCATCATGTCAAATGTTTCAATGTTTGTCAAAGACATGAATAGTGGTGATTGTGTATCAAGTCTGAACACTAGCACAAGTGCTACCTCAACTACATCTACAGTTACCCTTACACCTAGGGGTGATACTCGCATGGTGTGGGGTACCCTTCCCCACACCCTACCCCGCACCATGCGGGGGTTGGGGCTTTCCCCCAACTCGGTGCTGGGGGCAAGGGAAAAAAACCCCATCTGCCCCTACCCCCCGCCTAGGCCAACACATTGAGTCTAAAAAGAATTTTTTTAATCCAAAAATAGTTTTTTAGACCCAAATTATAATATAATATTATAATTTAAATAATAAATTAAAATTTATAAATACAAAAAAAATTTAAACTCATTAGAGTTAGCATTGTGCCGCTTGACTTTCTTTCCCCCCTCCCAATCTAAACCCTAATCTTCCTTTTTCTTCATCTAATCTATTATTCTCATGATTTATAGTGTATCCCTTACATCTATTTTCAGTTTTCTAGTCTCCACTCATGGACAACACTGCCACCTCTAACCTTAATCCATCCAAATCCCTAAATCCCAATGAAAGGGTAGTGGATCCTCTAAAGTCATATGCTACCACTGTAAGGGATACTAACAAGGTAGAACTCTTCTCATTCATAATCTCTTATACAAAATTGTATAATGATTCAAAAGAAATTCGATAGAAGAATTTTTTTAGACCTTAGAAATGTCGTGAAATTTTGAAAAGATTTCACGAACGAAGCGATCGATTAGATTTTAGTCTGTTAGCATATTTTATGGTGAAAGAATTGTCTTGTCATTTAATTAAGGAACTTATGAGTATAAATTTACAAAATGAATTACACCATCAGACTCGTATGAATATATAGAATTTTATGATGCAAAAACTCGTCATAAATAGCTATTAACTCGTCATGTAAAATGTCCAAATACACTTAGGATCACTAGAAAACCTTTTATTTGGACAGATGACGCAATCCTAGCCATCCACTTAGAAACCCTAGGACACTTGTCAAGAGGAGGACAAAATGTGTAAGTGATGGTGTGTGAATCAAGCTTGTCATTGTGCTCTCTTACACCATTTACTATTCCATCCAACCAAACACTATTTAGTCAACCAAAATATGGTTTCAACACAAACAAAACTAAAACCATTGGAAACAAACTGAAACCCTAAACCCATAAAAAAATAAAAACCCTAAACCTCCAAACCTCCAAACCCTAAATGCTTTTGGCTGGTTTTGAGCAAGTGATTTCCTACTTGGTTACATCACTTCCACAAGAAACCAGCTACTCAAGTGCATACTCTTACACCTTCATCCACTCTCTTACACCATAGTAATTGCATTTGGCCAAGAAAATTACATTGGAACCAAACCTTAACCCAAACCCAAACCCAAATGTGTGCCACTCGGTTGGCCCCTCTTTGGTCCAACCAAAACCACCAATTACCCCAAGTTTCTTCAACCAATTTCCCCACCCTTACAAGGTCATACCATGGTGACAATACCACCTCAACTGCTATCCCAAATAGTGTCATTTATGGCCACTCAAACAAGCAACATCAAGCCTCACCCACTCAATAGTAGCAGCAATAGAAAATCAGCTACCCATTTCATCCTTTTCTTTTCTTCTTTCACAAGTCAAACTGTAACATTCCGGATTTTAGTGTATTTTAATGGATGATTTATTTAATTTATTTAGTGATTGATTATCTTGTTTTAAAATTTTGGAAGTTTTTAAATATTATTTTATAATATTTTAAATTGTGAAAATTATTTTATTGGGCTTTCTTATTGTTAATTATTGTTTTGGATTTAAATTGATCTTAAATTTAAGTTGGGTTGTTTATGTGTTTTAAAATTATTATTGTTTTAATTAAAGCATTTCACTGCGTTTGATTAATTTTAATTAGTGTTCTGCAATTTAATTCCTTTTTATTTTAAATGATGTTTTTGTCGGAGTTTAATAATTTAATTTAATTAGTTTTGAGTTTAAATTGATTTAATTATTTTACTATTTTAAAAATAATTATTTTGAGGATCAGTTGTGACCCAAAAGTTGTGAGGATTGGATCTCATTTCTTTTCTCCAACTTTTCTTTCCTCTTCTTTTCTTTTTCTTCCTTTTTTCTCTCGGATTTTTCTCTCTCCCGCTCGATTTCTCTCTCTCCTCGCCCGGACCTCTCTCTCTCTCCTCACCCACGCGTGATTCGTTCTCCTCCACGCAGAGCCACCGTCGGCCAGCGGTGGTCAACACCGCCGGCACCACCAGACTTCCCGTCGACCGGCGACCTTACCGTACCAATTTCAGACCACCCCGAGCCGCCGTTTGCCTCCGAGAGCCGTGCGAAGCCGCAGGCTTCTCTTCGCCATTCCACTGCCGTCCGGCCACCTCCGGCCACCATCTCCTAGCCACTTCATCACAGGCCCACTAGCAAGCTTTTCCACCCATTTTCGGCTCCGATCTGTCGCCGGAGCCGCCCATACGAAGTCCTCTCCGATTTGACATTCTCGGCCTTAAAACCGCCATTTCGGCCGCCACCCACAGCCAACCTTCGACACCATTAGCTTCACCACATCCCATAGGCCCTACCCTACCGTTCCCAAGTTTTCGTTTGACCCCGGGTGAAATTTGAGTTTCATTGTGTTTCGGCCACAATGTTTTTTTACACTGTGGAGTTGCTGCTTTGGTGCTTCCAGCCCTTTGTGATCCTCCGAAAATATTTTATAGCGCTGTAAGTATTTCCTAAACAATCTTTTGAGATTTAAATATATTTTTACAATATTTATTTATACTGTGATCTAGTTGGTTCCGGACTGAGTCCGAGGAGTTTGGGGGTGGATGGATGGAGGACGAAGTATTTTGTGGTGTTAGTTATTGTGTTTGGGTTGTTGTTGGATACTGGTTATATTGTGATTTGGAATTGGTTATTGAGGTTTATTGTTGTGGTTTGGTACACTGCATATTGCACGCATGATCATGTTTGTAAATTGAAAACTGGGTTTTCGTGTATTGCATTCATGTTCATGTGACTATTTTGAAAACTGGGTTTTCATGTGAATTGGATTTTATGGGTGCGTGTGTATCATGACCCCAAGCCGAGATGGGGCATTATCTCGGTGGAGCTCCTCTGGTCACTCAGGAGCGGAATATACTGAGTGACGTCCCCTGGGTTGTCGCCGGGCGACAACGGGATCGGACGTTGGACATGCCGACTCCATGGCCCTTCTGCTGGCGGGGGCTAGAGGATGACCTGGCCACGAACGCACCGGGTGCGGAACTGGGCATCGCTCGTAAAGTAGCCAGGACATGCGGATGGTTCATAGGGGAGGCCATGGTGCATATGGATTAATTGGATAATGGAAAAATGGCTGTTTTCTGAAAAAATAGCGTGAGTATGTTTTTGTGTATCATTTTCTGGGAAAATGATGGATATTGATTTTTGGGCCATTTTCTGAAAAAATGGTGGAAATGATGTTATTGGAAATATTTTTGGGCCAAATAAGATTTTTGGCGTGTGTTGCATTTATTGCATCTTGCATCATATGCATGCATGGTCAGTTGCCTAAATATGTTTTTATCTCAGGATGTGGTTAGGTTATAACTTACCTGTGGTACCATTTCATGGTACTGCAGATTATGTGGTTGTTGATGCAGATGCCGAGCCTGAGGATTTGGCTCCGCCGGAGGAGTGATCTGGGATCACTCGTGCTGTGTTGTATTTTCAGACTTGTATTTTATTATTTGGGACTTTGGCTTTGTTTTTATGAGGTTTGTATTTTGGATATTGTATTTAACAAAAATTCTGGTACTAGTTGACTTAATTGCTATCCGCTGTGTATTTTAATTGTGCACTGTTTATTTGTTGCACACACTTGACACTTGTCGTTGGGATGCGTGACCGGGTTGTCATCATCCTGACGTCACGATTCCCAAGACTTTTTGTATGTGGGAGTCGGGGCGTCACACAAACTCACCTCAAATGTCACTCACTCAACCACCAGGTTATCCCCTTCACCTATACCCCACGCCTCATCTGTTTTCCACTCACACTTAATAATTTCTAATCCTTCTTACAAGAGAAAACTGAGAGAGAGCTAGAGAGAATTTATGGCAGCTTCTTACTTCTTGATTCCAGCCCTTTGTGAGTATTTTCTTTGACTATAATCTCTTCCATTTTGTTTAGTAATGAGTCTAGTTTACTTAGGTCTGTGTTTGTTAATTTATCTTGGAGTTGTGTTGGATGAAAGTTGGCATTGATAATGGAAAGGTTCGGTTTTGGTGATTGTGATGAATTTTGGAAGTTTTGTGAAATTTTGATGAGAAGTTGTGTGGATCTTGATTTGATGAAGTGTCTACATGATGTTTATACAAGTTATGGTTTTATTCAAAGCATGTTAGGAATTTATAAAATCGTTTTGCCTAATCTTTGAAGTGGTAGAAATCGATTAGTTCAAAAAGAGTTGTTGTTGGTTTAGTTTGTGATTTTGGCTTTGGGCTCTTGATTCCATGGTTATGATTTTTGTAAATCTTGATTTTAAGGCTTAGATATATGGATTAAGAATGCATTTTTGAAGATTTATGATTTAGATCTTTGTTGGAATGATGATGAACATGTAAGAGTTTGCTTTTATGCATGATCTAAAGGCTCTCAGGTTTGATATTTGTTTTGATGAATTTTCGCTATTACATGCGAGATTTGATATTTAGATCAAGTTATAACTTGAATTTGAGGTATTTCGTTGTTTCCTTTCAAGATTTATTCCATGAAAAACAAATATCTACTCACTTTGTTTCAAGTCCAAAAGCATGCATGCACAGTTTCTAAGTTCTCATGGAAATCGATTGTTTTGTATTATGTTTTATGATTTTAGTATAATTATTCAAGCATGCCATCACTTATATTTGAATGAGGAACATGGTACAAGTGTTATTTATAGACTTTTAGAGTCATTGGAGTTCTCATTTCAGTTTACGCTCATGTTTACACGGTATTTTTGTAAGTTAGTTTCTAACTTATGGTATTTTTATGTATGTAAAGTGGTAAGAATCATCCAATATAACCATGTTTTATTTTAAGCCTATTTATTTGATATTCCCATACCATGCCTAGTCATGACAAGCATCAATCATGAATATTTGTCACATATAATGATTGCCATGTCATGAAGTAATGCCATGAGATAAGATTAAACTATCATGGTAACTCTATAAGACAAGATCAGGATATCATTGTAACTCCATGAGATAATATATTGTGGGAACCCCACGAGATAAGATATCATGGTAACCCCATGAGATAAGACCTCTAAGTAACAAGATCTCATGTTCATAGAAGCATGTCATGTTTATGTCAAGTCATATTATTTCCATGTCAAGTCATGTCATGCATATGCAAGTCCATGCCACAAAGCATACATGTCATATTACTATCATATATACATTTTCATACTGTTGGTAGCTAAGGAGCTTTACTTGCTAAGATTTTTTAAATGTCACTTGTTTAGTAATGAGTCCCACAACCAACTGGATGAGGTTAAGTAGGCCACGGAGGACACTCGAGGAGCTTATGGAGTCGATCCTCCAATTCCTAGATTATATTTTGGAGATCATTACCAAGCTGCATGAGCGACTTAGTATTTAGTTCAATAGTTTGTATTTTATTTCTGTACTTATGGAGTATTGTCTCCAGTACATATTTTGATTATACATTTATTGGATAACTTTTGGATATGTGAATATTTATGAAAATATGTTTATGTTTTTGGAATTAGCATTATGGTACAGTAAGTATTGCTCAAAAAAAATCCATGCAAATACTGCATATTATTATAAGCATGCTAGGTACATTGCATTTTTAGCTTCTAGGACTTTGGTTTATGGGCTTTATTTCTACAATGTAACCCTAAGTTCCCTCTGTATAAAGTATTCTTCCACCATAAACGAAGATTATCAATAAAATTGAGGTGCCTTTCATCTTCATGCAAAACATATTTTGATTATAGATTTATTGGATAACTTTTGGATATGTGAATATTTATGAAAATATGTTTATGTTTTTGGAATTAGCATTATGGTACAGTAAGTATTGCTCAAAAACAATTCATGCGAATACTGCATATTATTATAAACATGCTAGGTACATTGCATTCTTAGCTTCTAGGACTTTGGTTTATGGGCTTTATTTCTACAATGTAACCCTAAGTTCCCTATGTATAAAGTATTCTTCCACCATAAACGAAGATTATCAATAAAATTGAGGTGCCTTTCATCTTCATGCAAAAAAAATATATGGAGATGAGATGTCTCAAGCTTACCTATCAGAATGATCAAGTGAATGTTTCAATCATATTTTGAGCATTTCAAGATTGTTCAACTGGAAGCAATTGGTTCATGTAGAACCTTGGAGGCATTTTCAGCATGAATGCAAGAATAATCATATTGATGCGACCAAATTCATTTCACAACTAATCATTGTGAAAATGTCAGTTTATTAAACATGTTGTAGTTATTTTTATTTGAATTTGAAACTTAATGTAATCGCCCTCCATTTACAACAAAGTTACAAATAACTATAAAAAATTTGTACTTGTATCATCACTCATTTCCGAAACACAGAAGATAAGAGATGTAGATGATGGCCATATTAATGAACGTGGAAATTGCTCAAACCACTCAACATTTGAGTCGGATTTGGCTTCAAAATCAAACCCTGCTGGGCTAAATTATGATCAATATTCCTGTATCTAGATAGGAAGATTCCCTCCTGCATCAATTAATGCACATTTTATTTGTTAATTACTCAAATATTTTCACTCTTGATCTTATGATATGCAATTGAGCACCACCTTCTTCATCATCCATGACATCACACCTAAATAAAATTTAGCATAAACAAGAAAGTTTTGGATCACATTTGATGTCATCTTTTTAGATCATTTGCACCCAAAAGCTACTTAGCCTGATTTAAATTTTTTGCCCTGGATTTTAGCTTGGTTTGATTATTAATTAGGCCGGCCATATGATCCTTTTTAGAGTCTTCAACTGGTAATTAGAAACTTTCATCAATGTCTTTTTTTTCTTCTTCCGGTTGTTAGCAATGAATATTACTACAAAATTGGACATTTCAATGATCCCATATAACTATTGTGTTTATCTTCTGTGCACGTGTATGACCAAAGGGACCCATAATGCGCCAGCAGTGAGACTTAAGGAGTAGTAGAGTAGTAGTACTACTCCCTCAGCTTCAAAGAAAAGCAAAAAATTCCTTATAGAAAATATAAAATATAATAGAAATTGAGATAAAAAAGAGAAATCTAGAGAAGTTTGAAATCTTGAATCTTAAATTTGAATGTAGTCTTCATAGTTAATTGATCGCCGATTAGATGATGAAAATGGCCTTAGTAATGAAGTGACTGGCAATTGGAACATCAAATATGAAGTTATGATCAACAATGGATTAATAATGGGCCAAAACCAACAAAGAGCTAATAATAGGCTAAAAGATTAAGCCAACAATAAGCTAAATATTGTCTTGGTTAACTATGAAACCAAAAATGGGTTTGAGGCTTCAAGCAATGCTCACAACAAACTAAAACTCAATAAAAGTGCTCGCAGCTAATAAAGATACTCTAAATGTATGGATTTGAGACGACATGATTGAACAAAGATGAAAATCTTGTGAGAAGTAAAGGTAGCAATATACTTAAGAAAAAAAGCACACAGGATCGAGCCTGACATTAGTCTAAAGGTTTTAACACCATGATAGAAAATATAAAATATAATTGAAATGGAAATAAATATAAGAGAACGAGGGAGAAAGGCTGTTTGGACTACATTTATTTATTTAATTATTATCTGATTTGATGTCATAATTATCATATCAAGAAATTTTATTTTTAAAGATATTTACCCTATATAATCTCTACGTAATTTTATGAATTATATCCAACATCCCTACAGTTAAACCTGAAATATGGTAGGGTCTTACTTAGGTCATTTCAACCACGCATCTCTCATCCCTAAGAAGAAATGGAAAAGATCCAGCACAGTCATGTAGAAGTAAGAGGACTCAAGCTTCATGTAGCCCAGATTAATGTCACCGGTATGACCCATATGCTTATATATGTTTCACTTCGTTCAATTTTAATTTTCTGCTTTCTATGATGATGATCATGAATGGTTTTTGGAAGGTGAAAAGGCAGTATTGTTCTTGCATGGGTTCCCTGAAATATGGTATACGTGGAGGCACCAGATGATTGCTGCTGCAAACGCTGGTTACCGAGCAATATCCATAGATTTCAGGGGCTATGGACTGTCTGAACAGCCAGCTGAGCCAGAAAAAGCTACTTTCAAAGACCTTGTTGATGATGTTATTAGCCTTCTTGACTCTCTGGGAATCAATAAGGTAATATTGAGCCATTCATTTCACTTCCCTGCTAAACTACTGCTTGAATATCTGATTCGAAAACAAGAGAGCAACTTCCTTGTTAGTGGTCAGAGTCATATGCCTTGGTAATGGTGTCTCTGCTTGAATGAATTTCTGCTCAACCCATCCATACCTGCTTACTGCGCCGTTTCATTAGTAAGCAAGTCTTTAAACAACAACAACAACAACAATCCTAGTCAAATCCACCACTCCTCCTATACTGTAGAGTTTCTGAAAGTTTGATCCATTCTTGAAATCAGAGGAAGATATCATTTATTTGTTTTTGTTTTCGTAGCAGCAAATAAATCATTCCAAGCAACGTCACAATCATATGCTGCCAAGTTGTTTTAAAATTCAACTTAGGCTTCATTTTGTCAATTGTGGTGCATTATTCCTATTGACAAAATGCACATTCACCGATGGAATTGACCTCAACTGGGATCTTATCAGTGAACCTGTGAGGTCCATAATTGAGGGTAAGATGTGACTGCCAAAATGTCCCATAGAACCACTTTACCGTGTAGGTAAGACTTGAGAGACAGATTGAAAACATCTAGTAAGTTGGACAGTTTTTCATCACCTAAGAAACTTGGGTTTCCGACTCATTTTGTCAATCTCGCTTTCCATCTAGATTGTATTCATTCATAATTCTTTTAGAAATAACAAGTAATAATAAGATAATGACTTGAGAAGCGTGGCAGGCTTTTATTGTTGGGAAGGACTTCGGAGCGATGCCGACATACCTATTAGCAGCTGTCCACCCACAAAGGGTGACAGGCATCATAACACTAGGTGTTCCTTTCTTAGTGCCTGGTAGTTCTGAATTCAAGAATCATCTCCTTCCTGAAGGCTTCTATGTATCAAGGTGGCAGGTATATGTAATAATTTTGACCTAAACATGGAAGTCTTCAAATTAACTCTAGTCATAATATCCTAAAGAGAGAAGATATTTGCAATCATGAATTGTGCAACTCTCGTATAATCGCTTTAAAAAAAGTGAATAAAATATCGACCCACATGAAAAAATTAATTTTTAATAGTGAATCTTACTCTTTTTCAAAGCGATTACACGACGTTTACGCACTTCACGATTGTATGTAGAATTACTCTATTCTAAAATACATGCTTAAAACTCAAAAATACTATGAATACTGTCATATTGACACAAAAACGTGTGTATCATTGCCAATTCATATAAATAATACTAGGAGCCAGGGAGGGCAGAAGCGGACTTTGGCCGGTTTGATGTGAAGACAGTGATAAGGAACATTTACACTCTCTTCTCGGGAAGTGAGGTACCAGTAGCAGCCAAGGATCAAGAAATCATGGACTTGTATGACCCATCTACACCTCTTCCACCGTGGTTCTCCGAGGAAGATCTCTCAGTCTATGCATCCTTATATGAGAAATCTGGATTGCGATTTGCATTGCAGGTTCCATACAGGTAAAGAAAAGTCCACCCAAGTAGTTAGGCATTGTTAAGGCCTCGTTTGTTAATTTCTATGAACAAGAGAGAAAGGAAACCGACAAAATCAAACCAAACAACCTAACCTTATTAGATTTTGATAAAACGGAAAAAATCTCCCAAAACTATTGACATTCAAGACATTTTTTTGCTTGTTATTCCTTAATTTGGTGCAGATGCTTGAGCGATGGCTATGGTATAACTGACCCAAAAGTCAAAGCTCCCTCGCTGCTAATTATGGGTGAGAAGGACTATGTCTGGAAATGTCCAGGTATAGAGGACTGTATAAGGGGTGGGGCCATGAAGCAGAATGTACCTGATTTAGAAATCACATTCGTAACTGAAGGGAACCATTTTGTTCATGAACAACTTCCACAGCAGGTGAATCACCTCATCATCACCTTCCTCGACAAGCATAGTGCCTGATGAGGATACTCTACCCTGAGCTACAACAATAAATCCGATACTTTTGAAAAATATATTACCTACATGCCATATGCTAATGGTTCGTCTAAATTTCATTTTTGCATGGGAATAAGCACCATAACCTCTTTCAATTACTCTTTCAACTGTGTGTACGAATACTTTAAAAACAATGCATATGGTGTATGTTAGTGTCCAGATTAGTAAGGTGGCACCAACACACTCTTGCCTGCATCTTGATAACAAAGAAGTGTATATTGATTAAAAGATAATTATTCATGAGAGAAGATATTTGCAATCGTAAATTGTATAACCGCTGTGTAATCGTTTTGAAAAAAATGAATAAAATATAAAATCCACATAAAAAAAATTAATGTTTTAATAGTAGAGCATACTCTTTTTCAAAACGATTACACGACGTTTACGCACTTCACGATTGTATGTAGAATTACTCGTCCAGGGACAAACACAGAAAAGACATGCGCAAAGCATAGAAAACATGGCACACATGAAAAGAAAATAAGCAAATTGTGAACCCAAAATCCAAGTAGAAACCATGTCAAACACTTCTAGGTTTGGATAAGCTCATCGACATTGCATATGCATCTGAAAGTGTAAACACCGTTTAACGCCATTGTAACAGCAGCTTAAATAAGAAACACAGTAATGACAACAATTTAGGAAGGAATGACTCCGGATGTTGTTATATGATGCATAGACATCATCATCATATTTAGAAGCTTTGCCGACATCTCTCGAGCATAAAATGCATCAAGTTTAAAGCTTGCACAGGTAAACTCAAAATCAGCTTGTTTAAAGAGGTAAAGTTTAACTTGAAATTCCCACTAGGAAATAACACGATTGCAACGGTTAGAACCAAAATTTGATCAGATTACATATACAAGAACTGAATATTGTGAGCAAACTAAATTTTTATACATAAGGCCTCCCTTCCATTGTATAAATATTTTTAGAGATCATAAGCTGGAAATTTAGCCTGAGAGGGATCAATCAAGTCAAGAAAAAGATAAGCCATGCCTCCAGTCCCTTCAAACAATGAGTAGGGGTTATCACCTCCATGCATCTCTCCCTCTGCAATGAGTTTGTGGGCTCTGTCGAGTAGAAAGCAAGAAAAAGCTTTAGCCCTGTATAAGAACTCAACATTGCCTGTAAGTTGGTAAAGTGAGAGGAACACATATGCATTCCCACTAATGCCATGACAAATCCCAACTCGCTTGAGCAGCCCGCGGTTCCACACTAACTCTGCTGCATCTGCAGCTGCTTTCAGAAATTCATCATCTCCAAAAACCTGAGCGCACATAATAGCTTTAATTCAACAGAATGCAATTAATAAAAGAGCGGAGGAAGGAAAGAATATCAGAACAAGATGCTGATTTTTTTTCTTATAAGTTAGGAACAAGACTCCAATTTAAGTTCACTCATAAAGGGAAATACAAGAATAAACCTTTCGTTAATAAGATAATTACACCAGCAATCTTCTCTTAAGTTAACCAACTTAAATTGTTCAGGCCAAAGAATTAGAAAAATTGAAGGTGCTACATTATTGAGACAAGTGAACATACAATTAAGCCAAGCAAGTGTTTGAAACCGCACTACAAGGACTTAAGTTGTTCAACATATAGCCCTGAGCATGGCTTTGACTGCAGGAATGGGATGCACCCACGGTGGGAGCCCCCCTTGACCTTTCATGTCCAGCCTAATTATGGCTGGACGTTACAATTGCATTGAAGTCGGCCACTTCATTACAAGATGAGAGGCTGGCCTTTAAAAGCCAGCAAAGGGGGCACAGACAAACAAGCTCATGGAGAGCTCCTTCCGTTTTGTCCATTGTTCTAATTTCTCTCTCAACTATCTTAATTCTCTCTAGCCTAGCATTTATGCTGTAGAATTTGTTAGTCTTGCTCTGGTATTACCACAGCACACACCACCATTGACAAGAATGATTTCGGACAAAAAACGACCGTGGAACAATGGCACTTGATCTATGATTTGCCACTCGAGGTAAATGCTTCTGCTATGTACTCTGATCTATTTTTTCTACTTTGGTATCAGAGCCAAAGTCGGTTGTTCCCAATTTAAATTTTGATAGTATTTTTTTCCCAAAATTTTTTGAGATGCTTTGTGTATGCTGGAATTTTTTTTCCTTCCTGAGTGCATGAGGCAGCACAGTTCTAACCATACCACGTGAGAGGTGGTTTATGTAACGTTCGCGACTTGATGGATGCCGAGCATTGTTAATGCAACCAAAGGACCGCGGCACAGGCGGCGGCATGCACTGGAGGGTACTGTGCAACCCGGTGCTACGAGCGCTGTAGGAGACACTAGTGCACACCGCATGGGTGCTGCAGTGCATGGGTGGCATGTCCATCACCTCAGTGCTGCGGCACCAGGTGCTGATGCTGTGGACCAAGCAGGGCAGTACACAGCATTGTGATGGTGTGCATTGCACCCTTAAGCATCAATGGTGCATAGTGTGCAGAGCTCGCAACGTGGCTTGCAACTTGCTCCGTCACACGCAGAGCTGAGTGCACCGTGATGGAACAGCAATCGGAAGCAGCAGCACTGCCATGAAGGGCTGCTCTACAGCACAACTGAGAGCAGAGCTATCAGCAGCACTGTGCTGCATCGCTCATGGCTCTGCCCGCACCAGCGTGCTCCGTTGCTCATGGCTCTGCCCATACTAGTGTGCAGCGCCATACGTGGAGCAGCGCAGCACCAGTTGGTTGCAGCACCAGTTGGTTGCAGCGCCGAACGTGGGTCTGCACAGCATCAGCTAGGTGCAGCAACACAAGTGGCATTACGCAGCACCAGATGGGTGAAGCGCACTGCCCATGGTGCTGCGCATAGGCAGCGCCTGTGCAACGCTGCCACAGTGCAGTGCTGCACACTGATGCTTGGGGCAGCGCCGCCATGGCGCTGCACTGCTGCTACAAATTGTGGCATTGCCATTAATGGCCGCCGCACTGCAACCAGTAGAGGCCAGAAATCTTCTTCCGTTACAGGTAACCGTTGGGTGGAGGAAGATGAACAGTGAGGTTCCCTTTTTTGTGATGAATTTGGGCTATGGGCTACAAATGGATTAAGGCCTGTTTTTTTTGGTCTGGACTCGAAACGGGCTAAGGCCTATTTTTTAAATCCTTCTAAAACCGGCCCATGTGATGTTTTTGGTTTATTTGAGAAAAAAGGACTCCAGGCGGAGTGGGCTGTAAGCTCAACAATTAGAGGCCCAAGCAGGAGCTGGGTGCGCAGGAAAGGCATGGCCCACTGGCTGTGGCCGAACCCAATGGAACTGGATGCACAGGGTAAAGCTCAAAATTTTTGGGGATAATGCTTGGATAGTGGTTTGAACCCAAGAACTCCTAGCCCATACCAATAAGCTTGACTGTTAGGCTACAGAAACTTCGCTATGGATGCTTAAAACTTACATTATATTATTTATACAGCATGGAATTGTGCCATGATCTGTCTTTCTGAAATATTTTTTGGCATGTATATCTAATATTCCATCATTTTGAGCATGTGATTATTATTTATGTAGGCATTTTATTTATGTTCTAAGTTGCCTAAATTGCCATTTTTGTGGATAATGGAATATTTTTGGGCTAAGTGTCATTACATGTAAGTATGAGTTTATTTTATCATTAGTATATGTTAGGCTAATTTTAGGAATTAGTCTTCAAATTTTTAGGATGTGGTAAGATCGAGGATCAAGTAGCCCGAGTATGTACAGTCCAGGCTTATGATTAGCCCATCTTAGAATAAATTCATTTTGCATGTGACTAACTCGGTAGATTGTTTATCCTAATGGGGGAGTATGGTTCAGATTGATTTGGAATTAATCTCTCATACGAAAAAAATTTGCACAAAAATGAAGTTAAAAATTAATAATTAGACATTGTGGCGCAAAAGATGATTGGGAAGCTTAGTGAATTTTCGATCTTGCGACGTGTGTTAATTATTTTTGTTCTAATTTAGATTGATATGGCAAATTTCTTATATATGTGTGCAATTAAAAGCGCATAGGATAGTAACTTTGAGATAATCGAGAAGAAAACCTAGAGATTGGGTATGCAACTTAATTGGTGCATTGATCTCCTCCATGATCAATAGTTGGAAACAAATGACAATTCTTATGAGTGTCAAATAACCTTTGACCATTATTGTTGTAAAAACCTCTAAAAGGTCTTGAGTGAAATTGTAAGTACGCGTGGAACGCATGCACTACAATTTTCATAGAAGTGGATTGACTAACACATAAAACTAAACCACTATTTTACCTTTGAGAATCTTATGGGTAATCACGTGTGATACCCCATATGATAAGAATACGGGTAGGTATTGTATAGAATCTCACATTGCTTGGGAAAGAAAAATTCTTACTCTTTATAGGATTCCAATAGGGATCTAATTGTATCATTGATTAGTCTTTTTGGAGTATAGGTCATGTGGTTTGGGGCATTCAAATAGTATCAGAGCATATCTCAACCAGAAATGTAGGACTTGAACCGTGTCACCTACGATGGACTAACCCAACGAGGAAGTTGGGAATTTAAGGGGGGAGATTGTGATACCCCAGATGATAAGAAAAAGGGTAGGTGATGCATGGGATCCCACATTACTTGGGAATGAGAAGTTCTTGCTCTTTATAGGATTCCAATGGAGCTCTAATTGTATCATTGACTAGTCCTTTTGGAGTATAGGTCATGTAGTTTGAGCCTTCCATTGGGGCGTTATATCATAGAACTTGTGCGTTTTTTGTAATGCAAGGATTCATTACTCTCATATTTAAGATTGAGCAATTATAATCTTAACGCAACTTCGATTAACCCACATATAAGTAGATACTCTCTAAAACTTGCCAGTATGTCTGGCTAGTGAGAACATTAGTTGAATGTGCAAAAGTGTTGAAGACATTCTTGACTAGCACATTGATTTAAAATGTTTTTTCAGTGCCCCTCTTTGTGGTACTAGTACTAGTAATGTTGCTCAAGTCTTCTTTATCTCTCGCGAGGACAAGTAGGTCTTTGCAGATATATGAACATTTGAGCACCCTTGAGAGTAATGTAATACCAAGCACCTTAGAGGTTTGCATGGTAACTGAGGCAAAGTTTGAATAATTAGGTTGGACTTAATTAAGCCTAAAAATCTTGTTCATGGTTGCATTGATACAAGATAGATTTTAGGCTAAAATAATTTCTCGCAAAATTTTCTCTCTCCCCTATAGTGGAATGAAAAATAAGAAAATATTAAGCGAGAAATAAGGATATATCGCTAGTTAGCTGCTAAAACTTCAGATATTGCATTTGTTGCACAAAATGATGTTTTTTGTGCATTTGATGCAATATTAGCAAAATTTATACCTAAATTGATTTAAGACTCATTGAATACAGTGGTGTTAGTAAGAATTTCAAGAGATTTATATGTTGAATGGTCACTTATTGGCTTAGTGATATTATTTTTCGAGTAGAGAGATGACATACTACAAATTTGTCATTAAGGCATAGGATGATGGGTGTGAAACTTGAGAAATTGAATGTTTTCTCGCTAATTTGATTGATCTCTTTTATTTAGCGGAGTCGACGAGAAAAGGCAATATGAGCATTTTCTATATTAAAGTTCCTACACATGCACATTAAGGACATGAAATAAGAAAATGTGTCTCATTATATAAAGGGGATTCCAAATAGATTTTTTTGTTTTTTTAATAGGAAGGAAAATATATTTTTCATATAAAATATTCTAAATTGCAATTGTATGAGCTATATGATGAGGGAAATTATCTCGCAATGTTATGACTCGCTGAGAATAGAGTTATAAGAGCATTTGTGGTGAAGTGGTTATATTTTTGCCAAAATTTAGCTAGAAAATTCACTTTTCTTATTATAGCTAGCCGATTTTGTCAGTCAAGTGAAAGTAAAAGTTTAAATTTTGGTTTGGGATGGGATCGTGGAGTACAGGTCCAAATAATTCATATACATGTATTAGATTTTGTTGTCCAATTAAATGGTTTATTCACTAAAAGAATAAAGTAAAAAAAAAAAAAAGGACACAAAAAATGAAAGCTAAAAATCGTAGCCTCAGGTTCCCTGTTTTGGGTCTTTAATAAAAAGGGCCAAGTTTATTGAGTCTAGTCTTTAAATACTTGCAAAATAATAGACAAAAAAAACATAGAACAACAAAAAGAGGGAGAGCAAAGAGAAAAAGAACTACCATGCTAAAACATTTGTAACAAAATAATGGTAAAAAATAAATAGCCCCCTGGATTCACTAGCCATATTTGGCCAGCCCAAATAACCAACAATAAAATCACTATTGATTTAGCTAGTTTGATACTTGATGTATTTTGAACTCACTAGCCAAACTTTGGCTGGATTTTAACTTTGGCTAGTTCACTACAAGTGCTCTAAGTCAATTATGGCGCAAAGCAGTTGTTACATCGCACTTGGTCTGATGTAATATGGTGTTACAGTCTTAATTTAGGCATGTCGCCCTTAGATCAAGTTCATTTGTCGTTTAATAAAGCTGAGTGATTGTGTTATTATTTTTGTGCAAATGTGAATTCAATTATGATGAAAATATGGAGAATCTAAACTTGAATATTTTTTTGTTTAGTCAAGAAAATCACTCATATTTTCGGAGTGTGGGGTATTGTGATTTGTGAATTTTATTACCACTTTTTTTTTTTTTTTGGAAAGAACATTTTATTCCACTTTACCTTAATATTAATATTTTCAAATTTTTTTTATAAAAGATCGCCAAAAATAGCGAGAGTAATTCACCAATAGTAGAAGTATAGTTTTAAATGAGGGTGTACCGCTAATAATAGTGACTCCCAGAAATTACTAGAATATAAAATCCTCATAATTAGCATGGTAGTAATATAACAATATTCTCTTGTCACTTAAAGACTATAAGAGAATATATGTAATATGGCTTAGCTAAAGGTATTTAATTCACATAGTAGGAGTCCTAACATAGAGTTTTAGATTCACTTCACTTATATGATCCAACCTAGAGTTGTTGATCTGATTACTAAAGGAAAAGTAGAGTTGATAGAGGAATAAATCCATCTCTTTGAACTAAGTAAGTTGCCTTTAGATAACCATTGATCACACATTTATTGGAACTTCTATGAAAGTAGTCAAATAGTTGATTCTCTTAGGAGAATTAAATGGTTAGTTTTGTAATGTTTAATGCGTGTAGTACTTTGAGCACATGATCGTTGCTTGTACTATTTTGGTACAAAACACAAATAAATATTGCTAGTACTATTTTCATGCAGCGTGAACAGATACCCAATGAACCTAACCGTTATTATTATCGACCTATTGAATAAAATGGATTCTTTGGACACTGACTGTTGACAATCCTAGGAAAGCGTCCTCCTAAGAGAGATGTTGATCTATTGTCTTAAATTATAAATTGTCGCTTAATGAGTGGCTTTCCACACTATGAGGTTGTGGACATGAATTTGTGAAAAGTAGCTTAGGCTTCATGTCTTGTGAGACTGTTTACAATAAAAACAATTTATATGAGCTCTTGTTCAAAATACATTGACAATTATTGAGATGGTGAATAACAAAGAATCTTTATTTGACTATACTATTTGGTGTTTCAATTATGGTTTGCTCATGGGAGTTAGAGCTTGAGATTTCATTAGAGGGTAAATATGGCTTATTTGATTAAGTGAGTTCGTGATGCTATTTGGACAAGTCATTAAGAGTAATGGCTAGACTGTTGTGATTGTCCTTAGGGGCAACAACCCTAATCACTTTACCCTTAGGCCTCATTTGTTTTCAGAAATGAGTTGAAATTAAAGTTAAAAAGTTAAATAAAATATTGTTAGAATATATTTTTTAATATTATTTTTGTTTTGGGATTTGAAAAAGTTGAATTATTTATTTTATTTTGTATGAGAATTTGATAAAGTTGTAATAATGAGATGAGAGGTTTTCAAAGTTTTCAAAGTTTTGAGTTTTAGTCTTGAAAGCAAACCAAGCCTTAATTAAAAATAAAGATTGATTATCTCTCATGTTGTTGTTAAGTACAAGAGATTCATATGAAACCCTAAAGTTGTGAATTAAGTTTGTTAAATGATATTTGTGGTTACCTTGTAGATTCTTAAAAGTCACAGTTGGATTTGCTAACTAGAATCTAAGGCCTTGTTTGTTTTCGAAGATGAGATAATATGAGATGAGATGAGTTGAGATTAAAATTAAAAAATAAAATAAAGTATTATTAGAATATATTTTTTAATATTATTTTTATTTTGAGATTTGAAAAAGTTGAATTGTTTATTTTATTTTGTATTGGAATTTGGGAAAGTTGTAAGATTAGGTGAGAGAAGATGAGATAAATTTGAAAAAGTTGAATTTTTTATTTTATTTTGTATTAGAATTTGAAAAAGTGTAATGATGAAATTGAGATGAGATGAGATGTTTTTCGAAAACAAAAGAGGCCTAAGGTTTATATTTTGTGGACCCTAAGTGAGATTCACGATAAATTGTTAACTTTATGGTTGTGCAAAGACTTTTTATATATAAAAGCACTCTCTTGGTAAGTACATGTTTTTTGGAAAGTTACTGCACATCAGATTGCACATGGAAAGAAATGGTCCTAAAACACCATTTGAGAGTTGTGGTTTAATTATTTGTAGTTGAACATATAATTTCTCTCCCTCTTGTAACAACTTGCCGTGCACATGATAGTGATGTATTCTATGATCATGTGGCCTAGCTGTAAGCATTTTGTGAGCACACACATTCACCATGAATTTTGGGGTTATGGTGAAACAAAGTATGTCGACAAGCTTAGATCAGCTTACTCACACGAGTGACGGCCTCTGGCACTTAGGTAGCGAGCGAAGATGAGACATTGTATCCTTTGTTACTTATGTAGCATATAGAGATGATTGACACAAATATAGATGTCACATTAGCTAGGCTAAGATGAGGTCTTTGTCATTTTTTAAGACCATATATGGATATCCCACAATCCATGTAGCCTCTGTTTAGCCAAATGAAAGATCCTTTTTGGCGCTTTGAATAGCGAGCAAATGAAGGGACTCAAGTTAAGTACTGAGATAGCGACTAGACTAATATGTTCGCGGTGTATTGAGATTAGACGTACGCTCTTTTTAGAAAGAGAATTCCACTAAAGCATGTATTTCATACTACATGTGCTTTTACGACCAACCATAAGAAGAGAGTGAATGGATTCTTGCTTCCTCACCGTGTGAGTCATGTAGATCATAATCGATGACCTTAATTTATTTCTACCCTTAGGAGACCTTTGACTCTGTCACGAAGTTGAGGTTTTAGTGCATGCTTGTCTATGACCATGAATGATGTGGTCTAAAGAGACATTGATGGGAAAGCAACTGGAATAAAGCTGAATGACATGAGGGTGAAGGGAATACTATTTTGTAAACATCAATATTGTGTTTGTACTCACTGCTGACAAGTTATGTTACTTTTTGGAAGTTGCGACGTAGTTGTAGGTACATCATGTTTTATAGAAATTGAGTATTGCTCTAGTCATTCAGACTCGAGAGGGATTAAGAATACTTAATCTGATGTGACCAAATGAGTCGGGACATAACGAGACACTTTTAGGGATGTTGCTATGCTAGTCTTCTGTCAAAGAGATTCGGTATAATGCTCCCATTTTTTCTTTTATAAGTGTGATCGATGGTCACAAAGCCTATTTGCCAGTATGAACAAGATTGAAAACACATTGAAAGATGCAAACCTGAGGTCTTACCCACTGTGTGTGAGTGGGAGATGCAAGAATGGGTCACAATGGGAGCACCCCTTGGCCTTTCATGTCCAGCCTAATTATGGTTGGACATTACAATTGCATTGAAGTGGCCATTCATTACAAGATGAGAGGCTGGCCTTTTAAAGCCAGCAAAGGAGGGCACGGACAGAAAAGCTCATGGAGAGCTCCTTCCATTTTGTCCATAGTTCTAATCTCTCTCTCTCAACTGTCTTAGTTCTCTCTACTCCGGCATTTAAGCTGTGAAATTTATGAGTGTTGCTCTGGTACACTCCATCATCGACGAGCATGATTTCGGATTAACAACAACGTCCATGGAACAGCCGCACTCTATCTATAATTTGCCACTCAAGGTAAACGCTTTCGCTATGTACTCTGATCTAGATTTCTAACATTGACAATCTATAGGAGTACAAAACTAAGTTTGCAACGTATCAAGGGCTTCACAAGCTTCACAGTAGACGATCATAATTTCTTTTTATTCACTTCTATAGCATAGTTAATTCTCTTATTGAATAACTATTAACCATAAATTCTTACCTTGGCTGCTTTGACAAGCGTGAGGGCAACTCCAGGAGCTCCATGACACCAATGCACAAGAGCATCTTTGTTTCTATCCCCTTCACTAACGAGGTAGTTGCCACTGGGGAAGCGATTATTAATCATGTACCTAAGAGTCCCCTTTACATCCTCAGCCTCATCCGGTTTCAAATCCATGTCCATCAAAACATGCATTATCCCAGCCAATCCATGTGCAGCACCCCAATACTTTTCTCCGTACCATTCAAACATCAATGGGCATCTTCCTCTCTTAGCCAATGCTCTTCCATTCTTGATGATTTCATTCACAACTGCACCCTAGACATGTTTAAAAGAAATCACTACCATTCCTATTGAAACAACAAAAAGGATCTCAAATAATTTAATAAATTGGAATGTAAGTCTTACAGTGTACGTAGAAGGAATTGTCCCCACACCAATATGTTTGTTTATGAACGAGCATGCCCATAAGAACCCAGCTCTCCCATATAACAACTCATCAGGTAGATCTCTTGGCAGCTTAATCTATACTCGAGTCATTCCAAGGATTGCAACCGACAACAAAGGAACAAAAATGCTCAATATTGTTCAACCATTGCCTCCATTAGTGAAAATTCAAAACAAAGTACCTCTCTAAATTGAGCCAAATAGTCATTAAGCAGCTGCTCATCACCAGCGTGCTTTGCCACCACTGCCCCAAGTGCACATACACCAGCTCGCCCACATAGAAAAGTCACATCTCTTCCATCAATGCATAAAATAATCACCATCACTCAGGTAAGCTTCTTCAAAAACTATAACGCAAATTACAGACACCCTCCCTGTAATTAGGAATAATTACAAATCCTCTCCGTGTCCTTTGGAAACCACCACCAAACCCCTCTTTGGTACGGAGTAAAACAGAATCTTCATCTTTCCCATCCCAATTGACGGATTATCACATGCTATACGTACGTGTCATGAATAATCATCAATTAGAACGGAGAGATAGATGATTTCATCTTCTAGCAAACCACAGGAGATTTAGTGCTAGTTTTCAACCGAAAAAGAAATTATTTGTAATCAAACCTAAAAGCAAAAAAATATCGTTTCTAATTTTTCTAATCGATATCTCATAAGTTTCATCCAAACCCATTAGACATACATATCTAGATACACACATACACACAGAGTACCTAGAATGGAAAGAAGCAGAGTCACAAGCCTTAACAATCTGACCGCAGAGAGCAAGATCATTCTTGTTGTTAGTGACTAGGTAAGCTTTGAAAAGAAAAAAAGCAGTCCCAAGAGTTCCACAATACAGCGTAAAGTCTTGCATGTGTTGCCCAGTCATTCCCCACGTCTCCAACAAAATCTGAAATAAAACGACATACACTTGATAGGCGTGGAATAAACTCAAGGAAAACGCTTCACAAATAGAGGCGAAGTGAGAGAGTTGTATACAGTTTCTTTGAGGTCCAAAGCGGTGCGTTTAAAGCGCTCAGAGAGAGAATGGTAGGGGATGGAGAGGAGCTTCGTTAGAGAGTCAAGGGCTGCAGTACTGACAACTGGCTCTTCTTGTTCTTGGGTTTCAGTTGTTGATTCTGCTATGAAGTCTGGCATCACATTTGGGAAGAAGCGGTCGCCCATTTCTCTGCTTTGTGCAAAATTCAGTGGCTCGAACTTTCAGTGTAGAGAGAGAGTGGGAAGTCGGGCTAAAGGTCGCTATTTAAGTTCTGTACAGTGTTTTCTCAAAAAAAAAAAAAAAGTTCTGTACAGTGGGGATAAAATGAATTAAGATAAAAATTTAAATTTAAATAAAATATTATTATAAAATTACTTTTTAATATTATTATTTTATAATTAAATTATTTCTTATATTTTTTATAAAAATTTAAAAAAAATAATAATTAAATAAAATAAGATGAGATAAATTATGAATCATTCTAAAATTTTGTCTGGAAAGTAAGTTAAAATAATATGAATTAAGATAAAAATTAAAAATTAAATAAAATATTATTTTTTAATATTATTATTATTAAAAAATTTTAAAAATTAAATTATTTATTATATTTTATATATAAATTTAAAATATATATAATAATAAAATAAAATTAGATAAAACAATTTAATTATCCAAACGGTCAAACAGAGCACCGACATGTTCAAAGGATTGGAAAGCGGAGCCGACTCTTGTTCTACAAGCTCGTTACACGTTGCTAAGGCCTCGTTTGTTTTCAGAGATGAGATGAATTATTTATTTTATTTTGTATTGAAATTTGAAAAAGTTGTAATGATTAGGTGAGAGAAGATGAGATGAATTTGAAAAAGTTGAATTGTTTATTTTATTTTGTATTGGAATTGAAAAAAGTGTAATGATGAAATTGAGATGAGATGAGATGAGATGAGAGTTTTCTGAAAACAAACCAGACCTAAGCTTTTTCTCGATGTGGCAGACTTTTCCAACAAGATTGAGGTATGATTTTCGTTCCATCTCATATTATTTTAATTTAATTTAATATTTAAAATATTATTTAAATGTAAATATTTTCAAACAAGTTATTATATATTTTCTAAACTTTCAAATAAAAAATAATTCAATATTTTAAAATTTTAAAATAAAAACTATATTAAAAAATAATATTTTAATAATATTTTAATTTTATAATATTTTTTATTAAACTTTTTTATCTCATTTTTCAAAATTTTAAAAAATACTTAACTCAAACTATTTTACAATTATTCACAAACCATATTACTATTATTCATAAAATTGTCATCTCATCTTATTTCTCAAGCATCTCCTGAGAGATTAAGGCTCTGTTTGGATACAAAAATGATTTCATCTCATCTCATCATTACAATTTTTTCAAAATTTTACACAAAATATAATAAATAATTCAATTTTTTCAAATTTCAAAATAATAATAATATAATGAGATTTTCCCCTCAAGGCCCAAGTGGCATCATCTGTGTGATCGTAATAAATCTTGCATGTTCTTTTCTTGCCTACAACAACCTATTTCAAACAACTAAGGAGAAACATGGGAGACACCATAGAAACAAGATTGAAAGAGCAATGCTACACAACCTCTCCAACCTCCACATATCACATTTTTTCAACTTTTTTAATTTTTTAATCTTTTTTTTTTAGTTTATTCTTTTTAAACTAATTCAATTCTTCTATTCATTATTCTATTAAATATTTGATAAAAGAAAAAATTAAAAAAAGTGTGGTGTGTGAAAGTTGTGTGAACAGTAGGAGGTTTTGTAGATTTTTTTCGCCCAGAAAACCCCAACGGGAGCAAAATGGCAAGGCGAGATTTAGCGACACTGAGCACATGGGATCCCAGAACACGTAGGCAGGACCTAACAAGGAAGATGAGCAGACACATATGTAGGACGAACTCCGCAGCCTCAGAGGGAAATACGAGGAAATAGCAAGGAAAATGAAAAGTGGGTACGTCGTCAACAATGGACCAATTGCTCACGAGCACGGGTCTACCCTATACTGAAGAAGTACTGACAGTTCTTTTGCCTCCAAAGTTCAGAGTTTCCGCTATAGAAATATATGACCGAGGAAAGGATCCCCTTGAACACCTGGAAACTTTCAAGTTTCACATGACGTTGCATAGCTTCCCAAGGAAACAACTTGCAGGGCATTCCCACTGACCCTGAAGAGATCAGCACGTGTATGGTTTGGGTCACTAGTACCTAAATCGGTGGACAGCTTTGGCGAGCTAGCCAGGCTATTCCTAACTTAGTTCATGTCCAATCGGAAGAGGAGGCGTCCGGCTGCATACCTCATCACTATCAAACAAATAGAGGACGAAAGCCAGAAGTCCTAATTGGCCAGGTTCAACAAAGAGCGCATGACCACCGACGACCAAGACAAGAAAATGACCTTGGCGACGCTCCTAGGAGGGGTCTAGCTACACTCCCAGTTTATGGCAGAGCTAGCCAAATAAACTCTCACGACATTGCGGGAATTCATGAATCAGGTTGACAATTTCATCAACACGGAAGACATTTTCCGGGTGTTGACAATGCCACAAAGGAAGGAAGTGGAGGACGCAGAAAGGAAGGAGAAAGCCCAACCAAGGCCAAGCCCCATGAGAAATGAGAGAATGGCTCCCAGGAGAAGAGACGAGAGGAAGTCCCAGCAAAGGGACCTGCATCACGATACGACCAGCCCACATTCACAAGGAAAACGACCAGGAAATAATGTACCGCTACTACACGTACCATCGGTCCACCTCACACAACACCGAAGACTGCTTCTCCTTGGGAGGAAGGAAATAATATGCAAAACAGCAGAGGCGCCACCGCTCCCCGGCTAGAAGACAAAAGCAAAAGAGAATGGGAAGATCAAGGGAAAGGAGTCGGGACCAAGGTGACCGGTACAGGGGTAAATAGCCCTCAACGACTAGCAATAAGGGAGCCACCGCCAGGTCACCCCCATTCGCCACCAAGGCAACAACCCCCAATTGGGAAAATTCAAACCATAGCTGAAGGGTTCGCAAGCGGGGGTATAACCTCGTCGAGTAGGAACCATCACACTATCTGTCCTAGTGTGGAGTAGTCTCTGGACAGCCCTTGTTATAGTTGACTTCCTGGTGATGAAAACTCTGTCGACATACAACGCCATCATCGGAAGGCCCACCCTCAACAGCTTAAGCGTTTTCACGCCGACCTACCACCTCAAAATAAAATTCCTAACTCCCTAGAGAGTGGGGGAAGTCCGAGGAGAGTAGGTATCGGCAAGGGAATGCTACGTCCAGGAGTTGAAGCAGAAAGATGAAGGACTTGCCTTGGACGGCAACAGCGAAACAAGATAGGCCGGGCACCATTGAAAAAACCATGGCAGGCCTCCGTCTACACCTTGCCCTGCCAGTTTTAAGGGGGGAAGGGATGGTGCACGGCTTTGGAGAGAATGATGGACGACGACCTCCCGAGATCGGGATTTTGTGTCCCTTAATTTTGTAACGCCTCTTCATCTAGCTTGTACATTCCTTTTTATTTAATAAAATATGAATTTTCAGGACAATGCAAAACATCTGCTCCACGCTCTTATATTACCAGTAAGGCGCCAAAAATAAAAAGTGCGACTAATGAAATCTACGACAACAAGATCATCAACAAATTACCTCTTTGCGGGGCACCATAGAGAAAGGTAGGCCGAAGGGTTGTCTTATCTCTCCCGCGGTAGAGTGTGGATCAGTTTTTGGCAACCCAAAGATAAAAACTTACCTTATTTACGAACATCAACATGCAAGCGGGTGTGGGTCCAGTCACAAACTGCCCGAAATCACCTCCCCGCGGGACACTATAGAAAAAAGTCGGCCCAAGGGTGGCCTTATCCCTCCCATAAAGGGGAACGAGATCGACCCCACGGCCCTCCTGAATAAATTACCTCATCCTCCGCTGCAACAAAGAATGGGATCAATACCAACCTAACCCAACACTTACCTTTCCTGTGATATCAACGAGTAGAAACGGGTTCAGTAACAGACCGCGAGAACAACTTACCTCCCTGTGGGACTCAATAGGGAAAGGCCAGCCTAAAGGCGACCTTATCCCCTCCCATAGAGGAGAGTGGGTCCTGCCTTCGAGGCAGCCCAAAGAACTTACCATGCCTCCTATCATAGCAAAGAGCGGTCAACCAAGTTGCAGTCCGAATTTACCTCCCCATGGGATACCACAAAGAAAAGTAGGCCTTAAGGTTGCCTTGTCCCTCCTGCGATGGAGTGTGGGTTAGTCCTCAGTTACCCAAAATAAGAAAATATATATTCTTCATAAGTGTCAACAGGCGAGAGCGGATACAGTGACAAACAGCCCGAATAACTTATCTCCCCACAGGATACAAGGGGAAAGGTAGGCCTAAAAGGTTATCATGTCCCCCCAACGGAGGAGAACGGGTTTGCCCCTTACGGCAACTCGAAAACTTATCCCGACCTCCACTACGAGCGAAGAGTATGTCTAGCACTAGTCTAGCCCAAAATGTTACATTTCCCTGTGATGTCAACGAGTGAGAGTGGGTCTAGTAACTGACTACTCGAACAACTTACCTTCCTACTGAACTCAATAGGGAAAGGTCGTCCTAAAGCAGCCTTATCCCTCCCGCAGAGGAGAGTGGGTCTGACTTTCGTGGTAGCCCAAAAAACTTACCCTGACTCCTATCAGAGTGAAAGAGCGAATCGCCCCAATGGCGGCCCAAAGAAGTTACCTCCTTGGGGAACCAAAAAGGGGAGGGCTAATTTGATGTAGCCTGACCTCTCCCTAATGGAGTGCTAGTTTAAGTCTTACAACTATTCGGAATAAGAAGAATCTATATAAATGAAGCAAAGTCCCGCAAAAAGGCCACACAAGTGTCAGCAAGCAAGAAACAGACTAAGGTTATAAACTCTCCAAATACCAAGACAAAAGATGCAAGCAAGAGTAACAGTGGTACACAACAGAAGGTAATAAGCGTGAAATGATGCGGAAAAAAAAAAGAGAGAGAAAAAGTACAAGAAGAATTACAGTAAGAAAAATGCAGAAACCGTATAGCCGGATACACAAAATTGTTTTATTAATTATGCAGGATTACAAGGAACAAATTACGTCATAAATCCACAAAATTACAAGAAACAGGTTACATCATAAAACCACAAAACTACAAGGAACAAATTACATCATAAAGCCGCAAAGATACAAAGAATAAATTACATTATAAAGCTGCAAAGCTACAAGAAACAGGTTACATCATAAAGCCGCAAAGTTACATGGAAAAAATTACATCATAGGCCGCTCCTTATGCATGACTACAAGGTGCAAGTTACATTGTGAAGCTCACATATTCAACAAAACAAGTCTTAGTGTCGAACCCTAGACTGTAAAACAGCCAAGATAATCTAAAAGATCCATAAGATCTCACTGTTCTCGGACCCAAGGAAACCAAAAGGCCTAAGCTCAAAATCTCTAGATTGTTTCTACGATTTTGGTCCACGTTTCTGGGCAAAAGAAATGAGTTCGGGGTCTGCAACTATGTGTGTTTTAGACAGCGATGGACACCACAGCACCACGACAATCAAGCCATTCACCACTGCATCCAAGCAGGCAGCAAGTTGGGGAGAAGAGTTTTGAAGTCGAGCCCCGTAAGCAAAAAGGGCAAGAATGAGTGAGGCATAATAAATAAAAGGGCAAGAACGAGAACAAGGGATCCAGGACCCCAACAACAAAGGATTGGCGGTTCCACCCTCCAACACTCATACTGCCACAACCAGTAGCAGCCTGAGAGCCACCAGAGGACCTGTCACCCACTAGGGTGTAAAGGTTTCATCAGAACCATGAAAGGTGGAAGAAAAGTAAAGAAAAACAAAGGAACTGGGAGCTCGAGTGATAAAGCAAGAGTCACAAAATAAAAGAGAAAGACAGAAGTGAGTATAATGGATTTTCTAACTTGGAGAAAATTCTTTATATAGGCAAGGTTGACGCTTGGCCTACCAAGGCGCCATAACTCCACAAATCACCACAAATTGCCACATGCCCCCTAGAGAACCAGAATCCCTTGATTATCGCAACCGCTGCAGAGCATATCTACTGATATGATGTGCAGAGTTAACGCCAGTAAAAAATGGAGCCATGATGCAGAAATCGAAGAGACGCCATTTAATGCGGAAACATAACTAGCACTTTGTTGCCACATATGCATAATGCAAACGGTCACTCAACATGCGACCAAGCAGGCCGGGAACTTGACAGGACATAAGGTCATAGGAAATAAAAAGAAGTCTTCCCGGACTCATCCGAAAAGAATTAGCAGGAATCTAGAAACTTGCACAAAGCACACAAAAACACAGAGGAAGAAAGCCAATATTAAAGATGCCTCAAAGGTTAAGCAACTAGCAGGATCAGAAAAGTTAAACCAAACACCAGCGGGGTAGGCTGAGAAACTTCAAAGGCAATGCCGGACATGGCAGCCCCAAATAACAATTAAAATGATGTACCCATAGAGGATGAGCAAGCGCAACATGATCGGCCAGCGGGGTAGGTAGGAGCCCTACAAACCCCTTTACCACGGTCCCCCAGGCCGACCACACAAAAATAAAAGAAGAGAGGAAAAAGACGCACAAGCGAGACATGACAAACAAAATATGTGCATTAGTCAATATGTATATATGTACAAGTCGCTAAGCAACAAAATGCGGATACGTGTGTAAAAAAAAAATACAATTGAACAAATAAAATCTTTAAGGCTCAAAGCCAAGAACATCGGTCTCAAGGTCAGCAAGAACAAGGCTAGCTGGCTCCACTAATGCCGGTGCAGGTACGGCTGGACTAGGGAAAGCATTCGACATCTCTTTCATTTCCAGGTCGTAGTTGGTTTCAAAAGATGCCTCGCTGGTGGGAATATTGGCAAGCATAAATCGCTGAAAGTACTTGGTGAAAGATTTTGAACGAAGCTTGATGAGTGTACGAAAGTACACTCTAAATACCTTATTATTGGATTAAAATGCTAAAATATGAATAGAAATCATAGAAATTAATGTGTATTCTTGAATTGAGTTTCTATTTACTTTGGGATACTCCTGAGCAGATTTTTATATTTAATTTCAGGGTCTATAAAAGAGCAAATCAAATTCAAAAGATTTTCAAGTGGACAAGACGTTGGAACAAATTAAGAACTCTCAATGAGTTTAGGACTCTTCAAATAAGGATAATGATGGGGTTTGAGAGTAATTCGGATCAAAAGAAAAAGTTAGTCCGAAATTCACTAGAAGACAGCTTGTACATACTTTAGTATTTTGATCGTACTTTCCACTCAAATATTGGATTGACAAGATTCCAGATGCCTTGGAAAGCTATCTTAAAGGGCTACAACTTTGTCTCTAATAAGAATTTCTGAATTCGAACTCCTAAAGCACTTACATGGCTGCCAAGTGGAGTCCTAAAAATTTAAACAATTTTTTTGTGCGGGAATATGAAGACATTAGGGTTTTTTTCCTACCCTATATAAGCATTTCATTGGCACGAAATTGGGGGCTTTTGGGGAGGAGAACTAGATTAAAGAAAGATGGGAACCAGATTGAAGAAGGAAGAGACGAAATTAATTTCCATGGCCGCCGTTCATTTTATTTCTCTCTTGAGATTTTTGTTGTCCATTATATTTATGGGTAACTAAATTCTCAAGTAGGGTTAGGGATGAACTTGCACATTAGATGGTATTTTTAATTTATTTTTAATTTATGTATTTGATTTTCAATTACTAAAACTCTTTTGTTTTATCATTCTCAATTCAGTGTTGATGTTTTCTTCTCCGAATAATCATAGAATTTATTTTGTTTATAGATTCAGTCATGATTTTTCTATTGAATGAATTAGTTATTTGATTATGTTTGAATCAATTATTTATATATATTGATTCAATTTTTTGCTGCAATATCGCTCCCAAAGTATATTGTCGTCGTTGAATTTTCTCAATAAGGATAATAATTTACGTATTTTAAAAATGATGAATGATTTTTCAAAGGGTTACATTTGGTTTAATTTTGGTTTATAAATCTATATCTTCCGATTGGGAATTTTTGGAATTAAGTTCCCAATTGAGTTATTTAATGAATTAAGAATAATTAAAATACCGGATTTGTGCAAGGGATTCTCAACGCTCTACTGTTTGTCAAATTTGAGTACTTTTTTTATTAATCATTTTGCTTCACTTTAATTTGCATTTAAAATTAATCTTTGTTCTTCATTAATCATTTAATATTTTTATTAAGTTTCTTTATTTCTTCTGCTATTCTTTTAATTTGTTTCTCTGTGGAATCAACACCCTAAAGTTGTGCTACAATTACCACGTTATTCTTTGGGCGTAATCACAGCTCTAGACTCTCCAGAAGGAATGACCACATTGACTTACAGCCTTCAACGACCCCGTGTCCCCACACCCCTTTGCGAAGCTTCGGGAACCATCTAAGCTGCCCTTGCAAGGAGAGGGTGGCATCTTGAAGACTTTGGTTCAACTACTCCAACTGGTCCTTCTCCTCCAGCGCTCGAGATAAGTCGCGTTGGAGACTTTGGTTAAGCCGCTCCAATTGGGTTTTCTCCTCTTCCCACTTCTGTTTGTGCTTCTGCTAATGACACTCCAGCTTCTTCGCTCTCTTGCACTCTCCTGATAGGTCGAGTCTCATCCTTTCGAGTTCGCGCTTCAACTATTATTTCTCCTCCCTTTCACCGAGAGAACGGTCCAAGCTCTCATGAACGGTTGCCTCCTGATCATCCACGATGAAAGCTGCAAGCTGAGAAGTACCTTGGGGACATAAAGGAAAGACTAAGAAAAAGAAAAAAAGAAAAAGGAGTAAAAGGCGGGAAAGAAATTATCAGATCTCGTGGAAAAAACCCAACAAGCACTCAACGACCTGGCTAATGACTTCCTCTTGGCTCCCCTCCATGGCTAGCTGGGACAGAGAAGGAAGAGCCTCCACAAGACCTACAAATCCAAGCAATCCCATAAAGACTCCATGGGGAGCAAGCTGGTCCCCGGCGAGGGCCGATCGAGGCATCCAGAAGAAAGTCGTCCCCCACTGGATACTCAACCCAGGTGAGTGGTTCATCATGCAGACCATCACTAGCTGTATCACCTACAAAGTCGCCACCTTTGGGGAACTCCACCTGGATGAGTGGGTCAATGACCAGACTCCTCTGACCATCGTCGTTTTGGAATATTCACAAAGGGACTCCCCCTCTCTAGGAGTGTGGCCTGGATAAAAAAATCTGCAGCAAGACGCTCTAGACCCCCGAGGACTGCAACGTTTGGAGGAGTCTTACCTCCTATGTAATCTTTTGCCTCCGCGCGGTTGCTAGAAGAAGCCTCCACCCCTTCATCAACCGCCTGAAGAAAGTGACTCCCAATGGCCAAATGGGACAAAGAAGGAGGAGAGATCTATGAAGAAGAATGTTGTCTCTCATCAAAAATGGTGACCGCGAAAATAATTTGAAGGAGGGCATCCATCTCGACCTCGCCCCCGGGCGCCTTAACAATCACCGCCGGAAGAGACACCATGGGAAAACTACTCACCAACTCGCCCACTGCAACTGGCGCTGGGACTGCCACAGTAATGGGATGGCTGGCCTCCAAAGTGGTCGGTCCCCTGGAAGGGGCCTATCCTTTGCCTGAACACTCTCCCTACGAGCTTTCTTCCTCTTATCCCGCAAAGGAAGATCCGAGGAGCACTTCCGTAGTGGAGTAATTGGGGGCCACGTAGCAACTGGCCTATCATTAGAAGGAAGATACTATCAGGATGGTTTTGCACCCATTCCCGCACAATCGCAATGCACTTCGCTTTGTAAGGGGTGGTTGTCGTATGCACAACCTTGTCTTCCAAAACTTTTCCCTAGTCTATCCATTATAGAAACTCCCAGCAATTTACCTGACCTACCAGAAATTTCCATCTGTGGCCAGCCACAAAGAAGAATTTGAGAGACCAGTCTTTCACCTTGCGGTACCGCGATTCCAAGGTGACTAGAGCATGGGATACCTTGAAACTACATACATTCCCCTTTAGGCTTAGCACCCTGTGGGCCAGAAGAAACTTGAGACTAGTAAGGTTCGCGTCGTCCGGGAAGGATTCCAACAAAACCTGCCGCCAGATAATGCTGCAGCACATCAATAATCTCCAAGCATTAAGGTGCAATTAGGAAGGGGCCAAGCCGAGGCGATCCAAAAGGTCGCGGACAAGGTGAGGGAATGACAGTCTCAAGCCGTAAGAAAACATGGAAGTGTATAGGGTCACCCTAGTGGAATGACCCTCTACATCAATGACGCCTTCATCAGGGCCAGGAACTTCGAAAGAAGCGGACTCTGGTTTTTGGTAGGTAAGGGCTAAAGAGGCTAGCATTGGCTTGTTGGTAGTCGAGTGACATCCACTACCCAAAAACAATGGCCCAGTGTCAGCAGAGCCCTCATCGGAAACATTGGGTTGAACAAATTTTTTAGAGGCCATCATTGCCAGAACATGAAGTAACAAAGAAGACTAGTTGAAGAGAAGAAAACTCAAGAGAACAAGAATTGCGAGACAATCATAACATAGTGAGCGGAAACCAGGTCCCACTCCCACGTTTTATAAAAAGAAGATGCGGTTAGATTCTCATACACTGTGGCAACAAGGGTGCTCGCTATTTCGGTTTCGTGGAATGTGGTTTACGAAGCGATGCAAGCATGAAAAGTCGCCTAACACCTCTTCATTAATGAGGTTGAAAAGATGTAATGAAAAGTTGCACCCATCATGGAAGATAGGAATGCCATCAGAAAGGTCAATCTGCTGAAGCCTCCCGGACCTCAGAAAACTTAAATAAAGTGCCCAGCCTTGGTAAGAAGGTAAGATCGAATCGTGATAAATTCCTATCGTACTCGTCCAGTAAGAATTAGTGAGGTAACTGTAAGGAGATTTTTCCCTTAAGGCCCAAAAGGCCCTGTCAAGCCCAGCCCAGAGCAGAAAGCCATGAACTCGGCCCATTAGGAAGATCATTTGTACATGACCTGCATGAGAGATGGTGCTGTAAGGGATGTGACTCGTCAACCTAAGAATCCCTTGGGTAGTGCCTAGGCCTAGAGTGCCAGCCTGCACGGCAATCATGATATACGGAGAACCGTTGATATACTAACAGAGAAGGCATAAACGGACTAGAAAAAAAAAAGCAAACTAGAGGAGAAGGTTGGATAACCATACCCCATTAATGATTCTGTCATCCGGACAACACACTACATTAATGACATCGTCGCAAAGCCTATAGTATGAACAGTACTGGGAACCCAGACTTCATGAAAGTAGGCATGATTTGCTTTTCAGACCTATAGTATAAATAGCAAATCTTAGGTACAAGAATACTCTTTTTGATCCCTGAACTCTCTTACTTAATTGCTACACTCCAAGAATACTTATTAACTTGGCATCGGAGGTTCTCTGGCCCCAAAGCCGCCCTTTTCTACACTGTGCAGAACCTGTTTTCAAATACCTGATTTATTGGAGCTTAGCTCAAAGGTGTGCAAAACAAGACGTTAACAAATAATATTAAAAAGTAATATTCTATCAATATTTTATTCAACTTTCAATTTTTATTTAAAAAGCGGTAAGCAAATAAAAAAATTAGAAATTTTAAATATATTTTTTTAAAGTGTAATTATACACGTTTGTAAAATATAGTATTATTATTATTATGGAGAAAAGATATTTACAATCGTGAATTATGCAACCGCCGTGTAATCAATTTAAAAAAAATAAATAAAATAACAGACCTACATGAAAAAATTAATTTTTTAATAGTGGACCCCACTCTTTTTCAAATGAATTACGCGACGTTTATGCACATCATGGTTGTATGTGGAATTACTCTATTATTATGTTGGTGACAACTCTATTTTTTTATATTTAAATTTCAAATTTCGAATTTTAAGATTATTTTATGATTTTTGTAGTTGATACGTAGCACATATAATTATATAAATAAAAATAAATAAAATTGAAAGTATAAATAACGTATTCTTCACAAATATTGGGCGAATACACGTCACCGATTGTTCTTCCTGCATTGCTGGTGCACTTATTAAGACCGTTATTTAGCTTGGACCCAGACAACACACCTTCCCGAATACACAGAGGGGGCCGAGAAATGGCGTCGTTTGATTCCTTCAGCACCAACGGTGACGAGCACCACTCGCCTGCTGCGCGCCCCTTCGACGAAGATGGCTACATGGGCTACGATTCCTCCGACCCCTATGCGGGGGACCCACCGCCCCCAACTGCTCCATCAGATGACCGCGCCACCGGCCACCACTACGGCTACAACGACGACGTTTACGGGATCCCCGCGGAGGCCAAACCGGACTTCGCGTCTCCCTTCGAGTCCACCGCGAATGTGGATGATGATGAAGATGGTGGGGTTTTCGTTCCGGATGGCCCCGTTCTGCCACCGCCTGACGAGATGCGCGAGGAAGGGTCCAAGCTGCGCGAGTGGAGGCGGTAAGGTTTTTTAAGATTCGGTTGATTTTTTTTTGTTTTTCATCTGAAATAATTATACTAATTATCCTTGTGTCCATTATGGATGAGCTTGGATCTTTATTTTCAACAAAAGTTGGATTGTTGATATGGGACATGTAAGAATTTAAGAGATTTGCACGGATTTATTAACAAAATTGTCATTTTAAATTAGAAAGTGAACTGATTGGGATCCGAGCAGTTTCTACAACCTAAATAAAACACAGAGAGAGAGAGAGAACTAGCCTCATAGCTTGAGATGAGATGTTGGTCCTGATATTTTTTTAGCCAACCCATTTCTCGGGAACTTTTTTCTTATTAGCGTAAAATTTGTGTCAAATTAAGTTACCTAGAACAAGAATCACTCTTCTAAGTGGAGCATGCAATGACAGGGCTAGACTTATATACAAATTAAATAAGATACTTCATAACGGGTTAGAGTAGAATAAGTTATGACAGCCCAAGAGAATTATGGCTTATAATGAGACGGCATGTTGATACAAGTTCGTTACTTATGTGTTCTTAGGCAGCATCCTCGGCCTAACAGCATCGGGGTGTTCCAGGAGTACCCCAAAAAACAAAATCACAAACCTACTTGCCTAGAACCCACTTAAAGGAGAGTGAACATCTGGACCCCTGCTGGGTGGGAGGAAAGAAGAGAAGAGATGAAAAAATAGGAAAAATGAAAATAAAGAGAGAAGAAAAAGATGATTTAGTGTAACGACTCAATATAGGCCCTAGTCACATCTAGGCCCATATTTCAAAAGCACTTCTTGTAATATGGGGATCCCATCCACACCCTTCACATACACAATCACACTATCTGTGGTATTACAATCTCTCCCCTTAAATCTATGATGCCCTTGTCGGGCCTAGTCCATTAGGTTGCATGGTTCAATTCCGTTGCTTTTGGTTGGGATTGTCTCTAATGCCATTGGTAACGACCTAATAGAGGTCTAAGCCAAATCTAGTCCTATACTTCAAAAGGATCAATCAATGTGGAATCATTATAGAGAGCTTGAAATGCTCCCTTCCAAGCAATATGGAATCTCATTCATCACCTTCCTATACACAATCACACAATCTGGGGTGTTACATTTTGGAAAAAGTTGAGATTTATATCTTCGACTGTCGAAGACAAGTAAAAAAGATCTCCAGATTTTTAAATTGAGTAATTAATTGTTTGTTTGCTTTGCAAACATTCCATATATTGACACATTTATTTACATTGACTACATAATTATTTTGGAATGTCTCTTGTGATTTATATGATTCAATCAAAACAATTATTGAGTAGACTTACCTGTAAAAAAGTTACATTGAGTAGACTTAAAATTGTTTATTTTATGTTTTTATTAGGATAACTCCACTAGCCTTCCTCGTGGTTTGAGGAAATACAATGAGCATACCTTCTATTTTTTTAAAACAACACTTTAGCCCCCAAGGTTTCCATCTTTAGTCATCTATCTAGTTTGGTTAGAAACCATGATATGAGGTATTGGATGGAAAAAAAAAATTATAACTAGGTATTGGATGGAAATTCAATTTTGGAAAAGATATTTTTTGGATATTTTGTCTAGCTTGTAATGTTAGGCAAGTGGTTGTAAAGGTTTGTGTGTTATATGAATCCCATTCCTTACGGGGCAGGTCATAGTTTCCTAGAATAGGAGAAAAGCCCTTGGAATTTTTCTAAACCTTGAGGTGGGGTTTTACCGTTGAAAGGAACTCTTAATTTACCACTACCAAGGAGGGATAGATGATTGTTTGTACTGCTTGGGGTAACATTTCACTTCTGATCTTTGTCTAGATCACCCTTTTCTCAACCTTTTTCTGCTTTTTTTCTTTTTATTGACGTCCTGTCTGGATAGAAAATAATATTGTAGGGTTAGCCAAGAAGAGCTTACATCCAAACATCAATACCTGTGGCCTGTTGTCACAGTATCGGAATGTTCATGTTATCGCTCCATATAATGATTTGACATCTCAGAGTGATGTTGTACACAGTGCCTGGTGCACAACGTTAACCAATGAAATGAAGAATTCAGTCAATTTTTGGCATGAGCTTATGTGAGCGTTTCCCTATTATATTCAGTAGTAGCCTTCTGAAGGCCTTATATTTGTACATCATAAGACCCTTGACATTACTGATGCAGTCAGAATGCCATCCATCTCGAGGAAAAGGAAAAAAGAGAGAAGGAGATGCGGAATCAAATTATTGAAGAAGCTGAAGAGTATAAACGATCTTTTTATGAGAAAAGGAAGCTAAATTGTGAAACAAACAAGGCTAACAACAGAGAAAGAGAGAAGGTACAAGTTTCGAAGCTTTTTATCTTCCTCTTTCCCCTCCCCCACCCTCTCTCTCTCTCTCTCTCTCTCTCTCTCTCTCTCTCTCTCTCTCTCTCTCATACACACATGCACACACAAAAAACACACGCTTTTCTATGTTTTATATCTAATATAGATGGACTTGAATTTTGAGCAGCTTTACTTGGTCAACCAAGAGAAGTTCCACAAAGAAGCTGACAAGCAGTACTGGAAAGCAATAGCAGAGATCATTCCTCGTGAGGTCCCTAACATTGAAAAGCGAGGGAAGAAAGATGCTGACAAAAAGCCATCAGTTGTGGTCATTCAAGGTCCAAAGCCTGGGAAACCCACTGATCTTTCAAGAATGCGCCAGATTCTCTCAAAGCTGAAACAGAACCCTCCCCACACATGATCCCTCCCCCACCAACCCCTGTTAAAGATGATAAGAAAGCGAAGGAAGAGAAGGATGCCAAAAATGGAAAAAATCCCACGCCCACGGCAGCGGATACTGCAGCTGGAAATGCATCTACTTCTCCTGTAAAAGATACTGTAGCTAATGTTGCTTCTGACCCATCCAAACCTGTGGCTTCTGCAGCTACTGAGGGTGAGCAAGTTACCAAAACCGAGCCAGTCCCTGTTGAGTGATGACAAATTGTATATTTTCTTCTATTCTTAATTTCTTATTCGTTCTAGCTTACCTCTATTTAGTTTCACTGCTTACCATTCATTTAAGGAGAAATAAACGACTGTCTGTAGATGCTTTAGAGTCTGCAGGATGGCCGTATTGAGTTTTCTTCCTAACCTATTTTTTCATGAGGATTTTGTAGGCTTTATATGCAATTTTTTGCCCCCTCTCCCCTTGTTTTGGCTTCCATTGTCTAGCTAAATATTCTCTCCCATTGTACAGGTTCTGTTGTTAATTGTGTTGTGCATGCAATTCGGGATAATTTATAATTATAAGTTAGGATAAGTTCAGATTATTTATTAGGAGTTTATATTATCTATTATTTGAATAAGGGAGTAATAAGAGTATATTAATATTAGGAGTCACTTAAACAAGTTAGATAGTTTTGTTAGCAAACGTTGTTTTGTTAATTAGAAGGTCTAGGACCCCTTGAAGCATCCTACAAAGGAGAGATTCGGGGTCTTCGAATTATCTCAGCTCTTTTCGTTACATGTTCCATTAATTGGACATGTTACAAATTGCTTGGCATGGTGTGAGGAATAGGCATTTTGAGTCATTATTTTTACTGGGAAGGATATATTTGTCGAGATTGTGCCAAGGATATGAAATGGCTGCTGCTTCTTGTAATTGTAATATAGAAGGCGCCCAGAGGATGTCACCATTGGCATTTGCCTCTATTTAAAGGTGAAGTGGAACTGTGAGTAAAAACAGTCACGTTTTGTTTCTAATAAGAGCTGATACCTGAAAAACTAGTTTAGACTCGATGATCCATACCTGAAAAACTAGTTAAGACTCGATGATCCATATTATACATTGTTAATAACATACAATGACTAGCCTTTAACTAGTAACTGAATTAATGCTAGATACAATCTTGGAATGTGCAAGCTCCCTTTGAAAAAAAATGAGGTTAAATATTAAAAAAATTATCTTTTCATATGGGTCTCAGATATGTTTATTTTTTTCAAAAAGAGTGTACGGGGACTTATACGCTCTAAAACTGTAAATATCATTTTTCTTGTGAATAAACTGAAGATAAAGCGGCTACAAGGACTCTTAGATGCAAAATGGAAATATGCTGTGAGTAATTGGAGAGAATATCGTGGATTTTGAGACTATATGGTCCAGGGTAATCCAGATGTAAAACAATAAAGAAAATCATGGGAATCCAGATAAATTATAGTCCATAATATCTGAAAAATTCTCTCAATATTCCAACAATCTGGAGAACATATGCCCATCTTGCAGAGTAGAAAAAAAATAAAGTAGGAAAGCAGAAGTACAGATGTCAAATAGAATCTACAAATTTGCATATATCCTAACATGGAGGGGGTGGCATTCTGTTGGAGAGAGAGAGAGAGAGAGAGAGAGAAGATTCCATGAATTCTATCATATCTGTTGGATTCAAAGCAATAGGCATTATTTCACATGTGATCAGATAAGTAATGTTCCCATCGGCTAAGAACAGAGACTCAAAATGAATCCATCACCCACGTGTGGTGTGGTGGTCACAATCACATACCCTTCATTTCATTCATGTCAGTGCCACCCACCGAAGTAGTCGTGAAAAAAAGCTTGCTGACACTATACTATGCATGTGACTGTATAACCCTTAGCTACACGACTGCAATATGCACTAAAGGGCACTGACAGCTTTTGCCCCTTGGAAGTGGAACCCCACCCAAATTTCATGGAAGTCCATTTTAGATACATTACTATAATTTTTTTTTTATCCAAAAAGGATCTCTATGATAAGATTCCTTAACGGGTTCTTTCGTCCACTGAAGAGCTATCTCACTCTGGATATGCCAGTGGTGATTGCAGACATTTCGTCTACACATTTCACCCCATATTTTTTACCTTCGTTTTAGTATTAGTTACATTTGAACAATTAAAAAGTGTGAAGCCGTCTTAGCTCAGTCGGTAGAGCGCATGGCTTTTAACCATGTGGTCGTGGGTTCGAATCCCACAGACGGCGTTGTTTTGTGAAATGTTTAACGCTGCTTTAACTTTCCACCCTTTTGCACGCTTATAAAAAGAGAAAATGAAATCGCTGCAGTAAATATAGTAGAAAGGTACACCAATGGCAGGATCTGTCCCCGAATAGACAACACAAAACAGATACATTTTTCAATGGTCCAAATTCATTAAAAACTACAGGACCCACAATCTTACACACCAACAACGCATAATCGTACGCTCTCTCTCCTTTGGAAAGGGCTACAATTCTACATGTAGAACGTGGTACAAAAGAAGGGACAAAAACAAAGAAAAAAGAAAGAAAGGGCATCCAATGACTTTTATGCACTCCAACGGCTACTTTTCTTCTAAAGAAAAAAAACACACACAAGACCAAACCGGCAACGGTCGCTTTTTCTCATGGGTAACTAGGAGGAGCCATTTTGGCATAAAAAGTGCTCATGAAATTAAGGGCTATTTATTTTAGGAGAAGAAGTTAAGGCGAGAGGTGTAAGTGGCTTTGGGTGACCAATTCCTTGGGATAACATCTCTGGCAGAGAGAGTTCTTCCTGTTGTCAGTGTTGTTAGCTTTACAGAAAATGGCCCTTTTAAGGGTCCCCTAACTATGCACCAGGTTGCACCCCACAGATGGTTCATCGCTAGCCACTCCGTAGAACTTGCCTGCCAAACATGTAAAAAAAAAAAAAAAATTATCGTTTGTTCTTTTGTGCAAAACAGATCAAATTGTAGAGCTAATTATGATATGGTAAAACTTGGTTGTTCTGGGCCTTCAAAGAGGAAGGGATAGAAAGGAGGGAGACAGAAAGCTAGACCGATGGAATCGATTTATTTTCACAGATAAAGATATATATATATATATATATATATATATATATATATATATATGTCTTGTATCGAGGTCAGTCAAACATGCGGGGTTAAATCTTGCAGCAACCAGGCCAGAAAGAATAAATAAACACACATACACAAGCATATATATATATATATATATATATATATAATTTTGAAGATGCATGCTTGGAATGTGACTTTTGAGAGTGGCCCCTAATCTTTTGTCACATGCTTCGATTCAAGAGAATAGTTGAATTGTTGAATATGGAAAAAAGAAAAGAATGCTAAAAAGTTCTTTTCAGCATATTAAATAAGTGCACATGACTGGGCCATTGAAGAAAATGATATCAGAAATTAACAAATGTGAATAGGCAAAACGGCTCCTTGTTTTCTTAATGAAGCACCCAAACATTCTGGCAAAAATCCCGCGATATTAGGATCTGTCTATAGTAAATAACAGTGAAGAATTGAAGATGGTGGATTAGGAGGAGAGAGAGAGAGAGAGAGAGAGAGAGAGCTGCGACGGCACATACTTCTCTTATATGCATGGAGCCGACGTCTCCGTCTCCATCCTCAAATTCCACTAGAAGTGATAGCCAGTAATCTGTTGAACCTTCATTCACATGGAAGGCAATGTTTTTTCCAGGATACTTGCATGGTGTCCTGTAGTTACACTTACAGAGAGTCATTCCATTTTTACATTTCATCATCAGGCAAGGGAAATACATTCTTTTGGAGGAAAATAAACTAAATCCTTCCATTGACCAAAAAAAAAAACAAGTAAAAAGCAAATTAACTTCCTTCTTAGTTTTTATGGGTTTCCTCTTGGCAAAAATATTAGGGGGAAAGTGACTTTAATTTTATTTAAGCTCCTTTAGTGTTTATTTCAAAGAAAAATCAATTTGTAAGCCTTATTTTTTACGCACCCAACACATTGCTGATGTGGAAGCTTTCTATATCAACTACGTTAAAAAATTTGATATTTTATTTTTTTAAATAATAATAGATCTCACTATAAGTGATGTATTAGCAATCAAACTTAGATGTAGCAAAACAACTCAATTTTAAATTCTCATAAAACTATAATAGAAAATCATCATTTATCCCAAAGATCCAAACTGATAAATAATTAAGTTTGTGACAAATTTATCAGTTGATTATCTTTCGTTATGTTTTATGGACAGACAGCTGCAACATGCGGTCAATAGTTAAAGGGCAGGAGGCAAGTATGAAAACGAACAACAGAAAGGAAGAAGATTACTATGTTGGTATGCAAAATAGTGACAAATACCAAGTTACCCTCATTTTCCAAATGAAGAAAACAAAAAACCACAAGAGCGTTTCAGTGACAGTCACAACAATCGGTACTAGTTTGGCATACAGACACTAAAAAGAAACAAATAACATCATATATATATATATATATATATATATAATTAAAACTATTAATTAACAAACAGTTGAGAAAAAGCTGACAGAAGCCCATACCGTACATTAAACCGAAGAAGAAGATCCGAATATTGATATACATATATAAAAAATTCATATATATATACATATATATGTACACATATTACAAAAGAAATGGCATATACATACCGTCGGTAGACGACTGGGAGTTCACCTCGGTTCCTGAGCTGACCACCCTCGCCGGTGACGGCCATACGCCCAAAGGCGGCGCCACTCAGGTCAAAGTGGGTACGGCCATTGGCGCAGTAACCTCCTGGGCACTCGTCCGTAACTATTATGGTCACGGCCCGTCTGGAGCAGATGCTCCTGTCCATGCACCTCACCTTAAAGCACGCCCCACATCCTCCACCATTCTTGAACAGTACTGGGCTCACTGCACCAACCCTTGCCCTCAGAGGCTTCACGTCCACTAAAGAACCGTATCCACAAGCCCCACCTGTATGCAAATTACTTTCCCAAATTAATATCAGCAATGTACACTCATCTGTATTTCAGACAAAAGAATGGACTCACTGCACTCCAAAGGGAAAAAAGTAAAGTACAGAAACGGAAATGAAAAATGAAGGAGGATTTAAGACCCAGGTATCAGGAAGAGATCTGAATACGTAAAACAAGCAAAATGGGAATAGGGAAGTAACGATTACCGTCGCTGCCGTCGCCTTCGGGGCTTCCGTACCAGGTGGCGGTGGCCGGGTACCAATGTAGGTCCGATAGAGTGTGGCCACGACCAGGCTGAGCAGGAGACCCATTCCCAACCAGACAGAAGTTGAAGAACAACACGAACAGAAGGAAGAAGCCGAAGGCCCGGTCAGAGCCACGGCGGCGCGGCATTGTTAGTCTAGGACTGCGGATCGGGAGCGCCACCACTGGCTGAGCTAGCTCAGAGTGTGCGTTTACGACAGGGAGGCACTAAGCCCAAGAGAAACAGTTGAAGAATGATTATTGGAGAGGTCTCTGCCGACAGTTTTGTTGGGTAGGCTTAAGAAGGGAAGGTATATAGTATATAGTTTGTTTGTAGGATATATAAGCGTATGGTTGGGCAGGAAGGTTATATTGTTGGGGGCACCATGACCACGTGAGCCACTGTCGTTAGCTTTATTTACGGGAATGCCAGCTTGGGTCCCACCGGCAATTAAGGCGCATATTCCGTAAGACCCTACGTGTCGGTTTGGGGTACTAATTAAGGCCAAGGGTGGTTTGGTGATTTCATTGAAAATCATTGAAAATGGAACCTTTTTCATGCCTTCACCTGTTTGCATGTAACTAATTGTGTTACCTGTTCTTCGTTGATCTTTTTGATCTTAACTATAATAATGTAACTATAATAATGTAACTATAATAATGCATGTTACGATGTAATTTTACAAATATGATTGCTTGTTATAAGTAATGTGACGATATCGTGGTAGTCTTTAGGAAGGGACGATGCTACTTGTGACACTACTGATATAAGATTACTTTTATATATAATCATGATTTATAAGTTTCGTGCACTTAGTTTGTTTGCATATAATTTGTGGGATTGTTTTTATATAATTTTTTTGTGGTTAGAATATTTTTTTTTTTAAAAGTAAAATAATTTATTATTAAAAAATTAAATATTTTTATGTGAATTTTTTTTAAAAAAATGAGGATGTCTCGATCATTTAACAATCAGTAGCTTCTAGGGGTGTCAATGAATTGAGTAGTAGCGAGTATCGGGTGTTCAACCTTTGTTAGTTTGATTTTTATTCGAACAAAAGTTAAGCTTGAGCCTTTCATCGAGTTGCATTTTACGTTTACGAGTAGCTGTTTAGTATTTGAGAGAGTTTGGATTTTTTTCACGAGCTGTTTCATTTAAACAAAATAAATTATTTATTTTGATAACTTTATTTACAACTTTTGCCTAACAAATATTGACTTTTTGCTAATAATAAAGTT
The DNA here is from genome assembly GCA_029856935.1 of Cyclocarya paliurus. Taxonomy (NCBI): domain Eukaryota; kingdom Viridiplantae; phylum Streptophyta; class Magnoliopsida; order Fagales; family Juglandaceae; genus Cyclocarya; species Cyclocarya paliurus. The sequence continues at coordinate 21,715,909 of CM056946.1, read as the reverse complement.
TTTATCTATTTTATGAATAAAAGAGGTTATTTTTACTATATTTTTTTTCTCTTTTTGTCCCTCTATTTTAGTGGTTTTTCCTTTTTATCCATCTGCTTTGATCTATTCAAAAATTTACATTTTGCCCCTCCTTTTCGTTTGTTTTCCCTTTTTGTCCATCGATTTGCTTTTGTTTTATTTGGATTTTACGGATGTGTCCCTTAATCCCATAATCGGTAATTTTTCAACCACTTTTTCTTTTTAATTTTGTCCCATTTTATTCGTATATTTATGTTGTTGCTCTTCGTTTTTCTTTGTCTCCCAATTTTTTGCCTCGTTTCCTTTTGTTTTATTCGTGTGTTTACATTTTTATTTTTAAATTTTGCCAACTTTTTAATATTTTAATTTAGATGTATTATTATTGTAATCTACTCATGTAAAAAGATTTTACTTTTAAATATATCTATTTTTTTCCACCAACCGTGCACAACGTGCAAGGGGCATTCATGCCTTGCACGTACCACCCTTATTAGCATGTATATATATATATGTATTGTATGTATGAATGTTAACGATTATATTTGTAATGATTCAAATAACTTATTTAGTATTAAGAAAATTATTTCCTCTAATCTCTATAAATATTTAAAATATCTTTATTTTAAATATATAGATAATATTATAAAAATAATAAATACGAAATTATTCAAATTTGTATCAGCTTACATGAGTGGCTCAATTCTTAGGCGAGTTAAACCCCACCCCCCGGCGGTCGGCCTCTTTAAAAAGGAAATTTAAATTATAATATTAAAAGACCCTAGGGAAGAATTTTTCTGAAAGAGATAAAAAAGACTAAAGAAATAAAAACATCTAGAAATACTATTTTCATTCATTGATATAAAAAAAAACTAATTAACTTTATTAGAGTGTAATTAAGAAAAACTAAACCAAGATGAACGAAATCACTTATAATGATTAGTGTATAATTACATAATTAAGAAAAAAGTAAAAACTTGTAGTATATATGTTCAACATAATAGTTTATTACATTATTGTATCAAAATAAATAAAAATAAAGTTTCTAAGATTTTTGCCTTAGGCCAGAATTTTGATTGAGTTGATTGAGTTGCCCCCGACAAATCAAGATCATCATAATTTTGTATTTTTATACATAATTTAAATAAGACGATTGCTATCTCTACAAATAAATTACATAAAAATAATACTACAAACTGACGTGATTTCATTCGATCCGTTATATCTACTTTATAATATAAATAACTTCACAATTTGATAAATCATATCAAATCACGTCAGTTTATAGAATTATTTTTATATAATTACTTTGTGATTAGAATATTTTCCTTTAAATAATAAACGAATCAACCAAATTTGAATTTGGCCGAATTAATCTCGAAAGTAGGCTATTTATTTTCGGGATTTGCTACACAACCTCCTACTATTCACCCACACTCCACACTCCATACTTTTTAATATTTTTTAAAAAAAAATTTTAAAATTTATTTTTTTTAAATATTTCAAATTTTTTATTCACTATTCATATAAAAAATATTTGATAAAAAAAAAAAAAAAAAAAGGTGGAGTGTGGAGTGTGGTGAATAGTAGGAGGTTGGGAAGATTATTTCTTTATTTTCAGCCCTAGAAGCTCCAGTGCCTTTGAAAATGTTTGGCCCATCAAGTATTAAGGGATGTACACAAAATATTTACATCTCATCTCATTTCTTTTTCAAATATTATTTAAACACAAATAATTAGATAAAAATAAAAAATAACTTTCCCAAAATTTTCAATAAAAAACAAAAACTAATTCAAAATTTTCAAATCCAAAAATTATATTCTAACAATATTTTGACTTTATAATATTTTTTATTGAACTTTTTCTCTCTCATTTTCCAAAACTCAATAAATACTTAATTTTAAACTATTTCACTACTATTCACAAATCATCTTACTTCTAATTACAAAATTCTTATCTCATCTCATTCTCCAAACATCCTCTAGACTCATGATAGGTACAGGCACCATGTACATAGATAGATACTAATTATTCATGTAACTGTCTATGTGTGGAACTTGTGTTCTTTATCATTTTTGTAAGTATTAAGAGAACTAGGGTTGTTTGCTCCCTATATATATATATATATATAAGAAGTGTCACATTTATAAAGATATCTTATAAAAGTAAATTTATAAACTAATATGATTTTATGTAAGATGTTAAATATACTTTACAATAAAATGAATTTTATCACCCGATGTAACACATATACGTTAGTTTACTTTTATAAGATTTCTTATAAACCAACTATAATTTCTCTTTTTGAAAGAAAAAAATAGATAATAAATACCATATTTACCCTATAACAATGAAGAATGATAAAGGACCCACTACACACTTTTGTCACTTATATTCTCATTAAAGAGTTATGTCACACACTCAAAAACCTTTTTTTTTCTTTGGGCAATTAGAACAAGAGATAAATGAGTTGAGTTCAAAGAATGATAAGTGAGTTAACGTTCAACTCATTTACAAAAAATGTTGAATTGTTTTTTTTTTTTTTTTTGTAATAATGTCTATAGTTTTATGAGACTTTTTTCTTAACAAATAAATTGCATGTTTGAAATTGCGGTAGTAAAATAGCTTTATAGTTTAAGTAATAAGTTATATTATTGAAAATTTATTTACTATTTGGTACCATATGTCTAAAGCACTTTTAAACATGTTATATTTGTTTGGAAACAAATTTAAAAAAATACTTTCTAAGGTAGAAATGACAATTATTTTATTTTTAAAAAATTATGACCGTATCTTTCAAAGTTTGAACGTTATAATTATCTTAAAGTTGTTTGAGTATTTACACTCGGTGACAGTCTTTTTAAAAGTCGAATTATATTCCGCATTATCTGAAAAAATATGTTTCAAACATATTTTTTAGAGCTTTTAAAACTATTGTTGATGTCGTGTTTCGCAGCCCGAGCTGTAACACGATACCAAGCTCCGCGTCACGTGCAACAGAGAAGGAGAAGAGGCTCCGGTGACACCTGGAGTCACTCCGATGCCAAAGTTAGTGAATATCTCTACAAAGAAAGCTCAAAATTACAAAATCAATAATTATGATTTTTTTTAGAGAGAGAGAGCCTTCCAGGGATGACCCTTATTTATACCTGATCTGGATTCTGTTGCCGAGAGAGATCGTGGCGTGTCAGGTGTCAGATTTATTACCACTCATTTCCTGTCACCATAGTGTCAGTCCGCGACCTAGGCAGATGAGGGAGATTGTGTCGTGTTAGCCATGCTAGGTCTGCCCTGCAGCCACTTTCCTGCTCGGGTTGTATGTCAGATCATGGGCAAGCCGTCCTTTGTACATGAGCACACATTTGCGTGCGGGTCTCTTGACACATGCATTAGATGCGACGTGCCTTGAGTCTATTAAATCCATGACCGGGCATGTTCAGCCGTCCACATGTAGTTGGGCGTCCTGTCTGGCACTCTGTGATAGGGCTCGTCGAGTTGCCGAGTCCTGAGACGTTCTCCTCGGCACCTCTTAGCTTGGTGTCGAAAGACCCTCTCGTGTTAGTTTGTGCTCGATACTTGATCCTCTGGCTCGGGGTCTCTGGCTTCCCTCCTTGGGCCTGAGATCCATAGTTCGGCCTTCTTGGGCCCGGGCCATTCCTCATAACTATTTAATCACGTTTTAAGACTTATAGCACAATTCCAAATGGACCCAAAACTATGTTATTGAAATTTTTATAATTATTGTATATTTTTTTATACTTTAAATAAGGTGGTTGATGTGACATTTTTGTAACTCGTGATGAATCGTTGGTTTTAATGACGGGTTTTACTATATATCAGTTACTATTCACCTCCACACCCCACATATGATAGTTTTTTTTTTTATGTCAGACCCATCACCTTCAATCTCTCTCTTTCTCATCAACCTCTCTCTCTCCTCAAGCTCACTCTCTCTCTCTCTCTTCAACCTCGTCAAGTTCTCTATCTCTTCGACCTCTTTCTCTCCTCAAGCTCGCTCGCTCTCTCTCTCTCTCTCTCTTCCCTCAAATTCTCTCACATCATGCTTTCTTCGAGCGAGACTGAGATGGAGGGTAGGTGCAAGAATCGGGTTCTCCACATAAGATATGGAGTGTGGGATAATAAATAGTGACTGATGAAAAGATTTTTTTATTTAATACAATTTACTATCATACTACTATCAATTTAATAGTAATTGGACTGAGGCAGTTAATTGCAAAACGTTTCAAACCCAAAAATTAAAATGTTAAAATTGAAACTTATGAAGCTTTTTTGCAAACATATAAAAGTTCAAATAGTGATTTTGCCTTTTATTCGATTTATAATACTTTAATAAGGTGGTAGCATTTTGTACCGCATGTCGAATTCTGATTAATTGACACGTGGTATTAGTAGATTTAAAGGAAGTTGGATGAAGAAAATTAATTGCAAAAACTTTAAAATTCAAGTATTAAATTGCTACAATTGAAATTCTTAGAACTTCTTACAAACATGTGAAAGCTCAAGGAATAATTTTGTTTGTAATCATGAATAAAAATATGTCATATTTAGGTGTCGTTTAGATAGTGAGTTAAGATGATATGATATAAGATGGTTTTAGATGAATTGAATAAAATATTATTAAAATATTATTTTTTAATATTATTATTGTTTTAGAATTTGAAAAAGTTTAATAATTTATTATATTTTATGTAAAAATTTAAAAAAATTATAATGATGAAATGAGTTGAGATTATTACTCAATCCACACGGCCTAATTGTCAATGGAAGTATAGCATGCCTTTAGTCCTTTCTAAGCCATGATTCTAGCCACTTTAGAGGTGGAACGACTAGAGCCACCTTAGCGGTGGCCGCGGCGGAACAATTAATTGACACGTGGCAACATATTGGATCTAATGAGAGCAGACATGGAAGTTAATTATAAAAAGTTTTAAATTCAAAGATTAAATTATTAAAATTGAAAACTCATAGAATTATTTACAAACACAAAACTCAAGGATTGATTTCATTTCTAATCCTAAATGAAAAGATGCCAATGGAAACATAGCCTTCGAAAAAAAGTAACATAGATTTCAATGGAAGTGCCAAAGTGAAGTTGAGAAAATTGCGGGCTGAAGTTAATGATTTTTTTTTGTTTGTAGTTTCTCCGCCGGCGGCTAAAGTGGTGAATTATTGGCATATGTGTGGTCCATTAATGAGGCAAATTTTGTCATGTGTCGGTACCTTATCCATTCTACAAGTGGATGGATAGACCAAATCGAATGCTCCATGATTTCAGCCTCACATAAGTAACAGTGAACACATGACTCACATCAAACATGTAGAATACCATATATATATATGGAAAATATTTTAATTATAAAAAAATTTTATAAAAATAAATCTATAAATTTATGTTGTTTAATGTGGTATGTCAGATTGTAAAATTATTTTTATTATAAATAAATCTAACATATTTTATAAAAACATATCAGTTTGTAAGCTTGTAATCTTTTTATATCTATAACAATTCTCTATATATAATATATATATTAATATATATTCAGTAATGATGTTGGGTATGACACATTCACCTCCCCAATAATTTAGAGATCCAATATTGGTGTGGTTTTTCTTTATTTGTTTGGTACAAAATAGTGGGGTTTATGAATGATCCAAGACCTAACACTTCAAGAAAAATAAAAAAAATGGTGATTAGCATGATGGGAGGAAAATTGTCTCCGGCTCTCCACCAATTTCGAAATTCGAAGGGCTGTTTGTTTACAATATTTTTTCAAAGTTTTGTCCGGTAGCTTTAGAAGGGCATGTGACTCTACAAGCTGCCAAGGGTGGGGGAATCTGTGACTGAGTTTTTCCGTTGAAGGGAAATATTCTAATTATGAAGAGGTTATACAATATAATCTCATAAATTGATATAGTTTGATGGAGTTTGTTAAATTATAAAATTATTTTTATTATAAAATAAATTTTATAGATAAGATAAAATTATATCAAGTTGATGTGGTTCGTTAAATTATAAAGTTACTTTTATGTAATTCATTTGTAAATATAGCAGTACTTCCCGTTGAAACCTGTTCAACAAAACTTCTTCCGATTACTGCTTCATCCTAGTGTTCTTGCTCATTAATATGATTAACTTCTACATCTTCAGCACATGCGCATGATGCCAGTGTTATAACTCCATAATAGCCTTCTTTTATTGTCTGAATTTGCTTTACTTGGGAATGCTCACAGCGAGAAATAGTGGAAAATCTATTTACAAGTCTATTTATTGACATGTGTGCATTATCAATGTAGAAACCCGTCATGCCAAATAATATAAAAAAAACATTAGTATTTAACGACTTTTATATAATTGCACCAATCCTTCTTTCAATAAAAAAATAGTACATTTATTTATATATATATTTATATATTTACAAGTAGCAATAATGATCAACAAGAATATAGCTCAAAAATCATGCTCAAACTCATTTTCATACAACCACCCTAGTTTTTTAATTTGATGTTAAGTTGAATCATGGATTATGAATCTATTTCCCAGTACTTACTACTTATGACTAGGGGCATGCTTTACATCATAAAGAGACTACAGCGTTATAATTATTAAAAGAAGATTTTTGGATTTTTTTTTTCTTCTCAAGTTCCTTTCGATTTAAAAATTATTTCATTTTATTTCATCATTATAATTTTATCAAATTTTTATATAAAATATAATAAATAATTTAATTTTTTCAAATCGTAAAACAATAATAATATTAAAAACTAATATTTTATTTAACTTTTATCTTTTATCTAAAATTATTTCATCTCATCTCGGGGTAGGTTTAGATGTTGAAGTGAGTTGAGTTGAGTTGAGTTGAGATGATAAAATATTGTTAGAATATTATTTTTTAATATTAAAGTTATTTTGAGATTTGAAAAAATTGAATTGTTTATTATATTTTGTATTGAAATTTGAAAAATGTGTAATGATGAGTTGAGATGAGTTGGGGATCCAAACGCACTCTAAGGTGCGTTTGATTACCAAACCAAACTCATCTTATCTCACTCATCATTACAATTTTTTTAAATTTCAATACAAAATATAATAAACAATTCAACTTTTTCAAATTCTAAAATAATAATAATATTAAAAAATAATATTCTAACAATATTTTATCATCTAAACTAAACTCAACTCAACTTAATTTAACATTCAAACGCACCCTAAGTCTTAGGCTTCGTTTGGATCTCCAACTCATCCTAACTCATTTCAACTCATCATTATACCTTTTTCAAATCTCAATACAAAATATAATAGACAATTCAACTTTTTCAAATCTCAAAACAACTTTAATATTAAAAAATAATATTCTAACAATATTTTATCATCTCAACTCAACTCAACTCAACTCACTTCAACATCCAAACTCACCCTAAATCAAAACATTCTTTTTGACCATGAAAACTAGAATTTTTTAGAAGGATTGGATTTTTCGCGCTCTATCTCCGCTTCTCCATGATTGTTGATTAGACACAAATTTTCTGAATTGTAATGCGGAGGGAAAGCATGAAAAGTTGCAGCACAAAAGTGCCAATTAAACATATAATATTCGAGACACAAACCCCCACGATCCCTTTTAAAACACAGGGTTGCCTTTAAAGTAACTGAATCAAAGATCATCTCCGTAATGTCTAATAAATTATGATTATTGGGTAGTTAAAGCTACCGTTAAAGATCATACCTTCAGATGAATCCATTCAGCATAAACCACAAGCTGTACTATTATTATACTTGCACCAATTGCATGCAATCGTTTTGTTGAATTTTTTTTAGGGTTATTGAATTCACTAAGTTCAGCTGAGTTCAATCTAATTTTAAACTGAGTCTAACATCTAAACACTCAACTCTCATATTACTAAACTCATCTAAACTTAAAACTTTTTTACACATGAGACCCACAATCTTTTTTAATTTAAAACATTTTTATACGTGAGACCTGCAATCTTTTTTAATTTTTCATAAAAATTATTAAATTTATTTTAATATCTAAGCACATTTTAAATTCAGTTTAGATGGGTCTCATATAATTCTCTTTACTACTCAACTTACTATTATTCATAAAGAATTCAATTCAGATGAACTCAGTTCAACATTCAAATACAATCTTAATATTTTTTTTATGTTTCTGTATATTCTATACAGCATGGATGGATGGTTGTGTAAAGAATGAGTATAAGAGCACTCCCAATGGTTTTTGTAAAACTCAATTTTTTATAAAATTTAAAGGTAAAAGTTTAGAATACACCTCCAATGGATTATGTATTTCAAAGCTATTATTGAGTTTGCTATTGTTTCTCCTCTACATTTAGCTTGACACTGTAGACAAATGTATAAATTTTTTATTCATTTTTTCTCCTTCTATGCTTTCTACTTCTTTCTTCTCAACGCAAATACCTGGTTCTGCTCTTCAACCCAAAAGGAGGCAACGATTGCAAAGTGTCAAAAAACAACACAGCTCAAGCATCTAATTCCTGAAGTAAAATCCTAAGCTTAAACTTCTCCCTTTTCGAGTGCTTTTTTCTTGGACTGGTTTGATATTTAGGGTAGATTTTAGATTTTCGAGCAATTTTTTTTTTCTTGGGTAGATGAAATCTCTTATCTTTCAATTTTAATAAATTTAAACTTTGGTTTAGTTTATAAAATTGAGTTAAATTAAACTAAAACATAATTATCACATTGTATATAGGGAGATATTATAAATAAGGATATCATTAGTAATTAGAGAAAATATTTAAAATGAATAAAAAATATTAAAAAGTATAATATTTAAATGATATAAAGAAAAAATAGATAAGCTGATGTATGACGTATTGTAAAAGTTGATATGTAAAATAAAAAAAATAGGATAAGATAAAGAAACCATTGTGAGTACTCTTAAATCATACTTTTAATAAAGGGAATAACGAGGAAAAAAGAGAAAGCTAGAAGAAAGCTTATTTGGATCACTTTATTTTCATCTTCAACCTTTCCCTTTTCTCGCCACGTGGCATAAGTTGTCAATGAGCTTTACGGGTTATATGAAGAACATGCTAAGGTTGTTGGGGTGATGAGTGGGTAAGCACATTTAGCTTTACAATCTAATATATTTTTCCCCCATTCTCGAATTCTTGTTTGTGCCAACAATGTTCTACCTTAGTCCCAATTCTGATGTGCAATAACAAGCTCTAATTGTGAGAATGGTACCTGCTGGAGCGCAGTGTAGCAATATGGTGTTGGTGTTTTTTTTTTTATTCATCCCAATTTCCTTAAACATTTTCAGAATAACTCACTATTATTTATTATTTTATTATTACTTTTTATTATTATTTAATATTATTTTATTACTTTTTTATTACTATTCATAAAATACCTAAAAGTACCTCACTGCCGAGACGTAACTTTCTTGTTCCTTACAAGTCGGTAAATAAACAAACGGCTTACTATGAGAGCACGTCAATTATAAAACATTCGAAATATAAAAAAACATCTTTGTGCTTGCTTCACCATCAATAATGTTACAGGCTTCCACATTAGTTATGTATTTGGCGATGACGATGACGATGATCATGATGATTATCATAATAATAATAATAATAATAATAATAATAATAATAATAAAGAACCGTTCAACCAAATCAAAGTTAAAAAAATTCTAAAAATGAGTCATTCAAAATGGAACTGCATCTTTGTTTTAGCGTTTCTACATTCTGCAATTGTAACACCAAGTTAGGATAGCTTCTACAAGAGAAAAGGAAAATCATACAGCTGTCGGTCACAAAAATGCAAATCCTATTTGGTAAATTACTTGTTAGAACAGTGTAAGACCAGAACCAATACGTTACAACATGGTGATGGAAAGGCAGAAGGAGACTTCATACTCAAAACTGCTCAATCTCAATCGCACTCAAACTACGATATCTAACAAACAGATTTTGTGGCAAGAGACGAAATTTCAGAATCTGTGAATGACCATGCATAGCCCAAAATTTCAGATTTGAGCAGTAAACATTGGAGATTATTGCAATATCTGATGTTTTTCCCACCAACTCCTTTGGAAGTACATTTAGAAGATTTCCATTCTCAACCTTCGTCACTCAACTGGACTAAAGGAACATTATATAACGAGCCCTTTTTGTGCCTACGTACTTCCTATCCATCCACAAGTCAGCTTCCTGATTTGAACGCAGTTACCTGTTTGTCTAACATATAAAAAGAGAAGCACAGCAAGAAATGAAAATCACAAGCTGTATGGACTACCCATCTTGGGCAAATAAGAACCTATAAGCATAGGCCTTATATAGGAGCAACATATATGACTGAAGCCTTGAAGCATTTTACCTTGTCATTGATCCTTATACTCCAGGTACCATTTTTTGATCCATAAACAGGGTCACCAACAACATAAGGAGGTGGCTGAACAGCATTCCTTAGGAGCAGAGCTCTCTCAGGAGCGTAATCATCATCACTGTCACAATATCGATGTGGACCAAGAGCTTTGAGAGAAATTGCCGATAATAATGAGAATCCCTGCCATGGAATATCAACAGCATACTTCCTTTTAAAGGATCCAAAGTGTTCATTATCACGGTACTGAAGAATACATAACCCAGATAGTTCTTTATCTTGAAACCAGGGGGAAAACATAACCCTAAGAAGTAAGAGGCACCAAGAAAACTATAGAATGTTGGGCAATTGGAATAGACAAGGAATGAACTGGGAAATTATGAGAAAGTAAAGCAAAAATTTTTGGCAACTGTATAATGTACTCAAATCTTTCTACTCCCTCCATTAGATTTGGTGACGTAAATTAGTTGGCATTCATTGAGCAGCAAAGCCCTGATCGTTTCAAGGCACCACCTTAGAGAGAGAGAGAGAGAGAAACAGAGAGAGAGAGAGAGAGAAACCTGGATGGATAAAATGGTCAAGCCTATCCACTTGCAGATGCCAAAGTTTGATCTGATAAAATCTTTGAACTGAGCAAGATTCCCAGTAGGATCATCTGGAAAGTCCTGGTCACCAGTTAAGTGAAATAAGTATAGTAACTAACCGCATACAAAAAGCACCTTTAGTAAGCCTTTAATCTCACGAGTACATCAGATAAGAAATAAAAGAATGAGTGCACATAATATACCTCCTCCCAGTTACGGTTGAGAAATACATCAGCAGTCACCCCAGCCTCCAGCATGAGGACCAAGAAGACAAACAGCATATACTGTTTCGATTAAGGTTAACTGCGAACTCATTACATCACATACTTAACTGAGTAGTTCCAAACCCCTCTCCAAGAATATAAAATTAATTAAAATTGAAACCGAATCTTAAAAATTAATTGTGTTGGCAGAAACTACTTGAACTTAGATTGTAAATTTGAAACACAATTACCCATTAAAAATAAATTTAGAACACAAATTACACAATTCTACCCAAACCTCATCAATAACGATTTTTTTTTTTTCATAAGAGCAGTGTCCAATAATAATAATAGGGTGAAAGACAAGCTTTTGAAGGATATTTGAATAAAATATTAATCAAAGAGCTTATCCAAGAGTTGTGAAAAAATCAAAGGTAGAAACTTCTTTAGATATTTTATAGAATTTTGATTAGAACATGAAGCTGAAGGAGTATGATAAATACGTGTGTATGTATTATGAAAGGATCAATTACATACATCAAAATAGACAGAAAAACCTCAGCATCCAAATTTCAATGTCAGCCCCAAGATAGAATTTAAGGGTAAGTTGAGCATTACTTAACATGGAAAAAAGTTGGAGATTAAAATCCTCGGAATGAAATTCTGACCATGATGCAAAAAAGTATACAACAAAAACAGAACAGTTTGGAAAAAAAAGTATACGCTATAAAAGTAAAAGAAAAGCTATAATCTGATTCCACTACTCATATGGGAATTAAGGCACTTAATGCACCCTAGACAAATCAAGGTTGAACCATAGTATCAAAGATGAGTTTACAAAGAATGGAAGGGATTACTAGAATTCAGTTTACAAGATTGATCACACTTTTTGCAATAAACTGAAACTGAACCCAAGTATCCTCTTCCAGATATGACTTCAATGCAACTTACATAGTGACTGTTTCCTGAAGAATTCAACTGTGAGGCGTTACAATAACATGGGCCCAAAATTAATGAATGAAGTTACTTAAATAGCAATATAATAGTTAACACTATAACAGTGAATAATAATATGGCCGTTTTTATGATGCGGAACCTCACCTAAGCAAGGCCTGGGGAGTAAACTCGGGATACAACCCCACCCACCAAAACCGTGGATTGGGTAATCTAGAAGAATTCCCAATGCAGATCGAACCCAGGATGTACGAGTCTACATTTGAAAAACCTGCCCTTTGACCACTAGGCTCCATCCTATCGGATAATACTAAAATAATATAGCCTAATCACCAAGTAACACAACAAGACTTAGATGTAAATAAAAGCACCACATTTGCTTCAGAAGGAGGATGACAGCAACAACATCGATATTCAATTCAATTGATTCCAGAAAAGATACCATATAAAGGCAACAACCATTTGCAGTTTCTGCAGCAATGTGTCCCGTGCATGAGATCACACATAAAGTGATCCCAAGGCCAAGGAAAGTGTTAATGAACCTGCAATTCACACAAAAGAAGCAGTTTCTCTTAAACTAAATTTTATGAAAGCAGAAATTTCAAAGGTTAAGCTGTACTCCATACCAATGAGATAAAGGGTGGTTAATTAGTATTTCGAGATCAAAAGCCAAAAGTGTATGTTTTTTCCAACGCCCTGCTTGATCGTCAAGGACTTGAAGGAAAATAAACGGTCCAGCAATCTTTTGAGCCTATACAACTAGTATTTGATTCAGGGGAGAGTTCATGCAATTGGAAGCCACAGTCACTATTATTAAACCAAAAAACCTCATCTTGACTGTTGTTTATCTTTCTTAAAACAAAGTTACACCAAAAAAATAAAACAAAACCTTTTAATTGTTTCCCATTCTTTCATTTCCTGATCATTCAAACAGCTCAATATTCAAATTAGAGTTTTTCCCTTGCAACAGTATCTCAATAACCAAACATACCCTAACGGAATTTGAGACAAAACATATAACTCTCAACAAAGCTCGAACAAAAAGCCCAAAGAAAAAGAAAAATGTACCATGGAGCTGGATGATCAGACCCCCCAAAGGGCAACTCGCCCATTTGCTTCTGCCAAATCCTAATCATCCATACAGCATACAAAATCATGGTCATCCCAACCATCGCCAACAAAGAATTCACCAGCTTCAGTATCGATTGAATACCGCTCCTCAACATCCTAGCCATTTTTTTTTGGGTAATGATACCTTGGAATCAGTTCACTGCTACTTTACTATTTATACTATATTTAAAATTTTTTATTTTTTTATTTTAATTATTTTTTTAACATCCTTAATTGTTCAGAAAAAATTAAAAAATATATAATTTTATTAATAATTACTTTCTTAACCATTAAGTAAAATAAAAAATTAAATAAAAAAAAATAATAAATAGATAATAAAAAATAATAATCCTATATATATATATATATATATATATATATATTTTTTTTTTTGTCTAAACCAAGTAAAAAACACTACTAGTCCTAAAACGACTCGGGAAAACAAAACAAAAATGGGCAGGAAAATTTGAATGAAACCCTACATGGGATGTAGCCTCAAAAGCGCGTGGTAGGTACGCGGGAAGAGAGAATTTTGCGGAGCGCAGGGTTAAATCAATGGGTGATACTTATCATTATATTTATTTATTATTCAAGTTCATTTCAATTTTTTTTTTTTTTTTATCATTTTAAGTATTTTTTTAACGTCTTTATCATTAATGATTAAGAAAAAATTTAAAAAATATATAATTTTTATTAATACTCACTTACTTAATCATTAAGTAAAATAAAAAAAATTAAATACAAAAAAAATAATAAATAGATAGTAATAAGATAGTAACCCTATCATTATTGTAAATGAATTCATAGTTTGTAAATTAGGCTTATTTGGATTCAGAGATGAGTTGAGATGGTTTGTGAATAGTAAAAAAATAATATTTTTTAATATTATTATTGTTTTGAGATTTGAAAAAGTTGAACTGTTTATTAAATTTTGTGTGGAAATTTAGGAAAGTTATTTTAGGATTTGAAAAAATTGAATTGTTTATTATATTTTATGTTAAAATTGAAAAAGTTGTAATGATAAAAATGAGATGAGTTGAGATGGTTTGTGAATCCAAACCACCCAATTAATTTGAGATATTTGAAAATGGAAACTGTTAAATGTAATTAAGAAAAATTTATAAAAAACTTATTTATTTGCATGTCAGTTATTAATATATTAAGAATAAAGCTGAATTCAAATTAAAGAAATTAATAAAATGAGTCTTATTAGTAAAAATGTAAGTGAAACTGGAAACATATGCAAGTAATTTGAAAATATAGTATGAGGCGTATCTGAATTTGAAAGCGTAAATTTATTTATAATTTTATTACAAACTTCTATAGACGTTGCTGTGGTGTAGTGGTTATCACGTCAGTCTTACACACTGAAGGTCCCCAGTTCGATCCTGGGCAGCAACAATCATTTGATTAATTTTTGTTCCTGTACCTTTGTGAACATAAAGGATTCTCGGTTCGTGTTGTTCCTGTCTGAAGAGGAATTGCCATTTATACGCAGAGCAAGGTGATAAAATTAAATACATGGTGTTCAGAGAAAGTCATGATGATCGGGTATCTGCAAAGATATAAACGCCAAACACCCATACCTTACATGTGTTGACATATTCAACTCGAGTTGGCTCAACAAGGAACCTGTTTTCTCATACAGAATCTTCACTTAGAAGATATCATAGTGTCTTAATTCTAATAAAAACAAATGAACACTGATAATTTTTTTTTTTTTTTGGATAACTGTGGGTATCCGGACCAGTTTGCACGCACTTCAACTAATCCCATGAAACTTTGAAGTTAATGACAATGTAAACCTCCAGTAGCCCTAAGGAGACTCAAACTGGTGACTGTTGGGGAGCAACCCAAAGCCGGACCAGCTGAACACTGATAATTTTCTCATGGGGTCTCTCATTTCTCTTTGTTTTTTTCAAAAAGGTACTCTTTATATAGTTCATGAAATTGCATTCAGTAGTACTTAGCCGAATATCTTCTGGTATCAGCTAGATTATCTGCATAAGAACAACTCTTAATGCTCCCAATAAGTTGTGTTCCACTGTTACACAATACAATTACCTCTGTTTCAATTGAGTGAACTTGTGTACCTGATTTCATGCTCCTCAAAAACCAACCATAAAAGACATTTATGTTATGAGTGCAAAGCTTCTCTAATCTTTTTTTCTTTTCCTATCGGTCAGAGCTTATCTAATCTATTATCTTACCCACATTGATACTGATGTAAGGGCTGTTAAGTCGGCTCTTGCCGAGAAGGATTGCATGAAGCTTAGGATCTATCTGCAAGGCATCTGACCATGGTCGATGGCGAAGAAATAGGAGCTTACAGCGACATGACAAATTCTTTACAGCTTACACACACACAGACCCGCTGACAGGCAAAGAATGGGGACAAGCAAGAAGCTAAAGTGCACTTCAAACTGACTGCACCATGCGGGCAAGACGGAGCTTGTGACATGAAAATATTTTAACAGGCGAGATTATCTTGGAATTACATTGATCACTCAAGGAAAATGAGAACTAGAATAACAGAAAACAGCATGTTTCCCTGCTTCATGGATCAGATACTTCTCATCATGTCACAATGACATTCATTGAATGCCATCTTGTTCAGATATGTCAACGCTGTTAAAAAATGTTCAGTAATTACTATTCAACTTTGAACCAAGTTTTGACCTCCATTTAACCTAATCATCTTCAAAATCAAAGTACATTCTATAGGCATTTCGATCAGAGGAGTAGTAACCTTCTATCAGGTTATCGACTTGGAAACCAAACTTCTTGTAGAGACTAATAGCAGGATTCCTCAAGGGATCAACATGAAGTGAAATGCGGTGCACATTTCTGGTTCTGCATTTTTTAATTACTGCTTTCAACAGTGCCTCTCCATGCCCTTGCCTCCTACAATTCTCCTTCACTGAGCTTGTTTCCATCAATAAAAAAGAACACCCAAGCTGAAGATATTAGATTATGGTCAATACAGTTCAAAAACTAGAACAATATAGCTACCATTTGAGTGGATCAGGGCTTGCCAACTCCTCTCCATCAAAGAAATCAAACGGACCACAGAGCAGAAAATCTCGGATTAGAAGGACAAATACAATCATTTCTGTTTGTACTTTTATCAGACAGTGATAAGCTTATTCGGATTCCGACTCACTTTAGCAGTACAGAACATTCTCGGATACGGAAAACACAAAACTTAAGCACTTCAAAAATTTGCAACAACTGAATAACTTGAGGCTTCCACTAATTAGTTAACTAACCAGAAATGGCTAAAATCATGAATTCTGGACACTTCTAGCATATTGATCGTGGGGGTTCCATTCAATCATCAATTGGGCAGAAAAAACATTTTCACCAATTAATGCTCCTACTTAACAATGGAAGATGAAAATCATCTCCAAATAAAGGAAACAAATAAAACATTTATTTGGCAAAAAAAGTACGAAAGAAAGGGGTTGTGGCACCTGCGAGCTTGGTGACACAAGCGTACATGGAAGAAGGCCAAGAATACATTGCATAGGCAACAACTTCTCCGTCCACGTCCATGTAAATCAATCCGGTGTTCTTCTTTCCCAGCTCTTCATCGAAGGATCTAGCAAGCGACTCATGTTTGGGAAATATCTTCCTCTCCAATTTAACTATGTCATCGACCACCTTGGCCCAGTTTGTGGAGTTTCTATGGAGATCCACTATGACCCCCCCGCTCGACATGGATCGGTTTGCCCTGTTTGAGATTCTGAAATTTGATTACTGTTCGCTAGGTTTTCGACTATCGTGGGTCAGCGCCTAAGAGCACTCTCACAGTAGTCTCACTCGTTTATGAATCTTATTTTTTAAAATACATTATTAAATTTTTTTTTATATATTGACTTTTATAATTTACCATACATAAATTTATTTATTTATTTATATTATATTATTTAATAGTTTATTAAAAAAAATACAAGAAAAGAGAAACTATTATAGAGATAAAGTACATAAAAAGAGAATAAATAAATAAAATATTTTTACATTTGTGTACAATTCATGCTAAATGTAGCTGAACACTATAGCGAAATAGAAAATAGATTTGAAAATACATGATCCGTTGGAGGTAATTTTGAGCTACTTTTTTTCAAATTTTACATAAAAATAAGTTTTACAAAATTCATTGGGAGTACTCTAATTTGTTTAGTTCATTTCTTTATTTACCAGCCAAAACACCTGGGCAAAAACTCCGCCGACTCTAGTTCGGCCAACGTCCGCTCCGATTGTCGGAGTCGAAAAAATTAAAATTCAGAGTCGGAGTTAGAGTCAGAGTTATTGTGAAAAAAATAATCGGAGTCGGACTAAACAAAAAATCTTTGCTGCGATTTTGTTGTCTAAACAAAGAAAGAAAGTCAGCCTGTGTATGTTTGTTAGCTATCTGTCACTATCGTTTGCTTTGGATTCAAAATTTAAATCATCATCGTTTTGGCTTTGGGTTCTTTCCTTTTTTTTTTGGTTCTAGGACCCATGAGTGTTAGCATCGAGGTACCAATCCCCACTACTCATTCCTTTTCATCAACGACTTGATTTTTTCATTTTTGATTGATTAATTTATTTGATTTGGATACAGTGCGCACATACATATATATATAAATTAGTTTTGGGATAGGTCTCTCAGTATTCGATATCCTATCTTCAGTACCGAGTCTCCTCCCTATTCAGTTTTCATTTTCTATTTTTGTCGACGCATCTTCCATACGAACAAATGTATGATGGCTTTAGCAACGTTGAGGATGCACAACATCACAAACGCGCCGACTGAGCCATCTCTCTCTCTCTTTCCCTGTGGCTTCGACCTTCCAACTCCGACTCTGACAACTCTAATTGAAGTCGAACTCCAACTCCCATATAAATTATAGTCGGAGTCCGAAATTACCTTTGACTCTAGTTGAAGTTGGAGGTGGGCTTTCTGACTCCATCGGAGCCCACCCTTAACACCTGTTAACATAAAATGTCAATGAATAATGCTAGAGAAAATCTTCAATTGAATCGGGTGCCTTTAAGGCTTTAACACCCCTCGATGGGATACATTAGTCTATTATACTTATCGTAGACCTATATATACATTATAAAATCTTTTTTCCATTCTCTCAAGTTTGTTGCCCTCTCTCTCTCTCTCTCTCTCTCTCTCTCTCTCTATCTCTTTGTTCTCACCATCCCTTCTCTCTCTGGCCCTCGTCACTGTCTTTGTCCTTACTATCTCTCTCTTGACATCAAGTCCCTGACGCTTTCTCACCATGTTTATCTCCATCTCTCAGTTTTATTTGTTTGGCTTTCTTTGGTATTGGTGGACGCTTTGAGAATTTGATGGGAGGTAGGGGAAAACATTGTTCTTTTATGGCTGAGTTTTCCACAAAAGAAGATGTCGTTTGCTAGACACATCTTGGTACTGAAGTCACTGAAGAACTCGAAGAAATACATCATCTTAGAGTTCGATCACAGGGTGTGGTTGTAAGAGTCTTCGTGGGATTTGTTATCTTCATTTTCTTTTCTTCTTCTTCTTCCTTCAGGAATGATCCCACATATTTCAAGATCATTCATCTTCTTAATCAAGATGAAGATTCTTTAGGTGATCCCACATATTTCGAGAATGAGGAGCGTTAGATAGGAAGAGAGAATAACGTTAAAGCTAGGGGTGTAAAGAAAAACTGGTTTGGTACCAGTTTTCATATTTTAAAACTGGTTTGAACCGAACCGGACCGATATATACATTATTCTAGTTTTTATATTATATCTAGAATATTTTTTATATATATTTTATATTATATTATATATATTATATGCTAAATTGCTAATTAATATAACGTGAGATTTTAATTTTATTATTCATGTCTACTAATATTATAACATAAATTTAATCTTATAAAATTTTAATATAACATCTGATATAACATAAAATTAATATTATAATTTTTAATATAGCGTTGATGTAACATTTAAATTTTAATCTTATAACATGAAATTTTATGTAGTGTCATGTGTAAACTGTAGACTTATGTACAACAAGCATTAGAGGAATCGGTTCTCAAGTCTCAACTTATTGACGCCGGATCAAAATAGGAGATTATTCTGACGGTTAGCTTAAAAACGGAAGTTAGAGATTGAAATTGAGAAAACTCACAAATAGAGAAAAACCCTGAGACAAACTTTGATATTAAGGTTTGAAATAACATAAATTAATCATCCTTTCTGAAACTCACAAGCTGAGCTTAAATAGCTAACGAAAAATGGTAAAACTGTAATTGAGGCTAAACAATATAATACGGAATAAGATAACTATGACTAAAATCTAGCTTAAGAATCTGAAATAAAATCGTTACTAAAGATGAATATTACAATAAAAGAAAATTAACAAAAAATGAAAGAATTGATTAAAATTGACGCTTTGAAGGTAAAAAGGCTGATTTTGGGGTCGAAAAGAGGCCCACCAAACGAAGCATGATGGTAGCGACACCAAAGAGAGCTTTCGGATTGGCATATGCGCGATTATGACACCAATAGCCAAAGTTATAGTTAAAATACGGATATCGCCCATTTCTACTTGCCCAATCAAGTAATAAGTCTCCTCGTACAATCAAGAGATAAGTCTCCTCGCCCAATTGAGGGATAAGTCTCATTTCCCAACTGAGGGATAAGTCATTCCTCGCCCAAATCTGTCGCTTTTCGCCCAAATCTACCGCCACTCACTTAGGGTTGTAAAAATTAATTGCAAAACTGGACCGGACCGGACCTGTTCCCTTAGTTCCAAAACTGGCTGGTACCAGTCTGGTTTCGGTTCTATGCTTTTTAGGACACCGGTTCACTATATTATATATTTAAATTATTTTTTTAATATTATATATATATATATAATATAATAATATAAATTATAATTATATATAAGATAATGTTATTATAATTTATAACATAAAATTTTAATCTTAAACATGAAAATTTATTTGATCATATGCTTTAAACATAAAATATATATATTAATAACATTTTCTGGTCTAATAAATTCTCAACATATTCATTTTGATAAATACATAATACATTAGTAATACTAATATACATTAGTATATTAATTACATTATGCTTTAATTAATTAGCATATATTGGTATACTAATGTATATTAATTTATTAATTACATTTTATGCCCTAATACCAATACTATTAGTATTATTAATCCACTTTAAGTCTATATATAAATAACTATATAAATTATTATAGTATTAGTAGTTATTCTAATACTATATCACTATATGATACTATAATGATATAGTAATACTAATACTATTAGTATTAGTATAACTATGAGTGATATAGTTATATTGATAGTTATACTAATATTATTATATAGTTACACTAAATTAAAATCACTATAACAAATACTAATTTATAGTTATACTAATCAGTAATCATTATAACTTCAACTATTATTTATACTAATACTAATATAGTTATATTAAATCATTATAACTTATACTAATATAGTTATACTAAATCAATATACCTGATGCTAATATATAGTTATACTAATACTAATACTATTATATAGTTATACTAATCATCGATTCACTATAACTAAATCATTATAACTATATATAGTATTAATATCACTATGACCATATATTATTTATATCACTATTAGTATAGTATATAGTATTAGTAATAATTTAGTATCAATGTATTATTATATAATATAATATATATATATATATATTCCATAATGTATAACATATAGTATTAGTATATATTAATTTTGATAAATATATTTAGTATTATAATATATATTAATTTTGATAAATATATTTCTATAGATTTCTATTAGATAAATTTTTGTAAAATATAATTAACTAATATATGATATGAATATCAATTAACTAACCTATCACCAATTCATCATTAACTAATTACTAACATCTACATCTAATTAAAGTTCTAATTTATTAGATAAATTTTTGTAAAATACCTAATACAATATTTATTAATCATATACAAAATGTAAAAACTAAAAATTTTAATATCATAGATTCATAATACATTGACATACTCTAAGTTAGAAATAAATTAGCAATTAACATCATAAATATAATTATAATGAAAATTTTTAATGATTTAATTAAATAATCCACATTAAATAGTTTACTTAATTTTAATTTTACTAATTTAAATAATTTTTTAATTAATTTATGTGCTAAAAAGATAAAAGAATCGCAAGCTAAAAATATACTCATCTGCCAAACAAGAAACGGCCGTTTAGTATAAAATTAGACTTAAATGGCACTATTTAAGACCACTGAGGTAGCAAAATTGAAACTGAGTTGTGTGAAACGGTGTTGTTTCATGCAACTCTTTTTTTTTTTTAATTAAACCGTCTATTGAAACAGTGTCTTTTGGGTCAAATTTCAATCTAAACGGTTTCATTTCAATATTACTTTTCAGTTTTCATTCCCCCCTCCCCCAAATCTCGATCCCTAAGTTCATTCCCCCCCTCCAGCCCCTCCGTGATTCTATCGCATCCCCTCTCTTCATTGGTTGAAGTTCTCTCTCTATTTCTCTCTCACCCTTGCGCTGATCGGTAACTTGGTAAGCCCTTTGTACTCTCTCTCTCTCTCTCTCTCCTTCCAAGACTTGCATGTGATCATGGTTTTATAGCAAGAAGTGTTCATCTTTTGCTTTGTTGTTTATGCTAGTAATTTTATTAGATCTGTAATCAATGTGAATATTTTGATGTTGATTGTGCTAATCCTTAGCGTGTTCCTTAATAACCTAGTACACGCACAACCACCATGTACTCTGTTCCTTAATCCATAGCCTACAAATAGAAGTCTAGGACACCATGCGTGCATGTATGCAAACAAGTAAACAAACATATCCTATATTATAGTTAAATATTATGGAGTTAACTTGTAATGTAGAGAATGAAGGACCTGAATGAAAGAAGAGTACGATCTTAAGAGGATATCTGAGAATTGATTATTGGTAGCTTTTAGTGCAGTTACTAAATAGCCCACAATTACTTTTAATTAAGAGAGAAAAATTCCATTTTTGATAGATTGACCTTTAATTTTAGTTTATAATTTTCCCAATTCTAAATGAGATGCAGGTGGGATGAATCTATTTTGTTTGGGTCTGTGATATTGAATTTTTGGTAGATTATTATAAATTGATTCTATGATTATTATGAATTGGGGCTGTGTTTTAGAGCTTATTTGTGAAAAAAATCCAAGTCCATGGTGTTGATGCTCTAGTTTTGTATTGAAAGCCAATGGCGATGTGATTTAGAGCTGGTTTTTTTTGGGCCTGTGATTATGAATTTTTGGTAGATTATTATGACTTGGGTATGTGATTGTTATGAATTGAGTTGTGTTTTAGAGCTTGTTTGTGAAAAAAACCAAGTCCATGGTGTTGATACTCTGGTTTTGTATTGAAAACCAATGGTGATGTGATTTAGATCTAGTTTTTGTTTGGTTTCGTGATTATGATTTTTTGGTAGATTATCATGATTTGAGTCTATGATTGTTATGAATTGGGTCTGTATTTTAGAGCTAGTTTGTGAAAATAGTTGTAGGAGTAGTGTTTTCTTGGCATATGTTCCTGCTATTTGTTTCTGGTGTATGCAAGGGGTTGAGAGGGGCAAATGATCCCCTAGCCTAGCTTAGAGGAAAAGAGACCCCCTTGGCTTAGTTGTGAAAAAAGGAGACCGTCCATGCCAAAGTTGAGATGATAAAATTCATCTATTTTAAATAGTTTGGTAAAGATTTAAGATGTTCCATCATATCTTTTTTGTTTTGTTCTGACTAATACAAACAAAATCAATTGATATAGACATTTTGATAATTATTAGTATTTTGTCTCATGGGTCTTGATATGTTGGTAAAATATCAGAATTACAGAAAGGATGCAATGAGCTCAAATATCATCTGTTATAATAAGAAAAAAAAATACATTCAAGACTAGCTAGCAATGTAGAAATTGTGCAGTGATTTCAAAATATGGAAACTCAGTAAGTACACAATTTAATAAATTAATGCTAGTCGTGAAAAAAAAAAATGACAAGATATGTTTACATGTTTAAAACGATAATTAAATTTCTTGAATTGGTTGATTGTAATAGACTTTAATGGTTTGAATATCCATGATTTTGATGTGAAGCAATTTGTTTTAAAGACATGCTTGGCTTGCCTTTCTGAGAGAAAAATCATAGACTATTAAAGTAACTGGCCATTCATTTTAGTTTATAATTAATGGTTTTGTTAGTTGTTATAACTTATAGGTAATTTTATTTTATAGATTATATATTTTTGTTAATATTGATTTTAATGTTTTAATATTTTATTTTTGTTACTACAGATGGATCCTTCAAATGAAATAGAAATATCCAGCGATATTCAACCTTAAACGGAAAGGACTATGGAATTAACAACGACTAATAATCTGCTTTCTCCTAAATCTAATAAAAGTAAACCATCTAGCGGTCCTGGTAGTGGTAGTACTACTGCACTGGTAAGAAAAGATCCGTAGTTTGAAAGTATGTTACAAAGATAAAAACTGAGGATAATTCGAGACATAGGGCTACATTTAACTTTTGTAGGACCACTTACACTTGTGATCCTAATATAAATGATACAAAATCAATGTTGCATCACTTAAAAAAATATAAGAAGTCTCCACTTAGGAATGTGGATAAAAACCAATATGTATTAGGTTTCAAGCCTGGAGAAACCAATGGGAGGCTTGTACTTATTGCTTTTAGTGTTTAGGCTTGTAGAGAAGCTTTAGAAGAAATGTTGATTGTTGATGAGTGGGATAAGTTTAAGAAATTTATACTTGTTGTGCAACGTAAATGGAATGAGATTCAATCAAGTGTAATGGTTAGAACAGATATTTTTTAACTTTATTTGAGAGATAAAGACGAGTTGAAAAGTGTTCTTAAAAGACAACACATTTGTCTAACCACGGATACATGGACATTCGTGTAAAATTTTAACTACATGTGTCTCACCGAACATTTAATAAATGAAGATTAGAAAATGCAAGAAAAAAATTATCAGTTTTTGAAAGATGGAAAACTATAAGGGTGAGATAGTAGGTAAAAAAATTGAAATGTGTTTGCTTGAATGAGGGAGACCAAAAATATTTATAATTACACTCGATAATGCAAATTCAAATAATGGAACAATTTCATATATCAAAAGAAAGATAAGGAATAGAAAGGATACGATTTTGGAACATAAATTCTTACATATGAGATGTTGTGCTCATATCTTGAACTTGATTGTTCGGGATGAGTTGAAAGAATTAATCAATCAATTGCATGAATTAGAGAGACTGTGAAATATGTAAAATCTTCTCCACAAAGGTGAAAAATATTTAAGTAATGTTGTAATAGTGAGGATAGTACCTGTAAAAGTGGTGCATGCTTAGATGAAGCGACTCGTTGGAACTCCACTTATATGATGTTAAATAAGGCTAAAAAGTTTCAAAAAACATTTCAACTGTTAGAGGATGAAAATTCGGGATATGTTAAAAGCGTTGGGGAGGATGATAGTGAGGATGATGATGGTATTAATGAGTTGAGTAAAGGAAGGGCATCCAAGTTAGGGTCTCTAACAAAGGATGATTGGGATAAGAGTAGGTTGTTTGTAAAGTTTCTTACACTTTTTTACGATGCAACCTTGTGTTTCTTAGGAGCCAATTATGTCACTTGCAATTGTTTTATATTTGAACTAGCGACAATTCAAGATGCAATTAATTTAGAATGTGTAGAAATGCCTCATATTTTAAGGACAATGACATTTAATATGAAATCTAAATTTGAGAAGTATTGGAAAAATCTTGAAAAAATGAATATTTTATTGTATGTTGAGTTGGTTCTTGATTCTTGATATAAAATGCGTTATCTAGCATTTTATTTTGAAGGAATATATGATGATAATAGTTCGAAAGTTCTTATGTTGATAGATCAGATTAAATATGCCTTGACTCGTTTATACTATAGTTATTGTGAAAATGAGTCAAATGACTGAGGTGATGTTGGGGTACAAGATCAAACTATGAGCCAATCAAGCAAGGGAGGGGCTAATACTACAAGTTCAACTGCTTGGACAGGTTATTTCAGATCATTTAAATTGACTCAATTTAAGAAGCATTTGGAGTCGGAGAACTCTTTTGAGAGTAAATCTGAAGTGGAGAGATATTTGTTTGAAAATTTTGAAAAAGATGATGCTAAATTCAACTTTTTGACTTGGTGGAAGGTTAACTCCATTAGGTGTTGCGTGCTTTCAAGAGTTTCGCGAGATGTTCTTTTACTTTCGATATCTACAATTGCCTTTGAGTCGGCTTTTAGCACAACATGTTAAGTACTTGATTCTTTCTGCAGTAACCTATCTTCACTTATGGTAGAAGCCCTTATTTGTATACAAAATTGACTCTGTTCTTCTAATACCCTGATTAACATTCGCAGTTTAATGGATGATATTAAGGAGTTTGAAAAATTTGATACATGTATGTAGCATCATTTGCATTTTCTTTTACTGTCTCTAAAGTGTGTATCATATTTTGATTTGTTTTAATTATTATGCTTATCCTTTTTTCTTTTTTTTTCTTTTTGTGTAGAGCTCATGGAAGACCTATGGAGTTCTTCAAGACCTACTTCTTTGGTCGGAGATGATTAAATTTAAAGTATGTAATTTTTTTACATCTTTTCTCAAGTCTTTTTTTTTTCATTTAATGTAATTAATAACTTTTTATTTGGATTAACCGCTTGATTTATTTTCATACAAATGCAGGGTTTGTTAAATGAACTATTAGAATTGGTGGCTTGGTGCATAGCTATTTGTTCTAGTTGTAAAGTTTCTTATTGGATGTTCTTGTAATTTGGACTTGTAATTTAGATTTGTAATTTGGACTTATAATTTAGACTTGTAATTTAGACTTGTAATTTGTTGGTCTTTTGGAATTTGGACTTGTACTTTGTTGAATTTTTGGACTTGTAATTTAAAAGTTCATTTGGTTCCTTGACTGCACTCAGCTCAGCCAAGTTCAGTTCAGATTTAAACATCTTCTAATATCCAAACACTCAACTCTCAAATAACTAAATTCATCTAAACTCAAAACCTTTTTACAAGTAGGACTCACAACCTTTTTCAAATTAACATCTATTTATTAGTGGAACCCATAACATTTTTTAACTTTCCATAAATATATCTAAACTCATCTTAACATCCAAACACATCTAAACTCATTTTAGGTGGGCCCCACAGAACCACCATCTCAACTCACTGCTATTCATAGATAATTCAACTCAACTCAACATTCAAACGCAACTTTTAGACTTATTTTATTTCATAGCAGAATTTCCTTTTTATTGCAGATTTTTTATTTTTAGTTTTTGTAGCGGTTATATTTAAAGGCTTATAACATATTTTTTTATTTTTTTATTTTTACAGTAGATTTTTGTTTTTAGTTTTTGTTTTATAGCAGGATTTTTTTTACATAACAATTTTTTTTAAAGCAAATTTTTGTATATAGTAATAGAATTTTAATAAAACAGATTTTTTTAAAGTAACTTTTTTGTTATAAATAGATTTTTTATGAAAAATTTACATTTTATTGAAACAAAAAAACTAGACCGAACCGGTAAATCTGGAGGTACCCGTTTAGGAGGGTAACTGGTGCATAATCGATTCTCAAAAAAGCAAAACCTGTACATACTAGTTCAGTACTAAATTTTGTCCAAAACTGAATCGGACTAGACCCGTTACACCTCTCATAATAATGTTGCCTGCAATTCCTCTCTGTAACAACAACCCGTGGGACAAACACTCTAACAAGATAGTCACCATTTTGCTAAAATACCAACACGTACTTTTATTCTTCATTTTCTAACATGAAGAAGAGGCCAACATTCAACAAATGCAAAATTCCTAGAATAGTCGGGAGATTTGAATGCCAAATTGCCAAAAATACAATAAAATCCTAAAAGGGAATGTTGGACTGGCGAGCCATTTTTTTATAGGTGTCATAAGTCAGTGCAATACTTTCAATGAAGCACCCCTTGGCCTTTCATGTCCAGCCTAATTGTGGCCCGACATGACAAACATTGAAGTGGCCAACCACTTTATTACAATAAGGGGGTTGGCCTTTAATGACTAGTCGAGGGTTACAGTTGCAGAGGCTACATATAGCCCATTCCCTCTTTGGACGAGCCAACTTCATGCAAAAATAGAAAATCTCTCTCTCAAGTATAGTTCTTTCCAGTCTTGGTATTTAGGATGTAGAACACGTGGGTGTTATTCTGATTTTTGACCACGTAGAGCATTCCACTAATGAGGACTATGATTTTGAACGAACAACAACAATAGAGAAGTCTATGGAACAACCACACCCGATCTATGATTTGCAGTTTGAGGTAATCATTTTTGTTATTTACTCTGATCTATTATTTGCTGTTAGAGTAACACTCACATGTTCCACAACCTAAATAACGAGACTATAGAAAACTATACTTGATAGAGATTTCTATTTGTGCATGAAGTTGCCTCATCTAAAGGGGGAAGGGGTTATATGTTGCCTCTGCAATTGTAACCCTTGACTAGCCATTAAAGGCTAACCCCTCCTATTGTAATGAAGTGGCCATTTGGCCAGTTCAATGTATGTAACGTCTAGCCACAATTAGGGTGGACATGAAAGGCCAATGGATCACCCTATTACTGCATCTTCCACTTGCACACAGTGGGCAAGATTACAGGCCTGCATTTCTCAATATATTCTCAATCTTATTTATACTGGCATTGCTGTTGGTATGATTTTGATTATGTTGACCCATGATTGGTTCTCATATTGACGATGGCATTGATGACAACATTGTTGCATCGATCTTGATGGTTCTCCTATTGATGACACCACTGTGGGTTTGTGCATATTCCATGATTGATTGAGATATGATATGGAGATTTATGGTCGTCAATCGGTTGGTTTCTAGTTGTCGATAGTTTTGGAGATTTCTAGTTGTTGGTTGGTTGGTTTGATTTGGTAAAAAGCGTGTTCGAATATAAAAATATTTTAGTTTGTTTGGATATGTAGCAGAGGTACAACTTTGGACAAATAAGTAATTGTAGCAGAGATATTTCAGATATGTAAAGGGGCATTTTTGTCCAAATAATCAAGAATTCCTACTCCCTAACTCCTAAACTCAATTAGGACTGTTCATCCAGGCCGGATTTGTTTTCTAGCTCGGTCCGGAACCCGGATAACTGGATTCCGGTTCTGGGTTTTGGTCCGGATCAAATCCGGGTCGAAACCCGCATTATAAAACCCAGATTAATCCGGCCGGATCCGATTATCAAACCTAGGTTTCGGATTTAACATCCGGTACCCGGGTTATATATATAAAAAAAAAACCCTACTTCGAATCTTCCTTTCCGTGCAATGTCCTCTCTCTCTCGCTCAAAGTCCAACTCCAAACCCTCGTCCCCGACTCCCTAGCTCTCCATCTCTCTCGCCCGAAATGTCAAACGAAAACCCTAGCTCTCGATCTCTCTTCTCTTGCCCAAAGTCCAAACCGAAACCCTAGCTCTCTCTCTTCACTCTATTGCCCGTAATAAAGGGAAGAAGCCTTCTCTCTTCTCTTCTTTGTATAACTTCTCTCTCTCTTGACCGAGCACCAAAACCACAACCATCGCCGCCGGTGCTATCAGAGGCCACCGTCCACAGAAGCCTTTTCGTTACTCTCGGTATGTTCCTCTCTCTCTCTCTCTCTCTGTTTTGAGCGTTTAGATCTCTTCTCTAAGGGGGAGGTTTCTTTCGTATCTAGAGTGTGTTGAGGAAGCCGAAATCCTAGCCATCGTTGCCGGTGATTAGTAGAGTTGCTGTTTGGCTAGATCTGCTCTTTTCTTTTTGGGTTTTATTTCGTTGTCCAGATCTATAACCTGTTATGTTGTGGAAGTGGGTGAATAGTGTTTTGGTTGGCCAGATCTACCAGTTACTCGAAACCCTCACTCTCACTCTCTCTCTGTGTTGAGCTTTTATAACTCATAGATTGTTTGGGACATTGGTGTGTGGTGGTATTTGTTAGATTTTTGTTTAGCTTAGATTCTTTGTTGTTATTATTTTGTTAGTTGTGATTGGTGGTGAATAGGGTTTTATAGATTTGTTTTGCTTGACTATTTCAGAGAAAAGCGAATGCCTTTTATAGATGATTGGTGGCCTAATAATGACGTTTAGCTCATGCTTCTTTCTAATCTCAATATTACTTGGCCTAAAATGCATTTTAATTTTGCTTACCCAAACAAGCTTATCTGAAATAATAGGATTTTTGCTATCTAAACTCTTTTTTGCCATTATGCTCTGTCTAAAGTTGTTCACTCCATAACTTCTTGGCCTGTTTCTGTCCTTTCTAGCCATAATAACTACAAGCTGGTAGGTGGAACACAATTATTTCTGGTGAAATGGTATGGTTTTCATGTGGTAACCTTGGAAAGGGAACACGGTTATTCGATTCATTTGCTTTACTTATAAAAAAAAATGACTACAAGGTAGATAGAATGAAATATTTCTTTTGTTACTGAACCCTTGACTTGAAAAACTGGCATGAACCATGTGATGAAGAAAGTAACCAAATTGAAGCTTTTAAAAATAGTGTCAGATCTCATGGCAGATCTAAATTGAAAAATTAAATAAATATAAGAAGAAAAACTAGAATCTTGGGAAGTTTTATGTTGAAATAAAGAATAAATTTTATTATTATATGCATTTGCTTGAATTATGCTTTTGTTAGTTGAAGTTTTTTTATTTTTTAAATCTAGTTACATACTTTTATTCATTGAAAACTATTGAGTTCAATTCATATAAAATGTTTGATTCTTGCCAAACATTATTGCTGCACCCAATCAACTTTACTTATAAAACATTATTGCCAAACACTAGCTAGGACTGTTTGGGTGCATTTCTTGACAGTATTTTGATGTATTGTCATTAGTTTCAAAACCATTTTGAGGTGCTGCAATTTTTATGCATAAAACCATCAATTTTTATACTTATTTTCTATACTCTTTTAATATTCTATTTGAATATAATATGCAAAACTAGTTAATGAGCTTTTTGATTTCTTGGCTGCAGGATTTGACAATAGACTATTATTTAGTGTGAGATTAAAGCACTGATAGGAAGACTATGTTGATGATTTTGTAACTCATTTATTGTAATTTTGTGTTTGGTAATGTAATTTATAAATACCATAAATGTAATATGTAGTGGATTGCATTGTGATGCATGCATAGATGAATATTGGATTTTTTTTTTTTTACATGCATTTAATATTTTTAGAACACAAATATTAAGCTTATCATGAACTTGACTTCTTAGAAAAAAATTTAATAAAATAAAGGCTTTTACTTAAAAAAAAAAAAAATTTTGGGGTAAAACTTGGAATCCGGATTTCTGGGTTTTAAAAACCCAAATCAACCCGGGTACTGGCCCGGGCCGACCTGGTTCGGGTTCTGGCCCGGATTTGAAATCTGGGTTCCGGTCCGGATATCAGGTTCCCAGATCGGAACCCGGATGAACACCCCTAAACTCAATCTTTTATTATAAATAGATATTATTCTGTCAAACTTAATATAATTATTTTTAATCATTATAGATATTAGTAAAATTAATTAATTTTACAGTCGACCAATCGAGAGTGTAGCTTGAGGATGAGTCTCGATAAGGCTAAATGAATTTAATTTTTATTTTTTTATACCATTAAATATTTAAAAAAAATTCACAATAATATTAAAAAATATTTTTTTAATTATTAAGTAAAAAAAATTCATTGGTACCGACTCTCAAGGTGACTTTAGCTTTTTCCTTATTTTAATAAAATAATTATGTAGTACATCAAATTTCAATATTTCAAAATAGGGTTTTGCTACACAACTTCCTACTATTCATCCACACTCCACATTTTTTAATATTTTTTTAAAATTTTTTTTTGAATTTATTTTTTTTAAATATTTCAAATTTTTTATTTACTATTCATATAAAAATTATTTAATAAAAAAAATTAAAAAAAAAATTTGAAAAAAGATGAAATGTAAAGTGTTGAAAAGTTAAGAAGATTTATTGTTCAAAATAAACCTGGTGCACCCGTTTAAAATACAGTCAAAATTCCATAACGTGAGCAATAATTTATCCTTGAAATAACAAATTAGGATTAGTTTAGATTCATATATGAAATGATATGATTTTAGATAAAAAATAAAAATTAAAAAAATATTGTTGAAAATTTTTTTTATATTATTATTATTTTAAAATTTAAAAAATTAATTAAAATTTTAAAAAATTAAATTATTTATTATATTTTATATAAAAATTTTAAAAAATTATAATAATGAAGTAAAAAAAAAACAATTGTTAAATCGGACCTAAATAAACTAGTTGAAGCCAAATCAATCAATCCAATCCGTTGACAACAAATCTGAGCCGTCTTATCCCCTTCGGCCACCTAATGGCATCTTCTATCAAGAAATTCGAATCTACGCTTGTTCCCTTCCGACCAATTCTATCCTATTAAACTATATAACTCCAATCTTAACTGTTGATGAGGATGACTAGTATCATTGGAACACATCGTATATCTAAAATCAATGCTCCACCTTATTACAGTACACCGGCACCACATACAAAAGGCTTCTATAACAATACAGGAGGACCTCTTATTCTTAAAATTCAGTTATAAAGATTGGTTTCACTTTCCCGTCCCAAAATTTTCATTCCTTCTGATCTTTGTTTCCCTCACTTTCTCTCCCTCCGAACAGCCTCGAATCTTTTCTTTCGCTGCGAGAAATGGAGATGGCTATGGAGGATTCGTCTTCTTCCCATGCTCTGCTCTCCATGGCTCGCGCCGCGGTCACGGTCAATGGACGGTCTCCGCTGTTTCCGACGAATCCAATAAGAAGTACGCAACGAATATGTAAAGTTAGTGTTTTCTAAAGCTATTTGCTTTAGAATTTGGAAGTTTTTCCTGTGGTTTGCTTTTTCTCTGTTCGGAACTGAAATTCGTTGAACTGAATTCGAGAACTCTAGGGTTTCGATCGATTTCACTCGATTCGAGAGTTTAATTTCGGGCTGACCTCTCATTTTTAGAGATTTTCATTAAGTTTATAGACCTAGATTTGACTTCTGGAGTTTCTGGATAGTTCTTGTGAAATTTGAGCTCCTTAGTGGTTTATGATTCATGAAATGTATTTTCCTTATGTTTTGACGAAGAGATGAGTTAATTTCTAGCATTTCGAATATCTCATGTCAAGCTTTAGTTTTCTAGGGTGTCACATGGTTCTTGTAACTACTGTTGTTTCGGACTTCTAGGTCTCGCATGGTTCTTGTGAGTGCTCTTTGCTTTGGATTTCTAAGAAATTATGAGGACTCACATTTTGAATTTATGTAATCTATAAAGGAGTTGGGTGGGAACTTGAACTTGAACTTGGGGTTCTTTTCTGGCGGGAAAATTTTTGAATGGCTGGAAAGTGGGAAGTAGGGTTTCCGAAGACAAGTTCTTGTAGTCTAAGAGAACAAGCTGCTAGATCCATTCTTCGCAATGTGAGGACTCAGGGGCATACATATGTCGACCTTAGGGAAGATGGAAAAAGATTCGTTTTCTTTTGTACTTTGTGTCTTGCACCGTGTTACAGTGATACTATATTGTTTGATCACTTGAAGGGGAATCTTCACGCTGAGAGGTTATCCACTGCTAAGGTTACGCTTTTGGGACCAAATCCATGGCCTTTTAATGATGGTGTTCTGTTCTTTGACAATCCAGTGGAGAATGATAAAGAGCTGGGAGCTTTAAATAGTAATAAAAGTAGATTTTTGGAGTTGCCAAACAATGGCGACAATCTAGCTATTGTCAGATATGATGAAAATTCAAAAACCACTAGTAATGGGCATGCAGGTGTTCATTTAGATACTAAAATTAGTTCTTGTGACGAGACATTGAATTCTGATGAGGGGAATGCCTGTGTGATAATTTCTGGAGTGCGGATTTGGGATGAAATTTCTGATATTGAAGTGCAGGAGGTTGGTTGTGGAAAAATTGCTGCCAGGTTCCGTGAGAAGGATAAGGTTTCGAATGGGATTTGTAGAATATGGTGCGAGTGGTTGGGAAAAAAGACTCCTGGAAATGAGGATAGCTTGGAGGTTCCAGAGCATGATTTTGCTATTGTTACTTTCCGTTATAATGCTGATATTGGTAGCAAGGAGCTGTTTGATCGTGTGAAGCCACTTCTGTTGCCTAGTCCATCAGAATCAGAGTGTGTGGAGGGTGCAAGTAGGAAAAGAATGAAATCATTTTCTGACCCTGAGGACATTAGCGAGTTCTTCAATAATCAGTATGCTTTATCTGGGAAAGATTCTCCAGTGTCAAATGTTACCTCTTCAAGATTGCTTTTGGCTCACTATGATGATCAGCTTCTGCATAAGAGGTTTATTTCAAGTAAGGCTATGAGGAGAGAGTTGAGACAGCAACAGCGTGTAGCAGCAGAAAGGATGTGCGATATCTGTCAACACAAGATGCTTCCTGGGAAAGATGTATCAGCACTCATGAATTTGAAGACTGGAAGGCTTGTTTGCAGTAGTCGAAATGTGCATGGGGTAATAGTTCTTAGAAACTTGCTACTTTTTCCTTTTGGCTGTTTTTGTAACTGTACTTGTCTTTCTATGCCTTTTGAAGATGTTGAAGTACTCATTATGGGCTACTACTCTGTCTAAAGTTAACAATTGGAAAACTGCTTAACTCTTGTCTCTTGTTACGTTTTATCATGCAGGCATTTCATGTATTTCATACGTCCTGCATTATACACTGGTTAGTTTTTTGCGAGTATGAAATAATTACAAAGGAGTTAGTTATTCCAAAATTGAGGAGAAGAAGATCTAAGAGAAATAATGCAGCTAAATGCGAGGAAATAGGAAAGGATGGAGAGGTGAAAGCTACAGGAGCAGAGATATATTCTGTTTTCTGCCCAGAGTGCCAGGGCACTGGAAAGATAATTGAAGGAGATGAGCTGGAGAGACCACCCATCTCGCTTTCTGAGGTTTGCTCGCTCTGGGCTCATTCTTTTAATTTTTTAGTTTTTAACACTCTGGTTTGTACATTCAATATAATTTATTACAGAAGATCTTGAAATCCATTGAAGTTAAATTGAGCTATGCCAAAAAGTATAGTACTCAATAAATCTTTGGGATGGTGAGATGAGAATTTTTGGTTTGAGATGAAAATTTAAAATATTATTTTTTAATATTATTATTGTTTTGGGATTTAAAAAAATTGAATTAAGATTTGAAAAAGTTGAATTGTTTATTATATTTTATATGAGAATTTGAAAAAGTTGTAATGATGAGATGAGATAAGAATTTTGTATCTCATCTCACCTTCCAAACCTATCCTTATAACTATAAAAATAAAACTTTCTTAAACTTCTTTCTGCCCAAAAATCCTCGCCAATTTGTTATTTTACTAAAATACCTGTTTTTTTAATTATAAATTTGCAATTGCTAATGAATATTGGATTATTTTTTCTCACCATCAGATGTTCAAGTATAAACTAAAGGTGATTGATGCACGTAAAGCATGGATGAAAAGTCCTGAAGTGTTGGAGAACTGTTCGACCGGTTTTCATTTCCCTTGCCAGTCGGGAGAAATAACTCAGGTTTGTTTCAGACTTCTGCAAGAGACTCTTTACTAATCGAAATATTACTTGCTGTTATTAATTCTCTGTTGTTATTGCTTGATCACAGGAAAAGGTGAAACCCCTGAAATTGCTGCGCTTCTATGAATCTGATGTATAGAACAGCCACAAGAATCCTCCATATAATGTAGTTTTCAGTTTGACATTAGCAGGTAGATTTTACTCTTTTAACACATAATCTGTTGTACATGTAACATGTTTCCTATAGAAACCATGGGTAGGATTTCAGATATAACCAGGAATTCGTAAATGTTGTATATTCCTGTCGTCTGACAGAGTGCTTACACTCAGTGTACATTGCTGTTTGGCTGTGGATTTACTTTGAAATGCAGAATAGTTCCTATAATTGCTCTTATTTTGAATTTACCGAAATGATCACTGAAGGGTAGCCTGTATTTTTTCAATCATAATAAAATGTCTGGGCATGATTTTATTTTGAGAAAATCTTCAAAGCGGATTCAGTGTAAAGTTTGACCTTACACCCTCCAATAGCAAGCGGACACGTAAGGGATTTATGCAGAACACGGTAGTATCGATTTGAGGAAATTATCCTCCCGCCGTCTCCCTTCAGTCACTCTCTCCCTTTCTCCTGAAACCCGTCTCTCTCTGCCTTTCTACCCCCCAGTGGCTCTCTCTATCTCATCTCAAGCCCGTTGCCTCAAATCGGAACCCTTTTGTTGCCGCAAGCCTGTCACCTTGGCGTCATGAAGCTCTCTTTGCTCAACAGGTCGACAGATCTTCGTCGCGAACCAACCCACCCTACTCCTCTCCTCGTCCACCTCTTCTTCATCAATACTTTTCTCGAGACTGATCTTGTTGAGCTAGCTTCTCTGCATACTTCGTTTGCCAAAAGGGAAGGAGCTTCCCATCAAAGAAAAGCGCATATGCAGTACTTAACATTGACAGGAACTCAAATTTAGCATTTCTTGCTTTATCTATCTCTTATCTCCATTTCGCCATCTCTCTCCCCCTCGGGGTTTGGGCTAATGGAGATGAAGTTCTTCTCATCCAGGAATTCGGCAGAGAAAGAAATCTTGGGATTTGAAGATGGTTCAGTGGATTTAGAGGTGGTTCGAACAAGAAAGCATATAGAAGCATATCTATTCAATACCATCCTGATAAAAAACCTGATCCAGGTTGAAAAGCTTTTTAGTTCGTCTGTTTATATGTTTCATTTTCAAACTTTTGTTTGTTTTGAAAAAGATAGGGTTAGTACAAATTCTAAGAGAGGGAGCTCGGCAATGGCTTCAGGGGGGGGGGGGAGAGAGAGATGCCATCACTTTTTGTACAAGGCAAAAGGTATTCTAAATTTTCTAAAAAATTTAAGAGAAATGTTAATAATATAAAAGGTATTCCAAAAGGTAAACGCTCGAACGTATACATATTCTAATGCCATCACTTTTTAATATCCAAATAAAAGAAAAAATGTATTTTAAATGAATTCTGCTATCTTCATAAAAGAAAAATTTTACTTCTCATCCCAATTTTCGCCGAAGTCTTTGAAACAATTATTCGTAACCTTAAGTAACTCTTTCTAATGAGAAACAATTTAAGTGAACACTTAAAAAAATAACGACTACGCGTAGAGAAAAATTGTAATGCATTATTTTAATTTTGGGAAGATTCTCCGAAAAAACCACCAGCATATCAATTTATGTTTATATTTATTTTATTTAGAAAATTACATGACTCGTTAAAACAAAATTCCAACTCCAATTTGACAAGTATGGTAGAGTTTGCAAATTAATGTCGAATTGAGTGGTTGGATCTAACAATTTTGCATTTTGAGAAGATATTTTAAAATAACCCAATAGTTTATATGAATAGTTCCATATATTTTTAAACGAGGTTAGATGTCATCACTAACAATTTACAACGAAAATGAAAATCTGATCTAATAATATTACAACTTAATTTGACTTTGGAATTTATTAAAATAAATGTCAACTATTCCTTGCTGATGAAAATGACTAGCCGGCCCATTGAAGTTCTTTCATATATATAGATATATATATATATATATATATATATATATATATATAGAGAGAGAGAGAGAGAGAGAGAGAGAGAGAGAGAGAGATGAAAATAAAATTCGTATCCACGTATTAGCTGGCGTCTAGCTATACGCGTCCAACACAAGATTACCTGTACAAAAAATCCCAGTTCTCACTAGCCGGCCAGCCATTGTTGCACTAAAGGAATGTATATATAAACATTTACATGTCAAGCATTAGGCACAGAAAAAGGCAAAAACAGAAAATGGGTTGCTTTCAGGAATGCAAGAACATGATGGTTTCACTCCTCCTGATCGTTATAGCAATAATGGTTCTTTCTCTCATGGGAGTTTCAGGTTCTGATCAGGCAGCTCGGACTTTCTCTGGGACAGATCATGATCATGTTTCAGGAGACACAGTTAAAAGTGCGTATGAAACACACCTTAGGACACTTGCCTCGATGCTTCCTAAGGGTCCGGTACCACCATCGGGTCCGAGCCCTAGGATCAACTGATTCAAGCTAGCTAGCTTGATCTGTATGATGTATAGATCAAGAACGATGGCAGGCAATGGGAGTGAGGCTGCTAAAACAATATTGTAAAATGCCATTAATGTACGTATAAGTTAATTGTTGTTATTGTTGTTGTAGAAGATCGGATCACGTATTGTAGATGGAACGACTTGCATGTACTTGTTGTATTCATAATTCCTAATTTTTATACTTTTAACAAAATATAAATACTTTTTAGATCGAGATCTTTCAGAATTCCTTGAACAACTTAGAAATAGATCAAATTCTAGATCGAAGATTTTGGTGATTCCATTTGCGATACGTGCATGCTAATTTATACCTAAAACTGATGCTACAAATGCCTTTTCGACATGAAATGAGAGTAACATGTGACTACCTTGTTAACATATACATACATATATATATATATATATATATATATATATATATATATATATATATATATATTAAAAGAGATATTCTTGGCCTAGAAAGAGATTTGAGAAAAGTAAAATTACAAATTGACGCGTTTTGATGGGTATATTAGATTGTGAATAAAGTAGATCTAACATATTACATCAAATTACATCAGTTTGTAAGTTTATTTTTATACGAGCTTTTTGTAGAATTAGTATTTCTCATATTAAAAACCAATAGAAAAATCAAAATGGCCAAGATTGTGAGTGTATTGGCTTGCGTATATCATCTGAATCCTTTGGGAAAATGATGAATATTTAACAGCTACCTTTGAAGGGAATGATTTTGCAATTAGTTTAGCTTAAGAATGAAAGACACAATAAAATGAATAGTCACTTGTGTTTTTGTTGAAATAAAATATATTTGAAATTGATTTCTTCTTTTGACTATAAGAGGTTTGCTTTTATAAATTACGTTGCAAACCATGGCTTGAATTGAAAATAGTGATCTGGTGATGCATATTTGGTCATTATAAGTTTATGGCATAATATGGTGATTTCAAAAAAGTTAAATTTCCTCTTCTTTATGTTTTTCAGTAATTAAAGTGGGATCAACAAATGTACGTATGAGGAAACCTTGGATGCTATCCTGATTTGTAACAGAGCAGGGGCTGCCTCGGATACTATCCTGAACCTAAATTAATTGTCACATTAGATGAGCCAGCAAAGGGGAGAAATCAATGGCGATCTTTGAAGAAATCTAGTGTATCAGAGGACTTCTGGAGCACCAGCACTTGTGAAATGGACATGATCAGTGCAATTCACTCCCAGAGAAGCATCTCAT
This sequence comes from Cyclocarya paliurus, assembly GCA_029856935.1. NCBI lineage: Eukaryota > Viridiplantae > Streptophyta > Magnoliopsida > Fagales > Juglandaceae > Cyclocarya > Cyclocarya paliurus. The sequence goes on along the minus strand of CM056946.1, from coordinate 21,677,143 downwards.
CAATCAGCACGCCAAACCAATGCCTTGATCCCCAGGGTTGTGGTGGCAGCATGAGCAACCCATCGGAATTCATAAATCATGGCAAGTTTTTTCTTGTACTGATTTCTTCTTTTCTTTTTGCAGCACTATATCCGCTTCAAAGAACAACGATTGCATAACAATTTCAAAGAACTATTGGATAAATGTGAAGAAGCTAGAAGAACGACCCATGAAAGAAATGGTCGGAAAGCTAATGACAAACACAATGTGAAGAAGAAGAATTACCCATAAAGAAGAACTTTCATGTGATTTGATTTGTAATTTTTTTTTATTATATGAATAATGACCCATTATATCATATTTATTATTAATTTATATATTATATATATATTTTTTATTGGGGGTATATCATATTAGTGGTGTATTCTAAACACTGTTAATTAATGCAATGCGCTGGCAATGTATTCATTGCGGCATTTATATTAATGCCGTTAATTTAAAAAATGCGCCGACAATGAATTATTGGCGGCGTTTATAGTACACCGTTAAATTTATGCAATGCGGTGGCAACGTACTCGTAGTGGCGTTTAGATAAACGCCGTTAATTTATTCAATGTGTCGCCAACATACTATTAGTAGCATTTAAATAAATGCTGCCAATTTATATGATGCGCTGGCAATGTACTAGTAGTGGCGTTTATGGTAACGCTGCTATTTTAATTAGTGGCGGCATTTAGATAATGCCGTTAATATATTCAATATGTCGCCAACATACTATTGGTGGCTTTAAATAAATGCCGCCAATTTATATGATGTGTTGGCAATGTACTAGAAGAGCTGTTTATGATAGCGCCACTATTTTAATTAGTGGCGGCGTTTAGATAAATGCTGCTAATTTATTGAATGTGTCGAACGTACTATTAGTGTCGTTTAAATAAATGCTGTCAATTTATATGATGCGCTGCAATATACTAACAATGGCGTTTATGGTAACAATATTATTTTAATTAGTGGTAGCGTTTAAATAAATGTCGTTAATATATTCAATGCATCGCCAATGTAATATTGGTGGTGTTCAAATAAATGCCGTCAATTTATATGATGTGACGGTAACGTACTAATAACGGCGTTTATGGTAATGCATTTATTTTAATTAGTGGCGGCGTTTAGCAAAATGTCGTTAATTTATTCAATGTGTTGCCAACGTACTATTAGTGGCGTTTAAAAAAGTGCCGCCAATTTATATGATGCACTAGCAACAACTTTTATTGTAACGCTGCTATTGTATGCAATGGGATGACAACGAATTAATGGCGGCGTTTCGATAAATGCCGTTAAATTAGGAAAATTGACGGTGTTTTAAGAAATGCTGCTAAATTGTATGCAAACGCCACTAATGAAATTTTCAAGTACTGGCGTTTGACAAAACGCTGGTATGTGAAAATAGCGACCACCCAGTATTAGAGGACGGTTATGCTAACAAAAAATCGCCGCTAATTATTTAGTGGTGTTTTCAATAAATGAATAATCAATTGGTAAAATAATTTTTTAATTTTGAACAAGTTCTCAATGACTCAATGCATCATTATCCATATTTGTCAAAAATGAAAATGTCAAAACATGAAGATTTTTGGATAAAAAAATATTTATGCCACTCACAACATGTTTCAATTATTTTCATGGTCATATGATACCTAGATGATAAAGAAAAGAGCTTTTCAAATATAAGTTTTTGGCCTACTACCTCTCTCCATGTACTTCCTATCTTTATTCTTGTAGAATTTACAAATAAATTTGGACACAAGTTTTCGGTTTGTTAATTAGACTATTGGTGGGATACACTTTCCTACTTTTAAGGCCTCTTTGTTTTCACAAATGTTCTCACCCCATCTCATCTCCTATCATTATTCAAACATCATTCACATAAAAATATTTTTTAATTTTTAATTTTTTCATCTAATCATTATTTAATTATTGTAACTTTCTCAAACTTCTAAACGAAATATAAAAAATTAATTTAATTCTTTCAAATTTTAAAATAAAATAATATTAAAAAATAATATTTTAATTTTATAACATTTTTATTTAACATTTTCTCTTTAAATAAGTTAACTCAAAATATTTTATTACTATTTATTAACTATCCCATTAATATTTTATTTCGAACAATTCTACACAATCTCTTCAACCTCTACATACCATATTTTTTTAAATTTTAATATTTTTTAATATTTTTTTAAGTTTATCCTTTTTAAACTAATTTAATTTTTTTATTTATTATTTATATATTAAATATTTAATTAAAAAAAATGCTGTGTGAAGATTGTGTGAATAGTAAGAAGTTGAATAGATTTTTTGATTTCAAATCTGACTGCAGTAGCCTCGCAAACGGCTCTGATGTGGCAAGAAAAAACGTACTGTATTGTTGGCTGACCAGACCCACGAAAAAGGAAAACGCCGCAGCGCAATGTACCGTTTTGTTTTCATTTTTGCATTCTTCCTCCTTAGCTCCTTCGATTTCTCCTCCCTCCTTCGATCAATTCTCCCTTGTGCTCTCCCTCGAAAACAGACCTCCAAATCCCTCACTCTCTGTGCTCTACCTTGAAGACGACCCCTCTCTGTGTAAAAATATAGTTTACATACGAAGTTCTCGTTCTTCCGCAGTTCTCGTTCTTCCGCTTTCTTGAATTACATAAGTTTCGAACTTGGTTTTCTTAACAAACAAATGAAATTCAAAACCTTAAAACAAACCCAAAAACAGCTTTGAATCGTTACGAAGTTATTTTTTTGTGCCAAGAACTTCCAATGACAGTAGATTACCCACAAAGCCACCAAATTGCAATCTCAGAAGAGAACATACAATTTCATGGGTGGAGAACAACCAAAGCAATTTCTTCTTTACAAGAACACCTTAACAGAATGGTGGTCTATGGACTGCGAAGATTGGGGTATACGTTGTTACCATAATCTTACTCAAAACCAAAGCGAATTGTTTTCAGATCACATAATCGATAAGAACTCAAAATTTATCAATTGGGGGAAAAATCATTCAAATCGCTGCATTGGTCTTGAAATGGAAGGAAAAACTTATGCAGAGAGCCAAAAAGCTATTGAATCCATTTCTACATTACAGATAAACGGGATCGAGTAGATCCAACTTCTGCACAAAAAATTGAAACAAAAGAAGACAAAAGATACAACATTTAAATAAATTAATCTACGAACCCTAACCCTAAACACAAACAACCAGCAAGTCCATCATCAACAGACATAGCCTATGTCTAAGAGCTAGTAAACTTGGTGACCGCCTTGGTCCCCTCAGAAACGACATGCTTAGCGAGTTCACCAGGCAGCATGAGATGCACCACGGTCTGGATCTGCCGAGAGGTGATGGTGGGCTTCTTTTTGTACCTCGCGAGCTGAGAAGACTCTTGGGCAAGCTTCTCAAAGATGTCATTAATGAAGCTGTTCGTGATCCCCATGGCCTTGCTGGAGATCCCAATATCGGGGTGGACCTGTTTTAGCACCTTAAAGATATTGATCTTGTAGGTCTCAGCACTCTTCTCGGTCCACTTCTTCTTCTTGTCCGAGGCGCCGACTACCCCTTCCTTCGGGAGCTTCTTTCTGGCCTCGGGCTTCTTCTCGACTAAAGCCTTCTCCGCAACCGTTGATTTCTTCTCCTCGATGGACTTCTTCTCAACTGCCCTTTTATTTATTTATTTTTTTAAAATCAGGTGACGTGGTCAGCCGACTGCACAGCATCAACATAAGACGACTGTGCGTAGCGGTATTGTTACTATTTATAAATTTATCTCGTTATTATTTATAAATTTCTCATTTATCTGTGTAAAGTAGTACGCTCGCTGGAACTAATGCATGGACTTCACCTCAATGGCCCATTAAAATTCTTAAATCCTTGGTTATGATTGGATGTTTCGTCTTCTTTAAAATTTTCATCTCATTTCATCTCATCATTACAACCTTTTCAAATTCTTATATAAAATATAATAAACAATTCAACTTTTTCAAATCCCAATACAACTTTTTCAAATTCCAATTTAACTTTTTCAAATCTTAAAACTAAAAAATAATATTTTAAATTTTAAAACAAAACACAAAATTCTCATCTCACCTCCCAAACATAATCTAAATCCCAAAGCCTTCAGAATACCGCAATTATCGTTAGGGTTCGATTTCATCTCTCGCTCTCAACCTAATGCATGAAGCTGTTCCGCTCAAATCCATGGCACTGCTTTGCCATTTCGAGGGTTTTCTGTGCTTTCTTCTATCATACCGAAACCCTACCCAGGTCTGCGCCAAAAATCGAGTCTCTCTACGGTCGCATTTCGCGGGCCGGTGATCCTAGGGTCCTGATCGTCCGAGTGATCGACCAGTGGCTCGAAAAAGGACGAGACGTCAAGAATTCCGAGCTTCATGGATTGATCAAGCTGCTTCGCAAATATCGTCGCTTCGAACACGCTTTACAGGTACCAATTCCCTTTGAACTTGTATGCATTTGTGATTGCCCGTGTGTGTATTATGTACCATTGATATGGGCGTACACTTTGCTTAAAAGTTTTTAGGCTGCGAATGGTCAAATGATTGGATGTTTTATATGGTGCACTCAATGTGTCGGAGCCTGCTGGAAGAACAGAAGACCGTTTTGGTTCTAAGAGATTTGATTCCGCCTGGCTGCTATCCCAATCATGATTTTCCTATCCCCTGGGGAAAAGGCCCTTCCCCTGTTTTCCGGTTGTGGGCGACGTTATTCGGGTCAGGTTAATCACTGGGCCGCCACAAACAGAACCATACAAAGAAGCCAACATAATTTTTTTGTTTTTGATAAGTAGAAGCCAACAGAATTTTCATCAAGATAAGAATGGATCGGTAGGCCCAAAAGCATGCCTCAGTTATTACTCTATCCAAGTGTAGTTGTTCCCCCCTCACACCAATTACATCCTCAGTTCTCGCTACTTGTGAGAACTCTCACAGAATGTTTCTATTATGAAAACTGATTAATAGTGACAAATAAGGAGAACAAAATTGCTTAAAAGTGTTTTAAGTAGCCTAAAATGCAACCGTAGTCCAGACTTCTAACAAAAACGAAAATGAATAAATCACAGTTTCACTCAAGTGCATGTCGAGCAAACTTTCAAAATAGATCATGGGGATTTTTTATCGCAATTGCATGAGCAAAGGTCTAGCAATGGTCAAGCCAACTTTCCTGTTTGAGCTCATGTCATAAATTTGCTCAAGCTAGACTCGAATGAAGTCATACGAAGTCTCTGGATTGATAAAACTCAGTAAGTTGCAAGAATTTCTCTGTCCAGACTTCTCCATGAAAGTGTCGGCAATTTGGTCTACATCATCTCTGCTGCATCTGGAAAGAGAGACGCTTAACCTTGGGAACGCTCAGCCTTGCTACTGTTCTGCTACGCTTTTCAGCTTGGTTTGTCCATTTAGCAGATATTTAGTTGAGCCTCTGGTTGATATCCTTGTTCTCATAGATTTTGTTAGTTGCACTTAGATTTTGTTCCATGTATATGCAGCTTACTTGTAGGTGTAAGCATAGCTGTGGCAGTTCTAGTCATGTGACATTTCTTTACGTTTTCGGATTTTATAGCATGCGCGGCCCATTGATATTGAACATGGGTATTTTTGGCTAATAATAATAATAATAATAATAATAATAATAATAATAATAATAATAGGGTATAATAATTATAATAAAAACAGAACAGGAAGTCACCTGTTTTTCCTTCTTTATATTTCCTATGTACTTGGGTTGTGCCATTTGCACCTTCAATAAAATTTTGCCTACTTAGAAAAGAAAAATAGAGTCACATGGAACAACTTGGATATATACTCTCAAGTCTCAAGTCTTATCATGACCTTGACCCCAAGTTTTCATTGTCTAAGCCCATACCAAAAAATATACACAATCAAGTTCCCGTTTCTGTTGATTAATTTCTACCAATGTCTTAATGAATGCATGCATGATAACTCTTGTTCCTACTCCAATTATTGTCTCTCATATTTTTGCTACTTGAAACTTAAGGTTGGGAAAAGTACCTCTCAATTAGATAATTCTAGCATTGGTTTTGATGGTTGGAACTTGGTTTCCCTTATGGTTGAAACATTGGGCACCATTGTGGTTGTGATTACAAGGACGTTGTTTTGAGAAATTGTATTGGAGAGTATTTCACTTAAATCATCCTCGTTTGGCGCAATGGTAATGTGACCATAATCTTCATATTAATGATCCTGTATCTTGTTTTGTATCAGATATGTGTAGGGGTGAAAACCGACCCCTTCGGTGCGGTTTTTGGACAAGACCGATGCCGACCGACGAGAGAAAATATGGAGGAGGAACCGGCCGTAACCGGTCGATGGAGAGGAGAAAATCGGCCGTATCGACTCCGGCGATTCTCTGGCGGTTCACGGTCGGTTTCTCGGTTTGAGCTAATGGCGATGGTGGTCTGAGAGAGTAGAGAGAGAGAGAGTTGCAGAGGAGAGAGAGAGGATGAGAGAAACTGTAGATCGATCGGGGAAGAAGACCGAAAGTTGAAGACGAAATAATATCGAAACGACACCGTTTGATTTTAAATCAAACGGCACCGTTTCACTTTTTTTTTTTCATACGTAAAGGCTAAAACGACGCCGTTCCACTTAAGTGGAACGGCGTCGTTTCATATATAAAACTGAAACATAATATTCCATCAGCCAGTTCGACGGTTTGACAGTGGTTCAAATCGGGACCGAACTGACCAACTTCGGTTTGAGCAAATAACCACCACATGCCGACCGGTTTTCCACCGGTTCCGGCCGGTACCTGGCTCGGCAGGTCGGTTCGCATCGGTGGCGGCCGGTTTCCTCGGTTTTTATTCAGCCCTAGATATGTGAATGGTCGAGTGAGCAAAGGAACCCCCCTCAAAAGTATGTAGAGTTTCAATCATTTATGATGACATGATATTCTTGAGTTGACGCATTCTAATGTTGTGTACCAACTTTTCAAATGTTGCAGTTGGTAATGCTTAGTGAATAGATTTTCCAAATTATCACATCATCGTATTTTCTTAACATCAATATCGTCGTTTTTAACTCATATGTATAAAGGATCTTTAGAGAAATATGCTTGGTTTTATCACATTTGATATAGCCACCCCTAATTTTAGTGATCCCAACAACATTATCTTTATGTAGGGGAAAAGCTCGGAACTGGTTAGGTGTCATAAACATATTTACATTGGCCAATAGAATCTCAACAAATATGAGATTTATTTGTATTATAGTGGGTCCTAGTTTATAGAATCAGTTCTATTCCCATCTCTCTATTCCCCCCCTTCCCCCAGAATCATGTCGTTCATTGGTTCCATCACTGTTCATTGAGAAGTATTTCAGGACGAATTAAGTCTCCAACCCTATGTCCAAGGACAACATTCCTTATGAAGTTGGGCAGATAAAAATCCTCATAAGGAGTTGGGTTCTCATTGATAGGCTCTGTCCTTGAAATTAGTTCAAGTAAGATCACCCCAAGGCTGTATATATCAGTCTCTTTGCTCGCATCTTGCATTTTGATCAGCTCTAGAGCCTTGTAACCCTCAGCTGCTGAAGCTTCAAGCATTTCTTGGCTAGCATTAGCATTCAACAGAAGATGAGGGTTGAAGTAAGAGATGTAAGGATGGTAATTACGATCCAAAAGTATGTTTTTTGACTTGAGGTTACCATGGATTGCGGGCTTTTGAAATCCTATATGGAGATGTTCCAATCCCTTGGGGTATACCAATTGAGATGCTATAAATAATGGTCCATGTTTGAGATTCACCATTTCCATTTGCCAATACAAAATAGAGGTGGGTCTGTTCAAAATGTTTGAATTTCAAATTAAAATATACATCACAGAGAAATTAACTTAAAAAATTATTGAGACTATTTATGTAAGGAAAATACATTGTCCAACAAAGAAGAAAGGGAAAAATAAATCTCATATCTGGTTGAGGGGCTAGCAATTGGAGGAGAGGGAGGGAGAAAGGGGTTTTCGAAGGGACGAAAGTGGTAATACTAGGAATCGAAGAGTAGAGTAGGTTGATGGGGTGGGGGAGGAGAAGACAGTGCTCTATTTTCAGAGCGGGAGGGAAGCATCTGGCACACAGAAATGAGAATACAGAAAACATGAGCAAGTGCATGCAGGCCTATTCTCTACTTTGTTGAAACCCATACATGGTAGCACCTCATTAGCCGATGTAAAAATGGGTATAATACCCGACTAGCCCCAAGCGTCTCCCTTTATATAATGTTGTTGGACTATATTTGATTGTGGATAAATCACACTTTTCTTAAATGCATTGAATTGTTGATTTTAACCAAATGTATTCCCAGCTTGCTTTATGATTATTAATAATCTCTGAGTGGTTGGAAGAAGTTGCAACTAATGTTTGCTTGACAAATTTTTATGAAATAACAGTACCACCATAAATGTCTGTGATATTCCTTTATACATATCGAAAAGATAACCTGAGTCTGCATAATCAATTAATTGAGGATTCGATCATTTTGGATATAATAATTCCATGTTGGTTGTTGCACGAATGAAACGTAGAGTATGCTTGACCCAATTCCAATCCCTTCGAGTTGGTGCAGAACTGTATCTTATTAGTAAATTAACTGAAAATGAAATATCTAGTGTTGTGCAATTTTCAAGATACATGAACACACAATTGCACTTAGATATGATATTCAGGATCAAGAATTTCTTTGTCATCATTTTGAGGGCAAAAGCGGTCATTTTTCACACTAAGTGATCGGACAACCATTGGATACTTAATGGATAAGCTTTGTCTTGCTTTAATTTTTTTTTTTTTTTTGTGTATATGTGGACTAATGGACAAGAAGTCCATTTGAAAACTGCTCAATTTCGAACTTATATTTTAAATAAGTTACAGTATTTATAGGCTCTTATGGAGTCTAATAGTTAAGTATAGGAAAGTCGAATGAACAAGTAATCAAAAAATCACTTACTATTAAGATGGAAGTCTGTTTTTCCTCTCTATTTAATTAGGAACCATAAAGGGAAGAAAATTTTCATCTTCAATTTTAATGTAAAAAAATGAATGAGTTTATTATGATAATAAAGACAATACAAGAAAAGGTATTTTAGCATGTAAACTGTTGAGACTGGTCAATAAAGTAAAATGAAAAATAAATTAAAATGACAATGTCGCTCAATAAAACATAAAGATAATGATGCTTCGTGAAGGATATACACAATAGATACGACGAAATTCGTTACAAAATATTCATATTTGACCTGATGCCTCTTTATTTTTCATTTGATCTGAAGTAAAGTTTTAAGGCTAATAACCCACAACAAAATTTTAATTGAGGAAAATGGTTTTCTTGGTATTTAAATAAATCTCTAGAAGACTAGAAACCAAAAACTTCTTCTCTAGGCTATTTTCTTTTTATAGTTTTCTTGTCTAAATTTGTTGAGGCAGTATTTATTATCAAAACTTAAATGTTTTGAATATCTAAATTTTGGTGTGTAATTTATAACTTATGTATACCTAATAATAACGGTCCGAGCTTCTAAATACTCAAGTTCTAGTTCCATGATGAATTAATTCCTTTTTGGGTAAAGATGTTTTAATTACTAATTTTAGTCCATATAAGTATATTAATTTTTCCTAAGAAATAAATTGACTCAAGCACGAATTAGGCGAAACTCAAAGCTTAGTTAAATATCAATCAAGCCAAATTCCAATGGAAGACTTTGAACTCAAATCAAGCTCAAGCTGAACTGAAATCACTATAAATGTTAATCAAGCTAAGCTCGAACATGCATTACTCAATTCAGCTCGACTCAATTACAATGTTAATCATCTTAGGGCACTCATACCGACAAAGTTGATTAAGTTGTGTATCTAATTTGAGTTTATATAACATGGTTACTAGTGATGATGTCAGAGGATGTCTAATGCTTCTTTTGTTCAGTTGAACATGTTTAAATATCCCAACACAAGCTTAAAAGAAAAGGTAGGGAACAAAAACAAAGTTGTCATAAAAAGTACAAAAAAGGTGTCTTGGATGTGTCAATAAGTTAAAACGGAACTAGAGGTGGGCAAAATTTCCGCTTTTCCAACTCCGGCCAAACTTTGACAAGGCTCCGACTCCGACGGAGTCGGAGTTTGTAGAATTCGGAGTAACTCTGAATCCCCTAGTTGGAGTTGGAGCCCACAGGGGCTTTGAATCCTGAACTCCAATATTTATTTTTTTAAAAACAATGCATCAAAATGATGTCGTTCCATTTTAAGAGGAACAACGTCGTTTCTCTCAAATGGGTCCAAATCACAGCGGGAAACTAAATGAAGTTATTCTGCTAGAAGCGGAACGATATCATTTCTTGGAGAAGGGAGTCCAAACGCAGGACCCCCTTCTCTCTCTCTCTTTCTCTCTCCCCCCCCCACACTTTCGCACAAAAGTTCCCCAGTTCCCTTTATCTTCACACTGTGCTTCACCTCCTCTAGTTCCCCATCGTCTGCTGTCACCTAAGGCCGCTGCGAGCCATCTTCTGGAGTTCATCATAAATATTAAGCCACTCAGTTACTCAATTTTTTTGTAGAATTTTAGAGTTCCAAAATCATTGTATTTAAACATTATGGTTTCAAATTTTTGAAATGTGTTTGATTTGTTATTTATCTCAATGATTTGTTGTTAACATTTCAATGATTTCACTTATTAGGCTGTTAAATTTAGGAATTAAAGGATTTAAGTTTTGAAAAAATCGAGTGTTTTTATTCCAGGTGACATTCGCTTAAGTGTCGCTCGAGCGAACGTCACACATATTATTTGATTGAGCCTTTACTTGAGTGTGGCTCGAGCAAAAATCACACAGATTGTTCGATCGAGCCTTTGCTCGAGTATGGTTCGAGTGAACATCACACAGATTGTTCGATCGAGTCTTCACTCGAGCCATCACATAGATAGTTCTCTCGAGTATGGCTCGGACATGCGTTCTTTTTTTCTTGTTCTATTTATTTTAAAAATCACAAACACGAATAGACACATATGTTTTTCCTTTTCAATGTGTTCCCAATTTGTAGATAATTTTCGTAACATGTTAAATAACGCTTGTTTGTTAATTGTTTCAGATTATTTGCTCAAATTATGGATGCTACACCATTTGCTGTGATTCACCACAAGAGGATGACGCATAGTCCTTGACGTCACCGATAGGTATTTTGGATTGTAGACCCCTATCTACCTACCTTCTGTGTAAGTTGTAGAGTCCCAATAGATCTAGAAGACATTCACATACTTAATGAGGAGGAGAAGTTGATGAATGTTGGGGCCGATCTACCAACACGACCTAGTAAAAAAAGGTCGTGGACATGTGAACCTTTCACCAAAATTTCCAGTGATCGTGAGAACCCATAGGTTCGATACCATTACTGTGGGAACCTTTCAATAGAGCTACATTTCACAGGATGCATATTATTAAAATTTCGGCTACCATGAGTCATGAACTTGTGCAAAAATACACGCACCCAGTTAGAATTCAAGGAATTGGTTCCATTTTGACACAGACTGAAGAGATATATATTATGAAGCTAAAAAAAGACAAAATTACATATAATTGCAGCTTTGCAAGTGCAATGTTATCCCTAACATGATCGAGTACATCTAGCCGATTAAGCATATCAAGCATTCTATATGCTCGTAATTTTTTACATGTATACTGCAGAGGCCAAAATCTCCAGTCCAACTCAAGGCCAACCTGCATAACTTAAAGGCCCACAGGCACAAGAAAGCAAACCCATGATAAGCCCCGAACATCGAATGGGCCACCCATTCCGAATCCATACATGATTTTTAGGTAAGGGACTTAATAGATCCCCGTATCAGTGGAGTAAATTCAAACACATCCTTGGTGATCAAATAAGAAATTGGGTTGGTACAAAAACTAGAACAACCCCCCTCCCCCCCGACCTCTATATATGGGAAGATGTGCACCAGTTAAGTAAGTGAATTTGACTTTTGTACTTTAAATAAGTTGAACGATACATATGACTTAGACATTTGAGGTGATTCAATACCCTTTGAGCCTTTCTCGGTTCTAGTGTTTTAGGTTTGTATAAGGAGCGCGCAAGAGTGCAAAACACGTCTGTAATAGTTGGCACCGTTTATGGGATATTTCGTATCTCAACGTGCTTTTTGCATGCTTGCAACCACGTGCTCCTAAGCAACCAGAGACCAGGAAGCCACTTCCGTGAACATGGAGGGCAGATTAGCCAAGATGGAGGACAAACTAAAAAGAGTGACATCAAAGTTGGAAGCACTCCAGCGTGAGAATGAGGCCTTGAAGTGAAGGAATGTCATGTCAGGGGAAGACGCTGTGCCGAGTCAAGCTGACAAGGTAGAGGTGAAGGCAGAATCACAAAGCATGGGCAGAGCATTTCCTTTGACACTAGAAGGAGCCACGCTAGGGTGGTTTGGACCATTGCAGCCAGGATCTATAGACACTTTCAAGGAGTTGGAGGCAATTCCTGATCCAATTCATGGTGAGTAGAAAAAGGAGAATACCATTTGCATACTTACTCATTATGAAACAATGGGAGGATGATAGCTTGAGGGCTTGCCTCACCTGTTTTAACAAAAAATGCATGATGACTTACGATCAAGATGAAAAGATCACATTGGCAGCCTTATTAGGAGGAATGTGGCCCAGAAATCCCTTTATGGTTGTGCTGACGAGAAAACATTATGCCACTCTATGAGAATTCATGGACAGGGCCAATGATTTAGTCAATGTGGAAGGCACGCTGTGGGCTCTAACCGCATCGAAAAAATCAAAGATGGGGTAGCCAAAAGATCGATCTAGGCATGGGGGTCAAGGGAAGGACTGAGAAAAGGACTCAAGGATAAAGAAAAACCAACATGAGAGCCATCAAAATAGGTCCCACAATGACGATGATGAGCTCCAGGACTCAATATTCTAACATGAATGTCCACGAGAAGGCCAGGAACCTCTCCAAGATGGCGACTGCGTACAGCAGTACCAAAATTTTTGCACCTGTCACAGTGTAGGGGAACATTGGGTAGAGGATTGCCACACCCTGAAAAGAAGAATTAAGGAAATTCAAGGCAGCGTCGAGCTTGAGTGCTTAGTTGCCTGAAATACCACCCCCAAGAGACTAAATGAAAAAAAGAGAGGATCGGGAACAAAGACCTCGAGAAGTAGAAAACCCCTTAGAGAGCACCACGATCGAGTTCCTAGACGAATCGTGGATCGGACTAACCCTCCCCGAATCGTGGATCGGCACAATCGTTGGAGTATTTGCCGGGGGCAGCCCCACCTCCTTTGGGTGAAAGGCTTATGCACACCAAGCCAGGTACATGAAAATTTTCAACATTAGGAGACTAGCAAAGCAATCGAAGTCACAACCAACTGTAACAGACCCCTACAAATTCATTGGTGGAATTTCTATTGACTTTAGAAATCTTGTGAAAACTCCATAAGTTTTTACGAATCGACCAATCGCGTAGGTTTTAGTCTATCAACATAGTCAATGTTACCACTCACTATGGTGCTAGAAATATGAGTTTAATTATTTGAGATTGTTAGAAGTGTGAGAATACGTTATGGTTTACGCCATTAGACTTAGTTGATTATTTAGAATTTTATAGCGCAATAACCCATTTTCATAATTTTGGATGAAACGCTTGTTCGAAATTGCGAAATTATTTTTAGAGGCACTTCGGGGTTGAATTTCAGTAAACATTTTTTTACTATAGGTTAATATGAATATTTATAATTTTTCAGTACTAAGTTTGTTATACATTTTTTTAGAGTGAATAGTAACCTCGATAAGCGTATCAAGTGTAGTATTTTCAAAATTACAATGTGGAATGTCTAAATTAGGTTAGATAAGTTTTATTTGGACACTTAGAAAGATCTTAGCCATACATAGTGAATAGTATTAGACACTCGGCACAAAGAAGTGCCATGAGTTGGATTATGAAGGAATCAAAGTGTGAGATCATACCACTTAAGCGAAACCCTATTATTTTTCATTTGATCAACCAATTTTGTACCAAACCAAAGAGGGTTTCAACTCTAGTGAAACCCCAAATGGTTGAAATCCAATTGAAATCCCAAAAACTTGGTTGAAACCAAAATCCTAAACGGTTTCCTAAATCCTAAAGTTGGCCTCTAAACCCTTTTTATTCCGATTTTTAGGATTGTCTTTAATCACTTGATTAAACCATTTTCACATGCTATTAATTTATCAAATTTATGTTAGAACATCATTGTCCAATCTTGTTAACCTTGGAAAATTGATGGGGTCAAGAGATATTATATTTGGGCTTGATAACAACCCAAACTTTTTTAAAATCCCAAAATTTAGGCCCATTCGGTTTAGGCCCTTTAAGACCCACGGATTTGGTTTTATTGGCATTACTTCTTAGCTAAGTTTTGCACCCACACTTGGCTGACCAGATCTTTCCAAAAGAGATTTTAGAAGGTTTTGAAGAAAAAATCTAAAGGGCCACCTTACTCTTTCAGTTTTACACTTCACATTGAGAAAAGATCTTGGGCTGATTTTTGTTTATTGTAATGGGAAGAAAAGGACAACACTCAAGCTTTCTTTCAGTCCTATCACTTTCCATAACCTGTGTAAGAGTCTCTCCAGTCCACTTCCCACGAAAAGCAACCCTCCTTTACACTTTTCTTTGACAAAACACAAAAGACACTCTCAGACAGTTTTTCTGATCTATGTTGCAAGCCTTATTCGAAACTTTTGTAAGTATTTTCTCACAAAGTTTCTTTCATTAAAGTTGTTACTTTTTGAATCTAGTTTAAGTGGATATCTTATTTGTTCCATTTGAAAATCATTTGATCGATCAAAAGTTGTTCAAACCCCAGAAAGGTTAATCTGGGCGATAAACTGGAGAGTGTGTTGTAGTTTGGAGTTTTTGACCAAGCTAATGAATAGATTTGGTCCAAAAATTTTATGGAGTACTGTTAACATGTGTATATGATTATTTATTAAGAATTTGTTCCATGATTAAAAGTTTTGGTGAAATATTTTCTTAGATCTAGAAACTTAGAAACTGGAAGAGGAAAAACAGTTTCTGTTTTATGAAAGTTTAAAACCTTTATAGTTTAATCCTAATCCAATGGATTTGATATTTTTATTTGAGGATCTTAAACCTCTTATATACATTTTAGGATGTTGTTTTGAATATATTTGATGTTAGTTTCAAAAATATGGAATTTTATGCAAGGAGATATTCGGTTAAGGCCAAAGTGATGATGTTCTTGGCTAAATTTATGTTTTGATTGATTTTTAACCATGTGATCTTGAGTTTGGAGCTTGAATCTATTTTAGGACACATTTTTAAACCATGTGATGTTTTTATTTGAAAATCACATCTTTATAAGTCATGGATCAAGAGGTTGATCAAAACAAGTTAGAAACAAAAATATGTTTTGAATTTAGAAGAAAAATTACACTTTTGGCCCTATAGAATTTTCATAGTTGTGTTTAGTTTTAAATTTTTCTGAATAGATATTTGAGTTTAGGACAAAATGTTCATGAGGTATGTAAATTTTGGTATTTTTGGAGTTAGGACGCAAAATCTTTAAGCTAGGGGTAAAATGGTCATTTTCTCACATATAGAGGGTAAAATGGTAATTTTACTCTAAGTTTATATTTTTCCATATTTCTAATTTTTAGTGACTAAATTCTAACTTTTAGAAATCACTACTTTCAGTTCCTCGTGATCACGCTTGAATTTTGCCTAGAAAATGTGAAGACCGAGGTAAGTTAGCTCTTAACTTACTATCAGTTTATTGTGTATGTGTGATGGGTAAGGGAACTACAATTATGTTCATATGTTATCATATGTGTCATGCCAAGTCAGTACATATTTATCTGTTACATAAGATATTCTGTCACGTATAGCTATACATTGCAAGTATGTCATGTTAAGTTAAGTTTGCCATCTATTACATGTATGTCATGTGATGTAATATTCATTGTTGCAAGTATGTTATGTTAAGTATATTTTTTGTTACATGTTATGCCATGTTACGAAATATTTCTATCTCAGATAAGTCATATCTTTTGAGTTACGTTTTAGTTAGTTGTGTCTAGGATACTCACGATGTAATCACTATGATTGTCTGAGCATTTCCATTTGTAATTCACGCAAGGTACTTCTGGCGAAATCATTTTGATTGTCAGAATTCAGTTCAAGTTCAGTTATGCAGATACTCCTCATGTAATTATTCTCATTGTTCACTATTCCTGACAAAACGATTGGCAGAATCATTTTGATTGTCACAATTCAATTCCATGTTCATGTTAAGTAAATAATTTAGTTCAAGTTCAGTTATAATGAAACTCCTGGCGTAATCATTTTGATTGTTAGGGTATTTCATTTAAAATACTCATGATGGAATCATTTTAATTGTCTGAGTATGTTTGACGGAATATATTGGGCGGAATCATTCTGGTTGCTCACTATTCCTGACAAAACGACTAGCGGAATCATTTTGATTGTCAGAATTCAAGTCCAAGTTCATGTTAAGTAAAGAATTCAAGTTCAAGTTCATTTTAAGTAAAGAATTCAAGTTCATGTTCATGTCATGTTCAAGTTAACGTTCATGTTATGTATGTTCACGCTCATGCTATGTTTCAAGTCCATATTATGTTTCAAGCTCACGTTCATATTAGGTTATGTTTACGTTCATGTTATATCATGTTCATGTTCATGTTTACGTTCACGTTATGTTTCAAGTTCACGTTTATGTTATGTTATGTTATGTTTAGGTTCATGTTATGTTATGTTATGTTTAGGTTCATGTTATGTTATGTTATGTTTAGGTTCATGTTATGTTCAACTTCATGTTCAAATTATGTATGTGCACGTTCATGCTATGTTTCAAGTCCATGTTATGTTTCAAGTTCACGTTCATGCTATGTTGTTAGTCCATGTTATGTTTTAAGTTCACGTACATGTCACGTCACGTCAAGCTAAGTTTCAGTTTCAGTTCAAGTTATGTCATTTATGCCATGCTATATGTCAAGTTATGTTATACTTATTTATGACTTTGATTATGCATTCATGCTTTTACTGCCATGCATACATTATTAACCTGTGTAGAAGTTTTCTGTTAAGTTGCTGAGATTTGTAATCAAATCTCACCGTGGTAGTCCCAACTAGCATTGCCCCTAAATGGTAGGCGATGTGTCAGGATCAGGGCAGGGAGCAGACACTAGCAGATTGGAGGAGGTTGACTAGACGCTGTAGATGCAATGCGGAGCTTGCAGCTTCTATAGTTAGGTCTTTGGATAGTCTTCTGGCATCGTTAGTCGAGTTACGCAAGTTACTCAACGAACTAGCCCAATAGTGTATTTTGGCAATATAATTATAGTGCCAGGTCTCCGATGTTTTGAGATTACAGTCTTCTGAGACTCGTGCTGTAATCGTGGATGTTTATTTTGTTAAGTATGCATGGATTATGTTTTAACTATTTGAGATATTATAAGTTTGGTTCATAGTATTGCTAAAAAAAAAAAAATTATCCGCTGTGAATATTGCATAATGTTAGATGGATGTTTGGAACATTGCATCTTATATGTTATGAACGGGGGTAAGTAACCTTGTGTTGCATGTCTCGACGCTTCAAATGTCCGTCTGATCCTAAGCAGAATTTGGGGGCGTCACATGAACAATGACAATATCCTTCAGTGACGACGAATGCAAGGGGGTAGTCTACCAGTACGATGATGCGTTGGTAGTAACAATGTTGGTGACTAATTGCACCACTTGAAGGATACTTATCGACAATGGTAGTTTAGCCAACATCCTTTTTCGGTACTTGTTCTTGAAGATGGGGATTAGCCAAAGTAGGTTGTGCTTAGTGTCCACCCCGTTGAAAGGGTTTTCAAGAGAGCCAGTGCAACTTACTGGCTCGATCACCCTTTTGGTGTTAGTTGAGTCTAATCCCTACACAACCACCATGATGATGGGTTTTTTAATGGTTAGAACCCGATCATCATACAACGCCATCATTGGGCAACCAAATTGAACACTCTCAGGGTGGTTACCTCTACGTACCACCTAAAAATGAAACTTTCCACAGAAGTAAGGATAGGGGAAGTTCACAGCGAGCAAGTGCTAGCCCAAGAATGTTACATATAGGAACTCAGAGATGGAGAGAAATAGGTTAGAATGGTCAAGTTTCCGGCAGTAAGCGGCCCTTTTCCACCTAGGATACTGTGCACGAAGTAGAAATAAGTGATGAAGAAGCCTTACAGCAGGGCGAGGTCAATGAGCCTCTCGAGCTAGTCGGCTTGGACTCGACTCACCCTGAAGCCACAATAAAGATCAAAACTAGAATGAAAGGCAACGATTGAGGTAGCTCCTTGGCGAACACCAGGATATCTTTGCCTGGAGACACGAGGACATGCTAGGAATCGTTGAAAAATTTATAAGACACCTGTTGACTGTCAACTTGGATGTACGACCAATTAAGCAAAGAAAAGGAGTTTTAGTACCGAGAAGTACGCAACCATTGCAGAAGAGATTGATCGACTCTTAGCATCCAGATTCATTAGAGAAACTCACTACCCTGAATGGCTCTCGAACTTAGTACTCGTGAAGAAGCCAAACAGGAAGTGGCCAATGTGCATGAATTTTATTGATCTAACCAAAGCCTGTCCAAAGGATCACTTTCCTTTCCCCTAATAGAGGATTTGAGGGAAACTTTTAGAGTGTTGCGGCAATACAAAATGGAACTTAGCCCGACGTAATGTGCATTCGAAGTGTAATTGGGGAAGTTCCTGGACTTCATGGTATCAGAATAAGGAATTGAAGCCAATCCGGAAAAAGTATAGGCGATTATTGGGATGGAGCCACAAAGGAACCTAATTTAAGTGTAGAAGCTCACCGGGAAAATAGTGGCGCTCAATAGATTCGTGTCAAGGTTGACTGACAGTTGCCTGTCGTTGTTCTAAGTGTTAAGGAAGGTACAAAGTTGGGAAGCCAAGTGCCAAAAAGCACTTGCACAACTTAAGGAATACTTGGCACATCCTCCACTATTAAGCCAAATCAAATAGGGAGAGCCCCTACTCATATATGTGAGGAGGGAGGCTTACAGAGGCTAGTATACTCTATAATTTGAGCCTTGAAAGGAGCCGAGACACGATACCCCAAAGTGGAAATGATGGCATTCGCATGAGTAATAGTTACCCGCCAACTACGACCTTACTTCCTCCTCATTAGTAAAGTAGTAAATTGAACTAAGCGAGTTTGATATTAATTATATTCCTCGGACTGCGGAGAAAGGGCAAGTCTTTGCTAATTTTGTAGATGAATTCTCCAATTTTCCTAAAGAAATGCCGGAGCCTCCTGTGGGGAAACCGTGGCAAGTGTGCTTCTATGGCTTGTCTTGGAGAATAGGAGGGGGAGGAGGGGCGTATGTAGTTTCGAAAGATAACATTGAAGCATACTATGCAATAAGATTGGAATTCAAAGTCACCAACAACAAGGCCAGGTATGAAGTAGTATTGGTAGGACTCGCCATAGTAAGAGCCTCAGAAGCAAGAGAGGTCGACATGAAAGTAGACTCTCAAGTGGTAGTCGGCCAAATAGTAGGAGAATATCTAGCAAAAAGCGAAAAGCTAAAAAAATACTTACAACGAGTCTATGAAGGGCACGATCACCTCTATTACTTCTGAATTAGCCACATCCCAAGGGAGGATAGTTGGAATGCTGACAAACTAGCGTGAGCAACATTCAGGAAATATGAAACTGTCTTACCATGGAGGGTGATCACACGAACAATAGAAGTCCCAATTATCGGTCTCGAGGTCTTGAAAATAAACGCATAAACCCCATAATGGATGAGCGACATAATCAAGTTTTTAACTACCGGGGAACTCCCACTTAGTAAGGAAGAAGTAAGGCAAGTTAAGAACAAGGCTGCCCGTGATTGGTGGCACACTATATAAATGGGGTTTCTCAGCCCCCCCTTTCCTAAGATGTGTATAAAAGAAAAGAGGCCCAATACGTCATGGAGAAGTACACAACGACATATGCGAAAATCACTAAGAAGGAAGAGCTCTGGTGGCTAAGGTCATGAGGGCTGGGTATTATTGTCCACATGCCTTCAAAGCCATCAAGGAATTCACAAGGAAATGTGTCCAATGCCAGTTGCATGCGCTAATCTTGAGCAACCGGCCTACGAGACTGACATCGGTCACATCCCCCTTGCCATTTGCCTAGTGGGGAGTGGATTTGCTAGTCCCATGCTGCCAGGAAAAGGAGGAACGAAAGTTCATCATCATCATTAATGATTACTTCACAAAAAGAGCAGAGGCCGAGGCAATGACAATGATAACCTCGCAAAATGTTACCAAGTTTTTGTGGAAAACCACCATATGTTGATTTCGGATACCACAGAGCATCATCTCGGACAACGGCATGCAGTTTGACTTCATACTGAAGAAGAGGCTAGGAGAAAAGAAGGAAAAAATATCGAAGCACTAGAAGAAGGCCTCGACTTGTTGAAAGAAAAAAGAATTGATGTGGAGAATAAAGCAATTGCTAACAAAAGGAAAATGAAGCTGTATTTCAATAAGAGGGTCAATGCAAGGTCCTTTACAATAGGAGACTTGGTCTTGAAGAAAGTTGGAGTCCCACCGCGGAAGAGGGGAAACTTGGACCACGATGGGAAGGCACCTACGTTGTCATAGCTAGCCACAAATTGGGTTGTACCACCTCAAAGATACCCAAAGAAAGGATATACCCCACCCATGGATTGTCGAACACCTAAGAAATTACTTTGTATAAATTTCCATGTAATCATGTCATTGTAATAAAAGGGTTGTTCGCTTCCATTGTCTCCACTAGCACCTTGCGACCAAAGAAGAAAAAACTCAATTGAGTGTTTCTCTCCTCGCCCCTTAATCAGGATCGAGGCAACCTCCCGCCAAACACAAGCCGAGTGTCTCCAAAGGAGGAAACAACTCAACAGAGTGTTTCTCTCCTCGCCCTTTAAGCACGGTCGAGGCAACTTTCCTCCAAACACAAGTTGAGTGTCTCCACTCGCACCTGGCAATCAAAGGAGGAAACAACTCAATGGATTGTTTCTCTCCTCGCCCCTTGAGCGAGGTTGAGGCAACCTCCCATGAAATAGAAGCTGAGTGTCTCCACTCATACCTGGCGACCAAACGAGGAAACAATTCAACATAGTGTTTCTCTCCTTGCTCCTTAAGCGGTCAAGGCAACCTCCTGCCAAATAGAAGTCGAGAGTGGCTTCACTCGCACCTCATGACCAAAGGAGGAAATAACTCAACAGAGTGTTTCTCTCCTCACCTCTTAAGGGTGGCCAAGGAAATGTCCTACCAAACACAAGTTGAGTGTCTCAACTTGCACACCAAAGGAGGAAACAACTCAATGGAGCATTTCTCTCCTCGCCCCTAGGCGCTGTCAAGGCAACCTCTTGCCAAACACAAGCCGAGTGTCTCCACTCGAACCTAGTGACCAAAGGAGGGAAAAACTCAACAGAGTGTTTCTCTCCTTGCCCTTTAAGCGAGATCGAGGCAACCTCACGCTAAGCACAAGCCGAGTGTCTCCACTCGCACCTAGAGACCAAGGAGGAAACAACTCAACAGAGTGTTTCTCTTGTTAATCCTTAAGTGCGGTTGAGATAACCTCCCGGCAAATACAACCTGAGTGTCTCCACTTGCACTTTGTGACCAAGGAGGAAACAACTCAATGAAGTGTTTATCTCCTTGCCCTTTAAGTGTAGTTGAGGCAACCTTCTACCAAACACAACCCGAGTGTCTCCACTTGCACCTAATGATCAAAGGAGGAAACAACTCAACGGAGTGTTTGTATCCTCGCCCCCTAAGGGCGTTCAAGGCAACCTCTTGCCAAACACAAGTCGAGTGTCTTCACTCGTACTTGGTGACTGAAGGAGGAAACAACTCAACAACGCGTTTCTCTCCTCGCCCCTTAAGCGCGGTCGTGGCAACCTCCCTCTAAACACAAGTCAAGTATTTACACTCACACTTGGCGATCAAATGAAGAAACAACTCAACAAAGTGTTTCTCTCCTGGCCCCTTAAGGGCGAAAGAGGCAACCTCTTACATCCATACAAGCCAAGTGTCTCCACTGGCGACCAAATGAGGAAACAACTCAACAGAGTGTTTCTCTCATCACCCTTTAAGCATGGTCGAGGCAATCTCTTGTCAAACACAATCCATGTGTTTTTTTTCCTTTTATTGTGGTTAATTAAGGGAAAAAAATATTATTTTTCTTTTTTGTTTTCCAAATTTTCCTCTTATATGGAAAATTTACTTTTTTAAAATTTAAGAATTCTCAAAAACAAAATCCATCAAGATGAACAATATTAGCCATACTTCAAAGATTGTATTGGAGCTATTGATGGAACCCATGTGCTAGTTATGATTTCTCCAACAAAACAAATTTCATTTATTGATAGAAAAGGGATATCTACTTACATGACAGTTTGTGATTTTTATATGCACTTCTTCACCTTTGTTTTGGGTAGATGAAAAAGTACAGCACACGATAAACGGATTTTTATGGAAGCTATTCGAAAGTTGGAATTGTGCTTTCCACATCCACCTAGAGATTTGAATTTAATAAGAATGACATTAATGAACTAAATAAGATAATAAAAGATTTCTTCATTACTTTTGATTAATTATCATTTATTGTATATAGGTAAATATTACTTGGTAGATTCTAGATATTCTCATATAAATGGATACGTGGGGCCATACAGTGGCAGAACCAGCAATTTTTATGAGGGGTCCTAAATTTTCATTGAACTTAAAAAATCATAAAAACATAACTATAGATAAAATTAGATCTCGATAATTTGCAATATACACGAAGAAAAAAAAATTCTAAAAATACAACGTCTTAATATATGTTTTAGATTTTTGATGCTAATGTTTCATAAAATAATATTTATCCATTATTGTTTTTGTAATGAAATATTTAGAATTTATTTGTTTCATAGAAACTATCAGGTGATATTTTAGAGTGTCATCTTTCATTCTAGTATTTAAACTAGTTTATTAAATTTCATCTAAAGTTTAGATATTTTTTTGTGTCACATTAAGCATATAATACTATAATAGAGACCTTAAATAATTTTTTTTTCTTGTTCAATGAAGTCTAAAGGATAAAATCTCTCAACTATTTTCTATATAAAAACCAATATACATCATTCACAAGAGTGGACGGTTCTACCCTTTTTCTCTCTACGTGAGGTTTAGGGTTGCCATTTGTTTCTTGCGTTGGCCTCCACAGCTGGCTTCATGGCATCCACAGATGGTGGTATCGGTTGGCCTTCCTTTGCTGATCTGGTGGCCGCTGTCATCTAGCCCCTCCCTGAGATGGTGCTACTGCATAGACCCTTGAAGGTGCTGGACGGTGAAGTTTATTTCCAGTTTTCACGTGAAGAGATCACCAATTCAGCGGAGCCCTTTCGTTATTCGGTAATTCTGAAATTTCTGAAGCAACGTCCATCTTTAGATGTCGTGCATTCGTTTATACATAATCGTTGGGCCTTTCGTCCACTCCGGTTGTATCGTCTATGAGAAGGTCGAGGAATGTTTTTGTTCGTATGACAAATGAGGCCTATTTCACGAAAGCTCTGTCGAGGGATGTATGCGAGATTAATGGGATTTTCTATCAAGCATTTCGATGGACACCGAAATTCATGAAGAATGACGAACCTTCTCGGGTACCAGTATGGATCTCTCTTCCGGGACTTCCTCCTAATTTTTATAGTGAAGCTTTTTTGAGTATTCTTATGGCTCCTATTGACATTTTCATGCATTGGGATAATCCGACGCGTTGTGCCATGAGAACGGATGGGGCAAGGCTGTGTGTTGAGGTTGATGCTGCCAAAGAACCTCTCTTTGATTTTTGGATTGGAGCCCCATGTTTATCATCTAGTAGGAAACAAGAAGTTGTTTATGAAACACTTCCTGCTTACTGCTCTAAGTGTCAAATACAAGGCCATAAATCATAGACCTGTCGGGCTAATCAATTGGGGAAGGCTCGGGCATGGAAGAAAGGGCAGAAAGATTTGGATGTGAATGGGGAACTTGCTGTGGTTCCTGAGACGGTTCCAAATGCAGTTGTGAGTCCGAGTGCAACTATGGACCCAAGTGCAGTTGGGGATGATTCTTTTATTGATCCAGAGGGGGGTACTTCACAGAAAGATGAGGGATTGGCGCCTCCCTTGTCTATGGTGTAGGTAGCTTTTGTTGAAGGGGATCTAATAATTCCTAAATTTGCTACTGCTGTGATTTTGGATACTACTGTGTCTTTGAGGCCCAGCGGGGAATATGTGGTTGAAACACGAGATAAGGATACTGCCTTGATTTCAGTCACAAAAGATGAATCAATGCTGGGACAATTTCCTAGGGCTGTGATTTTGGATACTGTTGTTTGTACATCATTTGAGAGGGAGGCTATGTCTATTGTCCCACTTGTAATCCAGGAGGATGCCGTGGAACCGAAAGATGGACCAGCTGAGGAGCAACCAATTGTGAATGACATTGTTTCTGAACCGGAACTAGATTTAGACCTTGAAGTTTTCCCTCCAGATAAAGGCTATTTGACAGAATTTGAGGTCAAGGAAGGTAAAAAAAAATATATGAAAAAGAGTTTTGTTAAAATGAGAAGTTTTTCTCGTGTTCTTGCTCGATTCTCTAATCCTTCTCTATGGTTGATCCGATTTTTATATGGAACATTAGGGGAGTTGGGGCCTCTGAAGGTAGATTAAAAAAAGTTGCTTAGTAAGTTGAGACTGAATATTGTTGATCTATTGGAACCTTTTCAAAATCTGGATGTTGCTAGGAGTTTGGGACGTGTTTTGAAATTTGATAACTTTATTTCAAATGAGGTTGAGGGGGGCAAGATTTGGATTTTTGGGATAGTAGTTTGGAGGTGAGTTTGGTTCGAATGGGAGGGCAATATATTTCTCTCAAAGTAGGCGAAGTTGCTGAAAAGTTTTTGCTCACAATTATTTATGCAAAATGTACCATGGTTGAACGACACATTTTGTGGATGCTTTCAATATCAAGAGTTTGGGCTCCAGAATGTATTTTTGTTCGTGATTTTAATATTATCTGAAATGATTCAGAGAGACGAAGAGGTAGGCCTCGACCTCTTATAGTTATGGAGGAATTTAATAGCTGGATTCATCAGGGGGTTTGGTTGAAATGGCATCGAAAGGGAGTGCTTTTTCTTGGTGTAATGGGCAATATGGCCTTGCTCGTTCTTGGGCGTGGTTGACCTTGTTCTGATGGATGCCTATTTTCTTTCGATATTTCCTAATGCTATTTGTTCTTATTTGCCACATTCTACTTTGGATCATGCTTCTATGTTTATAGAGTTCAAGCAAGACCCTTTCTCTTATGGCCCAGCCCCTTTTTGTTTTCAACAGATATGGGTGGAACACCATAATTTTCTTGATTGTGTTCAGCAAACTTGGTCATCTCGAGAGAGTGGTTCAGCCATTCAGAATTTGGTTATGAAGTTGAAACTAACTAAGGTCACCTTGCGGGATTGGAATAAAAGGGTCTTCGGTCATACGTTGGGCCGGATTACTGCTCTTGAAAATCTGGTTGAGGAGCTTGAACTTCAGTCTCAATTAAACTGGGATGAAAATCTTGATAGAGAGTTACAGGTGGCCAATGCGGAATCGGCAACTTGGCGGCGTCGGGAAGAAATTCGACTGAATCAAATGGTAAAGCTAAAATGGGCGGTGAATGGTGACTGAAATTCTAAATTTTTTGATGCTTCCCTAGCCATTAAAAGGCATAAGTGGGTACTAGATATCCGGTCGAATGATGTGGTGTTTGAGTCTCCTTAGAGCATTCACCTTGGTGTAGTTGATTATTTTTCATCTTTTCTCCAGGGTGAACCGTCGGTTGATCAACCATTTTTTGAGGGACTGATAGATCCAGTTATTTCTGCAGAGGAGAATGCCTCCCTTGTCAGTGTGCCCTCATTGGAGGAAGTATTTGCTACTTTGTCCTCAATTCCGACTAAAAGTGCTCTTGGCCCTTATGGCTTTGGCTCTGGTTTTTATAAGAGTTGTTGGGAGGTGGTTAAAAATGATTTGTGGAAGGCAATGTTGGAATTCTTTGCATCTAAGTCTTTTCCCAAGTTTTTTACAGCTTCTTATTTGGTGTTAATTCCAAAGGTGGACTCTCCAACATGTTTTGACAAGTTCTGTCCCATCAGTCTTTACTCGATTTTTTAAAAACTTTGCTCCTAGATAATTGTGAATCAACTAACTAGTCTCTTACCTCAATTGATTTTGTTGGAGCAAGGAGCCTTTATCCCAGTAGAAGTATCTTTGAGAATATTAGCCTCACTCAGGAAATAGTTCATTATATTAATAAAAGGAGTCATGGCGGCAACATTATATTGAAAGTAGATATGGCAAAAGCATATGATCACGTGGATTGTAATTTTCTGATAAAGGTCATGTTGAGTTTTGGTTTTTCGCCTCAATTTTGTGACTTGAACTTCTTTTGTATTTCTAGTCCTTGGTATTCAGTTATGATGAATAGGACAATAAAAGGCTTCTTCCCGGGAGGCCATGGCCTTCAACAAGGTGATCCCGTATCTCCTTATTTGTTTATTATCCAGCAGGAGATCCTTTTCCGGATGATTCATTAGAGTGTGGCGGAGAATAGATTTGGACACTTTCATCAAGCCTGAGGTACGCCTATTATTTCTCATTTAATGTATACTGATGATGTGGTTATTTTTTCTAATGGGAGCCAAAGGTCAGTTCGGGTGCTTCTGAGTATTCTGGGCCAATATGAAAGATGGTCAGGACAGGCAATTAATGAACAAAAGTCTGCATTGTATTGTTCAAGTAAAATCTCCCTTACTCGTAAGAGGCGTCTTCTCCGTAGCACTGGTTTCGTGGATGGGCATTTTCTGTTCCAATATCTTGGTGTGCCCATTATCCTTGGTTGTCTTAAGCAATTACATTTTGAAGGCATGGTGAGTAAAGTGAGGCAAAAACTCAGTGGTTGGAAAATGCAGCTACTGTCTTTTGGAGGGAAATTGGATTTGTTACGTCATGTTATTTCGAGTATGACCCTTCACCTATTTGCTGTTTTACAGGTCCCTTAAGCAATAATCAATAAGCTCCATCAGCTGATGAGCTCATTCTTTTGGGGTGAGTCAAATGAGAAAGATAAGAAGAAATGGATGGCTTGGAAACACATTTGTAGGCCTGTGGCAGAAAGAGGTCTCGAGTTGAGGCATCTCCAAGACACTCAGACAGCCTTGCACATGAGGTTTGCTTGGAACCTTCTACAAGGTAATTCTCTCTGGGCAAAATTTTTTAAGGCTAAATATGTGGGATCGAAGCCTTGGTTACTTATAGATGTTGATAAAGGGTCGAGATTTTGGAAAATGATTGCTCATTGCATCCCTTTGGTTTTGAATAATTCTAAATGGAGAGTTAGAGAAGGAGATATTTTTTTTCTAGTATGACAAATGGCGAGATAATGACCTATTGATTAATGACTTGCCAGTCGTGGGTTAGCCTTTGTTGAAAATTAAAGAGTGTCGATTGTCATACAGCTGGGATGTGCATCTGCTAGAGAACTTGGTTGGCTTGGAGGATGTTGATGATATTCTAGTCTCTTCATCTGTTTCTAATTCGGGTAAGTATGTTCTTATCTAGACCCAAACAGAGACAGGTATGTTTTCCACTAAATCTACATGGCATTATAATAGAGTCAGAGGCTCCTCTCTTAATTGACATTCTTGGATTTGGCATAAAAGTGTTCCCTTAAAAATGTCTATTCAGGTTTGGAAGGTTTGGCACAGGGCTTTGAGTGTGGATGATAGGTTGCGTCGTATTGGCATTCCAATTGTTTCGAAATGTGAGTGTTGTCTTGCAGGTCATTATGAAGACATAAATCATGTTCTCTTTGAGGGAGATTTTCCTAAAAAAATCTAGTCCTTTTTTGGCAACCTCTTTGGACTTTCATTTGGTAGCAATTGGAAACACCAAGTCTCCTCTTGGTTCCGGCATGCTAAGTCCTATTTTTAGGTGGGTGTTATAATTGGCCTTATGCCTGTTATAGTTACTTGGAGACTTTGGAGGCGAAGATGTCTAGTACGAATCGAGGGCACCTTGGAATCGCATGAAGCTGTTGTCAAATCTATTTGTGAATGGATTGGTTCCCTTGGTTAGACGATTCATAATGTTTACAGCTTGTCCCGTTTTGATGGCATGATTCTTGAGACTTTACGGATCAAGCCAGCTCCTTTAAAAGAGAGGCAGTGCAAAGTAGTCTAGTGGCATAAACTTTCATAAGGGTGGTTTAAATTGAATACGGATGGTAGTAGTCTTGGTAACCTGGGTTCAAGCGGTATTGTTGGTGTTATTCGCAATGATTTAGGACGGCTTGTGCAAGTGTTCACCTCTCCAATTGGTTTTGGTTCAAATAATAAGGTGGAACTTCTTGCACTACTTAATGGCCTGTGGCTGTGCAAGTCCCTTAAGCTTTTCAATGTGGCTGTTGAGGTTGACTCGATGGTGATTATTTCTTGGTGGCATAGAGGGTAGTATAGGATTTGATACCCGGAGGATTATTGGGAAGAGATTGTTGGTTTGGGTTAATCTATTAATTGTTATTTTCTGCATGTTCTACGTGAAGGAAATAAGGTGGCAGATTGGTTGGCCAAAGATGGTGCCAATGGTGTTGCTTTTGTCTACACAAATAATTCTATATTGCCTCGGGTCCTTAAAGGTTTGCTCCAGTTGGATTTATCTGGGATTCCTTCCTTAAGATGTTGTTAATCTTGGTTTTGTTTTTGCTTTTGGTTATTAATGTAACAACCCACTAGAAATTTGCTAGTGGAATTTCTATTGATTTTAGGAATCTCGTGAAGGCTCCAAAAGTTTTTACGAATTGTGCACAGGTTTTAGTCTGTCAACATAGTTAGTATTATCACTCACTATGGTGCTAGAAATTTGAGTTTAATTATTTGAGGTTGTTAGAAGTGTCAGAATGTGTTTTGGTCTACGCCATTAGACTCAGTTGATTATTTAGAATTTTATAGTGCAATAGGCCATTTTCATAATTTCGGACTAAAAATCTTTTCAAAATTGTGAAATTATTTTTAGGGGCACTTTGGGGTTGAATTTTGCTAAATGATTTTTATTGTAGGTTAATATGAATATTTAGGATTTTTCAATACTAAGTTTATTATGCATTTTTTTAGTGTAGGATTTTTTTTGTAGTGTTTTCAAAATCACAGTGTGGAATGTCCAAATTAAGTTATAGAAGTTTTATTTGGACACTTGGTAAGATCTTAGCCACATATAGTGAATAGTATTAGACACTTAGCACCATGAGGAACCATTAGATGGATTTGTGAAGGAAATCAAGGTGTGAGATCATGCCACCTAAGCAAAATTTTGTTTCATCTGATCAACCAAATTGTGCCAGACCAAAGAGGGTTTCAATCCTAGCAAAACCCTAAATGGTTGGAATCGAATCGAAACTCCAAAAGTTTGGTTGAAACTGAAACCCTAAACGGTTTCCCAAACCCTAAAGTTGGCCTCTAATCCCGTTTTAATTTGATTTCTAGCATTGTGTTTAATCACTTCCGCATGCTATTAATTAATCAAATCCTTGTTATGACATAATTATCTAACCTTTTAAGCCTTGAAAATTTGATTGGGTTTAGAAAAATTGGATTTTGACTTGATAGCATCTTTAACCCTAACCAAACCCCCCTTAAACCTCACATTGAAGCCCACTTGGTTTGAGGCCCACCAAAGCCCACGAATTTGGCCACCTTGGCAAAGTTTTTTTGAAGCAGTTTCCTCCCTCACATGGCAGACCATCCACTGCCATTGGCTGCACCCAATAGTGCCTTGATGTGAAGGAGAAATCCACCCCATCAACCTCCATATCTCACAGCGGCTACAGACAATCCTTGCCCCTCACTATTCTCCACTTTATGTCACATAGCCACCTCCAATCAAGGGTCATTCCCATAACTTCCCCCTCCAGAAGTCTAAAGTCGTACAAGACACATTTCACTCCCTTTCATCACTTCTTCACCCTATTCTTAGAGAGAAACTCAAAAGAGCTCTCTAGGGCAGATTTCTGGGTCTTTTTAAGTGAATTTTTTTGACCCTTTGTAAATATTTTTGCACAATTACTCTTAATAAAAGTTGTTCATCTTTAAGTCTAGTTTCCGTGGATATCTTATTAGTCTCATTCCATGCTCATTTGATCGGTCAAAAGTATTTTTAACCATGGAAAGGTCATCCTGGGCGTGAAACTGGATAGTATGTTATATTTTAGAATTTTTGACCAGTCTAATGGACATGTCTTGGTCCGAAAATTTTATGGAGTGTTGTTAGCATGTGTTTATAAATTTTCATTGAGGTTTTGTTGCATGAATAAAGCTTTTGATGATATATTTCCTTAGATCTAGAAACTTGAAAACTGGAAGTGGAAAAACAGTTTTTGTTTTGAGAAAGTTTAAATATTTCGTGGTTTAATCTTACTCCAAAGGCTTTGATATTTTTATGTGATGATCCTAAGTCTCTTATTTTCATGTTAGTATGTTAGTTAAGATATTTAGTATTAGTTTTAAAGATATGATTTTTCTATGCAAGATGATTTCGGTTAGGCCTAAGATTTGATGTTTTTGGGTTAATCCATGTTTTATTGAGTTTTAACCATGTGATTTTAAGTTTGATGGTTGGATCTTCTTTAGGGCACATTTTTAAACCATGTGATGTTTTGATTTGAAGATCACATGTCTTTAAGGTATGGATCAAGAGATTGATCAAAGTTAGTTGAGAGAAAAGTTTCTTTTTTTGGACTAAGAGTAAAAGCAAAAATCCAAGTGTTGTTTTGTGACTTTTTTTGTGATGATTTAAAGCATGGTTGATATTAGAATGATGTTATGAATATGTTAGAAGTAAGATTTGATTTGTTTTTTGAATTCTTGGAGATATTTTTATTAAGGTCAAAACTTGTGATTTAAGAGTTTACTTTTTGTTAAAAAGTTTGGGTCTTTTTACAAAAAGTTTGGTGTTGATGATTAGCTTTTTCTTAATGTATATTTTAAGTGTGTTTTTAAGTTTAGGATAGGAAGATTTTTCATGTTACAAAATTTTGATTTAAGCATGGGTTTTGAAGATGGAAGAAATTGCACCCAAAATCAAGAGAAATAGCCTATGAATGTTTCAGCCAAAGTGAGTTTTCCATAGTTGTGAATGGTTTTAAATTTTTCTGAGTTGATATTTGAGTTTAGGATAAAATTTAAATGAGAAATGTAAATTTTGGTAATTTATGGAATTAGGATGTGAAATCCTTATGTTAGGGGTAAAATGGTCATTTTGCCACATATAGAGGGTAAAATGGTAATTTTACTCTAAGTTGTCTCTTTTCACATTTTTATTTGTTAGTAATTAAATTTTTAATTTGAAAATATCCTCTTACAATTCCTCGTTT
The DNA here is from genome assembly GCA_029856935.1 of Cyclocarya paliurus. Taxonomy (NCBI): domain Eukaryota; kingdom Viridiplantae; phylum Streptophyta; class Magnoliopsida; order Fagales; family Juglandaceae; genus Cyclocarya; species Cyclocarya paliurus. The sequence goes on along the minus strand of CM056946.1, from coordinate 21,645,584 downwards.
TTCTTGCTTTATTCTCGTAGAAAGTGACTATCGAGGTAAGTTAGTTCTTAACTTACTATCAATTTATAGCGTATGTGTGATGGGTAAGGGAACTACAATTATGTTCGTATGTTGTTATATATGCCATGCCATGTCATCACATGTTTATATATTACAGGAATTATTCTGTCATGAAATACTTAATTGTTTTATAATATATTCTGTCACATGTTACTATCTGTTGCAAGTATGTCACATTTACGTATGTCATCTGTTATATGTATTTCATGTCACGTAATATTCACTGTCACATGTTATGTCATGTTATGAAATATTGTATATTACATGTTATGCCATGTTACAAAATATTGTCTATTATATGTATACCATGTTATGAAATATTGTTTGTTACATTTATGTCTCAAAGTATGTCATGTCTATCCTCTTATGTTCACGTCACGTTATGCTACGTCAAGACTTCTGTCATTTCATATTCACGTCATCCTGTCTCGAATATAGTTTGTGTATCTCGAGAACATTCTTGTTAAGTTATTCATGTCAATCACGACCCAAAGCGCTAGGATGGGTTAATATCCTAATGGAACTCCTTTGTTCAAGTTGGAGTGTCTAAATAGATGTGAAATTTTCTGGGTTGACGAAGTACAGTCAACAAGTTGCGAATGAGGCCTAACTAGCTGGTCACCGGAGCGCTCTAGGCACTGACGCCGATGGAGCCATACTTTATTTTATGTGTGTTCACAGCAAGTGTGACATAAACAATTTATGTGACCGCAACAACTGTGGAGCATACACTACGTGAGACACAACAATTGTGACACTTAGAATATGTGGGGCCATAGCAACTGTGGAGTATGTATTAACACACTCACAATTGGTATAGATACCTGTGTTGTGATGCGGTAATCGACAGAGACACACGGCTCAAGGGGACTAATGTAGCACTCGTATGGTCACTTTATTAATTAAGTCTATTGAATAAGATTCCAAATTCATGCATTTCACATTCAAGTCATGTTTCAAGTTATGTTATGTTCAAATTTACGTTCATTTCAAGTTTTAAATTTACATCATGACAAGCTAAGTTTCAGTTTTAGTTCAAGTTATGTCAGCTGAAGTTCAGTTATGCAGATACTCCTGGCGTAATTATTGTAATTGTTAGGGTATCTCATTTAAAATATTCATGATGGAATCATTCTGATTGTTTGAGTATCTCTGACGGAATATGTTGGGCAGAATCATTTTGATTATTCACTATTCCTGACGAAACGACTGTCAAAATCATTTTGATTGTCAGAATTCAAGTCCAAGTTCATGTTAAGTAAATAATTCAAGTTAGAGTTCATGTGAAGTAAAGAAGTCAGTTCAAGTTTACGCTATGTTTCAAGTTCACGTTCATGTCAGGTTATGTTTACATTCATGTTATGTTCAAGTTCATGTTCATGTTATGTATATTCACATTCATGCTATGTTTCAAGTCCATATTATGCTTCAAGTTCACATTCATGTCAGGTTATGTTCACGTTCATATTATGTTCGAGTTCATGTTCATGTTATGTCATGTTCACATTCACATTATATTTCAAGTTCATGTTTATGTTTTGTTATGCTCAAGTTCATGTTATGTTTGAGTTTATGTTCATGTTATGTCATGTTCATGTTATGTTTCAAGTTCACGTTTATGTTATGTTATGCTTAGGTTCATGTTATGTTCAAGTTTATGTTCAAATTATGTATGTTCGTTCATGCTATGTTTCAAGTCCATGTTATGTTTCAAATTCACGTTCATGCTTTGTTGCTAGTCCATGTTATGTTTCAAGTTCACGTACATGTCATGTCACGTCGAGCTAAGTATCAGTTTCAGTTTCAGTTCAAGTTATGTCATTTATGCCATACTATATGTCAAGTTATGTTATGCTTACTTACGACTTTGATTATGCATTCATGCTTTTACTGTCATGCATGTATCACTAACATGTGTGAAAGTTTCTTGTTAACTTGCTGAGATTTGTGATAAAATCTCACTGTGGTAGTCCCAACTACCATTCACTTCGAATAGTTGGCGATATGTCAGGATCAGAATAGGGAGCAGACACTGGCAGACTAGAGGAGGTGGACTAGATGCCGTGGAGGTAACGTGGAGCTTGTAGCCTTTATAGTTAGATCTTTGGATAGTATTCCGGCATCGTTAGTTGAGTTATGCGAGTTACTCAACGAACTAGCCTAATAGTGTATCTTGGCAATATAATTATGGAGCCAAGTATCCGATATTTTGAGATTACAGTCTTCTGAGACCCATACTGTAATCGTGGATGTTTATTTTATTAAGTATGAATGGATTACGCTTTAATTATTTGAGAGATTATAAGTTTGGTGCATAGTATTGCTAAAAAAAAAAAATTATCCACTGCGAATATTGCATAATGCTAGATGCATGTTAAGAACATTGCATCTTATATATTATGAACGGGGGCAGGTAACCTTGTATTGCATGTCTCGACACTTCAGATGTTCGTCTGATCCCAAGCGAAATCTGGGGGTGTCACAGTTATGCTCTTCATTATGTTCATAGGCTTGTTTAGAGTCTTTTCTAGGCTTGGGCTCTTTGATTTTTTTTTCTCAAGGGCTTTGTTTTTGTTTCCACAGTTTTCTTCTGGCATAAGCGAGAGTTTTATTAATAAATTATGGAGGGTGTCACTATGGGACATGTGATTGCCTACTCTTTTTTAGATCACCAACCTTAAATGATTTTTCTTATATTTTTACTTTGGACTCTTTATTAAGAAGTCTCATATTGTATAATAAAAAAGTTTGGGATCCATAATAATAAGTTTGGAATTTTATAAAATCTTGTAGAGCATATAGGGATTATAATTTTTTTTAGGGGGGGCATTTTCTATATTTATAAAATTATGATTAAAAACTAGGGTATATTTTGATTTTTCAAAAAATTTTGTGAGGGCCATGGCCCCCCTTTAGATACACGTAGGTCCGCCACTAGGGCCGTACAGAAGGGAACGATATTATCTATTGGACTTTGTTGTGGTAATTGATCAATGGAAGTGTGTGAAATATTTAACCATGCACATTCGTCACTTAGATGCACTATTGAGAGAAGATTTGGAGTTTGGAAAAATAGATAGAAGTTATTGGATTATAGACCAAAATTTTCTTTTGATAAACAAGTTAAAATTGTCGTGGCAGATATGGCTATTCATAATTTTATATTAAACCATGCGTTGAAGGATCTTAAGTTCAAGTTATACAATGATGGCGAGGATTATCTATGTCTTGAAAGTTTAGAGGACAAAGAAGCAGAAGAATACTCACGCCTGAAACAATTAGAGATAGCGAGTGAAAATGCTATGAATATTGAGCTTAATTGTATTGCTCCTTTTTTTCATTATACTTATGGAAAATCGTATTATACTGTTTTCGTTGGTATTTGATTATAAGATTTGATTTCTATCAAGGATATTGTCATAATCTGTGAAAAATTAAAATACCTCAAAAGTTTTTTTTTTTTTTTTATAATTTGTTTCCAAACAAATATAATATGTTTAAAAGTGCTTTAGACATAGGATTACCGTACAGTAAATAGCTTTTTAATAGTATAGCTTATTTCTTTAACCTCTAAGCTATAAGTCTTAAGCTAAAAGTTATATTACCCACTACAAAAACATACACTAAGATAAGATGACATAACATCTAAACTATTTCATGTGATCTCTCATCTCACTTTAGAGGATGATCAAAATCAATGTAGTTATATTGAGGACTCATCTTGGCACATTGGAAAAGTTAAATTTGAATATATACAACAAAACCAAAAGTGTGAATGTAAAAATATTAGATGGTTAACTAAATGCAAGTTACAATGGAATGTATTAGTTATAAGTTAATGGTCTACCACAGGTCCACAAATAAAGGATGCGGAATGCACTATAACATGCTGTAAAACATTAAGAGCACTGGCAATGGCTTAGCCAAATGCCAGTGGAGTCCCTCAAATAGCTAATATGACTTAAATTTGGACTACATTAGATAAGGCAAGATAAACCTAACCAACCTTTGAGCTACAATAATAGATTTGGGATCAACAAATATGACCTTCACTGTAGCAAGATCATTTCATTCTTTGTTATTATGTCATCCAATTGAACCCTACTTTTTCATCTGTAACTTTTGGGTTTCTTTTCTACAATCAGCCTTCTCCAACCAAAAACCCATTTCGTTCAATCATAGAGGAAAAAGCTCTCACCATCTTCTTCTTTCTTTTTTCTCTCCATCCCTCTTTGCGTTCACGACCGCAAACAAGAGAGGTTTTACTTCCTCCACTGCTAGCTCGTTTTCCGTTGACAATCCTTTGTCAATAGCATATCCTCCATTGGCTACAAATTAAATTCCAAAATTAAGCCCCTTCGATGATGCCAACCAATTGGTATTTTTTTTTATAAGTAATAATATTATATATATCAATAGGAGTAATCAAGTACACTGGACGTATACAAGAAAACACCTAGCCCATACAAGAGAGCCCCTAATGACCCAAAAGTCCATGAAAACCTATCCAAAATACACTAAGCCTGAAATGGAATGTAAAACACCTCCCCAACCCCAGCCCCTAGATTCTGTAAAAACCTCTACCTGAAAGCCCTCCCTTTAGCCTTCCCTTAACTTGAACTAGCTCCCTTAGCATCGTAGTTGGTTGCCCATGAAAGATTCTTTAACTCTTTGCCTTTTCTTAAACTTAGATTGGTTTCAAGTGCGTGGCTCACCTCAATTGCAGTGAGTAGTGCTTTAAATTGGTCTTCATATTCTCAATGTTCTTCATATGAAAGTCCCAGGGTTTGTAGAAATCCTTTATCTTTATTCAGAATCCAATCCGATGTTGAACCTGCTATATCATTAATTAGAGGAAGAGAAACCAGGGAAATGAAATTATCCCCAGCCACAGTACCCGATTGCACTGTTAATTCTAAACCTTCCCCCACATGAGACACCAACAAAAATTCTAAATCTTCCCCCACACGAGGTACCAATGACAAATCGATAATTTTCTTCCCGCCAAATGGTTGCTCGACAACTACATGGTTGTCCCCTCCATTTGTTACCATTATAGGTTCCTCCCCTCCATCAACATTGCTTGTATTTGCTCCACCCCTTGACAATATTTGCCCGTTTGTCGTGCCTGCTTCCTCAAGAGGGGAAGTACTACCTTCTGTTACTTCGTTTGCATCTACTATAAGAGGCTCGATTGTTTTTTCCAAAGTACTAGAGACCTTGGGGCCCATATCTTCAACTAAAAATGAACCATGGACAGAAGTACCAACTTCATATGCAATGGGTGCCCGAGACCCTACATCTCTCTCAGAAGGCATACTGACACTGGCATGAACAAAGATGCCAGCGTCCAACGACCCTATCGTTGACAGACCTTTTGCCTGCACACTTTCCGTCACACTTACTGGCACACTTGTAGCCATGACTCTCTTCTCTAGTGATATATATGTACCTGTCTGCATGTTCTCTCTCTCTCTTTCTTAACTTTTCGTGCTCTAACATTTTCTCTCTTTTCTTTCTCACATCTCTCACATATTCGGCTTCCATAGTGCAAAACTTCTACTTGATTGCAATAACTACCATAGCCTAGGTAATGCCTCCCTTCATCTTAAAACTTTCTGATTGCTTCCATAGTCGAACTAAAGGTTTTGATATTATTGATATTTTTCAAGATGATTGATGTTTTGTTTGATTTTGGATTTATTTGATATCTTATTCTCTCCTATATGACTTGTTGATTCTCATAAACGTGAGTAACAACTATATGGAAAAATTAATAATTTCTTATGGAATTAGAATGACTTACTGTTAACCTTTTTTTAGTAGTGAAGTAAGCTTGGGAAAGTTAGCTACGAGACCCAACTCCCAAGCCGTTTCTGTTATATAGAGTTGTTGTGTTTTTTCTCTTGCCTTTGCTTGGTTCATGAGAAAATTTGGGAAGAACAAGGAAGCTTGAAACTTTTTCCGATATCCTTTTTAGTTTCAGAAGACCAAAATTTCTCCATGTTTATTAGGCATCCTAGAAAATCTTGACTACTATAATGATAGATTTGATTTATGAACTTAATGAGAAAGGAAATGCAGGAACTTTGGATTTATCTTTAAGGTTGAGTTCATTTATATATACAATTAACAATGAACCATATTCAAGATTTTTCAAATCCAGTGGTCAATGATATGCTTAGAATCAACTGTAGACTTAGACATCTTGGGTTTGATTATGTGTTAAGAGTTTCCTTAGACTACCCGATACCTGGTGTTGGTTGGTAAGGTCATGAGTCGTGGCTTTCCTACCCATTAATTGATTCAAATATACTCTCTTTTGAAAAGTTGGATTTACTTTCAGACCTCAGATGGAGTTCCTTGACAATAATATTGTAACTTTTTCTTGATGATCTTTTCTTTGTTTGTTACATTGAGTCTTGAATATATTTTGAGAATAATTTTGTTCCTATTTTTTTAAAAGAGCTTATGCCATATATATATATATATATATATCAATTTTAGTTTATTAAATTGGTATTCAAGTTGTCAAGTACTACTTGCAGTTATTTTTAGCCCACAGTTTACTGCATCAAAGTCCTTGTACAATTATGATATCTTGTTAAATATGGTTGTCAAGTAATGCACAAGAAGTTTTCCAAAATAATGGACACTCCTCCTGCTGTCGAAAGGTAAGCTTTGTGTTTTCCAAGATATGGAAATTAGTACTCATTTCAAGTTCTAGCAATGTATATGACTCATTTTAATGGCCTTGAAAATCTTTGGTCCTTTATGAAGCTGAGTCAGAGCAACTTTAACTATATTAGGTCTTTTTTTTAGTTACTCTTTTTTTTTTTTTTATGTTGTACATAACACTGGTATTATAAACTTGCGCTTACATGAATGTAGACTTTAAAAGAGTGCTAGCAAGAATGCAAACTTTAAAGTGCTAGGAAAATATACTTACAGGGAAGCAGACTATATGAAATTACTGTTAGAATTTTAGAAGCTTTGTTTAGAATTTTCTGTTGTAAAGCTAAAATTAAAAGCACTTTTATAGAAATGCTTTTATCATATGCTAAGATTGTGCACTCTAATATAGTTTGTTGAAAATGCTTTATTAAATTTATACATTTAATTGTATGTATATTTGTTTGATTTTGTAAAATTGTATTCTCTTCAAGGATGGACATACCATTTGGTGAAGATCCATTCTTCACCACTATCATATAAAGTGGTAAATCCAGTATTAACAACACTTTAATGGCTAGCATACATGATAATGTTGTACTTCAAGCAACACAACTTGAAGGTGAAAAAATGCCACCTACTAAGAAATCTCAAAACTTTCAATTTTTTCAGTTTCAATCCGGTCTGGTTTGGTTTTCCGATTTACCATTTACAAGTGTGACACTATATTTGTTTAATATTATATTTTTTTAATGCTAAACTTAATTGTGAGAATTTAGTATTTATTATTAACAATTACTAATTCTTTAATGTTCAATTATAGTAATATAATATAAGTAGTGTCTAACTTATTAGTGAGATTAACAAACTTGAATAATAAGAAAATAGTATAATTAGCGTCTAATTATACTAGTATATTAATTTTATGTTATAAGATTAATAGATTTGAATAATAAGATTAGAATTTCATGTTATATTAATTAGAAATGTAGGATAATATATATAATAATAATATAAAATTATATATAATATAAAAAATTAAAACAATATGTATACCCGTCCGGTTCGGTTTAAAATATGAAAATATGAAAACCGGTACCGCACCTGTTTAGGACCGGTTTTCATTTTTAAGAACTGATACTGCACCAGTCCGATTACAAACTGGATCATACCCATCGGTTCGGTCCGATTCAACCGGTTTTCCAATTTTTTCTTACACCCGTACTTTCCAACATTTCTAGAAATCCACGTCGTTATCCAACATCTTGTTATCTTGCTATATTGTTGCTGTTTAGAGACCTCAAGTACTCATCAATAAAAATTGACACGATCACTATAACAAAATTTCTCATATTCAATCATGCGGTACTTTCTCTAATCCTCAAATATTTGCCCATAAGACCTGCCATTACTTTCTTTGATCCTCAAATGTGGGCATTAGGTTTTAAGTGGAGTAGGCAAAAGACCAAATATTGTGATATTATGCAAATTTTAACCAATGGGATGGGCAAGCCAATGCTAATGATCTAACATGTTGTTTTATTTCTGAGAAATGCTAGTATGCCACCTGAGTTTGCCTACTCGCTTTGATCGTTCTTGTATTTAATTTTTTTTAAATTTTTTTTACTTAATGATTAAGACAATGACTTTTAGTGTATTAGTGTATTTTTTATTTTTTAAAAATATTTAAATATGTTAAAAAATATGAAAATAAAAAGAATGAAAAAATAAAAAGACAAATTTGTGCTAGGCGACACGCCCAGAGATCCTTGCTAGGCGGCAGCCTAGCACTACTCTTTATTTCTACAAGAAAAGATCAAGCAATAAATTGACGTCTTTTAACAAATGATCTAGTTAAACCAATCTAAATCTATGCATAGGCAAGAGGTAACTTTGTGCTTATCTCTTGTGATCCTCTATTAACGGGAAAAGATATCTCCCTTTTTGTAGGAGTTATCTCACTTAAGATATTCATATCCAGTTGTGGGCCTTATCTTATGTTCTTTAGGGATGTCTTACCTCGTGTTACGAGCCTTTTGTTTGCGGGACTCCTAGCTTTAAGCTTTCGATATGCCTTCTAGAACTTATGGATGGGTTGGCCTTTAGAGAGGGGCTCGAAGCCCAGGGGCCTAAATGTCCCCTCCAGTTACCCCGCTAATTTCCTTTGAGCTGGTTCATGGGAAATTACTTATTCAAAAACATTTATTACTTACTCCGCTAGTCTGTAAGCGTTTATTCTTTCTTTTTCTTCTCTTGGTTGTAGTTTATGCTAGATAACATGCACCAACCTTTGCCCTATCTCTTTTAGGAAAGTCGTGGCTTGCGTCAGCCATAATTGTTCCCGCTAATTTAAGAATTTTCAAAAAGTAGTGTTACTGCAGGTGCAACCAGCCCATCGAATTCCCAAGAACCTTCATGATTTCCTTTCTCGTACATGCTTCACGTGCCATTTACTTCCCATAACCTCTTTCTTTACTTTCCTTTGCTCTTTCGTCTTCCTCCTACCTCTCCGTATTTTCCTCTTTCTCCCGCTTACTTCTTCGTTTCTTCTTCCCCTTTGGATTCCTTCTTACTCTCCTCTATTTTCCTCCAGAAAGGGGGTGTATTGACGAGGAGGGTTATGACGAGGATGTAGCCATAAGAGTTTGTGCCAGAACCCACGGGCTCCGTCTCCCTTTGATCTGCCCAGTGCGCGATGTTCTACATTTCTTGGAACTTGCTCCTGCCCAGCTCCACAATAAAGCCTGGCGCATGCTAAGTGTCCCTGCATTGTCTTTCACCGCGTTTTGGAGCCCCTTGGGGAGAGGTACCTTGACCATATGGCAAAGGAATTCCTTTCTTTTTACGGGGTGGTGGCACTGTCGGGGAACAGTTGCAGCTTTCGTGTGCGTAGGCAATGCTTAGTGGCCTTTGAATGGCATTATTCCAACGCTAAATAGTGGACTAGTAAGTTTTTCTTGATTTCTGGCAGCGGTTGGGAGTATCCTTCTGACGAGATGCTCATTAAGAATTACCCCATTTTTGCTGCTTGAGGCGCATCTCCGAGGATAAACACTTGTCATTAGAATTGACTAGTGGTCAACAAAATCGTGTGAACCTTATTCGTGATTGGGCGAAGGACCATGACCGCGATGGTTTGTGGTCAGAAGACCTTCTTTCTAATTTGAATATTGATAGATTTTTGTTGGTGCCTAGTTGCACCCATGTATGGGAGACGAAGCTCAAACTGGTTCCCCTTCTGTCGAAACGGGGTGCTCTCCAAACTGGAGGGCCAGCTTGCATTAGATCCATTTCGTTCCTGGCTTCTATGTCCAATTCCTTACTTGTGAGTGGTAGGGGCGGCAGCAGCTATAATGGTTCGCGCCCCATTGGACTACCTGTTATGCAGGCTGCCAACGTCCTCATCTTCAATTCTTGGGCGTAGCATTCTCGAGCCAATGTCTGTTCGCCTCGGACTTCACCAACTCCCGCTTCTGTTGAGAATTTCACTTTAAGGTGATACGTTGAAGTGACTTCCTTGAGGTTATTAAGGGTTGGGCACCCTATTATAACATTGTAGGATGATGGGGCTTTTATCACTAAGAAGTCCTCCATAGTGGTGACTGCGTGGGCGCCTTGCCCTACTGTTATTGGGAGTGCGATGGAGCCGATCGGTTGGACGGCTTCTCTTGAGAATCCCTTCACTGGTAAAGGTGATGGTCGCAACCTGTCAGCGCTGATCCCCATTCTAGTGAACGTGTCCCAGAAGAGGATGTCAATGGAGCTCCCATTGTTGACCAAGATACACCTGGTCGTGTAGTTGGCTACCATCAGTGTCACGACCAAGGCGTCGTCGTGGGGGTATATGACCCCTTCGCAATCTTCCTCTCCGAAAGAGATGGTTGGCGTCGTTTCTAGCTTTAGGTACTTGCACAGCTTGTCTGCCATGTATACCTTGTGATATCTTGCCCTGCGCGGTTGGGCTTTCCTGCTAGACGCTATGGCACTACCCCCTGCGAACCCACCTGCTATTGTGTGGATTTCTCCTAAGGGGCCTGTTCTTGGTTTCTCCTAGGTTGTGGGGAATTATTCCTTCAACATTCCTCCTATTTTTGGCGCTTGGGGCTCCTGCCTTGCCTCCCCCAATTTTCCTCTCTCTATGGTTTGATGTAATCGACCAACATTTTCTCCAGCTCTTCGCTTATAGTCATTCCTTCAATCTGCCTCTTTAGGGTCATGCAATCCTTGGTCCAGTGAGAGTAGTTTTGGTGATAAGTACAATAACACTGGTCTTTTATAGGCAGGGACTCTTCCTTCCTTGAGCTTTTACTACTTTCCTACACATTGTGGGTGTTATGTATCGATCGGCGCCCCTGGTCTTAGCGGCTAGAGTATCGGTTTCGCGTGTTATCATGGTCTGAGCTTCGTCCGTTTGCCATTTTGACTTTGTCTTTAGTGTTGCTTTGGTTTTTGTTCTCCCATTTTGCCTCCTGTTTTTGTGACTCAAGCAAGGTTTGCAAGGTATCCTCTGCATTGACGAAGTCATCAGCTCTATCTATGAACTCTCTTAACATAGATGGAGTTCATCTGGCCAGCTTGGCCATGAATGGGATTTTGGGCCAAACTCCTCCAAGTAGTACTGCCAATGTGATCTTTTCGTCATGATCGTTAGTGTTAAGCTTTTCTTTATTAAAGAGTGTCAGGTAAGTCTTCAAGTTCTCTTCTTCCTTCTGTCTGGTTAGCAGGTACGCTACTGGTTTGCGGCGCCTCCTGCTTGCCATAAATTGTGTAAGAAACTAATTAGCAAGCTCATCAAATCTGCTAATTGATCCAAGGCGTAGGGTCTCGAACCATCATCGCGTTGTTCCTTTCAATGTCAATGGGAAGATGCGGCAAGCTACCTACCATGGGAAGTTGTGGAGAGTCTTGTGTGCCTTGAAGTTCTCGAGATGATCAATGCAATCTTTAGATCCATCGTACAGATCGATCTACGACACTTTGAATTTTGCCGGTAGGGGGACTGCCATGTACTCTTCGTTGTAAGAGAGGTTTGTGTGGGTGAGTAGTTGCTCTACGGAAGAGGATCCACCCATTCTCTTTGCCATCTCCTCGTACTTGTCTACCAAACCGCGTAGTTCTTCATATATCTTTTTCTTCTTTATCTCACCACTATTAACTCCCCCTGCAATGTGCGCATTTCAGGTTGCACATTCTGGGCAGGCGGATTATCCTTCTCTCATTTTAATTCCTTGTTCTCCCTTTGCGGTTGTTCAACAACCGCCATAACATGTTTTAGCCTTTCCTTCGCTTCTGCTAACCTTCCTTCCACTTTCGTCATGCTTGGTCCTGAATCTCGGTCGGCTTGTGCTCGCATGACAGTTGGTATGTAAAAATCACGTTTTAGTTTGTAAGAAATTCCACAGATGACGCCACTGTAAAGGACGTGTTTCATATCACCAACCACACGGATGACTTGCAACAAACAAAAGGGTGGCATTGGTTGCCGGGTGGAGTCTCCGATACTTAAGTCAGTGACACAGTGTGAGAATAAATGTATGTAAAGATGAAATGAATCAAACTCTGTGTTTGTTACCACCTGTAGGCTATTTATAGAGGAATGTGGTGTGATGGCCATTAACTTTGGTCAACGGTGTTGTGTGCTTATCTCCCGTGATCCCTTATTTACCAGAAAAGATCTCCTGTTTTGTACGAGTTATCTCACTTAAGATATTCATGTCCAGTTGCGGGCCATATCCCTAGTTCTTCAAGGATGTCTTACCTTGTGTTACGAGCCTTTTGTCTGCGAGACTCCTAGCTTTAAGCTTTCGATATACCTTCTGGAACTTATGGATGGGCTTGGCCTTTCGAGATGGGCTTGAAGCCTAGGGGCCTAAATGTCTCCTCCAAAATCCTTAAAATATAAATCACTTGAAACATCCAAATGCATCTTTTAATATAATAAATTCATCTTATAATATGATAACCAAGAATGTGCACATATTCAAATTACAAGCGAAGGTTAAAAATATGCAACATTCTTAATAGAAATGAGTGTACATTTGACCACCTTATTAACATATATATTAAAAGAGATATTTGTTTTTGTCTACAAATAGATTTTATAAAAATAAACTTACAAATTGACGTATCTTTAAAAATAGACAGCCATAATAAATAAATAATCACTTAGTAAAATAATTTTCCTTCCAAATGCCAGTTCGTCTTCAGGGCGATCTAGTCTAGGTTTAAATTCATAACTTTTCAATGACTCAATGTGTCATTATTAATGTTTGTCTAACGATGACATTATTTTCATGGGCGTATGACATGATCTAGACGATAAAGAAAATAGTCTTCCAAATATAAGTTTTTGGCCCACTAGCTCTCTCGATGTAAGGGTCTCGTTTGTTTTCACAATTTCTCACAATTTCTCTCATCTAATTATTACAATTTTTTCAAAATTTTTACATAAAATAAAATAAACAATTCAACTTTTTTAAATTCTAAAATAAAAATAATATTAAAAAAATATATTCTAACAATATTTTATTCAACTTTTAATTTTAATCTCAATTCATCTTATCTCATCTGCGAAAATGACTAACTAAAATTTGGACAAATACTAATATGGTGGGATATATTTCGCTTGGGAAAAATAATTGGCTGTTTAGGTTTATTGAAAAAACCAAACCTTTTTCAATATGCAGTTAGTCTCATCTCAACTTATTTTATTTTATTTTATCTCAACATTCTTTTTTTATACATTTGGTGGGGGGGGGGGGTTTGCATCTTAAAATAAAAATTATTTTAAAAAATTATATTCTAATAATGTTTTAATTTTATAATATTTTTTTTTTCAATTTTTCTCTTTTCTTTCTCAAAATTCAATAAATATCTTAACTCAAACTATTTCACTACTAGTCATACACTATCTCATTATTATTCATATATTTATTATCTGGTCCCATCTAACTATTCAAACTTGACCTAACTCGATGAGCCCAATCTCATAAAATTTCAAAAATAAATTATTTTGTTGTGGTATGATTAGAGTCTTAGAATAACAATATCCTTTCATTATTTGATATTACATGGATAACACGTTATCCATATGAAAATTCTATAACAAGTTTCATTCGTCCCCTTAAATTTCACTTTACTTTCATAGCATCTACTCTTCCTACGTTAAGGGAATGTTTGGAAAATATGATGAGATGAAAATTTTATAAATAATAATAAAATAGTTTATGAATAGTAATGAGATAATTAAATTAAGTATTTATTAGATTTTGAGAAAGAAGAGAAAAAAATTAAATAAAAATATGATAAAGTTAAAATATTATTAGAATATAATTTTTTAATATAATTTTTATTTTAGAATTTAAAAAAGTTCAGTTATTTTTTATTTGGAAGTTTGAGAAAATTTTAACGATTAGTTTGAAAATTTTGTAATGATTAGTTTGAAATTATTTATATTTAAATGATGTTTGGAAAGAAAATGAGATGTAATGAGATGATATGAGATGAGATGAAAATTATTCCTAAACATCCCCTAAGGGTCCGTTTGATAACACAATTGTTCTATAGTATTCTTAGATATTTTCTTCTCAAATATTACCCAAGCATAAAATACTTTCAATTTTATATCTTCAACTTTTTCATCTTCACACTCTCAAACAAAATGCAACAAATAATACTACTTTTTAAATTTTAAAATAAAAATAAGGTTAGAGGAATTATATTTAAACTATTTTTTAATTTATATTATTTATATTTAATTTTTTTCGCTTATTTTTCAAAACTTAATAAATCATGTTAACTCAAATAATTTTACTATTATTCAAAAATATATTGTGAATATTATATCTAAGCGGCCCTAAAACGGCCAATGTTGGGCCGGATCTAATAAAGCGGCCCTAAAACGGCCCAACGCCTTCAGAAATACCGCATTTTTCGTTAGGGTTCGATTTCATCTCTCGCTCTCAACCTAATGCATGAAGCTGATTCGCTCAAATCCATGGCACTGCTATGCCATTTCGAGGGTTTTCGGTGCTTTCTTCTATCATACCAAAATCATACCCAGGTCTGCGCCCCAAATCGACTCTCTCTTACCTTCGCATTTCGCGGGCCGGTGATCCTAGGGTTCCGATCGTCCGAGTGATCGACCAGTGGCTCGAAGAAGGACGAGACGTCCAGAATTCTGAGCTTCGTAGATTGATCAGGCAGCTTCGAAAATGTCGTCGCTTCAAACACGCTTTACAGGTATCGATTCCCGTCAAACTTGTATGCATTTGTGAGTGTCCGTGTGTTATGTACTTTTGATATGGGTGTACACTTGGTTTAAAATTTTTTAGGCTGCGAAGGTTCCAATGAATTGTATGGTTTATTTGTGGTAGAAGTAAATTTGAACCTAAAAGCGGGCATAAATTTATTGGATGTTTTATACGGTGCACTCAATGTGTCCGAGCCTGCTCCAAGAACAGAAGACCGTTTTGGTTCTAAGAGATTTGATTCCGCCTGGCTTTTATCCCAATCATGATTTTCCGATCCAGTGGGGAAAAGTCCCTTCCCTTTTTTTGCAGTTGTGGGGGAGGTTATTTGAACTTCCCCCCAAATCCGAGGTATAGTGTGGCAGCCGTTCAAAGGAATAATGCACTATATAGCAAACCCTAATCAGTGGGTTGGGTGAGTTCAAGCGCCCAAATGGGTAAAAAATTTGAAAATCCACCAAAAACCAAAACCGCAAAGGATTCTTTTCGGGTCAGGTTATCCCCCGGCCGCCACAAACAGAACCACACAAAGAAGCCAACAGAATTTTCATCAAGATAAGAATGCATGGGTAGGCCCAAAAGCCTGCCTCAGTTATTACTCTATCCAAGTGTAGTTGTCCCCCCGCACCCCAATTACATCCTCAGTTCTCGCTATTTGTGAGAACTCTCACAGAATGTTTCTATTATGAAAACTGATTAATAATGACAAATAAGGAGAACAAAATGGCTTAATAGTGTTTTAAGGAGCCAAAAATGCAACCATAGTCCAGACTTCTAACAAAAATGAAAATGAATAAATCACAGTTTCACTCATGTGCATGTCGACCAAATTTTCAAAATAGATCACGGGGATTTTTATTGCGATTGCATGAGCAGAGGTCTAGCAATGGTCAAGCCAGCTTTCCTGTTTTAGCTCATGTCGTAAATTTGCTCAAGCTAGACTCGAATGAAGTCATACAAAGTCTATGGATTGATAAAACTCAGTAAGTTGCAAGACTTTCTCTGTCCAGACTTCTCCATGAAAGTGTCGGCAATTTGGTCTACATCATCTCTACTGCATCTGGAAAGAGAAATGCTTAACCTTGGAAACTTGTACCTTGGGAACGCTCAGCCTTGCTACTGTTCTGCTACGCTTTTCAGCTTGGTTTGTCCATTTAGCTGATATTTAGTTGAACGTCTAGTTGATATGCTTGTTCTCATAGATTCTGTTAGTTGCACTTAGATTTTGTTCCATGTATATGCAGCTTACTTGTAGGTGTAAGCATAGCTGTGGCAGTTCTAGTCATGTGACATTTCTTTGCGTTTTTGGATTTTATAGCGTGCGCGGCCCATTGATATTGAACATGGGTATTCTTTGGCTAGTAATAATAATAATAATAAGGAATAATAATTATAATAAAAACAGAACAGGAAGTCACCTGTTTTTCCTTCTTTATATTTCCTATGTACTTGGGTTGCACCATTTGCACCTTCAATAAAATTTTGCCTACTTAGAAAAGAAAAATAGAGTCACATTGAACAACTTGGATATATACTCTCAAGTCTTGTCATGACCTTGACCCCAAGTTTTCGTTGTCTAAGCCCATACCAAAAAATACACAATCGAGTTTCCGTTTCTATTGATTAATTTCTACCAATGTCTTAATGAATGCATGCATGGTAACTCTTGTTCCTACTCCAATTATTGTCTCTCATATTTTTGCTACTTGAAACTTAAGGTTGGGAAAATTACCTCTCAATTAGATAATTCTAGCATTGGTTTTGATGGTTGGAACTTGGTTTCCCTTATTGTTGAAACATTGGGCACCATTGTGGTTGTGATTACAAGGACGTTGTTTTGGGAAATTGTATTGGAGCGAATTTCACTTCAATCATCCTCGTTTGGTGCAGTGGTAATGTGACCATAATCTTCGTATTAATGCTCCTGGATCTTGTTTTGTATCAGATATCTGAATGGTCGAGTGAGCAAAGGAACCTTGATCATTCCCCTGGACACATTGCGGTTCGGCTAGATTTGATCTCAAAAGTTCATGGCCTAGAAGAAGCAGAGAAGTATTTCGATAGCATCCCTGACACCTCAAGAATCGCCATCAACATATATGGTGCTCTGTTAAAGTGCTATACAGAACATAAATCTTTGGATAAAGCAGAGGCCACCATGCAGAAGATGAGGGAGCTAGGTTTTCTGAAATCACCTCTGCCTTATAATGATATGTTAACTCTCTATTCTCGGATGGGTAAAACTGAGAAACTAGACAGTCTAATGCAAGAGATGGAAAGGAAGGGCATTGACTGGGATAAGTTCACAGCTAACATTAGGTTGAATGCTTTTGCAGCCACCTCTGATATTAAGGGAATGGGTAAGCTTTTAATGAAGATGGAAGCTGATCCTGAAATCACCATATACTGGAATGCTTTTGCTGTTGCAGCAAATGGATACTTGAAAAGCTGGATTACATGAAAAGACGATAGAAATGCTAAAGAAAGCAGAGCAACTCGTTAGCGGTAAAACAAGGAAGTCTGCTTATGAAATATTCCTCACTTTATACGCGGCTATTCAGAATAAAGCGGAGGTGTATCGTATTTGGACTTTGTATGGAGGGATTGGGAAAGTCTGGAACTCAGGCTATCTTAGTATGCTGAGCTCGTTAGTAAAGCTGGATGACTTGGATGGTGCTGAGAAGATTCTGGAGGAGTGGGTTTCTGCAACTACTTTCCTTGACTTTCGGATTCCACGTGTGCTGATCACTGCTTATTGCGAGAAGGGTCTTTTGGAGAAGGCTGAAACATATAAAGACAGGTTTAAAGAGAGTGGGATGGAGGTAGACCCAATCACATTGGATCGCCTGGCAAGTGGATATCGTGCACATGGCCAGGTGGAGAAGGCAGTGGAGATAATGAAGCAGGCACTGTTGGCAGGTCTACCAGGTTACAAGCCCAACCGTTTTATTTTGGCTGAACATCTCGAGTACTTGAAAGAGACGGGAGATGTGGAAGCGGCAGAGAAGATTTTGAGGTTACTTAGTGAAAATTGTCATTTCTCAACTGCAATTTGTGAAAAATTACGAAGTTATATTCATGTGGAAAGTCCATCTTGTTGAAAAGGCATTTGATCATTTGAAAGATCATATGGAAGGGGATGATCAGGTTCTGGATGGTGAGAACTTGTCGACCATGGGTGGCTGTTTTTTTTTCTTTAAATTAGCTTTTAAATTTAAATTCACTTTTTATTTAGTTAAATATATTTATTATTTTTATAACAAACATTAATTTTTTAAAAATAACTTGTCATGTGGCATTCTTTGACTGATCTACATGGTTTCTGTTAACAATGATGGATCGAAAAATAGATGGAGAGTCCGATTTTAATAAAGGACGCTGCGAGTCGGCCGTCCAGCGTTGACCGATGGCGTATTATTATTGTAAATTGTATTTTTTAAAAAAAACAATTTAAATATATGTATTTTTTAAAAAATATATAAATTCAGAAATAGTTATTTTCCCAATTATTAAGTGAAAAAGTCAAAAAGTAAAAATATAAATAAAAATAAAAATATGCGAACGGTAAAAATGAATGAGCAAACTCTGGGAATATGTCAAGTAGGATGTTACTGTTTAAAAAATTGCACAAGTCTGCGTCAAAATATTTCGAATTGCAATCTGTCATTGTATTAAATATGTCCAATTACATTGTGTTCTCATATTCTCTCGCTTGTGGATCATTTGATAACTTTTTTCTCCTCTTTCCGGGAAAGGTGGAGCGTCTCTCTCTAGTTCTTTGAACGTAGAGGTCTTCCTCTTGGACGTGGTTCAAAGAGAGGTCTGGTCTTCCTCTTGGACGTGGTTCAAAGAGAGGTCTGGCTGGGAGTTACTCTTAGTTAGCATCTGTGTGACGGTATGGCGGAAGAGTTATCAAATCTCTACGAGGGATTGAGCCTTACAGAGGAAGAGAAGCAAGAAGTACTCATTCCAGAAGAGGAAATCCTAACTTCGTTAGAGATAAGTAAGAAATGTCTGGCAGTTTGTATCATAGGTGAGAAAGAAGTGAACAAAGGTGCATTTCGATCGACAATAAGTAAGGTCTGGAAAGTGGAGGGTCAATCCTCATTCAAGTATCTAGGCTTCAACAAGTTCTTGATTGAACTTCAGAACCCATTGGTGAAGGAACGTATACTTTCCGGAAGACCATGGTCCTTTGACAGGGCCTTGGTAAGCTTGTTCGACTGTGCAGGCTGTTTAGATCCTAAGGAAATTAGCTTTAAGGAGGAGCCTTTCTGGATCCAGCTACATGACTTACCATTTGCTGGAATGAATAAAGGCACGGGGGAGAGGACGGGAGCAGCAGCAGGGAAAGTATTATCGGTTGATGCTGGAACAAATGGTATGCCATGGGGTAATTTGCTCAGAGTAAGGGTATTGGTGGACATTAGTAAGCCTTTCACCAGGGGAAGATTTATTAACATGGGAGGTAAACGTTACTGGATACCATTCAAATATGAGAGACTCCCTATGTTCTGTTTTCATTGTGGAGTTATCAAGCATGTAGGCTCGGTTTGCCAGGCTATCCATGCAGGAAGCACAAAGAATGACACGGTGCCTCAGTATGGTACCTGGCTGAGGGCCAACTCACAGTCGAGGAGCTTTCCAAGCTTCAGCAAGAAGGGAGGTGAGTCTGAGACTTCGGAAAGTTGGCACCAAAACACAAACGAGGAAATCAGATTCGAGGAAGATAGGATGGGACAGAAAGGCTCTGGTATACCTAATGCAGATTTCGAACATGCGGATCTTGAGAGCTCTGACAATTACCAACTAAGAGGTCCTTTTCACGGGAAAGTTAGTAGCAACAGATCTAAAGGTCAACTAGCATCTCTTGCGTCAGTAGGCTCAGAAAGCACTGATAACAACTGTCCAGCTGAAGCAGCTCTAAGGACACGCTGTTCTCAAAGGGGTCCCTGTCAACCCATGATCTTCACTTGATTCAATTAGAACAAGGCTCCGTAAGCCCAACTCGAGACATGACCCAAGTAAGTTTACCTTCCCAGAACTCTCCTATTAAAACCTTTAATTCTAATAAGGTTTATAAACCTACTTGGAAAAGAAGGCCGAGAGGGTTGGGGCCTATGGATAATAGAAGCCCATCTGATGAGCTTATGTGTGAACCGAGTGATCCAAGACCAAGGAAAAGGCCTGCAACAGAAATACAAGGATACATCATAACCAGGAAGAGAGCTAAACAAGCTCAGATGGCAGTGGCTGGATTCCAGCCCTGCCAGTCACCATGAAACACTTTGCATGGAACTGCCGAGGGCTTGGGAACCCTCGGACAGTTCGAGAACTTCACTCAAGGGTGAAGGAAAAGGGCCCGGATGTGGGTTTTCTTAGTGAAACTAAATGTGGAAGGAACAAGATTGAATTAATCCGTAACAAGCTGCAGTTTGAAAACAATTTCTCAGTAGACAATGTGGGCAGAAGTGGAGGATTAGCAATCTTCTGGAAGAAAGGAGTGGAAGCTGAATTGGACTCCTACTCAAACCATCATATATCCATCTCAGTGGCTGCTGATTCCCCTAGCAAAAAGTTGATGATTACTGGCTTTTATGGACATCCCGTGACTGCAAAGAGAAAGGAGAGCTGGGACTTTCTTAGGTTGATCCACTCAAAAATAAATAATCCATGGTTATGTATGGGTGACTTTAATGAGGTTATGCTCCAAGATGAACACTATGGCTCTAGTACTCGATCCTTTAAGCAAATGGAGGAGTTCAGACTGGTTCTGATTGAATGTGGGCTTGTGGATATTGGCTTTAAAGGCCCTAAGTTCACATGGTGCAATGGAAGAGAGGGATCAGATTTCACTAAATGCCGACTGGATAGAGCATTATTCAATGGAGGGTGGCTTGATCTCTTTAAATTCAATCAAGTGGAGGTGTTAGCAGGACAATGCTCAGATCACAACCCATTAATCATTAACTGCTCAACTGATATCCAAACTGAAGCCACAAAACACAGGATCTTCAGGTATGAGGCAGCATGGGGTAGAAGAGAGGAATGTACTGAGATTATCAAAGCTGTCTGGGTGCAGAAACATATGCAATCTTCTAAGCTTGAGCACGTCAAAGAAGGTATGATAAGATGCAGAGTCAAGCTTGAGGCATGGAATAAGGAGGTAGCTAGAAACCATAGAAGAGTTCTTCTCCTAAAGAGAGAACAGATAAGAAAGTTGCAGGAAGCTAATACGGGTCATTCTGGTAATCAGATTAAAATGCTTCAAAGAGAGGTGGATGGTTTTTTGGAAGAGGAAGAGTTGAAATGGAGACAAAGAGCTAAACAAAGATGGCTAAAGGAGGGGGATAGAAATACTAACTTCTTCCACAAATGTGCTTCCCAAAGGAAACTGGTGAACTCTATTAAACAGATTAGAAAGGCAAATGGTAGTTTGAGCACATGCAAACAGGAAATTGTTAGGGTATTTCATGATCACTTTAACGAGGTGTTTGCTACCTCTAATCCTAATAGCATCGAGGAAGCCTTTAACTCCTTCCCTGCTGTAGTCAGCTCTGATATGAACTACACCCTAGCAGGCCCTTACTCTGAGCAGGAAGTGGAATTGGCCATTAAAGATATGAATTCTCTAGGTTCCCCTGGCCCAGATGGATTCTTAGCAGCCTTTTACTAGCAACATTGGACCACCATTGGTAGTGAGGTAACAACAGCAGCCTTGGAAGTCCTTAACACCAGAAAGGGCTTAAAAGAAATCAACCAAACCTTTATTGCTTTGATCCCAAAAAAGAAAGCTCCCTTAAATGCTGCAGACTACAGGCCTATCAGCTTATGCAACGTATTCTACAAGATTATGTCCAAAGTTATAGCAAACAGGCTTAAGATCATTCTACCTCAGCTTATCTCTCCCACCCAAAGCGCATTTGTGCCAGGAAGATTGATCACAGACAATGTAATAGTTGCATATGAGCTACTGCATTCAATGCAAACAAGGATTAAAGGGAAGGGAAAGGGATTCATGGCTCTCAAACTTGATATGAGCAAAACATATGATCGGGTAGAGTGGAGCTTTCTAAGCAAACTGATGTTGAGAATGGGGTTCAAAAGAGATTGGGTCGAGCTTGTGATGCAGTGTGTTACCACTGTCACTTATTCTATTATAGTCAATGGGGTCCCTCAAGATTTTTTCACCCCAACCTGAGGAATTAGACAGGGAGATCCTTTATCTCCCTACCTGTTCATCATCTGTTCAAAATTCCTCAGTTATAGTCTGAACCAAGCTAAAATGCAAGGGCTGATATCAGGAATTCCAGCTGCCCGAGGCTCCATACATATCAACCATTTATTTTTTGTAGATGACAGCTTGGTATTCTGTAGATCCAATCCAGAGGAGTGGAGCAGATTGCAGCAGATCATAAGCACCTATGAACTAGCCTCAGGTCAGAGATTGAACCTAGAGGAAACCTCAATCTTCTTCAGTAGCAACACCAAGCCTAATGTGCAGAAAGCTATACTCCAGCAGTCGGGTATTAAAGCATCAGGAGCCTTTGACAAGTACTTGGGCCTACCCTCTTATGTAGGCAGAAACAAAACCAAGGCCTTCAGCTCAATTTTGGATAGGGTTAAAGCTAAGATGGCTAATTGGAAAACCAACTTCCTGTCTCAAGCAGGGAAGGAAGTTCTTCTAAAATCAGTGCTGCAATCAATCCCTACTTATAACATGGGGATCTTTAAACTTCCAAAATCCATTCTTAAAAAGCTCAACCAACTGCTGCAGTCCTTCTGGTGGGGGCAAAGTAACAGCAGATCCAAGATCCATTGGCTGAACTGGCAAACTCTAGGGAAATCAAAACAGGAAGGAGGATTGGGGTTTAGGGACTTTGAAGCTTTCAACCTAGCCCTCCTGGCTAAACAAGGATGGAGGATCATCCAAAACCCTCTATCCCTTGCTGCTCAGGTGCTTAGAGCTAAATACTTCCCCAAGGGCGAATTCCTATCTGTTAAGTCAAAGCAAACTGATTCTTATGTTTGGAAAAGCTTCCTCCAAGCAAGGCCTGTTCTTAAGGCAGGTTTACTATGGAAAGTAGGGGATGGCAATAACATTAAAATATGGAAAGATCAGTGGCTCCCTAGTCCTTCAACCTTCAAAGTGCAGTCCCAAATCTCAATTCTAGATGCTGAAGCCCGAGTGTCTGAACTTATAAACCCTGAGACACTGCAATGGGATCTTTCCCTCCTCCATGCAATCTTCACAGCAGCTGAGGCAAACCTGATTAAACAAATCCCTATAAGCCTATGTAGAAGCCAAGATACTCTGACCTGGAGATGTTCCAGCAATGGTAAATTTTCTGTAAGGAGTGCATACCATCTCCAAGCCTCTTTGAAGGAAGTTAATATGGGACAGTCCTCAACAGAGAGATCCAATCCGAGCTTCTGGAACAAGTTATGGGGTCTTCAAATTTCTCAAGCAACCAAGTCATTTCTTTGGAGAGCAGTGAAAGAATCTCTTGCTACCAGTCTGAATCTGCATAGAAGGAAAATGAGTGAGAAGCCTCTTTGTCCAATCTGCACCCTGGAACCTGAGTCAGTTACACATACCCTCTGGTCCTGTAGAGCAGCATAGGATATCTGGTCCACGAGCTCAAGAAGATTACAAAAATTATGCATCACTGAAGGCCCATTCAAAGACATCATGATAGCTATGATGACTCGGCTATCTCCTCAAGAACTCACTGAATTTGCAGTCACTGCTAAAGCCATTTGGCATAGTGACTCGGTCTCAAATGTGCTTCCAAGTGTAGAAGTGTCAAGTTGTATCAAGGATAAGTCCAGGATCGTATTCCACAGGGACAAAGGATTATCAAAGCATATGTGAGATTTTAGGGTAAAAATTATCTTGACTAAAAGAGATGAAAAGTTAAAAAAATGCAATGTGCAAAAGTTGAATTAAACTTGTAAGAATCAATAAAACAAACACTTGAGATGCAATTTTCGCCCATTTCTGATTTGAAGTTGGATTTACCTCTAGTTTTATTTTCTCTCAATCATTTCCTCATTCCAAGAGATTATGATCGGTTAATTAAACAATAAGCACACTTTTTAGTTTAATCAAGGTACTTGATAGATTGTATAACAAATGTAAAGTGAAAGAAAGACATCAAAATCTTGTTACGAGTTCAAGTATTAATCGTGCCTTTACGTCTACGACTGATCAAGTTCAAGTACATAGCATTTTAATCCTTTCCATAGGCAAGATGAAATACAATCTATCAATTTAATCACTCAAAATTCCATAACTTTGAAATAAATCCAACCCCAAACAGTCACGAGTTACTCATTGAATCTCAAGCTAAAAATCTAGCCTATCATTTCTAAATTAGAAAAATGCACAAAAATGATGAACCCTAACATCTAAAATTACTATGTAAATAAAATTGTAAAAGAAAGATAATGATGCTCAACGATAACAATTGCTGAAAAGAAAACTAAAAATAATAAAATTGAACTGTAAATAATATGGCAAGCGGAATGAAAATTGAAATAATAATACGAAGAAGAAATAAATTGCCGAACGAAAATCGAGAGCCAAAAGCATACAAAGCAAAAAGTAAATTGCCGAATGAAAACAATCCAATTAATTCCAAAAGTCTGCAAACTGAAACAATAAATTGAAGAGGAAGAAAAAAAACTAAACTGCCAAACCAATAAATGCCAAAAGAATCCAAAAAAAAATAACGTCGGCTGAAAATAACAACAGAGGTAAAAAAAAAACCAAAGAAAACAAATATATATATATATATATATATATGCCCAGTCAAAGTAAAACTCCAAATCCCTTTCTTCTTTCTTTCTTTTTGTTGTGTCAACTGCTCTTCCCCCTCTCGTGCGAGTGCCACTAGCCATCATGTGATCGTGCGTGTACTGCGTTGAAGCCCCATGCGTGAATGTTGAGGCCGAACGTGAGTCTGTTGACTGCCAAGCTCCTTATTTCTCATTTTAAAAAAAATGCCCTACATCAATTTCTTTCCAAAGATGCCCCTACAAAAATTAAGATTTAAATATTCACAATGAGGGATAAAATTGAGATATAAATTCTGATATAATTTTTACAAATTGTAAATCATTTCAAGTGCAAAATATCAGAATTTATCAATGAATCAAGTACTAAAAATTATTGCATAATTAAGTGCTTAATTCGGTTTTTGAATAAACAATTTAATCACTTTAGCAACTTAATTATGCAATTTTGACATTTTATCACACCCCCCAACTAGCTTATTGCTAGTCTCTAGCAAATAATGCGATAACAAAAGAATGATCCAAGAGGGAGCCACTGAACTCAAAAATCTCTACAAAAGATCAAATCATGTTGAGGTCTTGGGTATTAGAATGTAATCAAGTCAGGTTATAGCTCAACACCAAGGCTTATAAAATTCTCAAGAGCTCAAACAAAGGAAATGTACTTAAGCTACAAATCTTTGAGTGCATCAAGTGTGTGAACAAATTGCCAATTGTTGGTTTCAAGATTTCTCACAATAGTTTCAGCGTAGCAACTTTTTCAAGAAAAACCAAAAAGTCTTTACTCCAATTCAAAACCATTACAATGGCGGCTTTCACGCTATCACACTTTGAAAGACCCATTTTTTTTTTCGCACCTCTTGGTTTTCTAGGGGGAATCAGACCTATGAATGTGCGCCTACCCACACTTTCACAAGTCTGCCCTTACCACTAGACTACCTAAAGGATTTTTTTTTTTAAACAGATCCCGGTGATAGGCAGCCTTTTCCAATGTACTTGCTTTTTTTTTTTTTTTGATCTCTGGCCTGTCCCTTTTCTCATATATTTTTTTTTAACTCCCTTTTTTTTTTTTTTTTTTTTTTTTTTTTTTTTGAGTTTCTCATTCACTTTTCCTAGGCCATTGAGATATGGTTCATTGTAGTTCTTGCTAGTTGCTTAGATGAAAACCACTGATTGACATCAATCAAACAACAAAAGTATCTGTCTTGTGTCCATTAGGGTCATCAATCAATAGCTTTGAGATACATTGCCTAAGGTTGAGCTAATAAGAAAATCAGTAGGTCTTGTGTTGAACTTAAACCCAAACCAGTGGAAATTAGTGTAGCCCAAGATTGCCACTATCTGATCTTAAGTAGAGAAGTGTGAAAACAATAATTTGGCAGCAAGAATAAAAATTCAGACCCCACAATTATAAATCCTGAGAGACTAAGTGGTAGAAGAACCTCCTTACCCCCCAACTAAAAATGGGCAGTGTCCTCACTGCAAAGTATAAATAAACAAGGAATGAAAGAGAGTAGGGCCGAAGGAAAATACCTGAAATGGCTGAAAGGATCATGGAAGTAAAGAAGAGACCAGAAAAATAAATAAATAAACAATGTTGACCCTGAAAAGATAGACTGAAGAAAAAAAGAAGGAGAATAAATAAATAAACAAAGGAAAAAAAAAAACAAAACATAGAAGTGAAATAAACAAAAGCAGAAAAAGGAAAAAAAATGAAAAGAAACAAAGAGATGAACTAAGGATCATGAGAATATGTAGGATCTTCCAAAGGAATGGAAGTATCCTCATGTGAAAAGTTTGCCCAAAAATGTTTAAGTCGTTGGCCATTGACTTTGAACGTATTTCCATTTTGAGGATTAGTAATCTCAACAGTTCCATATGGAAACACAGTCTTAACTAAATAAGGACCACTCCACCTCGATCTGAGTTTGCCTGGAAATAGATGGAGGCGAGAATTATAAAGTAAGACTTGTTCATTGGGCTCAAAACTCCTTCTCTGGATGTGCTTGTCATGTAACACCTTCATGCGCTCCTTTGACAATTTGGAATTGTCATATGCATCTCGCCTAA
Source organism: Cyclocarya paliurus (assembly GCA_029856935.1). Taxonomy (NCBI): domain Eukaryota; kingdom Viridiplantae; phylum Streptophyta; class Magnoliopsida; order Fagales; family Juglandaceae; genus Cyclocarya; species Cyclocarya paliurus. The sequence continues at coordinate 21,618,735 of CM056946.1, read as the reverse complement.
GCTCATCCAATTCTGAAATCTGAAACTTTCTCATAGAACTAGCATGGTCAATAGAAAAATTGAATTTTTTAACAGCCCAATATGCCTTATGTTCAAGCTCAACGGGAAGATGACATGTTTTTCCATATACCAAGCGATAAGGAGACATGTTAAGAGAGGTTTTAAAGGCTGTCCTATATGCCCAAAGTGCATCAGTTAACCTTAAAGACCAATCTTTTCTATTGGGGTTGATGGTTTTTTCTAAGATGTGCTTAAGCTCCCTATTAGCTAATTCAACTTGCCCATTTGTTTGAGGGTGATATGGAGTAGAAACTTTATGGTGTATACCATATTTTTTCATGAGGGCAGCAAAAGATTTGTTGCAAAAATGAGTTCCATTATCACTAATGATAGCTCTAGGCATGCCAAATCTAGCAAAAATGTTTTCTCTTAAGAACTTAAGCACAACTTTGTGGTCATTTGTTTTACATGGAATAGCAAAAACTTGACTCGGTCTCAAATGTGCTTCCAAGTGTAGAAGTGTCAAGTTGTATCAAGGATAAGTCCAGGATCGTATTCCACAGGGACAAAGGATTATCAAAGCATATGTGAGATTTTAGGGTAAAAATTATCTTGACTAAAAGAGATGAAAAGTTAAAAAAATGCAATGTGCAAAAGTTGAATTAAACTTGTAAGAATCAATAAAACAAACACTTGAGATGCAATTTTCGCCCATTTCTGATTTGAAGTTGGATTTACCTCTAGTTTTATTTTCTCTCAATCATTTCCTCATTCCAAGAGATTATGATCGGTTAATTAAACAATAAGCACACTTTTTAGTTTAATCAAGGTACTTGATAGATTGTATAACAAATGTAAAGTGAAAGAAAGACATCAAAATCTTGTTACGAGTTCAAGTATTAATCGTGCCTTTACGTCTACGACTGATCAAGTTCAAGTACATAGCATTTTAATCCTTTCCATAGGCAAGATGAAATACAATCTATCAATTTAATCACTCAAAATTCCATAACTTTGAAATAAATCCAACCCCAAACAGTCACGAGTTACTCATTGAATCTCAAGCTAAAAATCTAGCCTATCATTTCTAAATTAGAAAAATGCACAAAAATGATGAACCCTAACATCTAAAATTACTATGTAAATAAAATTGTAAAAGAAAGATAATGATGCTCAACGATAACAATTGCTGAAAAGAAAACTAAAAATAATAAAATTGAACTGTAAATAATATGGCAAGCGGAATGAAAATTGAAATAATAATACGAAGAAGAAATAAATTGCCGAACGAAAATCGAGAGCCAAAAGCATACAAAGCAAAAAGTAAATTGCCGAATGAAAACAATCCAATTAATTCCAAAAGTCTGCAAACTGAAACAATAAATTGAAGAGGAAGAAAAAAAACTAAACTGCCAAACCAATAAATGCCAAAAGAATCCAAAAAAAAATAACGTCGGCTGAAAATAACAACAGAGGTAAAAAAAAAACCAAAGAAAACAAATATATATATATATATATATATATATGCCCAGTCAAAGTAAAACTCCAAATCCCTTTCTTCTTTCTTTCTTTTTGTTGTGTCAACTGCTCTTCCCCCTCTCGTGCGAGTGCCACTAGCCATCATGTGATCGTGCGTGTACTGCGTTGAAGCCCCATGCGTGAATGTTGAGGCCGAACGTGAGTCTGTTGACTGCCAAGCTCCTTATTTCTCATTTTAAAAAAAATGCCCTACATCAATTTCTTTCCAAAGATGCCCCTACAAAAATTAAGATTTAAATATTCACAATGAGGGATAAAATTGAGATATAAATTCTGATATAATTTTTACAAATTGTAAATCATTTCAAGTGCAAAATATCAGAATTTATCAATGAATCAAGTACTAAAAATTATTGCATAATTAAGTGCTTAATTCGGTTTTTGAATAAACAATTTAATCACTTTAGCAACTTAATTATGCAATTTTGACATTTTATCACACCCCCCAACTAGCTTATTGCTAGTCTCTAGCAAATAATGCGATAACAAAAGAATGATCCAAGAGGGAGCCACTGAACTCAAAAATCTCTACAAAAGATCAAATCATGTTGAGGTCTTGGGTATTAGAATGTAATCAAGTCAGGTTATAGCTCAACACCAAGGCTTATAAAATTCTCAAGAGCTCAAACAAAGGAAATGTACTTAAGCTACAAATCTTTGAGTGCATCAAGTGTGTGAACAAATTGCCAATTGTTGGTTTCAAGATTTCTCACAATAGTTTCAGCGTAGCAACTTTTTCAAGAAAAACCAAAAAGTCTTTACTCCAATTCAAAACCATTACAATGGCGGCTTTCACGCTATCACACTTTGAAAGACCCATTTTTTTTTTCGCACCTCTTGGTTTTCTAGGGGGAATCAGACCTATGAATGTGCGCCTACCCACACTTTCACAAGTCTGCCCTTACCACTAGACTACCTAAAGGATTTTTTTTTTAAACAGATCCCGGTGATAGGCAGCCTTTTCCAATGTACTTGCTTTTTTTTTTTTTTTGATCTCTGGCCTGTCCCTTTTCTCATATATTTTTTTTTAACTCCCTTTTTTTTTTTTTTTTTTTTTTTTTTTTTGAGTTTCTCATTCACTTTTCCTAGGCCATTGAGATATGGTTCATTGTAGTTCTTGCTAGTTGCTTAGATGAAAACCACTGATTGACATCAATCAAACAACAAAAGTATCTGTCTTGTGTCCATTAGGGTCATCAATCAATAGCTTTGAGATACATTGCCTAAGGTTGAGCTAATAAGAAAATCAGTAGGTCTTGTGTTGAACTTAAACCCAAACCAGTGGAAATTAGTGTAGCCCAAGATTGCCACTATCTGATCTTAAGTAGAGAAGTGTGAAAACAATAATTTGGCAGCAAGAATAAAAATTCAGACCCCACAATTATAAATCCTGAGAGACTAAGTGGTAGAAGAACCTCCTTACCCCCCAACTAAAAATGGGCAGTGTCCTCACTGCAAAGTATAAATAAACAAGGAATGAAAGAGAGTAGGGCCGAAGGAAAATACCTGAAATGGCTGAAAGGATCATGGAAGTAAAGAAGAGACCAGAAAAATAAATAAATAAACAATGTTGACCCTGAAAAGATAGACTCATGCTTGAATTTTCGTATGTCTTGAGCACTCCAATTGGGTGGAGTTTGTCCTGTCACCAAAAAATTAACTATATCAGCAAACCAAGGCAAATTTTCAACTAACATTAACTGCTCATCAGGAAAAGAGTCAAAGATAGGAAGAGTGTGCTCATTTTCAGCAAATGTAAGCCGAGACAAGTGGTCGGCAACTACGTTTTCAGCACCCTTTTTATCCTTGATGATAAGGTCAAATTCTTGGAGAAGAAGAATCCATCGGATCAATCGTGGTTTAGCATCCTTCTTTGACAATAGATACTTTAATGCTGCATGATCAGTAAAAATAACCACAGGAGAGCCAAGAATATAAGTTCGAAACTTGTCTAATGCAAAAACTACAGCAAGCAACTCTTTTTCCGTGGTAGAATAATTTCTTTGGGCTCCATTTAGAGTTCTACTTGCATAAGAAATGACATGTGGGAACTTATTTTTACGCTGTCCAAGTACAGCTCCTATGGCTACATCGCTAGCATCACACATTATCTCAAAGGGAATAGACCAAACAGGGGGCTGCATGATAGGGGCTGTAGTAAGCAAAATTTTCAGCTTATCAAAAGCATCTTGACAAGAGGGGGTCCATTCAAAAACAACATCATTCTTAAGTAACTCACACAAAGGTTTAGAGATAGAACTAAAATTTTGAATGAACCTCCTATAGAACCCAGCATGTCCAAGAAAAGATCTGATTTCCTTTACTGTTTTGGGTATAGGAAGCTTGGAGATAAGCTCAATCTTAGCCTTATCAACCTCAATACCTCGGGATGAGACAATGTGACCAAGAACTATGCCTTGTTGAACCATGAAGTGGCACTTTTCCCAATTGAGAAGCAAATGCTTCTCTTCACACCTGGCTAACACAGCTTGTAAGTTAGTCAAACATGCATCAAAAGAACTACCAAATACTGAAAAATCATCCATGAATACTTCCAAACTGTTTTCAATCATGTCGCTGAAAATACTAAGCATACATCTTTGGAAAGTAGCTGGAGCATTACATAGTCCAAAAGGCATTCTTCTAAATGCAAAAGTGCCAAAAGGGCAAGTAAAAGTTGTTTTCTCTTGATCCTCAGGTGCTATCTCTATTTGGTAATAACCAGAAAAACTATCAAGAAAGCAATAAAAATCATGGCCAGCAACTTTTTCCAACACTTGGTCAAGGAAGGGCAAAGGGAAATGATCTTTCCTAGTGGCGGCATTCAACTTTCTATAATCTATGCACATTCGCCAACCAGTAGAAATCCTAGTAGGAATTAGTTCATTTTTCTCATTTTTCACAATAGTAAGCCCAGATTTTTTTGGAACTACATGAATGGGACTTACCCACTTGCTGTCCGCAATAGGGTAGATTATTCCCACATCAAGTAGTTTTAAAACCTCTGTTTTTACTACCTCTTTCATGGTAGGATTTAATCTCCTTTGCATCTCCCTAGAAACTTTGGCATTTTCTTCTAAATAAATCCTATGAGTGCACACAAGAGGATTTATACCTTTTATATCCGCAATTGTCCATCCAATAGCACCTTTGTGCTGCCTCAAGACTCCCATTAGTTTCCCTTCTTGATCATGAGTGAGCTGGGCTGAAATCACCACAGGGAATGTGCTGTCAGGGCCCAAAAATGCATACTTCAGGTTAGTGGGCAGTGGTTTCAGCTCTAGTGTTGGGATTTCATCTGCTGAAGGCTTCAAACTTGTTGTCAATGGTGGGAGCTCCTCAAATTTAGGCCTCCATTTAGCTTCAAATTTATTTTCTACATTAAAAATAGGAGAAACATCAATGGAGGTATCATCAATAATGAGATCACAAATATTTTCTAACTCAAACAACAAGTCAGTGGGCTGGTATGCCAAATAAGTCTCTTCCTCCAGGATGCTTTCCACCAAATTGACCTCTTGTGCATCTGCCAAATCTTGAGGTTGCCTGCAAAGGTTAAAAATATTCAATTCAAGGGTCATGTTCCCAAAACTCAGCTTTAAAACACCACTCCTACAATTTATCAATGCATTTGAAGTAGCTAGAAAAGGTCTTCCAAGAATCACAGGTGCTTGAAAAGAAGATTTTGGTGTCAAGTGAACATCCAACACAACAAAATCTACGGGGTAAAAAAATTTATCCACTTGAACTAAAACATCCTCAACAACCCCCCTTGGCATTTTAATTGACCTGTCAGCTAGTTGCAAAATGATTGAAGTTGGTTTTAATTCCCCCAAACCAAGCTGTTCATATACATTATAAGGCAACAAATTCACACTTGAACCAAGATCTAACAAAGCTTGACCAATTTTTGAACTTCCAATAACACAAGCAATTGTAGGTGAACCAGGGTCTTTATATTTTGGTGGGGTATTATTCTGAATTATGGCACTGACCTGCTCAGTAAGAAAAGCTTTCTTTTGCACATTTAAATTTCTCTTGACAGTACACAAATCTTTTAAAAACTTAGCATAGGTAGGAATTTGTTGAATAGCATCCAACAAAGGGATGTTAATCCTAACTTGCTTGAATATTTCTAAAATCTCAGATTGATGTTTATCTTTGTGTAAAGGAGCCAATCTTTGAGGAAAAGGAGCAGGTACATGACATGTAATTTTTTCAATTTCAATTTCAGCTTGTTCAACCTCACCATTTTCAGCCTCATTTTGTATTGGTTTAGAGACCTTACCAGTATTGTCTGAGCCTTGAGCTGGAATGTTCACCACCTTACCATTTCTCAAAGTGGTCACCGCTTTCACTTGCCTTACATTTGAACCCTCACCTCCTTCTTGAAGTGGCTGACTTTGTGGATTGGGTTGGGGTTGTGCAGGAAATTTTCCTTTTTCTTGAAAACTCAAAGCAGTGGTCATCTTTGTAAGTGTGCTCCGGATGTCATTGATTGCTTGAGAATTTTGATTGTTGATTGTTGCTTGACCGTGCATAAACTGCTGTAAAGTGCTGGACAGCTGCTGTACAGTCTCCTCAAGTCCCTTCTTTTGCATTGGAGGAGCTTGAATTGTGAGTTGAGAGGGGCCTGGAGCCAAGGTTGCTGGAGCTACATGCTGGTCACCCCTCCAACTGAAATTTGGGTGGCTCCTCCATCCTGGATTGTAAGAATTAGAGTAAGGACCAGAATATGGTTTTTGTATCATGTTTACAGCATTAGATTGGTCCAACAATACTTCTTTGAAAGCAGGGATTGTGGGACATTCATTAGTTGTATGCCCATGATCCTCACATATACCACACTTCTCAGAAATTCTAGGGACAGCATGCACTTCATTTACTTTTTTCAATTCCATGGCTTCCATTTTTCTTGACAACAAAGTTAATTTAGCACGCAAATCATCATCTTCCTTTAAGACATATTTTCCATGACCAGACTCAACTTGCTTAGACCTATCATACACATCGCTTGTGTCCCAAGACTGGGCATTTTCAGCTAAGTAGTCAAAATATTCAAAGGCTTCCTCGGGCTCTTTGTTGAAAAATTCACCATTGCACATGGTTTCAACAAATTGCCTCATCTTTGGTTGCAAACCCTCATAGAAAAAACTTATAACCCTCCAGTTCTCATATCCATGATGAGGACATGCATTTAATAAGTCTTTAAAACGTTCCCAGCAATGATAAAATGTTTCTACATCTTTTTGACCAAAATTCATAATTTGTCTTTTTAAAGCATTGGTCCTATGCATTGGGAAAAACTTTTTTAAAAAATCAGTTTGCATTTCTTGCCAAGTCCCAATAGACCTTGGCCTTAAGGAATTCAGCCAGGTTTTAGCCTTATCCTTTAGAGAAAATGGGAACAGTTTTAACCGAATGACTTCTTCAGTGCATGTTCTATCCATGAAAGTTGAGCAAACCTCTTCAAACTCTTTGATGTGCAAATAAGGGTTTTCTGATTCCATACCATGAAAATGTGGAAGTAGTGGAATCATCCCAGGTTTGAAATTAAAATTATTTGCATTCAAAGGTTGAATGATGCAAGAGGGTGGGCTTGTCCTAACAGGCTGCAAATATTCTCTAAGTGTCCTGTTAGGATTCACCACTTCCCTATCATTGTTTTCTTCATGATCAGCCATGCTGCTATGAATGTCAGATGATGATTCAAATGCTGGATTAAAATAAATAGATGCACCAGAAGATGAAATTGATAATTCAGTCCTAACAAGTCTATGTGTGCTATCTCTAGTCCAAACAGACATGCAAATTCAACAACCAAAATAAAATAAAATCAAACAAGTAAAATGAGAGGAAAAGATGTCACCCAAGCTGTGAAGAGGTTCACAGCACTACAAACGTCCTCTCGACAAAAAGAAAATGCTATGATAAACACCAATTGTCCCCGGCAACGGCGCCAAAAACTTGACTCGGTCTCAAATGTGCTTCCAAGTGTAGAAGTGTCAAGTTGTATCAAGGATAAGTCCAGGATCGTATTCCACAGGGACAAAGGATTATCAAAGCATATGTGAGATTTTAGGGTAAAAATTATCTTGACTAAAAGAGATGAAAAGTTAAAAAAATGCAATGTGCAAAAGTTGAATTAAACTTGTAAGAATCAATAAAACAAACACTTGAGATGCAATTTTCGCCCATTTCTGATTTGAAGTTGGATTTACCTCTAGTTTTATTTTCTCTCAATCATTTCCTCATTCCAAGAGATTATGATCGGTTAATTAAACAATAAGCACACTTTTTAGTTTAATCAAGGTACTTGATAGATTGTATAACAAATGTAAAGTGAAAGAAAGACATCAAAATCTTGTTACGAGTTCAAGTATTAATCGTGCCTTTACGTCTACGACTGATCAAGTTCAAGTACATAGCATTTTAATCCTTTCCATAGGCAAGATGAAATACAATCTATCAATTTAATCACTCAAAATTCCATAACTTTGAAATAAATCCAACCCCAAACAGTCACGAGTTACTCATTGAATCTCAAGCTAAAAATCTAGCCTATCATTTCTAAATTAGAAAAATGCACAAAAATGATGAACCCTAACATCTAAAATTACTATGTAAATAAAATTGTAAAAGAAAGATAATGATGCTCAACGATAACAATTGCTGAAAAGAAAACTAAAAATAATAAAATTGAACTGTAAATAATATGGCAAGCGGAATGAAAATTGAAATAATAATACGAAGAAGAAATAAATTGCCGAACGAAAATCGAGAGCCAAAAGCATACAAAGCAAAAAGTAAATTGCCGAATGAAAACAATCCAATTAATTCCAAAAGTCTGCAAACTGAAACAATAAATTGAAGAGGAAGAAAAAAAACTAAACTGCCAAACCAATAAATGCCAAAAGAATCCAAAAAAAAATAACGTCGGCTGAAAATAACAACAGAGGTAAAAAAAAAACCAAAGAAAACAAATATATATATATATATATGCCCAGTCAAAGTAAAACTCCAAATCCCTTTCTTCTTTCTTTCTTTTTGTTGTGTCAACTGCTCTTCCCCCTCTCGTGCGAGTGCCACTAGCCATCATGTGATCGTGCGTGTACTGCGTTGAAGCCCCATGCGTGAATGTTGAGGCCGAACGTGAGTCTGTTGACTGCCAAGCTCCTTATTTCTCATTTTAAAAAAAATGCCCTACATCAATTTCTTTCCAAAGATGCCCCTACAAAAATTAAGATTTAAATATTCACAATGAGGGATAAAATTGAGATATAAATTCTGATATAATTTTTACAAATTGTAAATCATTTCAAGTGCAAAATATCAGAATTTATCAATGAATCAAGTACTAAAAATTATTGCATAATTAAGTGCTTAATTCGGTTTTTGAATAAACAATTTAATCACTTTAGCAACTTAATTATGCAATTTTGACATTTTATCAAGGAACACCTGGGTCTTTGAACAAAAATTCCAATCCCCATCCCAAGTCTCAAGTCTGATCCAATCAGAATTGGCTGCTAATCAACTAAGATCAGAAGTTAGCATAAAGCAAGCTAAGCCCCATAAATTACCTAATGCTCATTGGGCTCCTCCCCCACCAAATGTTTTCAAGGCCAACTGGAATGCAGCTGTTGATACAGGCAACTCAAAACTGGGAATTGGTGTGATTGTGAGGAACTCAGAAGGAAAGGTTATGGCCTCTTTATGCTCTCCATTGGTCTTGAAACCGGATCCTCAGCTTGGTGAAGCAGTAGCAGCTCGTAGAGTTTCTTTATTTGGTGCTGAGTTGGGTTTACAACACCTGGTCTTGGAAGGTGATGCCTTATTAGTGGTAAAGGCAGTGCAACACAGAGAGGAAAGCTGGAGCTCTTTCGGGCTGGTCATTTAAGATATCAAGATTATTCTCTCAAAGAATCTCAGCTGGTCTATAGCTCATGTTAGCAGGGACTCTAATGTTACTGTCCATCAGTTGGCAAAATTTGCTCTTTCTTGTAAGGAAGAATGTATCTACATGGAGGATGTTTCTCCTTGTATCCAGCTTCTATCTTAAGTAATGAGAAAGCCTTATTTCAAAAAAAAATATTCTCTCGCTTGTGTAGGAAAAAAAATGTTAAAAGTAGAAGGTATGTCCCATCAAAGTTTCTTATAAAGATGGAAGAGTTTTGCAGGAAAGTAGAAAAAACAGGTATTAAGTGTTAATGTAAAAATGAGTGTGTTGATATATTCTTGTGAAATTTTTTGTAAAATTATGTTGTAACAAGTGTTGAAGTGTGTCAAGGTAAAAAGGGGGTCAAGTGAGCACAACACAAATAGGAAGTTCATCGACATCCGCTTGACTGGCGCTCGAGTGAAACTTAAAACAGAGAGTTCGATCAAATCTCGCTCGACATTGCGCTCAAGCGGCTTCAGAAGTGCAATGCGCACTTGACATTCCGCTAGAGCCAATGTTTAGAAAACCTAATTTTTTCCTACGGTTTGAGTGCCTCACTTCTTGAGAAGTATAAATACAACATTATGGTCTGCCCTTTGGTAGATGTGAGAGAGTGAAAAACAGAGCCTAATTCCAAGAGCATTTGAGATAAATTCTCCCCACATTCAAAATTGAATATCTCTTGGAAATTATACCTCCACCATATCACACTCAAGATTAAACACAGGTGAGTCCATTGGAGTGGACGTGTTCGTTGGCCGAAAAGTTTCTAGAGCTAATGTGGATGTAGAGATTGATAGGTTCTCGTGGGACACGATAGGAAGGTTGGAGTTCCGGCACTACATGTATGTATAGATTGAGTGGGTTACTCGTGGTGTTGCAAGCCAAGTTTAGCTATTGCAAAGGTTTTGTGAGTGTTTTTGAATTGGTTGTAATAAACTAAAATTTCTATAGTGGATTTGAGGTGGTGCCTTATTCCTGGAGTGATTTTAGATTTTGAAGACGTTCTTCAGATGAGTTTTCACTTCGTGAACAAATCTCTAAGTTGATTATTTGTGTAATTTGTGTATTTGATTAATTGCTTGCTTATCAATATTTTTGATTAGACCAGAGAATTGTACTACACCTATTCACCCCTTCTAGGTGTTGTGTTGGGTAGAACCACTATTTTTTCAATTGGTATCAGAGCAGGTTCACTCCGCTAGGATTTAGTTCTTGAGTGTGATCTTGTTGTGGTGGTTAAAATGGATAGGTTTCAAATACTCACATCGCCACCATATTTTGATGGTAGCAATTATGCTTATTGAAAAGTTCGAATGAGAGCTTTCTGAAATCCAAAGATGAACGAGTGTGGGTTTTCATGGCAAGAGGATGGAAACAACCGGTTACAATCGTTGAAGGAGTTGAAATTTTCAAGAATGTGGAAAATTACTCTAAGGATGAAGTAAACGAGTGTAATTGGAATAGTAAAGGTCTGAATGCGATTTTTATAGTCGTATCTCAGAAGGAGTTTAAGTGAATCTCCATGTGTGAAATTTGCAATGAGGCATAGGACATTTTTAAAATTACTCACGAAGGCACCAAGACTGTGAAGAACTTTAAACTTCAAATGTTGACTACCAACTTTGAAGAACTTAGAATGAGAGATGATGAAACTTTTGATGTCTTTTATGCAAAACTAAAAATATTGTAAATTCTCGTTTTAATTTAGATGACAAACTCCTGGAAAACAGAATTGTGCGAAAAGTCCTCAGATATTTTCCTGAGAGCTTTTGTCCCAAAGTTATTGTCATTGAAGAAAGTAAAGATTTGAACAATATGAGGATTGAAGAGCTGGTAGGTTCTCTACAAACCTATGAACATACTCTTGCTGTGGATAAGAAAAACAAATCCATAGCCCTCAACACTATTAGAGAGTCATCTGATGAGTCATCAAATGAATTGGCTATGAGTGATAGGGAAGTAGCATTTTATGTAAAATAATTCAGGAAGATGTTTGTGTCTAGAAATAGAAAGAACTAGGGACATGAGAAGAAAAAGTTTGAGAGAGTCAATGGAAGTTCTAGTTCAGGGAACAAGGAAATGAGCTCTAAGAAATACACTGGAGCTATCGAAGACAAGGTATAATCAGATGTATAGTGTCATGAGTGTCATGGCTTTGCACATTCATAGTGAGTGTCCTAATTACAAAAAGGCCAAAGAAAGTGCAAAATGTGCATCCCTGAGTGATAGTAATTATGAGACAAGTGACTCATCAGAGAGCCCTTTTCCAAAGAAAAATTGTAACTACATGGCATTCACTTCTTCTGTTGGTGGCAAAAGTCACAGAAGTGAATCAATGTCTGAAAATGAGAGTATATCCAGAAATGAATCCTACTTATAAAAAAATATATATATCTAGAAATGAATCCGGGGATGAATATGAGTTGCAGGAAATCTATGAGAAGCTGTACAAGGATTGTTTAAAATTGAGGAAACTCAATAAATCACATATTGAGAATATAGATATCTGCAAAAGAGAGAAGGAGGATCTTCAAGGTCAACTAAATAAAGCCATTTGTCTAATTGACCAGTTACAAAGGAGGAATGTATCACTCAAGGATAGAGTGAAAATGCTGGAAAGTGAGTTGATTTTGTTAAACGATAAATTGAAAACCTTCTCTACTGGAAAACAAAAGTTTGACAAAATCCTCAGCTCAAGAAAGTCCTCTGGTGACAAGAGTGGTCTAGGATGTGTTGAAGAGAAATCTGATGTGGCCTCCATTTCAAAAACCTCTTGTAAAAATGTAAGAAAACCCTTCATGTGCAAAAGTCTGTCCCACCTCCCAAGAGATAAGGAGCTCGCAACACGAGCCCTATATGTCATCACTGTGAGAAGGTTGGTCATGTTAGACCAGATTGCTTTAAATTAAAAAGTCAATCTATTCATGCGCCTGCATTCTCTAAAAGTAGAACTGTTTATCCTTCTAAAAAGTATAAGAATTTCGTGAATGCTCTTAGGTATGTCTCACCCTCCATAAGACAAAAAGCTTACAAGATAAACCACGTTTGTCACAATTATGGTAAGATTGGTTAGATTCGACCAAACTATTTTGAACTTAGGAGCCATCCTAAGAGAGTGAAAAAGTGCTACTCAAGAAAAATGTGTCAGAACTTGTGAAGCCAAGTCATGGTCTTAACCAAACAAAATTAGATGATCAATGTGAAGTTAGACCAATTGACTTCTAGACAGAGGGCTAATAAGTTGGATCATCCAAAAGTGAGACAAGTGTGGATGAGAAAGGGGGAGAAGCAAACCAGACATGGTATTTATGCTGTAGACTGATAGTCATGCATTCATGCATTTTACACATATTTAGGTCTTGTATAGTTTTTCTTTATTTTCTTGTTAATAGTATATTGTATGTGGTTAATTCATGCATGTTTTAGTCGTTGTGTATTTTTGGGTGTGTTCCTAAAAAATCATGCATAGTGTTTTGCACATGGATGTGATAAAGAGGACATTAGTGGTGGTAATTCAAAAAATCTAAGTGCATGTGTCTTTTGAGAATTGTATCATATGCCAATGAGTCACAAAGGTTCAAAACATGTGTATCATTTGTAATTTGTGACATGCATCACACACTACTCTCCGAGCTCAATCAATTGACATTTTGTCTTCTGTGAGTTTTTGGGGAGGCAATCAAAGGTGCAAGGGAGCTCTACTTGTACACAGAATTGACCATGGGTTAGATGACCTCATTATTTTTCTTCTTATGCAAAATAGACAAATGTAAAAGAAAAAGAAAAATGATGATGAAAAGAAAAAGAGTCATACAGTGCCAAATAGGCCAATACAAATACATGAATTCAAACGGAAGTATCAAGGTCCTAGCAGCATTAGGTTTGACTTTCTGTATCTTGGAAGGACTTCCCAAGCATTTATGGTTTCTTGTCCAGCCAAATCTATCTCACATCTTTTGGTTGAAATTTCTTGATTGAGTAAGGACTCTCTAAACACGCATGTTCATATTACCTGTGATACTTTATTTTTGCTACCTGCATGTTTTGTGAAAATATGATGCCCTTTTACACTTGATGTGCATTTTGGGTTTCAAAATGGACTTCATTAATGCTTGAATCACATAATGGGAAAATTATTTTGGGTTTGGGAAAAATATTGGGTTGTTGCTCGAGTTGCCGCTCCAGGGCTTTAAAGTCCGCTCGAGCGAACATCATTTAAAACCCCTACGCCGTTTCTTTTCCCTCAAAATCTAGCAGTTCACTTTTCAATTTTTTTCCCCAAAACTCTCTTCTCTTCGTACGATTTTTCTATCTTCTCTTCCTCAAATCACTTCTTCTCCATTTGGTTCTCCACCTTTTCAACCCGAAGACTCTCTTTCAAATTCATGGAAAGTCTATCATTCGTTGTTCATTTTTATTTCTATTTTTCATTTTGAGTTCCATGGGGGGTTCGATTTTGAACTTGGGGGAGCACGGTATTGCATTTTCATTTCATTTCATGGAGGCAATGGTTTTTAGGGTTTATAAATTGTGGTGGACATTGTATTGTTTGTAAAATGGAGGTTGATAAAGTTGGGTTGATTGATTTTAGGGAGTAGAGAGTGCTTTTCTCTCCCATTTGTATTGATGATTTTTAGCATGCATTTCACCCATGTGTGACAGAACATGCACACCAAGTGCTTGATAAAATACCTGAGTGGATCACTTTGTTGCATTTACATTGAATTGCATTACACCAAAGCTTAAACATGCATACATCATGTTGCATTAACCTTGCATACATCATGTTCATTTCTTTGTTGGGTCATGAAATTGATTTGTGAAATGGACATTGGTGGAGATGTGGGTGGAGAAAATGGGGATTGCTTGTCGAGTATGGTTGGTGTGGATGTAAACATCCATTGGTAAAATTTGTAATGTGTGGAAAGATTACTCCACACCTTTGAGAGATGTTTGTAATTAGGAGGGCATTGGAACATCAATGGGTTCTTAAACCCATGTTTGGTATAGCATGCACACCACATGCTTGATGAAATGCCCGTGTAGACATATTTGATGCATTTTCATAAGGTTTCATCATGTGTGTTAGGCTTGCATTGCATCGTGTTAGGTTTCATTATGGTAAATGTCATTGCATGTACCCAACCTAGGCATAAATTGAGCATGCATGCAAACATTGTCGACATCTTAGGCATGAAATGGGATAGTCCACACCTTTGAGAGATGTTTGTAATTAGGAGAGCATTGGAACATCAATGGGTTCTTAAACCCATGTTTGTTATAGCATGCACACCACATGCTTGATGAAATGCCAGTGTAGATATATTTGATGCATTTTCATAAGGTTTCATCATGTGTGTTAGGCTTGCATTTTCATTGTGTTAGGTTTCATCATGGTAAATGTCATTGCATTTACCCAACCTAGGCATACATTGAGCATGCATGCAAGCATTGTTGACATCTTAGTCATGAAATGGGACAGTCTAGGAAGGTTACATTTTAGGCATGCATTAAGCATTTTAGGAGGGTCACATTAGCATGCACATGCATTGGACATGCATATATTGGTCATGTGCATTATCTTTAGCCTTGTCTAATGGTCATTGTTCTATCTACAACCTAAAACCACGTCTCGACGTGTGCGTCCTCACTAGAATCCTCCTACCCCAACCCAAGATCCCTCTGCCCCAGCCCAAGCACACTTCCACAATGCTAGGACTCGGGATCTTTATGATCAGAATTTCAGTAACCGCACGCTATTGTTGAGCGTGAAGTCTCCTTAGGTGAGCTCACTGAGATCATTGTGCCTCGCAGTTTTGAATCCTGCTAGTGGCTTGCTTTGACCACTAGTCTTCTCACTCCTTCTGTAGAGTTGGTGAGGGAGTTTTACTCCAACATCCATGCCATTTCTAATGATGGCTCTTTTTAAGTGAGTCTTCGGACCATCCACTTTCGGGTGACCCTGGACATGTTAGCTGACTTGCTAAATGCCCCTCGGGTATCCAACCTCGACTATTCGTATTACACCACCCCTCTTCCTCGCATGCCAGCCATTGCTGAATGTCTGACTGGGTGATACATTGCCTGGAGTGGTAAGATACCCTTACATACGGTTGAGTTTCCACCCGACTACCTTCTTTTCAATCGGATTGTCTTGACTAACCTCTACCCTACGGATCATCATAGTGACCTCGGGTATGATCGAGCTCTTCTTCTTTATGCCCTGATCAATGACGTCTCCATTGATTTGGGAAGTCTTCTGTGCCGGGTCATGCTTGAGACCTTCTGGTCCAATAAAGCCTGGACTGGATTACCATTTGCTTGCCTTATCACCCGGATCGCCTTGGCTCACTCAGGCTTCTTTCTTCCTTATGAGCCTAGGATTACACTTAAGGCTCCCATTGGTCATAAGACCATTCAATTCAGCCGTGCTCACATTAACCCTCAACCTTTGAACGTTAAGCATCCTCTGGCACCCACATCTTAGCCGTTGAGCTCTCAACCTTTTAGCTTTGCACCATCCACCTCAGCACCTCTTAGCGCGGCACCATCGATCGGGCCTAGTCTACAGACAGTTTTGGACTACTTGGTCCATCTTGATGCTCGTCTTGATGGCCTCCAACAGTATGTCACCCAACCCTTCAACGACATTGAGGAGCTCATTTGTAATGAGGATGATGGTAGCTAGTCAAATGGTTGTGATTAAGCCCCTTGGATTTAGTGACAAAAAGGGGGAGTGATATGTAGGGGAGAGATGAGTTAGCGGGAGCACATATATAGGGGGAGTGATGATATGTAGGTAGGGGGAGCACAAGTGAAAGAAAATTTGTTTTGTGAAACACAATTTTTGAACTACTATTGTATTGCATACTTCATTGAAACTCAATGTCATATTTTCTTAATGAAGATTTTTTTATGAAAACTGTGTCTGTCATATGTATACTTGAATTATTGCTTTTAAATTGGATAACAGATATTGATTACACGTGTGAATATTTCTTGCACTTTTATTTTGGTACGCTTACTTGTTTGTCAAGTGTGCAGAAATATCTCAACTTGTTCGTGATTGTACCTATATTTGGGAATCTTGTATGGGGTGTGTTAAGATTAGGTCCAAATGTACAGGGTAGAGGTTTTGTCATAGAAATGCCAAAGGGGGAGATTGTTAATGTAAAAATGAGTGTGTTGGCATATTCTTATGAAAACCTTTGTAAAATTATGTTGTAACAAGTGTTGAAGTGTGTCAAGGTGAAAAGGGGGTCAAGTGAACACAACATGGCTCGAGCATAACACAAACAGGAAGTTTGCTCGATATCCGCTCAACTGGCGCTTGAGTGAAACTCAAAACAAAGAGTTCACTCAACATGCGCTTGACACACTGCTCAAGCGAAGCTCATCCAGAGAGTTCGCTCAACTTGCGCTTGACACTGCGCTTGAGCTAAGGTCATCTAGAGAGTTCGCTCAAGCCTTGCACGACAATACGCTCGAGCGGCTTCAAAAGTTCAATATGCGCTTAACACTCTGTTTAAGCCAATGTTCAGAAAACTTAATTTTTCCTAGGGTTTGAGCGCCTCACTTTTTGGGAGGTATAAATACAACATTATGGTCTGCCCTTTGGTAGAGGTGAGAGAGCAAAAAATAGAGCCTCTTTCCAAGAGCACTTGAGAGTAATTCTTCCCACATTCAAAGTTGAATATCTCTTGTAAATTATACCTCCACCATATCACACTCAAGATTAAATACAGGTGAGTCCATTAAAGTGGACGTGTTCATTGGCTGGAAGGTTTTCGGAGCTCCTATGGATGCAAAGATCGAGAGGTTCTCGTGGGACACTATAGAAAGGTTGGAGTTCCAGCACTACATGCATGTAGAGATCGAGTGGGTCACTCGTGGTGTTCAAGCCAAGTTTAGCTACTGCAAAGGTTTTGTGAGTGTTTCTAAATTGATTGTAACAAACTAAAATTTGTATAGTGGATTTGAGGTGATGCCTTATGCTCAAAGTGATTTTAGATTTTGAAGACGTTTTTCAAATGAGTTTCCATTTCGTGAACAAATTTTTGTGTTGATTATTTGTGTGATTTGTGTATTTGATTAATTGCTTGCCAGGGATGGTCAAACATGCAAACTCTTGGCCTTAGGAGGGTCCAGACGACTACCGAGGGGCCTTTATCTTCGTCTTCAGTTCTCCTTCTTCCTTTTGGACCGCTCCTCTAACCAGAGAACAGGAAGCTCCAGCGAAGGTCTCTTCTCTAGTAAATTTATATTCAGCATCACCATTGTATAGTGAGATATGAGGGACCATAAGAGACTGTAAACAAGAAATTATAGTGGATTTCTTCTTTCCAAATGCCCGTGGACGTAGGCATTATGCCGAACTACATAAACTCATGTGTTCATCTCTTTACTTTCTCTACACTTATGTTTTTCATTCACCACCATGGACGTATGCATTGCCACTGTATAGCCGCACTAGAACACTGCCAGGGGCTCCAAATAACACCTTTCGAGGCCCAATCAACTGTTGTTGCCTAGTGGCGCTGTCTATGGGATATCTGTTGTCTTGAAAATAGCGTGTCTTTTGTATGCCGGCAATAATACGATCTCAAGACTCGGGACGTGAAGAAGAACAATTTGAAGCAATAGAAGGAAGTGCTGATGAACAAGCTGCGACAATACAGAAGAAAAATGCAGCAAAGGTGGGAGAAGGACGATTTTCTAGTCCACTGAATAAATTTCAAAATGATGAATAAAGCTTCCTCCAGATAAGTATTCTTAACTTTTTAAATTTTTACATTCACAAAAAGAAGAACACAAAGAAGAAAATGGGAGAGTAAATCTTTCCTGGCCCAAGCGGAGAACCTAGCTCCTCACCATTGCACTCAGTTCACTCTAATGAATTATGAAAAGATTAAGCGCCCGGTAAAGACCGACCGCATAAAAGTCACACTGCCTGGACACTAGTGAGCAAACATTATGCACTTAAGTGCACAGTAGCACACAAGCGCTGCACCCCACGTGTACTGCACCTCACGTGTACAGTACTCAGGAGGGCACTGTGCACTTAAGTGTATAGTGCCTACACGTAAATGGGTGGGTAGCGGGCGAGAGACTTATTGAACTCCTCACCAGGAGAGTCGCATGCGCAACCTTGCGTGCAGTAGGAGATGTGAAGCCCAGCCTTGCTGTGGCACGGTTGGGCCTCTGGGGACCACCAAGGGGGTCGTCGGCTCTGTCTACCTCCCATAAGGACAGGGGACCTCCTTGGGACCAACCCACTCGGGAATCTCCATCAACCCACTTGGGACCAGCCCATTCAGGAGTCTCCATCACAGTCCCTGCCGCTCCGTAGCCAATCCACTCAAGAGTCTCCATCACAGCCCCTCCTGCTCGGGAGTCATCTAGACAGCACCCCACTAGCTCAGGAGTCACCATGGCAGCCCCTCGGCTCAGGACTCTTTTGCCTGGGAGTCACCATCAAAACTTACTCCACCCCTGGGAAGCACCTACTCGATAGCCCACTCCTCATGACAAACCTGGTCTGCACAGTGCACCTCTGCTCAGGAGACACCAGCTAAGAGATGATCTGCTCGACACCTCACCAGCTTAGGACAGCACCTCACTTTGCTTGGGAGTTACCCGCTTGGTACTAAATGATCTGCTTAGCACCTCCTCTGCCCAGGGCTTTTATGCTTCTACTCGTGAAGTACCTGCACCTCATCTGCTTGGGCATGCCACTCTCGCTCGAGATTCATCTACACAGGACAGCACCTGCATGACAGCCCACTAGCTCTGGAAGTCACCTCTACTTGGCATGCACCTTTACGGCTAGGGAAAACACAGCTCGGTACCTCACTTTGCTTGGACCCACCTGCGTGGAAATCACAATCAACAGTAGACAGTATTTTAGTCAAAGTAAAAAGATTGACCACAACAACTAAAAGCTTCTCAGTATTGTTTCTCAAAATTCGTGTGAATTTATTTCTACTAACAAAATTGTTTCATATAGTGCCGAAACACTAGTCATGTGGCCCTGCGCTCCAGCAAAGCAATTTGGCATGAACGAGACCCCTTCCAACAAAGCCGAGCCTAACACTCGTGAGAAGACGGGTCCTTTGACTTGCTGCAGGGTAAGGCCAAGTTCCAGGACTTGCCACTAACCCCCCGTTCAACAAAGAAGAGTCCTTGCACTCACAAGAAGACGAGTCTCTAGGCTCATTGCAGGGTATGGTCCCAAGTCCACGAACTTAGCAACGATCCCCCATCAAACTAAGCTGAGTCCTAACACTCGCAGGAAGACAGGTCCATTGACTCGCTAAGCTGAGTCCTTACACTCGTAGGTAGACGGGTCCCTCGACTCGTTGAGGGGTAAGGTCCCAAGTCCTTGAACTTGGCGCCGACCCCCAGTCTAACTAAGCTGAGTCCTTACACTCGTAAGAAAGTGGGTCCCTTAACTCGCTAAGCTGAGTACACTTGCAAGAAGACGAGTCCCTTGACTCGTTAAGTCGAGTCCTTGCACTTGCAAGAAGACGGGTTCCTTGACTCGCTGTGGGGGTAAGGCCTTAAGTCCTAGGACTTGCCACCGACCCCCCGTCCAATAAAGTTGAGTCCCTACACTCACAACAAGATGGGTCCCTTGACTAGCGCAGAGTGTCATGCTCGAGCCATAACCACTGCCTTTGGAAATGAGCCTACGGAGTTAACGGGCCTCCTAGCTCCATAACTGCCATGTGCTGGTTAACTTTGGGAATGAGTCGACGGGCTAGGCAATCGCCTAAAGTGGACCCAGGAGGTCGACGGGCCCTCCAACCACTTTGCCTGGGTTACCTCACACAAACTCCAATAGTAACAATGAAACATAGGCATCAAACGAACGTACACTTTACAAATAGCAACAAACATCCGAGCTCCATGCTTGCATTATACGCGGTTGAGTCCATCTCCTGCCTTAGCTGAGCTCCGCGCTCGTACCATACGCAGTTGAGTCCATCTCTTGCCTTAGCCGAGCTCCGCGCTCGCACTTTACTCGGTCGAGGCCATCTCCCACCTTAGCTGAGCCTCGCGCTCGCACTCTACACAGTCGAGCCCATCTCCTGCCCTAGACTCGCACAAGCTGCCTACCCACACACTGCATAATCGAGATCATATCTCAAACCTAAGTTCAAAAATATTTACTGTTTGTGCCAGAGGAACAAATGAACGGGGACCGACCTCTGGGATTTACTTCCTTACGTATATGAGCAGACCAAGTCAGCTACAATTTTACCTCTAAAGATTCTCAAGGTCCTTACTTGCTCTTAAGAATCATGGGGTATTGTGAGGGGGTAAAAAACATAAAGCCCAATACAAGGCCTAGCCACCAGGCCACATGATTGAGCTACATTATTGCATATTTTATACATTTAAAATCAATATATTTTTAATTATTTTATTATTTTATCATTGATTTTAGATGGAAAAATGATCAAGAGGCAATAAATCCAAGTTGTGATTTAAATTGATTAAAAGCATAGTTTATGCTTATTTTTATAACTTGTGATTTTATTTGATTTTATTTCCTCACATGCACAACACACTTTTAATATTTTACTTTAGTTTTTGTTTAATTTTTATTTAATTATTTATTTTCTTTTTCTAGTTTTATTTTTATGTAATTATTATTTATTTTGTCTGTCTTATTTTATTTTATTTTATTTTTGTTTTATTTTATTTTATTTTTATTTTTTATTTTTGATTTTCTGCGCAGGCTAAACGACATGTCGTTTGGTCTGCAAACCAAACGACATGTCATTTTTCAGTGGATTTGAATCTGCCATCTGAGGTCGACGACATGTCGTTTGACAAAAACGACATGTCGTTTTGCACGTGAGTTGAATCTACCGTCTAAGGTCGACGACATGTCGTTTGACAAAAACGATATGTCGTCGACCATCTTCTTCAACCTCTCGCCAGCTGCATGCAAACGCCATGCATGTGCAGCCGCAGCCCACCGCCTCTCCACCACCAACAACACCGCCTCTCTAACACCAGCAGCACAACCATCTCCACCAATGGCAGCAACCGTCTCCCGCGCAGCCCCGGCATCACGTCGTCTCCTTGCATGCGTTCGGCAGCACTCCTCCACGCCACCATGAACCACCTGTTTCAACGCTTAGCATCAAACAACCGCCACTGCATCCAGCTGTGCTCAGCCACCCACACGCAGAAATAACATCTCCGAAGTCACCTTTGTTTTTCCTCCATGAAACAGAGCGCCATTACAGCTCCTCCACGCCCCTGTTGCTGCACCTTCCATCTGCAACAACCAGTTCGAGCTACACGATCCACACCAGCACGTAGGCCGAGTAGATGAAGCTGCACAAGCTTCTACTCTCAAGCTGCACAAGGAAAAGCATTCGGCTTTTACTTTCCGTAAACACTACGTGGGGAAGAACAAGCAAACATGCACATGCCGAAAGAATAGAAAAGAATAAGAAGATGCACTGTGAAATAGAAAGGAAATCGACCAAAAAAGAGAAAAAAAAACATACACAGCTGGGCGACAAGATAATGGACACCATCGGTCTCCACTGGAGTTCGGCTGCAAAGAAAAAGAAAGAAAGAAAGAAAAATACAAATGATTCGGTGCAGTTCGGCGTAAGCAGTGAAAAGAAAGAAAGAAAAAAAAAAAGCAACCAGACCACTCGGTTTAGAGCTGGCTGGAGTTCGGCTGGAAAGAAGAATAAGAAAGAAAAGAAAAGAAAACGCACTACGGATACGCCGAAAGCAGTGAAAAAAAAGAAAGAAAAAAAAAAGGAAACGCATGTGGGAAGCTTTCGGCAGTGGGAAACAACGTACAGACGACACATCATTTCAATTATTCTTTGTGGTTTTTGGAGCCTATATAAGGCTTGTAAACGGACGAAGGAAAGAAGAAAATAGAGGTAGATTGTAGGGAATTAGTTTGAGAGTTTTTCTTTGTTGTGTTTGTGGATTGTTAAGTCCAGTAGAGCTAGGGATGAACTTGCACAATTGAAGGTATTTTTAGTTTATTTTTGATTCATAATTGTTCTTTATTAATGCAAACTCTTATTTATCAATTCTCTAATTATCAATAGTATTTTTTTTATCTCCAAATAATTTTGGAATTGAATCATTTCATAGATTCAGTCATGCCTTTTTTATAAAATGGTAAGATCCTTAATTATGTTTGGATTAATTTATTGTCTTTATTGATTTAATTCTTTGCTGCAGTATTGCCTCCGGGCATATTCTCGTCGCTGGGTTTGTCAATAAGGATGATAAATTACAGAGCCTTAAAAAGTAGAGAATGATTTATCAAAGAGTTATCTTTTCGATTAAAATGGTTTTTAATTTTATATCTTCCGATTGGGGACTCTAGAGATGAATCCCTAATTGAGTAATTCACTGAATCAAGAATAAACATAAATACCCGATTTGTGCAAGGAATTCCCGATGCTTTACTATTTATAATTTGAGTGATCTTTATTTTTTATCTTTGTAATTTTATTTATTAAATTGCATTCAAAATCAATTTTCTTTTATTGATCATTTAATATTTTCCTTTAATTTGTTTTTATTATCTGTTGTATTTTTTTTAATCTGTCTCCCTGTGGAATCGACACACCAAAACTATACTACAACTTCCGCGTTATGTTTTGGGCGTAATCACCACATTAGGAGAAGAGACAAAAAGATATGAGTGGGGGACAGGGGCAGGGACGTGCAACAGGGGTTAGGGAGGTTAGGGCGCCCCGAGGCTATTAGAAGGCTTAGGAGAGTCAAGAGGCATGGTGTCAGGAAGTAGTGGGCTATCAGGGGAAAGGGACGGCTAGGAGGGAGAGGGCTGTTAGGGGAGCATGGGGCGGCTAAGGGGTCAGGGAGCGTGGCGCTGCCAGGGAGGGCCAGACACGCAACGCTTGGCCTTACCACTACAGGGGTGCACGTGGGAAAGGAAAATTAGATAAATAGGAGGGTCCGGACGACTACCGAGGCGTCTTCATCTTCATCTTCAATTCTCCTTCTTCCTCTTCGACCTTTCCTCTAACCAGAGAACAGGGAGCTTCAGCGAAGGTCTCTTCTTCAAGTAAATTTATATTCAGCATACCATTGTATAGTGAGATATGGTGACCATGAGAGACTATAAACAAGAATATTATAGTAGATTTCTCCTCCTCAAACTAGCGTGGACGTAGGCATTATGTCAAACCATGTAAACCCATGTGTTCATCTCTTTACTTTCTTTGCACTTATGTTTTCCATTCACCATCATGGACATACGCATTGCCACCGTACAACCGCACTAGAGCACTGTCGAGAGCTCCAAATAATACCTTTCGAGGCCCAATCAATCGTTGTTACCCAGGCCGCGAAACACGACATCAACACGAATACATTAAGACACTACTATTTTTTATACATAGGAGGATAAAAAATATGAATGGGTGATATATGAATTAATAAGCTACATTCATGAATTTAGAAATTCCAAGAGTTAATACATGAATGAGCTAAGATTCTAAGATGTCGAATTTACTTATAAAAAAAAGATTCTAAGATGTGGAATCTAAATGGTTGTCCACCAAGTTCATGTATACATTTAGAATACTTTCTATTGGATGACCATACACAAAGAACATGCCTAATTAAAACATTGCTAAGGAAAAATCCGATGGAAAAAAAAACCAATAGTGAAGAAAAAAGAGTACAATATTCTTTTGTGGTTTGGAATGTTGTAGGATTGACTCGATAAAACTATGCAAAAGAATACCTAATGGGAGCAAACCTTATCTAAGGAAAAAAAAAATACAATCCATATGATTACCCACCCCCCCCCCCCCTCAAAAGTATGTAGAGTTTCAATCATTTTTTATGACATGATGTTCTTGAGTTAACGCATTCCAATGTTGTCTACCAACTTCTCAAATGTTGCAATTGGTAATGCTTAGTGAATAGATCTGTCAAATTATCACATCATCTTATTTGCTTAACATCAATATCATCATTCTTCTGGAACTCGTATGTATATAAGACCTTTGGCAAAATATGCTTGGTTCTATCACATTTGATATAGCCACCCCTAATTTTAGTGATCTAAGCAACATTATCTTTATATAAGGGAAAAGCTCAGAACTAGTCAAGTGTCAGAAACATATTTACACTGACCAATAGAATCTCAACAAATATGAGATTTATTTGTCTTTTAGTGGATCCTAGTTTATAGAATCAATTCTATTCGCTTCTTTCTGCTGCCCCCCCCCCCTTTCCCCCCACCCTGAGCCATCTCCCCTCTCGAAAAGGACCGCATATAAAATCATGTTGTTCATTGGTTTTGTCATTGTTCATTGAGAAGTATTTCAGGACAAAGTAAGTCTCCAACCCTATGTCCAAGGACAACATTCCTTATAAAGTTGGATAGATAAAAATCCTCATTAGGAGTTGGGTTGTCATTGATAGGTTTTGTCCCTAAAATTAGTTCAAGTAAGATCACCCCAAGGCTGTATATATTAGTTTCTTTGCTCACATCTTTCATTTTGATCAACTTCAGAGGCTTGTAACCCTAGTTGTTGAAGCTTCAAGCATTTCTTGGCTATCAGTAGCATTCAACAGAAGATGAGGGCTGAAGTCAGAGATGTAAGGATGCTAATTGTGATCCAAAAGTATATTTTTTGACTTAAGGTTTCCATGGATTACGGGCTTCTGAAATCCTATATGGAGATGTTCCAATCCCTTGGGTATACCAATTGAGATGCTATAAATAATGGTCCATGTTTGAGATTCACCATTTCCATCTGCCAATATGAAACATAGGTGGATCTGTTCAAAATATTTCAATTTCAAATTAAAATATACATCACAAAGAAATTAACTCAAAGAATTATTGGGACTGTTTATGCAAGGAAAATACATTGTCCAACAAAGAAGAAAGGAAAAAATAAATCTCATATCTAGTTGAGAGGCCAACAATCGGAGGAGAGGGAGGGAGAAAGGGGGCTGGGCACATAGAAATGAGAATACAAAAGACGTGAGAAGGTGCATGCAAGCCTATTCTCTACTTGTTGAAACCCATATCTGGTAGCACCTCATTCGCCGATGTAAAAATGGGTATGACACCCGACCGGTCCTAAACGTCTCCCTTTATATAATGTTGTTGGACTATCTTTGATTGTGGATAAACCACACTTTTATTGAATGTGTTGATCTTAACCAAATGTATTCCCAGCTTGCTTTATGATTATGAATAATCTCTGAGTGGTCTGAAGAAGTTGCAACTAATGTTGCTTGATAGATTTCTATGAAATAACAGTGCCACCATAAATGTTTGTGATATTCCTTTATACATATCGAAAAGATAACCTGAGTCTGCATAATCAATTAATTGAGGATTTGTTCATTTTGGATAGAATAATCCCATGTTGGTTGTTGCACGAATGTAGCGTAGAGTATGCTTGACCCAATTCCAATCCCTTCGAGTTGGTGCAGAATTGTATCTTATTATTAAGTTAATTGAAAATGCAATATCTAGTCTTGTGCAATTTCCAATATACATGAAAATACTGATTGCACTTAGATATGATATTCAAGATGAAGAATTTCTTTGTCATCATTTTGAGGGCGAAAGAGGTCATTTTTCACACTAAGTGATCAAACAACCATTGGATCCTCAATAGATAAGCTTTGTCTTGTTTCAAAACTTTTTTTTGTACATGTTGACTAATGGACAAGAAGGCCATTTGAAAATTGCTCAATTTGTAAACCAAAACAAAATTTTATTTTTCCAACATTGTTCATTTCAAACTCATATTTTAAATAAGTTATGGTTTTATGGGCTCTTATGGAGTCTAGGAGTTAAGTATAGGAAAGTTGAAGAAACAAGTAGTAAAAAATCACTTAATATTAAGATGAAAATATTTTTTTCCTCTCTATTTAATTAGTAACCATAAATGGAAGAAAATTTTAATCTTCAATTTTTTTTTTCAATTTTAAATGTAAAAAAATGAATGAGTTTATTATGATAATAAAGATAATACAAGAAAAGGTATTTTAGCACGTACACTATTGAGATCGGTCAATAAGGTAAAATGAAAAATAAATTAAAATGACGATATTAAGGCAATATTCATTATCAAAACTTAAATGTTTTGAATATCTAAATTTTGGTGTGTAATTTATAACTTACGTATACCTAATAATAATGGTCTGAGCTTGTAAAATACTCGAGTTCTTGTTCCATGATGAATATTTAATTCCTTTTTGGGTAAAGATGTTTTAATTACTAATTTTAGTCCATATACTTATATTAATTTTTCCTAAGAAATAAATTAACTCAAGCACGAACTAGGCCAGACTCAAGCTTTGTTAAATATCAATCAACCCAAATTCCAACAGAAGACTTTGAACTCAAATCAAGCTTGAGCTAAACTGAAATCATTATAAATGTTAATCAAGCTAAGCTTGAACATTCATTACCTCAACTCAATTATAGTGTTAATCATCTTAGGGTACTCATGCTGACAAAGTTGATTTAGTTGTGAATATAATTTGATTATATCTAACATGGTTACTAGTGATGATGTTGGAGGATGTCTTATGCTTATTTTATTCAGTTGAACCATGTTTACATATCTCAACACAAGCTTAAAAGAAAAGGTAGGGAACAAAAACAAAGTTTTCAAAAAAAGTACAAAAAATGTCTCTTGGACGCTTCAATGAGTTAAAACGGAACTAGAGGTTGGCAAAGTTTTTGTTTTTCCAACTCCGACCGAGTTTTGACAAGGCTCCGACTCCACTAGTCAGAGTTCAGAGTCTGAGTCTGAGCCGACATCGGCTCCAAACTCCAAAATCTGATATTTATTTTTTAAAAGACAATGCATCAAAATGACACCGTTCCACTTTAAGAGGAACAACGTCGTTTCTCTCAAACGGGTCCAAAATGTAGGGGAAACTAAACAAAGTCATTCCGCTAGAAGTGGAAAGACATCGTTTCGCGGAGAAGGGGGTAAAAAACGCAGGACCCCCTTCTTCCGCCTCTCACTTTGGCACAACAGTTCTCATGTTCCATTTGTCTTCACACTATGCTTCATCTCCCCCAGTTCCCCATTGTTTGTCGTCAACTGAGGCCGCTGCGAGCCACCCTCTGGAGTTCATCATAAATTGTAAGCTACTCGGCCACTCAATTTTTTTGAAGAATTGTAGGGTTCCAAAATCATTGTATTTAAACATTGTGGTTTCAAATTTTTGAAATGTGTTTGATTTGTTGTTCATCTCAATGATTTGTTGTTTGCATTTCAATGATTTCGCTTTTTAGGTTGTTAAATTTAGGAATTGAGGGATTTAGGTTTTGAAAAAATCGGGTGTTTTAATTCCAGGTGATGTTTGCTAGAGTGTCGCTCGAGCGAACGTCACACAGATTGTTCGAACGAGCCTTCGCTCGATTGTGGCTCGAGAAAATATCACACAGATTGTTTGATTAAGCATTCACTAGAGCCATCACACAAATTGTTCTCTCGAGTATGGCTCGGGTAGGCGTTCATTTTTTTTTTTGTTTTATTTATTTTTAAAATCACAAACATGAATAAACACATGTTTTTCCTCTTTAATGTGTTTCCAATTTTGTAGATAATTTTCATAAAATGTTAAATGATGATTGTTTATTAATTGTTTCAGATTATTTGTTGACATTATGGATGCTACACCATTTGCCGTGATTCTCCACAAGTGGATGATGCACAACCGTTGGCGTCACTGATAGCTACTTCGGGCCGTAGACCTAAATCTAGAGCAACTACCTCCTATGCAAGTAGTCTAGTCCCAATAGATCTAGAAGACGCTGATATGCTTAATGAGGAGGAGGAGTTGATGAATGTTGAGGCTAATCTACTAGCATGACCTAGTAAAAAAAGGTCGTGGACATGTGAACCTTTCACTAAAATTCTCGGTGATCGTTAGAACCCACAAGCTCTATGCCATTACTGTGAGCAACTATGCGATTGTCATTCGAAGAAGCAAGGCACGTCAGTATTAATAGCACATCTTACGGGCTACCAATAGTATAAGATACACAAAGGGCTGGTGGCAACTGATAAGATGTAGCTGAGTTATGAGACTTCTATGATCACTGATGTCATGCAGATTAAGAAGCTATCAATCCCTCAATACAGGGAGAAAATGTTGAGGGATGTGTATAAAAAAAAGAGGCCCAATACCTCATGGAAGAAGTACATAAGGGAATATGCAGAAATCACTAAGAAGGAAGAGCTCTAGTGGCTAAGGTCATGAGGGCCAGGTACTATAGTCCACACGCTCTCAAAGACATCAAGGAATTTTCCAAGAAGTGTGTCCAGTGCTAGCTACATGAGCTAATCTTGAGCAACTTGCCTATCAATTGACATCAGTCACATCCCCTTAGCCATTTGCCTAGTAGGGAGTGAATCTGGTAGGTCCCATGCCGCTAGGCAAAGGAGGAACGAAGTTCATCATCGTCATGATCGATTACTTCGCAAAAAGAGTAGAGACCGAGGTAATGGCGACGATAACCTCGCAAAATGTTACCAAGTTTTAGTGGAAAACCATCATATGCCGATTTCGGATACCACAGAGCATCATCTCGAACAATGGCATGCAGTTTGACTCTGAGCACTACTGGAACTGTTATGCCGAACTCGAAATCAAGGTCAAGTATTCCTCCCCCAGACATCCTCAGGATAACGGGGAAGTTGAGACAACAAATAAAACGATAATGGACATATTGAAGAAGAGGCTAGGAGAAAAGAAGGAAAAAAAATTGAAGCACTGGAAGAAGGCCTCGACTTGCTGAAAGAAAAAAGAACCAATGCAGAGAATAAAGCAATTGCTAACAAAAGGAAGACGGGGCTGTATTTCAATAAGAGGGTCAATGCATGATCTTTCAAGATAGGAGACTTGGTCTTGAAGAAAGTTGGAGTCACCACCGCAGAAGAGGGGAAACTCGGACCAAGATGGGAAGGCCCCTACGTTGTTGAAGCTAGCCACATATCGGGTTCGTACCACCTCAAAGATACCCAAAGGAAGGACCTACCCCAGCCATGGAATGTCGAACACCTAAGAAATTACTTTGTATAAATTTCCATGTAATCATGTCATTGTAATAAAAGGGTTGTTCGCTTCCATTGTCTCCACTAGCACCTCACGACCAAAGAAGAAAAGAACTCAAATGAGTGTTTCTCTCCTCACCCTTTAATCACAATCGAGGCAACCTCCCGCCAAACACAAGCTGAGTGTCTTCACACACACACACACACACACACACCTGGCAACCAAAGGAGGAAATAACTCAAAGGAGTGTTTCTCTCCTCGCCCCTTAAGCACGATTGAGGCAACTTCTTGCCAAACACAAGTTGAGTGTCTCCACTTGCTCCTGGAGGCTAAAGAAGGAAACAACTTAATGGAGTGTTTCTCTCCTCGCCCCTTGAGAGAGGTTGAGGCAACCTCCCACAAAACAGAAGCTGAGTGTCTCCACTCATACCTGGCGACCAAATGAGGAAACAACTCAACAGAGTGTTTCTCTCCTTACCCCTTAAGCGTGGTCAAGGCAACCTCCCGCCAAATACAAGTCAAGAGTTGCTTCCCTTGCACCTCAGCATGAAAGGAGGAAATAACTCAACGGAGTGTTTCTCTCCTTGCCTCTTAAGGGCAGTCAAGGAAACCTTCTACCAAACATAAGCCGAGTCTCTCCACTTGCACTTGGCGACCAAAAGAGGAAACAACTCAACTATTTTCTATATAGATCACCAACCTTAAATGATTTTTCTTGTATTTTTACTTTGGGTTCCCTATTAAGAAGTCTCATATTGTATAATAAAAAAATTTGGGATCCATAATAATAAGTTTGGAATTTTATAAAATTTTACAGAGCATATGGTAATTATAATTTTTTTTTTTTGGGCAGGGAGGCATTTTCTAAATTTATAAAATTATGATTAAAAACTAGGGTATATTTTAATTTTTCAAATTTTTTTTTTGGGGGGGGGGGCATGGCCCCCTTTTAAATACACGTAGGTCCACCACTAGGGCCATACAAAAGGGAACGATATTATCTATTGGACTTTTGTTGTGGTAATTGATCAATGGGAGTGCATGAAATATTTAATCATGCACATTCGTCGCTTAGATACACTATTGAGAGAAGATTTGGAGTTTGGAAAAGTAGATAGAAGATATAGGATCATATACCAAAATTTTCTTTTGATAAACAAGTGAAAATGTCGTGGCAAATATGGCTATTCATAATTTTATATTAAACCATGCATTGAAGGATCTTAAGTTCAAGTTATACAATCATGGCGAGGATTATCTACGTCTTGAAAGTATAGAGGACAAATAAGTAGAAGAATACTCACACCTGAAACAATCAGACATATTGAGTGAAAATGCTATGAATATTGAGCGTAATTGTATTACTCATTTTTTTCATTATACTTATAGAAAATCATATTATACTATTTTCGTTGGTATTTGATTATAAGATTTGATTTCTATCAAGGATATTGTCATAATCTATGAAAAATTAAATGACTTTTTATGTCATTTCTACCTCAAAAATTATTTTTTTTAATTTGTTTCCAAACAAATGTAATATGTTTAAAAGTGCTTTAGACATATAGTTAGTGCACAACAAATAGCTTTTTAATAGTATAGCTTATTAGTTTAACCTCTAAGCTATAAGTCTTAAGCTAAAAGTCATATTACCCACCACAATCTCAAACATACACTAAGGGCTTGTTTGTTTTCAAGACTAAAACCCAAAATTTTGAAAACCTCCCATCATATCATTACAACTTTCCCAAATCCCCATACAAAATAAAATAAACAATTCAACTTTTTCAAATCCCAAAACAAATATAATGTTAAAAAATATATACTAACAATATTTTATTCAACTTTTCAACTTTAATCTTATCTCATATATGAAAACAAACGAGGCCTAAGATAACATAATATAACATCTAAACTATTTCATGTGATCTCTCATCTCACTTCTAGTGGTGACTTATTTGCATCCAATTGTAGGAAGACCGTCTCATCAAAATAAAATATGTAAAACGTGTCGAAAAAAGCTTGGGAAAGTTACGAGGCCCAACTCCCAAGCTGTTTCCATTATATAGAGTTGTTGTGTTTTTTCTCTTGCCTTTGCTTGGTTCATGAGAAAATTTGGGAAGAACATGGAAGTTTGAAACTTTTTCTGATATCCCTTTTAGTTTCAGAAGACTAGAAAGTTTATTAGGCATCCTAGCTAGAAAATCTTGACTACTATAATGATATGTTTGATTTATGAACTTAATGAGAAAGGAAATGCAAGAACTTTGGATTTATCTTGAAGGTTGAGTTCATTTATATATACAATTAACAATGAACCATATTCAAGATTTTTCAAATCCAGTGGTCAATGATATGCTTAGCATGGAAACTATTCGGGAGACTAAAAAAACAAATCATGTACATACATTTCCAAGCACTAGGGCAGATTTTCATTTCCAATTCATGCAATTAATGTTGTCTAATAGGGGTGTAACGGGTCTGGTTTTGGAGAAATTTTATAACCGAATTGGTATATAACGGTTTTAAAAATTTAAGAACCGATACAGACTGATTCATCACTAAAATTGGAACTTTCGATTTTTCCAGTTTCAATCCGGTCCGGTTTGGTTTTCTGGTTTACCATTTACACGTGTAACACTATATATGTTTAATATTATAATATTTTTAATGCTAAACTTAATTGTGAGAATTTAGTGTTTATTATTAACAATTACTAATTCTTTAATTTTCAATTATGGTAATATAATATAAGTAGTGTCTAACTTATTAGTGAGATTAATAAATATGAATAATAAGATTAAAATAGTATAATTAGCGTCTAATTATACTAGTATATTCATTTTATGTTATAAGAGTAATAGATTTGAATAATAAGATTAGAATTTCATGTTATATTAATTAGAAATGTATGATAATATATATAATGATAATATATGTTATAATAATATAAAATTATATATAATATAAAAAATTAAAAATATATATACACATCCAGTTTAGTTTAAAATATGAAAATATGAAAGCTGGTACCGCACCTGTTTAGGACCGGTTTTCATTTTTAAGAATCGGTACTGCACCGGACCGATTACAAATTGGATCATACCTACCGGTTCGGTTCGGTCCGGTTCGATTCAACCGATTTTTCAATTTTTTCTTACGCCCCTACTTTCAAACATTTCTGGAAATCCATGTCGTTATCCAACATCTTGTAATCTTGCTATATTGTTGCTGTTCAAAGACCTCAAGTATTCATTAGTAAAAATTGACAAGATCGACATGCTGCCTGGTTCCTGGAGTGCCCGCTTGTTTTTTCTCTCTAAGGAAACTCAGGGTTGGTGGTAGTAACTCTGTCTTTTGGTGTTGGTAATGGCAATAGAGGCGGCATTAGTGTGCGATTTTCCTCTCTGCAAGCGACGATGGAGAGCATGTAGGAGTTGTGGGGAAACCTACATCTAAGTGAAGAGGAGGGTGACGAGATTGTGTTAGAAGATGAGGCAACATTAGAAGTTCAAAGAAAAGGTGAAAAATGTCTAGTCGGTAAGTTTTGCTCGGAGCGGCATATAAGCAGTAAGGTGGTGGAATCGATGATGGCCAAAATATGAAGGTTGAGTAACCTGCCAAGTTTAAGGAGGTGAGTACAAATGTGTTCATCCTCTCCTTTGAAACTCATGCTGAAAAAACAGAATCCTTGAAGGAAGGCCGTGGTCATTTGACGATTGTCTCTTGGCTTTAGAACCATTCCAAGGTTACACTCAACCAAGCATGATGAAGTTAGAGACCGCGGCTTTTTGGGTGCACTCTCAGAATATGCCTCTGGTAAGAATGAATCGGGAGTGTGGGCTTAAACTTGGGAATACTCTGGGAGTCATTGAAGACAATGATGTTGATGATGAGAATATAGGGTGGGGTAGTTTCCTGAGAGTTAAAGTGAAGTTAGATCTTTTCAAACCACTAGCCCGAGGAAGGACCATTACACTGCAAGGAATCAAGTACTAGATTCCAGTACAATATGAAAAGCTCCCTCGTATTGGCTTCCAGTGTGGAAGAATCCTGCACAAAGTGGAGAAATGTAGCAACCAGAATAAGGACTCTACTCCCCAATTCGGCTCCTGGCTGCAAGTTGAACCAGAAAAGAAGAAACGCAGTGCGCTTGCAGAAGACTTTACCTCCCCAGGGGAGATTGGTTTTAGTAGGAACAACGCATTAAACAAGGTGGTGGAGGAGGGTGGTAATCCAATGGGGGGGGGGTTGTCGTTGGATCCTACAGTCAAGGAGTTCTTTGTTCAACATGGCTCAGGCCATGTGCTACTAGTCTTGAGTCACGTGTCAGATGTCGGCATGGGCATGGGCCAGGGGTCAGAGGAAGGCAATAATAAGGTATGGACCCTTGAAGACTTTCATGCCCCCAATGCAGCAACAAGCCAATCAACAGAGGAAGTTTTGAGGCAAGAGTCAAAGGGAAAGGACTTGCCTAGGGAGCTTCCTGCCCTTACTGAAAGGAGAGGTCCTTCTGCAGTAAATCCTGCAATAAGCAGTGGCCTAGTTAGGACTAAGGAGCTAGGGGAAGGGGTTTCAGAGGGGACAACCCACAAGCAGCATAACTTTGTCAAACCTACGGTCTTGATGGAAAATCTGGTAGTGCCCAGAGCAGGTATACTAGGATCTGAAATAAAACATGAAGCAGTAGACCCTCAGAATGTGATTGCAGCAGAGGTGGTAGGGGTTGATAGTAGTATTGGGTTGGCCCCCAGTGGTCCTACTGTGCACGACCCAGCCCAAAAAGGGAGCTCAACCGAACCGGCATCCCCATTTCTCAATCCAGCAAAGAATGCTAGTCCACCAAAAGGCAGAACATGGAGACAGAAAGCCAAAGGCCCAAGTATTATCAGTGTCCCTCAACTTGAACTTCTTACTAGAAAACGTAACTGGAACAAGGAAAACCAGGAACCTACAGAGCTGCAAAGGACAAAAAAATGTAAATGGCTTATGCATAGTCCTAACTCAGAAGGCAACAAAAGAGGTAGAGTCCATAGGGACACCATGATATCGACAGTGGCTGCTAAGCAGCCCTGCCTGAAGCAATGATCCTCATAAATTGGAATTCTTGGGGGCTTGGGAACCCACTAGGAATTCGAGCACTTCGCGATTTAATCTGAAGAGAAAGACCCAATATTTTATTTTTGCAAGAAACCTGTTTACAAGATAAAGTTATGTTAAAGCTAAAATACAACTTTGGTTTTACTAATTGTATGGCTGTGAGCAGTGAGGGGAGAAGTGGGGGATTGGCTATGTTTTGGAACAATAATTGCCAGCTTGACATCCTCAATTATTCTAAACACCACATTCATGCTTTGGTCTCAAAAGTGGATGGGGTTGATCGGGGAGTCTCCTGGTTTATTATTGGAATCTATGGCCACCTCGAAGCCTCAAGGAGACAGGAAACATGGAATTTGATTAAATCCATAGAAGTTAATGGAGATCTAGGCTGGTTACTCATGGGTGATTTCAATGAAATTGTAAGTAACTCTGAGAAAAGTGGTGGTAGGAGTAGACCAGAAAAAAAATGAGGGACTTCCGATAGCTAATTGATGAATGTGAGATGCTGGATTTGGGTTTGAACGGTAACCAATTCATTTGGTGGAATGGAAGGGGACAACAACATAGCATTTGTGAGAGATAAGATCATTTCCTCGCAAACATGCAGTGGAAGTTGCAACACCCTATGGCAGAGGTTTATCACGGTGTTGCTCCTTACTCTGACCATGTCCCTATCATTCTCAAGTCACACGAGGATAGAAATCTAATGGCTAGACAGAAGAGGTTTAAGTTTGAGGCTATTTGGGTAGAAGAACCAGACTGTAAACAAGTTATAGAACTAGCCTGGAAAGAAGATACGGGCCTAAGTAATTTACCTTCCATCATGGAAAAAATTAAAGCCTGCGGGGAGAAACTTTCTGTGTGGAACACCAATTGTTTTGGCAACATAAAGAGGAATATTGAGAAGGCAAGATTGAAGCTAAAGAGACTGCACCAAGTGGATCCCTGCTGTCATAGTAGCGACTCCATAAGAGCAGCTAGAACTAAACTCCAGAAGTGGTTGGAAAGAGATGAACTTATGTGGAAACAAAGAGCTAAAGTGAGGTGGTTGCAAGAAGGATACAAAAACACTCATTTTTTCCATAGCAAAGCATCCCAAAGAAGACAGAAAAATGTTATCAAGGGAGTGAACGACAGAGCTGGAGTTTGTCAAACTAGTGACCCAAGAGACCAGATTATTTTAGATTACTTCGTCTAGTTGTTTAGGACCGTAGGACAACCAGAACAAATAGACTTCCTAGAGGATCTCACAGGGAAAGTAACCAACGATTTGAACGACTCTCTTACCAAAATCTATACAGTAGTAGAAGTAACTCAAGGCTTGAAACAAATGAACCCTCTTTCAGCTCCCGGGCTGGATGGGATGGCTCCCATTTTCTACCAAAAGTTCTGGAACGTCGTGGGTGGGGATGTGACTAAAGCAATTTTGCACGCTCTTAATTCTGGGCTCTTTCCAGCAGGACTCAATCACACCTTCATCACTTTAATTCAAAAGAAGAAGAAACCAGTGGAGGTGGCCGATTATAGACCGATTAGCCTATGCAACGTCCTCTACAAAATCATTTCAAAAGTTATTGCAAATAGGCTGAAATCCATTTTAGCCTTTGTACCAGGCAGGTTAATCACAGATAATGTGTTAGTAGCCTACGAGATGGTTCACTTCCTGAGGCAGAAAAGGAAAGGTAAGCAAGGCTGCATGTCCCTTAAACTCGATATGAGTAAAGTATATGATAGGGTGGAGTGGAGTTTCCTAGAAAAAGTGTTGCTTAAGATGGGATTCTTAGTTAAATGGGTGCAGTTAGTGATGCAATGTACTACCTCAGTTTCCTTTTCAGTCTTAGTAAATGGAGAACCAAAAGGCCCAATCTTCCCATCTCGTGGTCTGAGACAAGGTGATCCCATCTCCCTTTACCTATTTTTGCTATGCACTGAGGGGTTGATCTGTCTCCTAGAGAAATCTGAAAGATCCAAGCAAATAGAAGGGCTAAAAATCAGTAGAGGCATTTCAAGACTTAATCACCTTCTCTTTGTAGATGACAGCATTCTATTCTGCAAAGCTAGTATGGAGACAAATGTTCAAATTCAGTCCTTGCGGGAAACCTATGAAAAAGCCTCAGGTCAAAAAGTAAACAAGGAAAAAACCTCCATGATTTTTAGCATAATGTACCCCACGATCAAAAGCAGGAAATTCTTAACTTTTGGGGGGTCAATCGGCATCAAAAATACAAGAGATATCTCAGACTCCCTCCAGTGGTCGGTAGAGAATAAAGAAAGACTTTCTCAGACCTTAAACACAAAGTTTGGTCCAAACTTCAGGGGTGGAAAGAGAAGGTGTTGTCTTTAGGCGGCAAGGAAATATTGATAAAAGTAGTGGCGTTATCCATCCCCTCATACACTATGAGTTGCTTCAAGCTCCCCTCAACCTTGTGTTTCAAGCTAGAAAGTATAATGGCTAGTTTCTGGTGGGGTCAAAAGAAAAATGAGAAAAAAAATTCGATGGATTAGCTGGAAAAAAATGTGTGAGTCTAAAAGGGACCGGGGGGGGTGTGGGTTTCAAGAATCTACAACTCTTTAATTTGGCACTTATTGCAAAGCAAAGTTGGAGAATCATGTCTGAACAACAGTCCTTACTTCACCAGATGCTTAAAGCCAAATACTTTCCTAAGAATAGGTTCCAAGAAGCAAGGCTAGGAGCTAACCCTTCCTATATTTGGAGAGGCATTTGGGAGGCAAAAGAAATCCTGTTAAGAGGCTGTCATTGGAGAGTGGGGGATGGAAAATCCATCAATGTATGGTCAGACTACTGGTTGCCAAAGCACAAGCTCCTTCCTCAACTAGCCAGCTTTGAAGTGATTCTCGAGAATGCCACAGTCGACTCACGAATTGACCAAGATACCAAGTGGTGGGATGCAGTGAAGATTTAAAATCACATTCCAGCTCCTCATGCAGCATATATCCTCAAGATTATTTTAAGTGCCAACCCCTATGAAGACAATTTAATTTGGGAGCATGAAAAAAAAGGGTATATAGTGTTAAAAGTGGTTATAGATTCTTTTCATCTCTTGAGGAAAACGAACATAGAGAGGAATACTCAGATGCCCAACTTCAGAGAAATTTTTGGCAAAAACTTTGAAAAATGAATGTTCCAAATAGGGTGAGGATCTTCGGTTGAAGAGCATGCCAAGAAGGATTACCCACCCTGGTGAATCTGCGGTATCGAAAAGTGATAAAGGACCCTACTTGTCGATGGTGCAAGGAAGCTGCCAAGGACACAACCCATGCCCTTTTAAGCTGTCCTACATTAAGAGATGTTTGGTCCATTCTAGCCCCTCACCTACCAGCAGTGGCTACAACTACAACCTGGTTAAACTTTGCTATAAATGTACAACAAAGAGGTCACGATGGAGAACTAGAGAAGGTGTTCTTAATAGCATGGGGACTGTGGTACAAGATGAACTAGATGATCCATGAGAACGTAGACATTCAAGCCTTGCAGTCTGCAGAACACGCCCTGGCCTTATACAAAGATCACCTGTAGGCCATTGATCACCTAGGTCTAAGGAAAGCTTGCCGATGGATGCCACCTGAACCAGGTAGCTGGAAACTCAACGTGGACGGGGCAAATCAAAGGAGTGTAGGAGTGGGTCTCATTCTCAGAAATGACAATGCCGAAATACTCTTCTTGGCAAGCAAGAAGGAAAAGGAAGTCAATGACCCCATCGAAGTAGAGGCGCTAGCAATCCTGAGAGGCCTCCAGCTATGCCTTCCCCTGGGAATTCCTCATTTGGTAATCGAAAGTGACTCCTTGCTCATGGTGAATGAAGTGCAAAGCGAAAACACATCAAGATCTCTCCATGGTAATCCGGTGCAGCAAATCAAACAGCTTATGTTGAGATTTTCCTTTTGTTCTATTCAACACAGTAGCCGTTTAGGCAATTGTGCAGCCCATGGGTTGGCTAAATTTGCATGGAATATTGATGACTTGATAACTTGGTGGGGTTCCATCCCTGATTGTATTGCCCAAGTTGTTTGGTCAGATTTTATGTTGTAATCGTTTTAAAAGTAATGAGACTATTAGTTACAACAAAATATATGAGTAGTAAATATATGAGTAACATGATAAAAGAAAATTTGGCATAAGAAGAAGTGAAAATGGAATTGTAGATATGATTGTTGTATATAAGAAATGTTGACAAAAGAAGATAGTTGAATGGAAAATGTAGATATTCGGTTGGTAAGTTAAGGCATATATATATATATATATACATACATACATACATACATACATACATACATACATACATATATCTACATAGATATATATATATATATATATATATGTGAAATTTTAGATGAGTGTAATCAACGAAGTTTGGATACTATTGACCATTGAAAATCGAAGAACTATAATATAATTAGAATGAACGAAATAACTGTTATATTATTAAATATAAAATCATCGAAAAAGTGCACGTTATAAATTATGAAATATAACACAACATATATTTTATTTTACTAAAAATTAAAATATGGCCAGTAGAACTACAAAATATGATAATAATAAATTAGACAAAACTAATTTAAAATTTAAAATTAATAATATTTCATTGGTATGCAGAGTCAAGATTGATAATCTAATGTGGGCATTTGGTTTTAAGTGGAGTAGGCAAAAGACCAAATATTGTGACAGTATGCAAATTTTAACTAATGGGATGGGCAAGCCGATGCTAATGATCTAACATGTTGTTTTATTTATGAGAAATGCTAGTATGCTACCTGAGTTTGCCCCTCACTTTGAACGCTCATCTATTTATTTATTTACTTAATGATTAAGAAAGTGACTTTTAATGTATTGGTGTATTTTTTAAAAATATTTAAATATGTTAAAAATATAAAAATAAAAAGAATGAAAAAATAAAAAGATAAATTTGTGCAAGGCGACACGCCAAGTGGTCATTGCTGGGTGGTAGCTTGGCACTACTCTTTATTTCTAGAAGGAAAGATCAAGCAATAATTTGACGTCTTTAACAAACGATCCAACTAAACCATTCTAAATGTATGCATAGGCAAAAAGATATTCAACGTTAATCTTGATAGACATACAATAGTCACCAAATCTGTAAAAGATGTGTTTCACACCACTAACGACATGGATGACCTGCAATGAACAAAGGGGCGGCACTGGTTGTCTGGTAGAATCTCCGATGCTTAAGTCAGTGGCAGAATGTCAGAATAAATGTATGTAAAGAATAAATGAATCAAACTCTGTGTTTGTTACCTCCTGTAGGTTATTTAATGAGGAATGTGGTGTGATGGCCATTAACTTTGGTCAACGATCATGTGTGCTTATCTCCCGTGATCATTTATTAATCGGAAAAAATATCTCCCTTTTAGTAGAAGTTATCTCACTTAAGATATTCATGTCTAGTTGCGGGCCCTATCCCCAGTTCTTCAGGGATGTCTTACCTCGTATTACAAGCCTTTTGTCTGCGGGACTCCTAGCTTTAAGCTTTCGATAAGCCTTCTGGAACTTATGGATGGGCTTGGCCTTTAGAGATGGGCTCGAAGCCCAGGGGCCTAAATGTTCCCTCTAGTTATCCCACTAATTTCCTTTGAGCTGGTTCATGGGAAATTAATTATTCAAAAACATTTATTACATACATTGCTAGTCTGTAAGCATTTATTCGTTCTTTTTCTTCTTTTGGCTGTAGTTTATGCTAGATGATGTGCACCAGCCTTTGCCCTTTCTCTTTTAGGAAAGACGTGGCTTGCATTAGCCGTAACTGTTCCCGCTAATTTAATGATTTTAAAAAAGTAGTATAATTGCCGACGCAACCAACCCTTCGGATTCCCAAGAACCTTCATGATTTCCTTTCTCGTATGCACTTCACCTGCCATTTACTTCCCATAACCTCTTTCTGTACTTTCCTTTGCTCTTTCGTCTTCCTCCTACCTCTCTGTATTTTCCTCTTCCTCCCCCTCACTTCTTCGTTCTTTCTTCATCTTCAGATTTCCTCTTACTCTCCTCTATTTTCCTCTAGAAAGAGGGTGTATTGACGAGGAGGGCTACGACGGGGACGTAGCCATAACAGTTTGTGCCCTAACCCAAGGGCTCCATCTCCCTTTGATCCACCCAGTGCACGATGTCCTGCATTTTTTGAAGCTTGCTTCTGCCCATCTCCACAGTAAAGCCTAATGCATGCTAATGTGCGCTTGGATTGTCTTCTGCTGCATTTTGGAGCCCCTTGGGGAGAGGTACCCCAACCTTACGGCGAAGGAATTCCTTTCTTTTTATAGGGTGGTGCTGCTGCTAGGGAACATTTGCACCTTTTGTGTGCACGCGGGCAATGCCTGGCAGTCTTACCTCGTGTTATGAGCCTTTTGTCTGCAGGACTCCTAGCTTCAAGCTTTCGATAAGCCTTCTGGAACTTATGGATGGGCTTGGCCTTTAGAGATGGGCTCAAAGCCCAGGGGCCTAAATGTCTTCTCCAAAATCCTTAAGATATAAATCACTTGCATCATCAAAA
Source organism: Cyclocarya paliurus (assembly GCA_029856935.1). NCBI lineage: Eukaryota > Viridiplantae > Streptophyta > Magnoliopsida > Fagales > Juglandaceae > Cyclocarya > Cyclocarya paliurus. The sequence continues at coordinate 21,577,554 of CM056946.1, read as the reverse complement.
TGCATCTTATAATATAATAATCAAGAATGTGCACATTTTCAAATTACAAACGAATGTTAAAAATAAGCAACATTCTTAATAGAAATGAGTGTACATATGACCACCTTGTTAACATATATATTAAAAGAGATATTTGTTTTTGTCTCAAAGAGATTTTATAATAATAAACTTACAAATTCACGTATCTTTAGAAATTGACGGCCACAATAAATAAATAATCACTTAGTAAAATAATTTTCCTTCCAAATGCCAGTTCGTCTTCAGGACTATCTAGTCATAGATTTAAATGCGTAACTTTTCAATGACTCAATGTATCATTATTCATGTTTGTCTAACGATGACATTATTTTCATGGGCGTATGACATGACCTAGATGATAAAGAAAATAGTCTTCCAAATATAAGTTTTTGGCTCGCTCTTTCGATGTAAGGTAGGTCTCGTTTGTTTCTCACAACTCTATTCAATTTATCTTATCTAATTATTACAATTTTCTCAAATTTTTATATAAAATAAAATAAACAATTCAACTTTTTCAAATTCTAAAATAAAAATAATATTAAAAAAATATATTCTAACAATATTTTATTCAATTTTTAACTTTAATCTCAACCCATCTCATCTCATCTGCGAAAATAACTAACTAAAATTTGGACAATTAATGATATGGTGGGATATATTTTGCTTCGGAAAAATAATTGGCGGTATAGGTTTATCGAAAAAACCAAATTAAGACCTTTTTCGATATGCAATTAGTCTCATCTCAACATATTTTATTTTATTTTATCTCAACATTTTTTTTATACATTTTGGGGAGGGGGATTTCGCATCTTAAAATAAAAATTATATTTTAATAATATTTTTATTCAATTCTTCTCTTTTCTTTTTCTAAATTCAAATAAAAATCTTAACTCAAACTATTTCACTACTAGTCATAAACTATCTCATTATTATTTATATATTTATTATATTGTCTCATCTCACTATCCAAACGTGATTTCACTCGATGAACCCAATCTCATAAAATTTCAAAAATAAATTATTTTGTTGTGGTATGATTAGAATCTTAGAATAACAATATTATTTGTTATTCTTTCATTATTTGATATTACATGAATAACACATTATCCATATGAAAATTCAAGAACAAGTTTCATTCGTCCCCTTAAATTTCACTTTAGTTTCATAGCATCTACCCTTCCTACATTAAGGGAATGTTTGGAAAATAAGATGAGATAAAAATTTTGTGAATAATAATAAAATGGTTTGTGAATAGTAATGAGATAATTTAAGTTAGGTATTTATTAGGTTTTGGGAAAGAAGAGAGAAAAAATTGAATAAAAATATTATAAAGTTAAAATATTGTTAGAATATTTTTTTAATATAATTTTCATTTTAGAATTTGAAAAAGTTGAGTTATTTTTTATTTGAAAGTTTGAGAAAATTTTAATGATTAGTTTGAAAATATTGTAATGATTAGTTTGAAATTATTTATATTTAAATGATATTTAGAAATGAAATGAGATAATATGAGATGAGATGGAAATTGTTTCTAAACATTCCTAAAGGGTCTGTTTGATAACACAATTATTCTATAGTATTCTTAAATATTTTCTTCTCAAACATTACTCAAACACAAAACACTTTCAATTTCATATCTTTAACTTTTTTATCTAATTTTTATCTAATTATTACAATTTTTTTAAACTTCCAATGAAATATAAAAAATAATATTAGTTTTTAAATTTTAAAATAAAAATAAGATTAAAAATTATATTTAAAATATTTTATGATTTTATGATTTTTATTCAATTACTTTTCTTATTTTTCAAATCCTAATAAAATATGTTAACTCAAAGGATTTTATTATTATTTAAAAAATATATTGTGAAAATTATATCTAAACGGCCAACGTTTGGCCGGAGCTCATAAAATTCTTAAACCCTTAAACCCCCAACGCCTTCAGAAATACCGCATTTATCGTTACGGTTCGATTTCATCTGTCTGCTCTCAACCTAACGCATGAAGCTGTTTCGCTCAAATCCACGGCACTGCTATGCCATTTCGAGGGTTTTAGGTGCTTTCTTCTATCATACCGAAACCATACCCAGGTCTGCGCCCCAAATCGACTCTCTCTCCCTTCGCATTTCGCGGGCCGGTGATCCTAGGGTTCCGATCGTCCGAGTGATCGATCAGTGTCTCGAAGAAGGACGAGACGTCCAGAATTCCGAGCTTCATAGATTGGTCAGGCAGCTTCGCAAATATCGTCGCTTCAAACACGCTTTACAGGTATCAATTCCCGTCAAACTTGTATGCATTTGGGAGTGCCCGTGTGTTATGTACTTTTGATATGGGTGTACACTTGCGTTAAAAATTTTTAGGCTGCGAAGGTTCTAATGATTGTCTGATAGATGACGAATGAACCCATCTGAATTGTATGGTTTATTTGTGGTAGAAGTAAATTTGAACCTAAAAGCGTGCATAAATTTATTGGATGTTTATACGCTGCACTCAATGTGTCCAAGCCTGCTCCAAGAACAGAAGACCGTTTTGGTTCTAAGAGATTTGATTCCGCCTGGCAGCTATCCCAATCATGATTTTCCTATCCCCTGGGGAAAAGGCCCTTCCCTTTTTTCCCAGTTGTGGGCGAGGTTATTTGAACTCCCCCCCAAATCCGAGGTATAGTGCGGCGGCCGTTCAAAGGAATAATGCAATATATAGCAAACCCTAATCAGTGGGTCGGGTCAGTTCAAGAGCCCAAATGGGTCAAAAATTTGAAAATCCACCAAAAACGAAAACTGCAAAGGATTCTTTTCGGGTCAGGTTATCACCGCGCGCCACAAACAGAACCACACAAAGAAGCCAACAGAATTTTCATCAAGATAAGAATGCATGGGTAGGCCCAAAAACATGCCTCAATTATTACTCAATCCAAGTGTAGCTGTCTCCCCACACCCCAATTACATCCTCAGTTCTCGCTACTTGTGAGAACTCTCACAGAATGTTTCGATTATGAAAACTGATTAATAATGACAAATAAGGAGAACAAAATGGCTTAATAGTTTTTTAAGGAGCCTAAAATGCAACCATAGTCCAGACTTCTACCAAAAATGAAAATGAATAAATCACAGTTTCACTCAAGTGCATGTCGACCGAACTTTCAAAATAGATCACGGGGATTTTTATTGCAATTGCATGAGCAAAGCTCTAGCAATGGTCAAGCCAGCTTTCCTGTTTGAGCTCATGTCATAAATTTGCTCAAGCTAGACTCGAATGAAGTCATACGAAGTGTCTGGATCAATAAAACTCAGTAAGTTGCAAGACTTTCTCTGTCCAGACTTCTCCATGAAAGTGTCGGCAATTTGGTCTACATCATCTCTACAACATCTGGAAAGAGAAACGCTTAATCTTGGAAACTTGTACCTTGGGAACGCTCAGTCTTGCTACTGTTCTGCCACACTTTTCAGCTTGGTTTGTCCATTTAGCTGATATTTAGTTGAACGTCTAGTTGATATCCTTGTTCTTATAGATTCTGTTAGTTGCACTTAGATTTTGTTCCATGTATATGCAGCTTACTTGTAGGTGTACGCATAGCTGTGGCAGTTCTAGTCATGTGACATTTCTTTCCGTTTTCAGATTTTATAGCATTCGCGGCCCATTGATATTGAACATGGGTATTCTTTAGCTAATAATAATAATAATAATAATAATAAGGAATAATAATTATAATAAAAACTGAACAGGAAGTCACCTGTTTTTCCTTCTTTATGTTTCCTATGTACTTGGGTTGTGCCATTTGCGCCTTCAATAAAATTTTGCCTACTTAGAAAAGAAAAATAGAGTCACATGGAAAAACTTGGATATATACTCTCAAGTCTTATCATGACCTTGACCCCAAGTTTTCATTGTCTAAGCCCAAACCAAAAAATATACACAATCAAGTTGCCGTTTCTATTGACTAATTTCTACCAATGTCTTAATGAATGCATGCATGATAACTCTTGTTCCTACTCCAATTATTGTCTCTCATATTTTTGCTACTTGAAACTTAAGGTTGGGAAAATTACCTCTCAATTAGATAATTCTAGCATTGGTTTTGATGGTTGGAACTTGGTTTCCCTTATGGTTCAAACATTGGGCACCATTGTGGTTGTGATTACAAGGACGTTGTTTTGTGAAATTGTATTGGAGAGTATTTCACTTAAATCATCCTCGTTTGGCTCAGTGGTAATGTGACCATAATCTTCATATTAATGCTCCTGGATCTTGTTTTGTATCGGATATCTGAATGGTTGAGTGAGCATAGGAAGCATGACCCATTCCTTGGACACATTGCGGTTCGGCTAGGTTTGATATCAAAAGTTCATGGCCTAGAAGAAGCAGAGAAGTATTTTGATAGCATCCCTGACACTTCAAGAATCACCATCCACTTATATGATGTTCTGTTAAACTGCTATGCAGAACATAAATCTTTAGATAAAGCAGAGGCCACCATGCAGAAGATGAGGGAGCTAGGTTTTCTGAAAACATCTGTGTCTTATAACGTTATGTTAAAACTTTATTCTCGGATGGGTAAAACTGAGAAACTAGACAGTGTAATGCAAGAGATGGAAAAGAGGGGCATTGATTGGAATATGTCCACATTCAGCATTGGGTTGAATGCTTATGCAGCCACCTCTGACATTGAGGGAATAGAGAAGCTTTTAATGAAGATGGAAGCTGATCCTGAAATCACCATCGACTGGAATGCTTATGCTGTTGCAGCAAATGGATACTTGAAAGCTGGCTTACTTGAAAAGACGATAGAAATGCTGAAGAAAGCAGAGCAACTCGTTACCGGTAAAACAAGGAAGTATGCTTATGAAACAATGCTCACTTTATACACGGCTATTCAAAATAAAGCGGAGGTGTATCGTATTTGGACTTTGTATGGAGGGATGGGGAAAGTCTGGAACTCGGGCTATCTTTGTATGATAAGCTCGTTAGTAAAGCTGGATGACTTGGATGGTGCTGCGAAGATTTTGGAGGAGTGGGTATCTGTAACTACTTTCCTTGACTTTCAAATTCCACGTGTGCTGATCACTGCTTATTGCGAGAAGGGTCTTGTGGAAAAGGCTGAAGCATACATAGACAGGTTTAAAGAGAGTGGGATGGAGGTAGACCCAATCACATTGGATCGCCTGGCAAGTGGATATCGTGCATAGGGGTGTTCATCCGGGTTCCAATCCGGGAACCCGGGTACACCTGGACCGGAACCCGGGTTTCAAACCCGAGCCAGAACCCGGACCGGATTGACCCGGGTCAAACCCGGGCCGGAACCCGGATAGATCCGGATTTTTTAAAACCCGGAAATCCGGGTTCTGGGTTATACCTGGGTTTTTTTTTTTTTTAATTAGACTTCAAAGATTTTGTCTCCATTTAAAATTTCAAATCATATTCTCAATAGAAAACCAATATAAATCTCTTTTTAGTCTTTTTAGTTTTTAATACAACATAAATAATTAATTAACTTTTTAACTAAATGCATGTAAAAAAAATCAATATTCATCATGTAAAATGCATGCGACATACACGATGCAATCAACTACATATTACATTGTTTGAACTAATTTACTAAAAATATTACAAAACACATACATTACTTTAATCAAACTCTAATACACAATAAATTGTTTGCAAAAAATCAAAAACTTTTCCATCAATTAGCTCTTCTTCCAACAGTCAAAGAATAGTGGTTTTGACAAGATCTCTTGGCTGAATCGAGATGTTACACATGCTTCCCAAGCAAAGCTGTCCCTCACATGGCTAGGCTGTTAACTGTATAAATCTGCAACAAAATTTAGAACTGAAACTGATCACAGATAGAAATGAAAACATATATGTAAGACTACTGGCAGGCACAATGAAGACTCTAGGAGTAACTTATCCAATATTCTAAATTAACTTGGGCACCAAGCTGACACCACAAGCTGTCCAGTGGGCATGACAACAAGCCAACTTATCCAATCCACTCACTATTATGTATAACTAAAAGTCCAAACATCTATAAAATCAAACAATAGCAATATATAAAATTCAATCATATAAATTTAATCAAATACGATAAATCTAGCTCATGGGCCATGGTTGAAGGTCAGCAATATATATCCTCACACCTACTGTCTTAGTTTGTTCTAGTATCCTAATTCATAAACTCAATGAATCCAGATAGCGAGAAAATAAACAATACGCATGCTGCAGAACCAAGTTGGGGGGCTTCCATCTCTCCTTTGTGAAGAGATTTGCATCATGGTTCGGTATAGACAGAACAACCTCACCACATTCAAACATGACCAACTTTTGGAGAGCAAATATAAAAATTGAAACCTGCATTCTAAAAAAAATACATGCATGCATGATAATTGTTTGAAACATAGAAAGCAAATAATTACAAGGCAATAACAATTATTTTCAAATTCATGACTAGTCAAGAGAGTAAGACATAATTTTCAAACTATCAGAACTCTATTTGCTCTATTCTTTGGAGAGCTATCCGAATAAGAAACTTGATGAAAAGGAGGTAACCTTAGGCCAGAAGGAATTTCATGATCTTTTGACATATCCTGAACTTAGAATATCGCATTCCTGAAAAATAAACATCCATAGAAATGTTAAACTTAGGAATATAAGAAAGAATGTTTTTCACTTATACACAATTTTTTAAGGATACATAATAAGATGTATGGTGCTAAGGTTGGCATTGGAGCAATCATAAGGGATTGGGAAGGAGCACTTTTTTGGATTCGACTTGAATTTATGGATATAGCCTCTAGATTATGCAAGAAAAAAGCACTTACTTTAGATTTTTTTCAGCATGAATGGGAAGAGAGATTCACATTAGCCTCTGTTGAAGATGAAGATAGATGATCATCTAAAAAAATATTAAAAATTGAGTTAGATATATAATAAACCGAAATAGATAGATATTAAAAAAGTATTTCAAGTTTCAAACTTACCTTCGAGGTCCATCGACTGTACGTATTCTTCCAACTCCCAGATATCAACAGGTTTGGTCCTTAACCAATTTTGAGTGCAAATGAGGGCTTCGACAGTCTCTGGAGACAATGAACTCCTAAAAGGATCCAAGATGCGTCCTCCAATACTAAATGCGGACTCCGAGGCAACAGTGGAAATGGGAGTGGCTAACACATCACGTGCTACCTCAGCAAGGACAGGATAATTGGTGGCATTAACTCTCCACCAATCCAAAATATCAAAACTAGGTATTTTTGTGCACACCCCTCTGACAAATACCTATCAAGTTCTGATCTAAACTCCATAAACCTTTGCTCCTGAAGGTATTTCTCTAACTTGCTATCAAATTTAGTTGAGGTAGCAGTAAAAGTAGAAGTAGTGATTGGCCTCTCTTGAGCCATATTAGAACTCCCCCCACTACCCACACGAAATTTGTTATACTGCTCAATCAAGCGGCTTAACAAGAGTTTAACTTTGGCCTCTATCATATCCGCCAACTCATCCCCTTTGCACTGTTTTAACCAAAACTTCATTCCTATCATTTTATATCGCGGATCAAGCACAAATGCAACATATATCATCAAGTTGAATCTATCTGTGCTACCCCAATACTTTTCATACTTACTTTTCATATTTGTGCCCATGGTCCTAGTGATCAAGTCATGACTATTGCACATATCATTTAATGTATCTTCAATTGTGCAGAGTTCTTGGAAGTATACATTAGCCGTCACATACAAAGAACCAGAAATGCTCAATGTAACATCATAAAATATTTTTAGCAACTCTACAAAAATATGTGCTTTTTTCCAATCATCAACAGTGGGGTTCACAAATTCATTATCCACACACATGTAATAGTGTTCAAAGGCTTGTTTGTGTTTTTCAGCGGTACTCAACATCAAATATGTGGAGTTCCATCTAGTAGGAACATCTAAGCAAATCATACTCCCACTAATATTTTTCTTTACCGCACAAGCCCTGAACTTGGAAAACCTTGACGGTGAAGACTTCATATATCTAACGGCATCTCTAATCCTTGTTACAAACTCATAAACATCTCTCAAACCGTCCATAACAATCAAATTCAATATATGGGCAGCACACTGCATGTGAAGAAACTCACCACCCAATATAGTACAATCACTATCCCTTATTCTCCTCCTCATATAATCAACAGCAACATCATTAGAGGAGGCGTTATCAACTGTGATAGTCAAGATCTTATTAATCTCCCAATCATGCAACCCCAAGTCTAACACCCTCCCAATAGTTTCACCCTTGTGGTTGGGAATTTGGCAAAACTTTATTTTTTTTGTGCAATTTCCAGGTGCAATCAATAAAATGTGCAGTAATGCACATGTAGTTCATATTTTGCACAGATGTCCAGGTATCGGTGGTTAGACAGATTCTTTGACCATCCAACAATTTTTTTAGATGTATCTTCTCTTCATTATACACCTTAATACAATCCCTTTTTAAAGTGATTCGGGATGACAAACTAAATCGAGGCTATAAATCAGCCACGAACTCAATAAACCCTTCATTCTCAATTAGCCTAATAGGTAATTCACACCTAATAAAAAACTTAACAGTTGACACCCTAAGCTTTTCTGCATCATATTTCACTAGACTTTGTGGGCTACACACTCTTCCCTCCGCATCCCTCTTAACACTGGATGATTGACTTTTTCCAACTCCTTTAAATCTAAGAGGGGAAGTTTCACATGCATTTTGGAGGTGGTGTATCATAGATGAAGTGTCATTCTTATAGTGACAACTGTATAACTTAGCGCAATAATTGCACTGAGCTTTTGGGTTATCCTGGTCAATAGGTTGCACTTTAGTGAAGTGCTCCCAAACCACCGATTGGTTACTAGGTGTTTTTTTTGATTTTTTGGATAAAGGTGGGATGGAACGGGTAGGCTGTTGTGTATATGTGGATGAAGGGGTTGGAAGACTCCCATGCTCTTCCACATCCACTGGAATAGACGAGGAGTCACCACCAACCCCTTGGGTTGTACCGATATTACAACTCAAAGAATCTTCTTCCATCTGTTATTGAGTAATAAAAATTACCAAACACAATATAATAAATAATCAAACACTAATAATCAAATATAACAAAATATAACATCTCTGTTTGCAAATTTGTAAAAAGAACCAAAAAGGGATTCCACAAAACAATGAAGAAGTTTGCAAAAGTGATCAAAACAATTTTTGAGAAATAATGAAAATAGTATGAAGTAAATAAAACCAATAGCCGCTATTACAAATCACATTTTAACCAAGAATAGAAAAAATATCTCTCTCTATATATATATGCAGATGTATATATAATAAATAAATATAATATTTTACATATATAGAGGCATGAAAATCTCTACCAACATACTTTCTGCATACCCGTTTTAGTATCTTTATTTCAACCAAAAGCACTGCATACCTTTTAATTATTTTATTATCTATTGTTTGTTTAGATGCTGCACACAAAGCTCCTGAAGTTTTTGAAGAGTTATTCCAAGTCTTCTAGCTAGGCAAATCCAAAAGTATACCAAATCTCTTTATGAGAATCATGTAGACCATCATTGGTGCAAACTATTATATATATATATATATATATATATAATCCTAAGCGACCAAGAACATGATCGAGAAGTGTAATTGATTGCATGCATGCATGGGATATAGTGTCGCTAAGAGAGTAAGAATGATAGCCTACTATATTCTTCTGTTAACCCTTCCACTGATCTAAGAATATGAAAAATGACATGAAGAAGAGAGTCTTCGGCATGTATACACAATATATATATATATATATATATATATATATATATATATATGTATGTATGACACATTATTTTCTTCAACATATTTCATTGGATTATAAATTAATCACGTTCAAAATGACGCAATTGAATCCCTCTCCAACGGCTACACAACAAATGGGCCTTTTATCAAACATGTGTAATGCATAGATAGATTTCTTGCATATAAGCATGTTACAGATGATATATATATATATATATATATATATATATATATATATATTTATATATGCACACCTCATATATAGTCATAGCAAGAAAACAGATCAATATTTATTCTAAACAACCTGAAGAATTAGGAGCTATATATATACTTATATATATACTTTATCAGGCGTAGACATATATATATGTATATATATTAATTTTTTTTTTAAAAATCCTCAGTTCTTATATACTTGTGGAAATATAAAACCCAGTACCCAAAACGAAATAAAACCCTCTAAACAAAACTAACCCAACACAGACCCAAATTTGAGCATAAAAAGTTTGAAAAAAAATACCCAAATCGGAGGAATAAAAATAAGAGAACAAACCTGGAGTCACGGATGACGGCGAACTCGGCGACGACGATGGTGGGGTCACGACGATGATGGGCTTCTTCGATCGGCAGTTCGGTAGTGAGGAGGCTAGGGTTCCTTCGGTAGAATCGGCACACGAGAGAGAGCGAGAGAGAGAGAAGGCAGAAGGGGGCTTTTGATATTACGTTCTAGGAGATGAATTAAACCCAGTATCAAAACGATGCCGTTTTGATACTGGGTTTGGATTTAAAAAAAACCCGGGTACCGGGTTTAAAACCCGGAACCCAGGTTCTAAATCTGGAACCCGGACTGGGTTGATTCGGGTTTTGCAACCCGGGTTCCGGCCCAGATCGGAACCCGGACATATCCGGGCCGGAACCGGAATCCGGTTTCCCGGGTTCCGGACCGGGCCGGGTAAAAACCCGGCCCGGATGAACACCCCTAATCGTGCACATGGCCAGGTGGAGAAGGCAGCGGAGACAATGAAGCAGGCACTGTTGGCAGGTCTACCAGGTTTCAAGCCCAACCGTTTTATTTTGGCTGAACATCTCGAGTACTTGAAAGACAAGGGAGATGTGGAGGCAGAGGAGATTTTGAGGTTACTTAGAGAAAATTGTCATTTCTCAACTACTATTTGTGAAAAGTTACGAAGTTATATTCATGTTGAAAGTCCATCTTGTAGAAAGGCATTTGATCATTTGGAAGAAGATGATCACATGGACGGGGATGATCAGGTTCTGGATGGTGAGAACTTGGGACCACCTGAGGGCGATAGCTGTAGCCACCTTGGGTGGCTGCTATTTTTTTTTAAATTAGTTTTTAAATTTAAAATTCATTTTTTATTTAATTAAATATATTTATTAGTTCAGTACCGAGAGTGCAAACAATTTTTTAAGGTCACACCCTTTGGTGAAAAATCAGTCCGCAGAGGTGATTCCAAAGGATTATACCTTGGAGAGGTTTCTTGACATATAAAGATATATATGTATTTATTATTTTTATAACAATCATTAAATTTTTAAAATTAACTTATCATGTGTCACTCTTGGACTGTTCTACCTGGTTTCTGTTAACAATGATGGATCGAAAATGGATGGAGAGTCATTCTAATAAAGGACGTTGCTAGGCGGCACCGTTAGTGTAAATTGTATTTTTTAAAATATTTTAAATATATATTTTTAAAAAAATGTACAAATTCAAAAAGAGTAATTTTCTCAATCATTAAGTAAAAAAATAAAAATAAAAATAAAAATATACAAACTAAGGGGGCAAACTCATGAGACAAATTAGCATTTTCTTTTAATAAACGTGTAATATAAGATGTTATTGTTTAAAAAATTGCACAAGTACTGCATCAAATCAATTACTATTAAGATGCAATCTATTTTTCCTCTCTATTTAGTTAGTAATCATAAATGGAAGAAATTTTTGAGAGTTAAAACTTTTTTTTTGCAATTTTAATGTAAAAAAATCAATGAGTTTAAGATTGATTAATAAAGTAAATGAAAAAATAAAATCAAATGACGATGTGGTTCTTTCAAATATGAAAATAATGATGCTTCATGAATGATATTCCAAGTAGATAATAAGAAATTAACTACAAAAGGTTGATATTTGATCTGATGCCTCTTTATTTTTCATTTGATCCGAAGTAAAGTTTGTACAGCTAATAACTCATAACAATATTTTAATTGAGGAAAATGGTTTCGTGGTATTTAAGGCATGTTTGTATTGAAAAAAAAAAGAAAAGAAATCTATAAATCTCTAGAAACCAAAAACAGTTTCTTATTATGACGACGATGAGGTAGAAAAAGAATAGAAAAATTGCAATATAAATTTAGTTCTTTAGAGGTCAATATTATTCACTCATAATTTCTTGTATTGTACAAATGATCATCAAGACACATAGTATGTTATAGACATAGGAGGATAAAAAATATGAATGGGTGATATATGAATTAATAAGCTATATTCATGAATTTAGAAATTCAAAGTGTTAATACATGAATGAGCTAAGATTCTAAGATGTGGAATCTAAATGGTAGTCCACCAAGTTGATGTATACATTTAGAATACTTTCTATTGGATGACCATGCACAAAGAACATGTCTCATTAAAACATTGCCAACTTCTCAAATGTTGCAGTTGGGAATGCTTAGTGAATAGATTTGCCAAATTATCACATCATTGTATTTGCTTAACATCAATATTATCGTTCTTCTGGAACTCATATGTATAAAAGACCTTTGGCGAAATATGCTTGGTTCTATCATATTTGATATAGCCACCCCTAATTTTAGTGATCCAAGCAACATTCGAGTGTCATACACATATTTATATTGGCCAATAGAATCTCAACAAATATGATATTTTTTTGTCTTATAGGGGGTCCTAGTTTATAGAATAAGATCTATTCCCTTCTCTCTGCTCTCCCCCACCCCCCACCATGTCCCTTCTTCTTTTCCTCTCCCTTTTTCCCTTTCTCTTCTTTTCCCAGCACCCCTCTCAAAAAGATCCACATACAAAATCATGTTGTTCATTGGTTCCATCACTATTCATTGAGAAGTATTTCATGACAAAATAAGTCTCTGATCCTATGTCCAAGGACAACATTCCTTATGAAGTTGGGCAAATAAAAATCCTCATCAGGAGTTGGGTTCTCATTGGTAGGCTCCATCCTTGAAATTAGATCAAGTAAGATCACCCCAAGCCTATATATATTTGTCTCTTTGCCCTTATCTTTCATTTTGATCAGCTCTAGAGCCTTGTAACCCTCAGCTGCTGAAGCTTCAAGCATTTCTTGGCTAGTAGTAGCATTCAACAGAAGATGAAGGCTAAAGTCAGAGATGTGAGGATGGTAATTGCGATCCAAAAGTATGTTTTTTGACTTGAGGTTTCCATGGATTACGGGCTTCTGAAATCCTGTATGGAGACGTTCCAATCCCTTGGATATACCAATTGAGATGCTATAAATAATGGCCCATGTTTGAGATTCACCATTTCCATCTGTCAATACGAAACAGAGGTGGGTCTATTCAAAATGTTTGAATTTCAAATTAAAATATACATCACAGAGAAATTAACTCAAAAAATGATTGAGACTATTTATGCCAAGAAAATACATTGTCCAACAAAGAAGAAAGGGAAAAAAAATCTCATATTTGTTTGAAGGGCCAACAATTGGAGGAGAGGGAGGGAGAAATGGGGTTTTTGAAGGGAAAGATGTGATAATACCATGAACCGACGAGGGGAGCAGGTCGACGGGGTGGGGAGGAGAAGATAGTGCTTTATTTTACACACACACACACACGTAGAGAGAGAGAGAGAGAGAGAAAGAGAGAGAGAGAGAGAGAGAGGGCAAGCGTTGGGCACACATAAATGAGAATACAAAAAATGTGAACAGGTGCATGGAGGCCTATTCTCTACTTTGTTGAAACCCATACATGGCAGCACCTCATTCGCCAATGTAAAAATGGGTATGACACCCGACTAGCCCCAAGCATCTCCCTTTATATAATGTTGTTGGACTATCTTTGATTGTGGATAAACCACACTTTTCTCGAATGCGTTGAATTGTTGATCTTTACCAAATGTACTTCCAACTTGCTTTATGATTATCAATAATCTCTGAGTGGTTGGAAGAAGTTGCAACTAATGTTTGCTTCATAGATTTATATGAAATAACAGTACCACCACATGAGTCTGTAAATGAGGATTCGATCATTTTGGATAGAATAATCCCATGTTGGTTGTTGCACGAATGTAGCTTAGAGTCAATTCCAATCCCTTCGAGTTGGTGCAGAACTGTATCTTATTAGTAAGTTAACTAAAAATGAAATATCTAGTCTTGTGCACTTTCCAATGTACATGAAAACACTAATTGCACTTAGATATGATACTCAGGATCAAGAATTTCGTTGTCATCATTTTGAGGGCAAAAAGGTTATTTTTCACACTAAGTGATTGGACAACCATTGGATACTCGATGGATAAGCTTTGTCTTGCTTCAAAACTTTTTTTGTATATGTTGACTAATGGACAAGAAATCTATTTGAAAACTGTTAAATTTGTAGACCAAGACAAAATTTTATTTTTCTAATATCGTTCATTTCAAACTCATATTTTAAATAAGTTACGGTTTTTATGGGCTCTTATGGAGTCTAAGAGTTAAGTATAGGAAAGTCGAAAGAAAAATAAATTAAAATGACGACGTGGCTCGATAAAACATAATGATGCTTTGTGAAGGATATGCACAATAGATACGACGAAATTCGTTACAAAAGATTCATATTTGACCTGATGCCTCTTTATTTTTTCATTTCATCTGAAGTAAAGTTTGTATGGCTAATAACCCATAACAATATTTTAATTGAGGAAAATGGTTTTCTTGGTATTTAAATAAATCTCTAAATCTCTAGAAGACTAGAAACCAAAAACTTCTTCTCTAGGCTATTTTCTTTTTATAGTTTTCTTGTCTAAATTTATTAAGGCAATATTTATTATCAAAACTTAAATGTTTTGAATGTTTTGAATATCTAAATTTTGGTGTGTAATTTATAACTTACATATACCTAATAATAATGGTCCAAGCTTTTAAAATACTCAAGTTCTAGTTCCATAATGAATATTTAATTCCTTTTTGGGTAAAGATGTTTCAATTACTAATTTTAGTCCACATAAGTATATTAATTTTTCCTAAACAATAAATTGACTCAAGCACGAACTAGGCCAAACTCAAGCTTAGTTAAATATCAATCAAGTCAAATTCCAACAAAAGACTTTGAACTCAAATCAAGCTCAAGTTAAACTGAAATCACTATAAATGTTAATCAAGCTAAGCTTGAACATGCATTACTCGATTCAACTCGACTCAATTACAGTGTTAATCATCTTAGGGCACTCATGCCGATGAAGTTGATTAAGTTGTGAATCTAATTTGAGTTTATCTAACATAGTTACTAGTGATGATGTTCGAGGATGTATGTTGCTTTTTTTGTTTAGGTGAACCATGTTTAAATATCCCAACACAAGCTTAAAAGAAAAGGTAGGGAACAAAAACAAAGTTGTCATAAAAAGTACAAAAAATGTGTCTTGGACGCAATTTCTATTTTTCCAATTCTGGCTGAATTCCGACAAGGCTCCGACTCCAATAGTCGGAGTCGGAGCCCACATGGGCTCCAAACTCCGAAATTTATTTATTAAAAAAAAAGCATCAAAACGATGTCGTTCAACTTTCAAATGAACAATGTTGTTTTACTCAAGCAAGTCCAAAATGCAGGGGGAAACTAAACGAAGTCGTTCCGGCAACATCATTTCGTGGAGAAGGGGGTCCTGCATTCCCTTCTTCTCCCCTCACTTTCACACAACAGTTCCCCAATTCTCTTTGTCTTCACACTGTGCTTCACCTGCCCTAATTCTCTACCATCTGCCATCACCTTGGGCCGCTGCGAGCCACCTTCTGGAGTTCACCATAAATTGTAAGCCACTCAACCACTCATTTTTTTTGTAGACTTTTAGGGTTCCAAAATCATTGTATTTAAACATTGTGGTTTCAAATTATTGAAATGTGTTTGCTTTGTTGTTCATCTCAATGATTTTTTCTTTGCATTTAAATGATTTTAATTTTAAGGGTATTAAATTTAGGAATTAAGGGATTTAGGTTTTGAAAAAATCAGGTGTTTTTATTCCAAGTGACATTCACTGAAGTGTCGCTCAAGCGAACGTCACACAGATTGTTAGATCGAGCCTTCGCTCGAGTGTGGCTCAAGCCATCACACAGATTGTTCTCTCGAGTATGGCTCGGGTAGAAATTCAATTTTTTTCTTTTATTTATTTTTAAAATCACAAACACGAATAGACACATTTTTTTTTCCTTTTCAATGTGTTTCCAATTTGTAGATAATTTTCATAACATGTTAAATGGTGGTTGTTTGTTAATTGTTTCAAATTATTTGTTCAAATTATGGATACTACACCATTTGCCGTGATTCTCCACAGGAGGATGACGCATAGCCGTTGGCGTCACTGATAGGTACTTCGGGTCTTAGACACCCATCTAGAGTAGCTACCTCATGTGCAAGTAGCCGAGTCCCAATAGATCTAGAAGATGTTGATATGCTTAATGAGGAGGAGAAAATGATGAATGTTGAGGTTGATTTACCAGCACGACCTAGTAAAAAAATATCGTGGACTTGTGAACCTTTCACCGAAATTCCTGGTGATCGTGAGAACCCGCAAGCTCTATGCCACTATTGTGGACAACTATGCAGTTTTCATTCGAAGAAGCAAGGCACGCCAGTATTAATAGCACATCTTACGGGCTACCAACTGTATAAGCTACACAAAGGGCTGGTGGCAACTGATCAGACGTAGCTGAGTTATGAGACTTCTATGACTACTGATGAGATGCAGATTAAGAAGTTATCAATCCCTCAGTACAATGAGAAGATGTTGAGGGATGTTCTTGCAAAGATAATCATCGCTGATGAGATGCCTTTTACCATGGTTGACACGGCAGGCTTCTGCAAATTAAATTTGTGTATACTTTAGAGCCACAATTTTTCATGCCTTCACAGTCTACTATGATGCAGGATTGTTTAAAGAGGCATGCCAAGAAGAAGGCAGCGATGAAGGAAATGTTTGTCGCCACTAGCCAGACAGTGTCATTTGCAATTGATACATGTACCTCCATACAGAATGTGGGCTATATATGTATCATAACCCACTTTATTGACAGTGAGTGGATGATGCTGAAACGGATTATCAGCTTCAAAGAAATTGTTGATTACAATGGGTCATCCATTGATAAGGAAATGGATGATTGCATAAAGAATTGGGGGATTATAAAAGTGCTTTGTATCACTGTTAACAATGCCACTGCGAATGATTGGAGGATCATTCGTGAGAACAAGTTTATCCATATTCGATGTTTTGCCCATATCATCAACCTCATAATCTCTTAGGGGTTTGATGAGGTTGATGATTCCATTAAGTTCGGAACTTTGTGAGATATGTGAGGGCTTCCCCCCAACGGCTCCGCCAGTTTAAGGCAATAGCTGAACAACTTGAGATCCTATTTTTCAGTATGTTGCAACTGGATGGTTCAACTCGATGGAACTCTACATACATGATGTTGAATGTAACGCAGAATTACCAAACAACGTTCGAGCAAATGGAGGTCGAGGATAGGAGCATGAGGTATACTTTACTGGAGTCAGTTGGGGGAGAAAGGAGCTCGGTGCGTAGGACACAGTTGATTAGGACAATATCATGTTTTTTGTTCAATTTTTGAAATTATTTTATGACATACCTATGTGGATATCTAGGAAAGAATATCCTATGACAAACATGTACTTCGAGAAGCTCACGGGGCTTTATGATCATTTGCAACAGAGTTGTGCTGACAATTTGGGTTTGTTGAATGCAATGGCTATGAGAATGAAATACAAATATAATAAATATCAGGAGGATATGTAGAAGATAAAGAGATTATTATTTGTGGTTGTGATCCTTGACCCTCGATATAAGTTGGCGATTTAGAAGATTGGATTAGGGGCGTCCTCGATGATGAGGAAGCTGATCAGTTTATTAGATTGCTTAAATATGATATTGATAATTTGTATAACCATTACAATAACAATGGTCAGTCTTCAATCGAATGTGGTAGCTCCTTCGCCTGACTGGTTTGGCATCTTCCTGGTATAACACACATGCACAAAGTTTAAATTTATTGTGGTTACGATAGTATCATCAAAACCGTGCATCGATGAATATTATGTAGTGTAAGTCTGAGGTTGCGCATTACTTTATAGAAGATGTCGAGATACCTAGTGATACATTCCAGATATTAACTTGGTTGAAGATGAATTTTGACAAGTTTTCAATACTTTCTCGAAAGCTAGGGATGTACATTCCTATCACTACGGTTGCCTCTGAGTCAGCGTTTAGTACCGAAAGTCGTGTCTTGAATGCTTATCGGAGTTCATTGTCTCTGACCACCTTTGAGACCCTCGTTTGCACACAGAACTGGTTAAATTCAATGTCCATTGGAGTAGATACCGTTGATGCCGATATCTATAGGCTTTAATCAGGTAATTTTATGATTTTAAATGATCTTTTTACATAATTTTAATATTTAATTTACAATTTATATGATTTTGTAGACCTAACTGTGAACCTAGACTAACTGTGGATGATTGAGATGGACGCATCGTGTGACCCCTTTATTAGTGAGAAACTCAATTTTGGAAATTACCATCATTCAAAACTCGTCAGAGTTAAAGGTGGAGGTGAGTTCATAATGTGTCCTATTTTATGTCATATATAACTTGGTTGATGGTTTATAAGTCTATAGTTAAATGACTAAAGAAAATATAGTGCATCTAATCTAAAACTTCGTGCAAGAAAATTAGAAATCACTATCGAGTCATCGACTCAGATGCATGGACTGTTAAGACTAATGTGGGGGATTGTTGCTATTTCATATTTGAATAAAATCTATGATATTATCAATATTTTGGTGCTGTAAATTTAGATTTATTGCGATTTGTAGTTTTAAATTTAAATTTATCGTTTCCGATTTTTAGTTTGATTTAGTTAGTGTATTTAAATTTTAGCTTTTTAACTTATTTTTTTTTAAAGTATTTTTGAGTTTTTACATTACTTTATTTTTTTAAAAATATTTTTAAACTGGGGTAGGCCAATCTGAATTTCATATTGGGCCTTGGATATTGGACTGTTGGCCCAGGTCCAATCTAAGTAGGGTAACTGAGGCCCAGTTGCTGTGAAGCCCACTTCTACTCCAATTTGAGCTCTGAACTCCGATTTGAGTCGAACTTTGACTCCAATCAGAGTTAAGTCGGAGCAGCTTTTGGCCACCGACCCTGGTCGGATTCGGAGGTTGGAGGTGGGCATTCCGACTTCGTCGTAGTTGGAGCCCACCCCTAAAGGGGACAAAGAAGGGGACAGTCTGATCAAGTGGAATTCGGTGAATGTGAACATTCACATAGAGAATCAGTTGGGATGGAGGAATTTCAACATAGTGACATTTCACAAGATGCATATTATTAAATCTCAACTACCACGAGTCATGAACTTGTGCAAAAATACACACACCCAGTTAAGATTCAAGGACTTGGTTCCATTTTGACACACCAAAGAGATATATATTATGAAGCTAAAAGAAGACTCAATTACATATAATTGTAGCTCTGTAAGTGCAATGTTATCCCTAACATGATTGAGTACATCTAGCCAATTAAGCATATCGAGCATTCTGTATGCTTGTAATTTTTTATATGTATACTGGAGAGGCCAAAATCTCGAGTCAAACTCAAGGCCCACCCTTAAAGGCCCACAGGCCCAAGAGAGTGAACCCATGATAAGCCTCGAACATCGTATGGGCCACCCACTCTGAATCCATACATTATTCGCGAGTAAGGGACTCAACGGATCCCCGTATCGGTGGAGTAAATTCAAACACATCTGACTTAGACATTTGAGGTGTTCCAATACCCTTTGAGCCTTTCTCTAATCTGGTGTTGTAGGTTTGTATAAGGAATGCGCAGGAGTGTGAAACATGTTTGTAATAGTTGGAGCCATCTGTGGGATATTTCATATCTCAACGTTCTTTTTGTATGCTTGCAACCACGTGCTCCCAAGCAATCAGAGACCAAGAAGCCACTTCCGTGAACATGAAGGGCAAACTGAAAAGAGTGACAGCAGAGTTGGAAGCACTCCAACGTGAGAATGAGGCCCTGAAGCTGAGGAACGTCATGTCAGGGGAAGAAGATGTGCCGAGTCAAGCTGATAAGGCAGAGGCGAAGGCAAAATCACAAAGCACAGGCAAAGCCCTTAACAACGAGGATGAGAAGAAGAAGAAGCATTACGATCTACAGAGCCTCATGGATAAATATGAGGAAATGGCTTGGAAGATAGGTGCCTCTTCATCAGTGGATCAACTGCTTACTAGCACGGACTTACCATACAAAGAAAATAATGGCAGTACCCCTCTTGCAAAAATTCAAAGTCCCATTGGTTAAAATGTATGACGGGTCCAAGGACCCTGTTGAATACTTAGAAACATTCATAACTCATATGACGCTCTAAGGATTTCCCAACAAAATTGAGTGTCGAGCATTTCCTCTGACACTAAAGGGAGTCGCGCACAAGTGGTTTGGAGCACTGCATCTAGGATCTATAGACACTTTCGAGGAGTTGGAGGAAATTCTTGACCCAATTCATGGCAAGTAAAAGAATGAGAATACCATTTGTGTACCTGCTCATTGTGAAACAATGGGAGGATGATAGCTTGAGGGCTTGCCTCACCTGTTTTAACAAAAAATGGATGATAACTTATAATCAAGATGAAAAGATCACATTGGCAGCCTTATTAGGAGGAATCTGGCCCAGAAATCCCTTTATGGCCAAGTTGGCGAGAAAAAATTCCACCACTCTACGAGAATTCATGGACAAGGCCAACGATTTAGTCAATGCAAAAGGCACATTGTGGGTACCAACCGCATTGAGAAAATCAAAGATGGGGGCAGCCAGAAGATCGATCTAGGAAAAGGGGTCAAGGGAAAGACTGAGAAAAGGACTCAAGGATAAAGAAAAACCACATGAGAGTCGTCAAGAATTAGGTCCTACAATGAGGATGACGAGCTCCAGGACTCAATATTCTAACATGAATGTCCAGGAGAAGGCTAGGGAACCTCTCCAAGATGGCAACTGCGTACCGCTATACCAAAATTTCTGCGCCTATCATAGTGTAGGGGGACATCAAGTGAAGGATTGCCACACCCTAAAAAGAAGAATTGATGAAATGCAAGGTAGGGGCGAGCTCGGGCGCTTAGTCGCTTGAAATACCACCCCCATGAGACCAAATGAAAAAAACGAGAGGATCAGGAACAAAGACCCCGAGAAGTAGAAAAACCCCTAAAGATCACCACAACCGAGTTCCTAGATGAATTGTGGATTGGACTAACCCTCCCCTTAGACAAATCGGCACAATCACTGGAGGATTTGCCAGGGGCAGCCCCACCTCCTCTAGGTGAAAGGCTTATGCTTACCAAGCCAAGTACGTGAAAATTTTCAACATCAGGAGACTAGCAAAGCAATCGAAGTCACAACCAACGATGACAATATCCTTCAGAAATGACGAATGCAAGGGGTAGTCTACCAGCACGATGACGCGTTGGTAGTAACAATGTTGGTGGCTAATTACACCACATGAAGGATACTTATCGACAATGGTAGTTTAGCTGACGTCCATTTTTGGTACTTATTCATGAAGATGGGGATAAGCCAAAGCAAATTATGCTCAGCGTCCACCCCATTGAAAGGGTTTTTAGGAGAGCCAGTGCAACCTACAAGCTCAATCACCCACTGGTGTTAGCCAAGTCTGATCCTTACACAACCACCATGATGACAGATTTTTTAATGGTTAGAACCCGATCATCATACAGCGCCATCATTGGGCAACCAACATTGAATGTTCTCAGGTCGGTTACCTCTACGTACAACCTTCAAGTGAAATTTTCAACAGAAGCAAGGATAGGGAAAGTTCACGCTGAGCAACTACTCGCCCAAGATAGAGAGAATAAGGTTAGAATGGTCAAGTCTCCGGCAGTAAATGGCCCTTTTCCACCTCCTCCACCCAAGATAATGGTGCATGAAGTATAAACAAGTGATGAGGAAGCCCTACAGCAGGGCGAGGTCAATGAGCCTCTCGAGCTAGTCAGCGTGGAATCGACTCACCCTGAAGCCACAATAAGGATCAAAACTAGAATGAAAGGCAAAGAAAGGCAACAATTGAGGTAGCTCCTGGCTGAACACCGGGATATCTTCGCCTGGAGCCACGAGGACATGCTAGGAATCGATGACAAATTTGTAAGACAGCGGTTGACCGTCAACCCAGATGTACGGTCAATTAAGCGAAGAAAAGGGAGCTTTAGTACCGAGAAGTAACCAACCATTGCATAAGAGGTTGACCAACTCTTAGCATCTGGATTCATCAGAGAAACCCATTCCCCTGAATGGCTCTAGAACTCAGTACTCGTGAAGAATCCAAATGGGAGGTGGTGAATGTGTGTGGATTTTTCTAATTGCAACAAAGCTTGTCTAAAGGATCGCTTTCCCCTACCTCGAATAGAGGATCTGAGGGAAGCTTTTAGAGTGTTGCGGCAATACAAAATGAAACTCAGCCCAACGAAATGCTCATTCGGACTATAATTGGGGAAGTTCCTAGACTTCATGGTATCAGAACGAGGAATTAAAGCCAATCCAGAAAAAGTACAGGTGATTATTGGGATGCAGCCACAAAGGAACCTAATTTAAGTGTAGGAGCTAACGGGGAAAATAGTGGCCTCAATAGATTCATGTCAAGGTTGACTCACAGATGCCTGTCATTCTTCTGAGTCTTAAGGAAGGTACAAAGCTGGGAGGCCAAGTGCAAAAAAGTGCTTGCACAACTTAAGGAATACTTGGCACATCCTCCACTATTAAGCCAAATCAAGTAGGGAGAGCCCTTGCTCATATATTTGTCGGTCACACTGGATGCTGTATCCACTACCTTAATACATGAGTAGGGAGGCTTACAGAGGCTAGTATACTCTATAAACTAAGCCTTGAGAGGAGCTGAGATGTAGTACCCCAAAGTGGAAATGATGGCATTTGCATTAGTAATAGCCACCCGCCAACTACAACCTTACTTCCAGGCACACCCCATAAAGGTAGTAACAACATAACCCCTGTAGAAGATGCTGTAGTAGCCAAACACTTTGAGTCGACTAGTAAAGTAGTCAATTGAACTAAGGGAGTTCAATATTGACTATATTCCTCGAAAAGGGCAAGGCCTCGCTAATTTTGTGGATGAATTCTCCGATTTCGCTAAAGAAATGTCAGAGCCTCCTGTGGGGAAAGCATGGCAAGTGTGCTTCGATTGCTTGTCCTACAGAATAGGACGGGGAGTAGGGGTGTAAGTTGTTTCGGAAGATAACATTGAAGCATACTATGCAATAAGGCTGGAATTCAAAGTAACCAAAAACAAGGCCAGGTATGAAGCAGTATTGGTAGGACTCACCATAGTTGGAGCATCGGGAGCAACTGAGGTCGACATGAAAGTGAAAAGCTAGCAAAAAACGGTAGTTGGCCAAATAACAGGAGAATATCTAGCAAAAAGTGAAAAGCTAAAAAAATACCAACAACGAGTCTATGAAGGCGCGATTGCCACCATTACTTCTGAATCAGCCACATCCCAAGGGAGGATAGTTGGAAAGCTGACAAACTAGCGTGTGCAGCATCCGAGAAAGATTAAACTGTCTTACCATGGAGGGTGATCACAAGAACAATAGAAGTCCCAATTATCGGGCTCGAGGTCTCAAAAATAAACATAGAAACCCCAAAATGGATGAGTGACATAATCAAGTTTTTAACTTCAGGAGAACTCCCACCTAGTAAGGAAGAAGCAAGGAAAGTTAAAAACAAGGCTACCTAATTTACCATGATTGGTGGCACACTATATAAATAAGGTTTCTCAGCCCCCCCCCCCCCCCCCGCGCCCCACCTTCTAAGATGTGTATCAAAAAAAGAGGCCCAATAAGTCATGGAAGAAGTACACAAAGGAATATGTGGAAATCACTAAGAAGGAAGAGCTTTGGCGGCTAAGGTCATGAGGGTTGGGTACTATTGTCCACATGCCCTTAAAGACATTAAGGAATTCACCAGGAAGTTTGTCCAATGCCAGTTGCATGCTCTAATCTTGAGCAACCTGTCTACGGAATTGACATCGGTCACATCCCCCGAGCCATTTGCCTAGTGGGGAGTGGATTTGGTAGGTCCCATGCCACCAGGTAAATGAGGAACGAAGTTCATCATTGTCATCAATGATTACTTCAAAAAAAAAGCAGAGGCCGAGGCAATGGCGACGAAAACCTCGCAAAATGTTACCAAGTTTCTGTGAAAAACCATGAGATGCTGATTTAGGATACCACAGAGCATCATCTCGGACAACAACATGTAGTTTGACTCTGAGCACTACTGGAACTGTTATGCCGAACTCGAAATCAAGGTCAAGTTTTCCTCCCTCGAACATCCTTAGGGCAATGGGGAAGTTGAGGCAACAAATAAAACGATAATGGGCATACTTAAGAAGAGACTAGGAGCAAATCAGGTAAAACTATCGAAGCATTGAAGAAGTCCCCGACTTGCTGAAAGAAAAAAGAACCGACACAGTGAATAAAGCAATTGCTAACAAAAGGAAGACGGGGTTGTATTTGAATAAGAGGGTCAATGCAAGGTCCTTCAAGATAGGAGACATGGTCTTGAAGAAAGTTGGAATCACAACCACGGAAGAGAGAAAATTCAGACTATGATGGGAAGGTCCCTAGGTTGTCATAGCTAGCTACAAATTGGTTCATACCATCTCAAAGATACCCAAAGGAAGGACCTGCCTAACCCATGGAATGTCGAACACCTATGAAATTACTTTGTATAAATTTCCATGTAATCATGTCATTGTAATAAAAGGGTTGTTCGCTTCCATTGTCTCCACTAGCACCTCTCGACCAAAGAAGAAAACAACTCAATGGAGTGTCTCTCCTTGTCCCTTAATCATGGTCCAGGCAACCTCCCGCCAAACACAAACCGAGTATCTTTACACACACCTGGAAACCAAAGGAGGAAACAACTCAATGGAGTATTTCTCTCCTTGCCCCTTAAGCACGGTCGAGGCAACTTCCCGCCAAATACAAGTTAAGTATCTCCACTTGTACCTGGCGACCAAAGGAGGAAACAACTTAATGGAGTGTTTCTCTCATTGCCCTTGAGCGAGGTCAAGGCAACCTTTCACGAAACAGAAGCTGAGTGTCTCCACCCATACCCGACGACCAAACGAGAAAACAACTCATCAAAGTGTTTCTCTCCTTGCCCCTTACGATCAGTCAAGGCAACCTCCCGCTAAATACAAGTTGAGTGGCTTCACTTGCACCTCACGAGCAAAGGAGGAAATAACTCAACGGAGTATTTCTCTCCTCGCCCCTTAAGGTCAGTTAAGGAAACCTCCTAGCAAACACAAGCCGAGTATCTCCACTTGCTCCTGACAACCAAAGGAGGAAACAACTCAACATAGCATTTCTCTCCTTGCCCCTTAAGTGTGGTTGAGGCAACCTCTTGCCAAACACAAGCCAAGGGTCTCCACTCGCACCTGGCGACCAATGGAGGGAAAAACTCAACGGAATGTTTCTCTCCCAGGCCTTTAAGCAAGATCGAGGCAACCTCACGCCAAGCACAAGCCGATTGTCTCCACTCTCACT
Source organism: Cyclocarya paliurus (assembly GCA_029856935.1). NCBI lineage: Eukaryota > Viridiplantae > Streptophyta > Magnoliopsida > Fagales > Juglandaceae > Cyclocarya > Cyclocarya paliurus. The sequence continues at coordinate 21,551,883 of CM056946.1, read as the reverse complement.
TGGTGACCAAGGAGGAAATAACTCAATAAAGTGTTTCTCTCGTTGCCCCTTAAGTGCGGTCGAGGCAACCTCTCACCAAACACAACCTGAGTGTCTCCATTTGCACTTGGTGACCAAGGAGGAAACAACTCAACGGAGTGTTTCTCTCCTCACCCTATAAGCACGGTTGAGGCAACCTCTTGCCAAACACAACCCGAGTGTCTCCACTTGCACCTAATGACCAAAGGAGAAAACAACTCAACAGAGTGTTTCTATCCTCGCCCCTTAAGGGTGGTCGAGGTAACCTCTTGTCAAACACAAGTCGAGTGTCTTCACTCGTACCTAGCTACCGAAGGAGGAAATTATAGAACATCACATTTCTCTCCTTATTCCTTAAGCGCGGTCATGGCAACCTCCTGCCAAACACAAGTCAAGCATCTACACTCGCACCATGTGACCAAATGAGGAAACAACTCAACAAAGTGTTTTTCTCCTCTTCCCTTAAGGGAAAAAGAGGCAACCTCCTACTGACCACAAGCCGAGTGTCTCCACTTGCACCTAGCGACCAAATGAGGAAACAACTCAACAAAGTGTTTCTCTCATTGCCCCTTAAGCATGGTCGAGTCAACCTCCTGCCAAACACAATCCTCTCATTGCCCCTTAAGCATGGTTGAGTGTAATTGTATTGCTCCTTTTTTTCATTATACTTATGGAAAATTGTATTATACTATTTTCGTTGGTATTTGATTATAAGATTTAATTTCTATCATGAATATTGTCATAATTTGTGAAAAATTAAATGACGTTTTATGTCATTTCTACCTTAAAAAAATATTTTTTTTAATTTATTTTCAAACAAATGTAATATATTTAAAAGTGTTTTAGACATATTGTTACCAAACAGTAAATAACTTTTTAATAGTAGAGCTTATTACTTTAACCTCTAAGCTATAAGTCTTAAGCTAAAAGTTATATTGCCCACTACAATCTCAAACATACACTAAGATAAGATGACATAACATCTAAACTATTTCATGTGATCTCTCATCTCACTTCTAGTGGTGACTTATTTGCATCCAATTGGAGGAAGATCATCTCATCAAAATAAAATATTTAAAACATGTCGAAAAAAGTTACTACTTAAGGACTCGAGGTAGAAATATGAGTTAACCAAAAGTGTGAATGTAAAAAGAATAATGATAGGATTACTACCCTACTATATTTACTACTCATTTTGTATTTCATTTTTTTAATTTTTTAATTTTACTTAATGATTAAGGAAGTGACTATTAGTAAAATTCTATATATTTTTTTTTATTTTTTTCTTAATGATTAAGGATGTTAAAAAAATACTTAAAAGAAAATGATAAAAAAAAAAACTTTAAATACGCTATAAGTAGTAAATGGGTAGTAATAAGATTGTAGCCCTATCACTACCCATGTAAAAATATTAGATGGTTAACTAAATGGAAGTTACAATGGAAAGTATTAATTATAAGTTAATGGCCTACCACAGGTCCACAAACAAAGGATGCATAATGCACTATAACATGCTGTAAAACATTAAGAGTATTGGCATTGGCTTAACCAAATGCTAGTGGAGTCCCTAAAATAGCTAATATGACTTAAATTTGGACTACATTGGATAAGGCAAGATAAACCTAACCAAACTTGGGCTACATTGGTGAAGATCCCTTCTTCACCACTATCGTATAAAGTGGTAAATATTGTATTAAAAACACCTCAATGGCTAGCATACATGATAATGTTGTACTTCAACCAACACAACTTAAAAGTGAAAAAATGCCACCTACTAATAAATCTCAACGGGGTGTATCTTTCATTATAGAGGAGGATAATCTCCTCATATTGGCTTGGCTCAACATTAGCATGTATACTATTTGGAAGATTGAAAAAAAAATCTTGTACATACCTTTCGAAGCACTAGCGCAGATTTTCATTTCCAATTCATGCAATCAATGTTGTCCAATAGGAGTGTAACCGGTCTGGTTTTAGAGAAATTTTAGAACCGAATCACTATATAACAGTTTTAAAATTTTAAGAACCGATACGGACCGATTCATCACCAAAACCGAAACTTTTGGTTTTTTCAATTTCAATCTGGTCCAGTTTGGTTTGCTGGTTTACCATTTACACATGTCACGCTATATATGTGTAATATTATAATTTTTTTAATACTAAACTTAATTGTGAGAATTTAGTATTTATTATTAACAATTACTAATTCTTTAATGTTCAATTATAGTAATATAATATAAGTAGGGTCTAACTTATTAGTGAAATTAATATACTTGAATAATAAGATTAAAATAGTATAATTAGTGTCTAAGTATACTAGTATATTAATGTTATGTTATAAGATTAATAGATTTGAATAATAAGATTAGAATTTTAGGTTATTTTAATTAGAAATGTAGGATAATATATATAATAATATAAAATTATATATAATACAAAAATTAAAAATATATATGTACTAGTCTGTGTCGGTTTAAAATATGAAAATCAGTACTGCACTTGTTTAGGGCCGATTTTCCTTTTTAAGAACCGGTACCGCACTGGACCGGTTACAAACTAGACCATATCCAACGGTTCGGTTCGGTCCGGTCCGGCCTAATTCAACCGGTTTTTTTATTTTTTCTTACACCCCTACTTTCCAACATTTTTGGAAATACATGTCGTTATGTAATCTTGCTATATTGTTGCTGTTCAGAGACCTCAAGTACTCATCAGTAAAAATTGACATGATCATTATAACAAAATTTCTCATACTCAATTGTGCGGTACTTTCTCTGATCCTCAGATATTTGCCCATAGGACCTGCCATTACTCCATCATAAGCTTCTACTGCATAATGGATGCGTAAAATAATCTTCATATACATTAATATGATCAATACTTCAATATGTATCCATAGAGAACTGAGAATGGTGTAAATTCAAGAATTGAAGAAAGAAAGATTGGAAATCTCAAGAGACTTGGTTTCACATGAGTGGGAAGTAGTTATAGTACCTGATCTATTTATAAAATGTCAATGAGACTATTAGTTACAACAAAAAAATATGAGTAGTAGGATAAAAGAAAGTCTGGTATAAGAAGAAGTGAAAATGAAATTGTAGATATAATTGTTGGATAGAAGAAATGTTGACAAAAGAAGATAGTTGAATGGAAAATGTAGATATTTGGTTGGTAAGTTAAGACATATACATACATACATACATACATACATACATATATATATATATATATATATATATATATATGAAGTTTTAGATGAGTGCAATCATCGAATTTTGGATATTACCGACCATTGAAAATAGAAGAAAAAATTATAATTTAATTAAAATGAACGAAATAACTGTTATGGTATTAAATATAAAATCATCGAAAAAGTGCACATTATAAATTATGAAATATAACACCATTTATTTTATTTGACTAAAAATTAACATATGACCAGTAGAACTACAAAATATGATTATAATAAGTTAGACAAAAATAATTTAAAATTTAAAATTTAAAATTAATAATATTTTATTGTTATACGGAGTCTATATTGATAATCAAATGTGGGCATTAGGTTTTAAGTGGAGTAGGCAAAAGACCAAATATTGTGATATTATGCAAATTTTAACTAATGGGATGGGCAAGCCGATGTTAATGATCTAACTTGTTGTTTTATTTTTAAGAAATACTAGTATGTTTAAGAAAGTGACTTTTAGTGTATTAGTATATTTTTGTATTTTTTAAAAATATTTAAATATATTAAAAAATATGAAAATAAAAAGAATGAAAAAATAAAAAGACAAATTTGTGCTAGGTGGCACGCACAACTGTCATTGTTGTGCGGCAGCCTAGTACTACTCTTTATTTCTACAAGAAAAGATCAAGCAATAAATTGACGTCTTTTGACAAACAATCCAATTAAACCACTCTAAATGTATGCATGGGCAAAAAGATATCCAACTTTAATATAAATCAAATCCTTAAAATATAAATCACCTCCATCATCCAAGTGCATCTTTTATTATGATAAATGCATCTTATAATATGATAATCAAGAATGTGCACATATTTAAATTACAAGCGAAGGTTAAAAATATGCAACATTGTTAATAGAAATAAGTGTACATATGACCACCTTGTTAACATATATATTAAAAGAGATATTTGTTTTTCTTTGTTTACAAAGAGATTTTATAAAAATAAACTTACAAATTGACGTATCTATAGAAATAAAAGGCCACAATAAATAAATAATCACTTAGTAAAATAATTTTCCTTCCAAATGCCAGTTCGTCTTCCAGACGATCTAGTCCTAGGTTTAAATTTGTAACTTCTCAATGTATCATTATTCATGTCTGTCAATCGATGACATGATTTTCATTGGCGTATGACATCACCTTGACGATAAAGAAAATAGTTTTCCTCATATAAGTTTTTGACCTAGCTCTCTCGATGTAAGGTACATCTCGTTTGTTTTTATAATTCTTCTCAATTCATTTCATTTTATTACATCTAATCATTACAATTTTATCAAATTTTTACAAAAAAAATAAAATAAATAATCTAACTTTTTCAAATTTTAAAATAAAAATAATATTAAAAAAATATATTCTAACAATATTTTATTCAACTTTTAACTTTAATCTCAACTCATCTGTGAAAATGAATAACTAAAATTTGGACAAATAATGATATGGTGGGATATATTTTGCTTGGGAAAAATAATTGGCAGCACAGGTTTATCAAAAAAACCAAATTAAGACCTTTTTGTCGATATGCAATTAGTCTCACATCTCGACTTATTTTATTCCAGTTTATCTCAACATTCTTTTTTTTATTCATTTAAATGCGCGCGCGTGGGGGGGGGTTTACATCTTAAAATAAAAATTATATTAAAAAAGTTATACTCTATCAATATTTTAATTTTATAATATTTTTATTCAATTTTTCTCTTTTCTTTTTCAAAATTCAATAAAGATCTTAACTCAAACTATTTCACTGATATTCATAAACTATCTCATTATTCTTTATATATTTATTATCTCGTCTCATCTGACCATCCAAATGTGACCTAACTCAATGAGCCTAATCTTATAAAATTTCAAAAATAAATTATTTTGTTGTGGTATGATTAGAATCTTAGAATAACAATATTATCGTTATCCTCTCATTATTTGATATTACATGAGTAACATATTATCCATATGAAAATTCAAGAACAAGTTTCATTCATTCCCTTAAATTTCACTTTAGTTTCATAGCATCTACTCGTCCTACATTAAGGGAATGTTTGCGAAATAAGATGAGATGAAAATTTTGTGAATAATAATAAAATAATTTGTAAATAGTAATGAGATAATTTAAGTTAAGTATTTATTAGGTTTCGGGAAAAAAGAGAAAAAAAAATTGAATAAAAAAATTATAAAGTTAAAATATTATTATAATATAATTTTTTATTATAATTTTTATTTTAGAATTTGAAAAAGTTGAGTTGTTTTTTATTTTTTTATTTTCTTTTTGAAAGTTTGAGAAAATTTTAATGATTAGTTTGAAAATGTTTTAATGAATAGTTTGAAATTATTTATATTTAAATTATGTTTGGAAATAAAATGAGATGAAATGGGATGATATGAGAAGAGATGTAAATTGTTTCCAAACATCCACTAAGGATCCGTTTGGAAACACAAATATTGTTCTATAGTATTTTTAGTCTCTAGGATATTTTATTCTCAAATACAAAATACTTTCAATTTTAAATTTTTAACTTTTTTATCTAACCATTACAATTTTTTCAAACTCACAAACAAAACACAAAAAATAATACAACTTTTTAAATTTTAAAATAAAAACGAGCCTATAACCCGCGCAATACTCGAACCGTAACTATAAATAATTCATTATACATAATCACCATCATAACTATAAAAATATATATATACCAAATATATATAAAATGAAGCATGCATATATAAAAGAGTTCACTTTACCAATAAATATTTTATGGTCAATTTACAATACTAGAAATTTAATATATATATATATATATATATATATATATATATATATATATATATATATTTGATCGTTCAATTTAAAACAATGTAAAATAGATACAATTAATATGAGACACGATTGTATATTTATATTTTACATTTATAAATATTATATTTTAAAATATTATATCAATCTATTATTTTTTGGATTTTTCTCCTCTTGGATGTAGCCTGTGTTTTATGATTCTCTTCCTCTGTGTTTTATGCTGAATTTTATAACTCTAAATAGTTCATTAATATACATAATCACTACCACAACTATTAATAAAATGTATATCAAATATATATATATTTTATTAAGCATATATAAAAGAGTTCACTTTACCAATAAATATTTCATGGTCAATTTAGAATATTAAAAATGTAATATACATATATATATATATATATATATATATATATATATATATATGGTTGTTCAATTTAAAACAATATAAAATAGATAGAATTAATATCAGACACGATTGTTCAATTAATATTTTTTCTGGATTTTTCTCCTCTTGGATGATGTAGTTTGAGATTTATGATCATCTTCCTTTGTATTTGAGTTGATGTCGAGGTCGATGTCTTCTTGAAATAAGATTAATATCATTAAAAATATTTATGTATAAAATATTTTAATCATTATATTTCTAGTAAAGTATAATATAGCAGTGTACTGATCAACACTCCTAACAAATTGATTGAACAATAAGAACTAAAACCATTATAAATATAAAATCTGATAAAAAATATGATTAAATAGCGAATCGTGTAATTGTTACCTTTTTAATTGACTTTGACTCTATAAATTCGGGATCAAATATTCGTTGAATTGTGTAATTTTTTCGTCCATATTTTAAGTTGTACTCATCAAGTCGTTGTAGAAAGATGTATTCTTTGCCAACAATGGGGTCGTATATTTATGATAGATTAGGCCGATTGCATTAATCGAATCGATATGTCTATCTGTTTATAATATATATGTAAATATATATATATATATAACATTGTATGTATGTATGAAATTCCTTTCAACACTTAACAGGAAAAAAAAATGCAGAGCAATTAAAGCATACCAACCAAAAATAATAATGCATTAAAAGTTGTGGGAGTATCATGCAGATGATTGTGGTGAACGTGATCATGAGTGCCAAAATAAGTTCGAGTTCATTGGATTCCTCAGTTTTCATACCAATTAAGTACAACAAAAATTTTTTGGCCCTTTATTTATTTACTATTCAATCAAAGAACTTGAAAGGTTGTGTGAAATCTGTTGTGAAATATTATGCAAAACACACACACCAATTATGACAATTAAAGTAAAAGCAACACAATAAAAAACACGATGCACAATATTCGTGGTTCGGCAAATTACCTACACCCACAAAGCTACAGAAATCTTATTAACTAAAGGAGATTACAATCACTCAATCTCAACTCACACTCTCTAGGGCTTTTTGCTCTCACACACAATATGCACTCACAAGACAATTATTCTATCTCAAATATGCTTTTGGCTGTACAACACAAGTCTAATATGATATATTTATAGTGAATGGCATTGGAAACCCTAATCTTACAAAACTGCATACTTCGCTCGAGCGGTGTGTTGTGCGCGTTTCGAGCGAACAACCAAAATAAATATTGGCTCCAGTGGAGTGTCGAGTGAGGGTCAAGCGAACATTAGGGTTTGCGTCTCACTTGAGCAGAGTGTTGAGCAAGACTCGAGCGTACCTCTCTGACTTGAGCTTCGCTCGAGCGGAGTGTCGAGTGAACTTTGGCTCGAGCCAACTTTCAATAAACACCCTTTTAGCTCCAAAACAAGTCTCCACATATACCCCAACAATCTCCCACTTGGAGACTAGGTTTCCATATGTCAGCCATTGTTTCTAGCCAAGCCTTATCATCTATGTAGCTCATAGCTCCCGTCTACAAGCCAGAAGATGCACTAAAGTCAAGCCCGACTTCAGTCTTCCACGTACATCACCTTTAGTCAGCACATTTACAGAGCGACTCACTACTCTCACTGCACCAGGAGTATCCGGTCTTGAACCGATCTTGGCAACCTTAGCCAACTTTCCCAGGTTTTCATGAGAAACGACAAAGCTGACTCCCTTTGGCTTCCTCACATGTTTCGCGCGATCAAGCCTGCCTTTTTGCACTCTTGTATTTTCCTGCACATCACTAGATCCTAATGTTAAATACAAAGAGTTATATCTCTTACCATGCACCAAGACCAGCGCACCCTTAGTGATCTTCCAAGTTCCTTTAGAGAATGCTACTGCAAAATCGTTGTCATCTAGTTGTCCCATAGAGATCAAGTTTTTCTTTAGATCTGGAACATGTCTGACTTGCTGTAAAGTCCACACGCTGCTGTTTGGAAGTGTGATGTGCACATCACCCACTCCCACTACATTCAGTGCCTTTCCATCAGCCGCATACATCTTCCCAAAATGACGAGCAACATAATTCTGCATGATTTCTTGATGTGAGGTGCTATGGAATGAGGACCCTGAATCCAAAACCCAATCATCAATTGGACTGTGCACTGCAAGGAGTAAGGAATCATGAATTTCATCTGCCACTACATTCACAGCATCATCATCAGAACTTTCTTGATTCTTGTAGTTTCTCTTGATGTGGCCCGGCTTGCAACAACTCCAGCATGTGATCTGATGTCCAGATCTTATATTGCTCTTCTCTCTGCTCTTGGAGCTTAACCTGTCATGTCCTCTGCCCCTATTATCAACAAGCAGGACAGATCTTGAACCTGAGGACTCATCTGAGTCTCTCCTACGTACCTCTTCAGCAAGCACAAGTCACGTTTATCATCGTAGTTCAGTTTTGTCTTGCCTGCTGAACTACTCACAGCCATCCTCATGGCCTCCAAACTATTTGGCAACGATGCCAACATAATCAACACTCTAATCTCATCATCAAACTCAATCTCTATAGAAGACAGTTGATTTGTGATCGTATTAAATTCATTCAAGTGTTGGGCTATAGACATACCTTCCGACATCTTTAGATTGAACAATTTCTTCATCAAGTTCACCTTATTATTCGCAGATGGCTTTTTATACATACCTAACAAAGTTGCCATGAGATCCACCGTAGTTCTCTCCTTACTGACATTGTGTGCCATTGTTCTGGACAAGGTTAGCCGAACAAGCCCTAGAATTTGTCGATCTAACAGGGTCCACTCAGCATCATCCATGCTCTCCGGCTTCTTTCCCAACAGTGGAAGGTGGAGCCTCTTCCCATAGAGGTAATCCTCAATTTGCATCTTCTAGTACCCAAAATCAATGTCGTCGAACTTCTCGATCCCAGGTGCATTCACTTTATCTCCAGCCATCATTCTCTTTCAGATCCGACCTTGGCTCTTGATACCAGTTGTTGTGAAATGTTATGCAAAATACACACACCAACGATGACAAATAAAGTAAAAGCAATACAATCAAGAACACGATGCACAATATACGTGGTTCGGCAAATTGCCTACGTCCACAGAGCTGCAAAAATCTTATTGACTAGAGGAGATTACAATCACTCAATCTTAACTCACACTCTCTATGGCTTTTTGCTCTCTCACACAATATGCACTCACAAGACAATTGTTGTCTCTCAAAGTATGCTTTTGGCCATACAACACAAATCTAATATGATATATTTATAGTGAGTGGCACTAGAAACCCTAATTTGGCAAAACTACGTACTTCCCTCGAGTGGTGTGTCGAGCGCGCCTCGAGCGAATAACCAAAATGAATATTGACTCAAGTGGAGTGTCGAGTGAGGGTTGAGCGAACATTAGGGTTTGCGTCTCGCTCGAGTGGAGTGTCGAGCAGGACTCAAGCATACCTCTCTGACTTGAGATTCGCTCGAGCGGAGTGTCGAGCAAATTTTGGCTCGAGCCAACTTTTAGCAAACACCTTTTTAGCTCCAAAACCAGTCTCCACATGTACCCCAACAAAATCTCGTGTTTTAGTTTCTGTTTGTGCACCATATATATATGCCTATGAATTGAAGACTTTCTAAGACCAAACTTGCATTGATTTAAAAATAATAATAATAATAAAGAAATGACACAGTATTGGAACTAATTCAGAAAGAGTGACTCTACACATAAACACATCTATCAACTTGTTTTTAGAATAGGAAATACCAATGCATTTGCATGAAAACAAAAATATAATTTTAGGAAATAATAAATCACTAATCGCTACAGGATCTGAAACCAAAATTCTTGAGATGAAGTCATGACACCTTTGCAACCGAAACACAGTTTAATGTAGAAATATACAGTGGCTTGGCGTCGTGGTCAAAGTGGCATTGATTTGAGAAAGAGTGAAAGAAAGAGAACCACTTCGTATTTGCCACTTCAGTTGCCTTTGGAGGAGGAGGTTCGCGAGAGGCGGAAGTTCTCTTACTTTTCCAAGTAAGAGAATGGTCATCTTAAGGCTGATAGAGACTACCTACAATGTTGTCTGGAGTAGGTTAATGGCTATGTTCAATCCTTGGAGGTTGACCTTGATTCTCTCCGTGAGGAATCATCCAGCCTTTGGTTTGAACTCTTCCGTGTTGAAAGTTTCCACGCCCGTGACAACTTTTCCCTGCACATGGTTGAGATGTAGAGGGTCACCACCTAGGCAGAGGTACAACGCCTTAAAAGGGCATTGGATTCCTCTGAGCGATCTCGAATCGATGTTGAGAGGAAGGTCAAAGAGGCGGTAGTTGCTCTACGCTAGAAGGTGGCCAAGGAGTTGACTCAAAGGAAGTCGAAGTTCTAGAAGGAGCATCGTGAGAAAGATACCAAGATCAGCAAGCTACAAGGTGTGTTGGTTCAGGCGGAGACTGATTTTGACCAATATAAATAGGATCGTGTGGAACTTGATGCTCATCAAGAGTGGTAGCTGATTGAGCTGCATTATTGCATATTTTATACATTTAAAACTAATATATTTTTAATTATTTTATTATTTTATCATTGGTTTTAGATGAAAATGTTGATTAAGAGGCATAAATCGAAGTTGTGATTTAAATTGATTAAAAGCATAATTTATGCTTGATTTTAATACTTGTGATTTAATTGTGTAATGTTTCTTCACACACAACACACCTTTTATATTTTATTCTTCATTATTTTATTCTTCTATTTTTATTTTATTTTATTTATGTTTTGCTTTTATTTATTTATTTGTGTTGTTGTTGTTGTTTGTCTATTTTTATTTTTTATTTGTTTTTTATTTTTCAGGCCCCTCTTAAACGACATGTAGTTTTGTCCATAGACCAAAACTATATGTCGTTTTGGTCATCTTCAACCTCCAGCAGCATGAACACTACCGCACGTCCAACTGCACAACCAGTCCACCGTGCGCCTCCACCTCCAAGCAGCCGCTGCCATTGAACCTCCATATACCACAGTGAGCCACGCTGCACCGCAACAATGCACCACCTCCGCCAGCCTCCATGCATGCGTTCAGAGCATGCATAGCCAAACCTTCACGTAACCTCCACACACGACAGCATCTTCACACACTGCTCCAAACACCACTGTCCATTGCTGCTGTGTGTTAACTAAGATCCTCCACAACACCTCCATAGCCACAGTCATGAAGAAACCGCCACGACTGTGCTTCCGTGAAACTGCCACCAATTCCAGCTCCGCCCAAAACATGCACCTCTGTTTTCCTCCATAAAACAGAACATCGTTTCAGATCCTCCATAGCATGGCCTCCTCATGTTACCATGAGCCCTTGTGTCCACCACTCTCATTGCCCAGCTAGGAGCTTCGTGCATAGCAGTGCCACGAGAAGTGAGAACGACGCTGCCGTAGGGACAACTTCCATCTCAGTCGTAACATCTACCTCTCGGCTCCACCTCTCTCTCAGTATACGCTGTATATGAAGACCACTCACACGGCATGTCACATTGCGGCAAACGAAAAAAAGGAAAAAGAAAGAAAGCGAACATCATGATGAGCTTCATCTGGTTGCATTGCACTTTCGACTAATGAGACAACAGGGTCACTATGTGGCTCCTGGCCAACACGCACTCACGCTAGTGGAGGGACACAAGAACAGAAAAAGAAATAACAAGACAGACGCACATGGGCCAGCAACAAACGGAAAATCTTTCTAATTAGGGACGAGTGCAAGTAACACTTATTTGCAGTGTTATTTTGAAGCCTATATAAGGGCTTAAAGACAGATGGAAAAACCCGGTAGATTTTAGGAGTAGGAGTAGAGTAGAGCAGACAGACTTTCGTTTGTTTTTATTTTCTAGTTTTTTTTTAATAAAGCTCGGGTGAAGAGAGAGAGTCCAGTAACGCAATTGAGAGCCTAATGGACCAACTATTGTTACCGAGCTTTCCTCCTTTACCTGTAGCCTCCACTTTCAGTTTTATTTTTATTTTATTTCAGATTAAAGTTTATGATGAAATATTCCTTGCACTTTTAATTCTCGTACATTTAAATTTATATCATTGAATTTTTTGCACTTTTAATTCTCGTTCATTTAATTTACTGCACTTTAAATTACTGTCATTTATTTTTCCAGCACCTTTATTTTCTGCAGTTTAAATTTATGTCATTTAATTTTCTTGCTCTTTTAAATTTCAGTCATTTAATTTTCAACAATTTCAATTTACTGTCTTGCACTTTAATTTCTTACTTTTAATCACTGCACCCAAATCCAACAAACATGAATCTGGTTCAAGACCAGTAAATTTTATTTTTCATTGCACTTCTCCATTCATTGTACATATCATCACTTTTATTTTTATTTTTTCATTGTAAATATTTCCACCATTTTACACGAGTTTATTTTTAGCATTTTCCCTGTGGAGACGATTTAAGAATTTATTCCTAATTATTACACGACACGCTCCTGCACTTGAGATAGCCTTTTGTGTTGCTCATTTTCGAACGAGTCAGTAGCTTGATAATGTGGCTAGGTTGGCTAGAGAGACAAATGAGTTGCGGGGGGAACGCCTATAGTTGGAGTCTCAGCTGACTACTGTGAACAACGAAGTTGTACGACTGCACCCTCAGCTGGCAGCTGCCCGAGTTTTCCGAGACAGGGCTTTTGGGTATGAGTATGGCTCGCCAAAAGATGCATCTGTTGGCCAAGCCTCAGTTCGACTTGAGGAGTCTAAACTTGAAAGACTTCCTGCCTGATGTCGTCGCCTACCAGTATGCAGATTCTATCGGTCGAGATGTAATGCCAGACGCCTTTCTTAGTCCTCCACCTCAAGAGTGACAACTGCATATTAATTGTTTAATTGTTGGGCCCCTGTTTTTGGGCATTTGTAAATTCTGCACTTTCTTCTAACATTTTGGGTTATTGATTCATACTGCTTTTATTCCTTTTTGTGAAACTATGAATCCCAGGAACTTGCCTAAGTTTACTCCGAACACGCACTTGGCTGGATTCAATTTCAGCTTGTATTTTTGCAATACAACAAAGGACTCTATAAGATCTATTAAGTGTTGAACGACCTCTTTACTTTTTGCCAGTAGGTCTTCCATGTACAACTCCATAGTTTTCTCAATCTAGTGCTTGAACATTCGGTTAACCAGCCTTTGGTATGTTGCTCCAGCATTCTTTAATCCGAAAGGCATTACTTGATAGCAGTGGAGTCCTCTGTCTGTTATGAATGCTGTCTTTTCCTCATCCATCTTGTTTATCCTCATCTAATTGTATATGGAGTAAGTAAGTGTCCATAAAGTTAAAAAAATTAGTATCTAGTTGTGGTGTCTACGATGATGTCAATTCAGGGGAGTGGAAAACTATCTTTGGGACAAGCTTTGTTAAGGTCGGTGAAGTCCACGCACATTCGCCACTTATCAATGGCTTTTTTAACTAGTACCACATTGGAAAACCATTCTGGGTAATGTGCCTCCCATACGAAGCCTGCTGCTAAGAGCCGATCTATTTCCTATACCATGGCTGCACATTTTTCTGTGCTGAACGACCTCCTCTTTTGCCGCACTCTCTTAGCTTCTAGATTGACGTAGAGGCTGTGCTCTATGATTGAATTATCAATCCTGGGCATATCCTCGTGGCTTCAGGCGAACACATCTCTATGCTCAATCAATAACTATTTCAAGGCTTCTCGATATTTTGATGGGAGCTTTGTACCAACTCTTGTTGTGGCTGTTGGGCGGTTCGGGTGCAACTGTACTATCTTTAGAGGCTCGTTTGCTTCAGCTAGCATCAGATCCTTTTCATTCCTGGCTTCCATGTCCGGTTCTTTGCTTGTGAGTGGCGGGGGCGGCAACGGCTATAATGGTGCATGCCTCCTTGGACTACCTATTATGTAGGTTGCCAACGTCCTCGTCTTCAATTCCTGGGCGTAGCATTCTTGAGCCAATGTCTGTTAGCCTCGAACTTCTTCGATTCCCGCTTCTGTTGGGAATTTCACTTTAAGGTGATACATAGAAGTGACCGCCTTGAGGTTATTGAGGGTTGGGTGCCCTATTATAGTGTTGTAGGATGATGGGGGTTTTACAACCAAGAAGTTCACCATGGTGGTGACTACATGGGCACCTTGCCCTGCTGGTACAGGGAGTGCGATGGTGTCGGTCGGTTGGATGACTTCTCCTGAGAATTCTTTCAATGGTGAAGGTGATGGTCGTAACCTGTTAGTGCGCTAATCCCCATTCTAGTGAATGCGTCCTAAAAGAGGATGTCGGCGGAGCTCCCGTTGTTGACCAAGATACGCCTTGTCGTGTAGTTGGCTACCATCAGTGTTACAACCAAGGGGTATTTGGCCCCTTCGCAATCTTCCTCTCCGAAAGAGATGGTCGGCGTTGTTTTTGGCTTTAGTTACTTGCACGGCTTGTCTGCCATGTATACCTCGTGATATCTTGCCTCTAGCGATTTTCCTCTCTCTGTGGTTTGATGTAATCAGCCAGCATTTTTTCTAGCTCCCTACTTCTAGACATTCCTTCAATCCACCTCTTTAGGGTCATGCAATCCTCAATCCAATGAGAGTAGCTTTGGTGATAAGTACAATAACACTGCTCTTTTCTGGGTAGGGACTCTTCCTTCCTCAATCTTTTACTACTTTCCTACACATTGTGGGTGTTGTGTATCGATTGGCACCCCTGGTCTTGGCGACTGGTGTATCAGTTTCGCATGCTATCATGGTTTGAGCTTTGTCCATTTGTCTTTCTGTCTTTTCCTTTAGCACTGCTTTGGTTTCTGTTCTCCAATTTTGCCTCCTGTTATGGCTCAAGTAAGGCTTTCAAGGTATCCTCCGCATTGACGAAGTCATCCTACTCTATCCATTAACTCTCTTAACATAGATGGAGTCCGTCTGGCCAGCTCGGCCATGAACAGGCTTCGAGGCCAAACTCCTCCAGTAGTGCTGCCAATGTGATCTTTTCGTCCGGATTGTCAGTGGTAAACTTTTCTTTATTGAAGCACATCAGGTAAATCTTCAAGTTCTCTTCTTCCTTCTATTTTATGGTTAGCAGGTACGCTACTGGTTTGTGGTGCCTCCTGCTTGCCATAAATTGTGTAAGAAACTGCTTAGCAAGCTCATCAAATTTACTAATTGATATGGAGAGAAGGGTCCTAAGCCATCTTCGCTCTATTCCTTTCAATGTTAATGGGAAGATGCGGCAAGCTACCTCCCATGGGAAGCCGTGGAGAGTCATGTGTACTTTGAAGTTCTCAAGATGATCAATGCGATCTTTAGATCCATCGTACAGATTGATCTACGACACTTTGAATTTAGCTAGTAGGGGGACCGCCATGACCTCTTCGTTGTAAGGGAGGTCCGTGTGGGTGAGGAGTTGCTCCACAGAAGAGGATCCATCCATTCTTTTGCCATCTTCTCGTACTTGTCTACCAATCCTCGTAGTTTGTCATGTATCTTTTTCTTCTCTATCTCACCACTATTAACTCCCCCTGTACTGTGTGCATCTCATTCGAGTTGCGCGTTCTGGGCAGGAGGATTATCTTTCTGTCGTTTTAATTCCTCGTTCTCCCTTTGCAGTTGTTCAACAACCGCCATAACTTGTTTCAGCCTTTCCTCTGCATCTGCTAACCTTCCTTCCACTTCCGTCATGCTTTTGGTCTTGTATCTCGGTCGGCTTCTGATCGTGTGACTATTGGCATGTAAAAATCATGTTTCAGTCTGTAAGAAATCCCACAAATAGCGCCACTGTAAAGGACGTGTTTCACACCACCACTCACACAGATGACCTGCAACAAACAAAGGGACGACACTGGTTGCCTTGTGGAGTCTCCAATGCTTAAGTCAATGACACAGTGTGAGAATAAATGTATGTAAAGAAGAAATGAATCAAACTCTGTGTTTGTTACCTCATGTAGGCTATTTATAAAGGAATGTGGCGTGATGGCCATTAACTCTGGTCAACAGTCCTGTGTGCTTATCTCCCGTGATCCCTTATAAACTGAAAAAGATATCTCCCTTCTTGTAGGAGTTAAATATACATGTCCAGTTGCTAGCCCTATCCCTAGTTCTTCAGGGATGTCTTACCTCGTGTTACAAGCCTTTTATCTGTGGGACTCCTATCTTTAAGCATTTGATAAGCCTTCTAGAACTTATGGAGGGGCTTGGCCTTTAGAGATGGGCTCGATGCCCGGGGGCCTAAATGTCCCCTCCAAAATCCTTAAAATATAAATCACCTACATCATCCAAATGCATATTTTAATATAATAAATGCTTCTTATAGTATGATAATCAAGAATGTGCACATATTCAAATTACAAGCGAATGTTAAAAATATGCAACATTCTTAATAGAAATGAGTGTACCTATATATTAAAAGAGATATTTGTTTTTGTCTACAAAGAGATTTTATAAAAATAAACTTACAAATTGATGTATCTTTAAAAATAGACAGCCACAATAAATAAATAATCACTTAGTAAAATAATTTTCCATCCTAATGCTAGTTCGTCTTCAAGAAAATTTAGTCATAGGTTACTTTTCAATGATTCATTGTATCATTATGCTTGTTATCTCATCTAATCATTATAACTCTCTTAAATTTTCATACAAAATAAAATAAACAATTTAACTTTTTCAAATTCTAAAATAAAAATAATATTAAAAAATATATTCTAACAATATTTTATTCAACTTTTAACTTAAATCTCAACTCATCTTATCTCATTTGCAAAATTGACTAACAAAAATTTGGACAAATAATGATATGGTGGGATATATTTTGCTTGGGAAAAATAATTGGCGGCGTAGGTTTATCGAAAAAAACCAAATTAAGACCTTTTTCGATATGCTGTTAGTCTCATCTCAACTTATTTTATTCCATTTTATCTCAACATTGTTTTTTTTATATATACATTTAGAGGGGGGGTTTCACATCTTAAAATAAAAATTATATTAAAAATTATATTCTAACAATATTTTAATTTTATAATATTTTTATTCAAATTTTCTCTTTTCCTTTTCAAAATTCAATAAAAATCTTAACTCAAACTATTTCTTTATTAGTCATAAACTATCTCATTATTATTCATATATTTATTATCTTGTCTCATCTGACTATCCAAACGTGACCTAACTCAATGAGCACAATCTCATAAAATTTCAAAAATAAATTATTTTTTTGTGGTATGAGTAGAATCTTAGAATAACAATATTATTCGTTATCCTTTATTTTTTGAAATTACATGAATAACACGTTCTCCATATGAAAATTCAAGAACAAGTTTCATTCGTCCCTTAAATTTCACTTTAGGAAATAAGATGAGATAAAAATTTTGTGAATAATAATAAAATGGTTTGTGAATAGTAATGAGATAATTTAAGTTAAGTATTTTTAGGTTTTGAGAAAGAAGAGAAAAAAATTGAATAAAAATATTATAAAATTAAAATATTGTTAGAATATAATTTTTTAATATAAATTTTATTTTAGAATTTGAAAAAGTTGAGTTTTTTATTTTTTATTTGAAAGTTTGAGAAAATTTTAATGATTAGTTTGAAAATGTTGTAATGATTAGTTTGAATTATTTATATTTAAATGATGTTTGCAAAGAAAATGAAATAGAATGAGATGAAATAGAAATTGTTTCTAAACATCTCCTAAGGGTCCGTTTGATAACACAATTGTTCTATAGTATTCTTAGATATTTTTTTCTTAAATATTACAAAATACTTTCAATTTATATCTTCAACTTTTTCATCTAATTATTACAATTTTTCCAAACTTCCAAATAAAACATAAAAATAATACTACTTTCTAAACTTTAAAATAAAAATAAGATTAACAAAATTATATTTAAAATATTTTTTAACTTATATTATTTTTATTCAATTATTTTATTTTATTTTTTAAAACATAATAAAACATATTAACTCAAATCATTTTGCCATTATTAAAAAATATATTGTGAATATTATATCTAAACAGCCCTAAAAAGGCCAATGTTGGGCCGGAACTAATAAATGGGCTTCACGACAATGGCCTATTAAAATTCTTAAAACCCTTAAACCCCCAACGCCTTCAGAAACACCGCATTTATCGTTAGGGTTCGATTTCATCTCTCGCTCTCAACCTAATGCATGAAGCTGTTTCGCTCAAATCCATGGCACAGCTATGCCATTTCGAGGGTTTTCGGTGCTTTCTTCTATCATACCGAAACCATACCCAGGTCTGCGCCCCAAATCGACTCTCTCTACCTTCGCATTTCGCGGGCCGGTGATCCTAGGGTTCCGATCGTCCGAGTGATCGACCAGTGGCTCGAAGAAGGACGAGAGGTCCAGAATTCCGAGCTTCATAAATTGATCAGGCAGCTTCGCAAATATCGTCGCTTCAAACACGCTTTACAGGTATCAATTCCCGTCAAACTTGTATGCATTTGGGAGTGCCCGTGTGTTATGTACTTTTGATATGGGTGTACACTTTGGTTAAAACTTTTTAGGCTGCGAAGGTTCTAATGATTTTCTGATAGATGACGAATGAACCCATCTGAATTGTATGGTTTATTTGTGGTAGAAGTAAATTTGAACCTAAAACCGTGCATAAATTTATTGGATGTTTTATACGGTGCACTCAATGTGTCCGAGCCTGCTCCAAGAACAGAAGACCGTTTTGGTTCTTAGAGATTTGATTCCGCCTGGCTGCTATCCCAATCATGATTTTCCTATCCCCTGGGGAAACGGCCCTTCTCTTTTTTTTTCTCCAGTTGTGGGCGAGGTTATTTGAACTCCCCCCCAAATCTGAGGTATAGTGCGGCGGCCGTTCAAAGGAATAATGCAATATATAGAAAACCCTAATCAGTGGGTCGGGTCAGTTCAAGAGCCCAAACGGGTCAAAAATTTGTAAATCCACCAAAAAGGAAAACTGCAAAGGATTCTTTTCGGGTCAGGTTATCATAGGGCCGCCACAAACAGAACCACACAAAGAAGCCAACAGAATTTTCATCAAGAAAAGAATGCATGGGTAGGCCCAAAAACATGCCTCAGTTATTACTCTATCCAAGTGTAGTTGTCCCCCCACACCCCAATTACATCCTCAGTTCTCGCTACTTGTGAAAACTCTCACAGAATGTTTCTATTATGAAAACTGATTAATAATGACAAATAAGGAGAACAAAATGGCTTAATAGTGTTTTAAGGAGCCTAAAATGCAACCATAGTCCAGACTTCTA
Organism: Cyclocarya paliurus; assembly: GCA_029856935.1. Classification (NCBI taxonomy): domain Eukaryota; kingdom Viridiplantae; phylum Streptophyta; class Magnoliopsida; order Fagales; family Juglandaceae; genus Cyclocarya; species Cyclocarya paliurus. Next base: position 21,532,195 of record CM056946.1, on the reverse strand, counting down.
ACAAAAATGAAAATGAATACATCACAGTTTCACTCAAGTGCATGTCGATCAAACTTTCAAAATAGATCACGGGGATTTTTATTGCAATTGCATGAGCAAAGGTCTGGCAATGGTCAAGCAAGCTTTCCTGTTTGAGCTCATGTTGTAAATTTGCTCAAGCTAGACTCGAATGAAGTCATACGAAGTCTCTGGATGGATAAAACTCTGTTAGTTGCAAGACTTTCTCTGTCCTTTCTCCATGAAAGTGTCGGCAATTTGGTCTACATCATCTCAACTGCATCTGGAAAGAGAAACGCTTAACCTTGGAAACTTGTACCTTGGGAACGCTCAGCCTTGCTACTGCTCTGCTACGCTTTTCAGCTTGGTTTGTCCATTTAGCTGATATTTAGTTGAACGTCTAGTTGATATCCTTGTTCTCATAGATTCTGTTAGTTGCACTTAGATTTTGTTCCATGTATATGCAGCTTACTTGCAGGTGTAAGCATAGCTGTGGCAGTTCTAGTCAGACATTTCTTTCCATTTTCGGATTTTATAGCATGCGCGGCCCATTGATATTGAACATGGGTATTCTTTAGCTAATAGTAATAATAATAAAATTTATAAGGAATAATAATTATAATAAAAACAGAACAGGAAGTCACCTGTTTTTCCTTCTTTATATTTCCTATGTACTTGGGTTGAGACATTTGCGCCTTCAATAAAATTTTGCCTACTGAGAAAAGAAAAATAGTGACATGGAACAACATGGATATATACTCTCAAGTCTTATCATGACCTTGACCCCAAGTTTTCATTGTCTAAGCCCATACCAAAAAATATACACAATCAAGTTTCCGTTTCTATTGATTGATTTCTACCAATGTCGTAATGAATGCATGCATGATAACTCTTGTTCCTACTCCAATTATTGTCTCTCATATTTTTGCTACTTGAAACTTAAGTTTGGGAAAATTACCTCTCAATTAGATAATTCTAGCATTGGTTTTGATGGGGGGAACTTGGTTTCCCTTATTGTTGAAACATTGGGCACCATTTTGGTTGTGATTACAAGGACGCTGTTTTGAGAAATTGTATTGGAGAGTATTTCACTTACATCATCCTCGTTTTGTGCAGTGGTAATGTGACCATAATCTTCGTATTAATGCTCCTGGATCTTGTTTTGTATCAGATATCTGAATGGTCGAGTGAGAAAATGAAACTTGACCCATCCCCTGGACACATTGCGGTTCGGCTAGATTTGATCTCAAAAGTTCACGGCATAGAAGAAGCAGAGAAGTATTTTGATAGCATCCCTGACACTTCAAGAATCACCATCCATGTATATGGTTCTCTGTTAAACTGCTATGCAGAAAATAAATCTTTAGATAAAGCAGAGGCCATCATGCAGAAGATGAGGGAGCTAGGTTTTCTGAAAACATCTCTGGCTTATAGCGCTATGTTAAAACTCTATTCTCGGATGGGTAAAACTGAGAAACTAGACAGTGTAATGCAAGAGATGGAAAAGAAGGGCATTGATTGGAATATGTTCACATTTAGCATTAGGTTGAATGCTTATGCAGCCACCTCTGACATTGAGGGAATAGATAAGCTTTTAATGAAGATGGAAGCTGATCCTGAAATCACCATCGACTGGAATGCTTATGCTGTTGCAGCAAATGGATACTTGAAAGCTGGCTTACATGAAAAGACGATAGAAATGCTGAAGAAAGCAGAGCAACTCGTTAGCGGTAAAACAAGGAAGTTTGCTTATGAAACATTCCTCACTTTATACACCGCTATTCAGAATAAAGCGGAGGTGTATCGTATTTGGACTTTGTATGGAGGGATGGGGAAAGTCTGGAACTCGGGCTATCTTTGTATGATAAGCTCGTTAGTAATGCTGGATGACTTGGATGGTGCTGAGAAGATTTTGGAGGAGTGGGTATCTGTAACTACTTCCCTTGACTGTCGGATTCCACGTGTGCTGATCACTGCTTATTGCGAGAAGGGTCTTTTGGAAAAGGCTGAAACATATATAGACAGGTTTAAAGAGAGTGGGATGGAGGTAGACCCAATCACATTGGATCGCCTGGCAAGTGGATATCGTGCACATGGCCAGGTGGAGAAGGCAGTGGAGACAATGAAGCAGGCACTGTTGGCAGGTCTACCAGGTTTCAAGCCCAACCGTTTTATTTTGGCTGAACATCTCGAGTACTTGACAGAGAAGGGTGATGTGGAAGCGGCAGAGGAGATTTTGAGGTTATTGAGAGAAAATTGTCATTTCTCAACTGCTATTTGTGAAAAATTACGAAGTTATATTCATTTTGAAAGTCCATCTTGTAGAAAAGGCATTTGATCATTTGAAACAAGATGATCATATGGAAAGGGATGATCAGGTTCTGGATGGTGAGAACTTGGGGCCACCTGAGGGCGATAGCTGTAGCCACCATGGGTGGCTGGTATTTATTTTAAGTTAGTTTTTGAATTTAAAATTCACTTTTTATTTAGTTAAATATATTTATTAGTTCAAACAATTTTTTAAGGCCACATTTTGGTGAAAAACTAGCGATTTAACCAATTCCTTATAGGAAAACTTTTAAGGGTGCGATGTATGGGATCAGGGTTTATGCTACAGGGGTGGGTCTAAAGGGTCATACCTTGAAGAGGTTTTCCGACATAAAAAAATATATGTATTTATTATTTTTATAACAATCATTAAAATTTTAAAAATAACTTGTCATGTGTCACTCTTTGACTGATCTACATGGTTTCTGTTAACAATGATGGATCGACAAATGGATGGAGAGTCATTCTAATAAAGGACGCTGCTAGTCGGCACCGTTAATGTAAATTGCATTTTTTAAAATATTTTTTTAATAATTTCAATATATGTATTTTTTAAAAAAATGTACAAAATAAAAGGTTAAGATTGATCAATAAAGTAAAATGAAAAAATCAAATCAAATGACGATGTGGTTCTATAAAATATAAAAAGAATGATGCTTCATGAATGTATACCCAGTGGATAATAAGAAATTAATTACAAAAGATTGATATTTGATCTGATGCTTCTTTATTTTTCATTTGATACGAAGTAAAGTTTGTACGGCTAATAACTCAACAATATTTTAATTGAGGAAAATGGTTTCATGGTGTTTAAGGCATGATGGTTCCCCACCTTTTTGGTTTCAGCAAATGTGGATAGAACATCTTGAGTTTATGCCTTTTGTGGAGAAAATCTGGCAGGAGAATGTGGGTGGTATGGGTATTTTGAAATTGGCTTTCAAATTGAAAAAATTAAGGGGAGCTTTAAGAGATTAGAACAAGCGGGTCTTTGGTAGAACCGAGACTCATTTGCAGGAGTTACAATCTCAGATTGACACTTTGGAGTCAGATTTAGAGCAAGATTGGGATCCATACTTTGAACAAGAACTTGTGATGAAGAATGTAGAGTTAGCTGATTGGAGGCACCGGGAAGAGATTAGACTGGCTCAAATGGCGAAAATTAAATGGAGGGTTGAAGGCAATCAGAACTCAAGATTCTTCCACGCTTATTGATCTTATAAGAGGAAGAAGAGAGTCATGGAGATGAGACTTCAAGATGGCACTTATTTGAGGTCACCTGAGGAAATTCATTTAGGTGCTGTTAATTATTTTGCTTCTTTTTTACATAAGGGGTCTCATGGGAGCACCTCAGACTTATCCTACATTATTTCACCTGTTATTACAATGGAAGAAAGTGCAGCTATCTATGCTATTCCCTCCATTGAAGAGGTTAAAAATGCTTTGGACTCTATTCCTTCTAATAGTTCTCCGGGTCCCGATGGTTTTGGAGCGGGTTTCTTTAAAAGTGTTTGGGATATTATTAAGATGGATAGCATGGCAGCTATAGAAGAATTTTTTAGAGGCAGAAAATGGCCTAGATTTTATACTTCCTCTTATGTGGTTTTAATACCGAAAATGGATATTCCAACTGGGTTCGATAAATTTCGACCCATTAGACTTTGTTCGGTATTTTACAAAATTTGTTCCAAGGTGATTGTTAACTGTTTGGCTTCTCTCCTTCCTAAAATGATATCTTTTGAGCAAGGCGCTTTTATTCCTAGTAGAAGTATTTTTGAAAATATCAGTCTCACTCAATAAATGGTTCACTCAATTAACAACAAGATTCATGGCAGGAATGTGGTTCTAAAACTGGATATGGCCAAAGCTTATGACCGAGTTGACTGAGATTTTCTTTTGAAGGTGCTTCTTGCCTTTGGATTTTCCAATACAGTTTGTGGCTTGATTGGTGAGTGTATTTCCATGCCTTGGTATTCTATCCTAATGAATGGTACCATGAAAGGTTTTTTCCAGGGTGCTCATGGGCTGAGACAAGGGGATCCTTTGTCCCCTTATTTGTTCATTATTTTGCAGGAAATCCTTTCTCGTCTTATAAAACAAAGTGTGGAAGAGATGAGTTTTGGTCAATTTTCTCAAGCTCGTGGCACTAGTCTGATTTCACATCTAATGTATGCGGATGATGTGGTTATATTCACTAATGGAGGTCGCAATTCTATTCGCAATATTTTAAAAATATTGGATACTTATGAGGACTGGACTGGTCAGTTGATCAACAAAGAAAAAACTGCTATGTTCTTCTCTAATAAAATTTCCATTGCGAGGAAAATGAGTCTTAGAAGATTGACGGGCTTTTCGGAAGGTAAATTCCTGTTTAAATATTTGGGGATTCCGATTGTTTTTGAAAAACTAAAAATTGCGAATTTGGCGGAGTTGGTGAGAAAGGTTCAAACCAAAATCAGTGGGTGGAAAATGAGACTCATATCTGTGGGGCGAAGAGTGATTTTACTCATACATGTCCTTGCAAGCATGGTTGTGCTCCTTCTTTCGGTCTTGGATGTTCCTAAACAGATTATTTCTTCTTTAAATCGTCTTATGAGTTCTTTTTTTTTTGGGAGAAAGTGATGGAAAAGGAAAAAAAAATGGGTTGCTTGGAGGAATATATGTAGGCCAATTGCAGAAGGTGGTTTGGGCATTAGATCTTTTGAGGAGATGCAAAAAGCTCTTCAGCTGAGATTCGCTTGGAAACTTATGCATGATAATTCTCTTCGGGCAATTTTTTTCGACAGAAATATGTAGGCCATAAACCTTTTATGTTACTTGGTCCTCCTAAGGGTACAAGGTTTTGGCGTATGATCGCTAAAAATATTCCTACTGTTCTAAATTATACCAAATGGAAGATTAAAGATGGGAATGTATTTTTTTGGTATGATAAGTGGTTGTCGCAGGGCCCTTTTGCTGAAACATTATGTGTGGTTGAGCAGCCTCTTTTAAAAATCAAAGATTGAAATCTTCAAAATGGTTAGGATGTGGCTCTCTTAGAAAGGCTGGTGGGCACTGATCTTGCAGAAAATGCCCTTAATGTGCTGGCTTAAAGTAAAGAGGGAGCAGATTTACTTATCTGGACAAAACTGAGAGTGGGAATTTCACTACTAAATCAGCCTGGGATTGTATTTGGGTGAGAAGCCCTATTCTAGAGGGACATAAATGGATATGGACTAGAATTCTTCCAAAACAATTCTCTGTTTTTATGTGGAAGGCTTGGCATGGTACTCTAGCCGTGGATGACAAAATAAGGCGGATTGGGATCCCTCTAGTTTCGAAATGTAATTGCTATAGGCAAGGGCAGTATGAAGACCTTAATCATGTGTTATTTGAAGGGGAGTTTGCTGCTGTGATTTGGAAAAAATGTGGTTCTTTACTTGGTTTGCCGGTTGGAAGATCATGGCGTGAAACTTGTCTTAGTTGGTTTTGGAGAGCTTCTAATTCCTCTCAAATTAGTGTCATACTTGGTTTATTGCCTACTATCATCTCTTGGAAACTATGGGGTAGAAAGTGCTCTGCTCGCATGGATAACAAAGTTGAATCTATTCAGGTGGTTTGGTATTCTATCAAACACTGGGTAGGCGTGCTTGGCCAAGGTTTTGCAAAATTTAACAAGTTCAATCATACCGATTCTTACATTCTTCAGAGTCTGAATGTTCATCCTATTCCTATTCAACAACAACCAATTCAATTCATCTCTTGGTCTAAGCCCTCGCATGGTAGATTCAAGTTAAACACAAACGGGAGTTGCTTGGGCAACCTAGGAATTTCAGGGGCTGGAAGGGTGATTTGAGATATGCAGAGGTTTGTTTTGTTGGCTTTCTCTATGATGTGGAGATAGTACTTGAGCTGAATTAAGAGCTTTACTGGAGGGGTTTAGACGCTGTCGACAATTAAACTTAACTATTGTCGATATTGAGATGGATTCTAAGGTTGCCCTGTCATGGTTGCAGAAGGATCGGTGTGGCATCTGGTATTTAGAAGATTATTGGGAGGAGCTTCACGAACTATTAAAGACCATGGATTATAGATACTCCCATATTTTTAGAGAAGGGAACTCTGTTGCAAATTGGCTAGCTCGTTGGGGTGCTAGAGAGGGAGATGTAGAATGGAGAAACTCAACTGAGTTACTGTATATGCTGCGTGGTTTGATCAGGGTAGATAAATGGGGCCTTCCCTCAATTTGGTGTAAAACGCATGATGTGAGGCTTTAATGTTGAGGTATTTGTGCGGGTTATATGCAGGATGTCTACTACTCTGTTTTCGGTTAGTTTGGTCCTTTTCTGTGGTTCCTTTTAGGCATGTTTAGAGGAGTTTTGGTTTGTTAGGCATGTTTAGAGGTCTTTTCTTTAGAGCAATGTTGTTTGGTTAGGCATGTTTAGAGGATTTTTGGTTTTTTTGTTATATAGACCTATTTAGTTTTTGTTTTTTGCTTGATGTTTGTTGGTTTGTATTTGGGAGGTTTTTTATTAATCTCCTAGATACCTTGATTGTAACCAGGGTATTCCTCCGCCATAAGCGAGAGTTTATTAATAAATTTGGGATGGGGGTTGCTATGTGTGTAGCTACCAGCTCTTCTATAAAAAAAAAGATAGGGAACAAAAACAAAGTTGTCATAAAAAGTACAAAAAACGTGTCTTGGACGCTTCAATGAGTTAAAACAGAACTAGACGTGGGCAAAATTTCTGTTTTTCCAACTCCAGCTGAATTCCGACAAGGCTGTGACTCCACTACTCGGAGTTTGAAGTCGAAGTCGGAGCCCATGTGGGTTTCGAGCTCCAAACTCTGATATTTATCTACTAAAAAATAATGCGTCAAAACGATGTCACTCCACTTTAAAAGGAACAACGTCGTTTCACTCAAGCAGATCCAAAATGTAGGGGGAAACTAAATGAAGTTGTTACAGCTTCATCGTTTCGTGGAGAAGGGGGTCCTGCATTCCCTTCTTCCTCCTTCACTTTCGCACAACAGTTCCCCAATTCTCTTTGTCTTAACACTATGCTTCACCTCCCTCAGTTCCCCACCATCTGCCGTCACCTAAGGCCGCTGTGAGCCACCTTCTAGATTTCACCATAAATTGTAAGCCACTCGACCACTCAGTTTTTTTTTGTAGACTTTTAGGGTTTCAAAATCATTGTATTTAAACATTGTGGTTTCAAATTTTTGAAATATGTTTGATTTGTTGTTCATCTCAATGATTTCTTTGCATTTCAATGATTTCACTTTTTAGGGTGTTAAATTTAGGAATCAAGGGGATTTAGGCTTTGGAAAAATCGGGTGTTTTTATTCCCGGTGACGTTCATTAGAGTGTCTCTTGTTCAAACGTCACACAAATTATTCGATCAAGCCTTCACTTGAGTATAGCTCGAGTGAACATCACATAGATTACTCGATTGAGCGAGCCATCACACAGATTGTTCTCTTGAGTATGGCTCGGGTAGATATTCAATTTTTGTTTCTTTTATTTATTTTTAAAATCACAAACATGAATAGACACATATGTTTTTCCTTTTCAATGTGTTTTCAATTTGTAGGTAATTTTCATAACATGCTAAATGACAGTTGTTTGTTAATTGTTTCAGATTCTTTGTTTAATTATGGATGCTACATTGCCGCGATTCTCCACAAGAGGATGATGCACAGTTGCTGGCATCACCGATAGGTACTTCGGGCCTTAGACCCCCATCTAGAGCAGCTATCTCATGTGCAAGTAGTCGAGTCCCAATAGATCTAGAAGATGTTGATATGCTTAATGAGGAGGAGGAAATGATGAATGTTGAGGCTGATTTACCAGCACGACCTAGTAAAAAAAGATCGTGGACATGTGAACCTTTTACCAAAATTCCTAGTGATCATGAGAACCCGCAGGATCGATGCCACTACTGTGGGTATATGTAGTTGTCAATCAAAAAAGTAAGGCACGTCAGTATTAATAGCACATCTTACGGGCTACCAACGATATAAGATACACAAAGGGCTGGTGGCAATTGATCAGTCATAGCTGAGTTATGAGACTTCTATGACTACTGATGAGATGCAGATTAAGAAGCTATCAATCCCTCAATACAGTGAGAAGATGGTGAGAGATGTTCTTGTGGAGATAATCATCACTAATGAGATGCCTTTTATCACGATTGAGGCTTCTGCAAATTTGTGTAGACTTTAGAGTCACGATTTCCCTTGCCTTCACAATATACTGTGATGCACGATTGTTTAAAGAGGCATGCCAAGAACAAGGCAGCAATGAAGGAAATGTTTGTCACCACTAGCCAAAGAGTGTTATTTACAACTGATACATGGACCTCCATACAGAATGTGGGCTACATGTGTATCACAATCCACTTTATTGATAGTGAGTGGACGTCGCAGAAACGGATTATCGGTTTCAAGGAAATTGTTGATCACAAGGGGTCATCCATTGGCAATGAGATGGATGACTGTATAAAGGATTGGGGGATCAAAAAAGTGCTTTGTATCACGGTTAACAATGCCACTGCGAATGATTGGGGGATCATTCGTGAGAACCAGTTTATCCATATTCGATGTTGTGCCCATATCATCAACCTCATAGTCTCCGAGGGGTTCAATGAGGTTGATAATTCCATTAAGTTTGGAACCTTGTGAGATATGTGAGGGCTTTCCCCCAACGGCTCTGCCAGTTTAAGGCAATAGCTGAACAACTTGAGATCCCATCTTCTAGTATGTTACAATTGGATGTTCCAACTCGATGGAACTCTACATACATGATGTTGGATGTGGCGCAGAATTATTAAATAACGTTCGAGCGAATGGAGGTTGAGGATAGGGGCATGAGGTATGCTTTGCTGGAGTCATTTGGGGGGAGAAGGGGGCTTAGTGTGCCGGACATAGTTGATTGGGCCAATATCATGTATTTTGTTCAATTTTTGAAATTATTTTATTACATAACTATGCAAATATCTGGGACAAAATATCCTACTACGAACATGTACTTCAAGGAGCTCTCGGGGTTTATGACCATTTGCAACAGAGTTGTACTGACAGTGTGGGTTTGTTAAATGCAATGACTATGAGGATAAAATACAAATATAATAAATATCGAGGGGATGTGTAAAAGATAAATAAATTATTATTTGTGACTGTGACCTTGACCCTTGATATAAGTTGGTGATTGTAGAAGATTGGATTAGGGACATCCTTGGTGATGAGGGGTATTGCCATTATTTCTGCACTGTATCGTAAGTCTGTAGATCATAATGCTTCTTCTTCTTATTCTCATCCTCATTGTTAAGGGCTTTACCGATGCTTTGTGATGCCGCCTTCGCCTCTGCCTTATCAGTTTGACTTGGCACAACGTCTTCCCCTAACATGACGTTTCTCGACTTCAGGGCCTCATTCTCACGTTGGAGTGCTTCCAACTTTGTTGTCACTGGGAAAAGGCATCCATTGGAAATCATGGAGGTCATTGGGAGAGGTCAAAAATCAAGGGGGCTTGGGATTTCGAGATCTCACCAGTTTCAACAAAGCTCTCCTAGCTAAGTAATTATGGAGAATGATAAAAGATCCTAACTCAATGGTCTCTCTAGTCTTTAAGCAGAAATATTTTTAGAAGTGCGAGCACTTGGAGGCTAAATTGCGAGGGGTTCCCTCTTTTATGTGGAGAAGTTTGTGGTCCAGCTTGGAGTTGATAAAAGAGGGGCGGTGTGGCAAGTGGGAAATGGAAAAAGCATAAACATGTGGAGGGATAAATGGTTACGTACCCCTGTGACTTTTCAGATTCAGACCCCCATGAATACTCTAGATTCCAAGGCAAGAGTGGATGTTTTGATAGAAGAGGGCAGTGGTACATGGAAAACTGATTTGGTGGAAGCAGTCTTCAATGAGGAGGAAGCAAAAGTTATTTATGCCATTCCATTGAGCAGTAGAGGGAACAAAGATAAATTGATATGGGTGGGGTAAAAAAAAGGTACATTCTCGGTCAAAAGTGCCTATTTTTTGGAATCCATGATTTTGAAAAGAAAAGAAGGGGAAGGCTCGACCAAGGGAGAGATTCAAGAGTTGTGGAGACATGTGTGGAAACTAAAAGTACCGGGTAAGGTTAAATTATTCTTGTGGAAGTGTCTTAAAAATATTCTTCCTACAAAAGATAATCTTTTTAGGAAGAACATTATTGAGAACAATCTCTGTCCACTATGTATGTGTGAAGTGGAAACACTGGTGCATGTAATGTGGGACTGCCCAGCTACAGAAAACGTATGGGGAGGTGGAACCAGTATTTTCAGCAAATGGAAGAGATATCACTCTGACTTTAAGCTACTGTGGATTGAGATGGGGAATAAATTGAGTAAAGAGAGCTTGGAGATGGCCTTAGTCACATGGTTTCAGCTGTGGAATAGGAGAAATGCTTTTATCTTTAGAAACCAGTTTATGCATCCTAGCATTCTGGTGAGACAGGCTCAAGATGATCTAGTTCTCTTTAAAGAAACCAATCAAATTAGTTCAAAGAGTGCAGCAAGGTCTCACGGGAGAGATCCAAAACAGAAGTGGAAGCCATCTGCGTGGCCCTATGTCATTGTGAATTTTGATGCAGCTTTTGAAAAAGCAAATGGCAGGATGGATTTGGGTGTTATCATTCGAGATTCAAAGGGCAGTGTGCAAGCAGTGGTGACAGGCCCTAAGGAGCATATCTCCTCAGCTGCCCAAGCTGAATGTGTTGCTCTTCTTAGAGCTATGTTTTGAAGGGGACGTCAAGGCAGTAGTGGATGCAGTAAATTCCAAAGGTGAAAACAATTCGTGGATTGGCCAAATGATAGAGGATATGCAGCTATTGATGACAAGGAATCAAGCATGGAGCCTGATTTTGTTCACAGGTCAGCAAACAATGCTGCTCATACGGCAGCCAAACTAGCAATTAGTGATGTGTGTGAAAATGTTTGGTTTGTGGATGGCCCTCCCGAGGTCTTGAACGCAGCCCTGGGAGAGGCAGTTATGTATGATGTATTGTTATCTGATTAATGAAATCATTTCATTTTCAAAAAAAAAAAACCTTTGCTGTCACTCTTTTTAGTTTGTCCTCCATCTTGGCTAATTTGCCCTTCATGTTCACGGAAGTGGCTTCCTGGTCTCGGATTGCTTAGGAGCATGTGGTTGCAAGCAGAGAAGAAAAGTATTTTGATGGCATCCCTGACACTTCAAGAATCACCATCCACGTATATGGTGCTCTGTTAAACCGCTATGCAGGACATAAATCTTTAGATAAAGCAGAGGCCACCATGCAGACGATGAGGGAGCTAGGCTTTCTGAAAACATCTCTGTGTTATAACGTTATGTTAACTCTCTATTTTCGGATGGGTAAAACAGAGAAACTAGACAGTCTAATGCAAGAGATGGAAAGGAAGGGCATTGACTGGGATAAGTTCACAGTTAACATTAGGTTGAATGCTTTTGCAGCCACCCCTGATATTAAGGGAATGGAGAATCTTTTAATAAAGATGGAAGCTGATCTTGAAATCACCATATACTGGAATGGTTATGCTGTTGCAGCAAAAGGATACTTAAAAGCTGGATTACATGAAAAGACGATAGAAATGCTAAAGAAAGCGGAGCAACTCGTTAGCGGTAAAACAAGGAAGTCTGCTTATGAAATATTCCTCACTTTATACGTGGCTATTCAGAATAAAGCGGAGGTGTATCGTATTTGGACTTTGTAGGGAGGGATGGGGAAAGTCTGGAACAAGGGCTATCTTTGTATGATAAGCTCGTTAGTGAAGCTGGATGACTTGGATGGTGCTGAAAAGATCCTGGAGGAGTGGGAATCTGTAACTACATTTGATGACTTTCGGATTCCACGCGTGCTGATCACTGCTTATTGCAATAAGGGTTTTTTCGAAAAGGCTGAAGCATATATAGACAGGCTTAAAGAGAGTGGGACGGAGGTAGACTCGATCACATGGGATCGCCTGGCAAGTGGATATTATGCACATGGTCAGGTGGAGAAGGCAGTGGAGACAATGAAGCAGGCACTGTTGGCAGGTCTACCAGGTTTCAAGCCCAGCCGTTTTATTTTGGCTGAACATCTCGAGTACTTGAAACAGAAGGGAGATGTGGAAGCGGCAGAGGAGATTTTGAGGTTACTGAGAGAAAAGCTGTTATTTTTTTAAAATTAGTTTTTAAATTTAAAATTCACTTTTTATTGAGTTAAATATATTTATTAGTTCAACACCAAGGATGCAAACAATCTTTTAAGGCCACACCCCTCGGTGAAAAACTAGCAATTTAACTAATTCCGTATAGAAAAATTGCATCAAATATGTCAAATTACAATATGTCAATGTGTTATTGTATTCCCTATTTGCTTGAAGGAAGAAGAGTTTGTGATTCATGCTACATGGAATTGTCCTGCCTCTCAAGATGTGTGGCACTAGTGCTGAAGACAACTCCAAAAGCGTTCTTTCAAAACTGCTATTAGGAACCTCATGGTGGAATTGGATGCAGTAGGTGGTAAGGAGCTCGTGGAGGAATTTGCAGTGGTTGTAAAGAGAGTTTTGATGAGGAGGAACCAATTTTTATTCCAACAAGAGTTAAGGTGCCCCAATTCAGTAGCTAAATTTGCTAAGGATACTCTCAGAAGCTGAGGGTCTCTTCGACAGTTACATCAGATCAACAAAGTTTACTGCAGAATGTGATCACTAATTGGAATCCCCCATGTGACTATCTATAAACTCAATTTGGATGCAGCAGTTGACAAGGTACGGTGCATGATTGGCCTAGGCTTAATTCTCAGAGATTGGAATGGGAGGATTTTGGCAACATCAAGGATACTCAGGCCTCTTTTCCCTGATCTATTACTGGCTGAGGCACTTGGGGGAATGGAAGCTTCATGTTTTGGCTTGCATATGGGGATTAAAAGGATCATACTAGAAGAGGATTCAAAAGAAGTCATAACAACTATTAGTAGGAATGAAAACTCGTCAGCTATAGGTATGATTATTGAAGATGTCAAGAACCAGTTGAGCTTTTTTGAGGATTGGCCAGTTTCACATGTTAGAAGAGACAGCAACAAAGCTGCTCATGCACTTGCTAGGGATGCTTTGTTAAATTCCATTACTTCTGTTGATCTGGGGAATGTTTCCACTTATATTCTTGACCTTTGTTAATTTATGATTAATGGAAATGCTTTCCTTTTTTTTTTAAAAGAAAAGAAAAGAAAAGAAAGGCAGGGAACAAAAACAAAGTTGTCATAAAAGGTGCAAAAGAGGTGTCTTGGATGCTTCATGAGTTAAAAATTAAAGGAAAACAGAAGGGGCCAGTGAACAAGAGCAATATGATGAATGTGAACTTTCACATAGAGAATCAGTTGGGGCAATATACTTTGTGGACTGCACCCTTTTCACTAAACCCCAAAGGAAAATGCGTGCTAAACGTGAGAATTTATTTATTTTTTGGTTTTACCCCCTTTTCCTTTTCTCCACCAAAAGTTGTTGTCACCAATCATTTTTTTTTCCTTTGCACTCAATTATCCATATGCTCTTAAAAAAGAGAAGTGATAAATATACAATCAATACACAACTTTGTAATAAAATAAATATTTTTGAATTCAATCACATCAAAGTCGAAGAAATTTTAAAAAATAAATAAATATTTTATTAGTAGTTGTGTAATAGTTGGATGTTTATATTTTTGTTAGGAGGAAAAAGATGGTATTTTCCAATATTGAGAATTAAATTAGACTTTACAATGTGAAATCCTCTACACTGTTAAAAATAAATAAAAGAGAAAAAAGAGAAAAAACTAAGTTAATGAACATGGAATCCAAACCATGAGAAATAATGGAATTTTGGAAAAAAGAAAAAACAATTTTCCAAGGGTGGGTTGGTACAGAAAGTCTTTTATTATTTAGTCTTATCTGTGTAAGATTCGGGAGAAAATCTAATAATAAAGAATTGTTAGAATACTAACTTCTAGCTATCGTTGATCAAGTATTTGCAGGAACCGATTATTTCTAAATTATGAACCCTCACAATTTTTATATAAAGAGTATTGGGTAGGGCTTTTCAGCCTATCTTTTTACGTTAGTGAATGTGACTGATGGAGAATCACAGGCTTTTATATATAAATAGGCCAAGACCCTTATCCATTGTTTTCTAAGGCTTCGTTTGGATCTCCAAATAAGTCCAACTCATCTCAACTCATCATTATAACTTTTTCAAATTCCAATACAAATTATAATAAACAATTCAACTTTTTCAAATTTTAAAACAACTTTCATATTAAAAAATAATATTCTAACAATATTTTATCATCTCAACTCAACTCAACTCAACTCAACTCAGTTTAACATCCAAACGCATCCTAAGTGTTGCTTCCTTCCATCAAGGAATGTAACTATTGGTTTTTAATGAGTAGTATCTTTATTTTTAATTACCCAAAGTTTTTAATATAAATATAAAACTATTAAAATAAATATATATAATATATTTAAAAAGGTATGGCACGTAAGCCACCTTTAAGTCTCCCACAAGGAGACATGTTCTTTCATTCTCCCACTTGGCTTACGTGACAGTCATTTAAAATCATTTGGGTAACCAAAATCGAATATGGCCACAATTAAAACTACTCAAACCATAACCTTTAGAAGAAAGATATAATACATGAATCATGATGGTTATATTATTATATTAACATTCATTCCATGTATTACACTATATTAGTCTCTCTAAATAAATTTTCATATGTGATATATCTCTTGATGAATAACTTCCAATAAGTCATTCTGGGTCTATACATTATACATTAGGAGCAAATACTTTATGTGCACAAATAAAAAAATTATTCTTGACAACAACAAGTACTGTATACAATGAACAAATCAAACATAAAATGAGCTCATTAACCCCATGCTCTCTACATGTTTCAAAAACATTTTTATTGAGAGTCCTTTTGTTATGGGATCTGCAATCATAAATGATGTACTTGTATGCTCTATTGAGACTTCTTGTTCCTTGACTCTCTCTCTGATAGCAAGATGCTTTATGTTAATATGTTTACTTTTACTCCCACTCTTGTTATTCTTAGAAAAGAAAACTGCTTCCAAATTATCATAGTAAATTCTTAAAAGCTTTGATATTGAATCCACAACTTGAACCTAGTGATAAAACTCCTTAACCATTTTGCCGTGAAGTTGCTTCAAAACATGCTATAAATTCTGCCTCCATAGTAGATGATGCAATGATTGTCTGTTTGGTGCTTTTCTATGATATGACACCTTCTGCTAACATGAAGACATACCCTGAAGTAGACTTTCTGGAATCTTGTCAACTCGCAAAATCTGAGTCTGAATATCTAATCACTTCTAGACAATCAACATGCTTATAAGTAAGCATATGATTCTTGGTTCCTTATAAATATCTCATAACCTTTTTAGTAGCCTTCCAATGTTCTATTCCAGGATTGCTTTGGTCTCTTCCCAACATTCCCACAACATATGTAGTATTAGGCCTTATTGAAACCTATGCATGCATTAAACCACCAACAACAGATGCATATGGAATATTTTCTACTTCTTTCTTTTCCAAAGCATTTTTCAGACATTGACTTAAATTGAATTTATCACCCTTTAATATGGGTGCTGCATTGGGTGTACATTCATGCATTCTAATTTTTTCCAACAACTGAGAAAGTCCTCAAATTCTTTTAGACTTATCTTGATGAATCTCTATGCCCAAAACATAAGAGAATTCACCTAAATCCTTCATTTCAAAGCTTTGGAATAGAAATTTTTTCGTGTCATGTAGTAGACCCAAATCATTAGTTGCAAGTAAAATATCATCAACATATAGGACTAAGAAAATAAATTTACTCCCACTAAATTTATGGTATATGCAGTCATCGACGATGTTCTCTTTAAAACCAAATGAAGTAATAACATTGTGAAATTTCAAATACCACTAACGGGATGCTTGTTTTAGTCGATAAATTGATTTCTTTAACTTGCAAACTAAATGATCACCTTTATTAGAATGAAGCCCTTCAGGTTGCTTCATGTATACCTCTTCTTCAAGTGTCCCATTCAAAAAAGTTGTTTTCATATCCATTTCATGTAGCTCTAAATCAAAGTGAGCTACTAATGCCATGATCACTCTAAAAGAATCATTTTTAGAAACTGGAGAGAAAGTATCGTGGTAGTCAATACCTTCTCTTTGTGTAAATCCTTAAGCTACAAATCTAGTTTTATATCTATCAATATTACCATTTGAGTCTCTCTTGGTTTTATAAACCCATTTATACCCAATGACCTTAACTCCTTTAGGTAACTCGACAATTTCCCAAACTTGATTTTTAGCCATGTATTCTATTTCTTCTATCATAGCATCATGCTAAAATTTTGAATTTTCTCCACTCATGGCATGTGAAAATGAGATGGGATCATCTTTAGGTCCCACATCAAAGTCGAACGTAGGTACACATAGTAATCATCAGAAATAGTAGGCTTCCTTATTCTAGAGGTTCTTCTTAATTCTACAATTTCATATTATGTTGATGTTGAACTACAGATTCAAAGTTGGTATGTTCTTTATGAGGTGGTAATGGTTCTTGAATTGATTGAGCTTCAAGGGTATCAGATTGATTTCCTTGAATGACAATCATTTCATTTTCATTCATGGATGTAATATCTGAATTCTATGTTTCCTCTCACTCTATCATTTGAGGAACATTACTCCCACTTATTCTAAAATCCTCAATAAATTTTGCATTTCTGGCTTCCACAATTCTGGGTGTATGTGAGGGACAATAAAATCTGTAGCACTTAGATTTTTTTGCATAGCCAATGAAATAACCACTAACTGTCCTTGGATCCAATTTCATTAGTTGTGGATTATAGACCCATACCTAACTTGACAACTCCATATGCGCATATGCCTTAAATTAGGTTTCCTTCATTTTCATAATTCAAATGATGTTTTGAAAAAAACCTTAGATGGAACCTTATTTAAGATATACACTGTAGTTTTTAAGGCCTCACTCCACAAAAATAAAGGAAGATTACAATTACTGAGCCTACTTCTTACCATATCCATAACGGTACAGTTTCGCCTTTCAACAATATCATTTTGGTGAGGTGAACCTAGCATTGTATACTGAGCAATAATGCATTCTTCCTTGAGAAAATTTGCAAATAGACCTAGTCATTGCCCTGACTCTATATATCTACCATAATATTCTCCACCCTTGTCAGATCTTACGATCTTTTTTTTTTTTTTTTCTAATTGTCTCTCTACTTCCTTTTTATATATTCTAAAAGTATTTAGTGCTTCATATTTATCAAAAATGAGGTAAAGATACATAAATCGTGAATAATCATCAATAAATGAGATAAAATATTTCTAACCATTCAAAAAATCATACTAAATATCAACATTTTAAAATTAAAAAAATTCTTGTTTTCTTGCAAAAAAGATTTCTAAAATAAAATAATATTAAAAAATCATATTCTAACAACATTTTAATTTTATAATATTTTTATTCAACATTTTCTCTTTAGATATCTTAATTCAAAATATTTTATTACTATTCATAAACTATCTCATTACTATTTATAAATTTCTCTATTACTATTTACAAATTTCTTGTCTCATTTGTGTAAAGTAGCCTTCAATCATTAAACCCTAAAGCCTTCAGAATACCTCAATTATCGTTAGGGTTTGAGTTCATCTCTTGTTCTCAACCTAATGCATGAAGCTGTTTTGCTCAAATCCATGGCACTGCTATGCCATTTTAAGGGTTTTTTGTGCTTTCTTCTATCATACCGAAACCCTACCCAGGTTTGCACCCAAAATTGACTCTCTCTACCGTCACATTTCGTAGGCCCATGATCCTAGGGTTCTGATTTTCCGAGTGATCAGACCAGTGGCTCGAAGAACAATGAGATGTCCAGAATTCCAAACTTCATAGATTGATCAAGCTACTTCGCAAATATCATCGCTTCGAACACCCTTTACAGCTATCAATTCCTTTCAAACTTGTATGCATTTGTGAGTGTCCGTGTGTGTATTATGTACGATTGATATGGGTGTATACTTTGGTTAAAAGTTTTTAGGCTACGAATGGTCTAAGGATTGTCTGATAGATGACGAATGAGCCCATCTGAATTGTATGGTATATTTGTGGTAGAAGTAAATTTGAACCTACAAGCATGCTTAAATTTATTGGATATTTTATACGGTGCACTCAATGTGTCCGAGCCTGCTCCAAGAATAGAAGCCGTTTCGATTTTAAGGGATTTGATTTCAACTAGCTGCTATCCTAATCATGATTTTCCTATCCCCAGGGGAAAAGACCCTTCCCTTTCTTCCAGTTGTGGGCGAGGTTATTCGAACTCCCCCCCAAATCCCCCCTTCCCCAACACACGCTTTTGTCATATGAGCTACAGCCTTACCCATCCCTTTTATGTTCCTGGGAGTACCCTAAAAAAAAATTGATCTTCTCCCTAACCATTTTAGGTTAAGATGTGAAAACGCATAGCACTCAGTAGGCTTACAAGGTAACTAATGGCCTCTTAGGGCCTGTTTTAGGTCACGTTAGGAGTCTTAAAAAATATTTAAATAACTTTTAAAGCCCATTAATGAAAAATTAGGTTGTTTATTACGGGCCTGTTTGGGGTTACGGTATGAGTCTGAAAAAGTGCTTAAATAGTTTTAAAAGCTTTTTAATGTAAAAATTAGTTTGTTTGGGTGTCACATATTAAAACACTTTTAATCTCAAATAAGCTAAAATTTACGTTTGAGGAAAAGTATCAAAATTGATGTTTTTCCTCAAACGTGTTTTTTCGGATAATGCGGAACTTAATTCAAATTTTAAAAAGATTGTTAATGGAAGAAAATACCCATTCAATTTTAAAATAATTACAACTTTCAAACTTTTAAAGATATGGTCATAATCTTTAAAAATTCAAATAATCGTAATTTTTACATCAGAAATCACTTTTTTAATTTGTTTCCAAACAAATGTGACATGTTTGAAATTGCTTTAAACATATAGTTACCAAACAGTAAATAACTTTTTAATAGTAGAACTTATTACTTAAGTTATATGCTATAAGCCCTAACACTATAAGCTATAATCACTCCAAACATGCACATTAAAGTACTTTTTAATCTCAAATAAGCTAAAAAGTATGCTTGAGGATTTTTTCCTCAAACGTTCTTTTCCAATCCGAAATGTAGTTCAAATTTTAAAAAGACTTTCGATAGGTGAAAATATCCATACAACTTTCAAACTTTTAATAATATGGTCATAATTTTAAAAAAAATCAAATGATTGACATTTCTACCTCAGACAGTATTTTTTTTAATTTGTTTTCAAACAACTGTAGCATGTTTGAAAGTTATTTAAACATATGGTTACCAAAAAATAAATAACGTTTTAATAGTATAACTTATTACTTAAGCTATAAGTTATAAGCTATATTTCCCACCGCAATCCCAAACATGCACTTAGAGTTCTTGTCACCTGTTGTTTTCAACTTTAGATATGGTTGCACGAGGTAGAATCCTGTTTTGGAGGTATGTTTTCATGTGTTAAATTTTCAAATAGTTTCCCAAGTTGTGGCAAAATCAAGAATCGTAATGTGGTAATTGTATGATATCAGAAAGAAGAGATATCAAGTGACATGCAATACTTGAATTTGTTAGGAACGATAAGAGAAAAAAAAAACAAAATGTGTAATCAATCATACATGACACAATTTACGTCAGTCGACAATGTTCCTACGTCCACGGAGCTGATAGGATTTGATTTAAGATGATAATCCATAGTATAATGCGGCGGCCGTTCAAAGGAATAATGCAATATATAGCAAACCCTAATCAATGGGTCAGGTCAGTTCAAGAGCCCAAACGGGTCAAAAATTTGAAAATCAACCAAAAACAAAAACTGCAAAGGATTTTTTTCAGATCAGGTTATCACCGAGCCACCACAAACAGAACCGCACAAAGAAGCCAACAGAATTTTCATCAAGATAGGAATGCATGGGTAGGCTCAAAAACATGCCTCAGTTATTACTCTATGCAAGTGTAGTTGTCCCCCCCCCCCCCAAGTTACATCCTCAGTTCTTGCTACTTGTGAGAACTCTCCCAGAATGTTTCTATAATGAAGACTGATTAATAATGACAAATAAGGAGAACAAAATAGTGTTTTAAGTAGCCTAAAATGCAACCATAGTCCAGACTTCTAACAAAAATGAAAATGAATAAATCACAATTTCACTCAAGTGCATGTCGACCAAACTTTCAAAATAGATCCTGGGGATTTTTATCGCAATTGCATGAGCAATGGTCAAGCTAGCTCTCCTTTTTGAGCTCATGTCGTAAATTTGCCCAAGCTAGACTCAAATGAAGTCATATGAAGTATCTGGATCGATAAAACTCAGTAAGTTGCAAGAATTCCTCTGTCCAGACTTCTCCATGAAAGTGTCATCTCTACTGCATCTGGAAAGAGAAACGCTAACCTTGGGAACACTCAGCCTTCCTACTGTTCTGCTATGCTTTTCAGCTTGGTTTGCCCATTTGCAGATTTTTAGTTGAACGTATGGTTGATATCCTTGTTCTCATAGATTCTGTTAGTTGCACTTAGATTTTGTTCCATGTATCAGCAATAAAACCTCAGAAGAAGAGGCCAGCATAGCGTCCACAACAAACATGCCAAATATCTCACAAGTTATGGAATAGTCTAGAATAAAGTTACTCTTGTATACAGGTCCCATTTTGTTAGAAAGAATATTCTCATCTTTTGTGTATAAATAGACACTGTGTAATGCATATCAGGACAAGGAAATATGATCAGAATTGATTCCCTTTTATTCCTTCTTTGTCTTTCCATTATGGTATCAAGAGCTGCGTAAGGACTCACGTCCAAGCTCATCCATGTCTGGAGAACAGACCCTTTCCAAATTCTCCCTTCCTTCTCCCTCCCATTTCATCATTGTCAAGCTAACCTATGACAATTATCTTTTGTGGAAGGTGCAACTTATGCCTTACCTCAATAGTCAAAATGTCTATGGGTTCATCGATGGCACTGTCACTACCCCAACTCTGTTGGATCCCGCAAAGCCAAGTTCTAAATATTTGGCCTAGAAACAACAAGATCAAGGCATCATGACCATCCTTATTTCCTCCCTTTATGAAAATTTAATTGCTCATGTCATTGAGGCTTCTACCTCACAAGAAATTTGGACTATTCTGGAGGACCTCTTTGCGTCCAAATCTCAAGCACGTACTATGCAACTCGAGTATCAACTCACCACACTCAAGAAAGGTTTAGACTCTGTTGCTGATTACTATCAGAAAGCAAAACTGATTAGAGATACACTTGCTGCTGCTTGTAAAACCTTAACTTCCTCTGATTTCATTACTTATGGCTAGTCTGGGCACCAATTTTGACTCAGTTGTTACTTCAATAACTACCTGAGTGGATCCCCTCACCCCATCTCAAGTCTATAGCCACCTTCTCACCCATGAAACCAGACTTACCCACCAGCAAACCATACTTACCTCTTCCCCTGAGTTCTCGACTAATTTCACCACTACAAACACTTCCAACTTCAGTCACAGAGACAGGGGTTCACCTTAAAGTAGAGGTGGTCACAGGCGCCGTGGCCGTAGTCATAATGGTGGTCGGTTCAACCCTTTTCATTTCTCCCCAAATCGTCCCTCGTGTCAAGTGTGTAGCCGGCAAGGTCACTCTGCTCTTCAATGCTATTATCGATTTGATCATAGCTACCAATCCCCAGCTCCTCCCTCTCTATCAGCTCATTTTACCTCTGCACCATCTTTTATTAGTGACACTGCATCGTCTATTGACCATAATTGGTATCCCGATTCTGCTACAACTTATCACTTTACTCACAATCTCTCTAATCTATCATTGAATCCATTTGAGTACAAGGGAGATGAGCAAGTACGTGTAAGCGATGGAACCTCTCTACCCATTCATCATGTTGGTAGCTCCACGGTTCCTTCATCATCTGGCAATCTTCTTCTCTCTCAACTATGTCATGTTCCGTCAATTTCAAAAAATTTAATCTCTGTTAAAAAATTTTGTGAAGATAACTTTGTTTTCTTTGAATTTCATTCGTCTTGTTTTCATGTGAAGGATTTCCGCACCAAGAAAATCCTCCTCCAAGGACCTTCTAGCAATGGCATGTATGTCTTACCCTTTGCGCCAACATCTCCTCAAGCCCTCACTACTTCTCGAGTCTCCCCCTTTCAGTGGCACGTACGGTTAGGACATCCATCTTTGCAACTTGTCCAGCAAATAATCTCTCATCTTTCTCTACCAGTGAAGTCTTCTCCAAAAATTGGTTTATGCTCCTCTTGTTGTCAAGCAAAACTTCATCAACTTCCCTATGCCTCCTCTGAGTCTCGGACCACAGCTCCTCTACAACTTCTGTTTGCTGATGTTTGGGGTCCTGCTCCCATGTTGTCAAGGAGTGGTTTTCGTTATTACTTGTCCTTTGTTGATGACTATAGATTTACATGGATGTTTCCCTTAAAATGTAAATCTGGTGTTGTTAAAGTCTTTTTATCTTTTAAACGAAATGTTGAAACACTTCTTAATGCAAAAAATTGTGCCTTACAATCTGATTGGGGAGGTAAATTTCAATCTCTCAATATTGTTTTACATTCCTTTGGCATTTCACATCGTTTATCTTGCCCATATGCTCATTCTCAAAATGGATCCGTTGAAAGAAAACACCGACAAATTGTAGAGACAAGATTAACACTTCTTGCTCATTCATTTTCACCTAAAAAATATTGGTATGACGCCTTTACCACTGCTGTTTATTTGATTAACCGACTTCCCACATATGTTCCACATAATAAATCACCTTTTGAAATGTTGTGGAATAAATGCCCGGACTACAATTTTTTGAAAACTTTTGGATGTCTCTGTTTGCCAAATCTCAGACCATACAATAAACATAAAATAAATTATCGATCTATTCCCTGTGTCTTCCTGGGCTATAGTCCTGATCACCATGGTTATTTTTGTTTTCACATTCCCACCTCTAGAATGTATGTATCTCGAGATGTCTTATTTGATGAGCATGTTTTTCCTTTTCAACAGCCCACTCCTGATCCATCATCTTCCACTCCATCATACTTGCCCACTCCTCTTCATCTATAGCCCACTGAGCTTCCTCCATATAATCCTTCTCTAACTCACTCACGGCCCAGCACTCCAACATCTTCCACCCCCTCTACTTCTAATATTCAAAGCCCACGACCCACTCCTCCTAATCCATCTCTCACTCACTCTTGGCCCAGTACTTCACCACCTTCTCCCAATATCTTTTTCCAAAGTCTTCCAACTCTCTCAGCCTGCCCACTATTCCATATAAGGCACACTCGACATCTCCAGAAATTTCTTCTTTTCCATTGTGATCCTCATCTGTTCATCACATTCAAACTCTCTCCAAATCTCATCTTCACTTCCCTAAGATTCGAACCGACGGCACCATAGCTTGGCCAAAGCCTCAGGCCCATGTCACCTCGGTAGCTACCCTTGATGAACCCTCATCTGTCATTGAGGTTTCCAAGTTTCCCAAATGGAGGAAAGCAATGCAAGTTGAGTTTGATGCCTTTCTTTCCAATAACACTTGGAGTTTAGTCCCACCCACTTCCTCTCGGAACCTTGTCAGATGCAGATGGATTTTCAAAACAAAATACCTCTCTGATGGTTCGATCGAGCAATGCAAAGCACGACCACTAGCCTAAGGCTATAGTCAACTCGAGGGACTGGATTATTCAGAAACTTTTAGTCCAGTAGTGAAGCCTACGACTATCAGGTTGATGCTTTCTATTGAAATCTTTGCTCAATGGCTGATTCACCAATTAGATGAGCAAAATGCTCTTTTGCATGGTTCTCTCAATGAAATTGTGTTTATGTCTCAGCCTACGGGGTTTATTCATCCTCAGTTTCCTCATTATGTGCGTAAGCTCAACCGAGCATTATACGGCCTTAAATAGGCCCCTCGTGCGTGGTATGCACGACTGAGTAGGAAGTTGCTTGAGCTGGGTTTAGTTCTTTCAAAATCTGACACTTCATTATTCATTTATCACCATCAATTAGTCATTATTTATTTTCTGGTTTTTGTAGATCATTTGATTTTCATTGGATCTGATTCGAATGCCCTGACACAGCTTATTCATAAGCTCGGTATTGACTTTACCTTGAAAGACCTAGGTCCTCTCAATTATTTCTTGGGTATTGAGTGTCACCGAACCTCCACTAGACTTGTTCTTTCTAAAAAAAAAATACATCCTTGATTTACTCTAGAAAACAAATAAGGCTAATTGTAAGCCTGTCCATAGCCCAATGTCCCCTTCGACTAAACTCTCTACATTTGACTCTACCTCTATGGAAGACCATCGCTTTACAGGAGTGTGGTAGGTAGCTTGCAATATTTGCTATTTAAAAGACCGGATTTAGCCTTCTTAGTCAATAGTCTATCAATTCATGCATGCACCCTCTATTTCTCACTAGCAATCAGTAAAGCATGTATTATGCTATTTGATGCAAACTGTGGACCATGGCTTACTCATCACACCATCCCCTTCACCTGCTCTCTCTGCCTTTTCAGATGCTGACTGGGCAGAATGCCCGGATGACAGAAAATCCACGGGAGGCTATTGTGTGTTCTATGGTAAAAATTTGATTTGTTGGAGCTCAAAGAAGCAGTCAACCATTGCTAGATCCAACAATGAATCTAAATACAAGGCTTTAGCTAATACAACCTGTGAACTCATTTGGGTACAGTCTCTACTTTCAGAATTGGAGATTTTTCTATCCAAGCCTCCTTTTCTCTATTGTGATAACTTGGGAGCTACCTACCTCTCAGTTAATCCAGTGATGCATTCCCAAACTAAACATGTTGATATTGATTACCACATTGTATGAGATGGAATTTATAACAAGGCTCTGTAAGTTTCCTTTCTTTCGAGTAAAGATCAAATAGCGAATGCTCTTACAAAACCACTGTCCACTGCCAGATTTTGTTTACTTCGATCGAGCCTCACAGTACTTTGAGGACTGCTTGGCTAGTAGGGGCATATCAACAATAACACCTTAGATGAAGAGGCCAGCATAGCATCCACAACAAATAGGCCAAATATCTCACAAGCTATAGAATAGTCTAGAATAAAGTTACTCTTGTATATGTGTCCCATTCTGTTAGAAAGAATATTCTCATAAAAAGAAAAGGTAGGGAACAGAAACAAAGTTGTCATAAAAAGTACAAAAAAGGTGTCTTGGACGCTTCAATGAGTTAAAACGGAACTAGAGGTGGGTAAATTTCTATTTTTCCTACTCCAGCTGAATTTTGACCAGGCTTCGAGGGGTTCAATGAGGTTGATGATTCCATAAAGTCCAAAACCTTGGAAGAAATGTGAGGGCTTCCCCCAACGCCTCTGCCAGTTTAAGGCAATAGCTGAACAACTTGAGATCCCATCTTCCTATATGTTGCAACTAGACGTTCCGACTCAATGAAACTCTACATACATGATGTTGGATGTAGTACATAATTAATGTTCAAGCGGATGGAGATCGAGGATGGTGGCATGGGGTATGCTTTGCTGGAGTCAGTTGGGGGGAGAAGGGGGCTTGGTGCACCGGACACAGTTGATTTGGCCAATATTAGGTATTTTGTTCAATTTTTTAAGTTATTTTATGACATAACTATGCAGATATCTAGGAAAAAATATCCTACTACAAACATGTACTTCGAGGAGCTCTCAGGGCTTTATGACCACTTGCAACAGAGTTATGCTAACAATGTGGGTTTGTTGAATGCAATGGCTATGATGATGGGTTTGTTGAATGCAATGGCTATGATGATGAAATACAAATATAATAAATATTGAGGATGTAGAAGATAAATAGATTATTATTTGTGGATATGATTCTTGACTCTCGATATAAGTTGGCGATTGTAGAAAATTGGATTAGGGATGTACTTGGTGCCAAGCATGTGCCAAGCATTTCCTATGACACTAAAGGGAGCCACGCGCGGGTGGCTAGGATCTATAGACACTTTCGAGGAGTCGGAGGTAATTCCTCACCCAATTCATGGCGAATAGAAGAAGGATAATACCATTTGCATGCCTGCTCATTGTGAAACAATGGGAGGATGATAGCTTGAGAGCTTGCCTCACCCGTTTTAACAAAAAATGCATGATGACTTACGATCAAGATGAAAAGATCACGTTGGCAGCCTTATTAGGAGGAATTTGGCCCAAAAATCTCTTTATAGCCGAGTTGGCGAGAAACAATTTCGCCTCTCTACAAGAATTCATGGACAAGGCCAACAATTTAGTCAATGCGGAAGGCACACTGTGGGCTCTAACCGCATCGAGAAAATGAAAGATGGGGAAGCTGAAAGATGATCTAGGTATGGGGTCAAGGGAAGGACTGAGAAAAGGACTCAAGGATAAAGAAAAACCAACATGAGAGTTGTCAAGAAAGAGGTCCCACAATGAGGATGACGAGCTCCAAGACTTAATATTCTAACATGAATGTCCAGGAGAAGGCTAGGGAACCTCTCAAAGATGGCGACTGCGTACCGCATTACCGAAATTTATGCACCTATCACAGTGTAGGGGGAGCGGCGAGCTCGAGTGCTTAGTCGCCTGAATTACCCCCCCCCCCCAAGAGACCAAATGAAAAAAAAAGAGAGGATCGGGAACAAAGACCTCGAGAAGTAGAAAAACCCCTAGAGAGCACCACGACCGAGTTCCTAGACGAATCGTGGATGGACTAAACCCCCTTGGAGAAATCAGCATAATTGCTGGAGGATTTTCCAGGGGTGGCCCCACCTCATCTGGATGAAAGGCTTATGCACACCAAGCCAAGTACGTGAAAATTTTCAACATCAAGCGACTGGCAAAGCAGCCGAAATCACAACCAACGATGACAATATCCTTCAGTGATGATGAATGCAAGGGGGTAGTCTACCAGCATGATGACGCATGGTAGTAACCATGTTGGTGGCTAATTGCACCACGCGAAGGATACTTATCGACAATGGTAGTTCAGCCGACGTCCTCATTTGGTACTTGTTCATGAAGATGGGGATCAGGCAAAGCAAATTATGCTCAGCGTCCACCCTATTGAAAGGGTTTTCAGGAGAACAAGTGCAACCTATAGGCTCAATCACCCTACCGGTGTTGGTTAGGTCTGATCCCTCCACAACCACCACGATAATGGATTTTTTAATGGTTAGAACCCGATCATCATACAACGCCATCATTGGGCGACCAACATTGAACACTTTCAGGGCGGTTACCTCTACGTACCACCTAAAAATGAAACTTTCCACAGAAGCAAGAATAGGGGAAGTTCACGGCGAGCAAGTGCTCACCCAAGAATGTTGCATATAGGAACTCAGAGACGAAGAGAAGAAAGTTAGAATGGTCAAGTCTCTGGCATTAAGCGGCCCTTTTCCACCTCCTCCACCCAAGATAATGGTGCACAAAGTAGAAACAAGTGATGAAGAAGCCCTGCAATAGGGCGAGGTCAATGAGCCTCTCGACCTACTCGGCATGGAATCAACTCACCCTAAAGCCACAATAAGGATCAAAACTGGAATGAAAGGAAAAGCAAGGCAACGATTGAGGTATCTTCTCACCGAACACAAGGATATCTTCGCCTGGAGCCATGAGGACATGCTAGGAATCGATGAAAAATTTATAAGACACCGGTTGACTGTCAACTCGGATGTACGACCAATTAAGCAAAGAAAAGGGAGCTTTAGTACCAAGAAGTACGCAACCATTGCAGAAGTGGTTGACCGACTCTTGGCATCCGGATTCATCAAAGAAACCTACTACCTGAATGGCTCTCAAACTTGGTACTCGTGAAGAAGCCAAACAGGATTTGGCTAATGTATGTGGATTTTATTGATCTCAACAAAGCCTGTCCAAAGGATCACTTTCCCCTACCCCGAATAGAGGATATGAGGGAAGCTTTTAGAGTGTTGTGGCAATACAAAATGAAACTCAGCCCGATGAAATGCGCATTTGAAGTATAATTAGGGAAGTTTCTGGACTTCATGGTATTAGAACGGGGAATTGAAGCCAATCCGAAAAAAGTACAGGCTGATTGACAAATGCCTGTCATTCTTCCCAGTCTTAAAGAAAGTACAAAGTTGGGAGGCCAAGTATGAAAAAGCACTTGTACAACTTAAGGAATACTTGGCACATCCTCCATTATTAAGCCAAATCAAGTAGGGAGAGCCCCTGCTCATATATTTTTCGGCCACACTAGATGTCGTATCCACCACCCTAATACATGAGGAGGGAGGCTTACAAAGGCTAGTATACTCTATAATTTGAGCCTTGAAAGGAGCTGAGACGCGGTACCCCAAAGTGGAAATGATGGCATTTGCATTAGTAATAGCCACCTACCGACTACGACCATGCTTCCAGGCACACTCCATAAAGGTAGTAACAACAGAACCCCTGTAGAAGATGTTGTAGCGGCCAAACACTTCAGGCCGACTAGTAAAGTAGTCAATTGAAGTAAGCGAGTTCGATATTGACTATATTCCTCGAATTGTGGAGAAAGGGCAAGTCCTCGCTAATTTAGATGAATTCTCCAATTTCCTTAAAGAAATGCCAGAGCCTCCTGTGGGGAAACCATGGCAATTGTGCTTCGATGGGTTGTCCTACAGAATAGGAGGGGGAGTAGGGGTGTATGTTGTTTCGGAAGATAACATTGAAGCATACTATGTAATAAGGCTGGAATTCAAAGTCACCAACAACAAGGCCAGGTATGAAGCAGTATTGGTAGGACTCACCATAGTAAGAGCCTCGAGAGCAAGCGAGGTCGACATGAAAGTAGACTCTCAAGTGGTAGTCGGCCAAATAACAGGAGAATATCTAGTAAAAAGCAAAAAGCTAAAAAAATACCTACAACAAGTCTATGAAGGGTGAGATCACCTCCATTACTTCTGAATCAGTAGCATCCCAAGGGAGGATAGTTGGAAAGCTGACAAACTAGCGTGAGCAGCCTTTGGGAAAGATGAAACTATCTTACCATGGAAGGTGATCACACGAACAATAGAAGTCCCAATTATCGGTCTTGAAAATAAACATAGAAACCACAGAATGGATGAGCGACATAATCAAGTTTTTAACTACCAAGGAACTCCCACCTAGTAAGGAAGAAGTAAAGAAAGTTAAGAACAAGGCTGCCTGATTTACCATGATTGGTGGCACACTATATAAATGGGGTTTCTTAGCCCCCCCTCCTAAGATGTGTATAAAAAAAGAGGCCCAATACGTCATGGAAGAAGTACACAATGGAATATGCGGAAATCACTAATAAGGAAGAGCTCTGGCGGCAAAGGTCATGAGGGCCGAATATTATTGTCCGTGCGCCTTCAAAGCCATCAAGGAATTCACCAGGAAGTGTGTCCAATGCCAGCTGCATGCGCTAATCTTGAGCAACCCGCCTACGGAACTGACATCGCTCACATCCCCCTAGCCATTTGCCTAGTGGGAGTGGATCTGGTAGGTCCCAT
Organism: Cyclocarya paliurus; assembly: GCA_029856935.1. Taxonomy (NCBI): domain Eukaryota; kingdom Viridiplantae; phylum Streptophyta; class Magnoliopsida; order Fagales; family Juglandaceae; genus Cyclocarya; species Cyclocarya paliurus. The sequence continues at coordinate 21,502,275 of CM056946.1, read as the reverse complement.
GCCGCCAGGCAAAGGAGTAACGAAGTTCGTCATCATCATCAACGATTACTTCACAAAAAGAGTAGAGGTCGAGGCAATGGCGACATTAACCTCGCAAGATGTTACCAAGTTTCTGTGGAAACCCTCATATGTCGATTTAGGATACCATAGAGCATCATCTCGGACAACAACATGCAGTTTGACTCTAAATCAATGTCGGATAACAGTTCCAGTTTGCACTACTGGAACTATTATGTCAAACCCGAAATCAATGTCACGTATTCCTCCCTTGCACATCCTCAGGCCAACGGGGAAGTTGAGGTGACAAATAAAACAATAATGGGCATACTGAAGAAGAGGCTAGGAGAAAAAATGGAAAAAATATCAAAGCACTGGAAGAAGGCCTCGACTTGCCAAAAGAAAAAAGGACCAATGCAGAGAATAAAGCAATTGCTAGAAAAAGGAAGACGGAGCTGTATTTCAATAAGAGGGTCAATGCATGGTCCTTCAAGATAGGAGACTTGGTCTTAAAGAAAGTTGGAGTCACCACTGCGGAAGGGGGAAACTCGGAACACGATGGGAAGGCCCCTACGTTGTCGAAGCTAGCAACATATCGGGTTCATACTGCCTCAAAGATACCCAAAGGAAGGACCTACCCCACCCATGGAATGTCGAACACCTAAGAAATTACTTTGTATAAATTTCCATGTAATCATGTCATTGTAATAAAAGGGTTGTTCACTTCCATTCTCTCCACTAGCACCTCGCGACCAAAGAAGAAAACAACTTAATGGAGTGTAACGACCCCGCCCCACGAAGGGTGAGACCGCCATGTACATACCTATTCTTAGCATATTTTTCTTTTCATTTTCCTTCCTTTCTTTTTTCTTATTGATAGGGAAGACACTAAGCGTCCGCCTCTCTCTCTGCAGTAACGCCTTGCTCCCCAGCCTTTTCTTCATTTCTTGGACGTTTAAAATATTTAAAACAAAAGTGAGTCTAACACTCAGTAAGTAGTACACCATGCAGTGAACATACTATGCATCTATTCTTTTCCTTTAGAAAACATGCATACATAAACATTTGAGTTTCATTTCATGCATAAACATTCTTAGAAATAATTAGGCTTTCATGCATAAACGTTCTTTTCATGCTTTTCATCTTTCATGCATAAACATTCTTTTCATGCTTTTCATCTTGAAATCTTTTCATGCATAACGTGCTTTTCATGCATTACATCTTTTCACTTTCATAGGCCATTGCACACTGTTACGTCCCGCGTGCTAGGGTTAGCGGCCCTGTGGCCAATGGATTCGCCTGTGGCCACAGGTTGGAATCTCATTCCGTTAGGGTGCAGCACTGGGTGCACTACCAGATACTACTACCCGGCATTGCAATCTGCCCATTCATTCATTGGGTATCCCTTTCCTTTCATGTGGCCGTTACGTATTTTCATTCATTGAAACTTTCGTTTCCTTTCATTCCTTTCATACTTTCATTCATTTCAGTCATTTTCATTTGACAGTTCATTCATAGGAAAGGAACGTCATTTAAAATCATGAACTTAAACATCATTGAGAGAGACATGCGCTTAAACATCATTGAAAAGTATGAACTTAACATCATTTAAAAGCATAAGCTTAAACATCATTTAAAATCGTAAGCTTTAAACATCTAAAGCACGAGTTTAAAACACCGTTAAAACACGAGCTTAAACATCATTTAATTTAAAAGCACGAGCTTAAACATCATTAAAAGCGTAGGCTTAAATAGCATTTAAAAACATAGGCTTAAACATCAATTAAAAGCATATCTTAAACATCACATAAAAGCATAGCTTAAACATCGATTAAAAGCATAAACTTAACATCGTTTAAAGCACGAGTATAAACATCATTTAAAAAGAAAGAGCTTAAATACCATTAAAAGGCACAAGCTTAAACATCATTAAAAAGAAAGAGCTTAAACATCATTAAAAGAAAGAGCTTAAACGTCATCTTTCAAGACATCTTTTAAAATGCCAGTTCATGGCATCCTTTAAAACAATAGTTCTCAGGGACATTTTAAAACATCAGTTCTCAGGGGCAATCTAAAACGTCAGTTCTCAGGGGCATTTAAAGCATCAATTCATAGGGACATTTTAAAACACATTTAAAGCATCATTTGAAGCATAAAACATGAGACGTTCCTTTCCTTTCCTTTCCTTTGCATTTAAACATTTTCATCATCTTTCTTAGTTCAATGCATATGCATTTTCATGAACAAAATACATTTTCATGCTATACTACATATAGGAAATAATCATAAATTTCTTGAGAGAGCATGCATGAAAATCTCATGACTTATAATCTACATGCATGCATTACTTTATACATTTACACACAATTATAATCAATAGGGTACTTAACAGGGGCTATCAAGGAAGGGCTGTACATACTATATTCATTTACTTAGAGAAACATTTGCAATAAGAGAGATATCCTTTCATAAAAAGAGCATGGTGTAAGAAGCATGGTCATAGCTACTTACCTGTGAGCTTTACTAGCGAGTTCCTTTGAACTTGAACATAGACTCATATTCAATAAAATGAGATAGACATATTAACATCCACCTCACTTTGAGCCTTACTAATCGATACGCTCACATGCTTACTTAAATTCCATCCTGGAATTAAACGTTTCCTTAACCCCGTTCGTCTACCCACTAAGCATGACACTAGGCCAAAACATTAAAATCTTTATTCCAAACATTTTAAAGAAACTCATGAAAGTAAATAACATGCTTGCCATACCTTTAAAATTAAACATAACATAAAATATAACAAGGTTACCCATTTAATAAACTTTAAAACTTTTAAAGACTTCAGCTTATGCTTTACTCATTTAATACCCTTAAAAGCAAGATATAAAATTATAGACCAAGCAAAACCTCTAAACCAAACCTCTAGCATCTTAAAATAGATTACCAACCAATATTAATAAAAGACACATGGTACCAATATATATATAAATTAAAATCATTATAATCATCATTTATGATTAAACCAAGTTTAAGAATAACTTAGCAAAAATTCAAAATATAGGAAATCACATAGCAAAAATCCACTTTAACATATTCGGTTTGGGCTAAAAATAGAGCACACATACTTATTTGCAATATAGGAAATTAAATGCATCAAAACATAAGCTTAAACAACGAAAAAAAAAATTCCAAAATCACATTAAAAGTAAATAAGTTAAATTAGGATTTTTACCTTAAGTTCTTAGCTCCTTTCAAGAGGCAAGAAAGAGGATCAAAAGGTGATGAACCCGTGTAGATGAGGACAAGATGATAGCACTGTCCTAACCCCTAAACCGAAACACAAAAGGGTAAGGAAATGGTGAAATTCGAAATTCCATGCTAGAAAGTGAACCAAAAATTTATTACCTTCAATATTTCATCCTTTGGAAGATGAAATTAAGCTTTGGTTACAAGCTTTGAAGAAAATATTTTTCTTCCTCCATTTTCATGGAGTTGCAAGCTTGAGGGAGATAAAGAACCTTGATTTCTTGAAGAGCAAAAGAGAGGAGATGAAGAAAGGTGTGCTAGCTTGCTTGGAAAGGGAGTGAAATTTTGTTTCCTCCCTTGGGTGTGGCCGATGGGTATGGCGGGGGGGGGGGGAATAAAGGAAAAATTGTTTCTATTTTCTTCTGCTTCTCCTTTTGGTTGGCTTGCTTTGAAAGATAGGTAGGTGGGTCAAAGGCTTCCTTTGGAAGCTTGGAGTGGCTTGGATGATGGATGGCTTTGGAAAGAAAGAAATAAAAACTTCTCTTGGAAGCTCTTGGAAGTCTTCTTGACCGATGCATTACTTGGAGGAAAGAATTGCAAAACTTATCTTGGAAGCCATCGGTTTCTCATGAAAGAAAAGTGAATTGATAAGTTAAGTGGCTTATCATATAAAGAGAATGGGATTTTTGTCCCTTCCTTGGGGTGTTGACCGATGGTTGCATGGAGAAAAGAGTTTAAAATTTTTTTTTCCTTGGGAGCCTACGGATGGAAGAAGGAATGGGTCAATTGGTCTTAGTCAAGGCTTCTTTTGCAAGATAAGAAATGGATGGTGGGGATCTATCGACCTCAAATGCTTTTTCACCTACCAATTCAATAGTAGAGATTAGTTGGGCCATTCTCTAAATAAATAAAAATAAAAAGGCTTAACATAAATATTTCAAAGTCTTAAAAATAATAATACTCTTGATTTATTTCAATAAGTCATATCTTAAAATAAAACATACTCATCTTGGTTTAAAAAAATATAAGACATACTCACCTAAAATAAAATAATCGAAAGTGATAATAAAAATAATCTTCATCTCAAAATATTTAACTTAAGAATTAATAAAGTGATATAAGGACCTATGTAGTAGGATGCGGGTATTACATGGAGTGTTTCTCTCCTCGCCCCTCATGATCGAGGCAATCGCCCGCCAAATATAAGCTGAGTGTCTTCATACACACCTGGCAACCAAAGGAGGAAACAACTCAATAGAGTGTTTCTCTCCTCGCCCCTTAAGCAGGGTCAAGGCGACTTCCCGCCAAACACAAGTTGAGTGTCTCCACTCGCATCTAGAGACCAAAGAAGGTAATAACTCAATGGAGTGTTTCTTTCCTCGCTCCTTGAGCGAGGTAGAGGCAACCTCCCTCAAAACAAAAGCTGAGTGTCTCCACTCATACTTGGTGACCAAATAAGGAAACAACTCAACAAAGTGTTTCTCTCCTTGCCCCTTAAGCGCGGTCAAGGCAACCTTTCACCAAATACAAGTCGAGAGTGACTTCCCTCGCACCTCATGACCAAAGGAGGAAATAACTCAACAGAGTGTTTATCGCCTCACCCCTTAAGGACGATCGAGGAAACTTCCTACCAAACACAAGCCAAGTGTCTCTACTTGCACCTAGCAACCAAAGGAGGAAACAACTCAATGGAGAATTCCTCTTCTCGCCCCTTAAGCATGGTCGAGGCAACCTCTAGCCAAACACAAGTCCAGTGTTTCCACTCACACCTTGTGACCAAAGGAGGGAAAAGCTCAACGAAGTGTTTCTCTTGTTAACCCTTAAATGCGGTCGAAACAACCTCCCACCAGACACAACCTAAGTATCTCCACTTACACTTGGTGACCAAGGAGGAAACAACTCAACGGAGTGTTTCTCTCCTCGCCTTATAAGCACGGTTGAGGCAACCTCTTGCCAAACACAACCCGAGTGTCTCCACTTGCACCTAATGACCAAAGGAGGAAACAACTCAATAGAGTGTTTCCATCCTTGCCCCTTAAGGGCGGTCAAGGCAACCTCTTGCCAAACACAAGTCAAGTGTCTTCACTCGTACTTGGCGATCGAAGGAGGAAACAACTCAACAACGCATTTCTCTCCTTGCCCCTTAAGCGCAGTCGTGGCAACCTCTTGCTAAACACAAGTCAAGTATCAACACTAGCACCTGGTGACCAAATGAAGAAACAACTCAACAAAGTGTTTCTCTCCTTGCCCCTTAAGGGCGAAAGAGGCAACCTCTTACCGAATACAAGCTGGGTGTCTCCACTTGCACCTGGCGACCAAATGTGGAATTAACTCAACAAAGTGTTTCTCTCGTTGCTAAATATTACTTGGTAGATTCTGGATATTCTCATATGAATGGACACATGGGGCCATACAGTGGCAGAGCCAGCAATTTTTTTGAGGGGGGCCTTCTAGTGTGTGACACATTGAACTTCAAAAATCATAAAAACATAACTATATATAAAATTAGATCTCGATAATTTGCAATATACACAAAGAAAAAAAAATTCTACAAATACGTCTTAATATATGTTTCAAATTTTTGATGATAATGTTTCATGAAATAATATTCATCCATTATTATTTTTGTAATGAAAGATTTAGAATTTATTTGCTTCATAGAAACTATCAAGTGATCTTTTAGAATGTCATATGTCATTCTAGTATCTAAACTAGTTTATTAAGTTTCATCTAAAGTCTAGATATTTTTTTGTCACATTAAGCATATAACACTATAATAGAGACCTTAAATAAATTTTTTCTTGCTCAATGAAATCTAAAGGATAAAACCTCTCAACTATTTTCTATATAGATCACCAACCTTAAATGATTTTTCTTTTTTTTTTTTTACTTTGGACTCCATATTAAGAAGTCTCATATTGTATAATAAAAACTTTGGGATTCATAATAATAAGTTTGCAATTTTATAAAATTTTGTAGAGCATATCGGGATTATAAATTTTTTTTAGGGTGGGAGGGGGGGGGGGTGGGGGAATTTTCTATATTTATAAAATTATGATTAAAAACTACGGTATATTTTAATTTTTCAAAAACTTTTGGGGGGCCATGGTCCCACTTTAGATACACGTAGGTCCACCACTGGGGCCATACAGAAGGGAACTATATTATCTATTGGACTTTTGTTGTGGTAATTGATCAATGGGAGTGCGTGAAATATTTAATCATACACATTCATTGCTTAGATGCACTATTGAGAGAAGATTTGGAGTTTGAAAAAATAGATAGAAGATATTGGATTATATAACAATTTTGTTTTTAATAAACAAGTTAAAATTGTCGTGGCAGATATGACTATTCATAATTTATATTAAACCATGCATTGAAGGATCTTAAGTTCAAGTTATACAATGATGGCAAGGATTATCTAATCTTGAAAGTATAGAGGACAAAGAAGCAGAAGAATACTCACGCTTGAAACAATCAGAGATATCGAGTGAAAATATTATGAATATTGAGCGTAATTGTATTGCTCCTTTTTTTCATTATATTTATGGAAAATCGTATTATACTATTTTCATTGGTATTTGATTATAAGATTTGATTTCTATTAAGGATATTGTCATAATCTGTGAAAAATTAAATGACTTTTTATGTCATTTCTAACCCAAAAAGTATTTTTTTTTCAAACAAATGTAATATGTTTAAAAGTGCTTTAGACATATGGTTACCGAAGAATAAATAGCTTTTTAATAGTATAGCTTATTACTTTAACATCTAAGCTATAAGTCTTAAGTTAAAAGTTATATTACCCACCACAATCTCAAATGTACACTAAGATAATAAGATGACTTAACATCTAAACTATTTCATGTGATCTCTCATCTCACTTCTAGTGGTGAATTATTTGCATCCAATTGGAGGAAGACCGTCTCATCAAAATAGAATATGTAAAACATGTCGAGAAAAGTTACTACTTAAGGACTTAAGGTATCTAATGATAGAAGATGATCAAAATCAATGTAGTTATATTGAGGACTCATCTTGGCACATTGGAAAAGTTAAATTTGAATATATACAACAAAACCAAAAGTGTGAATGTAAAAATATTGGATGGTTAAGTAAATGCATGTTACAATGGAAAGTATTAATTATAAGTTAATGGTTTACCACAAGTCCACAAATGAAGGATGCGGAATGCATTATAACATGCTGTAAAACATTAAGAGCATTGGCATTGATTTGGCCAGATGCTAGTGGAGTCCCTAAAATAGCTAATATAACTTAAATTAGGACTACATTGGATAAAGCAAGATAAGCCTAACCAACCTTTGAGCTACAATAATAGATTTGGGATCAACAAATATGACCTTCACTGTAGCAAGACCATTTCATTTTTTGTTATCATGTCATCCAATTGAACCCTACTTTTTCGTCTCTAACTTTTTGGTTCTTTTCTGCAATCAACCTTCTCCAAGCAAAAACTCATATCGTTCTATCATAGAGGAAAAAGCTCTCACCATCTTCTTCTTGCTTTTTTCTCTTCATCCCTCTTTTCCTTCACGACCACAGACAAGAAAGGTTCTACTTCCTCCACTGCTAGCTCCTTTTTTGTTGACAATCCTTTGTCAATAGCATATCCTCCATTGGTTGCAAATTAAATTCCAAAATTAAGCCCCTTCGATGATGCCAACCAACTGGTATTTTTTATTTATTTTTATAAGTAATAATATTATATATATATATATATTGATAGGAGTAATCAAGTACACTAGATGTATACAAGAAAACACCTAGCCCATACAAGAGAGCCTCTAATGACCCAAAAGCCCATGAAAACCTACCCAAAATAGACCAAGCCAGAAATGGAATGTAACACACCTCCCCGACCCCAGCCCCTAGATTATGTAAAAACCTCTACCTGAAAGCCTTCCCTCGACTTGAACTAGCTCCCTTAGCATCGTAGTTGATTGCCCATGAAAGATTCTTTAACTTCCTGCTTTTTTTAAACTTAGATTGGTTTTAAGAGCGTGGCTCGCCTCAATTGCAATGAGTAGTGCTTTAAATTAGTCTTCATATTCTCCATGTTCTCCATATGAAAGTCCTAGGGTTTGTAGAAACCCGTTATCTTTATTCAGAATCCAATCCGATGTTGAACCCGCTATATCGTTAATCGGAAGAAGAGAAACTAGGGGAACGACATTATCCTCAGCCACAGTACGCTACTGCATTCCCGACTTCAAACCTTCCCCCACATGAGGCACCAATGACAAATCGATAATTTCCTTCCCTCCAAATGGTTACTCGACAACTATATGGTTGTTGTCCCCTCCATCTATTACCATTACAGGTTCCTCCCCTCCATCAACATTGCTTGTATTTGCTCCACCCCTCGACAATCCTTGCCCGTTTGTCACATGCCTGCTTCCTCAAGAAGGGAAGCAGTACCTTTTGTTACCCCGTTTGCATCTTCTATAAGAGGCTCGACTGTTTCTTCCAAAGTACTGGAGACCTTGGGGGGACCCGTCTTCAACTAAAAATGAACCGTGCACAGAAGTACCAACTTCATCTGCAACGGGTGCCTATGACCCTACAGCTCCCTCAGAAAGCATAGTGACACTGGCATGAACAAAGATGCTAGGGTCCAATGACCCTATCGTTGACACACCCTTTGCCTGCACACTTTCCGTCACACTTGCCGGCACACTTGTACCCACGACTCTCTTCTCTAGTGATAAATATTTAGCCTTCAGTGTGTTCTTTCCCTTTCTTTCTCAAATTTTCGTGCTCTAACATTTGCTTTCTTTTCTTTCTCACATCTCTCACATATTTGGCATCCACAGTGCCAAACTTCATCCGGATTGCAATAATTATCATAGCCTAGGTAATGCCTCCCTTCATCCTAAAAATTTATGATTGCTTCCATAGTCGAACTAAAGGTTTTGATATTATTGATATTTTCCGAGTTGATTGATGTTTTGTTTGATTTTGGATTTATTTGATATCTTATTCTCTCCTATATGACTTATTGATTCTCATAAACATGAGTAACAACTATATGGAAAAATTAATTATTTCTTATGGAATTAGAATGAATTTTTGTTAACCTTTGTTTTGTAGTGAAGTAAGCTTGGGAAAGTTAGCTACGAGACCCAGCTCCCAAGCCATTTCGATTATATAGAGTTGTTGTGTTTTTTCTCTTGCCCTTGCTTGGTTCATGAGAAAATATGGGAAGAACATGGAAGTTTGAAACTTTTTCCGATATCCTTTTTAGTTTCAGAAGACCAGAATTTCTCTAAGTTTATTTGGCATCCTAGCTAGAAAATCTTGACTACTATAAAGATATGTTTGATTTATGAACTTAATGAGAAAGGAAATGCAGGAACTTTGGATTTATCTTTAAGGTTGAGTTCATTTATATATACAATTAACAATGAACCATATTCAAGATTTTTCAAATCCAGTGGTCAATGATATGCTTAGAATCAACTGTAAACTCAGACATCTTGGATTCGATTATGTGTTAAGAGTTTCCTTAGACTACCTGATATACGGTGTTGGTTGGTAAGGTCATGAGTCTTGGCTTTCCTACCCAATAATTGATTCAAAGAGCCCTATCTTGATAAGGTTATATATTAAAAAAATATACTCTCTTTTGAGAAGTTGGATTTACTTTCAGACCTCAGATGGAGATCATTGACAATAATGTTGTAACCTTTTCTTGATGATCTTTTTTTTGTTTGTTACATTGAGTCTTGAATATATTTTGAGAATAATTTTGTTCCTATTTTTTAAAAAGAGCTTATGCTATATATATATATATATATATATATATATATATCAATTCTAGTTTATTAACTTTGTATTCAAGTTGTCAAGTACTACTTGCAGTTATCTTTAGCCCACAGTTTACTGCATCAAAGTCCTTGTACAATTATGATATCTTGTTAAATATGTGATATGAACCCGCGGGAAGGGAATCCCTTGAACCCACAATCAATTGGAAACGCACCCAAGAAAGCCAAAATCAAGTCAATGGATGGAAAATCTAGACCCGATGAGAACTCGTTTCAAGAACCTAGAAATGATCTAGAAAACTAGGCCCACCTTGGTTCCCATCAATATGGTTGTCAAGTACTGCACTAGAAGTTGTCCAAAATAATGGACACTCCTGCTGTCCAAAAGGTAAGCTTTGTGTTTTCCAAGATATGGAAATTAGTACTCATTTATAGTTCTAGCAATGTATATGACTCATTTTAATGGCCTTGAAAATCTTTGGTCCAAGTTGAGTTAGAGCAACTTTAACTATACTAGGTCTTTTTTTTAGTTAATCTTAATTTTTTTTTTATGTTGTACATAACACTGGTATTATAAACTTGCGCTTACATGAATGCAGACTTTAAAAGAGTGCTAGCAAGAATGCAAACTTTAAAGTGCTATGAAATATACTTACAGGGAAGCAGACTTTATGAAATTACTGCTAGAATTTTAGTAGCTTTGTTTAGAATCTTCTGTTGTAAAGCTAAAATTAAAAGCACTTTTCTAGAAATGCTATTATCATATGCTTAGATTGGGCACTCTAATATAGTTTGCTGAAAATGCTCTATTAATTTTATATATTTAACTGTATGTTTATTTGTTTGGTTTTGTAAAATTGTATTTTCTTCAAGTTTGGACATACTATTTGGTGAAGATCCATTCTTCACCACTATCATATAAAGTGGTAAATATAGTATTAACAACACCTCAATGGCTAGCATACATGATAATGTTGTACTTCAAGCAACACAACTCGAAGGTGAAAAAATGCCACCTACTAAGAAATTTCAACGGGGTGTATCTTTCACTGTAGAAGAGGATAATCTCTTCATATTGGCTTGGTTCAACATTAGCATGGATACTATTCAGGAGACTAAAAAAGAAAATCATGTACATACCTTTCCAAGCACTAGGGCAGATTTTCATTTCCAATTCATGCAACCAATGTTGTCCAATAAGGGTGTAACAGGTCCGTTTTTGGAGAAATTTTAGAACCAAATCGGTATATAACGATTTTAAAAATTTAAGAACCGATACGGACCGATTCATCACCAAAATCGAAACTTTCAATTTTTCCAGTTTCAATCCGGTCCGGTTTGATTTTCCGGTTTACCATTTACACGTGTGAGACTATATATGTTTTTTATTATAATTTTTTTAATACTAAACTTAATTGTAAGAATTTTGTATTTATTATTAACAATTACTAATTCTTTAATGTTCAATTATGGTAATATAATATAAGTAGTGTCTAACTTATTGGTGAGATTATTAAACTTGAATAATAAGATTAAAATAGTATAATTAGTGTCCAATTATACTAGTATATTAATTTTATGTTATAAGATTAATAAATTTGAATAATAAAATTAGGATTTCATATTGTATTAATTAGAAATGTAGGATAATATATATAATAATAATATAAAATTATATATAATATAAAAAATTAAAAATATATATACCTGTCCGATTCAGTTTAAAATATGAAAATTGATACCGCACCTATTTAGGATCGGTTTTCATTTTTAAGAACCAATACCGCACTAGACCGATTACAAACAGGATCGTACCCAACGGTTCGGTCCTGTCTGGTCCGATTCAACCGATTTTTTATTTTTTTCTTCCACCCCTACTTTCCAACATTTCTGGAAATCCACGTCGTTATCTAACATCTTGTAATCTTGCTATATTGTTGTTTTTAAGAGACCTCAAGTACTCATTAGTAAAAATTGACACAATCACTATAACAAAATTTCTCATACTCAATCGTGCGGTACTTTCCCTGATCCTCAAATATTTGCCCATAAGACCTGTTATTACTTCATAAGCTTCTACTATATAATAGATGCGTAAAATAATCTTCATATACATTCATATACATTGAAAAAAATAAAGATTGGAAATCTCAAGAGACTTGGTTTCATATGAGTGGGAAGTAGTTATAGATCTATTTATAAAATTTCAATGAGACTATTAGTTACAACAAAAAATATGAGTAGCAGGATAAAAGAAAGTTTGGCATAAGAAGAAGTGAAAATGGAATTGTAGATATGAATGTTGGATATAAGAAATGTTGACAAAAGAAGATAGTTGAATGGAAAATGTAGATATTCAGTTGGTAAGTTAAGACATATACATACATACATACATACATACATACATACATATATATACATAGATATATATATATATATATATATGAAATTTTAGCTGAGTCTAATCAATGAATTTTGGATATTACTGACCATTGAAAATAGAAGTAAAAACTATAATTTAATTAGAATGAATGAAATAACTATTATGTTATTAAATATAAAATCATCAAAAAAGTGCACGTTATAAATTATGAAATATAACACAACATATATTTTATTTGACTAAAAATTAACATATGACCATAGAACTACAAAATATGATAATAATAAATCAGACAAAAATAATTTAAAATTTAAAATTAATAATATTTTATTGTTATACAGAGTCTAGATTGATAATCTAATGTGGGCATTAGGTTTGAAGTGGAGTAGGCAAAAGACCAAGTATTGTGATATTATGCAAATTTTAACTAATGGGATGGGCAAGCCGATGCTAATGATCTAATATGTTGTTTTATTTCTAAGAAATGCTAGAATGCCGCCTGAATTCGCCTCCTCACTTTGACTGCTCATGTATTTTTTTATTTTTTTTACTTAATGATTAAGAAAGTGACTTTTAGTGTATTGTTGTACTTTTTATTTTTTTTAAATAAATAAATATGTTAAAAAATATGAAAATAAAAAGAATGAAAAAATAAAAAGACAAATTTGTGCTAGGCGACACACTGAGTAGTCATTGTTGGGCGGCAGCCTAGCACTACTCTTTATTTCTAGAAGGAAAGATCAAGCAATAATTTGATGTCTTTTAACAAATGATCCAGTTGAACCATTCTAAATGTATGCATAGGCAAAAAGATATTCAACGTTAATCTTGATAGACATACAATGGTCACCAAATCTGTAAAGGACATGTTTCACACCACTAACCACACGGATGACCTGCAACGAATAAAAGGGAGGCACTAGTTGCCTGGTGGAATCTTTGATGCTTAAGTCAGTGACACAGTCTGAGAATAAATGTATGTAAAGAAGAAATGAATCAAACTCTATGTTTGTTACCTTCTTTAGGCTAGTTATAGAGTAATGTGGCATGATGGCCATTAACTCTGGTCAACGACCCTGTTTGCTTATCTCCCGTGATCCTCTATTAACAAGAAAAGATATCTCCCTTTTTGTAGGAGTTCTTTACTTAAGATATTCATGTCCAGTTGCAGGTCATATCCTCAGTTCTTTAGGAATGTCTTATCTCGTGTTATGAGCCTTTTGTCTGCAGGACTCCTAGCTTTAAGCTTTCAATAAGACTTCTGGAACTTATGGATGGGCTTGGCCTTTAGAGATTGGCTCGAAGCCCAGGGCCTAAATGTCCCCTCCAGTTACCTCACTAATTTCCTTTAAGCTGGCTCATGGGAAATTAATTATTCAAAAACGTTTATTACTTACACTGCTAGTTTGTAAGCGTTTATTCGTTCTATTTCTTCTTTTGGTTATAGTTTATGCTAGATGACGTGCACCAGCCTTTGCCCTTTCTCTTTTAGGAAAGACGTGGCTTGCGTCAGCCATAATTGTTCCCGCTAATTTAATTATTTTCAAAAAGTAGTGTAACTGTCGGCCCTACCAACCCTTTGGATTCCCAAGAACCTTCATGATTTCCTTTCTCATACGCTCTTCATACGCCATTTACTTCCCATAACCTCTTTCTTTACTTTCCTTTGCTCTTACTTCTTCCTCCTACCTCTCTGTATTTTTCTCTTTCTCCTGCTCACTTCTTTGTTCTTCCTTCCTCTTCAGATTCCCTCTTACTCTCCTCTGTTTTCCTTTAGAAAAGGGGTGTATTGATGAGGAGGGTTATGGCCGGGACATAGCCATAACAGTTTGTGCCCTAACCTAAGGGCTCCGTCTCCCTGATCCGCCCAGTGTCCGATGTCCTGCATTTCTTGAAGCTTGCTCCTGCCCAACTCCATAGTAAAGCCTGGCACGTACTAATGTGTGCCTGCATTGTCTTCCGCCGAGTTTTGGAGCTCTTTGGGGAGAGGTACCCCGACCTTACGGTGAAGAAATTCCTTTCTTGTTACGGGGTGGTGGCGTTGCCGGGGAACATTTGCAATTTTCGCGTGCACAGGCAACGCTGGCAGTCTTACCTAGTGTTGCAAGCCTTTTGCCTGCAAAACTCCTAGCTTTAAGCTTTCGATAAGCCTTCTGGAACTTATGGATGGGCTTGGCCTTTAGAGATGGGCTCAAAGCCCAGGGGCCTAAGTGTCCCCACCAAAATCCTTAACATATAAATCAGCTGCATCATCCAAATCCATCTTTTAATATAATAAATGCATCAAGAATGTGCACATATTCAAATTACAAGCGAATGTTAAAAATGCAACATTGTTAATAGAAATGAGTGTACATATGACCACCTTGTTAACATATATATTAAAAGAGATATTTGTTTTTGTCTACAAAGAGATTTTATAAAAATAAACTTACAAATTGACGTATCTTTAGAAATAGACGGCCACAATAAATAAATAATCACTTAGTAAAATAATTTTCCTTCCAAATGCCAGTTCATCTTCAAGATGATCTAGTCATAGGTTTAAATGCATAACTTTTCAATGACTCGATGTATCATTATTCATGTTTGTCTAACAATGACATTATTTTCATGAGGACATGACCTAGACGATAAAGAAAATAGTCTTCCAAATGTAAGTTTTTGGCCCACTAGCTCTCTCGAATAAGGTAGGTCTCGTTTGTTTTCACAACTCCTCTCAATTTATATCATATAATCATTACAAATTTCTCAAATTTTCACACAAAATAAAATAAACAATTCAAAATTTTCAAATTCTAAAATAAAAATAATATTAAAAAAATATATTCTAATAATATTTTATTCAACTTTTAACTTTAATCTCAACTCAACTAATTTTATCTGCAAAAATGACTAACTAAAATTTGGACAAATAATGATATGGTGGGGTATATTTTTCTTGGGAAAAATAATTGGCAGCACAAGTTTATTGAAAAAACCAAATTAAGACCTTTTTTGATATGCAGTTAGCCTCATCTCAACTTATTTTATTCCATTTTATCCAACATTTTTTTTTGATACATTTGGAGGAGGGGGGGGGGTTTCGCATCTTAATATAAAAATTATACTAAAAACACTATATTCTAATACTATTTTAATTTTATAATACTTTTATTCAGTTTTTCTCTTTTCTTTCTCAAAATTCAATAAAAATCTTAACTCAACCTATTTCACTACTAGTCATAAACTATCTCATTATTATTCATATATTTATTATCTCGTCTCATCTTACTATCCAAATGTGACGTAACTCGATGAGCCCAATCTCATAAAATTTCAAAAATAAATTATTTTGTTGTTGTATGATTAGAATCTTAGAATAACAATATTATTCGTTATCCTTTCATTATTTGATTTTACATGAATAAGACATTATCCATTTGAAAATTCAAGAACAATTTTCATTCGTCCCCATGAATCACTTTAGTTTCATAGCATCTACTCTTCCTACGTTAAGGGAATGTTTGGGAAATAAGATAAGATAAAAATTTTGTGAATAATAATAAAATAGTTTGTAAATAGTAATGAGATAATTAAATTTAGGTATTTATTAGGTTTTGGGAAAGAAGAGAAAAAAAATTAAATAAAAATATTATAAAGTTAGAATATTGTTAGAATATTCTTTTAATATAACTTTTATTTTAGAATTTGAAAAAGTTTGAGTTATTTTTTATTTTTTGTTTGAAAGTTTGAGAAAAATTTTAATGATTAATTTGAAAATGTTGTAATGATTAGTTTGAAATTATTTATATATAAATAATGTTTGGAAAGGAAATGAGATGGAATGAGATGATATGCGATGAGATAGAAATTGTTTCTAAACATCCTCTAAGAATCTGTTTAATAATACAATTATTCTATAGTATTCTTAGATATTTTCTTCTCAAACATTACTCAAACACAAACCACTTTCAATTTTATATTTTCAACTTTTTCATCTAATCACTACCTAATCATTACAATTTTTCCAACTCCTAAACAAAACACAAAAAATAATACTACCTTTTAAATTTTAAAATAAAATAAGATTAAAAAAATTATATTTAAAATATTTTTTAACTTTATATTATTTATATTCAATTTTTTTCTCTAATTTTTCAAAACTTAATAAACCATGTTAACTCAAATCACTTTCCTATTATTCAAAAATATATTGTGAATATTATATCTAAATGGCCCTAAAATGGCCAACGCCTATTAAAATTCCTAAACCCTTAAACCCCAACGCCTTCAGAAATACCGCATTTATTAGAGTTCAATTTCATCTCTCGCTCTCAACCTAATGCATGAAATTGTTTCACTCAAATCCATGGCACAGCTATGCCATTTTGAGGGTTTTTAGTGCTTTCTTCTATCATACCGAAACCATACCCAGGTCTGTGCCCCAAATCGACTCTCTCTACCTTCGCATTTCATGGGCTGGTGATCCTAGGTTTTCAATCGTCCGAGTGATTGACCAATGGTTCAAAGAAGGATGAGACGTCCAGAATTCCAAGCTTCATAGATTGATCAGGCAGTTTCGCAAATGTCATCACTTCAAACACACTTTACAGGTATCAATTCCCGTCAAACTTGTATGCATTTGTGAGTGCCCGTGTGTTATGTACTTTTGATATGGGTGTACACTTCAGTTAAAATTTTTTAGGATGCGAAGGTTCAAATGATTGTCTAATAGATGACGAATGAACCCATCTGAATTGTATGGTTTATTTGTAGTAGAAGTAAATTTGAACCTAAAAGCGTGCATAAATTTATTGGATGTTTTCTACGGTGCACTCAATGTGTCCGAGCCTACTCCAAGAGCAGAAGACCGTTTTGGTTCTAAGAGATTTGATTCCGGCTGGCTGCTATCCCAATCATGATTTTTCCTATCCCCTAGGGAAAAGGCTCTTCCCTTTTTTTCTAGTTGTGGGTAGGCCTGTAAGACGGTCGGTCCGGACCAGAGAAACCGACCAAACCAACCGGTTTAGTCCCGTTTGGACCGGACCGAAAATTGAAATGACCAGTTTCGGTCTAAGGATTAAGGATAGTTCGATCTTCGGTCCGGTCCCGGGGTGGGGAATTCTCGGACCGGACTGACGATACCCAAACTATAATATTTTTATTTTTATAAATATATTATTTTATATAATAATTGTATAATAAATTATGTAATTTTCATCTAACCTATCCCCATTTGCAATATAAAATTTTAAATATGTAATTTCAAATTAATATTATACTATCATAAATTATAATACATTCACATTCTCTAAGTTAGTAACAAAGTAACAATTAACAATGTAACATCATCAATATAATTATATAAGTATAAATTGATAACTAAACTAAATCACTATAACTATAGACTATAGTCTATAATTATTAATTATAAAGAAATCACTATAGACTATAGTCTATAATTATTAATTATAAAGAAATCACTATAGTCTATAAGTCTATAAGACTATAACTATATATAGTATTAAATTATTAATATCACTATGACTGATGACTAATGACTATAAGTTTATAACTAATACTAATATATAACTATACTATAGTAAATTAGTGATAGTATAATATTACTACTATTATATAGTATACTATATTATATAACAATACTAAATCACTATAGTCTATTAAATGTATTACAAATATATATAAATTATAATTATTTTTTTCCAAACCATAAAAAAAAAAGAACCACATTGAAAAAAAGAAAACGGAGCCGTAAGACTAAGAACCACAAAAAAATAAACCCTAAGTCTCAGACCTCACTCTAGCACCTCGGGGCCGTCACCCATCTCTCGTCTCTTAGCTAACTCTCTCAGACTCTCTACCTCACAAACCAGTAGACCACAATCACTCAAACTCTCTCAATCTCACCCGTTTCTCACGGTCTCACCCAGGCCACCGTTTCTCGTCTCTCACCTCACCATCGTCCCTAACCTGTCTCTCACCTATCTCTCGTCTCTCGCCTCGCCATCGTCTACCATGCACAGTGATGCACAGACCCTCGGCCTCACCAGTCACCACGCACAGACCCTTCACAGTTTCACCTCACAGTAATTTTAAATTACTTTGAAATCTCAAATCTGGTAGATGGTTTTAGCTTGGGATTCCTTGAATCCGAAATTTAGGAATTTATTGATGTTTCTAGGAATTTAGTGATGTTTGAAGTGAATTTAGTCTAATTTAGGGATGTTTCTAGGAATTTAGTCATGTTTCTAGGAATTTAGTGGGCTGGATTGATTTTAACTATGATGACATTAGTGATGTTTGAAGTGAACTTGAAGTGAATTTAGTCTAATTTAGAGATGTTTCTAGGGCTGTGCGTCACTGTCGTTTACTTTGGTACAAAACGACATTATTTTGTTGATATTCAATTGACCAAAAATTGTCTCATGTTCTGAACAATGTTCAACCTTATTGAGATTATCTAAACCTTTTTACTTAGCCTTTTCATTTTACTTGTTCGGGATGGTGATAATTCTGTGAAGGCGTCAAATACAATGTCTACAACCAATGCAAGTTAATGAGGTAAATCTGTTTTAGCTTGTTAGTTTTTAATTTTCACTTTTGCTAATAATTGCTTTGTTCTTTTTTTTTTTTTTGAAAATGGCGAACCTCGTTCCATTCATTAAAAGGATATACAAAGTTGACTTAAAAATAAGTCAATTACAAACAATAAGAGCTCTCCAGTACACTCTCGTGGCTGACCTGGTCTAGTCCCGACGGTACATCTCTACAGACCTAAGTCTAAGAGATAGCACAACTCTGTCCATGACAGATATGACAGTTAACAACTAAACAAACTCCATACCCGACTAATCGGGATATGGAGGAGGAACACCCCGCCATCTCTGCCTATGCGAAGGGGGGAGAAAACTCCATTCAGACTAGGTCCGAATGGGAACACCATTTTTGAGTTTTTTTTTTTTTAAATAAAGACAAGACATAAAGAAAATTACATTATGAAAACACTATAAACAGAAAAATCAGTGCACAGAAAAAACAACCGTTGGAGGGAAAACTGATGGTCGAGCTAGGAAAATCCAGAGACGCCGGTTCTGAAACGGTCGTGCATTACAGCATTAGAGGGTTGCTTGGTGGCGCGTGAGGTCCACGCGCAGGTGAGCTCCGAATCTTCGACCCGCACGTGTGTGCTACGCGCCGCTCCAATGGAGGCCACATTACGAGGTTTTGCAGATCGGTGGCAGGGAAAGCTCCTGCTGGGACGCGTGTAGGTAGATGGTCACCGGATAAACTCGAGTTGACTATCCCCTTATTCGGCCAAAAACTGAAATAAAACAATAGAAAAACCAAAGAAAATAAGAGAAAACGTCAGAGACACAGTGCTGACGTTAGGGAGGGAGGAGAGGAAAGGGAAGAGGAAGCCGAAGCTCCCCCTCCCCCCAGCTGTGATCGGACGAGGTGTCAAGCTAGCTTTCCTGTTTGAGCTCATGTCATAAATTTGCTCAAGCTAAGTCCAATGAAGTCATACGAAGTCTCTGGATCGATAAAACTCAGTAAGTTGTAAGACTTTCTCTATCCAGACTTCTCATTGAAAGTGTCGGCAATTTGGTCTACATCATCTCTACTTCATCTGGAAAGAGAAATGCTTAACCTTGGAAACTTGTACCTTGGGAATGCTCAGCCTTGCTTTTGTTCTGCTACGCTTTTCAGCTTGGTTTGTCCATTTAGCTAATATATAGTTGAATGTCTAGTTGATATCCTTGTTCTCATAGATTCTGCTAGTTGCACTGAGTTTTTCTTCCATGTATATGTAGCTTACTTGTAAGTGTAAGCATAGATGTGGTAGTTCTAATCATGTGAAATTTCTTTCTCTTTTCGGATTTTATAGCATGCGCAGCCCATTGATATGGAACATGGGTATTCTTGTAACACTCCGTTCCCATAGAATAGAGATGCTACTAACATTCATAACAAAATGCCCGGTAAAGAAATTCATATCCTAGAATATCTCATTTATTAAAAAGCATCAAATATTAAAACTGAACTGAACATTGTTGTTTTCGAAACATGAAGCTGAAAACATAAAGTAAAAACATAAACTAAGTTAATTCTTGAGTACATAACCCTTATTCCTTTCTAGGTCTATACACTAGATATATTCCTGACCTTCCAGTTAAACATAGAGGAAACAGAGAAACAAACAAACAAAAATGAGTCGAATACTCAGTAAATAGTACATCATACCGTAAAATATGAATTAACTTAACATAGACTTACATGCATACACTCACTTACATGCATATCATTATATTTCATCGAAGATCATGAAAGGGATCTAACCTTGACTTAGCTCATAGCGTAGCGTAGACAAACATCAAATTTTCATTTACAATTAGAACATTTATAGTACACATGCAATTATATGATCATACTAATTACCTCTTAGCATTGCTCCCACAATTTCACATTGTAACTCGTGACCTATACGAGGCACTAATCATCACTAACCTTTCTAGAAAGACGTGTTGTAACATTCTAAACGCTTAAGATCATAATTAGAGATAATATTATTCAAAACTCATAACATATTCCTTGACTTCTATTAAAAATATAACTTAATAATTTTATAAAAATCCAGCTAAAAGTCAATTGGAATATTAACTAAATAATAGGCTTAATAATATACTTTAAAATCCTTTAAATACCTTTTATAAAAATTGTGTCTAAAGGCTCATAATTATTCATGCGGATAAAGCCCATGTACAAGTAATGTTTTTCTGAAAATATAATTAGCCCAATAAAATCACTAAAACAGTATAATAAGATCAAGCCCAATTTAAATACAAGACCATTTAAAGTAAGGCCCAACACTCTATTTGTCTTAAGAATACACTGGCCGTATGGGCTTAGGGCCCAAGGGCCTGTTATGAATCAAAGGATTCTTCAAAAATCAAGCACACGGGACAATAGAGGGATGGCCGTGCAATAGCGAGGGACTCACCGAGAGAGAGACTGAGGCGATGGCGGATCTGGGTGTTCAAGGGTGACAGGCGACGCAGTGGGGAGGTTTGTTAGGGACCCCGGTCTTGTCCCTAAATACTAAGTCCATGAGCTCGCCTTGATGATGATGGTGACCGAGTGTCAAGCCTTCTTGCTTGGCCTTTGACCAACAATGGCACATATGTTGGCAATGATGGGTTACTAGGTTGGTGAAGGTATGGTGTTTAGTGATGGAAAAGATGATATGGTGATGAGTTTGGTTGATCTAAGTGATGGTTTTGGCATGTTTGATGCAATGTGGAATGGCTTGAAGGTTGTCCTTGATGTTGGGACAATTTGGATGATAATTAGGGTTGGTATGGTGAAGATAGGTTTGGATGGTGGCTATGGGGAATTTCGAAATGAGGAAGTGATGAGCTAGGGTTGGAGTCTTGGATGATTTGCTAGGGTTTGGAAGAGATGTGGATGAGTGGGATTAGGGTTTGGTGGCTAGGATTGGCCGAATATGGGAATGGCTATTGTGATCCATTGATTGTAGGATCAAATATGGGTAGTTGGTTCGGTTTTGGTAAGTGAAAGAAGTCTTTGGTTGACTAGGTGGATGGAGTGAATTTAGGGATTGGATATAGAATATGGGATAAAGTTTGAATGAGTCTAGGGTTGTTCCTTGGGTTTAAGGATTGAATGATTCTAGGGAAGTTCCTAGAATCAAGGAATTTGAGTGGGATGAGTCAACTTTCCTAAAATTAAGGAAGTTGCCAAAGTCGGACTCTTGAGGGTTGACTAGGATTTGATTCTAAATGGTAAAATGCATAGGAGTTGTTGGGAATTGGAAGTTTGACTAAGGCAATGGTTGAATTTCAAATTTGAAGGGATTGGAAGATTTGTGGGATTTGGCTAGGTCAATGGGGGATTGGATGAAAGGTAAATATGGTAGGTGGCCGGATAAAGAAAGTAGGGCAAACAATGTGTTGGCCAAAATATGTGAGTGGGAAAGATCAAATGGGTGAATGGATTGTGTTTGTTATATGGAAGGATGCAAGACAATGTATGAACAATGGGAAAAGTTATGAACAAAAGATGAATGGACTCAACAAAAGAATATGAAAACTCTCTTTATAGTTTTTATGGATATTTTGAGAAACCAAAGAATACTAAGATTGAGGCTTAGGATATCTTTGATATGCAAGAAAGTAAAGATGAACAAGATGGAAACATAAGAACAAAAGTAGACAATGGAATGGAACAAAACAATACTCATAAGATAGATAGATAAATCACCATTGATTCATGAATTGCACAATGATGAAATAAAATAGATTGAATCACCACCTATTCACGAATTGCAAGATGATGATCCTCTACTAGGGATTCACAAATTTCACCCAAGTAGCCCAAGTGCTAAGCACCGAAAAGTGATCTCTCAAACAATAGTCTACCCACTTAGGAAATTTGTCAAAAGATGTAAACTAAATGTCTAAGGGTCTTATTTATAGAGATTACAAAGTGGAAACCCCCAATTGGTCCCTTGGAAAATAATTAAATAAAAATAAAGAAAAAAGTAATAACATGGGTGCAAGTGCCAAGGTGGCCTGTGGCATGCATTGGCCCATTGATGGGCTAGGATGGTGCATGGGCAGCTCCGCTATGGGCTACTATCCTTGGGTTCCTAACAAGGTCTCTGTGGTGGTGCAACACAAGAGAGAGAGTGAGTTTAGAGAGAAAACTATCAAACTGAAAAACACTAGGGAGAGACAGTGATGGCCAACGGCGGTGGGCTTACCGGAAGGGAGTGGGCTCGATGGGGTTGGGCTGGTCGGTGATCTCTGTGGCCGCCAGTAGGTTTTCCAATGTTCCCTGATGTGGTTTACGGTGGCTGGGAAGAATGTAGGGGCTGTTTTATTCTCGGTTGGGAGGAAAGCAAAGACATAAAGGACTTATGGGTCACGCACGTAGTGGAGGAAGGAAGGCTCACTATCGGCATGCTCAAGTGGTGGTTTCTGGTGAGGTAGGTGTCACACTTGGTGGGTTTTCTCTATCTGCCGAGATTGTTATGGTGGCTATGTGTATAAGGTTTCTTGAGTTTATTTCTGGAGGTCTCGGGGTGGGTTTTATAGATGAGAGGTAGGGAGCTATCGTGAGTGATCTGGAGAGGTTTGAATTCGACTAAACTTTGGAAAAACTACTCCCACAAGGGAAGGGCACTGAGAGGATATTAGAGTTTTGAAGTGTTTGAGTTGAAAGATAATTTCAAATCAAGAAACTCCCAAACCAAATAGAGAAGATAAAAGAGGTATATACTTTAACAGTAAAGAAATCCTATTCAAAATAAATTACTACATCAAAATATATCTGATAAAATAATAAAATAGTAATAATAATAATAATAATAATAATAATAATAATAATAATAATAATAATAATAATAATAATAATAATAATAATAATAATAATAATAATAATAATGATAATAATGATAATGATAATGATAATGATGATGATGCTGATGATGATAATAATAATAATAAAATTATAAAATCACACTTTTTGGGATCGGGATGTTACAATCTACCCTCCTTAAAAGATATCTCTTCCTCAAGATATAAAGTGTACTCAAAATAGTAGATTTTTATAAAAATATATCAGAAGAAATCCAAAGGAAAACTTGTGAAAGCACTTATTAAAAAAAATTCAACCAAGTGTCACATGCTTAAAAAAATAGCTTATATGAACTAAAACAAACTTGTCCTAAAATGCCTAGGCCTCTGTCTTGTCTCCTTCGTTCAGATCTTGCCCTGCCATTCTATTCTCTCCAAGGTCGTCACTTGCAACCACATCATCAGTAGTAAGAGCAAACACTCTAGCTAGTGTTGTGGCTCTCTGCCCATTCCCTTTCATAGATCCCTGTACGTTCCTTTTTGGGCAATTGCGGGCCCATATGATTGGGCTCCCCACAGATGAAGCAAACATTCTAACCCTGCAAACATCTTCCTTGGTGCATTTTCCCGCATGTCTTGCAAATTGGATAAGGTTGACTCTCTTGAGATTGTCTCAGATGATCATTTGGAGCAAATTTCTTGTTGCGGTAAGGCTCTTGCAATGTCTATTGGCATTTCTTCTGATTTAGTATCTCTATGTTCACTCTCATGTCTTCTTCGACCAGAGTGGCTCGAGTGACCAAGTCAGTGAAATTACGGATCCTAAGGGGTATAAGGTGACTTCGAATCCGCAGATGCAATCCTCGTTCAAACTTTTCGCATTTCCTTTCCTCATCCGAAACTAGATAACTTGCAAACCTCGAGACTACCACAAACATCGCAGTATAGCGTTCCACCTTCATGGTTCGCTGTACTAGGTCAATAAACTGCCTAGTTTTTGCCTCACAGAGTGCTGGGGAAAAATATCAATCCAAAAAAGCTCGTTTGAAACGATCCCAAGTGATGGGTACCCCCTCGTTAAGTTCGAGCAGCAATAGTTCTTGTGTAGAGGTCGACCACTCATCTGCTTCATCTACCAGCAAATGAGTGGCATACTCCACTTTCTATTCCTCCTTACAGAAAAGAGTCCTGAAAATCTTCCCCATTCTTTTTATCCAACTTTCTGCATTGAGTGCTTCTGCCCTACAGTCAAAAGTCAGAGGATGCTGTTGTGTAAATTGGTTTAGGGTACAACTGGCCCTAGGATTCCTGGCTCCCAAGCCTTGATCATCTGCAAAATACCAGAGAAGTCTGGTAGCAGCAACAGCTATCACTTCTAGTTCTTTAGGTGGAGGTTCCGAGGAACCTTCAAGGTGCACATTACGCCTACTACCCGGTGCCATTATCTATTAACACCGTTCATACAATGAGCAAGTAATAATTCAATCATACAATCAAGCAAAACATGACAATAAACATCAACATAATCGTAAATAAATTCTCTTGAACTTTGAGCTGGCCAGGAGTCATCCTAAGTATTTTCCATCCTAGAATTCTTTCCTTTAAAAGTCTACAGAATCTCTCGACATGGGCTCTGATACCAATTGTAACACCATGTTCCTGTAGGATAGAGATGTTACTAACATTCATAATAAAATGCTTGGTAAAGAGATTCATATCCTGAAAAGCATCAAATATTAAAACTGAACTGAACATAGTTGTTTTCAAAACACGAAGCTGAAAACAAAAAGTAAAAACATAAACTAAACTAATTCTTGTGTACATAACCTTTATTCCTTTCTAGGTCTTTACACTAGATCTATTCTTGGCCTTCAAGCTCTGCGTCCTCACAATCATCATCTGTGACAGTTAAACATAGAAGAAACAGAGAAACAAACAAACAAAAATGAGTTGAATACTCAGTAAATAGTACATCATACCGTAAAATATGAATTAACTTAACATAGACTTAATTCTTGAAAGACTCTTCATAACATACATACACCATCACAGACTCGCAACAATACCATAACCATAACTTAATTTAACATAGGCTGAATTTCTAAACAACTCTACATACATACATAAATCGTCACAATTTCCCATAACATATCTATTCATCATCAATATGAGTGGAAACATACATAATCATGGTAGACATGTAACGTGAATACATAAATAACTTGCTTATCTTGTTTTTCACTTATCATATGGTGACCCAAGCTTAGGTCTGTGGCACCGCTTATTATAACTGGTAGTGAACACGCTTAGGCCGATGTCATCCTTATCATAACTTGTGATGAACACACTTAGGTCTGTATCATCCTTAAACATAACTTATGATTAACACACTTAGGTCCGTGCCATCCTTAACATAACTGGTGATGAACACGCTTAGGTCTATGTCATCCTTATCATAATTTAGAGTGAAACATGCTTAGATCCATGTTTCACTTAACATATGGTGAACTACACTTAGGTCCGTGGCACTGTCTTAATATAACTTGTGGTGAACAAGCTTAGGTTCATGACACCCTTAACATCTTATCTTTCTTAATGCATGAGAAGTTTGTTGGCCTTCATGAACTTTTCTAGCATGGCATATACTTGTACATAACATAACAAAACATAACATGACATGGCATAATGTGATCTGAACATAAACATTCCATGGCATACATGATCTGAGAACTACATGAACATTACATGACTTATATGATCTAAATACTTCATGACATTACATTGCATGGCATACATGTGATTTTCATAACATATCGTCCATCAAATCACAATCCATAATAGCATAATATACATACGCTCACTTACATACATATCATTATATTTCATCGAAGATCATGAAAGGGATCTAATCTTGACTTAGCTCATAGCATAGCGTAGACAAATATCAAATTTTCATATACAATTAGAACATTTATAGTACACATGCAATTATATGATCGTACTAATTACCTCTTAGCGATGCTTCCACAATTTCATGTCATAGCTCGTGACCTATACGAGGCACTAATCATCACTAACCTTTCTAGAAAGGCATGTCGTAACATTCTAAATGCTTAAGATCATAAATAGAGATAATATTATTCAAAACTTATAACATATTCCTTGACTTCTATTAAAAATATAACTTAATAATTTATAAAAATCCACTTAAAAGTCAATTGGAATATTAACTAAATAATAGGCTCAATAATATACTTTAAATCCTTTAAATACCTTTTATAAAAATTGTATCTGCTCATAATTATTCAAGTAGATAAAGCCCATGTAAAAGTAATGTTTTTCTGAAAATATAATCAGCCCAATAAAATCACTAAAACAGTATAATAAGATCAAGCCCAATTTAAATATAAGACCATTTAAAGTTAGGCCCAGCACTCTCTTTGTCTTAAGAATACACTGGCCGCATGGGCTTAGGGCCCAAGGGCCTGTTATGAATCAAAGGATTCTTCAAAAATCAAGCACACGGGACAATAGAGGGATGGTCGTGCGATAGCGAGGGACTCACTGAGAGAGGGACTGATGCGATGGCGGATTTGGGTGTTCAAGGGTGACCGGCGACGCAGTGGGGAGGTCTCTGTGGTGGTACGACGCAAGAGAGAGAGTGAGTTTAGAGAGAAAACTATCAAACCAAAAAACACTAGGGAAAGATAGTGTAGCCGATAGAGGTGGGCTTACCGGAAGGGAGTGGGCTCGACAGGGTTGGGCTGGTCTGCGATCTCTGTGGCCGCCGGGAGGTTGTCCAACATTCCTTGATGTGGTTTACGGTGGCTGGGAAGAATGCAGGGGCTGTTTTATTCTCGGTGGGGAGGAAAGCAAAGACGTAGAGGACTTCTGGGTCATGATTATGCCCAAAGAATAACGCGGTAGTTGTAGCATAGCTTTGGGGTGTTGATTCCTTAGGGAGATAGATTAAAGAAAACACAACAAATAATAAAAAGAATTAAAGGAAAATATGAAATGATCAATAAGAAAAAATTGGTCATAATGCGATTTAGAAACTAAAATTACAATGATAAAAATAAGGATTACTCAAATTATAAATAATAAAGCATCAGGAATTCTTTACACAAATCGGGTATTTCTAATTATTCTTGATTCAATAAATACACAATTGGAGATTTATTCAAAGTCCCCAATTGGAAGATATAGAACTAAAAACTATTTTAATAAAAAGATAACTCTTTGATAAATCATTCACTACTTTTTAAAACTCTGTGAATTATCATCCTTATTGACAAAACTCAGCGATGACAGTATACTCAGTGGGCAATACTGCAGTAAAGAATTAAATCAATAAAGACAATGAATTAATCCAACATAATCAAGGATCTTAACCATTCTATAGAAAAAGAATGATTGGATCTATGAAGGGAATCAATTCCTAAATTATTTGGAGATAAGAAAATACTATAGATAATTAGTGAATGATAAACAAGAATTTACATTAATAAAAAACAATCATATGAATAAAAAATAAATTAAAAACACCCTCAATTGTGCAAGTTCATCCCTAACTTTACTTAAGGACTTAGCTGTCCATTTGAACAAGAAAAACTCTCAAAAGTCGAACTGTGAGTTCCGAAACTCACTATAATAATGTCTGTGTTGTCAGTCCGAAAACTCCCTCTCCTTTATATAGAACTCCATGCCTTCAAGCTATCTTCGCTGGCCACTTCTTCTTTCTTTATTTTATTCTTCCACCGAATGGGTCTTCCACCAAATCGTGTCTTAGTGCGTCTTGTTCCCCACATGCAGAAGGCTTTCCAGTTCATTGCTTCTTTCTTTTCTTCCGTCTAACTTCCCCAACGTGTTTCTTTTCTTGCCGTCCCACATGATTTTGTTTTGTTTCTTTTCTTGTTTGCTGCACCCACCAGCAATAACACTTTTTCCATGTGCATGTGTTTCTTTCCCAGCTCATCCGATATCCCGTATGCATGTTAGCTTTCTTTTTCTTTTCATTTTTTTTCTTCTTTTCGGTGTAATGGAAATGAGAGAGCCCGAGAGGTGGCTGGGTGGACGTGGCTTGTGGTGGAGTTATTGCTTGAAAGATGAAGGCTGTGTGTCGTGGCTCTTGGTGGTAGCGGAAGTACAATGGAGGTTCCGAGTGAAATAACTTCCTCTGTTTTATGAAATGAAAACAGAGGATGTAATCTGCCAGTTTTCACGTGGAGGTTCATGGAGGCTAGAGGGACATGTATGACTGTTGCTGCCGCTGAAAGCTGTGCATGACGATGGGGTAGTGCGCTTGGAAGTGCTACCGGGCTTTTGGCCGTGAATGGAAGTGCTGCGTATTGTGGAGTGGTGCTGCCGGGGCTGTGCATGGGAGCTTCGGACGGTGGCTTGTGGTGCACTTCATGACGGAGACGACGTGCACTGGAGGAGTGTTAGGGACCCCAGTCTTGTCCCTAAACACTAAGGTCCACGAGCTTGCCTTGGGTGATGATGGTGACCGAGTGACCTTGCCAACTTGCTTGGTCTTTGGACAATAATGATCGTGTATGGTGGGAATGATGGGTTTTTAGGTTGATGAAGGTTTATTGTTGAAGTAATGGAATGATGATGATGATGAGTTCGAGTAATCTAATGGATGAATATGAGTGTTTGATGCAATGTGGAATGGATGGAAGGTTGCCCTTGATGTTGGGGCCAATTGGATGATGTTTAGGGTTGGTTTGATGAAGTGTAGCTAGGGTTTTGTGTGGTGGCTAAGGAGAATTTCGAGATTTGGAAGAGTTGGCTTAGGGTTGGATTGTAGGATGAGATGCTAGGGATGGAAGGATCTGGTTGGATGAGGCTAGGACTCCTTGATTGATGAGTCACTTTGGGAAAGATGGGAATTAGGTTAAAGATGATGATGAGTTATGTTTGAATGGGTCTAGGGTTGTTCCTTGAGTTTAGGGATTTGGAGATGGAAGATGGGATTTGAATATGGCAAGATTGGATGATAGTCTTTGATTGATTTGAATGATAATAGGGAATGAGTGATTCGAGGGTTTGGATATGGGAGATGAGATTTGGTTATGGTAAGATAAGAAAGGTATGGTTTGAATATGGCAAGAGGTAGGAAGTTTTTGGTTAACTTGAGAGATTCTAGGAATGGAGTGGTTCTAGGAGAGTTGAGTGATTGTAGGGATTAGATTTAGAAGATGGAAGAGGATTGGGATTCGGTCTTGGCTATTGAAGTGAGTCTTAGTTGGCTTGAGATATTGGAGGGATGGAGAGATTTAAGGGATTGACAATAGGATGGCAATTCCTTAAATCAAGGGATATGGACATGTAGGATAGGCTTGGGATGATGGGTAAGGTGGCTAGGGTTGATTTTAAATGGTAAGATGCATGGGAGTTGTTGGGAAGTTGAAGTTTGACTAAGGCAAAGGATGGATTTCGAATTTGGATTATTTGGAGAATGGGATAAGGATTCCTAAGTGGTAGGAATTATTTTGAGGGAGTCTAGGGTTAAGTTGGATGAAGAGTGGCTAGGGTTAGGATTCCTCAAGTTTAGGAGATGGTTTTGGGATTGGTAGGATTTGTGGGATTGATTGGAATGAGTCAACTTTCCCTAAGTTAAGGAAGTTGCCTAGTGGGACTCTTGAGGGGTGGCTAGGGTTTATGTAAGACAAAGGTTTCGGCTAGGGCTTTGTTGGATGGATGGAGGCTAATTTTGTTAAGTGACTAATATGGGAAGATGGGGAAACAAGGGAAGTTTTGGCTAGGTCAAGTGTGGGTGAGAGAAGGCTATTTTGGGAAGTGGAGCTTATGGTGTTTCGGCTAGGGTTATGGGCATGATGGAGGCTAGGTCTTATGTGAGTTTGATGAATATGGAAGGTATGGACAAACAAGATATGGCCGAAATATGTGAATGGAAAAGATCAAAATGGATGAATGGATTGTGTTTATGAGATGGAAGGATGCAAGACAATGTATGAACAATAGATGAATGGACATGGCAAAGGAATATGAAGACTCTCTTTATGGTTTTTATGGGTATTTTGAGAAATCAAAGAATACTAAGATTGAGACTTAAGATGTCTTTGATTTGCAAGAAAGTAAAGATGAACACGATGGAAAATATTAGAACAAACACGAAAATATAAGAACAATGTATTTTTGGATTTTTTTAATATAGAATAGAAAACATAAACACAAGAAGATAATTGAATCAACACCTATTCAATGAATTGCAAGATGATGAAACAAAGATCGATAAATGGATAGATAAATGGACAACACCTATTCACAAATTGCAAGGTGTTAATCCTCTCTTTGGGATTCCTGAATTGCACCCAAAAGAGCCCAAGTGCTAAGCACCGAAAGTGTTCTTCAAGAACACACCCAAACCGTTCCACAAAGGAAAATGACAAATGATCAAAGATTCAAAGATGTAAAATGAAATGCCTAAGGGTCCTATTTATAGATATTACAAAGTGGAAACCCCAAATAAGTCCCTTGAAATATAATTAAATAAAATAAATAAAGATAAATAAATGATATGGTCTTGCATGGCCAATGTGGCTCGTGATATGTCTTGGCCCTTGGTTGGTCTTGGCTAGCCTTGATCCTGGAAGTAACCCGATCTTTGTTGTCCATGCATGCCTAGGACCTTGTCCTAGGGCGGTTTTTGATGAGGTCCCAACAAGGAGGCTGGGCACGGCTGGGCTGAGGTGCAGTGGAGGGTGGCGGTCCGAACGCATGCATGGAGTACATGTGCAGGAGGTTGAAGATGACGAAAACGACTTGTCGTTTTTGTCTGTTGACTAAACGACAAGTCGTTTATCAGACGGGAGTTTTAATTTTAGCGGAAAAAATGACAAGTCGTTTCTGTCTGTGGACTAAACGACAAGTCGTTTAGCAGATAGCCGATTCAATCCAATTAGAAACGACATGTCGTTTTGGTTTGTCGACCAAATGACATGTCATTTAGCCTATGCTGAAAAATAAAAATAAAATAAAATAAAAAGTTAAATAAAATAATATAGGCAGAATAAATAATAATAATTAAAGAAACAAAAATAAAACTAAAAAAAGAAAATAAATAAATAAATAAAGATAAAATAAAACTAGACTAAAATATTAAAAGTGTGTTGTGCATGTGAAGAAACAATATCAAATTAAATCACAAGTATTAAAAACAAGCATAAATTATGCTATTAATCAATTTAAATTACAACTTGGATTCATGCCTCTTAATCATTTTTTCATCTAAAATCAATAATAAAATAGTAAAACAATTAAACATGTATAGATTTTAACTATATAAAAAAATGCAATAATGCAGCTCAATCAAGTCATGCATGTAGTGGAGGAAGGAAGGCTCACTGTCGGCGTGCTCAAGTGGTGGTTTCTGGTGAGGTAGGTGTCACACTTGGTGGGTTTTCTCTGTCTGCCAAGGCTGCTATGGTGGCTATGTGTATAAGGTTTCTTGAGTTTATTTCTGGAGGTCTTGGGGTGGGTTTTATAGATGAGGGGTAGGGAGCTATCGTGAGTGATCTGGAGAGGTTTGAATTCGACTAAACTTTGGAAAAACTACTCCCACAAGGAAAGGGACACTAAAAGGATATTAGAGTTTTGAAGTGTTTGAGTAGAAAGATAATTTTAAATAAGGAAACTCCCAGACTAAACAGAGAAGATAAAAGAGGCGTATACTTTAACAGTAAAGAAATCCTATTCAAAATAAATTGCTACCTCAAAATATATTTGATAAAATAATAAAATAGTAATAATAATTATTATTATTATAAAATCACACTTTTTGGGATCGGGATGTTACAATTATTTAGCTAATAATAATAAGGAATAATAATTATAATAAAAACAGAACAGGAAGTCACTTGTTTTTCCTTCTTTATATTTCCTATGTACTTGGGTTGCACCCTTTGCGCCTTCAATAAAATTTTGCCTACTTAGAAAAGAAAAATAGAGTCACATGGAACAACTTGGATATATACTCTCAAGTCTTATCATGACCTTGACCCCAAGTTTTCATTGTCTAAGCCCATACGAAAAAATATACACAATCAAGTTTCCGTTTCTATTGATTAATTTCTACCAATGTCTTAATGAATGCATGCATGATAACTCTTGTTCCTACTCCAATTGTTGTCTCTCATATTTTTGCTACTTGAAACTTAAGGTTGGGAAAATTACCTCTCAATTAGATAAGGAAAAATTTGGTTGTAAGCGGATTTGCACACCAATACGCGCGCACCAATGCTAAGGTAGAAAGGTAGACTTTAATGAAACGGTGTGGATTTGAAAATGAAAATTTGACAAAATAGTCCACGTCAACATTGGTGCACAGATTGGTCTGTGAATCTCCTTGCACGTAGAAGAGCTCATTAGATAATTCCAGCATTGGTTTTGATGGTTGGAACTTGGTTTCCCTTATGGTTGAAACATTGGGCACCATTGTGGTTGTCATTACAAGGATGTTGTTTTGAGAAATTGTATTGGAGAGTATTTCACTTAAATCATCCTCGTTTGGCGCAGTGGTAATGTGACCAACATCTTCACATTAATGCTCCTGGATCTTGTTTTGTATCAGATATCTGAATGGTCAAATGAGCAAAGGAACCATGACCTATCCCCTGGTGACATTGCGATTCGGCTAGATTTGATCTCAAAAGTTCTTGGCCTAGAAGAAGCAGAGAAGTATTTTGATGGTATCCCTGACACTTCAAGAATCACCATCCACGTATATGGTGCTCTGTTAAAGTGCTATGCAGAAGATAAATATTTGGATAAAGCAGAGGCCACCATGCAGAAGATGAGGTAGCTAGGTTTTCTGAAAACATCTCTGTCTTATAACGTTATGTTAAAACTCTATTCTCGTTTGGTTATAACTGAGAAACTAGACTGTAATGCAAGAGATGGAAAAGAAGGGCATTGATTGGAATATGTTCACATTCAACATTAGGTTGAATGCTTATGCAGCCACCTCTGACATTGAGGGAATAGAGAAGCTTTTAATGAAGATGGAAGCTGATTCTGAAATCACCATCGACTGGAATGCTTATGCTGTTGCAGCAAATGGATACTTGAAAGCTGGCTTACATGGAAAGACGATAGAAATGCTGAAGAAAGCAGAGCAACTCGTTAGCGGTAAAACAAGGAAGTTTGCTTATGAAACATTCCTCACTTTATACACGGCTATTCAGAATAAAGCGGAGGTGTATCGTATTTGGACTTTGTATGGAGGGATGGGGAAAGTCTGGAACTCGGGCTATCTTTGTATGATAAGCTCTTTAGTAAAGCTGGATGACTTGAATGGTGCTGAAAAGATCCTGGAGGAGTGGGAATCTGTAACTACATTTGTTGACTTTCGGATTCCACGCGTGCTGATCACTGCTTATTGCAATAAGGGCCTTTTGGAAAAGGCTGAAGCATATATAGACAGGCTTAAAGAGAGTGGGACGGACGTAGACTCGATCACATGGGATCGCCTGGCAAGTGGATATCATGCACATGGTCAGGTGGAGAAGGCAGTGGAGACAATGAAGCAGGCACTGTTGGCAGGTCTACCAGGTTACAAGCCCAACCGTTTTATTTTGGCTGAACATCTCGAGTAATTGAAAGAGAAGGGAGATGTGGAAGCGGCAGAGGAGATTTTGAGGTTACTTAGAGAAAATTGTCATTTCTCAACTGCTATTTGTGAAAAATTACGAAGTTATATTCGAAAGTCCATCTTGTAGAAAAGGCATTTGATCATTTGAAAGAAGATGATCATATGGAAGGGGATGATCAGATTCTGGATGGTGAGAACTTGGGGCCACCTGAGGGCAATAGCCGTAGCCACCATGTGTGGCTGTTATTTTTTTAAAATTAGTTTTTAAATTTAAAATTCACTTTTTATTTAGTTAAATATATTTATTAGTTCAACACCGAAAGTGCAAACAATCTTTTTTTTTTTTTTTTTATAGTAAAACACCTTCTCATTAATAGCTGCCAAGGTGGCATCACAGATGAAAATCAGTTCATACGACTGATTGAACACAGTTGGGAACAGACTCCCACCATACAGATGTGTTAGAAACATTCCTAGCGAGTCTAGCGAGTACAGTGCACGGAATTAGAATTTAATTTACAGAAAGAGTCCGAAAGGCCTACCTTAGATAAGTTTTTCGACATAAAAAATATATATTTATTACTTTTATAACAATCATTAAATTTTTAAAAATAACTTGTCATGTGACACTCTTTGACATGGTTTATGTTAACAATGATGGATCGAAAAATGGATGGAATCATATTTTAAAAAATGATGCCGCTAGTCGGCACTGTTAGTGTAAATTGTATTTTTTTTAAATATTTTTTAATAATTTAAATATATGTATTTTAAAAATATATATACAAATTAAAAAATAGTAATTTTCTCAATCATTAATTAAAAAAAGAAAAATAAAAATATACGAACGTTCAAAATAAGAAAGCAAACTCATGAGACAAATTAGCATTTTCTTTTAATAAACACGTAAAATAAAATGTTATTGTTTAAAAAATTGCACAAGTACTGCATCAAATATGTCAAATTACAATATGTCAATGTGTTATTGTATTCTCTAGCTTGTTGAGGAAAAAAAAAAGTTAAAACAAGTATTGAGAAATCACTTACTATTAAGATGCAATCTATTTTTCCTCTCTATTTAGTTAGTAATCATAAATGGAAGAAATTTTTGAAAGTCAAAACTTTTTTTTTCAATTTTAATGTCAAAAAATCAATGAGTTTATTGCGATAATAAAGAAGACAATACAAGAAAAGGGTTTTTAGCATGTAAAAGGTTAAGATTGATCAATAAAGTAAAATGAAAAAATAAAATCAAATGACGATGTTGTTCTATAAAATATAAAAATAATGATGCTTCATGAATGATATATCTAGTAGATAATAAGAAATTAATTACAAAAGGTTGATATTTGATCTAATGCCTCTTTATTTTTCATTTGATCCGAAGTATAGTTTGTACGGCTAATAACACTAATATTTTAATTGAGGAAAATGGTTTCGTGGTGTTTAAGGCATGTTTGTATTGAAAAAAAAAAATCTATAAATCTCTAGAAACCAAAAACAACTTATTATGACGACATTGAGGAAGAAAAAGAATAGAAAAATTGCAATATAACTTTAGTTCTTTAGAGGTCAATATTACTCACTCGTAATTTCTTGCATTGTACAAATGATTATCAAGACACTAGTATTTTATAGACATAGGAGGATAAAAAATATGAATGGGTGATATATGAATTAATAAGCTACATTCATGAATTTAGAAATTCCAAGAGTTAATACATGAATGGGCTAAGATTCTAAGATGTGGAATCTAAATGGTTGTCCACCAAGTTCATGTATACATTTAGAATACTTTCTATTGGATGACCATACATAAAGAACATGCCTGATTAAAACATTGCCAACTTCTCAAATGTTGCAATTGGCAATGCTTAGTGAATAGATTTGTCAAATTATCACATCATCATATTTGTTTAACATCAATATCATCGTTCTTCTGGAACTCATATGTATAAAAGACATTTGGCGAAATATGCTTAGTTCTATCATATTTGATATAGCCACCCCTAATTTTAGTGTTCCAAGCAACATTATCTTTATGTAAGGGAAAAGCTCAAAACCAGTTGGGTGTCATACACATATTTATATTGGCCAAGAGAATCTCAACAAATATGAGATTTATTTATCTTACAGGGGGTCCTAGTTTATAGAATCAGTTGTATTTCCTTCTCTCTGCTCTCTCTCTCTCTCTCCCCCCCCCCCCACCATCTCCCTTTTCTTTTCCTCTCCCTTTTTCCCTTTCTCTTCTTTCCCCAGCACCCATCTCGAAAAGATCCACATACAAAATCATGTTGTTCATTGGTTCCATCACTGTTCATTGAGAAGTATTTCAGGACAAAACAAGTCTCCAATCCTATGTCCAAGGACAAATTCCTTATGAAGTTGGGCAGATAAAAATCCTCATTAGGAGTTGGGTTCTCATTGGTAGGCTACGTCCCTGAAATTAGTTCAAGTAAGATCACCCCAAGGCTATATATATTAGTCTCTTTGCTCTCACCTTTCATTTTGATCAGCTCTGGAGCCTTGTAATCCTCAGCTGCTAAAGCTTTAAGCATTTCTTGGCTAGCAGTAGCATTCCCTTTATTTGGAAAATTTCCTTTTTTTGAAATTTAAGAATGCTCAAAAACAAAATCCATCAAGATGAACAATATTAGCCATACTTCAAAGATTGTATTGGAGCTATTGATGGAACCCATGTGCAAGTTACGATTTCTCCAACAAAACAAATTTCATCTATTGATAGAAAATGCATATCTACTTAGAATATCATGGCAGTTTGTGATTTTCATTCGCTTCTTCACCTTTGTTTTGGGTAGATGGAAAAGTGCAGCACACGATTAACGTATTTTTATGGAAGCTATTCGAAAGGAGGAATGGTGCTTTCCACATCCACCTAGAGATTTGAATTCAATAAGAATGATATTAATGAACTAAATAAGATAATAAACGATTTTTTCATTACTTTTGATTAATTATCATTTATTGTATATAGGTAAATATTACTTGGTAGATTATGGATATTCTCATATGAATGGATACATGGGGCCATACATAAGGGAACGATATCATCTATTGGACTTTTGTTGTGGTAATTGATCAATGTGAGTGCATGAAATATTTAATCATGCACATTCGTCGCTTAGATGCAATATTGAGAGAAGATTTGGAGTTTGGAAAAATAGATAGAAGATATTGGATTGTATGCCAAGTTTTTCTTTTGATAAACAAATTAAAATTGTCGAAGCAGATATGGCTATTCATAATTTTATATTAAACCATGCATTGATGGATCTTAAGTTCAAGTTATACAATGATGGCGAGGATTATCTATGTCTTGAAAGTATAGAGGACAATGAAGTAGAAGAATACTCATGCTTGAAACAATCAGAGATATCGAGTGAAAATGCTATGAATATTGAGCATAATTGTATTGCTCCTTTTTTTCATTATACTTATGGAAAATTGTATTATACTATTTTCGTTGGTATTTGATTATAAGATTTTATTTCTATCATGAATATTGTCATAATTGTGAAAAATTAAATGACGTTTTAGGTCATTTCTACCTCAAAAAAATATTTTTTTTAAAATTTATTTCCAAACAAATGTAATATACTTAAAAGTGTTTTAGATATATGGTTACCGGAAGGCAAAAAAGATCTCCTTTTTTGAAAAAAAAAAACCTCCCGAGAGCTCCTGCGATCGTGGAGGTTGGTTACACCCTGTCCTACTACAGGTTCCAAACTCTTCCATAATGGAGGAGTCTATAGAAGAATTATGCAAGCGGATGTCCTTATCGCTACAAGAGAAAGGGGAGGTTATTGTGGAAGAGGATCTACTTGAAGATACAAAACAAAGAGGAGAGCATTGTCTAATGGTATCCCTCCTCACGGAGAAACACTATAACCGTGAGGCTTTTAAACAGACTCTACAGAAACTATGGAGACCAGTTAAGAGGATTTGGTTCAAGGAGCTAGGCTCTAAACTGTTGCTGGCGGAGTTCGAAGACCAGAGGGAAAAGGCCAAGGTGCTACATGAAGGACCTTGGTCCTTCGATAGGCATCTTGTTTTGTTGCAACCCTTCGCAGGCAGCCTACAGGCCAACAAAGTTAAGATAACTCAGGCTTCCTTTTGGATAAGAATGTATGAACTTCCGCTGGGTGCCATGAATGAGAAAGTAGTGAGAAAAATTGGTAACAGCATTGGTTCGGTTGAAGAGCTTAACATCGAAAAGGATGAAGTTGCTTGGGGTGAATTCATCAGAGTCCGGGTCAAGTTGGATGTCACCAAAGCATTGCTACGAGGTAAATGTATTACACTGCCATCACTTGGTGTTTGCTAGGTTCAATTTTTGTATGAAAGGCTCCCAACCTTCTGTTACATTTGCGGTATACTGGGCCACAGTCACAAAGACTGTGAGGAGAGGAACAACACGAGGGATTCCATGAAAGAAGAGGACTACCCCTTTGGTCCTTGGCTGAGGGCCGGTGCCTTGTATGCTAGCCACCGTAATCAGCAGGCTGAGCAAGGCCAAGAGGAGCCGTTTCAACCACCTAGCCCATGTTCCAATGTTAATGCTGCAAAACCAAGCAAGTCAGGTCCTCCCTTTGATCCTACCTTTTTGGGCAATACGTGTAGGATAGCAGTTCAAGGCACTGTGCCATCTGAAGTCAACCCCAAAAAGGCTACAAGTGCAGACCTCCATGCTGGGTTAATGGAGGTAACAAAAGTCTTGCCTTCTAACTCAGATGGATTAGCTGGCAGTATGGTCTCTCTGCAGGAGGAAAAGTCAAAAGAGGAGGAGGCTGGCACAGGTATAATACCAACCTCTCTGACAGAGATTGACCCAAACAGTTTTTTGCAGGACAAGAATCCCCAAACCCTGATCGAACTTTCCCAACTTAAGTCTGGGAGTATTAAGGAACAGTGCAATAAGGGAAAGTGGTGTAGACTGACCAGAAGGTCTGGGAAGGAAAATAGTCCCTGTGTTCCTAATTGCACCCTGAAAAGAAAAGCACCAAGGAATGAGTATAATGAGTCTGGGCCCTTACCCAAAGCTAAGCAGCAAAAGGTTATGGGCCTGCATAAGAAACAAATTTCTAAAGCGGCAGTGGCTGAAATTCAGCCCCGCCGAGCGCTATGAAACTCCTAAGTTGGAATTCACAGGGGCTTGGGAACCCTCGTGGAATTCGTGTCCTTCATGATCTA
The DNA here is from genome assembly GCA_029856935.1 of Cyclocarya paliurus. Lineage (NCBI taxonomy): Eukaryota > Viridiplantae > Streptophyta > Magnoliopsida > Fagales > Juglandaceae > Cyclocarya > Cyclocarya paliurus. The sequence continues at coordinate 21,462,642 of CM056946.1, read as the reverse complement.
ATCAAGAAGGAAGTTCCCAATATATTGTTCCTACAAGAAACCAAAGTAAAGAGTAGAACTATGGAGAAGATTAAGTTCAAACTTGGCTATCAAAAATGCTTAATAGTGGACTGTGAGGGGAGAAGTGGTGGGCTGAGTTTGTTGTGGGGACATGAGGTTGATTTAACTATCCGTAGCTTCTCAAAGAATCACATTAATGCTGAAGTAAAAGATTGTAGAGGATAGAACAAGTGGCAATTAACTGGATTTTATGGGATGTCAGAAACTAGTAGAAGAGGAGAATCATGGGACCTTCTGAGACTGTTAAAATCTGAAGCTTGTGAAAATTGGTTGGTAGTGGGTGACTTTAATGAAATTACCAACAGAAATGAAAAGAAGGGAGGTAATGATAGACCAGAATCCCAAATGGAAAATTTTTGAAAAGTAATTGATGAATTTGCCTTGCTTGATCTGGGTTTTGAAAGTTCCATCTTCACCCGGTGGAATAGTAGGGAAGGGACTCGTGCTATTTTTGAAAGATTAGATCGAGCTCTTGCTACTCATGCTTGGTCCCAATCCTTCCCTTTTTCAAAGGTGATTCACTCATTAGCTGCTCACTGAGATCATGTTCCTTTAGTCTTGAACACATATGGCATACCTCCAAGATTCAAAGGCCCTAAACCTTTCAGATTCGAAGCAATGTGGACTGAAAGTGAAGGCTGTGAGAAGGTAATTGAAAGGGTCTGGCAGACAGAGGGAAGCAATGAAGCTATAGATGACATCATGGGGAAACTATTAAAATGCAGCAAAAACCTATTAAGATGGGGCAGACAAAACTTTGGGGAAGTGCAGAAAGGGTTGCAGCAAGCAAGAATCAACCTTGAAAAGAGGCAAGAGGAAGCTGAAATTACAGCCAATCCATTAGCTCTTCAACAAGCTAGAGAGGAACTCCAAGTCTGGATGGAGAGGGAAGAAATACAATGGAGGCAAAGATCAAAAGCCCTTTGGCTCAAAGCTAGAGATCAGAACACAAAATACTTCCATAATCAAGCAAACCAAAGAAGGAAAAAAAATACCATCATAAGACTACTGGATGAATCAGGAGAATGGCAAGTAGCAGAAAAAAGGGATGATCTCATCATGAGTTATTATGAATATATGTTCAAATCAGGGGCAAAAAATTTCAGCTTGGACTTCTTAACATCCCTGCGAAGCAGAGTGACAGCTGAAATGAATGAAGAACTCACCAAAGAATTCATTGCTGCTGAAGTGGAAGCTGCTCTGCATCAAATGAACCCCACCTCAGCCCCTGGTCCTGATGGTATGGCCTCTATTTTCTATCAAAAATACTGGCACATAGTTGGCAATTCAGTCTCTAAGGCAGTACTAAATGCTCTTAACAGGGGTCAGTTCCCCGAGGCCATTAATTACACTTTTATAGCACTTATTCCAAAGGTCAGAAATCCTCTCAAAGTAGCAGATTATAGACCAATTAGCCTATGCAATGTAATCTACAAATTGATCTCTAAGGTCTTATCTAATAGGCTAAAGATTTTCCTGCCCAAGATCATCTCAATTTCTCAAAGTGCTTTTGTTCCTGGAAGAGCAATTTCTGATAACATCCTGGTAGCTTATGAAATGATTGACTTCCTCAGAAGAAAAAGGAAAGGCAAAACAGGATTCATGTCCCTCAAGCTTGACATGAGCAAAGCCTATGATAGGCTTGAATGGCATTACTTGGAAGGTGTTATGCAGCAACTGGGATTCTCAAGTAACTGGATACAGTTGGTAATGACCTATGTTAAAACTGTGTCCTTTTCCATCCTAATTAATGGTGATCCAGTAGGTCCTATTCACCCAACCCGAGGTATAAGGCAAGGAGACCCATTGTCTCCTTACCTTTTCCTAATGGGAACTAAAGGCCTCATCTCTCTACTGGATCAAGGTGCTGCTCGAAATCTGATAAGGGGAATTAAAGTATGCAAAGGGGTTCCTGTGGTGAACCACCTTCTATTTGCATATGACAACATCCTATTTTGCAAGGCTACAAGCAAAGACAGCAAAGAGGTGCAAAAAGTCCTTGAGATTTATGAGAGGGCATCAGGACAAAAAATCAACCGAGGAAAGACAGCTATGGTTTTCAGCAGAAATGTAACTCCAGCTAAACAACAGCAACTACTGTCTTATTGGGGCATCCAGGAATTCCATAATTATGAAAAATACTTTGGCCTCCCACCAATGGTTGGAAAAAATAAGAAAAAGGCTTTCTCAGATATCAAGTATAAAGTCTGGTCTAAGCTCCAGCAATGGAAGGGGAAACTTTTATCCCAAGGGGGAAAAGAAACCTTGATTAAGGCAGTGGCACTAGCAATCCCTACCTATTCCATGTCTTATTTCAAACTCCCTGTCCCTCTGCAATGAACTAGAACAAATGATGGCTAATTTCTGGTGGGGGCAGAAAGAGGAAGAGAGAAAAATCCATTGGGTTAGCTGAAAAAGGATGTGTGAAACCAAGGGTGATGGGGGCCTGGGTTTCAAGAATCTGAGATTTTTCAATGAGGCCTTGCTTGCTAAACAAGGGTGGAGGCTTTTGCAGCAAAGTGATAGCCTAGTCCATCAAATTTACAAAACCAGATATTTTCCTAATACAAATTTTCAGGAATCAAGCCTTGGGCACAGCCCATCATTTGCTTGGAGGGGCATATGGTCACTCAAAGACAAGCTTATTCAGGCCTACAGATGGAGCATTGGTAATGGCTCGACTACAAGGATATGGGAAGATTACTGGATCCCTGGTTTCAACAATATTCATCACTTGGGAAATCCAAATGGGGCTAACAACCAGAAAGTTAAGGAGCTAATTGACTCAGGTACCGGCTGGTGGGATGTGCAGAAAGTTAGAAGACTGCTGCCTCCTGACCTTGCAGATGCAGTGCTCAAAACCATGAGGACAAATTAATCTGGGACAAGGATAGAAGTGGTAGCTTCAGTGTGAGGAGTGCTTACAAGTGGTTCAGAATGCAAGCTAGACCTATAACAGAAGGTGAAAGCTCTTCAAACAACCACAACAAAAAACTATGGAAGCTAATATGGAGAATGAAAGTGCCTCCCAAGGTTAAAGTATTTGCTTGGAGGACCTGCATTGAAGCCCTCCCCACAAGATGCAACCTGAAAGCAAGGAAGGTAGTAGAAGATGAAACATGTCAACTATGTTCCTCAACAGCAGAAACAACAGTTCATGCACTGTTTCAATGTAACTTGCTTCCTCACATGTGGGCTAAGCTACTACCACAACTTCACACAGAGGCACCTCATAGTGATATCAGGGATTGGATTTACAGAGTACAGGTATCCTACAATAGTGAGGCATTAGAAAGGCTTTTCATGATAGCTTGGGCATGCTGGTATCGAAGAAACCTATGGATCTTTGAACAGAAACAACTCTCTCCGGAGGAAGCCATTAACTCAGCCCTTTCTCTCCATTGGATCTTCAAAGCCTCTAAAGATCTCAATATCAGCAAAGCCAGGAAATTTTCCCAATGGCAACCTCCTCCACAAGGTTCCATAAAACTCAATGTTGATGGGGCTGTCTTTCATGCCGAAAACAAAGCAGGAGTTGGAATAATCGCTCGAGACTGGGAAGGGAAAGTCTTGATGGCAGTTAGTCAAAGAGAAGAAGCTGTCATGGAACCTCTGGAAGTTGAATTACTAGCGATACTAAGAGGCCTGCAGTTCAGCATTTCCCTTGGCCAACAATCCCTATGCATTGAAACTGATTCTCTGCTTCTGGTTAAAGAACTTTCTAGCTCTAATCCCTCGAATGCCAGCTACGGAAATATCATAACTGATATCCAAGAGCTCAAGGGCAGGTTCCTAAGCTGTTCTATTAATCATATCAACAGAGAAGCAAACCAGGCTGCTCACAAGCTAGCTAGATTCTCAAGGAATGTATCAAATACTTTTGTATGGTGGGAATCTGTTCCCAACTGTGTTCTACCAGTCCTGCGGACTGACATGCATCTGTAATGCTCTTTTGTTGAATTAATGAGAAGAAGTTTTAATTTTAAAAAAAAAAAAAGATATATGGTTACCGAACAGTAAATAGCTTTTTAATAGTAAAGCTTATTACTTTAACCTCTAAGCTAAAAGTTATATTACCCACCACAATCTCAAACATACACTAAGATAAGATGACATAACATCTAAACTATTTCATGTGATCTCTCATCTCACTTCTGGTGGTGACTTATTTGCATCCAATTGGAGGAAGACCATCTCATCAAAATAAAATATTTAAAACATGTCGAAAAAAGTTACTACTTAAGGACTTGAGGTAGAAATATGAGTTAATCAAAAGTGTGAATGTAAAAATATTAGATGGTTAACTAAATGCACGTTACAATGGTAAGTATTAATTATAAGTTAATGGTCTACCACAGGTCCACAAACAAAGGAAGTGGAATGCACTATAACATGCTGTAAAACATTAAGAGCACTGGCATTGGCTTAACCAAATGCTAGTGGAGTCTCTAAAATAGCTAATATGACTTAAATTCGGACTGCATTGGATAAGGCAAGATAAACCAAACCAACCTTTGAGCTACAATAATAGATTTGGGATCAACAAATATGACCTTCACTATAGCAAAACCATTTCATTTTTTTTATTATGTCATCCAATTGAACCCTACTTTTTCATCTCTAACTTTTCAGTTTCTTTTCTGCAATCAGCCTTCTCCAAGCAAAAACCCATATCGTTCAATCATAGAGGAAAAAGCTCTCACCATCTTCTTCTTCTTTTTTCTCTCCATCCCTCTTTGTATTCACGATTGCAAACCAGAAAGGCTCTACTTCCTTCACCACCAACTCCTTTTTCGTCTACAATCCTTTATCAATAGCATATCCTCCATTGGTTGCAAAGTAAACTCCAAAATTAAGCCCCGTTGATGACACGAACCAACTGGTATTTTCTCTTCTCTAGTGATAAATATTTAGCCTTCTGCGTGTTCTCTCCCTCTCTTTCTCAAATTCTCTTTTCTTTCTCACATCTCTCACATATTCAACTTCCATAGTGCCAAACTTCATCCTGATTGCAATAACTATCATAGCCTAGGTAATGCCTCGCTTCATCCTAAAAATTTCTTATTGCTTCTACAGCCGAATTAAAGGTTTTGATATTATTGATATTTTTTGAGATGATTGATGTTTTGTTTGATTTTGGATTTATTTGATATCTTATTCTCTCCTATATGACTTGTTGATTCTCATAAACGTTAGTAACAACTATATGGAAAAATTAATTATTTCTTATGGAATTAGAATGATTTACTGTTAACCTTTGTTTAGTAATGAAGTAAGCTTGGGAAAGTTAGTTCCAACACCCAACTCCCAAGCGGTTAACATTATATAGAGTTGTTGTGTTTTTTCTCTTGCCCTTGCTTGGTTCATGAGAAAATTTGGTAAGAACATGGAAGTTTGAAACTTTTTCCAATACTGCTATAATGATATGTTTGATTTATGAACTTAATGAGAAAGGAAATGCAGGAACTTTGGATTTATCTTTAAGGTTGAGTTCATTTATATATACAATTAACAATGAACCATATTCAAGATTTTTCAAACCCAGTGGTCAATGATATGCTTAGAATCAACTATAGACTTAGACATCTTGGGTTTGATTACATGTTAAGAGTTTCCTTAGACTACCTGATACATGGTATTGGCTGGTAAGGTCATGAGTCATGGCTTTTCTACCCAATAATTGATTCAAATATACTCTCTTTTGAGAAGTTGGATTTACTTTCAGACCTTAGATGGAGTTCCCTTGACAATAATGTTGTAACTTTTTCTTTATGATCTTTTTTTTGTTTGTTACATTGAGTCTTGAATATATTTTGAGAATAATTTTGTTCCTATTTTTTTAAAAGAGCTTATGCTATTATCGATTTTAGTTTATTAAATTGGTATTCAAGTTGTCAAGTACTACTTGCAGTTATCTTTAGCCCATAGTTTACTGCATCAAAGTCCTTGTACAATTATGATATCTTGTTGAATATAGTTGTCAAGTAATGCACTAGAAGTTGTCCAAAATAATGGACACTCCTGCTATCCAAAAGGTAAGCTTTATGTTTTCCTAGATATGGAAATTAGTACTCATTTATAGTTCTAGCAATGTATATGACTCATTTTAATGGCCTTGAGAATCTTTGGTCCTTTATGAAGCTGAGTCAGAGCAACTTTAACTATACTAGGTCTTTTTTTTAGTTACTCTTAATTTTTTTATGTTGTACATGACACTAGTATTATAAACATGCGCTTACATGAATGCAGACTTTAAAAAAGTGCTAGTATGAATGCAAACTTTAAAGTGCTAGGAAAATATACTTACAGGGAAGCAGACTTGATGAAATTACTGCTAGAATTTTAGTAGCTTTGTTTAGAATTTTCTATTGTAAATCTAAAATTAAAAGCACTTTTCTAGAAATGCTTTTATCATATGCTAAGATTGTGCACTCTAATATAGTCTGCTGAAAATGCTCTATTAATTTTATACATTTAATTGTATGTTTATTTGTTTGGTTTTGTAAAATTGTATTCTCTTCAAGGATAGACATACCATTTGGTGAAGATCCCTTCTTCACCACAATCGTATAAAGTGGTAAATATAGTATTAACAACACCTCAATGGCTAGCATACATGATAATGTTGAACTTCAAGCAACACAACTCGAAGGTGAAAAAATGCCACCTACTATGAAATCTCAACGGGGTGTATCTTTCACCGTAGAGGAGGATAATCTCCTCATATTGGCTTGGCTCAACATTAGGGTAGATTTTCATCTCCAATTCATGCAATCAATGTTGTCCAATAAGAGCGTAAACGATCCGATTTTGGAGAAATTTTATAATCAAATCGGTATATAAAGGTTTTAAAAATTTAAGAACCGATACGGACCGATTCATCAACAAAACTGAAACTTTCGGTTTTTTCAGTTTCAATCCGGTCCTATTTGGTTTTCCAGTTTACTATTTACACGTGTAACACTATATATGTTTAATACTAAATTTAATTGTGAGAATTTAGTATTTATTATTAACAATTACTAATTCTTTAATGTTCAATTATAGTAATATAATATAAGTAGCGTATAACTTATTATTGAAATTAATAAACTTGAATAATAAGATTAAAATAGTATAATTAGTGTCATATTATACTTGTATATTAATTTTATGTTATAAGATTAATAGATTAGAATAATAAGATTAGAATTTCATATTATATTAATTAGAAATGTAGGATAATATATATAATAATGTAAAATTATATATAATATAAAAAATTAAAAATATATATATACCAGTCCGATTCGGTTTAAAATATGAAAATATGAAAACTGGAACCGCACCTGTTTAGGACCGGTTTGCATTTTTAAGAACCAGTACAACACCGGACGGGTTACAAACTGGACCGTACCCAATGGTTCAGTCAGGTCCGGTCCAATTCAATCAGTTTTTCAATTTTTTCTTACACCCCTACTTTCCAACATTTCTAGAAATCCATGTCATTATCCAACATCTTGTAATCTTGCTATATTGTTGTTGTTCAGAGATCTCAAGTATTCATCAGTAAAAATTGACACGATCACTATAAAAGAATTTCTCATACTCAATTGTGCGATACTTTCTCTGATCCTCAAATATTTGCCCATAAGACCTGCCATTACTCCATCATAAGCTTCTACTGCATAATGAATTCGTAAAATAATCTTCATCTACATAAATATGATCAATACTTCAATATGTATCCATAGAGAACTGAGAATGGTGTAAATTCAAGAATTGAAAAAAGAAAGATTGGAAATCTCAAGAGACTTGGTTTCATATGAGTGGGAAGTAGTTATTGTACTTGATCTATTTATAAAATTTCAATGAGACTATTAGTTACAACAAAAAATATGAGTAGTAGGATAAAAGAAAGTTTGGCATAAGAAGTGAAAATGGACTTCTAGAAATAAATAAGAATAGAAGAAATGTTGACAAAAGAAGATAGTTGAATGCAAAATGTAGATATTCGGTTGGTAAGTTAAGACATATACATACATACATACATACATATATATACATACATACACATACATACATACATAGATATATATATATATATATATATATATATATATATATATATATGAAATTTTAGATGAGTGTAATCATCGAGTTTTGGATATTACCGACCATTGAAAATAGAAGTAAAAACTATAATTTAATTAGAATGAATGAAATAACTGTTATGTTATTAAATATAAAATCATTGAAAAATTGCACATTATAAATTATGAAATATAACACTATATATTTTATTTGACTAAAAATTAACATATGACCAGTAGAACTACAAAATATGATAATAATAAGTTAGACAAAAATAATTTAAAATTTAAAATTAATAATATTTTATTGTTATACAGAGTCTAGATTGATAATCAAATGTGGGCATTAGGTTTTAAGTGGAGTAGGCAAAAGACCAAATATTGTGATATTATGCAAATTTTAACTAATGGGATGGGCAAGCTGATGCTAATGATCTAATATGTTGTTTTATTTTTGAGAAATGCTAGTATGTCACCTGAGTTTGCCCCCTCACTTTGACTGCTCATGTATTTATTTATTTTTAATTAATGATTAAGAAAGTAACTTTTAGTGTATTTTTTATTATTTTTAAAAAATATTTAAATATGTTAAAAAATATGAAATAAAAAGAATAAAAAGACAAATTTGTGCTAGGCCGCCCAACTGTCATTGCCGGGCAGCAGCCTAGCACTACTCTTTATTTCTACAAGGAAAGATCAAGCAATAAATTGATGTCTTTTAACAAACAATCCAGTTAAACCATTCTAAAAGTATGCAAAAGATATCCAACGTTAATCTTGATAGAAATACAATAGTCACCAAATCCTTAAAATATAAATCACCTGCTTCATCCAAATCCATCTTTTAATATGATAAATGCATCTTATAATATGATAATCAAGAATGTGCACTTATTCAAATTACAAGCAAAGGTTAAAAATATGCAACATTGTTAATAGAAATGAGTGTACATATGACCATCTTGTTAACATATATATTAAAAGATATATTTTTTTATCTACAAAGAGATTTTATAAAAATAAACTTACAAATTGAAGTATCTTTAGAAATAGACGGCCACAATAAATAAATAATAACTAAGTAAAATAATTTTCCTTCCAAATGTCAGTTCGTCTTCACGACGATCTAGTCATAGGTTCAAATGCCTAACTTCTCAATGACTAAATGTATTTGTTGATGTTGTGTTTCGTAGCCCGAGTAGTACAGTGAGGCCCAAGCTCCACGTCACCTACAACTAAAAGGAAAAGAGGCTCCGGTGACTTCCGTGGTCACTCCGATGCCTAAGTCAGTGACAGTTATATGAAGAAAGTTCTAAAATGCAAAAGATAGATGAGTTATCAATGTGTGAGAGAGACCACTCCCGTGGAAGGGATGGCCCTTATTTATACCTGATCCAGGTTCCGTTGCTAAGGGAGATTGTGGTGTGTCAGGTGCCAGACCTGCTATCACTCATTTCCCTATCACCATAATGTGTCAGTTCACGACCTAGGCGGCTGGGGGGATAGTGCCGTGTCAGGTCGTGCTAGGTCAGACCTGCTGCCTCCTTTCTGCCATGGTCGAGTGTCAGATCGTGGTCGAGCCATCCTACATGCTCTAGGGGGAGGGGGGTTCATGTCATTGCATGCTAAGCCTTATGACATGTGCTTGAGTGCGGTGTGCCTAGAGTCCGACGAGACTACGATCGGGCACGCGGATGTCTTGTTTGTAAGTTGCCAAGTCTCGAGACGTTCTCTCTGGTTCCTCCGAGCTTGTGTCAAAAGGTCTTCCCAAGTCGAAAACGTTGGCTCTGGTCTACTGGCCCAGGGTTCCATAGCTCGACTTTCCCGGGCCCGACCCTTCTGGGAAAGGCCCTCCCTCACAGGTTCCATAGCTTGTCTGTCCTGGGCCCGGGGCCTTCTGGGAAGGGCTCTCCCTCATAGTACCATGTGAATTCCTATCAAGTGGGCATGATGGGGATTCATAACACTTTTGATCATGGTTTGACCCGTTCACCTTCCACTGCTTCAATAAAGGTCGCCCGTTCGACTCCTGCCGACTTGGCTTCCCGAGGCTCATTGCACGCTTCAATACCCATTTGACTCCTATTGATTCGGCTTCCCGAGGCCCGTTGCACGCTTCAATAAATGCTTTTCCTCATTTCCCGCAATAGTTCCATCTCCCGATGGTTGATTGGATGTGCCGACAGCAAAAGACCAACGTTAATCTTCACACCCCGGAGTCTCATTGGTCTGTGCCCCCCACACGCCTATCATGACGGCTGCAATCCGAGCCCTTGCTTCAGTTGCCGGTACCAGCGTGGCTTTTGCTAGCGTCATCATTGTCAGGGTTGCTTCGGTTCCCATGCATCGTCATCCTTCCCCTACTATATAAACCCCACTTCTACCTCATTTTCCTCTCTTAGCATCTTCCTTTGAATTCCTTGTAGCCCACTCTTCTTTCGAGTCCATCCAATTCCTCCATTTCTTCGTTTCTCCTCCAACCGTGTTCTTTGAGTTTCTTCGAGTTCCTCCATTCCCCCAAGTTCCTCCATTTCTTCATTTCTCCTCCAACCGTGTTCCTCGAGTTCCTTTAAGTTCCTCCATTTCTTCGAGTTCGCTTCAACTGTGTTCCTTCGAGTTCCTTTCACTATCACGATGGCTCCCAAGGTCGATTTTGTTCCTCCATACTTTGGTAGGAAACACTGGGTTTCCTTTGTCTCCGGCGCTAACCTCAGGGCGTTTCATTCTAAGAATAAGATCCCCCATTCTGTAATTTTGGAGATGCCTCGGGCCGAGCATGCGGTGAACCCTAACGGTACTGCAACGAGGGTGGCTCTATTCAAGTTGATGATTGCCAATGGTCTCTGCCTCCCTTTTTCGCCCTCTCCAAGAGGCTTTACATTACCTCAGACTGGCCCCGGCGTAGCTGCAACCTAACGAGTGGCGCCTTTTGATTTCCAGTTGAATCATCTATCGGATGGTACTAAACAAGACCCTCGAAGAATATCCAGATCTGACGCCCTGGGAGTTCTTTTACCCATACCGGCTTGTCTACCGTCCAAGTATCAAGGTCAACTTCTAGGCCTAGTCTTTGGCCTGAAAGATTGCTTCGCTCGAGAGGCATCATGGAAGCATAAAAGAATAGTCTCGAAAGTTCTTCTTCGCGTCAGGCCCGGATTGGGAATATCCTGAAGAGGAAGCTGCCCACAAGGAGTCCCCATTCAGGCATGTTGGGGGTATCCCCAGTCTGTGGAGAGCCTGGAACTTACCCTCAACTGGAGGGAAGAAGCCCGGTACGAGTTGGTTACAGCTTGGGTGAGGGCCCACCTAGACGAGTCATAGACCGATATGGTCTTTTCTGATGAGATTATTCGTGATTACTTGATGATGCCCAACTACTTATACGCAATTAGACAAAATTTATTAGGTAGCGTCCCGCCTCCTAAATCTCGGCCCTCTTGCCGAAAACGCGCCTCGCTTCCTTCTACTTGCTGGGCCAAGCAACCAAAGGTGCGCCATGATTCTCCTTCACAAAGTGGTGAGGCCGGGGGCTTTATTCCTATAGGTGGTCGGGTCCAGGAATCTAGAAGTCATTCCCAAGTGCCTCGAGTTTGGGAGTCTGTTTGTACGAAGATTCTCGTTCCCTAAACATGGGGGACGACGTCATTTCCCAGCGGCTCTGGTCCTACTGCCGGTCCTTCTGCTTCAACCAGTTCTCGATCCGCCTAACCTTTCCCGGACCCGTTGCTTCCTTCTATAGAAGAATTAGAAGCTTGTGATCTTCAGGAGGCGTTTTTCACCTCACTTAAGCACCCCCTCCCTCACGAGTCTAGCTCGTAAAAGCCCTTTACCTCCTTTGAGGATACTCTTCAGGAGGAGACTGTTGGCAGGGTCCCATAGGCAGGTTCGTCCCAAAGAGATGTTGAAGGCGAGGAGGACAAGATAGCCTTGGAGGAAGAACCGAGCCCTTCTCGAGCCTCAACTCGTGGAGATAGTGAGACGACCCATGACATTGAGTCACAAGAGGAAGAGCCAAGCCCCTCCCAAGCTTTTGCTCATGGAGATACTGCTGGCAATGAAGGCAGCTAGACCCCGAAGCCTGGATCACAAGGCACAGAGCCCAACCCTTCTTGAGGCACAAGCCTAGAAGGGGTGCGGGCACAATTCTTCCTTTAAAACTAGGGTGGGGAAGAGGAAGAGACAGAAGACGAAGAAGAAGGAGATAGAGAATGTGAGGAAGGCAAGGGGTTGAGTCCCGAAACTCCTCCTGCAATAGCTCGGAGCTCGGTTGAGGGTCATCCCCAAGTCATCGACTTGAGTGATGACGACATCTCTGGGGCTTTAACTGCCGTTGTGCCTGGGCCATGCAAAGACCTGGGGATCCCTTCCTGACTTTTCTTGGCAACTAGCTATTGCCAACCCATCATCCTCTTCTGGGGCAAAGAAGACGTAGGCCCCTGCCTTGACCCTTGTGAAAGCTTGTGTAGATGCCTCCAAGCGAGTAGGCAAGATGTTGTGACCCCTGTTCGCCCAGGTATGCTCATCTTCCACCGGGGCGGAACAAAAGCAAGCCTCAACCTTAACTCTCACTCATTATTATTCACAAAATTCTCTTTCTCCTCTTTCTTCTTGTAGGTCGTGGACCAATTGGCCATGACAATAGGGGAGGAATTGGGGGAGTTGGAAGAGGCCAACTGGGGGCTCAGGTCCTTGGGGCATTTTGAGTATTTCAAATTGAAGCAGACGGCTTGGAAGATCAAGGACTTGAAGACCGAGCGGAAGAACCTAATCAACGAGGTGGAGTTTATGATGGAGCAAAACCAGCACCTGGAGATGGTTGCCACAAGGCGAAAAGAGAAGAAGAATAAGCTCAAAAGCCAATTGCATGATGCCGACCAGGATTTCTTTCATTTGACGTCGGAGAAAAAACAGCTCAAAAAGGCTCGCCTTGCTTCCGAGTGGTACTTAGTCACCCGGGAAGCAGAGCTAGAGGCCCTCGAGAATAGTTGGAGTCGGCTCGGGAGGAACTGTAAAAGTCCAGGGAGGAAACGAAGTTGGCCCAAAGAGAGTTAGAGGAATCTCGATGGGGTCCGGCCCTAGCAGCAGGCAGCGTTCGAGGTTGTTATTTGGGAATTTCAGGCACTCTCAGGAGGCCCAACACTTGAGGAAATGGTTGCGGCAGGCGAAGGCACGCATTGGTGAACTATCATAGTCAGGAATCCAGAGGAACATCGACCTCCTGTCTCGCGACATGGAGATAGCCAACCTGAATTCACGTCTGGGTGATGTTGCCAAGTACTACGAGGAGGTCCTGGCCCTAATCGCAAACGCCAAAGCCATTCGGGACGAGGCTTGATTATACGGCTATCGTGACGGCCTCAAGAGGATGCACCAACACCTATTGCAGCATCCCGAGTTGGACTTGTGCACTTTGTCTTTAGCATCCCTCCCTCTAGATTTCGAGGAGTAGGCTTTCATCAAGAACCTTGGGAAACCAGGGTATCTTCCCTTCCCTCCAAGATCTACTCCCCCTCTTTCATCCCAATGATGGCTCGGGCCTCCCACCCTTTACCCCCATTTTTTGTAGTGCCTTATATAGCACATCCCCCCTTTTGGTGCGTTGCACATTGTAATTTATACACTTTGATGAATTGATGAACTGAATGAATGAAAGTTTATTTTTGGCAACTGTTGCCTTTTTTTTCCCTTTTCTCCCTTCCATCCATTTTTTTTTTTTTTTTGCGCAGTTCTGGCAAGGGCTCGGGACCTTACTTTGTTGGACGAGAGGTGGGGACCAGATCCTAAGACTTGGTCCCTTACCCCGCAGCAAGTCAAGAGACCCATCTTCTTGCGAGTGTAAGGACTCAACTTGGTTGGACGGGGGGTCAATGCCGAGTCCTGGGACTCAGAACCTTACCCTGCAATGAGCCAAGGGATCCATCTTCTTGCGAGAGTAACAGCTCGGCTCATATTGAGTCTAGAGACTCGTCTTCTTGCAAGTGTACTCGGCTTTTACCGAGTCAAGAGACCCGTCTTCTTGCGAGTGTAGGACTCGACTTTGTTGGACGGGGGGTCGGGACCAAATTCTGAGACTTGGTCCCTTACCTTGCAGCGAGTCAAGGAGCTCGTCTTCTTGTGGGGTAAGAGCTCGGCTTATATCGAGTCGAAAGAGTCATCTTCTTGCGAGTGTAAGGACTTGACTTTGTTGGTCGGGGGGTCGGGACCAAATTCTGAAACTTGGTCCCTTACCCAGCAGCGAGTCAACTGGCTCGTCTTCTTGTGAGGGTAAGGGCTCGGCTTATATCAAGTCTAGTGAGCCATCTTCTTGTGAGTGTACTTGACTTTATCGAGTCAAGGGACCCATCTTCTTGCTAGTGTAAGGACTCAACTTTGTTGGTCGGGGGGTTGGGACCAAATCTTATGACTTGGTCCCTTATCCCGTAGCAAGTCAAGGGACTTGACTTCTTGCGAGCGTAAGAGCTCAGCTTATATTGAGTCTAGAGACCCGTCTTCTTATGAGTATGCTCAGCTTTTATCAAGTCAAGGGACATGTCTTCTTGCGAGTGTAAGGACTCGACTTTATTGGACGGAGGGTCGGGACCAAATCCTGTGACTTGGTCCCTTACCCTGCAGTGAGTCAAAGGACTCGTCTTCTTGCAAGCGTAAGGGCTCAACTTATATCAAATCTAGAGACCCATCTTCTTGCGAGTGTACTTAGATTTTGAGTCAAGGGACCCATCTTCTTGTGAGTATAAGAACTCGACTTTGTTGGACGAGGGGTCAGTGTCGAGTCCTAGGACTCAAAAATTTCCCCACAGTGAGTCAAGGGACTCGTCTTCTTGTGAGCATAAGGGCTCGGCTTAGTTTCATTTAGACAACAGGAGATTTGAGAAAAACCTCTTGTCATTCTCATTCATTCATAATTGTTCATACAAATTGCTGGCTTACACTTCTACACAGAGTACTTATTTAAGTGCTCGGCGTTCCAAGGGTGGGGTAGCTTGTGTCCTTGAGGCGATAGGAGCCGGGCCGGTTGCTTGCAGTGACCACATAAGGCCCTTCCCAAGGTCGTTTGTTGAAGTATTGTTCTGTCTTCTACTTGTTACTCTCCATATCACTGCTTCCTCCCTCATTTCCTCCAGGACATCCAAGTTCTTAGCTAGCCTTTGGTTGTTTGTATCTAGGTCAAAGTGTTGGGTACGAAATATGGGCATCTCAACTTCTACGGGAATGACTGCTTCACTCCCGTAAGTGAGAGTAAAGGGCATCTCGCTGGTGGGGGTTCGGACAGTGGTCCGTTATGCCCATAGTACGCTTGGGAGTTCTTCAACCCACGCTCCTTTGTGCACCCCAATCCTTTTCTTGAGAGTAGAGATGAGGGTTTTGTTGGTTGCCTCAGCCTGTTCGTTGGCTTGAAGGTGCCCTGGTGAGGAATACTTTATCTTAATCCCAAGCTTTGCACACCATTCTCGATAGTGTGTGCAATCAAACTATCTCCCGTTGTCCAATACGAAGCTCTGAGGTGTGCCAAATCGGCAAAATACTGACTTCCACAGGAACTTCGTGATGGTTCGAGAGGTGATGCTGGTGAGTGCCTCCTCTTCAACCCACTTAGTGAAGTAGTCGACCATAACCATGACAACCTTGACTCCTCCCCTTGCAACCGAAAAGGGGCCTATCAGGTTTAGGCCCCATTGGGCGAAAGGCCACGGGGCCATGATTGATGTCAGTTCCTCTACCAAGCAGTGCGGAATCGGTTAGTGCTCTTGACACTTCGGGCACCTCTTGGCGAATTCTTCTATATATCTGAGGGAACAGGGCCAATAATATCCGACCTGGGTTACCCTTGTAGCTAAAGCCCTTCCTCCTAAGTGGTTTCCCCAAATTCCTTCGTGGATCTCCGCTAACACATATTGGGCTTCGTCCAAAGAGAGGCACCTAAGGAGCGGCTCTGAGAAACCTCTTTTATACAGCACTCCCTCCAACAAGGTGAATCGAGCCGCCTTGTTCCTGATCTTCCACCCTTCTTCTAGGTCGCTGGATAGTTCTCCTTCTTGTAGGAACCTCTGGATGTTTGTCACCCATTCGGGAGGTGCTAGGATCATAATAGACACTTCCTTCCCAATGGACGGGACATCGACCGTTAGGACCACAGTGTATTCTGGAATGGAAGTTCTTCTTGTCCTAACACGACCCTCTCCAGGCAATCTACCTTCTGATTTTCTCCCAGTGGCACTTGTTGAATGCCAAAGTAGCGGAAGCGGTCCCACTCGTTGCAGATCAGTTGGAGGTACTTTTTCAATCTTTCTCCTTTCGTGGCAAATTTCCCTAGTACTTGGCTAACCACAAGTTGGGAGTCAACCATCACCTCTATTTCTTCAACTCTTAGTAACCGTGCGATTGACATTCTCGTCAGTAGCACTTCATATTCGACTTCATTGTTGGTCACTTTAAAGGCTAGCTTTACTGCATAGCTGTGCTCCTCTCCTTGCTTAGTGACGATGTGCACCCTTGCCCCTCCGCCAACCCGATAGGACAAGCCATCAACGTAGACCTACCAAGGCTTTCCTTGGGGTGTGCTCGGTACTTCTTCTGAGAAACTAGTGAACTCAACAATGAAGTCTGCCAATACCTGTCCTTTGATCAAGGCTCAAGGCTGGTACTCCATGTCGAATTCGCTAAGCTCTATTGCCCATTTTGCAAGCCATCTCGAGATGTTTGGTTTCTGTAGCACCTTTATGAAGGGGAGGTCGGTGAGCACTTTCATTGGGTGGGCCTGGAAATACAACCTTAATCTCCTGGCTACGACAATTAGGACGAATACTAGCATTTCCGTACGAGGGTACCTTACTTCTACACCACAAAAGGCTCGGCTCATGTAATAGACGAGCCCCTATCCTTCTTCCATTTCCTAGACCAGTACAGCTGATACGGCTTGTGGGGATAGTGCTAAGTACACAGTCAAGGTCTCACCTGGTCCAATCTGGCTTAGTAGTGGGGGGGTGACTCAGGTACAACTTCAGATCGGTGAAGGCCTTTTTGCAAGTCTCATCCCAATTTTGAGCCTTCCTCAACACTTTGAAGAATGGTAGGCATCGGTCGGTTAATTGGGCAAAGAACCGGTTCAAGGCTGCCACTCATCCGGCCAGCCTCTGGACTTCATGAAGGTTACAGGAGGAAGGCCGCATTCCCATCACAACTTCTACCTTCTCGAGATTTTCTTCGATCCTTCTTTTCAAGACCATGTACCCCAGGAACTTACCTGTCTCCACACCGAATGCACATTTCAATGGGTTGAGCTTCATCTGGTATTGCTAAGGATGGAGAATGCTTCTCGTAGATCTGCCAAATGTTGTCCGAACTCTTTGCTTTTTACTAACAGATCATCTATAACACCTCCATATTTTAGCTGATCTGTTGTTTGAACATCCAGTTGACTAACCGTTGGTAGGGGTTCCTGCATTCTTCAGGCCGAACAACATCACTTTGTAGTAGTAGAGCCATCAATCTGTTACGAACGCTGACTTTTCTTCGTCATTTGAGTTCATCCTGATCTAGTTGTATCCAAAATAAGCATCCATAAAGCTAAGGAGGGGATGCCTAGCCGTCGAATCCACTATTAGGTCGATGTGTGGTAAGGGGAAGCAATCCTTTGGGCATGCTTTATTCAGGTCGGTGAAATCCACAGACATCCGCCACTTCCCACTGGCCTTCTTCACCAAAACCACGTTAGATAGCCATTCCGGGTAATGGACCACTCGGATGAATCTTGCTGCTAGGAGGTGATCTATCTCTTCAGCTATAGCTACAGACTTCTCAGCGCTGAAGCTACGCCGTTTCTACTTAATTTTTTGTGTCGTTGGGTCGACACAAAGTCGGTGCTTTGTGATGGAATTGTCGATCCTTGGCATGTCCTCGTGGCTCTAAGTGAACACGTCTCGTTGTTCGATGAGGAGAGATACCAAGGCTGCTCTCATTTCCAGGTTCAGCCTAGTCCTGATCAAGACTTGTCGTCCTGGTTCCTGTTGATCGACTATCATAAGCTCCAAAGGCTCATTGGGTGTGGCCTGTCGGAGGGCTTGTTCTTCGCTGAATTCTTCATCCTTTTCGATCAGGACCTAAGGTAAAAGGTTCTTGAGTGCTT
This sequence comes from Cyclocarya paliurus, assembly GCA_029856935.1. Taxonomy (NCBI): domain Eukaryota; kingdom Viridiplantae; phylum Streptophyta; class Magnoliopsida; order Fagales; family Juglandaceae; genus Cyclocarya; species Cyclocarya paliurus. The sequence goes on along the minus strand of CM056946.1, from coordinate 21,444,387 downwards.
CTTCCGGCATTTCAATCGATGCTATGAATTTGACCTCATGCCTCAACTCTCGGTTGTAGCATTTATGAGCCAGGACCTGCTCACCAAAGATTTCGCCAACTCCTGATTTGGTGAAAAACTTCATTTTGAGGTGATAAGTGGACGTCACCACTTTCAAACTGTTCAACGAGGATGGGGCCCTGACGACTAAGAAATCAGTCATGGTAGTCGCGGTCCTAGGTGCCTTCCTTATCAAGACTGAAAGAGTAATGGCCTCCATTGGTTGAACAACGTCTCCAATGAATCCCTTGAGTGGCATTGGAGTCGGGCGTAGTCGATTTGGATTGATGCCCATTTTGACGAAAGCTTCCCAAAATAGGATGTCGGCCAAACTGCCATTGTCGATCAGGATCCTCCGGGTTTTGAAGTTTGCCACTTGCATCGTTACCACCAATGCATCATCATGTGAGTGGAGGATGCCTTCTTCATCTCCTTCATCAAAGGTTATCGCGGTGCCTCCGGTTTGCCGTGGCGGCCTGCTTACACCCCTTTTGGTGCTAAACACGTCCTTGTAGCATGCCTTCCTGGAGTGTGCCTTTTGGGCGTACGAAGTGGCTCAACCTCCTGCATATCCTTTGGTGATTGTGCTGATCTCCCCAAGCTGCCTGTCCTCCAGTGGGGGTCTTCTTCGCCTCTCGTCCCTTGGTCCCTGCCTCCTCAGGCTCTCTACCTACAGGAAAACTGGGCGCCTACCTCCTTATCGATCCATTTGATTCTCTGACTGGCGCTCCCGGTTCTTCTACTCTTCTTCCTTTATCATCTTCAGGGCATAGCAGTCTTGGGTGCTGTGCCGGTTATTCATGTGATACTCATAGTACTAGCAGTTCTCCACCTCTCGGGGTCATTCTCTTTTAGGGCTTGAGCGTTAGTTCCCCTCTACTGCCAAGTTTGTGTGGGCGGGGCCCCTCCCTGAGGAGGAGCTGGTGCTTCTCTCCTTCTCTTTACATCCGAGGCACCCCTTCGTTCCCCTCCTCGGTCGAGGTTGGGTTGCTGCCTTGACATCTTCAGGCCGGCCCGCTCTACCTGGGATAGTCACGAGCAATTAGGGCCTCAAGGGTGTCTTCAACATTAATGAACCCATCTTCTGGGTCCATAAACTCCCTTAGCGTGGTAGGAGTCTTTCGGGCTATCTAGGACATAAACACATTTAATGGCCAGATTCCTCCCAGGAGTGCCACCTATGTGATCTTCTCGTCTTGGTCATCTGTAGTCATGCCCTCTCGATTGAACCGCAAGAGATATAACTTCAGATTTTCGCCGTCCCCCTGTTTGACAGTTAAGAGGTAAGTTGTTGTGCGTGTCCTCTTAAAATTGGCTAGCAACTGTGTCATAAAGAGGCAGGCGAGCTCCTCAAAGCTTTCTATTGTTCTTGATGATAACGACCCAAACTAGGTCCGGGCAGCTCCCTTTAGAGTTAGTGGCAAAGCTCGGCAGGCGACCTCTCTTGGGAAACCATGCAAGGTCATATGTGCCTTGAATGTTTCCAAATGCTCAAGCGGGTCTTTGGATCCATCGTATGCTTCCATCTGGGGGACTTTGAACTTGGGAGGGAGCGGCACAACCATGACTCCCACGCTATATGGGAGGTTAGAGCTGACAAGTAGTCGGTCTATGGTTGATAGGGTGTCTATCTTCTTCTCCATTTCTGCACATTTGTCCCCAAGCTCTCAGATTTTGAGGTACATCTCGCATCTCTCTTCTTCTGCCGCAGTGTATGTTAGGGCTCACCGTGAATCTTCATGCTCGTTGCCACTCGGTTCTGGTCCCCCTGTCAGCTCCTCGTTGGTGAACCTGAGGGCTACATTCTCCTGGCAGAACGTCCTCGTTTCCTCCGTTAGCTTTTTTATGGTCTCCTCCATACTTCCGAGTCTTGCTTCCATTGTTTCTTCCTCGTGATCTTCCCTTCTTGTAGTTTGGGAACGCATTGCTACCGGCATGTGAAGTACACGCTTTTTTGAAAAAATAAATCCCACAGACGGTGCCACTGTTGATGTCGTGTTTTGCAGCCTGAGTAGTACCGCGAGGCCCAAGCTCCACGTCGCCTGCAACTAAGAGGAAAAAAGGCTCTGGTGAATTCCAGGATCACTCCAATGCCAAAGTCAGTGACAATTCTATGAAGAAAGTTCTGAAATGCAAAGGATATATGAGTTATTAGTGTGTGAGCGAGACCACTCCCGTGGAAGGGATGGCCTTTATTTATACCTGATCCAGGTTCCGTTGCTAAGGGAGATCGTGGCGTGTTAAGTGCCAGACCTGCTACCACTCATTCCCCTGTCACCATAATGTGTCAGTCCGCGGCCTAGGAGGCTGAGGGGGATCATGCCGTGTTAGGTCGTGCTAGGTTAGACCTGCTGCCTCCTTTCTACCATGGTCAGGTGTCAGATCATGGTTGAGCCATCCTACATGCTCTTGGGGGGGGGGTTCATACCGTTGCGTGCTGAGCCTTCTGACATGTGCTTGAGTGCGGTGTGCCTGGAGCCCGACGAGACTACTATCAAGCACGCGGATGTCCTATTTGATGCTATATGATAGAGCTTAGTAAGTTGCCGAGTCCTAAGACGTTCTCCCTGGTTCCTCCGAGCTTGTGTCAAAAGGCCTTCTCGGGTCAGAAACATTGGCTCTAGTCTACTAGCTCGGGGCCCCTTCCCCCCCCCCCTTGGGCCTGCAGTTCCATAACTCGACTTTTTTGAGTCCAGGCCCTTCTGGGAAGAGCCTTCTATGTACTCGTCCTTCCTGGACCCGGGGCTGATTGAGCTGCATTATTGCATATTTTATATATTTAAAATCAATATATTTTTAATTATTTAATTATTTTATCATTGGTTTTAGATGAAAAATTGATTAAGATGCATAAATCCAAGTTGTAATTTAAATTTATTAAAAGCATAATTTATTCTTGATTTTAATAATTGTGATTTAATTGTTTAATATTTCTTCCATGCACGGCACACATTTAATATTTTATTCTTTATTTTTTTTCTTCTTCTATTTTTTTTTGTTTTATTTTATTTATGTTTTGCTTTTATTTATTTTTTGCTGTTGTTGTTGTTGTTGTTTGTTTATTTTTATATTTATTTTTATTTTTTTCTGTTTTACAAGTTTTGCTAAACGACCTGTCGTTTGTTTCTGGGATTAAAACTATCGTCTACTAAACGACGTGTCATTTTGTCCATAGACAAAAACGACATGTCATTTGGGTCATCTTCAACCTCCAGCACCATGAACACAGCCGCAAGTCCAACTGCACAACCAGTCCACCGTGTTCCATCTCCACGACGCATGTTCAGCAGCGCCACCTTTCGAAACCACCATCCATCTCAAGCTACCACGCAAGCCACCTCTGCTCAACATACTCTTCCGCACTAAAACAGAGCTCTGAAGTTGCACCAACTCCAACAACCAAGCTACACCACAGACGACGAAGGGAGGAGGCTACCAAGAAATTAAAAGAAAGAACGTTGGGCGACTGACGGACGCACATGAAGACTTGAAGGGGGCAGAAGACAAAGAAGATGCTAGGATGCACTGCAACAGAAAGAAAGCAGAAAAGTTTAGGACAGCAACAAAGAAGACTGGGATGCACTGCAGCGAAAAGAAAAGAAAAAGGCAAATTCCACGATGCTGGACATTGGGCAAAAAGAATAAATGAACTGGAAAGAGGCCGAAATTTCTTCTGCATGTGGGGAACAAGACAAACCCACATGGGCCAGCGACAAACGGAATATCTTTCGGGGTGAGGAATTAGAGTCAGAATAGAGTAGATTTTAGTGTTAAGTGGGAGTGAAGATAGAATTTAGGAGTCCTCAATAGAGAATAAAACGGTCAGTTAGTTTTTTTTAGTCAGTTTTAGTTTATAGCTCAATAAACTTCATTTTTGTAAGTCTTGAGTCAAGTTCAGTGAATGAATTTTCAGTTCTCTTTGCGGAATGCTTTGAGTTTATTTTATTTCAGCTGAGAGTTCATTTTAATTAGAAGTTCAGATTTTTGGGTTGGAGAACTCACTTTCCATTTCCAAATATCAAGTTTATTACTTACAATTCTTGTTCTTATTTAATTTCAAATTTATGTCATTTAATTTCTTTGTACTTTTAATTTTCTGCAATTTAAATTAATGCCATTTAAATTCCTCGCACTTAATTTCCTACAATTTAAATTACTATCATTTAATTTTTTTGCACCTTTAATTTCTGCAATCTACTTTTATGTCATTTAATTTTCTTGTTCCTTTAAATTTTAGTTATTTAATTTTCAGCAATTTTAATTTACTGTTTTGCATTTTAATTTCTTACTTTTCATCACCCACTCAAAACCAACAAACATGAATCTAGTCCATGACTAGTAAATTTTCATTTCCATTGCACTCCTACATTCATTGTACATATCATCACTTTAATTTTTATTTTCTCATTGTAAATATTTTCACCATTTTTCACGAGTTTGATTTTTAAGCACTTTCCCTGAAGTGACGATTTAGGAATTTATTTCTAATTATTACGCGATACTCTCCTGCATTTGGGATAGCTTTTGTCCTGCTCATTTTTTAGTGAGTTAGGGCTTTCTGGGAAGGGCTCTCCCTCACAGTATCATTATTCATGTTTTTCTAATGATGACATTATTTTCATGGGTGTATGACATGACCTAGACAATAAAGAAAATAGTTTTCCAAATATAAGTTTTTGGCCCACTAGCTCTCTCGATGTAAGGTGCGTCTCGTTTGTTTTCACAATTCCTCTTAATTCATTTCATCTCATCTTATCTAATCATTATAATTTTATCAAATTTCTACACAAAATAAAATAAATAATTCAACTTTTTCAAATTCTAAAATAAAAATAATTTTAAAACAATATATTCTAATAATATTTTATTCAACTTTTAACTTTAATCTAAACTCATCTCATTTACAAAAATGACTAACAAAAATTTGGACAAATAATAATATGGTGGGATATATTTTGCTTGGGAAAAATAATTGGAGGCACAGGTTTATCGAAAAAACCAAATTAAGACATTTTTTCGATATGCAGTTAGTCTCACATCTCAACTTATTTTATTCCATTTTATCTCAACATTCTTTTTTTTTTTTGATACATTTTGGGGGGGGGGGGTTTCGCATATTAACAAAAAAAATTATATTAAAAAAATTATATTCTAATAATATTTTAATTTTATAATATTTTTATTCAAATTTTCTCTCTTTTTTTTTCTCAAAATTCAATAAAAATTTTAACTCAAACTATTTCACTGCTATTCATAAACTAACCCATTATTATTCATATATTTATTATCTCGTCTCATCTAACTGTCCAAACGTGACCTAACTCGATGAGCCCAATCTATTATAAAATTTCAAAAATAAATTATTTTGTTGTGGTATGATTAGAATCTTAGAATGACAATATTATCGTTATCGTTTCATTATTTGATATTACATGAATAACACATTATCCTTATGAAAATTCAAGAACAAGTTTCATTCATCCCCTAAAATTTCACGTTAGTTTCATACCATCTACTCGTCCTACATTAAGGAAATGTTTGGGAAATAAAATAAGATGAAAGTTTTGTGAATAATAATAAAATAGTTTGTGAATAATAATGCAATAATTTAAGTTATGAGTTTATTAGGTTTGGGAAAGAAGAGAGAAAAATTAAATAAAAATATTATAAAGTTAAAATATTGTTATAATATCATTTTTATTTTAGAATTCAAAAATATTGAGTTGTTTTTTATTTTTTATTTTTTTTTAAGTTTGAGAAAATTTTAATAATTAATTTGAAAATGTTGTAATAATTAGTTTGAAATTATTTATATTTAAATGATGTTTGGAAAAGAAATCAAATGGAATGATGATATGAGATGAGATGTAAATTGTTTCGAAATATCCCACAAGGGTCCGTTTGATAACACAATTGTTCTATAGTATTATTAGTCTCTAGGATATTTTCTTCTCAAATATAAAATATTTTCAATTTCAAATCTTCAACTTTTTCATCTAATCATTACTTAATCATTACAATTTTTCTAAACTTCTAAATAAAACATAAAAAATAATACAATTTTTTAATTTTTAAAATAAAAATAAAAATAAAAAATTATTTTTAAATTATTTTTAAATTTTATCTTATTTTTATTTTATTTTTTTCTTATTTTTTAAAATTTAATAAAACATATTAACTTCAAATAATTTTATTATTATTCAAACATATATGGTAAATATTCTAAATATCTAAACGAAGCCGGAACTAATAAATGGGCTTCACCACAATGGCCTATTAAAATTCTTAAAACCCATAAACCCCGACGCCTTCAGAAATACCGCATTTATCGTTAGGGTTCGATTTGGTCTCTCGCTCTCAACCTAATGCATGAAGCTGTTTCGCTCAAATCCATGGCGCGGCTATGCCATTTCGAGGATTTTCGGTGCTTTCTTCTCTCATACCGAAGCCATACCCAGGTCTGCGCCCCAAATCGACTCTCTCTACCTTCGCATTTCGCGGGCCGGTGATCCTAGGGTTCCGTTCATCCGAGTGATCGACCAGTGGCTCGAAGAAGGACGAGACGTTCAGAATTCCGAGCTTCATAGATTTATCAAGCAGCTTCGCAAATATCGTCGCTTCAAACACGCTTTACAGGTATCAATTCCCTTCGAACTTATATGCATTTGTTAGTGCCCGTGTGTTATGTACTTTTAATATGGGTGTACGTAAAAAATTTTAGGCTGCGAAGGGTCTTATGATTTTCTGATAGATGATGAATGAGTCCATCTGAATTGTATGGTATATTTGTGGTAGAAGTAAATTTGAACCTAAAAGCGTGCATAAATTTATTGGATGTATACGGTGCACTCAATGTGTCCGAGCCTGCTCCAAGAACAGAAGACCTTTTTGGTTCTAAGAGATTTGATTCCACCTGTCTGCTATCCCAATCATGATTTTTCTATCCCCAGGGTGAAAAGCCCTTCCATTTTTTGCCAGTTGTGGGCGAGGTTATTCAACTCCCCCCCCCCCCCTCCCCTTTCACTACCACCCCCAATACACGCTCTTCAATCCTTTGAGCTACTGTCCCTACCCATCTCTTCTATATCTGTTCCCAGGAGTACCCTAAAAAAAAGAATTGCTCCTCCCCAACCATTTCGGGTTAAGATGTAATAGCGCTCATTAGGCTTACAAGGTAACTAATGGCCTCTTAGAGTTCTTGTGGCCTGTTGCTTTCAACTTTGGAGGATGGTTGCACGAGGTAGAATCCTCTTTTGGAGGTATGCTTCCATGTGTTCAGTTTTTAAACAGTTTCCCAAGTTGTGGAAAAATCAAGAATCACAATGCGGTAATTGTTTGATATGAGAAAGAAGAGATATCAAGTTTTTTTTTTTTTTCCATTAGCACCGGGTGTTTGGAACAGCATGCCGACTAATCTTGGGAGTGCCCAGGCCCTCGGCGAGGAGTTTCCCACAAGTGCACATTGGGTAATTCAAGGGGAAAATTCTCCAGTTGATGGCTCCTAAAGATTGTTTGCACTCAAGGGGAATTGAACCTTAGACCTAGGGGGAACATACCCCCAAGCCCAAAACCTTTACTACTTGAGCCAACCCCTAGGGGTTAAAGAAGAGATATCAAGTAACATGCGATACTTGAGTTTGTTAAGATCGATAAGAGAAAAAAAAGTACAAATAGTGGAATCAATCATCCATGACACAAAATTTACGTGGTTCCGCAATGTTCCTACGTCCACGGAGCTACAAAGGATTTGATTTGAAATGGTAATCAAAGGAATAGTGCGGCAGCCGTTCAAAGGAATAATGCAATATATAGCAAACCCTAATCAGCGGGCCTGGTCGGTTCAAGAGCCAAAATGGGTCAAAAATTTGAAAATCCACCAAAAGAACCGCAAAGGATCCTTGTCAGGTACAGTCCGCCACAAACAGAATTTGACTCCACACAAAGAAGCCCAACAAGTTTTTTTTATCAAAATAAGAATGCATGGGTAGGCAAAAAAAAAAATGCCTCAGTTATTATTTCTATCCAAGTGTATTTGTCTCCCCCCCCCCCCCAAAAAAAAAAAAATCCCAACAAAATAAGAATGGGTAGGCCCAGAAAAATGCCTCAGTTATTACCTCTATCCAAGTGTAGTTGTCACCCCCCCCCAACCCAATTACATCCTCAGTTCTCACTACGTGTGAGAAGAATGTTTCTATTATGAAAACTGATTAATAATGGCAAATAAGGAGAACAAAATGGCCTAATAGTGTTTATTAAGTAGCCCAAAATGGTACCATAGTCCAGACTTCTAATAAAAATGAAAATGAATAAATCACAGGTTCACTCATGCCAACCAAACTTTCAAATAGAGCACGGGGACTTCTTTCGCAATTGCTTGAGTGAAGGTCTAGCAATGGTCAAGCCAGCTTTCTGTTTGAGCTCATGTTGTAAATTTGATCAAGCTAGACTTGAACGAGTCATACGAAATCTCTGGATCGATAAAACTCAGTAAGCTGCAAGAATTTCTCTGTTCCAAATTCTCCGTGAAACTGTCAGCAATTGGGTCTACATCATCTCTGCTGCATCTGGAAAGAGTAATGCTTAAATTTGGCAACTTGTACCTTGGGAACGCTCAGCCTTGCTACTATACTGCTATGCTTTTCAGCTTGGTTTGTCCATTTAGCTGATATTTAGTTGAACTTCTGGTTGATATCCTTTTTCTCATAGATTCTGTCAGTTGCACTTAGATTTTGTTCTGTGTATATGTAGCTTGGTTGTAGGTGTAAGCATGGCTGTGGCAATGGTAGTTGTGTGACCTTTCTTTCCATTTTCGGATTTTATAGCATGCGCACCCCCTTGATATTGAACATGGGTATTCTTGCTAATAATAATAATAAAACAGAACAAAGGAAGAAACCTGTTTTTCCTTCTTTATACTTCTTATGTACTTGGGTTGAGCCCTTTGCACCTTCAATAAAATTTTGCCTACCTAGAAAAGAAAAATAGAAATCTGAACAAAGGAAGGCACATGGAACAACTTGGATATATACCCTCAAGTCTTATTATGACATTAACCCCAAAGTTATTTCATGTCTAAGTCCATACCAAAAATATACACATAATCAAGTTTACATTTCTATTGATTAATTTGTACCAATGTCTTAATGAATGCATGCATGATAACTCTTGTTCCTTCTCCAATTATTGTCTCTCATATTTCTGCTACTTGAATCTTAAGTTTGGGAAAATCACCTCTCAATTAGATAATTCTAGCATTGGTTTTTTTGGTTGAAACTTGGTTTCCATTTTGGTTGAAACATCAGCCATCCTTGTGGCTGTGATTACAGGGAAGTTGTTTTGAGAAATTGTAGAGGAGAGAGTATTTCACTTAACCATCCTTGTTTGGCGCAATGGTAATGTGACCATAATCTTCATATTAATGCTCCCGGATCTTGTTTTGTATCAGATATCTGAATGGTTGAGTGAGCAAAGGAACCATGACCCATCCCCCTGGAGACATTGCAATTCGGCTAGATTTGATCTCAAAAGTTCATGGTCTAGAAGAAGCAGAGAAGTATTTTGATGGCATCCCTGACACTTCAAGAATCACCATCCACGTATATGGTGCACTGTTAAACTGCTATGCAGAACACAAATCTTTAGATAAAGCAGAGGCCACCATGCAGAAGATGAGGGAGCTAGGTTTTCTGAAGACATCTCTTTCTTATAATGTTATGTTAAAACTCTATTCTCAGTTGGGTAAAACTGAGAAACTAGACAGTGTAATGCAAGAGATGGAAAAGAACGGCATTGATTGGAATATTTCACATTTAACATTAGGTTGAATGCTTATGCAGCCACCTCTGACATTGAGGGAATAGAGAAGCTTTTAATGAAGATGGAAGCTGATTCTGAAATCACCATCGACTGGAATGCGTATGCTGTTGCAGCAAATGGATACTTGAAAGCTGTCTTACATGAAAAGACGATAGAAATGCTGAAGAAAGCAGAGCAACTTGTTAGCAGTAAAACAAGGAAGTTTGCTTATGAAACATTCCTCACTTTATACACGGCTATTCAGAATAAAGCGGAGGTGTATCGAATTTGGACTTTGTATGGAGGGATGGGGAAAGTCTGGAACTCGGGCTATCTTTGTATGATAAGCTCTTTAGTAAAGCTGGATGACTTGGATGGTGCTGAAAAGATCCTGGAGGCGTGGGAATCTGTAACTACATTTGTTGACTTTCGGATTCCACGCGTGCTGATCACTGCTTATTGCAATAAGGGTCTTTTGGAAAAGGCTGAAGCATATATAGACAGGCTTAAAGAGAGTGGGACGGAGGTAGACTCGATCGCATGGGATCGCCTGGCAAGTGGATATCATGCACATGGTCAGGTGGAGAAGGCAGTGGAGACAATGAAGCAAGCACTGTTGGAAAATCTACCAGGATACAAGCCCAACCGTTTTATATTGGCTGAATGTCTCGATTACTTGAAAGAGAAGGGAGATGTAGAAGCGGCAGAGGAGATTTTGAGGTTACTTAGAGAAAATTGTCATTTTTCAAGTGGTATTTGTGAAAAATTACGAAGTTATATTCATGTTGAAAGTCCATCTTGTAAAAAGGCATTTGATCATTTGAAAGAAGATGATCCGATGGAAGGGGATGATCTGGTTCTGGATGGTGAGACTCCCCGAGTAATGGACCTCAAATCTGACTGTGGCAGCTGAATTATATGTAAAGCTTCAAGAAGCATTGAATTGTATTTCCAAAAAATGGTGCATTATCTTATCTAAAAACCCATAGAGGCGCCAATCTTCTGCATTTCACGTGTTTTTTTTTTATTTTTTGGACTTTCGCCTTTCCTCTTAGCCGCTGGATGTGATTTCATTCCTCAAATATTGTTGATTTAGCAGACCCTCCGCCCATCTTGCAAGTCCCTTCTCCTTTTGGTCGTTACAAAGCCCATTGATGTTTTTCAACCTTACGCAACGCGTTCCTTTACATCCAAAGAGATAAATGAAATTATAACCTGGATACGTGGTGGCTGGCGGCCCGACCTGGCCACCGCATGGGTGGCCCAATCTTGGTCATCGGTGGAAGCTAGAATCCGGCCAACTTGGCCACCTAAGGACGATAGCTGTAGCCACCCATGGGTGGCTGTTATTTTTTTAATATTATTTTTAAGTTTAAAAATCAGTTTTTTGTTAGTTAAACATCTTTATTATTTTAATAACAATCATTAATTTTTCTAAAAAAATAAGTCGTCATGTGGCACTTGATGACTGATCTATTGGTGATTTCTTTCGGACCAAATTGGAAAGTAAATCTTTTTTTATTTGGAGAAGTATTTTGAATGCAATAAATCTATTCAATAATGGCACCAGATAGAGGGTAGGGAATGGTAAATATATTAAAGTCTGAAAGGATAAGTGGATTTCAATACCGTCTTCTTGTAAAGTTCAGAATCCAAAGAGTAATTTGGCTCGTACTTTAGTATCTTAATTAATAAATGGGGTCTTCCCTATATTAGGCGTTAATTAATAAATAAATGTATACATTGATTTTTAGGACTTTATCCTAGTTGGTTTAATACCTGGATTTTTTTTTTTTTGAATATTTGTAACCCCTAGTTGTCAAGTTGTTTCTACGGTATTCCTCTACCATAAGTAAGTGTTTATTTTTAATAAAATTTAGATGGGTTCACTCGTGGACATGTTGTAACACCCCGTATTTTAATATATTTTTATTGAATGATTATTTTAATTAATTCAAAAATTGATTCTCTTGTTTTAAAATTAAGGAAGTTTTATTATATTATTTTATAATATTTTAAATTGTGAAAATTATTTTTAATGTGCTTTCTTAATATTAATTTTTGTTTTGCATTTAAATTGATTTTTAATTTAAATTGGTTTATTTTTTAGTTTTAAAGTTATTATTGTTTTAATTAAGCATTTTACTGCATTTGAATTATTTTATTTAGTTTATTGTTTTAAAATTATTTTCGTTTGATCATTTTTGGGACCCCAGTAGTGAGGATTGGACCTCATTTCTTTCCCTTTATTTTTCTTTTCCTTCCTTATTTCTTTTCGGTTTCTTTCTCTCCCGCTCGACTCTCTCTCTCTCTCCTTTCTCTCCTTCAGCCGAATCACCTCCACCCAGTCGGCACCACCGCGCGCCGCCGACGACCTCACCCCATCATTTTCAGACCGCCTAGCGCCGCCATTTGCCTGCACACTCCGTCTAAATCCGCACGGCTTTTGAGTTCTAGCACCGCCATCCAGTCACCTCCAGCCACCATCTCTTCACCACTTCTTCCTCTACCTCCTAGCAACCCAAAGGACCCAACCCCAACTCCGATCCGTCACCGGTGAAGCCGCATTGTCCCCATCTCTGATTTGTGCATTTTTGGCCTTAAACCGCCCCTTTCGCCGCCACCCACAGCCAAAGGCCACCACCACTAGCTTCACCGACCTCCCTAGACCATACCCTATCAATTTCAAGTTTTGGTTTAACCCCGTTCAAAAGTGAATTTTTGAGACCCATGGCCACATTTTACACTGTGGAGTTGCTGTTTTGGCACTTCTAGTTCATCATTGATCATCCAAAAATTAATATATAGCACTGTAAGTATTTTTCCAAACATCTTTTGAGATTTAAATATATTTTTGCACTAACTCGTTTTACTGTGTTCTGGTTGGTTATTCCGGACTGAGTCCAAGGAGTTGGGAGTCGGATGGATTAGAGGTTGCAGATGTTGTATGTTTGGTTATTGAAATTTGTTGGTTGTTGGAAATTTTTGTCGTGGTTTGGTACGTTGCATATTGTACACATGTTCATGTTTGTAAATGAAAACTGGATTTTCTGGTAATTGCATTCATGTTCATATGTTTATTGAAAACTGGGTTTTCATGTGTGGAATGGATTTTGAGTGCATGTGTATCACGACCTCAAGTCGAGATGGGGCATTATCTCGATGGAGCTCCTCTGGTCACTCGGGAGCGGAATATACTAAGTGACATCCTCTGGGTTGTCACCGGACGACAACGGGATCGGACGGGTCTCGTGCCGACTCCGTGACCCTTCTGCTAACGGGGGCTAGAGGATGCCTTGCCACAAACGCACTGGGTGCGGAACTGGGCATCGCTCGTTATGAAGCCAGGGTATGCAGATGATCCCTAGGGGAGATCATGGTGCCTACGGATAAAATGGAAAAAATGACTATTTTCTGAGAAAATGGCGTGTGTTGGATAATGGTTTTCATGTAAGTCATTTTCTAGAAAAATGATAGATCATGGTTTTTGGGCCAAATAGGATTTTGGCGTGTATTGGAAAAATATCAATTTTCGGGAAAAATGATATTTTTGAATCTGGTGCATATTTCATCATATGCGTGCATGGTTGGTTGCATTAATGTGTTTTTATTTCAGAATTGGTTGGATTATAACTTACCTGCGGTACCATTTAACGGTATCGCAAATTTTGATGTTGATGATACAGATGTCGAACCTGAGGATTTAGCTCCGCCGGAAAAGTGATCTGGGATCACTTGTTTTTATATTTTCAGCCTTGTATTACTTTTATGGGACATTGGCTTTTGTTTTAAAATGCTTTGTATTTGGATATTTGTATTAAACAAATTCTGGTACTTAATTGACTATTTAAATTATCCGCTACTTATTTTTATTGTATACTGTTGCTTGTACACACACTTGACACATATCGTTGGGATGCATGACCAGTATTGTCATCATCCTGACGTCACGACTCCCGAGATTTTTCATACGTGGGAGTCAGGGCGTCACACATGTGGTCTTCCCTCTTCATTAAGAAAAAAAAAAAAAAACACCAACCACAAGACAATGGAAGATTAGTATGGTGGAGGAAATGTTCTCACTTGAAAAGGCATGGTTGATCAAGCACCATTAGTTACAATAACAGTGCAAATAAGTTAATTTGAATAGGATCAACTCAAGACTCATTCTTTGTGAGAAGTGCCTATTACTTGCAAGAAGATTATGGATGTTGAGAGAGGTCAGGCTTCAAGTAGCACAAATCCAGAAAGGTTTTGGTTAAGAATGTGGCAATTACAAATTCTATCAATAGACAGGATGTTCCTTTGGAGAGCCTGTCATGACAGTTTACCAACTTACCAGAATGTTTACAAGAAGAAGGTAGTAGATAAGCCCCTATGCCCTATCTCCTTGAAGGAAGAAGAGTCCATGATTCATGCTACATGCAATTATCCTGCCTCTCAAGATGTGTGGCACCAGTGCTGAAGACAACTCCAGAAATGTTCTTCTTTCAAAATTGCTATTAGGAACCTCATGGTGGAATTGGATGCAGCAGGTGGCAAAGAGAGTTTTGATGAGGAGGAACCAATTTTTATTCCAGCAAGAGTTCAGGTACCCCAATTCAGTAGCTAAATTTGCTAAGGATACTCTGCAGGAGTTGAGGGTCTCTTCGACAGTTGCATCAGATCAACAAAGTTTACTGCAGAATGTGATCACTACATGGAATTCCCCCTGTGAATGTCTATAAACTCAATTGGGATGCAGCAGTTGACAAGGTACAGTGCATGATTGGCCAAGGCTTAATTCTCATAGATTGGAATGGGAAGACTTTGGCAACATCAAGGATACTCAGGTCTCTTTTCCCTGATCTATTACTGGCTGAGGCACTTGGGGCAATGGAACCTTCATGTTTTGGCTTGCATATGGGGATTAAAAGGATCATACTAGAAGAGGATTCAAAAGAAGTCATAACAACTATTAGTAGGAGGAGTGAAAACTCAAAAACCAGTTGAGCTTTTCTGAGGATTGGTCAGTTTCACATGTTAGAAGAGAAAGCAACAAAGCTGCTCATGCGCTTGCCAGGGATGCTTTGTTAAATTCCATTTCTTCTATTGATGTGGGGAATGTTTCTGCTTGTATTCTTGACCTTTGTTGATTTATAATTAATGGAAAAGTTTTCCTTTTCTAAAAAGAAAGGCAGGGAACAAAAACAAAGTTAAAAATTAAAGGTAAAAAGAAGGGGCCAATGTGAATAAGAGCAATATGATGAATGTGAACTTTCAAATAGAGAATCAGTTAGGGCAATATACTTTGTGGATTGCACCCTTTTCACTAAACTTCGTTAGAATATTAACCTCTGGCCATCATTGATTAAGTATTTGCTAGAACCAATTGTTTCTAAATTATAAACCCTCACAATTTTTATATGGAGAGTATTGGATAGGGTTTCAGCCTATCTTTTTATGTTAATGAATGTGACTGATGGAGAATCACAGACTTTTATATATAGATAGGCCAAGACTCTTATCCACTATTTTCTAAGTGTTACTTCCTTCCATCAAGAAATATAACTGTTGGTTTTTAATGAGTAGTATCTTTATTTTTAATTACCCAGAGTTTTTACTATAAATATAAATCTATTAAAATAAATATATATAATGTATTTGAAAGGGTGTGGCATGTAAACCACCTTTAAGTCTCCCACAAGGAGACGTGTTCTTTCATTCTCGCACTTGGCTTACATGATAGTCATTTAAAATCGTATGGATAACCAAAACCAAATATGGCCACAATTAAAACTACTCAAACCATAACCTTTAGAAGAAATATATAATACATGAATCATGGCGGTTTTGTTATTATTTAACATTTCCTTCCATGTATTACATTGTATTAGTCTCTCTAAATAAATTTCCATATGTGATATATCTCTTTTTGAATAACTTCCGATAAGTCATTTTGGGTCTATACATCATACGTTAGGAGCAAATACTTTATGTGTGCAAATAAAAATATTATTCTTGACAACAAGTATTGTATACAATGAACAAATCAAACATAAAATGAGCTCATTAACCCATGCTCTCTACATGTTTCAAAAATATTTTTATTGAAAGCCCTTTTGTCATGGGATCTGCAATCATAAAGGATGTACTTGTATGCTCTATTGAGACTTCTTGATCCTTGACTCTCTCTCTGACAGTAAGATACTTTATGTTAATATGTTTACTTTTGCTCCCATTCTTGTTATTCTTAGAAAAGAAAACTGCTACCAAATTATCATAGTAAATTCTTAAAGGCTTAGATATTGAATCTATAACTTGAAGCCTTGTGATAAAACTCCTCAACCATTTTGCCTATGAAGTTGCTTCAAAGCATGCTATAAACTCTGCCAACATAGTAGATGATACAATGATTGTCTGTTTGGTACTCTTACATGATATGGCACCTCCTACTAACATGAAGACATACCCGAAGTGGACTTTCTAGAATCTTGACAACCTGTAAAATTTGAGTCTGAATATCCAATTACTTCCAGACAATCAACATGCTTATAAGTAAGCATATGATTCTTGGCTCCTTGTAAATATCTCATAACCTTTTTAGCAGCCTTCCAATATTCTATTCTAGGATTGCTTTGATATCTTCCCATTCCCACAACATATGCAATATTAGGCCTTATACAAACCTGTGCATTTATTAAACCACCAACAGCAGATGCATATGGAATGTTTTCTACTTCTTTATTTTTCAAAGCATTTTTCGGACATTGACTTAAACTAAATTTATCACCCTTTAATATGGATGCTGTATTGGGTGTACATTCATTCATTCTAATTTTTTCCAACAATTTTTCATTGTAAGCTTTATGAGAAAGTCCAAAAATTCTTTTAGACCTATCTCAATGAATCTCTATACCCAAAACATAAGAGATTCACCTAAATCCTTCATTTCAAAGCTTTGGAATAGAAATTTTTTCGTGTAATGTAGTAAACCCAAATCATTAGTTGCAAGCAAAATATCATCAACATATAGGACTAAGAAAATAAACTTACTCCCACTAAATTTCTGGTATATGCAGTTATCCATGATATTGTCTATAAAACCAAATGAAGTAATAACATTGTGAAATTTCAAATACCATTGACGGGATGCTTGTTTTAGTCCATAAATTGATTTCTTTAACTTGCAAACTAAATGATCACCTTTATCAGAATGAAACCCTTCAGGTTGCTTCATGTATACCTCTTTTTCAAGTGTCCCATTTAAAAAAGTTATTTTCATATCCATTTGATGTAGCTCTAAATCAAAGTGAGCTACTAATGCCATGATCACTCTAAAAGAATCCTTTTTAGAAACTAGAGAGAGTATCATGGTAGTCAATACCTTCTCTTTGTGTAAATCCTTTAGCCACAAGTCTGGCTTTATATTTATCAATATTACCATTTGAGTCTCTCTTAATTTTATAAACCCATTTACAACCAATGACATTAACTCTTTTAGGTAACTCGACAATTTCTCAAACTTGATTTTTAGCCATGGATTCCATTTCTTCTATCATAGCATCATGCCAAAATTTTGAATTTTCTCCATTCATGGCATGTGAAAATGAGATGGGATCATCTTTAGGTCCCACATCAAAGTCGAACGCTAGTAGGTACACATAGTAATCATCAGAAATAGCAGTCTTCCTTATTCTAAAGGATCTTCTTTACTCTACAATTTCATCCATATTATGTGGATGTTGAATTATAGAGTCAAAGTCTGTATGTTCCTTATGAGGTGGTAGTGGTTCTTGAATTGATTGAGTTTCAAAGGTATCAGATTGATTTCCTTGAATGATAATCATTTCATTTTCATTCACGGATGTAATATCTAAATTCCGTGTTTCCTCCCACTCCATCTTTTGAGGAGCATTACTCCCACTTATTCCAAAACCCTCAATAAATTTTGCATTTCTAACTTCCACAATTCTGAGTGTATATGAGGAACAATAAAATATGTAGCACATAGAATTTCCTGCATAGACAATGAAATAACCATTAACTGTCCTCGGATCCAATTCTTTAGTTGTGGATTATAGACCCTAACTTTAACTTGACAATCCCATATGCGTATATGCTTTAAACTAGGTTTCCATCCTTACCATAATTCAAATAGTGTTTTGGAAACAACCTTAGATGAAACCCTATTTAAGATATACACTACAGTTTTTAAGGCCTCACTCCACAAAGATAAAGGAAGATTACAATTACTGAGCATACTTCTTACCATATCCATAAGGATACGGTTTCACCTTTCAACAACACTATTTTGGTAATGTGAAGCTATCATTGTATATTGAGCAATAATGCCTTCTTCCTTGAGAAAATTTGCAAATGGATCTAGTCGTTGCCCTGACTCTGTATATCTACCATAATATTCTCCACCCCTGTCAGATCTTACGATCTTTATTTTATTTTCTAATTGTCTCTCTACTTCTTTTTTATATATTCTAAAAGCATCTAGTGCTTTAGATTTATAAAAAAATGAGGTAAAGTTACATAAATCATGAACAGTCATCAATAAATGAGATAAAATATCTCTGGCCATTCAAAAAATCATACTAAATAACAACATTTTAAATTAAAAAAATTCTAGTTTTCTTGTGAAAAAGATTTCTAAAATAAAATAATATTAAAAAATCATATTCTAACAACATTTTAATTTTATAATATTTTTATTTAACATTTTCTCTTTAGATATCTTAATTCAAACTATTGTATTACTATTCATAAACTATCTCATTCCTATTTATAAATTTCTCTATTACGATTTACAAATTTCTCGTCTCATTTGTGTAAAGCAGCCTTCAATCCTTAAATCCCAAAGCCTTCAGAATACCTCAATTATCGTTAGGGTTCGATTTCATCTCTCACTCTCAACCTAATGCATGAAGTTGTTTCGCTCAAATCCATGGCACTGCTATGCCATTTCGAGGGTTTTCTGTGCTTTCTTCAATCATACCGAAACCCTACCCAGGTCTGCGCCCAAAATCGACTCTCTCTACCGCCACATTTTGCAAGCCAATGATCCTAGGGTTCTGATCGTCTGAGTCATCAACCAGTGGCTCGAAGAAGGACGAAACGTCCAAAATTCTGAGCTTCATAGATTGATCAAGCTGCTTCGCAAATATCCTCGCTTCGTACACACTTTACAGGTATCAAATTCCCTTCAACTTGTATGCATTTGTGAGTGCCCGTATGTGTATTATGTACTATTGATATGGGTGTATACTTTGCTTAAAAGTTTTTAGGCTGCGAATGGTCTAATGATTGTCTAATAGATGATGAATGAGCTCATCTAAATTATATGGTATATTTGTGGTAGAAGTAAATTTGAACCTACAAGCATGTGTAAATTTATTGGATGTTTTATATGGTGCACTCAATGTGTCCGAGCCTGCTCTAAGAACATAAGCCGTTTCGGTTCTAAGAGATTTGATTTTGCTTGGCTGCTATCCTAATCATGATTTTCTCATCCCCAGGGGAAAAGGCCCTTCCATTTTTTCCAGTTGTGGGCGAGGTTATTCAGACTCCCCCCCAAATCCCCCCAACAAACACACGCTTTTATCGCCTGAGCTACAAGCCTACCCATCTCTTCTATGTTCCCGGGAGTACCCTAAAAAAAGAATTGATCTTCTCCCCAACCATTTCAGGTTAAGATGTGAAAACGCTTAGCGCTCAGTAGGCTTACAAGGTAACTAATGGCCTCTTAGGGCATGTTTGAGGTCGTGTTAGGAGTCTTACAAAATATTTAAATAACCTTTAAAGCGCTTTAATGAAAAAATTAGGTTGTTTATTACGGGCCTATTTAGGCTACAGTATGAGTCTTAAAAAGTGTTTAAATAGTCTTAAAAGCTCTTTAATGTAAAAATTAGTTTGTTTGGGTATCACATATTAAAGTACTTTTAATCTCAAATAAGCTAAAAAAGTACGTTTGAGGAAAAGTATCATTTTGATACTTTTCCTCAAATGTGTTTTTTCGGATAATGCAAAACATAATTCAAATTTTAAAAAGATTGTTAATGGACAAAAATACCCATTCAATTTTAAAATAATTACAATTTTTAAACTTTTAAGGATATGATCATAATCTTTAAAAATTCAAATAATCGTAATTTCTACATCAGAAAGCACTTTTTTAATTTGTTTCCAAACAAATGTAATATGTTTGAAATTGTTTTAAACATATAGTTACCAAACAGTAAATAACTTTTTAATAGTAGAATTTCTTACTTAAATTATAAGCTACAAGCCCTAATACTATAAGCTATATTTTCCACCCCAAACATGCACATTAAAGTACTTTTTAATCTCAAATAAGCTAAAAAGTATATTTGAGGATTTTTTCCTCAAACGTGCTTTTCCGGATAATCCGGAATATAATTCAAATTTTAAAGAGACTTT
Organism: Cyclocarya paliurus; assembly: GCA_029856935.1. NCBI lineage: Eukaryota > Viridiplantae > Streptophyta > Magnoliopsida > Fagales > Juglandaceae > Cyclocarya > Cyclocarya paliurus. Next base: position 21,424,125 of record CM056946.1, on the reverse strand, counting down.
CGATAGGTGAAAATATCCATACAACTTTCAAACTTTTAATGATATGGTCATAATTTTTTATAAAATTATATGATTGTCATTTCTACCTCAGAAAGTATTTTTTTTAATTTGTTTTCAAACAAATGTAAAATGTTTGAAAGTTCTTTAAACATATGGCTACCAAAAAGTAAATAACTTTTTAATAGTAGAACTTACTACTTAAACTATAAGTTAAAAACTATATTTCTCACCGCAATCCCAAACATGCCCTTAGACCTGTTGTTTTCAACTTTAGATATGGCTGCACAAGGTAGAATCCTGTTTTGGAGGTACGTTTTCATGTGTTAAGTTTTTAAACAATTTCCCAAGTTGTGGCAAAATCAAGACTCGCAATGTGGTAATTGTTTGATATCAGAAAGAAGAGATATCAAGTGACATGCAATACTTGAGTTTGTTAGGAAGGATAAGAGAAAACAAAAAGAATAAAAAAAACAAAATGTGTAATCAATCAAACATGACACAATTTACGTGGTTCGGCAATGTTCCTACATCCCCGGAATTAATAGGATTTGATTTAAGATGATAATTCAAAGTATAGTGCGGTGGCCGTTCAAAGGAATAATGCAATATATAGCAAACCCTAATCAATGGGTCGGGTCAGTTCAAGAGCCCAAACGGGTCAAAAATTTGAAAATCCACCAAAAACAAAAATCGCGAAGGATTCTTTTCGGGTCAGGTTATCACCGGGCCACCACAAACAGAACCACACAAAGAAGCCAACAGAATTTTCATCAAGATAAGAATGCATAGGAAGGCCCAAAAACATGCCTCAGTTATTACTCTATCCAAGTGTAGTTGCCACACCCCCCCCCCCCCCCACAAAAAAAAAAAATTACATCTCAGTTCTTGCTACTTGTGAGAATTCTCACAGAATATTTCTATAATGAAAACTGATTAATAATGACAAATAAGGAGAACAAAATGGCTTAATAGTGTTTTAAGTAGCCTAAAATGCAGCCATAGTCCGGACTTCTAACAAAAATGAAAATGAATAAATCACAGTTTCACTCAATTGCATGTCGACCAAACTTTCAAAATAGATCATGGGGATTTTTATCGCAATTGCATGAGCAAAGAGGTCTAGCAATGGTCAAGCCAGCTTTCCTGTTTGAGCTCATGTCGTAAATTTGCTCAAGCTAGACTCGAATGAGGTCATACGAAGTCTCTGGAACGATAAAACTCAGTAAGTTGCAAGAAGTCCTCTGTCCAGACTTCTCCATGAAAGTGTCGGCAATTTGGTCTACATCATCTCTGCTGCATCTGGAAAGAGAAACGCTTAACCTTGGGAACGCTCAGCCTTGCTACTGTTCTGCTACGCTTTTCAGCTTGGTTTGTCCATTTAGCAGATATTTAGTTGAACGTCTGGTTGATATCCTTGTTCTCATAGATTCTGTTAGTTGCACTTAGATTTTGTTCCATGGATATGCAGCTTACTTGTAGGTGTAAGCATAGCTGTGGCAGTTCTAGTCATGTGACATTTCTTTCCGTTTTCGGATTTTAGAGCATGCGCGGCCCGATATTGAACATGGGTATTCTTTAGCTAATAATAATAATAATAATACTTATATAAAAATAAAGAATAATAATTATAATAGAAGCAGAACAAAGGAAGTAACCTGTTTTTCCTTCTTTATACTTACTTGGGTTGCGCCATTTGCTCCTTCAATAAAATTTTGCCTACTTAGAAAAGAAAAATAGAGTCACATGGAACAACTTGGATATATACTCTCAAGTCTTATCATGATCTTGACCCCAAGTTTTCATCGTCTAAGCCCATACCAAAAAAATATACACAATCAAGTTTCCGTTTCTATTGATTAATTTCTACCCAAGTTTTGCTACTTGAAACTTAAGGTTGGGAAAATTACCTCTCAATTTGATAATTCAAGCATTGGTTTTGATGGTTGAAACTTGGTTTCCCTTATGGTTGAAACATAGGGCACCATTGTGGTTGTGATAGAAGAGTTAAGTGCAGGAAGGTTGAAAAAACAAGTATTGAGAAATGACTTATTATTAAGATGAAGAGAAAATCTTAAGACCGGTTGGGCTTATATCCTACAAATAACAGTCCTCTAATGGTTGGTTGCCACGTAGGCTTCACAATTTAGTGATGGTGAGAGCGCACTTCATCCAATTCCTCGCCATCCACTTCATCCCTCTCGCACAAAAGCTCTTTGGTCATTTACAGTCCCGTTTCCTCTTGACCATCTTTCCTTAAGTTGAGGGATTCAACGAGAAAATTAAGATGTCATCTTTCCTTAAGCACAAGTTTTTTTTTCGTTAAAACCCAGAAGCTAAAATATCCAGAAGCTTTTTCTCCTAAAGCGCGAGCTTTCTAGCACTCTGAAGAACCTGTAGGTAAAACAAAATTACAAACTTCATGTTTCCTTTATAAATAGTCCGCTTCCCTATGTAAAATTTAGGTAAATTCACTTTATATTGAAAATCTAATACCTAGATGACTTCACTTGAGATTCGAAACGTGGTTTTTCTTATTTTCTCCATGAATGATTTGATTTTTCACATATTTAATCTCTTGGGAGTATAGGCTAGTTTTTTCTTTGTTCGAATAGTTCATGCAAAGGGCTGCTACATGAGAGGAAAACACCAAGAAAAAGGAGGAATTCAAATCTGATGGGAATTTTTGTTCCCCTGGTACCGTTAATCTAAATTCAGACTAGAAAAATTAGAGAAAATTAGCAACGAGTGCCTTACATTATCACTTTCCCAAGTTTCATCCATGTGATTTTCCATGAAAGAATCGCACGATTTTCTGACGGAAGAGTTTCAACTCTCGCAGCGAGCAGTGATTGTGAGAGATGGATTTTGGTTGAGATGGAAGAGATGAGCTTCGAATCGCGATAGCGAGAGCTGCTTCAATGAAAGCGATGGTGAGTTTGGAATCAAATCGAGACGGAAGGCTACGTTTGTGATTCGCTGTTAGTGAATCTATTCTCTATTTGGTATGATAACTGATGTGGCAACTCATAATAAGAGGGCTGCTTCTCTAATAAAAACAGCCGGACCGCTCCAAAGCGGCTCTCTAAGATGAAATCTATTTTTCCTCTCTATTTAGTTTTTTTTTTTTTTTGAAAAGAAACCTCTGTATATCATATATGAACTTCTTGGATACAATTTCTATCATTTTCCAGACTATTAACAATGAAGCCTGGAGCTTCTTCTACCCAAACTTTTTCCTCAGTATAAACTAAGGCAGCCTTTGCCAAACTATGAGCAACCTGATTTTTCCCTCTATAATCAAACTGTAAAAACCAATCATTCCTAGCCTTAAATACATTTCTAATGTCATCAATTAAAGGACCCGTAATGGACAACTCTTCTTCTTCACTGTTTACAGCCATAATGACTGCCTTGGCATCACCTTCGAATATCACTTTCTGTAAATTGATATCATTGCACACCTGCATTGCCTTCCACAAGGCTTGACATTCTGCAACATCCGGGGCCTGCACATTCCTCTTACTGTCACACGCAGCAAGTAAAACTTCACCATCCTTATCTCTAATAATCAGTCTCATCCCCATTCTCCTCTTCTGCACATCCAAGGAAGCATCCCAGTTGACTTTAACAAACTCTGCTGTTGAGGAATCCATCTTGTTTTTAACAGGTTGTACAACCTGCTGCTCTTCAGTGCTTTCCTTCCTGCATGCTAGCTTATAATCCTCCAGTGTCCCTCTAGCTGAACTTAACAATAATCTCGGGCATAATAGTTTTTGTTCAAAGACAAAAGTATTCCTTCTCAGCCAGACCTTTCTGAAGATAACAGCTACCTCCTCTAGTCTGGCTTTCCAAGGACTTCCATCATCCTTTCCCATAACATCATAAAGTCCCCTCCTACCCTTTTCCATTTTTGAAGTCCACTCATATTATTAGCCCAGACATCATTTGCTGCTAAACACTCCCACAGCACATGTATTACAGATTCTTCTTCTCTATGACAGATTGGACATAAGGGATCTTTAGCAATCTTTTTTACAAACAGGTTTCTCTTGGTAGGAAGTAAATCATTAGCTGCCCTCCAAAGGAAAATTTTTTACCATGCTTGGTACCTCTAGGTTCCAAAGACTCTTCCACCTTCTGTCCTCCATAGATGGTTCACCTTTGCATCTTCTTCCCATTTCAAGATGCAGGAAATATGCACTCCTGACAGTAAACAGACCTTTCTTTGAAGGCCCCCATACTGCTTTGTCTTCAGTTCTTCCTCTACCAAGTGGTATACTCAAGATCTGCTCTACTTCTTCTTTCTCGAAAACTGCTTTAACCAGATTTTCATTCCACTCCCTTCTGTCATCTCTCAACAACTCAGCTACTTTTGAATCTTCCCTAAGCATTTCTATTGGTGACTGCACTGAGAATGAAGAAGGTGTGTTCAGCCATTTATCTCCATATACGAATCTTCTTACCATCACCAACCCTCCACCTAATGCCCTCCTTAATCAAGTCTCGTGCACTCCAAATACTTCTCCAAATCAGAGAAGGCTTTTGCCCCAACTTAACATCCATAAAATTAACATTCTTAAAATACTTCTCTCGGAACACCACTGATGCCATGCCAGTGAATTTGGGCTCTGCAAGAACCGCCACCCTTGTTTAGCTAAAAGGGCAAGATTAAAACTGCTTAGATCCCTAAAACCTAAGCCCCCCTTCTCTTTCTGCCCAGCCATCTTATTCCATTTTCTCCATTGAATCCCCCCTTCCGACTGTTGTTTCCCCCACCAGAATTTGGAAAACATAATGTTAATGTCACTGCAAAGTTTAAGAGGGAGCTTAAACACACTCATGGTATAAGTAGGGATGGCCTGTAGCACAGCTTTAATCAATACTTCTTTCCCAGCCATAGATAGAAAAGAATTCTTCCAGCTAGAGATCTTCTTCCATATTTTTTCCTTGAGGGTTCTGAATGTATTATATTTAGACCTACCAACAAATGTTGGTAAGCCTAGATACTTTTCATAACTCCCACATACCACTGAATTACCAGCCTCCACAATGCTCCTTTTATCCATCACTGGGGTGTTGCTGCTGAAGAAAATAGAAGTCTTATCCTTGTTCAGGAACTGCCCAGAAGCCTTCTCGTATTTCTTAAGGATCTCTTGCAGCTTCCTCCATTCCTCAAGTGTTGCTCTACCAAATAAAATGCAGTCATCTGCAAATAGTAAATGGTTAATTGAAGTCCCTCATCTAGCTGCTTGGACCTCTCTTGTGATCCCCATCTTCTCGGATTGATTCAGCAAACAACTCAGCCCCTCAGCACAAACTATAAAAAGATAGGGTGACAAGGGATCCCCCTGTCTAAGGCCCCTAGAAGGACAGATCCTTTCACCAGGATTCCCATTGATCAACACAGAATAAGTCACAGTTGAGACACATTTCATGATAAGATTAACCCATCTGTCATAGAACCCCAACTTCTTCAAAACAACCTCCAAATAAGCCCATTCAATTCTATCATATGCTTTTGACATGTCAAGTTTCACAGCCATACAACCATGTTTTTCCTTTCTTCCTGGTTTTCATTGAGTGAATCATCTCGTAAGCTACCATGGTATTGTCTGAAATTAATCTACCAGGTAGAAAAGCACTTTGAGTAGGTGCAATAATAACTGATAACACTTTTTTAAATCTGTTAGAGATTGCTTTAGAAATCAGTTTGTACAAAACATTGCACAAACTAATAGGTCTATAATCACTGACCATAACAGGCTCCTTAATCTTGGGAATCAAAGCCAAAAACGTGTAATTCAAAGAAGGGATCCATGAATTACCATTAAGAACAGACAGTGCAGCCTCACAAATCTCCTCATCAATAAGACTCCAGTGACTTTGATAGAAACATGCCCCGAAACCATCTGGCCCTGGTGACTTCAAAGGCCCCATATGTTTCAGAGCATCCTCAATCTCTTCTTTGTTAAAGCTCTTTGACAGCATTGCATTCATCTCCCTGGTCACCCTTGGCTCTATACAGCTTATACACTCTTCTAGCTCTTCCCTTGAGGGTTCTGTGGAGCAGAATAAATTCTCAAAGTAAAGACTGAACATTCTTTCGATCTCTACTTTCCCATTGACCCTTCTGTTCTGCTCATTTGTCACTTCCTTTATTGTATTTCTCTTCCTTCTTTGGTTAGCACAAGAATGGAAATATTTTGTATTTCTATCCCCAAGCTTGTACCAGTTAACTTTAGCTCTTTGTCTCCACCTTAAGTCCTCGTTCTCTAGTAAAAAACCCAACTCCCTCTTCACCCTCTTTATCTCATCGATATTGTGACAATTCTCATTAGCCTGCAGCTACTGTAACTCCACTGTTTTTTCCTCAATCTCCTTCTCCCCCCCTCTCCTTCTTTGTCTGCTCCATTTCAGTAAATCCTTTTTACTCTTATTCAGATAATCCTCCACTTTAACTAGAGGGTTTATACCACCTTCTCCCTTCTTCCACACATTCCTTACTACCTCTCTACAGTCATCATCAAGAGCCCAGTTTGCTTCATATTTGAAGCCTTGGTTTTTAACCCAATATCTCTTTCTTCCCTTAATAACATGGGTCACAAGAGGTTTGTGATCAGATGTTCTTGCAGCTAAAACTTCCACCCATACCTCACTAAAGACTTCAAGCCATTCTGGATTAGCAACAGCCCTGTCTAATCTTTCCTTAGTGAAGGAATCATCCTCGTGTGAATTACTCCAAGTGTACTTCTCGCCCTTCCACCCTAAATCATGCAGATTTCTTTTTGACAGCACCTCTCTAAAATCTTCCATCTGTCTTTCTGGTCTTGGCCTCCCTCCCTCTTTCTCATCATTGGAAATAATTTCATTAAAATCGCCAACTATACACCACCCCATCAAACCTTCAGGTTTTAGAGATGCTAATAGCTCCCAAGCTTCCTTCCTTTTTCCCACCTCTGGCTGTCCATAGAAACCAGCAAGTAGCCACTTGTCATTTGTATCCTCTTCCATCACCCATGCACTTATATGTCTTTGTGAATAATTTCTAATCTCCACATTCACCTTGTCATCCCATAAGAGTAGCAAACCACCCCCTTTACCTGCTGCTTTTACTGTTAGACAACCCTCAAATCTGAGTCTCCTCCTTAATCTCTCAAAATCATCTCTTCCACTTTTTGTTTCCATAATAAAAATAATATTGGGTTTCTTATTCTCTACCATGCTGCAGAGATCTTGAACTGTCCGAGAGTTCCCCAACCCTCGGCAGTTCCAACTTAAGATTTTCATAATATATGGCGGGGCTGAATTTCAGCCACCGCCGCAACAATTGTGAGTTCTTCATCCACTTCCTCTCTCCCACCTCTTGCTTTTTTCCTTCCTTGCCTTCCCACCTCCCCCTCCATCAATTCATAGTTTCTTTTAAGACTGCCCAGAACTTCTTTGAACCCTTCCACACTCCCTCCCTTTGCTCTAGCTCTCCTCTTCCACTCTCCTTTCTTATTTATAGGATTTTCTTCCATACTCTTCCTCTCTCCTCCCATCTTATCACCCACCCCACTTTCACCCTTTTTATCTTCCACAACACCCTCAAATCTATCATCTAATTCACGGGTTACATTTCCTTCCCCTTTCTTTTCACTACTTCTCCTTCCTTCCCCTTCTAGTCTCTTCACAATTTGAAATGTATCTATCCTCTCCCCCTCTATATTCTCTTGTGCGACATTTTCCCTCCTTTGGTTCCGGAAACCTCCGTATCCTCTTCCACCATGTTTATACCTTGTGTCATTTCATTTTTTCCCCTCCCTCCCTCATTCATTTTTTCCTTCTGGTTCTCTTGTCTCCCATCTGTGTAACTTTTGTAAAAACTTGTTCTCATTCCTTGACTAACCTCAACCAAGCCCCATATTGCTCTTCTCCCTCTTCTTTTCCTTTTAGCTCGCCACACCCTGTCTCTCCATGCATGATACAGCCACAAGTGAAGCATATTCTAGGCAGTTTTTCAAATTTAAAAGGTATCCACAAGCTTTCCCCTCTCACCAGTATTGTTCTTCCTCTAGGAATAGGCTTCATAATGTTTATTTTTATTTGAACTCTCAAGAAATTCCCCCATCCACTACCATCCGTCTGAGTAACCACCTCCTCCACTTGTCCCACCGTCCCTCCAATCTGCTCTCCACGAACTTTATTCATATAAGCTAAAGGCAAGTTATACATCCTCACCCAAAAACTTTCAGAATCAAATATCATCCTCTGAGGAGGAATGAATCCATCGTAGCTCTTCATTATTATCAAGAGATTATCAAAGAGCCACGGTCTCCCCGCCCACACTCTCTCCTTATCAGCAACAGTATTGAAGGTAATTACAAACGTATTGGTACATACCTCCACAAATAATGCTGCCTTACTTATTCTCCACACCTTATCCATAGTTGAACCAGCACTTCCTTACTGATTTTTCTCGTTGAACATACTCTCCCCACAATGCTTTTGCCTTCTTTGTGTTTCAACCCTTCATCCTCTTCTTCCTCAAACACAATCTCCGTAGCCTCCCCCTCCGAAAGACGCAACTTCCTCCATTTTTCCTCTAATTCCGTCACCTTCTCCATCCTTTCTCCACCGTACCTTTCCCTCCCTCACGACTGATAGACACCGCGGCAATGATGGATAGCAGGGAGGATTCCTCCACTGTTACGCACCTTGCCGTTATAACCACCCTCTGACACCTCGTGCCCGAATACGCACACTCGCACTTCACCTCTTTCTTTTCAGAGCGAAAAGAGAGAGAGAAGAATCACCATTCTATTCCTCTCTATTTAGTTAGTAATCATAAATGGAAGAAATTTTTTGAAAGTCAAACCTTTTTTTTTCAATTTTAATGTAAAAAATCAATGAGTCTATTGCGATAATAAAGACAATACAAGAAAAGGTTTTTTAGCATGTAAAATATTAAGATTGATCAGTAAAGTAAAATGAAAAAATTTTAATCAAATGACGATGCGGTTCTATAAAATATAAAATTAACGATGCTTCATGAATGATGTATCTAATAGATAATAAGAAATTAATTACAAAAGGTTCATATTTGACCTGATGCCTCTTTATTTTTCATTTGATCCGAAGTAAAGTTTGTACGGCTAATAAGTCATAACAATATTTTAATTGAGGAAAATGGCTTCATGGTGTTTAAGGCATGTTTGTATTGAAAGGACAAAAAAATAATCTATAAATCTCTAGAAACCAAAAACAACTTCTTATTATGACGACGTTGAGGTAGAAAAAGAATAGAAAATTTGCAATATAAATTTAATTCTTTAGAGGTCAATATTATTCACTCATAATTTCTTGTATTGTACAAATGATCATCAAAACACATAGTATTTTATAGACATTGGAGGATAAAAAATATGAATGGGTGATATATGAATTAATAAGCTACATTCATGAATTTAGAAATTCCAAGAGTTAAAACATGAATGAGCTAAGATTCTAATATGTGGAATTTACTTATATATATAAATATAAATATATATATATATATATAAAGATTCTAAGATGTAGAATCTAAATGGTTGTCCACCAAGTTATGTATACATTTAGAATATTTTCTATTGGATGACCATACACAAAGAACATGCCTCATTAAAACATTGCCAAAGAAAAATCCGATGAAAAAAAAAATCCAATGGCGAGAAAAAAAGAGTATAATATTCTTATGTATTTTGGAATGTTGTATGATTGAATTGTTAAAACTTTACAAAAGAATACCTATTGGGAACAAACCTTACCGAAGGAAAAAGAAAAAATACAATTCATATGATTACCCCCCCCCAAAGTATATAGAGTTTTAATCATTTATGATGGCATGATATTCTTGAGTTGACGCATTCCAATGTTGTGTACCAACTTCTCAAATGTTGTAGTTGGTAATGCTTAGTGCATAGATCGGCCAAATTATCACATCATCGTATTTGCTTAACATCAATATCATCGTTCTTCTAGAACTCATATATATAAAAGACAATTGGTGAAATATGCTTGGTTCTATCATATTTGATATAGCCACTCCTAATTTTAGTGATCCAAGCAACATTATCTTTATATAAGGGAAAAGCTCAAAACTAGTCGGGTGTCATAAACATATTTACACTAGCCAATAGAATCTCAACAAATATGAGATTTATTTATCTTATAATGGATCCTAGTTTATAGAATCAGTTATATCCCCTTCTCACTACTCCCCCCCCCAGCCATCTCCCTTCTTCTTTTCCTCTCCCTTTTTCTCCTTTCTCTTCTTTCCCCAGCACCCTTCTCGAAAATATCCACATACAAAATCAATATGTTCATTGGTTCCATCACTGTTTATTGAGAAGTATTTCAGGACAAAATAAGTCTCCGACCCCATGTCCAAGGACAACATTCCTTATGAAGTTGGGCAAATAAAAATCCTCATCAGGAGTTGGGTTCTCATTGATAGGCTTTGTCCCTGAAATTAGTTCAAGTAAGATCACCCCAAGGATGTATATACCAATCTCTTTTTGCATCTTTCATTTTTATCAGCTCTAGAGCCTTGTAACCCTTAGTTGTTGAAGCTTCAAGCATTTCTTGGCTAGTAGTAGCATTCAACAAAAGATGAGGGTTGAAGTCAAAGATGTAAGGATGGTAATTGCGATCTAAAAGTATGTTTTTTTTACTTGAGGTTTCCATGGATTACGAGCTTCTAAAATCTAATATGGAGATGTTCCAATCCCTTGGGTATACCAATTGAGATGTTATAATTAATGGTCCATGTTTGAGGTTCACAATTTCCATTTGTCAATATGAAACATAGGTGGGTCATTTTGTGGAGAAGATGCAGGACCCCTTCTTCCCCCCTCACTTTCGCACAACAATTCCCCAATTTCCTTTGTCTTCACACTGTGCTTCACCTCCCTTAGTTCCCCACCGTTTGCCATCACCTAAGGCCGTTGTGAGCCACCTTCTGGAGTTACCATAAATTGTTAGCCACTCGACCACTCAGTTTTTTGTAGACTTTTAGGGTTCCAAAATCATTCTATTTAAACATTGTTGTTTCAAATTTTTGAAATGTGTTTGATTTATTGTTCATCTCAATGATTTTTTGTTTGCATTTCAATGATTTCGCATTTTAGGTTGTTAAATTTAGGAATTGAGAGATTTAGGTTTTGGACAAATCAAGTATTTTTATTCTAGGTGACGTTCGCTGGAGTGTCGCTCATGCAAACATCACACAGATTATTTGGTCAAGCCTTCACTCGAGTGTGGCTCGAGTGAAAATCACACAAATTATTCGCTCGAGCGAACATCACACAAATTGTTCGATCGAGTCTTCGCTCGAGTGTGGTTCGAGTGAACATCACACAGATTGCTTGATCGAGCTTTCACTCGAGACATCACACAGATTGTTCTCTCGAGTATGGCTCGGGTGGACATTCAATTTTTTTTTTTTTTTTAAATCATAAACACAAATAGACACATATGTTTTTCCTTTTCAATGTGTTTCGAATTTGTAGGTAATTTTCATAACATGTTAAATTACGGTTGTTTGTTAATTGTTTCATATTATTTGCTCAAATTAAGGATGCTACACCATTTGCCACGATTCTCCACAAAAGGATGACGCACAACTGTTGGCCTCACCAATAGGTACTTCGGGCCGTAGGCCCCCATCTAGAGTAGCTACCTCATGTGCAAGTAGTCGAGTCCCAATAGATCTGGAAGACATTGATATACTTAATGAGAAGGAGGAGTTGATGAATGTTGAGGCCAATCTACCAGCACGATCTAGTAAAAAAAAGTCATGGACATGTGAACCTTTAACCAAAATTCCTGATGATTGTGAGAACCTGTAGGCTCAATGCCACTACTATGGGCAACTATGCAGTTGTCATTTGAAGAAGCAAGGCACGTCAGTATTAATAGCACATCTTACGGACTACCAGCGGTATAAGATACACAAATAGCTGGTGGCAGTTGATCAGACGTAGCTGAGTTACGGGACTTCTATGACCACTGATGACATGCAGATTAAGAAGCTATCAATCTTCCAATACAGTCAAAAAATGTAGAGGGATGTTCTTATGGAGATAATCATCACTAATGAGATGCCTTTTACCAAGGTTGATAAGACAAGCTTCTTCAAATTTGTGCATAGATGACAACTTGAGATCCATCTTCCAGTATGTTGCAACTGGACGTTCTGACTCGATGAAAATCTACATACATGATGTTGGATGTAGCACAGAATTACCAACAACATTCGAAAGGATGGAGGTCAAGGATGGGGGCATGAGGTATGCTTTGCTGGAGTCAATTGGGGGGAGAAGGAGGCTTGGGGCGCCAGACACACTTGACTGGGCCAATATCATGTATTTTGTTTAATTTTAAAGTTATTTTATGACATAACTATACGGATATCTGGGACAAAATATCCTACTATGAGCATGTACTTTGAGGAGCTCTCGGGACTTTATGACCATTTGCAACAAAGTTGTGTTGACAGTATGAGTTTGTTGAATGCAATAGCTATAAGAATGAAATACAAATATAATAAATATCGAGGGGATGTGTAGAAGATAAATAGATTATTATTTGTGACTGTGATCCTTGACCCTCAATATAAGTTGGCGATTGTAGAAAATTGGATTAGCGATATCCTCGATGATGAGGACGCTGATCAATTTATTAGATTGCTTAAATGTGATATCGATGATTTGTATAACCATTACAATAACAATAGTCAATCTTTAATCGAATGTGGTAGCTCCTCACGCCCGACTGGTTTGACATCTTTCTGGGATGACACACATGCACAAAATTCAAATTTATTGTGGTTATGATGGTATCACCAAAACGTGCATCGAGGAATATTATGTAGTGTAAGTTTGAGGTTGAGCGTTACTTTATGGAAGATGTCGAGGCACCTAGTGATACATTCCAGATATTAACTTGGTCGAAGGTGAATTTTGACAAATTTCCAATACTTTCCCAAATAGCCAGGGATGTACTAATCATTCCTATCACTACGGTTGCCTCTAAGTTGACGTTTAGCACCGGAGATCGTGTCTTGGATATACTTATCGGAGTTCATTGTCTCCGCCCACCGTCGAGACCCTCGTTTGCACACAGAATTGGTTAAGTTCAACGCCCATTGGAGTAGATACCATTCATGCCGATATCTATAGGCTTGAATCAAGTAACTTTATGATTTTAAATGATTTTTTACATAATTTTAATATTTTTATTATTTAATTTATAATTTATATGATTTTATAGACATAGCTGTGAACCCAGACTAACTATGAATGACTGAGATGGACGCACCGTGTGATCCCTTTATTGGTGAGAAATTTTGGAAATTACCACCATGCAAAACTTGTCAGAGTTAGAGGTGGAGGTGAGTTCATAATGTGTCCTATTTTATGTCATATATTACTTGGCTAATGGTTTAGAAGTCCATAGTTAAATGACTAAAGAAAATATAGTGCATCTGATCTAAAACTTCATGCAGGAAAATTGGGAAATCATTATCGAGTCATCGACTCAAATGC